>JAYESA010000018.1:104404159-105689159 GCA_036927795.1 Iris macrosiphon
CGGCCTATACGTATCCATTTGTGGACACGTACCTAGTCCCATAACCCTTATTTAAGTCTAATTAGATCTAATTAGTTTATGACACATATTTGAGGTGTCAAATTCATAATTCCCCTAACATACACACAAATTACCTCATAGATCTCATAATATAAAGCCAAATAGCCTTGAACGTGTTCCTATAGGTAATCCTATGCCATGGGATCATTTTTAATGGTTAAATACATGATTAAGAAGCTACAATGAGAGAGAAATTTAGGAATTACCAATTTGGAGATTAATTTCCATAAAAATATAATTGGATATGAAGACATGATCTCTAGCTCCAAGGCTTGTCCTCCTTGTGCTCCTTGCCTCTCTAAGCTTCAAGGCTCCAAGAGTAATGAATTTGGGAAGGAATTGGTGGTAAATTATGTAAAAATTTAATGGAGAAAAATTAAGAAATTAGGGATCTAGAATTTGGACACAAAATAAATACAGATGAGGAGAGAGAGAAAAGAACCCCCCTCTTCATGTGGCCGGCCTCTTCCCCATTCCCTAAAGCAATATCAAAAGTCCAAGTTGCCCCTACATGTTGTATTATGAGGAATAATTAAGGATGGACATATTTGAAAGTCTCTAACTAATTATAATTACACCAATCCTTCTTAATTTAATTAGTGAAATGACTAATGGGCTTGGGTCCAAGTTGGGCTCACTATTTGTCATGATAAATTTAAATAGGTCCATATATGATAAGTCTAATTATTGTTTAGTCTCTATCTAACTAACTATTTAACACAAGTCTCTAATGACTAAATAATACTAAGCATAATAATCATAGCTTATCTTAATTAAATAAAATATACAATCATCACACAATGATAAATATTTTATTTCTAGAAATAAATACCCATGCCAAATTACTAAACTACCCCTAGCTGAAAAAGTGAGGATGACAAACCTACCCACCTTAGAAAAGTTTTATCCTCAAAATTAATGAAGAAACTAAATACCAAAAGTAATCAATACAAGCAAGAAAGAATTATACCTCACGGCTTAAACAAATAAGGATATCGCTCCCACATCTTGGCCTCTCACTCCTAGGTACTCTGTCACGCCCAAGTCCCAAAATACACGGGGACCAGGCCACGTGGCAATAGCCAGCTGACACTTCTCCGAGGATATCCTAATTTAATGGATCCTAACGAAGAGTGCTACGCTGTCCTAAACTACTAATAAGTCCAATGTCAATCAACAACAGGTAATTTAATCTCATCCATAATATAATCAGCAAGAAGTACCAAAATAAATACTGGAAATAAACATCAGTCTGAAATATCAAAGTATAATCCAAGATGTCTGGTGGGAAGAAACCTACTACTATGGCAAAATAAAAGTACCGAATGACAGATAAATAAATAATGACTAGGGCATCAGCTGACTAGATAATGAAGCACCCAATTCTAGCAGAAGGCCTACTAACTGATCACAGAAACTCTGACGGTAGCACCTCTAGCTCCTCCTCGGTAGCGTACCTCGTCTCCTGTTCGGGTTCGTACACTGTGGGGTAATATGCCTCGTCCAAATCTGGAAAGGGACATAACAAGATACATAGAAGCATGCCATAAAGTAAATACTGTAAAAACTCAAGGGTGATCTAACCAGCTAAGTGAAATATACTTTAAAGACAACCTTGGCACGTATGGGTAGGTAAAAGGTATAAAGCGTAGCGTCGAGCCAGAGGCTAAGTATTTGGTATTAGCTGTAAACTGGATGCCAGATATATATGCTGACTACATCACCGATCATGATAGCGTGCAGCTAGTAACCTCTGTCGGATGTATCGACAAGGATATACTCCCATAACCGGATAACCTGATCCCATAATCAGGTAACCTGAGCCTATAACCGGGTAACACTGAGGCTCACGGGCCTCAGCAGTTTTCTCTGAAACTACGGCAGCCAAATGTCTATCCCATATGCCTACTAATTGTCTTCCCCGCCCAATGTCAATGTACAAGTCGCAAATACGATATGGACATCGCATACTACAATGCAAGTCTCTAGAGTAATAAACAACTAAGCTAAATACCGTCACACGTACTGCTCATACTGATAGCCAGTCAGTCATGAGGCATGCATTCCAATATGAACTCACTCTGTGACGTGTAATGATGCGTGTCAAGGCCTAGAGAGTCATACCGATAACTCTGTAACTTTAGGTGGGTCCACTAAACTCTAGGTCAAACACAAGTCCTAACGTCAACGCCTTCGTTGACTGCACCCGAGTCTCTCTCGTACGTGCAAAATTTAAAATAATAAACATGCAGTTAATAATACAAAAATTTAAATAGTACAACAAGACAAGGTATACTTGCCTGGAACTCTGGTGTACGCAAGCAATGCTCCGGAACCAGCAGTCAAGGTAGCACCGTCTCGGATGCCTACGAACAGATAACCATAATTATAAATCACTACATTACACTATGCTTAATTACCTATGCTAACATAGTGCATGTATACATACATAACACATATACATATATCTATAGTAAATAAATTTATAATCATACATACATATATATAAAATTATATATATAGACATATTTACATATATATTATACATATATATACATAAACAACCATAAATATATATAAAGTATAACACTAATATACCTATGTGCATAATATACTTAATACATATATAACTAATACAATACATGACATATATACATCTATATTCAATTACAAATATATACATAATATAAATTAATAACATATTTACATATATACATATATATATATATATATATATATATATATATATATATATATATATATATATATATATATATATATATATATATATATATATATATATATATATATATATATATATATATATATACAAAAATATACATATATTTATACATATATATATATATATATATATATATATATATATATATATATATATATATATATATATATATATATATATATATATATAAATATATATATATATATATATATATATATATAAATATATATATATATATATATATATATATATATATAACAACATAAATACCTTTTATATACATAAATACCTTTTATATACATAAATACGTATATACGTAAATTGCACATTTATATATAAGTATGTTTATATAAATACATAAACAATAATATAATGCATATATATATATATACTTATTTATTATACATTATATATACATATATATATATATATATATATATATATATATATATATATAACAACATAAATACCTTTTATATACATAAATACCTTTTATATACATAAATACGTATATACGTAAATTGCACATTTATATATAAGTATGTTTATATAAATACATAAACAATAATATAATGCATATATATATATACTTATTTATTATACATTATATATACATATATATATCCAACACTAATAAATCTATACATATATATGTAGACAAATAAATATATATATATACATACAAATATACATTATATATATATTATATACAATATACACTATATATAAATATACGTTATACATATACATTATATACAATTTATACCCCATATATAAATAAATACTATATATATACATTTTTACACAATTTATTCATTATCTCTAAATATATATATTATAAATATAATACCTCGACGTGTCGTGTCCGGGGGGGGTACGTGTCCGCCGTACGGTGGTCGCCGGCGATGGGGCGGCGGAGCTCCGGCGGGGGCTCGGGAACAACAGTAGCAGTGGCAACAGCTTCCTGGGATGGCAGTAGCAGCAGCATTTGCAGCAGCTGTGGTGGCAGTTGCAGGCGGTTGGGAACGGTGGCTGACGTTGGGGTCGGTCGTGGGGGTGGTCAGGAGGTGGATGGTGGTGTTAGGGCGGTGTTTGCTGGTGGAGTCTGGCGGCGGAGGGAAGTCAGAGTCGGGTTGGATGGAGTTGGCGCTGGTGGTGTGGTTTGGATGTGACGACGGAAAAGAGGCGGAGGGTGGCGGTCGTGATGGTAGTTACGGTGGTCCTGGTGGTAGTGGCGGTGATGGGGACGATGTTGGTGGCAACAGACTGAGGGAGATGGGAGGGCGGTCGGGTTGGTGAGGGAGGTTATGAAGGGGTCGGGTCGGATGTTTGATGATGGTGAAGATGGTGGTTGATGGCTGTGGCAGTTTGTGCAGGCGGCCGGGGAGGGTGATCCGGCGTCGACGGCAAGGGTAGGCGGAGGAGGTGGTGGCTGTGGCGGCCTGGAAGTCCGATCGAAGGAGGGAGGAGGTGGTGCATGGGTGTAAGGAAATTTCGGCTAGGGTTTGGGGTTATTTGGTTTTTAGAGAAAATAAAGAAAAGAGGGGAGGAGTTGTATTTATACACATGTAAGGGGTTGGTTTGACTTAGGAAAAGTTGACTTCGGTCAACATCCTCTTGGGTTGGGCCTTGGGCTCATAGGGGAATGTTTGGGAGGGCTATAATTTGCAGTATTTAAATTGAATGCTAGGTTCAATTGAGGGGGCGATGTTGTACGTTTGCACATTCCAAAAAATTATGAGAAAAATTCATGTGAAGGAAAATTTGGGTTTTCTTCATGCATTGTCCAATGGTGTGGACACCTCAATGCATTTTTGCATAAAAATGCCCAATAATTGGGAAAAGTGCACAAAGATGGAAATTAGGTTTTAATTCATTAAAATACCGCACAGGGTATTCTGGAATTAATTAGAAGTAGATAGAATTAAAATTAGGTAGGACACAAGTGTCATGGACATAGAAGATTAAGTGTAAAATATTATCATAATTTTGAGTTGCACAAAACGGTCAAGATTGTGCCTCCAATTTCGATTGGAACGCACAAGGGTACCAAGTCGTATTTATTTAGAATTAAATAATAATGTCTGCGATAAATGTAGTGCGACTAAAATATAGCACAAGAGAGAGTAGTCATGAGTTATACAAGGGTCAGAATGGTAGGTTGGCACGTCTAAAAAAAGTGTATGGAATTGGTAGGAAGGTAATAGCTAGTGAGGTGGTCCAATTATCGAAGCAACGGTAAGGTGCACTAGGAGATATAATATTGTACAAAATTTTAAAATACTGTAATTTAATTCTAATTGTCACCAAATTAAATCCTAGTCTCTCAATCTAAACTAATAACCCTAAATTGGGTCAAGGGGGTTTACATACTCTCTCCTGGTAAGTGATGCCTCCACGTGACGCGTACCAAAGGAATCGTCTAGTTCCGATATACCTTCTCCCTGTGGTCCAAGATCTCCACGAGCTGCTCTGGATAGCTGAGTGTTGACCAACCTCGATCTCTTAGTAATCTAGTACATGGCTAGGATCTACCACGTACCATGTTAGCTGCAACACATGGAACATGTTATGCACTCCCTCTAATACAGGCGGCAAGTCTAGTCTGTAGGCCACTGCACCGACCCTCTCAAGAATATCAAAAGGTCCGATGTATCGTGACTAAGCTTTTTGCCTCCACCAAAATGAATCGTGCCTCATGTTATAGAAATCCTCAAGAAAACTAGATCACCAACCTAGCAGGAAATACAGCCTTAGCGCTCTAACTATAACAGGCAATCACAAGCATTACAAATAAAATCTATACCTCAAACTCCAATGGTCCTCGGTGGATAATGGTCCAATACCGTTGTCTATCCAGTGCCACCCGAAGTCTATCTCTAATGAGCTTTACTTCTCAGCTGCATCCACAACCATCTCTGGTCCCAATAAAGCTCTCTCACCAATATTATCCCATGATAGCGGAGTGCGGCATCTCCATCCATGTAATACCTCAAATGGTGATATCTCAATACTAGCCAGGTATCTTTTGTTGTAAGAAAATACTACCAAATGAAGATGATCCTTCAAAGAATCTCTAAAGTCCAAAACACAAGTGCGTAGCATATCCTCGAGAGTCTGGATAGTCCTTTCCTACTGTCCGTCTGTCTGAGGGTGATATGCGGTACTGAACTTGAGCTGAGTGCCCAAGCTAGCCTGCAAACTCTTCAGAAGTGGTACGTGAAGCGACTATCCCGATCTAAGACTATGCTCACAGGAACTCCATACAATCTGACTATCTGATGCACATACATCTCTACGAGCTTCTCCGTAGATGTACCCACTTTGAATGGCAGAAAGTGGACTGATTTGGTCAACCTGTCTATGATGACCCAAATTGTGTCTTTACCTCCTGGAGAACGCGGAAGCCCTGAAACAAAGTTCATCGTCACATACTCCCATTTTCACTCTGGAATGGGTTAAGGCTGAAGTAATCCACCTAGCCTCTGTCTCTCTGCCTTTACCTGCTGGCATACCAAGTATCTGGATACGGAGCTAGCCACCTCCCACTTTATACCATACCACCAAACATTCTCTCTCATGTCCCTATACATCTTTTTTTCACCTAGATGCATAGAGTACTGAGATTAATGCGCCTCTTGAAGAATCTCTTCGCGCAATGCTCCACTCGGCACACAAAACCTGGTACCGTACCATAATAATCTATTATCTGTAATACTGAAGTCCTTCGCCAATCCTATCTAGACCTATCTCTGATGCTCCTCAGAGACTCATCCTCGAACTGTGTATCTCTGATCAGGTCCATCAACTCTGACTGTACCTAAAATCCCCCTGCTGCAACTCCAGAAACTAATACCTTAATGCCTAAGATATCAAGATCGGCCAATAAATATTTGTCCCTCGTCAAATACATAGCCACTGGATACCTGGTCAACGCATCCGCGACTACGTTGGCCATCCCTGGATAGTATTGTAAAGTAATAACGAAGTCCTTCATCAACTCCAACCATCGCCTCTGCTTCATGTTGAGCTTATTTTGTGTAAACACATACTTCAAGCTCTTGTGATCTGTAAAGATCTCTACTCGCTCTCCATACAAATAGTGTTTCAACAGTTTAAGAGCAAAAATAACTGCTGCCAACTCCAAGTTTTGGGTAGGATAATTCTTCTCATGCAGGCATAAGTGTCTAGAAGCATAGGAAATTACCTTTCCATTCTGCTGCAATACACAACCCAAACCCTTACCTGATGTATCACTATATATAGAAAATCCTCCTGCCCCTAATGGCAATGTCAAGATAGGAACTGTAGTCAACCTCTTCTTTAGCTCCTCAAAAGCATACTGACAATCCTCAGTACAGACAAACTCCACATCCTTCCTGGTTAGTCTATTCATTTAATTTGTAATCCTGGAAAAATCCTAAATAAATCTCCAATAATAGCCTATCAATCTAAGAAAACTCCTGATTTCCGCCACTAAAATCTTCTTCGGGTCTACTAAGATTTCGTCTCTTGTAATCATATGCCCGAGGAATTCAACCTTATCAAGGAAGAACTCATACTTTGAAATCTTGACATATAGCTTCTCTTTCCTGAGGGTCTCCAGAACTATTCTCAGGTATTTTTTATGCTCCTCCGGGGTCTTCGAATAAATCAATATATCATTAATGAATTCTACCATAAACTGATCTAGGTAATGATGAAACACCATATTCATCAGGTTCATGAATATCGCTAGGGTATTAGTTAACCCAAACGACATCACTAAGAACTCAAACTGTCCATACCTAGTCATAAAAGTTTTCTTCGGAATGTCTTCCTTCTTCACTATATCATAGCTCAAAAGTGGTTTTACAAGTATACACACACTTAATACTCGGCCTCCCAAAGAAACTCTTCTGTCCTTGCAAATATTATTGACCAAGATAATGCTACACCCGTTCATGATCTTGCAAGTTCTCACCAATGGTTCAGTCTCTAGATTATACTTTAAAGCAAAGGATACAAAAATAAAACTATGTGAAGCACCGAAATCACCAAAATCAAATAAAGCATGAGCTGCAAAAGAATCAAGTAAGACTGAACCTCCTATAACATCTCCGACCGTCTCTGTCTTCTCTACGGCCAAGGCAAAAGCTCACCCCTGTTGTGCACCTCTCTACTACTGCTGGTGCTGCATGAACCTCTACTGCTGTAGTGGCCAAGGAGGTCCTCTCTGCTTCCCCGCTGGGTGTCCCGTGGGTATTCTTTGAATCGGGGTTACGTCCTGAGTTGTACCAGCTAACATCTTGGGATAATCCCTCAGCTGGTGGTCTACTGAGCCACCAAACAAATACTGACCAAGCCTCTTCCTACAAACATCCCACCCATGCCCTGACTTCTTACCGAAGGGGCAAACATAAGTTGGCTGGGCTAGCCTATGCATCTGGTGCATCTACTGTACTAGTGCTCTGATAGGCGCATGGAACTGTTGTCTTTATGGCTGGAAATGGGGCCTCTTAGCTTGACCTGCGCTATTGCTACCACCAAAGATTTCTTGGTCCCTCTTGGGCCTCAAAATCATGTCTCTCTCGACCTTGCGGGCCTACCTCAAGATATCTGCGTATGTTCTCATGGCTCACAGAAATGAGAGCCCTCACATCCCATTTTAGGCCCTCTCTCAATCTACTCGCTCGGATCTCAGGATCCCTCACCATGTAGTCTGAATATCTTTCCAGTTTTCCTAACTCTCTGGCATACTCCTCCACCGACATGTTCCTCTGGTGAAGGTTCTGGAACTGTTGCTATAAATCAAGTCTCTCGGTGGACGGAAAGAACTTTTTTTTGAACAAGTCCTTGAACCCATCCCATGTCAGTCCCATATTGGCAATTTTTGGCTTATTATGAAACCAAGTACTAGCGATATCCATCATCTGTAGTCCCGCTGTCTCCACCTTCAGATCTTCTGTAAGACAGGATAAGCACATGATGTGCTCCATGTTCTCCAACCATTCATCTGCATATATAATGCCCTCTGTCCCCTTGAAGGGACGGGGATCCAAAATTTTGAAGTCCTGTATGGTACCGGGCCTGAGTTGTACCTTCTGTAGCTGTGGTGGCGTTGTCCTCTCCACTACGATAATGGCCTCCTGGTGGGCATTCTCAATATCCTGTATCCTCACATCAGTCTGCCTGAGCTGTGCCTTAGCCTGGGCCCTCTAGGCCTCCATCATCTGCTGGAATAGTACGAACAACTGGATAGTATTAACTGGCATTGACGGCGGGGTGCAAGTCCCTCGTAAACAACTGGTTTTGCCCTCCGAACTGGGTAGGAGCACCCCCAAAGGTAGCCTCTGAGACCCCCACCTGAACCGATGAA
Organism: Iris macrosiphon; assembly: GCA_036927795.1. Classification (NCBI taxonomy): domain Eukaryota; kingdom Viridiplantae; phylum Streptophyta; class Magnoliopsida; order Asparagales; family Iridaceae; genus Iris; species Iris macrosiphon. The sequence goes on from JAYESA010000018.1 coordinate 104,413,321, forward strand.
GCAACCCTCTCAACTGGAGAAGAAATAGTAGTAGTTGTTGCACTCTCCGCATCAGGCCGAGAAGTACTTGAGGAAGCTACCGCTGCTCCCGATCGAAATAATCTGATCTTCGGAGGCATACAAAAGACAGATTGAAACAAAGAAGTCAATACTGCACAAGATACAATATCATTAAAGAAGAACAGTAATATTTCAAAGAATCAATATTCAGAATGATAAAGGTTGCAAAATCGATAAATTAGAATATTTTTTAGTTGTGATTGAGTATACTCTCATCCTAGATCCTAATCCTAAAATAGGCTCGTAGAATACTCTAGGTGAGCACTACTATGACATCGTACTAGTTATGACCTCGTTGACAGATCTGTATGGGCCACCACTAAAAACGTGTCATGACCTATACCCGGATATTCGGGTACGAGTATGTAGGTACGTCCAGTCTACGCCGCAGCATCGACGGTAGAACATTTTCTAAGGCAATATAACTATCTAAATATCTCACACAATATAATTAAGAGTACCTATCATGCTGTCTCAACTCCAAATAGAGGAATAATATAATAGTGTAATATTGGTAAATAATACTCAATCACAAAATCAAACTAAGGAGGATGAAAGTACGATATGAAATAAAGAGAAATATGAGTCACAACAAATCCTCAAGTCTAATACTATAAGTCTAGGCTCAATAACTGTCCACTACAATATATATACATGCTATGAGTCCAAAATAAGATTAGTATGAGTCCACAACTATATAACTAGGCCTCCTCGGTCACTGGTACTAAGTTCTCCTGCTCTAGGGGAGTGTCCTCTAGTGGCTCACCATTCTGCTAGCCATAATAAGTGGGACACAGCTCCTCTAACCAATCATCTGAAAAATATATCCAATTAGGAAAGAAAATAAGTACAAAACTATGAAAGCAGCTCCAAATACATGGTAAAGCATATATAAAGAGTAATAGAAAAGGATACAAGATGTACAAGTACTAAGAAATAAAAGTACATGTGAGAACATACAAATATTCACAATCAAGAACTGGAAATTAAATACTGGTAATATGCAAATAAACTGCAAGCAGAAGAACAAGAATACTAGCTATGTGGTTTAGAGTGCAAGTTCGTTATGTGATCGACTTAGGTTGCACATGAGGTAAATAGGGTAACTTGATTATACATGAGGTGTATAATCGACATACACATGAGATAAATAGGGCTTCATCACATAACCAACTTTTACTCCCCCTCACCAACCAATACTCATAGATCCAATCATGACATGTTACTCACATGAATACAATATAGTCAAACTAGCACACAAAATAGTGGAAGCACATAAAAATCAATACCCAATGCACACGATAAAGTACATGTGAATGAGTACCCGTTGAACGCGGTAAGGGATAACATCTCCTAACGGGATCCCTATAGTACAAGTCCGTGTAACCAACTGTCAGTATCATGTATGTAGTTCTAGAATAAGTGATATATACACAATCATGAAATAAAAACTAACAGAGAGATGTACTCGTCTATGGTCTAGATAAAATAATACAAAACAGTATTTGAACTGGTGTCACACAGACCAATATATGAAATATTATATTAATACAATATTTTGGAATAAAAATAAGTTAAACTTGTCAAATTCTAGGTCATAAAGCCATTCCTAAGTAAAAATAGTCAAACTAGGTCAACTCTAAGTCAACTAGTCAAACTAGCTATTTCTAGATTGTATGCATCCATCTCTAGGATATTGGGTCCATACACTATGTAACTAGGCTATACTAGCTATGTTAGGATACTAGGATTCCAACACAATAACGTATCATAAGATACGTAAATTATTAGATATAAAAATATAGTATATATATAAAAGATAAAAATATATAGTACTCATAGCTAAATTAATGCTAAGTAGATACCTTGGCTTTGAGGCAAAAGCGGTATCGCACCACTTACACACCCCTCTTGATACACATACCCAAAACCTTGAGTATAAACCAATATCTTGACATTACCTTGGTATCACAAGGTGATCCAATATCTAACATTAACTAACTAACCACACATACCTCATTATACACTAACATGCATTTATACTCGTAACATATAACAATACTATACCAACTAACATACTAACTTACCCATTTGATATTCAACACCCATACGCTATGATACCTCAACTCTCATTACCTTGGTGTAACTAAAGGTAAACTAAAAATAATATTACCCAATGTTAATCTGAACTATTGCTTATATATATATATATATATATATATATATATATATATATATATATATATATATATATATACTAACTAATATATATACATAACTAAATAACAATATTAACTAACTTAGCTTATGTACAACTTAACCTCTAAGCACTGTGCTACAATCTATTGCTGCTGCTTATGCTTATTGCTGCTACTTATTGCTTCTGCTGCAGCTTACTGTTTCTATTTCTGCTGCTGCTGCTGTTGCTGTTGCTGTTGCTGCAGCTTACTATTTCTACTGCTGCTAGCAATCTGCACAGCTAGATATTTGATGCTGAACCAGATCTCCTCTACTCCAATGCACACTGACATCTCGATTCCCCCCATAAATGCTAAATAAAACCACTCCCCACACAACCCTATATATTAATATATCTATACATACACACACACACAAAAATATATATAGATTAAGACATTTAAACAAATACCTATAGTGCACCAATTAGGATACCTATGATACTCAACTCAATGAGGTGCCAAACTCTATATTATCTATAATTGATCATTCCCTCAAGTCATATATATATGTAATTACAACTATTAGAAGTCATTGCAACACATAATGAAAAGAATTCATGTAAATCACACAAAATTGGCCCCGTATTAAACCGTATTACAAAATATCGTAATACGGCCTATATGTATCTATTTGTGGATATGTACCTAGTCCTATAACCTCGATCTAAATCTAATTAGATCTAATTAGTCTCATGACACACAATTGAGGTATTAAATTCGTAATTCCCCTAACATACACAGAAATTACCTCATAGATCTTACAATACAAAGCCAAATAGCCTAGAACTTGTTCCTATATGTAATCCTATGCCATAGGGTCATTCCCAATGGTTAAATGCGTTATTAAGAATCTACAATAAGAAAAAAATTTAAAACTTACCAATTGGGAGATGGGTTCCTAATAAAAATACAATTGGACACGATCCGAACACGATCTCTAGCTCCAAATCTTCTCCACCTTTGCTCTTTACTTCTCCAAGCTTCAAGGCTCCAAGAGTGATAAATTTGGGAAAAAATTAGTGGTAAATTGTGTAGAAATTCAATAGAGGGAAATTGGAAAATTGGGGATCTAAAATTTGGACACAAAATAAAATACAAATAAGGAGACAGAGAAGAACCCCCCTCTTCATGTGGCCGGCCTCTTTTCCCTTTCCTAAGCAATATCAAAAGTCCAAGTTGGCCCCGACATGTTGCATTATGAGAAATAATTAAGGATGGGTATATTTGGAAGTCTCTAACTAATTGTAATTACACTAATCCTTCTTAATTTAATTAGTGGAATGACTAATGAGCTTGGGTCCAACTTGGGCTCACTATTTGTCATGACAAATTTAAATAGGTCCATGTTTGACAATCTAATTATTGTCTAGTCTCACTCTAACTAACTATTTAACATAAGTCTTTAATGACTAAATAATACGAAGCATAATAATTATATCTTATCTTAATTAAATAAAATATACAATCATCACACAATATTAAATATTATATTTCTAGAAATAAATACCCCTGCCAAATTACCAAACTAACCCAAGCTGAAAAAGTGAGGGTGACGAGACATTCTGAAGACAGCTTTTCGGACTTGCTATGGCCAGTTTGAGTTCATGGTGATGCCGTTTGTGTTGACAAATGCCCCGACGGTATTCATGACTTTGATGAACAAGGTGTTCCACCAGTACCTTGACAAGTTCGTGGTGATATTTTTTAATAAAATTCTTATGTATTCGAAGACACCAGAGGAGCATGCGGAGCACCTGAGGATAGATTTGGACACTCTCAAGAAGGAGGAGCTTTACGGGAATCTTTCGTAGTGTGAGTTCTTCATAGACAAGGTTGAATTCCTAGGGCATGTGGGGACTGGTGACAGGATCTCAGCTGACCCGAAGAAGATCGTGGCAGTGGAGTTGTGGGCTGCTTCGAGTTCAGTGGCAGAGATCAGGAGTTTCCTGGGGCTGGCATGTAATTACATGAGATTCGTACATGACTTCTCCAGGATTGCAGAGCCAAAGAATAGGTTGAACATAAAAGATGTAGAGTTCGTTTAGACGAATGATTGTTAGGCCATTTTTGATGAGCCGAAAAAGATATTGACGATAGCTCCAGTATTGATGTTTCCATCAAGGACAGATGGATTCACTATTTATAGTGATGCTTTAGGGAAGGGTTTGTGTTGTGTTCTTCAACAACACGGGAAGAAGATTGCCTATGCTTCCAAGCAATTACGTCCTCATGAGAAGAACTACCCCACCCATGATTTAGAGTTGGCAGCGGTCATCTTTTCTCTGAAGCTGTGAAAATACTACCTGTACGAAGAGTATGTGGAGATCTTCACAGACCACAAGAGCTTAAGGTACGTATTCATACAGAAGAAGCTGAAAATGAGGCAGAAGAGGTGGTTGGATTTGATGAAGGACTTCAACATATTATTGTAGTACCATCCAGGGAAGGCAAACATAGTCGTCAATGCCTTTAGCAGGTATCCGGTGCCTATGTAATTAATTATAAACAGATATTTATTGGCCAATCTTGAGAGTTTGGAGATTGAGGTACTAGTTCCTGGTATCAAGGTACAAATATGGGGATTACAGATACAATCTGAGCTGATGCATAGGATCAGGGCCAGTAGTTTGATTATAAGACTCTGAGTAGCATTATAGCACAAATTCAGATAGGATTATCGAAGAATTTTACCATCGCTGATGATTGATCATTACGGCACGGTACTAGATTATGTGGAAAGTTGCACAAGAAGGTTCTGCAGGAGGCGCATCACTCTCAGTAATTGATGCATCCAGGAGCCAACAAGATGTATCGAGATCTGAGAGAGCATGTATGGTGGTATAGTATGAAGCGGTAGGTGGTGAGCTTCGGAACCAGATGTCTAGTATGCTAGCTTGGGCACTCAGCTCATGTTCAGTTCCGCATATCACCCCAGACAGACGGATAGTCGGAGAGGACTATCCAGACTCTCGAGGATATGCTTCATACTTGCATCTTTGATTTCGAGGTTCATGGGAGGATCATCTACACCTAGTAGAGTTTGCTTACAACAATAGTTACCAGGCTAGTATTGAGATATCACCATTCGAGGCTCTATATGAACGGAGATATCTTATACCGTTATCTTGGGATGATGTCGAAGAGAGAGCCTTGTTGGGACCATAGATGATCGTTGATGCAGCTGAGAAGGTGAAGCTCATCAGGGATAGACTTCGAGTGGCACATGACATACAACAACATTGGGCCGACAGCCACCGTAGACCTTTAGAGTTTGAGGTAAAGTTTTATTTGTGATTATTTTGATTGATTGTGTATTAAGGCTGTATTTTGTTCTAAGTTGGCGATCTATTATTCCTGCAAATTATTTTGACACGGGACACGATTCATTTTGGTGGAGGCAAAAAGCTTAGTCCACAGTAGATCGGACCCTTCAGTATTCTTTCGAGGGTCGGTGTAGTGGCTTATAGACTAGACTTGTCTCCTGCACTAGAGGGAGTCCAAGACGTCTTCCATGTGTCGCAACTGAGATAATATATGGTGGATCCTAGTCATGTACTAGATCACTCGAAGATTGAGGTTGGTCCGACTCTCAGCTATCCAAAGCATCTAATAGAGATCTTGGATTGAAGGGAGAAGGTATTAAGGAACCAGACTATTCCCTTGGTTTATGTCTCATAGAGGCATCACTCTCCTAGTGAGTCAATCTGGGAGAGGGAGGATAAAATGCGCAAATAGTACCCATATCTCTTCGAGCTTTGAGGTATAGTTCTTATTGTTTATTGTGATTCTTGTTTTAGTTTAGTTTCTTAAATTTCGAGGACAAAATTAATTTAGGAGAGTACACTTGTCACTACCACATTTCTAGAATATAAATTTTTTTATCATTTTTGAATTATTAAATTTATTAAGTAATAGTATTTATTTATTTAAATATGCATGATATATTATATTACTAATATATTATTAGTGGTTAGTGATTAGAGTAATTGACTAGACTAGACCCTAGTGGACCTAACCAACTTGACATGACAACTTAACCTATTTATGAGACTAGTCACATTGGACCCAAACTAGCTAGCCAACCTCATTAATTAAGGATTAGGCTTAATATTTATTAGGAAGAGAAGCTTCCACCCTTAATTATTTTTTTATGATAAACCAATAGGGGCATAGGCGTCTTTGTACATTGTTTGAGGAAAGAGAATAGGGGGCCGACCCTAGTTTAGAAAGGGGGACTCTCTCTCTTCTCTTATTCTTCATCAATTTCTTTCCAAATTAGAGTTCTTCCTCCATAGTTCTTTCCTCCATCAAATCCCTCACAAATTTCTCACAAATTCACTATTCCTCACCATCTAAGGAGACTAGAAGCTAGTGAGTGCAAAAAGTTAGGAGAAGAAGGAGTTTGGCTTGGTGCTTGTGTCTACATCGTATCCTATAGGCTTTGCATTAGAAATCCATCTCCCAATGGATAAATTCTGAAATCTTTTCTCTAATTAGTTTTATTTAGTGTTTTAGAACATGTAGATTGCACCCATATATTAGGGCCATCCATAGGGAGGAGTTTGGACTCCTATTGACCCAATTTGTGACTCCTACATTGAGTTTTGTGCTCATTTTTTTGGAGAAATTCGAGAATGGCACACAAAGTCTTGTCATTAGGTTTGGTAGGCCTAATTAGAGTTATATTGGTCTTATGAGGGTAAATACGTGTCTACGAATGGATACGAGTATGGCATATCATGACATGGTATAAAAAGTGTGATGCAGGGCTCCAATTTGAAGATTTTGTGCATGTTAGTGTATTTCAACCTAATTTCAATTATAGCAAGATCTAATAACTATATATAATTATTTTTGATATGTGTATTTAGTTATTATTGGGTATTATGAGTTTTGACACTCTAGTTGTGGTGTATCACTAGTTGCTCTTCAAGTGTTTGATATATGACACTTGTGTTGGGTATATGGTAAGGGTTAATTTATATATTATTCTGTGCTAGTGTTTATGTAGATACTTAATGTGTGATTGATATCCAGGTGGGTGTGAATGGTTGTGTGCATTTGAGGATTACAGTGTGTATCAGCAAATCAGTTTATGTCACTATCACTTTTTCAACTAGGGGTACTTTAGTATTTTATAATAGGTAAATAATTTTAGGAAAAAATAATTATATTGGTGTGTTATAGAAATTATTTGATGATTTTATTAATTATTTAATTATTAGTGAGTTATAGATTAATTATGACTTGTATTAATTATTTTGTTAGTGGCTAGTCCAATAATTAGACTTGTAATGACAACTAGTGAGCCTTGCTTGGATCCAAACTCTATAGACCCATCCTCGTTAATTAATTAGGAAGGATTAGCCAAATTAGAATTAGTGTAGAACTTTCCAAAATGTTCACCCTTAATTATTCCACATAATTCACCATTGGAGGGCATATAAGACATTTATATCTTACATCAAGTATGTGTTAGGAGACCAATTAGAACTAATTAGACTTAGATCAGGGTTGTGGGACTAGGTACGTATCCACAAATGGATATGTGCAAGCCGTATCACAGTTTTTGTGATAGGTGTGATACGAGGCTCATTTTGAGTGATTTTATAGAATTCTCTATAATTCCAATTATAATTAGCTCTAATAGCTATTATTAATTATATTGGATATGTGGGAATATTTATCATAAAGAATTGAGGGTTTTGGTGTGTCACTTGGATGTATATATTAGTGTATCACATTAATGCCTATTAAGTATTTATTTAATTGACTAGTGTTTGTGTGTTGCTATAGTGTGTGCATGATTGTGATAATAATACCTGAGTGTGTGGAGCTTTATGCAGTATATGTGTTGTGTGTAGGAGATTTTATGTATTAGTGAGTTGGCAGTGAAGTGAGTGTCCACTGTGAGTGTTTACTGTGTAGTAACTTGGGGGTGCAGTATCTTTCAGTTGTGTATGAACTCTTGAGTTCAGATATCAGTAGACTGAAGGGGACTACTGCAGCAGTGAAAGCAAGTTGCATCAGGAACTTGCTGTCGAAGCAGTATGTAACAGCAGAGTATCAGGGATACTATCATAGAGTGAGTAAAGAGGGGGGCTCGGGTTCATCACCACAGCACTACCTTGCCTGGGGAGTTGGGTTAATGACAGAAAAATTGATATAATAGCAACAGATGGAGGAAGGTAATACCTGCACAGCTAAGGGAGTGATGGGTTCGGGCACTATCTGATGGGGGAATGCAAGTGCAAGGGGATTTGTCTACAGAGGTGCACTTTCATATCAATTCATTAGGCAATGGAGCAATTTACAGTTGGTAATTAGGTGTTATATCAGTAATTGGAGAGTTGTACAGAGCTTGATTAGTTTGGGATTGATATAATCTATAGTATTAGTGTGCTGGCCTAGTACTAAGGTATCAGTACAAATACATGACAGTGGAAGTATGTTTGGTTTAGCAGTATACTAGTGATTTAACTAATGTATCAGTGGGGACTGAACACTATGAGCAGCAATGACAGTGTGTGTCTAGTGAGTGAGAGGGATTTAGTTGGGGCATGTGAGATTAGGGAAGATATTACAGTAGTGCATCCAATGGTGCACAGCATATTGGTTGTAAATGTGAGAGGCAGTGGCACCAAAAATAGCATATTTGCTGTTATCATCTCCAGTGAGTTGCCTGTCTCGTTATTTGAGCAAGTAGTATATTATATTATTGTACTGCAGTACCAGTGATAGCCAGGTGAAGGAAGGATTCAATGAGGTGTATCATATTGGAGGGATCTCAGTTATTGTAGGACCAGCCATTAGTTAGATGTTAATATAGATGTATGGGTCTGCACTGAAGGTTGTAATAGGATGCAAATTAGTACAATAGGAAGTTAGCTAATGTGTGTATTAGTATCAGTCAATAGTTAGTATCAGCATAAATAGATAATAATTGAGGGTTATACTAAGTATCAGCTAGTTGGTTAGTGAGGAATTTGGATAATTCAGTATGTGAGTATCAACTGTTGGTAGGTAGTAGCTAGTATCAGTATTGATATCAGTTAGACTTAACAGTCAGGTAGTATATAGTGTAAGTTAGCTAGATATCAATTAGCTTAGTTATTGTGTTATTACCTAAGTTATTAGTAGTATTAGAATGTTAGCTTAGTTAGCCTATATACGATGCATATCAGTATCAAGGTTAGCTAGTATTTAGTGTTAGTAATTAGTAGTATATATATGGAGGGTTAATGTTAAGTATGACTTGGAAACCAAGTATAATCTTAGTTGGACTTAGAAATAACCTAGAAGCATGCGTTTTACTTATTTGCCCCTTATTATACCAATTAACTTGATATTCATCTATAGGGATGTGTGACACCTGCTAGGACACCGAGTTACCCTTTTTGCTCAGTACCCAAGGCCAGTACATCTCTCGGTTAGTTTTTATTTTCTGATAATATATATATCATATATTGTAGAACTGTATACTTGATTCCAACACAGTGGTTACATGGACTAGTACTATATAAATCCTATCATAAGATGTTATCCCCTACCGTGTTCAGCGGGTACTCCTTCACATATATTTTATCGTATGTATTGGATATTGATTTTAGTGTACTTCATGTTCACACACTGCTCGTGTTCAGTGTGCCCATATTGGTGTTCGTAATGTGTCATGATTGGATCCATGAATATTAGTTGGGGATAGAGGAGTAGGAGTTGGTTGTGTGATCAAGCCCAAGTGTATTCTTGTACTTGTCAACTTTATATCACACGTGTAAACGAGTTACCATATTGTATTCGTGTTCAACCCAAACCGATCACATAATGAACTTGTACTCTATGGTACATTAGTTAGTTTTATCTATTTTTATTAAAATATAGTTATTTATATTATCTATTTTTTATTCCAGTATATTACATGTTCACTCTAATTTACTCCATTTCTTATGGCTAGTTATCTTGTATTCTTTCTATTATATGTTATATATGCTCGATTATATATTAAAAAATGATTTCAGAGGTATGTACTTCGCTCCAATCTTGACTGGATATATTTTTTAGATGTTTGGCTTGTGGACCAGTGTCCTGCGTACTACTGGCCGCAGGACGGTGTAATATTAGAGGATACTCCTTTAGAGCAGGATGACCTAGCACAAGATGCTGAGGAGGCCTAGACTTATTGTTCAGACTTGTATTAGACTCTTTGAGACTTTTTGGCATCTATATATTACTGGGGACTTGTGATTGTATTGTGACACTTTTTTGCTTTTATTCCATATCGTACTTTATCTTCCTTAGTTTGATATTATGATTGAGTATTGTTTACCATTATTATATACCATATTGTTCCTCTATTTGGAGTTGAGATGACATCGACATATACCTTATATATTTTGTGTGAGAAGTTTAGATAGTTTGGATAACCCGTACAATGTTCTACCGATGATGTTGCGGCGTAGGGTGGGCGTTGATCACTACACGTGCCCTTATTTCGGGTGCAGGTCATGACAGTTTGCATAAATAGGTCTGTATATAGTGTATTGGGTTGTGTAGGTTTGACTACAATAATTGCAGTCTTAGTGTCTGGTATAAGGGGTGTATGATGTATCTGAATGGTCAATATATTAGATTGACTGTGTATGCTATGTGGGGGAGATACTGGTGTATTTCTAGTTTAATTAGAGTAATATATTTCTCCAAAGCATTAAACAAATAGAAGAAAGTTGGCTTGGGTTGTATCTGCATCTAGGCAGTTGTAAAGTAGTGCGAGCATGTACATTTGTGATTAGTGTCGAGTTGAGGGCAATGGCTTCCACAGCAAGCTCGGGATCCTCAACTCAGTACAAGGAATGAAAACATGTTAGTGAAGGCCAGGCATCAGACAAGTGAGAAGGGACTGATACATCTACAAAGCATACAAGGGTGAGCTGCCTTGAAGAGGTTGCAGTTCTCAGTGTTGCACTAGAAGTGGAGTTGGGGAAAGATTTAATATTCAAGATCCTATGTGTGTGTGTGACAGTGGGTTCAGGAATAAAGAGGAGTGGTGTAGTTGCAGAGTGAGGACAATATTAGTATCCATATACTATTAGTATCAGAGGGTAAATGGGGTTGATCACATTCTCTAGAATAGTAGTAGGAAATTTGGGATACCAGAAGTAAGGTCTTACACCGATCCAGATTATTGGTCTGCTGGATCCATTTCGGGACACGTAATAGCGGGCTCATTGGCTCCATCGGCTTCTTGATCCGAGATCTGTTAATTGAGGATGCGCGCACCTTCCACCTTCGATCATTATTGAGGGTTTAGGTGGTAGCAAATATGTTGAGGGAACTCTGTTATAAGTGTAACAGAGGATGGGAGGTATCAGTAGGGGCTGATAATTGAAAGTATCAGTGCTTTAGGCTCAGTTAATAGCAATGTTAAGTCAGATGCTAGTATCTTAAGTAAGTATCAGTCCTTAGTATATAAAGGAAATCAGGTCAGTTATTAGAATGTTAGTTAGTGGTGGGTTCTAGGATCAATTGAGATAATATAGTATATTAGTAAGTTATTCTAAGGCTAAAGTTGAGGTTATGTTAAGGTAGTAGCTAATATGTTTAGATATTAACTAATATAACTAGTAGACCTTAGTATTTTTTCTATCTTGTATTTTTATTGCTTACTGTTTTATAGTCTTGGTTAAATTAATGGAACTACTGTTAGTTTATGTGCTTCGCTCCAATCCTGACTGGATAACATTTTTTAAAGGATCTTGAGGCGTTCTTCCCCACTTATTACAGACCCAGAGTAGACGAGGATTTCACCCAGGAGCTTCAGGATGATCCCATTCCAATATTTGATCCATTAGTAGAGACTTAGAGTCTATTATTCATTTGTAGTTGGATTATAGACTTGAGATACGTTGAGTTGTATATTTATTTGGGTACTTATGTTTTTGTTTAGACTCTAGACTCATGGATGTGTGATGTATTTATTTTAGACTTCTTCCAATTCTTTATATCGTTATCGTGCCATTCCTCTTGCTTATAGAATTATGTGATTGAGTATTGATATTATAATCGTATTAATATTTATATTGTCCTCCTTATGGAATTGAGATCATTGACATGTTATATATATCATTTTAAGATGTGATAGGCAGTATTGTGACCTAGTCAGCATTCTACTGCTGATGTTATGGCGTAGGCTAGACATACCCACGACTCATGCCCGAATTTCGGATACGGGTCATGACAAATCCTTTACTCTATTGAAGGTCCAACGAGGGATGCTTTCTTCTCTTCTCTCTCTCTCTCTCTCTCTCTCTCTCTCTCTCTCGCTTGTGTTCATGTACGTTGCTCGTCTGGAAGGATATAGTCTCTCTGAAGCATAAAAAAAAATCTCCCTAGTTCGTTTGAGTTTCTCCTATTTATAGCCATCTTGTTGGTGGACTATAGGTGCCGCATATGCTTCTGTTTGGTGGTTGTAGGAGGTACCTTCAACAAAATATGATTATTGGGACATGTTGCCATGGGTAGTTGGGTTAGGCCGAGCTGCCACGTAGACGTTTGTTAGAATTTATTGTCGTTGAAGATCTAGGCGGTTCTTGCCTTTTGTTTGTACGACTTGGTCAGCTTGATACGTGTCCCAAATTTAGTTGGAGAGAATCACGTCAGTTGCACCAAAAATATTTTGTCTTAGGGAACCTTGCCACGCATGGATTCAGGAAAGCATAAGACGCATGGAGTCTAGAACACATAGGATCAGAGATGCAAAGAACGCATGGAGTCTGGAATGCGCGGCCAGAGATGCATAGAATACATGGAGTATGGGACGTATGAGGCCGGAGACGTATGTGACGCATGGAACCTGGGATACATGATGCCAAAGACACATGGGATGCATGGAGTCTGGGACGCATGAGGCCAAAGATGTATGGATTATGGGAAGCATGTATCCTCATATATGTGGTGCTGTACGCTTGTCAGGATTTATTATTAGTCTGAAGAGAGCTTTTTTCGTTTAGCGTGCTAGTGTCTTTCGAGGCGTTCATAAAATTATTTTTGTCATAATTTTGTATCGGATATAATCTTTGTGTCAGGCCTTTATACGGCCAATTTGAGGCGCATGGATGCTACGTCATTATGCAGCCTAATTTCTTCTGAGTCGATCTTGGGACTCATGGTAGTTGGACGCAGGGATCCAAATATTCCATGCTTCTATAAGACCCCCTTCAAAGTTATCAAACTGATAAGTTTGGAATACTTTGAATAAGGAGTAAGGAGGAGAGGATCTGGGCTGCACGGATGGCGAGAGCATGGACGAGTCTTTGCTAAGCTTTCAAATATCCATTTATGCAGGATTCAGCTCGATCCTTGAGTGGATTTTCTTAGGACTCTGAGTCAACGACCATTTTCGAGGAGATAAATATAGATCACGCAAATCGAGGAATTAGGTACACCCTTATAACTGCCTAGTTTATTGTCTCGATCTTCTCACGTACCTTGGGAGCCTATAAATAGGCGGTCTAGGGAGGAGAGAGAACTCTTGTCTCTCGGCTCCCCCTTTTTACGAAAGAAAATGTCGAGGGCTACTGTCTATCTCATCGAGGGGTTCATCCGGAGCGGCATCGATCCGTGGCCCCCTGATATTGGCCTTCTATCTGGAGATAGGGATATGTCATGGCGGCAGGGACACACACACACAGAGACACAAGTACACAACCTTGCAGCATAGATAAGAAATCATCTAGAACACACAAAATCCCCTTACAAAGTTCTGCCACATGGATGAGCAATCGTCTATAAAATGCATAGGGCCTATCTATGGTTTGGCCGCCAGGATGAGGAATCAGTCCATCTGTCGCCTGTGCACTGGTCTTATTTATGGCTTGGCCGCATGTACGAGGCCTTCTTTTGTCCATTCATGCGGCTGCATCCTGAATATGGCATGCAGCCGCTGTACATTTTTGTGATCTTCGTTCAGACTGATGTGTGTTCTGTTTACACAGGTTTTACTACCTTTTATAATGCAAAAGATCGAGCATGGAAGGATATCATAGAACCCGTTATTCGAAGAGAATTTTAACCTTATACGACGGTTCCTCGCCAAGAACTGATCCAGGAGACGAGGATGGTTTGCCAAGAATTGATCCTAGAGACTAGGATGAACATCCTACATCATGTACGGAGTTGTCCCTATTTATGCAGCATGCTAGCTACATTTTTCTCCTTTATGTGGCTTGTTACCGGCTGGGGACCTGCGAGATCGATAAAAAGATTTGGATTAATTGCCATTCCTATCCTCGGTCTTCCCGCATAGTTATAGAGCGCTTTCTCGTGCTCCTCCCTTGCTATCCATCAATATGGTTGCTTTTTTATATACTGAGATTTGCACTGTGGAGGGATAATACAGAAAGTATTGAGTTCTACTATGGGCTCGAATTGTGTCAGTGGAAACGACAACCCGGGGGGGGGGGGCTCTAATTAAAAATGTTCGCATCAGTGAGACTTCATGGAAACCCTTAAAATGGGTTTCTCTCACATATACTCATGACCTTGAATACTAATGTAAAACTCTTAGATGTAATGGATTTCCATAATATGTATTCATGATCTTGAATATTAATTAATAAAGTCTTTCCTTTTTAAGAATTTCTTTCTTGTATCTATCGTGTTGCATTATTGTGGACTTTGGATATTGTACTAGAGGTAATATGAACGTAGTACAATACCATAGTCTTTTATGAGGATCCCGTTGGAGGATCTTTGGTGGATTTATTACTTTTTGCATGCTTGAGTGTAAGTAATAGATTCAAAATAAGCCTTGCCAGAGGTGATATGAAAGTAGCAAGTTTGGTGGACTTAACACCGCTGGCACACTTAGAGTTAAGTACAGGTTATAAGTTTAGACGATGATCAATATCAGAGGTAATATAAATATGATATTTGATGGTCATACATAGAGGTTTGTCCAGAGGTAAGAAGGATATGGCAAACCCTACTAGGGAGGATGTAAGGACGATAGCCCAGAGGTAACATAAACGTTAGCTAATCAATATTCAAACCGAGAGGTTAGGTACGATTTCGATATTTTTGTAGAAGGAAAATGAAATAAGCTTGAGGTAATATGGACATGGCTATTTTTTGGATGAGAAACATGGGCAACTCATAGTTTAGAGGTAATATGTATGTGAACCATTTTCTTTCATTAAGGACATCCCACTGGGGATCCTAGTAGACCTATTACTTATTGCGCACTTGAGTACAAGTAATAAGTTCAAAACAAAATCCTTTCAAAGGTGATATAGAAATGATAGGTTTTGTGGATCCATTATTTTTTTCTCACTTGAGTGCAAGTAATAGGTTCGAGACAAGCCTAGTCAGAGGTGATATGGACGTGATAGGTTTTATGGATTTAACACTGCTGGCATACTTAGATTTAAGTTTGGGTGCTATATTTAAATGAAAGTTGATGTCAGAGGTTATATGGATGTGACAACCGATGGTCATACAATGAGGTTTACTCAGAGGTAATATGGATATGGCAAACCCAACTGGGGATAATCGATTAGGTCAGTAGTTTAGAGGTAATATGGACATGAACTAATGTCTAAGGAAACTGATTATGAGTGGTCTACCCGAAAGTATGGATAGACCTGAGATTCACTCTACTGGGAAGCTTTTGAGGATCCATTGCCTATTGCGTATTCAGTATTACTAAATACAGAAAATGACTTTCATCCAAGAAGTGCTTATTGTGCATATACTTGCTGGGGATGGACCATGGGGACTACATGTTTGGCTTAGACATAGTAGTTCTTTATTAACTTGCCATTAATGGGCATCATGAGTAAGTCGCCATTGGATTTTGCGAGCCGGTAGGCGCCGTTGGAGAACACAGACTCTACGATGAACGAACCCTCCCATTTAGGTTAGAATTTGTCGACCATCTTGGGGGCCATGACCATCTGTCTTCTTATTGTCAAGACAAGGTCACCCATTTCGTAAGTCCTTTACTTGACCAGTTTGTTGAAGGCTCCTGAGAGGCGCGCTCGGTACAGCTCAATGCATTGTTGAGTCAAGAGACGTTTCTCATCGAGTGCTTCTAACTCTTGTAACCATCGGCGGTGATTATTGTCAATGGTTAATTGGTTGGAGAGGGATACTCAGAGGGAGGGGATTTGGATCTTTAGAGAGAGGATCGCTTCCCTCCCGTAGACTAAGGAGAATTGCATGCTGCCAGTAGGTGTCCGGATAATTGTGCGGTAGGCCCAGAGATATTCACCCAGCTTCTCATTCCTGTCGCGCTTATTGGATGACACGAAGTTTTTGATTAGCTTGATATTGGTCTTCCTGAATGCTTCTACCAAAATATTTGCTGCTGGGTTGTAGGTAGTTGAGGCCACGTTCTGGATTCAATTTTTGTCACCAAACCGGTAAAAATCATAACTTGCAAACTGTGGACCATTTTTATAGATGATCTTCGTGGCAAGTTGAAGAGGTATATGATGTAATGCTTGACAAAGCTGATCACACTTAAGGTATTGACTTCAACAAGTGGAACAACTTTCGCCCATTTGGAGAATTAGTCGGTGATAGATAAGATGAACCAATGTCCCTTAGAAAAAGGTGGCCTAATTGGCCCGATAATATCCATTTCCTACGCTTTAAAAGGACAAGATGCTACTGTTGGGTGTAGGAGTTCTGAGGGCTGGTAGATAAAGTCTGCATGGATTTGGCTCGCTTGGCACTTACTCGCATAGTCAATAGCCTCCGCTACCATTGTCGGCTAATAGTAACCAATTCTCCGAAGATGGTCCTGTAGCTTGGGTCTGGGACGATGGGCACCATAAACCTCATCGTGCGCCTCACGAAGAGCCTGTTTTGCTTCTGCATTCGATAAGCATCATAGCAAAAGACCATCATAGGAACGGTGATACATTAGTTTAGTAGCAGTATCATAATTGAATCATAGGAAACATCTTCTGATAGAAGTGGCTTCCTTTGGGTTCTCAAGGAGAATTCCATAGACTACGTAGTCGATAAATGGGAGTCTCCAGTCTTGGAAGTTGGGTTTATCTCTTCTGAGTAGCTAAGGTATCGACAGAGGTTGTTCTTCGGACAGAACAACCCTTGATCGACCATAGTGATCAGTTCATGAGTATTGACTGGAACAACTAATGAGACTGCCACACCGGCCAGGGCATCAGCCTCGATATTTTGCACTTGAGGGACGCGGTCTAAGAAGAACCCCTCGAAGATGGAGATTATTCCTACCACGGTTTGGTGGTAGGAAATCAAGTCCTCATAACGGACCTCGTATTCTCCCCGGACCTAACTAACTATTATCTTGGAATCACCTAAAGCTTCCAAGTAGTCTACTCCCACTTATTTAGCAAGTTGGAGCCCGATGGCGAGGGCGTTGTACTCTGCCACATTATTGGAACACGTCTCTTTGAGGGAGTAAGCGTAGTTTATGACCATATCGTGTGGGAAAATTAGTACTATCCCGACCCCAACGACAATATTGCTTTTTGGCCCGGTCCTTGAAGCACTGTCGAAGAACATTCGCTAAATGACTTTTGCACTTGTGGTCATGTTTGAGTCCGCATCTTCGTCCGCATCTCCTTGTAGAGCTTTAAAGTTTTCGGTACAAGGTGGGCTGCCAAGAAATTTGCTAATTCTTGGCCTTTGACCGCATTTTATGGGACAAATACTATGTCGTATGGTGATAGTAGTATTGCCCATATGGATTGGCAAAAGTTGAGCGCTCCAGGTTTATTCATAAGGACCCTGAGAAGATTGACGAGATTACAAGGATTGTTTTTCCTGCCACGTAATGCAGGGTCTTCTGAATGGTGAAGACTAGAGTGAGGCACTCCTTCTCGATGGGGTTATACCTTTGTTCTTTGTCGGCCATCATTTTACTGAGATAGTAGATAGCTTTTTCGTGAGTGCATCACTTGTTTGGGCTAGCAGAGCCCCGAGGGAATGATCCATTGCCCACACATATTAGAAGAGAGGTCTTTCGACAACATGGGCCACCAACACTGGGTTAATGAGATACTCCTTGATGTCGTCGAAGAAACGTTGGCAGTCTTCATTTCAGACAAAGAAAACTCCATTCTTTATGAGCTGAATGAATGGTTGACAACATCCAAAGAGATTTTATATGAACCTCTTAATGTATGCCAATCTTCCTTGAAGGTCACGAAGTTCACTGAGGTTCTTCGGTGGGCGTATTTCAAGGATTATTTTTGTCTTGTCGGGGTCTACGTGGATATCCATCGAAGTTATGAAAAAACCTAGAAATTTGCCACTGGAGACTCCTAGGTAGGACTTGGTAGGATTCATCTTGAGCTGGTACGTATGCATGAGGTTGAACACAATCTTCAAGTCTCGAAGGTGATCATCTTTGGAGCGACTTTTTGACAACGATGTTATCAACGTAATACTCCACTGTCTTCCACAGATGTTCATAGAAGATGGTGCTCATAGCTTGCTTGTATATAGCACCTGTACTTTTTAGACCGAAGAGTATGACTGCATAGCAGTATAATCCTATCGGCGTTCAAAATAATGTATGCTTCTCATCGTCAGAAAATATCTTGATTTGATTGTAGCCTGAGAATCTGTCCATGAAGGACATACGCTCGAAGCCATAGGTGTTGTCAATCATTATATCTGTTATCGAAAGAAAAAACTCGTCTTTAGGGCATGCAGAGGTAGTAGATGACTTATTCGTGACCTACATCACTTTTCTGGGCTATTAGAGCTCCGAGGGAGTGATCCATTGCTCGAACATATAAAAAGAAGGGTCTTACCATAACGGGTTCCACCAATACTTGGGCGTTTATGAGATACTCCTTGACGTCGTCGAAGGAATGCTGTCATTTTTTATTCTAAATAAAGGAGACTCCCTTCGTCATGAGCTAAGTGAACGGCTGACAACATCCAGAGTGGTTTGATATGAACCTCCTGGTGTATGCTAGTCTTCCTTGAAGGCTACAAAGTTCTCTGAGGTTCTTCAGTGGGTGTATTTCAAGGATTGCTTTAGTCTTATCAGGGTCTACGTGGATACCCTTTATAGTTATGACAAAATCCAAAATTTACCGCTGGAGACTCCCAGGAAGGATTTTGTAGGGTTCATCTTGAGCTGGTGCGTACACATAAGGTCGACCATAGTCTTCAAGTCCCGGAGGTGGTCATCTTTAGAGCAACCCTTGATATCGATGTTATCAACATAACTCTCCACTGTATTGCACAGATGTTCACGGAAGATGGTGCTCATAGCTCGCTGGTATGTAGCACCTGCGTTCTTCAGACCAAAGGGCATGACTATGTAGCAGTATACTCCTATTGACGTTCGTAACGATGTATGCTTTTTATCGTCGGGAAACATCTTGATTTGATTGTAGCCTAAGAATCCATCTATGAAGGACATGCGCTCGAAGCCACAAGTATTATCGATCATTATTTATTTGATCGGAAGGAAAAACTCGTCCTTATGACATGCCTTGTTCAGATCACAAAAAGCAATACAGATTTGAATCTTTTTTTTTTACGATGGACACGATGTTGGATATAAAATATGGATGTTGCTCCTCACAGATGAATCTACTAGCTATTAGTTTGTTGACTTCTGCTTCAATGGCATTCATGATGTCTAGTCGGAACCATCATCATTGTTGCTTGACCGACTTAGCGTTCGGCCAGATATTGAGCTTGTGGACTATGATTTGGGGGTCCAGTCCCAACATGTCTTTGTAACTCAAGGCAAAGATATCGATGTATTCCCTGACGGGCTGTAGTAGGGATTCTCGATCCCCATAAGACAGACTTTTGCTAATGAAGATAGGTTTATGGAAGGATTGGTTGCCCAGATCGATTCGTATGACTTCGTCCTCAGTGGGAGGTTCTCGTTGTTCAATCCATATCTTCCATTATGTGTATAGGCATTGGGCCCATGATTCTACTTTAAAGAGTTCAGGTGGATCCTCGTCGCCTTTTTCGAGGTCAGTTGACACCATATTAGCCGACATTATTTGTTTGAGCATCTCCCTAATACTAATATCGGAGTCCCAAGAGGAATATTCTTAAGAGTGAGAGTATAATTCATCTTCTTCATTCGAGCCTTCGGGGGTCGTGGGAGGCATGACGTACCCTAATCCATGCTTGGTCTTTTGGTAGTAATCCTCGAATTTGCCTACAGGAGCCTGCAGACGCAGAGGCAGCCGTTAAATTTTTCCATAGTTCAAGCCCCTATCGGCTTTTAGATCGTATCCCATCTTCTGGATGAGGTACTTCATTTGAGAGCTGTACCGATGAAGTGGCATTTTGCCAATATCGAGTTCTGACTCCAGTTTTTCTGGGACGGAGGATTGAGGATTTTCTACTTTATCGAAGATGATGATTTTATCTTCCCTCTTCCTTACTGGAACTATGATATATGAGTTTTGACTGGGGAGAGCTTGGTTCACTGTATTCATGGAAGTCACATGTGTTTGCAGTTGTAAGCTTTGACCGTGCTCCTTGGAATATAATGTACCGAGTTGTGCAATATCTGAGTAGTTCAAAGATAGCCCTTTATTCATAAAATAAGGTATCTTATCCTTAGGAATTACATCGTCAAGAGAAGGGACATGAGCATGTACGACTATGTACTCCTCTCGTTCGTCCTTCCCGAGATCTACCCCCAGTGGGAGCGATGGCTTTGGAGGTCTCATGCGCATCTTTACTACTAGAGATTCAAAAGTCATAGTAGGTCTCGGATTTACCTTCAACAGTCGACTTAGTCTATGAAGGCGAACGACCAGAGGTTCAGATGCTTTCCTATACAATTTTACCATGAGGGAAGGGGCTGTGTCGGAAGGCTTGTATTGAGATAGAATCTCAAGGGCTCGTCCGATATTGTCCCAGTCTCTGCCTTATCGTCGGCATCATTGCTACCTTTATCTTGGTCGACATTCTTGTAGAGGATTGAGTTAGAGTAATATGCCCTGACCTCTTTGAATGGATTAACGTCGGCAAATTTTGTCTTACCGATGCTGTGATCGTGCATGTACTTCAAGCACTGGTGCAAGGTTGACGGCAAGAACATATACTGATGCATCCATGGACGTCCCAACATGACGTTATAGGATACATTATGTCTATGATGTGGCAGGTGGCATCTGTTTAAAGACACCGATCTGACACTTTAAGCGAATCTTGTCCAGAGGGTAACTTCTTCCTGCGTTGAAGCCATTGATGGTAGTATTGGTATCTGCCAGAGGATGCATCGAGATGCCCATGGTCTGAAGCAGACTCCGCAAGATGATGCTGATTGACGAACCAGGGTCAATCTGCATCCGGTCCACCTTCATGGTGCCAATATAACCTATGTAATACAGAGGACGATCGTTGTTCTTCATAAATATGTCTTGTTGCGAGAACATGATGTTAGGTATCGCCTCTATCACATTATTGCAATGGGGACATGAGGCAAGATCCTCAGCTGGCGGCTTGACCTAAGCCAGGTAGGTGTCGGCATTTTATAATGTCTCACTCAGAGCAACCCAAGTTCTTTGGAGAGTCAAAGAAGCTCGAATAGTGACAACTTTCCTGAAATATTTGCCAGTTGTGTTGTTTTAGGTTTGTAATATAAACGAGAAAAGATTTGATGAATGCGGAAAATGAGGTCTTGTACTAAGACCCGTCCTTCTTTTATGTTTACAAACAAGATCGTACAAATTTGATCCTATACGAGGATGTCTAAGTATAATTTATTTAATCTGGGTGAATATTGCTATAGGTGTCTGATCTGCAGTCGATCACTTTAGCCCTTGGACCACACGATGTTTGAAGAAGTGCCGTGGAAGACAGGTAGCAGCTTCGAGGGTTGCTGAAGAGGGTGGATGCCCGATGCCAAAGTCGTCGATCCCTACCCTTTTGCCTGAACTCCGGATTCTCCTCTCTCTCTCTCGACCGTTGGATCTGGTACTGGATCTCTTGATCAGTTTTTAGACCTAACTTCTTCGACCCTCCAATTTTTCGATCTTGTTCCTCATTGATAGAGGTCTCTATTTATAGAGTTTTAGTGACAGTGACCACTCAATCGATATAAAAATCGAGTAGTGGAAAGTACAGCACCCATTTACACAACGGTTAAAATAACCAAAGCCTGCATATAGAAGATCCTTTGAATGAGCGTGTAACGCGGGTCCAACTAAGAGACAAAATGCGTATAATCACTACGAAGATCACAGCGCAAAAGCCACTTAGGTAGGTATCCCTCATGTAGAAGAGGTTGGCATAGAAGCCAATGTCTGTCACCACAGCATAGAAGCCAAATATTTATGAAACCGGCATAGAAGCCAAATAGGCGTAGAAGCCGAGTGGTCATAAAGGCCGAGTAGGCGTAGAAGCCAAGTGGTCATAAAGGCCGAGTAGGCACAGAAGGCCAAGCAGGCACCGAAGCTGAATGGGCATAGAAGTCGAGCAGGCACCGAAGCTGAAGGGGCGTAGAAGCCGAGCAGGCACCGAAGCTGAGGGGCGTAGAAGCCGAGCGTAACGTGCCAGAGTGATAATATGGACATTTTAGCCAAAATTATGGCTCTTGGAGATAATCAGATCTCTTGCATTAAATGCAGAGATCTGCCCCCATCCTGTGCATTAAATACAGATGCTTGTCTTTAAGATTTGCCATTATTCTGCGTATTAAATGCAGATACGCACCTTGAACCTTGTGCGAAGAGTAACTGCTACCGTGGCAGCATGTTCGTCTTCTACGGAGTGTAAGGAACTCATGTTTGCCTGTGTAAAACTATGCAGTGTATTCCCTTGTATGCGTAGGAGCATCTCTCGCAAAGAGGATGTCACTAAACGACGGTTCGGTGACATTTAATCAAATCTTCTGCATTAAATATGGAGATCCGCCATTATCCTATGCATTAAATACAGAGGTGTGTTTTGAAGGTCTGCCACCCGTCTGTGCATCAAACGCAGAGACATGCCTCAGTCATCTGTCAGTATTCGGCACATTAATTACAGAGACGTGCCTTGAGGGCCTGTCACCGCCCTGTGCATTAAATGCAGAGATGCTCCTCGAGTCCCGTATGGAGTGCAGCTTTTGACGTGGCAGGCGGTTTGTCTTCCGCGGAGCATAAGGAGCTCTCATCTGCCTGTGTAAAACTAGGCAGCGTATTCCTCTGTGTACGTAAAAGTGGTTTACGCAAGGGAAATGGCAGTAAATGACAGCCTGGGTTGCAGTGCCGCGCCAACATTATAGCCGTCGCCTGGGTAGTCGAGCAGTATCCCTTTGTCAGAAGTCGAGACGTCAGGTTCATTGTAGGATCTGACAGGTTCATTGCAGGCTCTGACAGGTTCACTTCGAAGAATACGAAGCGTCCCTTGTACACTTTAATGCAGCATGAAGAGAGGATGAGTTTTACGCCATAAAGGCGATGAAGCACCCTGTTTATGCTGAAGCAGCCTGGACATACTGTCCTACGCGGATGGTCTTTGAGCCTGTATTTCTCACTGTGCTTTGACAGAGAAGCTCCGTTTGCACGTTTGAAGGCTCTGAAGTCCTCTGCTTACGCTGCTTTGCATCAATATGCTGCGTAGAGCTTTCTACCGTATTTTTCATGCTTCTACAAGACCCCCTTCAAAGCTTTTAAATTCCTCATAATTTGAAACCCTTTGAATGAAGCATGAACCGCTCCTCGTAACTCGAAACATTTTTGAATGGAGTTTTGAAACGGTCGAGGCTGCTTCGACACGTCTGATTCTTTACGCCGACTCTGTTTAAAAGAGTGCTAGGTCCTGTCCTGTCTTTTACGCATAACTTAGGGATGCGTAGAAAGCCGCTTTAGCATTCGAGTGTTCGAACTGTCCTACTATTTTTAGGAGTGAGGAACCGTGTAGAATTCTGAACTGTTACTTCTGATAAACAGAATTTCTTTTGTTCAGACATCATCTTCAAGAATGGTTCCTCGAAAATCCCTTGGAATAGGGCAAGAAATGGCTGTCAAACTGATTTGCCATCTTGGTAGATAAAATATTCAGACTGGAGTTTTGGATGAACTTCGAATCGACCCATGAAGAAGAGTAATTTTTTTAATGTTGAACTCTGTATGCTTTGGGTACTTAGGATATCTTGAGGTTAAGAAGGAGTATCTTCTGTGTGAACTCCTATAATTGACCGCCTTGAGGATCGTTCAGATGTATGCGTACTCTGGCCTGCATATCTTTCAGATGTGCGGGAAGTCATGGAGCACAAAATCATAAGTTGACAGCCTCTGAGCATAAAATAAACACCATCGAGCGTGAAATCATAGACTTGTAGTTCCTGAGTGTGAAGTCGTAGGTTTGTGGCCTCTCGAGCATAAAAGCTACCGAGCAAAAAGGCATCTGGGCGTAAAACCTGACTTGTAGCTGTCGAACGTAAAGTCGTAGATCTGTAGCTGTCGAGCGTAGAAAGCTCCTTAGCGTAGAAATATAGATTTGTTGCTTCTAAAAAGAAAATTTTCCGAGCGTGAAGTTGTGGATCCGTCGCCTCCGAGCGTAAACTAAGCGCCACCGAGCGTGAGATCATCGATTTGGTTTCGGCTGAGCGTGAAGTCGTAGGTTTGTAGCCTCTCGAGCATAAAAGCTACCGAGCACAAAGGCATCCGGGCGTAAAAATCATAGACTTATAGCTTACGAGCGTAAAAATCGTAGATCTGTAGCTGTCGACCATAGGAAGCTCCTTAGCGTAGAAACCATGAACCTTCTTTGCGCAAAAAACTTTTCGCATTCGTCGACTGTCCGCCTTCTCTGAATAAATAGGCTGACCTGGGACCCAATCATAACCGAATATTAATTAGGAGATTTGGTTCGGGGTCCGAGGAGTTCATCCGAACTCTATATATATCCCAAGTTTCTGAGGGGAAGAACTTTCCATCCGTCTTCTGCGAGAGAAAGCTTTCGACTGTTCGAGTTCTTCTTCGTTTCTTCTTCGAGTCTTCAAAGTTTCCAGCAATGGCTTCGAAACAAACTTCCTCCGCTAAGGGAAAAAAGATTGATTCTTCTTCTTGTTCCTCGGCCCAAGCGAGAGCGTCTCTGGTTGGACAAGGCGAGCTTCATTCAGAGCGGAGCATCCCGCCGACGAGTAGTGCACCTGGTCTGGAAGGTAGAGCTTTTGGGAAAAAGAGAATGACTGAAAATCTTTCGCACACGTTGAACGTGACCGCGCTAGGTCGTCTTCTGTGCTGATAGCCTCTTTGAGGAAGATGATGCACGAAGATGTTTCATCTTTTTACGCCCACATTCCTAATGTGTCAGCGTAAAAAACTCCATTTTTTCCGCAGTCGAGCGTAAAAGCCTTGACCGCCGAAAACTTGGTGTTTATCATTAAAATTTGAGTTTTATGCTCGTCGATGGAGATCCTGGCGTAATAACTCAATTTAATCAATCTAGCGTAAAGCACAGACCGTATACTGGCAATCTTGACTTTTACATTAAGGAAATAGATTCCAGCATAAAGGTTCAAGTTTCACAGTCTCGGCGTAGAGCACGGACTGTTGATTGGATGCTGCAAGTCCTGAAATATCTAGTTTTAGGAACTGACGCATTTCTCCTGTACTTTTTGCAGTTAACTTGCATGAGTCTCCGCTAGCTGAAGTGATGGGCTCTGCCACCGGGTTGCTGCACTCCAACTATCTGGAGGTTCTATCGCACGTGACATTTCCTATCTCCGGGCCCCAATATCCCGAAGGAAGGGCAATTCTGATATCGGCTCAGGGCGAGCAAATGCTGCTGAGCATGATCAACAGGGATCCCCTAATGTACATAGACGGGGAGCAATACCTGAAGCCAACTTTCCTCTTCGGGGACATGATTGATAAGCAGTCCCAGACAAAGCCTAAGAGAGAACTCTGGGTTATCCCTCCCGTGGACTTGGTCTTGTATCTGCCCAATATGCCGAGAGACTACCCCATCTCGGCCTTCTTTCATGCTACGCATCCCAAGAAGATGTCGTGGACGCTGACCCCCGATCTTCACGGCAAGCCAGGGAAGATCTTTCATCTGAGAGGAGCTGATCAGGGGTCGTTTGTCAGCCGCCCTTCTGGCTCTATGACGCTGTTCAGGGGGCTGTACCCGGGCAGTATCCCGAGTAAAGACAGTTTGGTGATCCAGCCGGTCCAGTTACCGACTTTCTGTAATGATTTTATGGGGCGTGGGGGAGTATACCCTAAGGTGAACCCTCGGTGTGGCGGGTGGATCACCCCTTCAAACCTTCGATGGGCTCGCTTAGTTGATTGGGCCCTGAAGCATTTCCAGACCGAGTTGGAGAACATCGGTCTATTTGCAGCTGTGAGTGCGACCAGTATTGGGTTACCTCCTAACCCTAACCTGTTTCTGGCACTGATGGAGCGATATATTTCCCTTACCGGGACCTTGGCCACTCCACTGGGGGAGTTGAGATTGGTCCTGCATGAGATGGCAGAGATCTCAAGACTGCCGATGGGGGATACTCCATACGAAGAGTATGTTCCCACGAACCGGGAGCTGGGGGGTTCAGACCCTCGGGTAGTGGAGGTCTATCAGGAGCTGATGTGCCACTACCTCGCCTGCACCGCTTTTTATGATGAGCCCTCAGATTTGGCTCACATCAGCAAATGGACGTCCTATCTCTTCTTTCACCGGTCCAGGACTGCTAAGTTGGAGAAGGTATTGGAAGGCAAGGATCTGCCTGTGAATCCCCTGAGTGCGCTTAATGCTCAAGTAGTTAACGATCTTATAGTGGATGCTGGTGCTCCGGACCGATTCCTCGATGAAGGGACAGGAAAGTATCCTGAAGGCACTAAGGCCTATAGTTATTTGAGGCACTGTCGCAAGCCTCTGTCCAGGGAGGCTCAACTGGCTGGCTTCCTCTCCATATGGCTGTGCCGAGTAGTAGTGTCTGGCGTCGCATCTGCGGACCGCATTCACCGTAACACGCTCTGGCCTAAAGTGCGTCTGGTGTTCGGGGCAAGACTGGGCTTGCTGCCTGCCATGGTGTGCGGTATACAAGATGGACTGAGGGCCATGATTGATGGGATGCTCGTTGATGAAATTCGGCGTGATAGCTTTCCCCGGATAGAATTACCATACCTGTATTTGATGGGGTGGTTAATTCTCCATAATCCCCGGGTGATGTCTCCCGTTTCCGGGAGTAGCTTGGGGGGTAGTTTCTTGTTAAACTACCGGAAGTCTTCCTGGAATGTGAACACGGTTATAGAATGTCGGCGGGCGCTAGGCTTCAGTCATAGTTGGAAGCTTTTCTGTACCGTCCCTCCTGTACATCGCAATCAGTCGGGGATTAGGCTCGAGGATTCGGGTAGAGAGAAGACCATTCTTTCTTCCGAAGCTTTTAATTGGTTGATCTGTATTAGACCATCCCATCTGCTGTACAGAAGCGAAGATCATTGCTTCTTGGAGCCCTACTTGCCTAGTCGATTTGCTCGGCAGTTAGGGTATGATCAGTTGCATGTAGGCAATGCTGTCACCAGCTTCAAGTCCAGAGGTAGACTCATTGATGGAGCACGGGGATGGCGATATTTTATCATGGGCTGCACTGGGGCAATTTTTATTGTGCCCGTTATTACACTCTCTACGGAGCTGCGAATCCTGCATTCGTATGCCCAGTTCTATGTGGCAACGAATACCTTCCATCATAATTTTGATATGCATGAAAGCTTTAGGGTGCCCTCTTACAAGCCTAGGAGAAGAGTTGAAGTCCCCTCGGTTTCTTCCGATGAGGGTGAGTCCGTTACCCCGGATGAGCCTCTGGTGTCGGTCCCTAGGGGTGAAGTACCTTCGCCTGCAGGTCTTTGGTAGTTTCTGGGAAGCGAAGGGCTCCTACTTCGAAGGAAGCTTCCCCTTGTAAGAGAAAGAAAAAGATGGTAAATCGTTCTCTCCGGATTCCTGGTATTGATACTCCTGGAGGTGAGCTTGCATCTCCCCGTGTTGGGGACGATTCTTTGATTGGAGGTTCCTCGCCTTTTACAGAGGGATCTTCCACAGTTCCGGCTGGTAGTGCCGGAAAATCTCAGCTGGATGCCGTCGTCGCTGCTACTGCTTCAGGTAGTGGAACGAGGTCGCCTTCGGGGCTGAGTATAATAAAGTTTCGTATACCTTTAGTCGGATCGGCATCGGGAGGGACTTCTGCCGTGCCTGCGAGCGCACCTAGCGCGATTCCAGCCGATGAGCCTCGGTTGGATTTTGAGGAGGACCTGGAGGACTACCTGCCAGTGTCAGTTCGCAGACCCCTTTCCCCAGGTATGACAGCTCGCCTAGCATTATTAAGAAATAATTTGGCTGTACAGGCTGCAGATGCGACGTATATGCCTCCGGCCAGGGGTAAATGTCGTCTTTTGTGCTTCTTTGGGAAAATTAATATTGCGTTGATATTAACTTCCTTTTGTCTTCTTTTCAGGGGAAGACCTCTTCGGAGAGGGTGATATAGACGCGCCCGTTGGCTCTGTGTCAGGTCCTAGTGGTGACACGGAGGTATCTGATTTTGAAGAGGAAACCTCTTCGGGTGCCGGCTCTCCTGTCGACGAGGTTCCGATATCTCAAGATGAGGACGAGCCTGTCGTTGCGACAATACCTATTTTGAGCACGCCGGTCACTTCCTCCGGTATTGGCGATTCTTTCTTCGTCGTTCCTCCTGTTGAGGCGACGGCCGTGGCGATATCGTCTGTGGTGATTCCTGGTGGGGAAGTCGCCACCATCGCGGACACTCCCTGCGTTCATGCGGACTTAGTTGCGCTGACCGAGCAGTACACCAGCATCTTCTACACCACTTTGAGAACTCTAATATCAATGGTGTTGGCGAAGAAGCAGGACTTTGCATCGCTGAAGAGGTCCTCTCGGTTCTCGATAGAGGCAGTCAGGGAATTCGGTGATACCGGGGTAGCTAACGCACTGGAGGCGATGGTTAATGGTTTAGAGCAACCCATTAACGAATACTTGCAACTAGCTCGAGGCAATATTGAAGCTCTGGTCCAGGCCAGATACTACTCCTTGACTGCGCATCTTGTTGAAAAGAAAGAGGGTCTGAATAAATTCATCGAGACTAATCAGCAGAAGATAGATAAAGGGAAAGTCATCTTGGAGGAGACTCTCGCCCTTCTAACGAAGTGCCAGTCCGAGCATGACGACAAAGTAGCGAGGGTCCGCAAACTGGAGACGAAGCTTGCCCTGGCTAAGGAGTGGGCTTCTCAGTCGTCGGAAGGTCTAGATGTGGTGAATGGCCGACTGGTCGCAGCACAACAGAACTTGGCGAGTGCAGGAGTCGCCCGTGCCAGTCTCCTTCAGGCTAGAGCCGAGTTGTCCCTCCTGATAGATGACGAGGCACGGTTGGAGCGGGTTCGCACTGATGTCTTGGATTCCGGGGATGAGAGGATGGCCGTACTAGCGCAGCAGCTTCGCAACCTGACCGCTCCCCCTCCATGATGTACTTTTGCTTTAGCTTTTTGATGTACTCTTGCTATTTTCTGGGAATAATAAAGAGGCTCTTTATCCGACTTTGTGGACCCATCATTTCGGAACGTAAATGACAGGTTTGGGTGAAAGTGATATCAGAGGTGGTATGGACATGATATACTTTCGGTAAGTTTTTAGCAGAGCATATCTATTCAGAGGTCATATGGACATGACAAAATATGATCCAACTAGTTTCGTTTTGGAAGTAGTTTTGTCAGAATAAGATCACCTTATTCCACTTGAGCAGAGGAGGTTTAAGCATAGTACCTCTTCAGGAATTTGCCATTGATAGGAGCCATTAGCAGGTCTCCATTAGGCTGGGCTAACCTGTAAGCGTCGTTTGAGAACATTGTCTCGATCACGTAAGGGCCTTCCCATTTGGGCTGAAATTTGCCTTTACTCCTGTGAGTAAGAATCATCGGCCTTCTTACAGCTAAAACTAGCTCGCCGACTTTGAACACTCTTTCCTTTAATTTTTAATTAAAAGTTCTGGAAATGCGTGCTTGGTAGAGTCGGAAATTAAGGACACTTGGCTTGCTCATCAGTACCCGAAGAGGATTGATCCTGGAGATGATATGAATGGTTTGGCCCGTGACATAGTGTCGCATTTTCTGAATAGCGAACATCAGAGCCAGGCATTCTTTCTCCACAGGGTTTTACCGATGTTCGGCTCCGACCATCATCATGCTGAGGTAGTAAATAGCCTGTTCGTGGCCCATATCGTTCTTTTGTGCGAGAAGAGCTCCCAGAGAATGATCCATTGCTCGAACGTATAGCACGAACGGTTTTCCTATGACGGGAGGTACCAGAACCGGCGGACTAGTGAGGTAGCGGTTGATATCTCTGAACGCTTGCTGACAGGCTTCGTCCCATACGAAGGATACACCTTTCTTCATGAGACGAGAAAAGGGCTGGCATCTCCCGGAGAGGTCGGATATAAGCCAGACGACCTTGAAATCCCCTGAGTTCCCTTAGATTGCGAGGCGGTCGCATTTCTAGGATGGCCTTGACTTTATCAGGGTCCACTTGAATGCCTTTGGCGGTGATGACAAATCCCAGAAATTTGCCGCTAGATACCCCCAGAAAGGACTTGGTAGGGTTCATTTTGAGTTGATGTTGGCACATCAATTCAAATACTGTCTTCAAGTCTTGGATGTGATTATCCCTGAGACGGCTTTTGACAGCTACATCGTCCACATAACACTCTACTGTCTTGCGTAAATGCTTATAGAATATGTCACTCATAGCTCGTTGGTACGTAGCCCCGACGTTCTTTAATTCGAAGGACATGATCGTATAGCAGTATACCCCCAGTGGTGTCCGGAAGGCGGTATGCTTCTCGTCTTCAGGATGCATCTTGATCTTATTGTATCCCGAGAATCCGTCCATGAAAGACATGCGTTCAAAACCGCATGTATTGTCGATCATGAAGTCTGTGATAGGAAGAGGGAACTCATCCTTGGGGCAGGCTGTATTTAGATATCGGTAATCGATACAGATCCGTACTTTCCCATTCTTCTTCAGGACCGGGAAAACATTGGCGACCCAGTCGGGATGTTGTTCTTCACGGATGAAGCCATAGGCTATCAACTTCTTGACTTCAGCTTTGATGGCGTCCATTATGTCCGGGCGGAACCGGCGTTGGTATTACTTCACAGGCTTTGAATCGGGCAGTATGTTGAGTTTATGAGTAGCCACCTTTGGATCAAGACCTGGCATATCCTCATAATTCCACGCAAAGACGTCGATATATTCTTTTATCAGCTGGGTAATTTCTTCCCTTTCTTCTTCGGAAAGGTCGCTACTGATAAATATCGGCTTTGGTAAAAGTTCATCCCCTACGTCAATCTGGATAACTTCATCTTTAGTGGGAGGTTCTCTCTGCTAGAAGCGGAACTCCTATTGTGTATCCATCTGATGAGCCCAAGCGTCATTCTTGAATGGTTCAGATTCTTGTTCATCTAATTTGAAGGAATCTGTTACTACCATATTTGCTGATAATGTTTGCTCGAGAGCATGAGATGAGCCGGAAGGCGATGAGCCATTTTGAAAAGAGAAAAAGATATCCTCGTTCGACTTGGAAGTCGTAAGGGAGGTGGCGTACCCTAACCCAGAACATGTTTGTTAATAGTGGGGATTGTCGAGCTGCGGTGTTCGTCTGCCTTTCCCGTAGTTGAGACCTGGTTCCATCCTTAAGTTGTACCCCATATTTTGCATGATCTTCAAGGCTTGCGGGCTGTACCTGTGAACTTGCATTTCCCAGAGTCGTCATCAAAGGAATCCTCTTGTATAGTCGGTTCGTTGCGCATGCGGTCGAAGACTATTGAACGCTGACCATTGCGGGCAGGTGGAACAATGAAGATAGAATCCTCATGTGGTCCAGACGTCATGGTGACATTGGATGATGACGCCACTTCCCATTTGTGCGGATGATAGGAATCTATAGCTGCCAAGAATTTTTGTGCTATAGGCTCTATATCGTCATGGGGAAAGGACTCCTGATTTGGAATCCGAGCGTCGATATAATAAAAAAAAAGGTCCTTTATTATTATCAAAAACTGCACTTCTGGTTGCATTTACATCACTCGGCTGCTTGTTGTGCCGAAGGTTGATGATTAAGGGCGGAGGCTGCTGTATGCTCAGAGGTAATATGGACATGGCAGTTTTTATGGACTTAGCACTCTGGTGTACTTATCGCTAAGCACGAATGTTAAGTGTGGATGACGATCGACATCAGAGGCAATATGATAGTCGATAGCCGAAAGTTTATTCAGAGGTAATATGAACATGACAAACTTTGATTGTGACTACATTGGGGATGGAGGTATACGTCTACTCAGAGGTAATATGGACATGGCAGTTTTTGTGGACTTAACACTCTGGTGTACTTATGTCTAAGCACGGATGTTAAGTGTAGATGGCAACCAATATCAGAGGTAATATGATAGTCGATAGCCGAAATTTTATTCAGAGGTAATATGAACATAACAAACTTTGATCGTGACTCCATTGGGGATGGAGGTACACGTCTGCTCAGAGGTAATATGGACATGGCAGTTTTTGTGGACTTAACACTCTGGTGTACTTATGTCTAAGCACGGATGTTAAGTGTAGATGGCAACCGATATCAGAGGTAATATGATAGTCGATAGCCGAAAGTTTATTCAGAGGTAATATGAACATGACAAACTTTGATCGTGACTCCATTGGGGATGGAGGTACACGTCTGCTTGAAGGTAATATGGACATGGCAGTTTTTGTGGACTTAGCACTCTGGTGTACGGATGTTAAGTGTAGATGACAACCGATATCAGAGGTAATATGATAGTCGATAGCCGAAAGTTTATTCAGAGGTAATACTAACATGACAAACTTTTTGTTCGAAAAAGAATTACTATAGAGTGATTTTTCTTCTGAAGGATCCACTGGGAAAACTTTCGCGGGACTCGTCATCCGGTATCTTTCTGTAGTGATTGTCCCCTTGTTTTATAGATGCAAGGTGATGACCTTGGCATTGATCAACTCCTGTATTCTTCTTTTTAGCACATAGCAGGCCCTTGTAGGGTGATGAGTGTACCGATGGAAGAGACAATAATCTGGGTTATCGACTTTGCCGGCCCTCTCAGGGTATCTGATGTTGGGTAGCTGAAGCTTGCGTTCCTTTCTCAACATATTGAAGATTTCAATGATGTCATCTTCTTTGAAGGAGAAAGTCTTTTTTGGTCGTAGGGCTCCTGGTGCCTGAGTTTTACAGTTTTTCGGGAAGATTGTCGTCGTTGCATCATCTTCGGATCTTAAGGAAAATTTACCCCCGGCCTCGGAAGCTGCCTTGTTCTGTCGAGATAAGTTACCCCCCGACATGCCGTGGCTTCCGGCCACAGAAACTGATTTAGCAGGAGCTGCCTCTGGTTGTACACGATTAGATTTTGAAGTTTTGGGTTTTGCAAGAGATGCATTATATCCCAACCCGAAGCGAGCTTGTTGATGGTGAGAATTACCACGCACTGGTGTTCGTCTACCCTTTCCATAGTTGAGGCCTTATTTCAGCTTCAAATCATAACCCATGCTTTGCATAATATTTAATGCTTGCGGGCTATACTTGTGGGTTTGTATCCTGCCAGTTTCAGACTCGCGAAATTCTTCTTGTATGATCGGGGTGTTCCATTTGCGATGAAGATTATTGGATGCTAATCGTTGTGAGTTGGTGGAATAATAAAGATGGAATCTTCGTGTGGTCCATCTGTCATGACGATATTAGACGTTGATGTATCTTCCCATAAGATCTCCCCGTGTTTGACCGTTAGGGGAACTGAAGTCTGTTTATGACTTTTGTCTTTGCGTTTCTGGATCAGATAATCTCGCAGGTCAGAAGAAGAAGATGATGGCTTATTCCTTCTGTTCTCATTGGAGGGCATACGGATGATGGGAACCATAGTCTTCCCTATGCCACCCGTATACAACAGGTTGGCCATCTGGGTGGCGGATAATCCTCGAGGAGGGTGTCTTTCCGCAACTGGAGCCTTCTTTACGCCTAGGGACTTCGCCTGGCATAATTTGGAGCTTTGCTCTGGTTGGCGTAAAGCTGAGGATGTCCTTAGTCGGCCATCAGCGTCTCACGTAATTCGGAGGGCGTGGAGATTGTTAACTTGCTGGCATAAAGGCCGAGAAGTTGAGTAGTCCGCCGCTCTCTTTCCCTTACGGAGATCACAGGGATCATCTGGTTCTCCGTAGAGGTCAGATATCGTTTTACGTGCGGAGCGTGTCTTGTACTTCTGATTTGGCGCTGAGGCTTTATCAGAAGTTTTGTCTATTCCGCCATGGACGGGAGACTGAATTTCACGCACAGAGCGCGGAGTGTACTTCTGGTTTAGCGCTGAGGCATTGCCAGAAGTTTTGTCTGTTTCGCCAGGGACGGGAGACTGAATTTCATGTGCAGAGCGCGGAGTATACTTCTGGGTTAGCGCTGAGGCATTGCCAGAAGTTTTGCCGGTTCTGTCAGAGACAGGCGACTGAATTTACGCGCAGGGCGCGGAGTATACTTCTGGGTTAGCGCTGAGGCATTGCCAGAAGTTTTGCCGGTTCTGTCAGAGATAGGCGACTGAATTTTACGCGCAAGACGCGGAGGGAGCAACGCTATAACCTCATTGGTCAAAGAGATCGGAGAGTCCGCAGGAATGGTAGAGGATATCTTGGGCATCCAGACCTTACGCAGCTTCCTGTTGTTTTGGTGAGAGAGAGAGTGAGAGTTGCCCTTTGTTCGGAGCATATCTTCGTAGGCAGACTGGTCGAACTGGACGACCAGTATCTTCTTCACGGATCCCACGGATACCGTATCGTGTTGAGCAATAGCTTCCTCATCAGAAGAGAAAGATGTCCCCAGCAGAGTCGCCATCTTGTTTTAGGTTTGTAATATAAACGAGAAAAGATTTGATGAATGCGGAAAACGAGGTCTTGTATGAAGACCCGCCCTTCTTTTATGTTTACAAACAAGATTGTCCAAATTTGTTCCTACACGAGGATGTCTAAGTATAATTTATTTAATCTGGGTGAATATTGCTACAGGTGTCTGATCTGCAGTCGATCACTTTAGCCCTGGGACCACACGATGTTTGAAGAAGTGTCGTGGAAGACAGGTAGCAGCTTCGAGGGTTGCTAAAGAGGGTGAATGCCCGATGCCAAAGTCGTCGATCCCTTCCCTTTTGCCTGAACACCGGATTCTCCCCTCTCTCTCTCTCTCTCTCGACCGTTGGATCTGGTACTGGATCTCTAGATCAGTTTTTAGACCTAACTTCTTCGACCCTCCAATTTGTCGACCTTGTTCCTCATTGATAGAGGTCTCTATTTATAGAGTTTAGTGACAGTGACCACTCAATCGGTGTAAAAATCGAATAGTGGAAAGTATAGC
The DNA here is from genome assembly GCA_036927795.1 of Iris macrosiphon. Classification (NCBI taxonomy): domain Eukaryota; kingdom Viridiplantae; phylum Streptophyta; class Magnoliopsida; order Asparagales; family Iridaceae; genus Iris; species Iris macrosiphon. Next base: position 104,449,000 of record JAYESA010000018.1, read on the forward strand.
ACCCTTTACACAACGATTAAAATAACCAAAGCCTGCATATAGATGATCCTTTGAATGAGCGTGTGACGCGGGTCCAACTAAGGAACAAAACGCGTATAATCGCTAAGAAGATCATGACATAAAAGCCACGTAGGTAGGTATCCCTCGTGTTGAAGAGGTTGGCATAGAAGCCAATGTCTGTCACCACGGCATATAAGCCAAATAGTTATCAAACCGGCATAGAAGCCGAATAGGCGTAGAAGCCGAGTGGTCATAATGGCCGAGTAGGCGTAGAAGCCGAGTGGTCATAAAGGCCGAGTAGGCACAGAAGGCCGAACAGGCACCAAAGCTGAATGGGCGTAGAAGCCGAGCAGGCACCGAAGCTGAAGGGGCGTAGAAGCCGAGCAGGCACCGAAGCTGAAGGGGCGTAGAATCCGAGCGTAACGTGCCAGAGTGATGATGTGGACGTTTTAGCCAGAATTATGGCTCTTGGTGATAATAAGATCTCTTGCATTAAATGCAGAGATCTGCCCCCATCCTGTGCATTAAATGCAGATGCTTGTCTTTAAGATTTGCCATCATTCTGTGTATTAAATACAGATACGCACCTTGAATCTTGTGCGAAGAGTAACCGCTGCCGTGGCAGTCTGTTCGTCTTCTGCGGAGCGTAAGGAGCTCATGTTTGCCTGTGTAAAACTAGGCAGCGTATTCCCTTGTATGCGTAGGAGCAGCTCTCACAAAGGGGATGTCACTAAACGACGGTTCAGTGACATTTAATCAAATCTCCTACAATAAATGTAGAGATCCGCCATCATCCTATGCATTAAATGTAGAGGCGTATTTTGAAGGTCTGCCACCCTTCTGTGCATCAAACGTAGAGACGTGCCTCAGGCATCTGTCAGTATTCGACGCATTAATTGCAGAGACGTGCCTTGAGGGCCTGTCACCGTCCTGTGCATTAAATACAGAGATGCGCCTCGGGTCCCGTACGGAGTGCAGCTTTTGACATGGCAGGCGGTTTGTCTTCCGTGGAGCGTAAGGAGCTATCGTCTGCCTGTGTAAAACTAGGCAGCGTATTCCTCTGTGTACGTAAAAGCGGTTCACGTAAGGGAAATGGTAGTAAATGACAGCCTGGGTTGCAGTGCCGCACCATCATTATAGCCGTCGCCTGGGTAGTCGAGCAGTATCCCTTTGTCAGAAGTCGAGACGTCAGGTTCATTGCAGGATCTGACAGGTTCATTGCAGGCTCTGATAGGTTCACTTCGGAGAATACGAAGCGTCCCTTGTACACTTTAATGCTGCATGAAGAGAGGATGAGTTTTATGCCATAAAGGCGATGAAGCACCATGTTTACGCTGAAGCAGCCTGGACATACTGTCCTACGCGGATGGTCTTTGAGCCTGTATTTCTCACTGTGCTTTGGCGAAGAAGCTCTGTTTGCACGTTTGAAGGCTCTGAAGTCCTCTGTTTACGATGCTTTGCATCAATATGCTGCGTAGAGCTTTCCAGCGTATTTTTCATGCTTCTACATGTGCCAAGATGTCTAAGTTGTAGGAATTCTCCAACCCTTGAGCAGTATCTTTGCGCAGCGGTTTTTTGAAGTAAGTTTTTTCTGCTTGGACTTGTCTACTGCTGGAGGATGGGATGGTCCTGTATCGGATACGTCAATTGGGAGTGTACCATGGTCAAGAATGTCATACTCTCGTTGGTACGCCAGGCCTGACCTTATTTTCCCTTCTATAGCTTCTTTGGAAGAAATAGAAGCCATGTAGCAGGATTTGGATTTCTTACCCTTATACTTGGTGGCAGAATGTGTTGTCTGCTGCATCAAGTCTGGAGAAAGATCTGGGTGGACCCACATGACCTCCCCACGTGATGTGGTAAAAGTTATCATCCTGGTTATTTGGTCATGACCGGGTGGGAGATTGACAATCTCTATTATTGCCCGCGGGATCGGGATCAACCCGTCTTGGGCTTCTGTTGTCGGAAAGTTACCAAACTGGGGAGATAGCATGTTAGCGTCAATTATTTTGTCATCGAAATCCAAGGTGAGGACCTTGGTGTCAAGAAGATGCTGGATGTACCACTTTAGTGTGTAGCAATCCCGTGTAGCATGGTGGAAGTATCGATGGTAGTGGCAGTACTTCAGATTATTCATATCGTCTTCCTCAATATGGCATTTAACGTCGGGAACCCGTAGCTTATTTTACTTTATTAGCACGTTAAAGATTGCCATAACGTCATCATCTTCGAAGGAATAAGTTTTCTTTTGTTTTGGAGCCTTTGTGGGCTTTTCCTCTAGCTTCTTGGTTATATTGGCGACAAGAGCCTGCTTTCCCTTGCCAACCTGGGTGCTATTGCCGCTATTGTTGTTGATATTGTAAGGGAATTTCCCCTATCCTCAGCAGTGAGGATCTGTATTCCCAAGAGGCGGGCGTACTTTACTTTATTCTCAGGCCCGACAATGTTTATGATGAACGTCGTCCATTCTTTAAACTGAGAGTCGCCCATCTAGAGTCTGACTAACGGAAGGAGATTTCTCCGACAGGTGTCCATCAGCGTGGACTCATAGTTACCGGAGTATAATTTTTTTGCCTCTTGCATGTATCGCTCAATTTATTCTCGTATTGTCCCAAAATTCTAAGAGGACATTTGTTACGCCCCAGTCCCAAAATTCTAAGGGACTAGCCACGTAGCAATGGCCAGTAGCACAACTCCAATGGAAAAACACAATTTAATGGACCCTTTAGAGTGCACTTAAGCTTTAAAATAATTACAATGTCTACGATACATATCATAGTTTATATATCTAATCTCATCCAAAGTAAGTAACAAAATTACAAAGAGACAAGTCTAGTCACAATAAAGTAAAATGATTTGTCCAATCAAAGCAATATAAATAATGTCACGGGGAACAACCCGTTATCAAAATTAAAAGGAAAATAACTCCAAGTACAATATCCAGAAGTCACTATAAGATCAAATATCTAAGAACACTAAACATAATAAATGAATGGTGAGAATACTATGTGCTCAAGAGAAGTCCTCCGGAACAACCCCGTTCTCTGTAACCTGTAGGTCTCTAATAGTAGCACCTTTCCCATAAATCTCGGGATAGATCTCCTCGTCTACACCTGGGGACATAATTCAGATCCAGGTCCTCAGGGGACACAGCAAGGTACAATAAACACTCAAATTAAATATAATACAATAGGTAAATATAACAGATCCTCAGGACAAGCTATGTAACCAGCTAAGTGAAATACAAATGAGAGAATCACTAGTACTCAGGATGAGACTATTACAGGCTTTGTGTTGGGGAGCCCATAGCAGCAAGTAGTATCACGTAGGGCCAGTAATGTGCCAGGCTCTGGTATTGAGACTAAAGTCCCTCCAGTAATAAAGTATATATATAACATAATTATCCTGTATCATCTGTCTCTCCCCACCCAATGTAACCTCAAGTCTTATGTCCACAACGTCTTATGTCCATAACACGCAAGATCATGACCTATAGCTAGTACAACGAGTCATAATGATATCTATATATTACGCAAGTCTCATATCACGAATCATGTAAGCCTATACAGAATTACCATGAATAACTCAAGAAAGATTCTATCACATGAAATAGTGTCAAGTGTCCTACGGTATGGCGTACTTGGTAAACCAAGCACGTAAAAATAGGATCGTGGAATCAACTCTCTAAGTGACGTTACATGATTTCTCGTATGACGTCGACACCCGAATCTTGTTCGGACGCTAATCAACGTATCACGGTCCTAGGTTGAACAAGTAATTCACAAGAATATATAAAAAGAAACACAAGAGGATAATATAACATGATCAACGACAAGTTTGGCAAGGTACACTTGCCCGGGTTCTAAACTCTGTCAACTACTCCTGGGAAAGTGGAATCTTCACGTACACCTCCGAAGGCTGAAACAAATATTATCATTATTCTCAGAATACTTGAAATATATATGATTGACTATCCATAAGTCTAATTTGGACACAGAGACAAAATTAACAGTTTTGGGTCAAAGCTGGTTCCACATGTGGCCCACTTAGCACCTAAAAATGTGTCGGAGACAAAGTTCTCCAAATTCGTCAAACTTAGTGTCTACGAGCCTATTATTATGATATGAACCTAATGGAACATCCAGAACTGGATTCTGATAAGCCAATCACGAAATCGGCCGTCATGTCGAACTTGGTGCCCACGAAATGGTATTTTGTCAACGTTCTCCGATTCGAACCAAACTTGGGTCACAGGACCAGTGTAATGTTGTGAATCCAATGGCACAAGTTTTATTACGAATCAATGAGTACACACGAAGTTATGGCAAGATATCGGAATAGGTTGATACGATATTTTTTGGTTGATACACGTTGATTCCAGCATGCACTCACATCCAAATCAAGTTTCACAAAAGCCCATACGTCCGTGTTTACGTTATGCACCAATCGGTGCAATCTGCACACGATGATGTGGCCTCATTTGGCAGAACATACCCCGTATCCAAAAAATTTCGTATTTCAAAAATAAGTTTTTCTGTCGTTTTGGAATTAGAATAATTTAACCATTAACATAAACTAATAAAAACTAAAAGAACCGTAAAAAACTTCGTTATATTATGAATAAGTCCTTTCAATTATATTTTGAAAATAATTAATGAGTTGGTAGAAATTTGGACATGAACAGGGGTACTTGAACTAAATTTTTGAACTGTTTTTGAACAGTTTTTCTACCAAATTTCGGTCAATTTTTCGATCATACCCGGGTGGCTAAATTCGTTCCACTTAAAGAAAATCCTAGGAGGTTAGGTTGCGAACATACCAGCGAAGATGGAATACGAAACGGACGAGCGAGGAGGGCAAAACTTTTATGCGAAGGGGGGCCACACAGCTGTTGCTGCTGTGCGCGCGGGGGCGGATCTGAGGCGGCTGCTGCTGCTACTAGGCGCGACGGCGCTGTGGCGGTGGTACGATACGACGATGGCGGTTGGCAAGGGGTTAGGGTGGTCTCCTGGGTGGAGGCGTGGGTGATGGTGGAGGTGGTGTGGTTTAGGGTTAGTGTTTAGTTATACACACACACACACACACACACACACACACACATATATATATATATATATATATATATATATATATATATATATAGATGGGGGGGGTAGAATTGCGGGTAAGGGTCTGGGTCGATTAGTTTGGATTTGGGTTTCGGGTTAATGGGTTTGGGTTTGGGTTAATAGGTTTTATTTTATTTCTTTTCTTTTCTTTTGTTTTATTTATCCATAATTGTATATAAAAAATTACCAAAAATAGTTAGGCACTTGAAAAAATTCTAGAAACTTTATATTTCATCCAACAAATAATTTATAACTAAATTTATATCAATTAAAATAGTATTTACTAAATATGAATAAATATTAAATGAATTAAATAAATCCATAATTTTGTTTTTTACTTAATATTATATTTGGAGCATATAGGGGGTTCGAATAACGTAACTCGAGGGACATTTGCATTATAGGACTAGTTAGGCTCATAGCATGAATTAAGTTGGAAGCAATGGGTTGGGGTGGCGTGTTAAAATCGTACGCCACGACAAAAGTGTTAATTAATCATCATTTTTTCGTAATTATGTCACAAAAGTTGTGCAACCAAAATAAGGTATGGGATTACGAATTTGTGAGGGACTGTCATAGCAGGAGCCTAATTTAACTCGTCTAAGTCGAGCATGTTTGGTTAGTTGGAAGGGAAAGGCTAGTGTTGCACTCAAGATTTTAAAACCATGGTGGTTGGTTTCCAAAGTTCAATTAAATTATCGAATAAATATTTAAAATAAAAAAATAATTATTAATTATCAAACTAATCCTATATAAAAATAAGGTTGCTCACAATCTGCCCACCTTAAAAGAATTGTGACCTTGCAATTAAGAAAAACAAAATATAACAGGTGTCACTACCCCATTTTCAGAGCCGTGTATTTTTTTTAATTTGGGTTAATTATGTATTATTTATATTTAATTGTATTTATATTTAATTAGTGATTGTATTATTATTTATTAATTGTTTTAGGGTTTTGGCTAGCCTGGATCGATGTCAGACCCTAGTGGACCCATGTCCGACCTAGCCCACACCCTTGTGAGACTTATTTTTGGGTTTTAGAATATTTATTATATTTTTAGTGGGTTAGTTGGAGAGATTTGGAGTTAGTTTGAGTATTTTTGGAACCCGAAACCCAAAACCCAAGTTAGGAGGGCATTTTGGGTATTTTGGACTTTGGAAACCTGCTTTACATGGCCGGACCTATTCCCACAGCCCCCTACCCGTGAAACACAGCAGCTCCCCTCCCCATTCTTTACTTCTTCTTTCTCTTCTTCTTCTTCTCCACTCTTCCGTCCTTCTTCCTTTCTCCTTCCCACTTCCAAACAAGTAAGTTTCCCCATTTTCTTCCTTCCTCCTTCCATTTCTTCTACTTATGTGAACCCTAACCATATATTTTTCTCTAACCTAGGTGGGTAGAGCTTAGATTTGGTGTTGAAGCTTGGATTGGGTGCTTGGAAGCTAGTTGTGGTGGATTTGGAGCTTTTTGGAGACTTTGGCTTTGGATTCCAACTCCCAAGAAGTAAACCCTGATTTTCTCCCTTGTAATTACTTTTATTTAGTATAATTAGTAGTTTAGAACCTTCCTAGAATCTTAGGCTACCCGTAGGAGGAAGTTGGAACAAGTTTGGTTATGTTTAGAGACTTTAACACTAAGTTTTGTGTCAATTTTGGGTAAAATCTGAAATTGAACCAATTTTGAGTAATGTCCTAGGTTAGACGGACCTAGTTAGACGTGCTTGGGTGTCTTGAGGGTTAGTGTATGTCTCCGTTCGGACACGGAAAGTCATGTCGTGGAGAAACAGGAGTTTTTCCTCGTCGTCGGTTTTAAGTACGTGCGTATTTTTGCCACGGGCCTAGAATCGATGGGGTAGTATTTTTTCTAGGATCTAGACATCGTTTAGAACCCGTGGGTAAATTTTAGGCCGATTCCGAGTTGGTTTGGTGTGCGTTTCAGGAGGTTTTCCGAACCGCACACCGCGTGTTCGTCGAAATGACCGAACGGCCATTTTGACTTGGTTTCCTAGTTTCGGGCTTGTGCGCGCGTTGGGTTAGCTTCGGGGAGTATGTGCTAGAGTTCTCGGGTTATATTTTATATATTTATAGGTGTTTGTGCGTGTCGGGGTCATTGGGCGTGCGTTGGTGGGGCATTGTGCGTTGTGTTGTGTGTGTGTTGTGTTTATATATATATATATATATATATATATATATATATATATATATATGTACATATATATATTTGTGTGTGTGTTTCTATATATATATTTATATATGTATGTGTGTTTTATGTATATGTGAGTGTGTTAGTGAATGTTTGTGTGAGTGTGTGTGTGTTGATGTTAGTGTATGTGTAGGTGAGTGTGTGTGTGAGTGTGAGTGAGTATTTATATATATATATATATATATATGTATATATATATATATATATATATATATATATATATATATATATGAGTTTGTGTATGTGTGTATATGTATATATATATATATATATATATATATATATATATATATATGTTTGTGTGTATGTGTATATATATATGTATTTGTGTGTGTGGTTGTGTGTTTGTGAGAGTGTGTGTTAGTGTGTGTGAGAGTCTGTGTGTGAGGGTGTGTGAGAGTGAGTGTGCGTGAGTGAGTGTATATATACATATGTTTGAGTGTGTGTGTGTGTATATGTATATATATATATTAGTGTGTGTATATATATATATATATATATATATATATATATATATATATATATATATATGTATATATATATATATATGTATATATATATATATATATATATGTATAGATACTAGATATAGATATATATATATATTTATGAGTTTGGTTATATATATAAGGTATGTGTATATGTGTGTATGTGAGATATATATATATATGTAGATACCTAGGTATATGCATATATGTATTAGATATATATATTTTAGCCTAGATTATAGCTGGATATATATGTTTATGCATAGTTAGTTAGCTAGAGGGGTAGTAGGGTTGAGTTTAGAGAGGTATCTCAATACCTTGAGATACCAAGGTATCTCAATACCTTGAGATATCCAAGGTATTGAGTTTCGAGCGGGATTTTTGAGCAATTGCCTAGGTTTGAATTTAGAGATAGGTTTTTATGTATATGTGTATATATTTACGCATGCTAGTATAGGTTTTAGCGGGTTTAGGCGGGGTGTATAGCGTAGGGTGAGGTATCGGATACCGAGGGTATCCCGGTATCTCAAGGAGGCGAGTTTGAGGGTTTGCTAGCTTAATGACCTAGTTTTGGCCTAGAATTTTAGGAGCACCCTAGTTTGACCTAGACTTGACCGTAGTTGACTCGTTTGCCCGCCAAAGTCAACTTTTGACCTAGTTTTGACCCAGAGTTGACTTTTTGATCCAGATTTTATCGGTTTGACCCGTTTGACCTAGAACGACCCTAGAAGCCTATTTTTAGTTATTTTATATCTGTTTAACTCATTAAAAACCTGTTTAACCTTGCTTTTCATAATAGGTCCTTGCGACACCAGTTCGGATCGCCAGTTGCTCAGGACGTTAGGCGAGTACATTCTCTGATAGTTTTCTATATCTGATGATTATTATAATTCAGCTTCTAATATAGTATCATATGATTATTCTGGCACAACACGGAACACTGACTGGTATTTCTGGATTTATTTACTTGCGACACATATATTTCATATTTCTGGCCTCTATTCTGGAATCACTATTGGCATCACCTACAGGCATCACTACAGGTATCACTCATGTTTCTGGCTAGACTGATACTTGATTTACGTGTCGGGTCTTGGATTCACTTGTATTAGTCGGGGCGGGGAAATACTCGAGTAGACATGTAAATATTCTCATCTGGAATCAACAGGAATCACCCCCTCTGGTCTAATCTGGAATGATAGCAGCCGCGCACCCAGTGCGCGATGAGCCGTACTTATCCCTAGCCGTTTACATGTCGAAACAAGTATTTCAAAGACATCGAGTTCATTCTTTATAGTCTGGACTCACTTGCATTCTTGTTGGGCTCACTTACATATTTCTGGACTTGACTCACTACATGTATCTTATGCTGGACTCACTACACGTTATTGTACACAGACTTGATCTTAGCTTAAATTTCTTGTATCTTGCAGTTATTACTATCTTGCTTCTGATATTTATGCATCTTTACCTTTATGCACCAGTGATATATATATTTTCTTGATTCATACTTATTTCATTCTTCTTACTACTTGCTATAACTGTTTTATAGTTTTATCATTTAAATGGAAATGCTGTTAGAGATGTACTTGCTCCAGTCATGACTGGACATATTTTTCTAGAGTATTCGGAGGATTGGTGTCCGATGTTTTATGGACCTGAGCCTGTCGATGGTGCAGACAGCGACCCTCTAGTTTTGGAGTAATTTTTGGGTTGGTAACCGGGATCATAAGACCTTGTTATTGATTTTGTTAGCTTTTAACACCGGATTTGTCTCCGATTTTGGTCTGAGACCTTGTATTGTATTTGATTTTGGATGATGTATTATTATTATTGATGTTGTGGTTGTTGTTGTAGTTGTTGTTGGTTAGACTTTATAGTTATTAGCCTTCTGTGCTATCTTATCGTGCTTAGATTCGTGATTGAGTACATTGTGATTATCATTATGTTATTGCTCCTCCGTTTGGAGTTGAGATCTTGACAGGTTTATATATTGATTGCGTGATATTGTTATCTAGATAGTTGACCCAGACAGCGTTCTACCGTCGATGCTGCGGCATAGGCTGGACGTACCCACGACTCATGCCTGATTTTTCGGGTGCGGGTCGTGACACATTTTTGGTGGCGGCCCCATGCAGGTCTCGATTCGCAATTAGTGCGATATCGTGGTGGTACAACAACTTAGTTATACTACTGCGAGCCTGCTCTAGGATATAGGATCTAGGATGAGTGTACTCAATCACAACTAGGAATAATTCCAATCTAATTATTCTGAAATTATTTCTTTTGAAATATTACTGTCCTTCTTTGATGATATCGTATCTTCCGCCTTATTGACTTCTTTTGATCTGTGTTCAGGATGCCTCCGAAGATACAATCTCATCATACCACCCCAGCAGTTGCCACTGAGAGATCTGCTACCTCTCGTCTAGCTCATATTCAGGCAGCTGCTACCGCTCCACTCACTACTCCTGTGGTTGAGGGAGCATCTACTTATCTCGGGGATTCTCCTCCACTTGTCGATCCAAGGACTACCCCAGTCGTTCCGGTGGTTCCTCCACCACTTCCTGCACCAGTAGATGACGCGCAGTTGTTTGCGTTCTTCAGGGAGATGATGGACGCGCAGCACCGTCAGGTGGATGTGATGAGGCTGGGCATTGAGAATGCCCACCAGGTGGCCATGACGGCAGTAGAATGAATTAGACAGTGACTTGGAGTCCAGTCTCAAGAGATAGCACCATTGAGTCATCAAGCCAGCCTAGGGTGGCACAGATTCAGCCACAGGCAGATCCGATTCAGCGCCCGAGGCCGGGCAGCATCATTGACTTCCAGAGGATGCGGCCCAAGGAGTTTCGGGGTACAGAAGGGATCCTGTACACGGATGACTGGATAGAGCAGATTGAGGGGATCTTCAGGCCGCATTCAGACAGCATGTATCAGAGCAGGCATGTAGCAGCAATCAGATGTTCGACCTCGCTTTGACGTGGTATCGCACAGATACGAGGATCGCGGCTCCAAGGCTTACTTGGAAGGCTTTTAAGAGGCTTTTAAGGAAATTCCAGAAGTTTTCCCAGATGTGGCGCTCAGTGCTTTGGAGAGCCAGTTCGAGGCACTCGTCCAGGGGAGCATGATGGTGGACGAGTAGGCAGCGGAGTTCTGCCGTCTGGGCAGATTTGTAGAGGGCTTGAGTGAGGCAGCAAAGGCGAGGAAGTTTCGCAAGGGCTTGGTCATGGCGGTCAAGTCTTTGACCTGGAGCGACCGCGAGGCGACTTTCGAGCAGATAGTAGGAGACGCTCAGAGAGCAGAGGATGACTTGGAGCATCAAGTCCAAGAGAGGCAGGGATGATTCAGGCAGTGCGAGTGGTAGTACGGGACCAGCTAAGCGTCCCTATGTGCAGAAGGCAGCGCAGCAGGGTCAGGATCAGAGGGTGCCTACTTGTGCCTACTGCAGGAAGGCAGGACACACTTGGGATGTTTGTAGAAGGAGGCTGAAGGGTGTGTTTGTTTTGTGGATTCGCTGCTCACCAGATACGAGATTGCCCCACTGTACCTCTATTGGGTGGAGCAAGATCAGAGAGTTGGATCTAGGTCACTTGTGGCACAGCATCATGCCCCGCACCAGCAGAGGGATACACCCAGCAGGGCAGGGCTTATGCGTTGACGGTCGAGGAGGCCGATGCTACGGGTATCGGGTTAGCAGGTCTGTCTCTTTGTTCTTCTTCCTGTCCTTTTCTATTCCTTGTGGTGTGTTTCATTAGTACTTGTTAGACTTTTTTTGTGCTGTGGTAGATAGGGTACTGACCCTGATTGAGACTGTGATAACACGACCAGTAGGACCATGATCTTGTATGTTATTTAGGTAGAATTTATTGACTGTGATTGTTGGGGGTTTGACCTAGAGGGAGTATGATTGACTTTAAATTTTGAGGACGAAATTTTCTAAGGAGGATAGGCTTGTCACTACCCCATTTTCAGAGCCGAGTATTTTTTTATTTTAATTTGGGTTAATTGTGTATTATTTATATTTAATTATATTTATATTTAATTAGTGATTGTATTATTTTTTATTGATTGTTTTAGGGTTTTGGCTAGCCTGGACCCATGTTAGACCCTAGTGGACCCATGTCCGACCCAGCCCACACCCTTGTGAGGCTTATTTTTGGGTTTTAGAATATTTATTATATTTTAGTGGGTTAGTGGGAGAGATTTGGAGTTAGTTTGAGTGCTTTTGGAACCCGAGACCCAAAACCCAAGTTAGGAGGGCATTTTGGGTATTTTGGTCTTTGGAAACCAACTTTACATGGCCGACCCTATTCCCACAACCCCCTACCCATGAAATACAGCAGCTCCCCTCCCAATTCTTCACTTCTTCTTCTTCTTCTTCTTCTTCTTCTCCCCTCTTCCCTCCTTCTTCCTTTCTTCTTCCCACTTCCAAACAAGTAAGTTTCCCTATTTTCTTCCTTCCTCCTTCCATTTCTTCTACTTATGTGAACCCTAACCCTACATTTTTTCCTAACCTAGGTGGGTAGAGCTTAGATTTTGTATTGAAGCTTGGATTGGAAGCTTGGAAGCTAGTTGTGGTGGATTTGGAGCTTTTTGGAGACTTTGGCTTGGGATTCCAACTCCCAAGAGGTAAACCCTTATTTTTTCCCTTGTAATTACTTTTATATAGTATAATTAGTAGTTTAAAACCTTCCTAGACACTTAGGCTATCTGTGGAAGAAATTTGGAACTAGTTTGGTTGTGTTTAGAGACTTTAACACTAAGTTTTGTGTTAATTTTGGATAAAATCCGAAATTGGCCCAATTTTGGGTGATACCCTAGGTTAGACGGACCTAGGTAGACGTGCTCGGGTGTCTTGAGGGTTAGTACGTGTCTCCGTTCGGACACGGAAAGTCGTGTCACAGAAAAACAGGCGTTTCGGGCATTTTTGAGGTTTTCATCGTCGTCGGTTCTAAGTGCGTGCGCGTTTTCACCACGAGCCTAGAATCAATGGGGTAGCATTTTTTCTAGGATCTAGACATCGTTTAGAACCCGTGAGTAAATTTTGGGCCGATTTTGAGTTGGTTTGTTGTGCGTTTCAGGAGGTTTTCTGAACCGCACACCGCTTGTTCGTCGAAATGACCGAACGGCCATTTCAACTTGGTTTTCTAGTTTCGGACTTGTGCGCGCGTTGGGTTAGTTTCGGAGAGTGTGTGCTAGATTTCTCTGGTTATATTTTATATATTTATAGGTATTTGTGCGTGTCGGGATCGTTGGGCATACGTTTGTGGGGCGTTGTGCGTTGTGTTGTGTGTTGTATTTATATATATATATATATATATATATATTTGTGTGTGTGTTCCTATATATATATTTATATATGTATGTGTATTTTTATGTATATGTGACTGTGTTAGTGAGTGTTTGTGTGAGTGTGTGTTGGTGTTAGTGTATGTGTAGGTGAGTGTGTGTGTGAGTGTGAGTGAGTGTTTATATATATATATATATATATATGAGTTTGTGTATGTGTGTATATGTATATATATATATATATATGTATGTGTGTATGTGTATATATATATGTATTTGTGTGTGTGGTTGTGTGTTTGTGAGAGTGTGTGTGAGTGAGTGTATATATATATATATATATATATATGTTTGAGTGTGTGTGTGTGTGTATATGTATATATATATATTAGTGTGTATATGTATATATATATAGATATATGTGTATATATATATATGTATAGATACTAGATACTAGATATATATATATATATATATATATATATATATATATATATATATATATATATATATATATATATATATATTTATGAGTTTGGTTATATATATAAGGTATGTGTATATGTGTGTATGTGAGATATATATATGTAGATACCTAGGTATATGCATATATGTATTAGATATATATATATTTTAGCTTAGATTATAGCTAGATATATATGTTTATACATAGTTAGTTAGCTAGAGGGGTAGTAGGGTTGAGTTTAGAGAGGTATCTCAATACCTTGAGATACCAAGGTATCTCAATACCTTGAGATATCCAAGGTATTAAGTTTCGAGCGGGGTTTTTGAGCAATTACCTATGTTTGAGTTTAGAGATAGGTTTTTATGTATATGTGTATATATTTACGCGTGCTAGCATAGGTTTTAGCGGGTTTGGGTGGGGTGTATAGCATAGGGTGAGATATCGGATACCGAGGGTATCACGGTATCTCAAGGAGGCGAGTTTGAGGGTTTACTAGCTTAATGACCTAGTTTTGGCCTAGAATTTTACATGTCGAAACAAGTATTTCAAAGTCACCAAGTTTATTCTTTATAGTCTGGACTCACTTGCATTCTTGTTGGGCTTACTTACATGTTTCTGGACTTGACTCACTACATGTATCTCATACTGGACTCACTACACGTTCTTGTGCACAGACTTGATCTTAGCTTAGATTTCCTGTATCTTGTAATTATTACTATCTTGTTTCTGATATTCATGCATCTTTACTTTTATGCACCAATGATATATATATTTTCTTGTTTCATACTTATTTCATTCTTCTTGCTACTTGCTATAACTGTTTTATAGTTTTATCATTTAAATGGAACTGCTGTTAGAGATGTACTTGCTCCAGTCCTGACTGGACATATTTTTCCAGAGTATCCGGAGGATTAGTGTCCGATGTTTTATGGACATGAGCCTGTCGATGGTGCAAACAGGGACCCTCTAGTTTAGGAGTGATTTCCGGGTTGTTAGCCGGGATCACTAAGACCTTGTTATTGATTTTGTTAGCTTTTAGCACCGGATTTGTCTCCGATTTTGGTTTGAGACCTTGTATTATATTTGCTTTTGGATGATGTATTATTATTATTGATGTTGTGGTTGTTGTAGTAGTTGTTGTTTGTTAGACTTTATAGTTGTTAGCCTTCTGTGCTATCTTATCATGCTTAGATTCGTGATTGAGTACATTGTGATTATCATTATGTTATTGCTCCTCCGTTTGGATTTGAGATCTTGACAGGTTTATATATTGATTGCGTGAGATTGTTATCTAGATAGTTGACCTAGACAGCGTTCTACCGCCGATGCTGCGGCGTAGGCTGGACGTACCCACGACTCATGCCTGATTTTTCGGGTGCGGGTCGTGACAACAGGTCAGGAAAGGTTTGCTCCAAAAGAGATGACACGGTTGTATGACATTTGTTGAAGCACAACACAAAGGACAAGGGACCATGAACAAGGAAAAAATTGAGAGGAAGGGTGAGGGTTTTGTTCAAGCAGAACACGGAGGGAAGTAAAAAAAACTTTTTTTTTTTAGGTAATGAGAGACGAGTAACTCAAGAGTAAAGGAGTCTGATTAGAATAAAGATCATCTACAGTTTCCAAAAACTTGGGTACCTCTTACATATAATTACTCTAGACTAACAAGTTCATGCTAACATAATAATAGGTATAGGCTAGGGAATGGAACTAAAAAGCACGTGTTAAAGTATTACTTGGAATATTCGTTACTATAGCTAACTATGATAAGACTAAATCTTACCTATACTCGCTATTTCTCTAGTCCGTGCCTCCTCCTCTATCATCGCAAAATCCTGTCACGTCCCTGTGGTGGCACCCTCTTCTGTTGCTGGGCCTGCTGGCAAAGTGCTGCCTGTAATGCCAAGGATAGCCTTGGCTGATATCCTTCCGGTACTGGTGGTCTGAATCCTCCATCTTTTGTCTGTGGTGCTCCTGCTGTTAGATAAGCTGGTCAATGTGGCAGCTGGACTGTCGTCGGTACTGGTAAAGCGGGTCAATAAACCATCGGTGTTTCTTCCCAACCCTCAAGAAAATCTCTGGCTGAATGCTGACTGGATCCACAAGCTAAACATAATCCCAATTTGAGTCTGCACTCCCTCTCAATATGGCCTACTTTGCCACAGTAGTAAGGAATAGGACTCGTGATGCTGCTCTCTATGGTGGATTCATCTGGGGTCGCTTTGTAGGCTCCCTGTGTGGTGCTCGGTATTGTGCTAGTGCATATGACCATTTCTGGCTGGACTCTCTTCTATGGATGCGCTCCATGCGTCGAGTTGCAGCAAAAAATTCCGTATAAGAAGTAGGTGCAACGGAGCCAATCTGTCTCTGTAGCTTAAAGCTCAGTCTGTCAATGAATTTGTCCGTCTTCTCTTCTTCTGTCGGGATTAGTGTAGGTGCGAACAGTTGAATCACATGATGCAAGTCAAGGAATTTATTTGAGTTCTATATAAAGGTTAAGAATGTGTCAACATGTGGATGAGATCCTATAAATTTATGCTTATCCTAATCTCAGGCTTTCTCGGTCCCTTAGTTGAAACAAGAGCAATATATTTGTAGACTTGCATGGGCCACCAGAAAAACTATGTCACGTCGCAGTCCTAAAATTCCAAGGGACTTGCCACGTGGCAATGGCCAACAACACAATTCAAATGGGAAAACCCAATTTAATGGACCCTTTAGAGTACACTTAAGCTGTAAAACAATTATATTTGTCTACGATATATGTCAAAATTTATATATCTAATCTCATCCAAAATAAGTAATAAAATTACAAAGAAAAAAGTCCAGTCACAATAATATAAAATGATCTGTCCAATCAAAGTAATATAAATAATATCACGGGGAACAACCCGTCATCAAAATGGAAAGGAAAATAACTCCAAGTATAATATCAAGAAGTCACTACAAGATCAAATATCTAAGAATACTAAGCATAATAAATGAATCGTGAGAATACTATGTGCTCAAGAGAAGTCCTTCGGAACAACCTCGTCCTCTACAACCTGTACGTCTCCAATAGTAGCACCTTTCTTGTAAACCTCGGGATAGCTCTCATTATCTACACCTGGGGACATAAACCTAATCTAGGTCCTCAGGGGACATATGATGGTACAATAAACACTCAAGCTAAATAAAATACAGTAAGTAAATATAACAAATCCTTAGAGCAAGCTATGTAACCAGCTAAGTGAAATGCAAATAAGAGCATCTCTAGTACTCAGGCTGAGACAACTACATGCTCTGTGTCGGGGAGTCCATAGCAGAAAGTAGTATCTCGTAGGGCCAGTGATGTGCCAAGCTCTGGTTTAAAGACTAAAGCACCTCCAGTAACATAGTATATATATAACATAACTAGCCTGTAGCATGTATGTCTCTCCTGACCTAATATAAACTCACGTCTCATGTCCACAATATCTCATGTCCATAACACGCAAGATCATGACCTCTAACTAGTACAACGAGTTATAATGATATCTATATAATATTTAAGTCTCATATCACGAATTTTGTAAGCCTATACAAAATCACCATGAATAAATCAAAAAAGATTTTGTCATATTAAATAGTGTCAAGTGTCCTACGGTATGGCACACTTGATAAAGCAAGCACGTAAAAACAAGATCCTGGAATTAACTCTCTAAGTGACGTTACACGACTCCGTGTACAACGTGGACACCCGAATCTTGTTCGGACGCTAAGCAAAGTCTCACCGTCCTATATTGAACAAGTACATCACAAGAATATATATAAAAAATACAAGCAAATAATATAACAGGATCTACTGCAAGTTTGGCAATGTACACTTGCATGGGTTCTGAACTTTGTCAACTGCTCCTCGAAAAGTGAAATATGCACGTACACCTCCAGATATTGAAATAAATATTACCAATATTCTCAGAATACTTGAAATAGCTATGATTGACTACCCATAAGTCCAATTTGGACACAGGGGAAAAATTAACAGTTATGGGTCAAAACGGGATCCACATGCTGTGTTAGAGACAATGTTCTTCAAATTCTTCAAACTTAGTATCTACGGGTCCAGAACGATGATACGAATCCAACAAAATATCCAGAACTGGATTTCGATGAGACGATCACAAAATCGCCCATCATGTAGAACCGTGGAGCCCACGAAACAGTGTTTCGTCAACGTTCTTCAATTTGATTCAAACTTGGGTCGCAGGACCAGCGTAACGCTACTAATCCAATGGCATAGGTTTTGTTGCGAATCGATGAGCACACACAATGTTATGGCAAGGTGTCGGAATAGGCCGATACGATATTTTTTGGCGGATACATGTTGATTCCGGCATGTACACAAATCCAAATAAAGTTCCGCAAAAGCCCACACATCCGCATTTACGTTACGCACCATTTGGTGTAATCCGCACGTGATGACGTGGCCTCGTTTGTAAGGATGCACCCCGTATCAGAGATTTTTGGTGTTTCAAAAACAAGTTTTTCGGTCGTTTTAGAATCAGAATAATTTAACCATTAACGCAAACTAATAAAAACTAAAAGAACAGTAATTTTATTGTTATATTGTGAAGAAGTACTTTCAATTATATTTTAAAAATAATTAACGAGCTAGTAGAAAATTGGATATGAATATGTGTACTTGGACTGAATTTCTGAACTATTTTTGAATAGTTTTTTGGCCAACTTTTGGTCGATTTTTCAATCAAACCCGGGTGCCTAAATTCGTTTCACTTAAAGAGAATCCGATGAGGTTAGGTTGTGAACATACCAGCGAAGATGGGATGTGAAACGGACGAGCAAGAAGGGAGAAAACTCTGCGCGAAGGGGGGCCGCACAGCTGCTGCTGCTGCTGCTCGGTGCGGCGGCGCCGCTGCGGTGGTTTGGCACGAAGACGGCGATCAGCGAGGGGCCAGGGTGGTAACCTGGGTAGAGCCGTGGGTGATGGTGGAGGTGGTGTGGTTTAGGGTTAGGGTTTAGTTATACACACACACACACACATATACACACACACACACACACACATATATATATATATATATATATATATATAGGGACAGATATGGGGGGGGGATTGCGGGTGAGGGTCTCGGAAGATTAGTTAGGATTTGGGTTTCGGGTTAATGGTTTTGGGTTTTGGTTAATGGGTTTTATTTTATTTCTTTATTTCTTTTCTTTTCCTTTCTTTTATTTATGCATAATTATATATATATAAAATTCCCAAAAATAGTTAAGCACTTGAAAAAAATTCTAAGAAATTTATATTTCCTCCAACAAATAATTTACAACTAAATTTATATCAATTAAAATGGTATTTATTAAATATGAATGAATATTAAATTAATTAAATAAATTCATAAATTCTATTTTTCACTTAATATTATATTAGAAGCATGCAGGGGGTTCGAATAACGTTGCTCGATTGTCATGTGTGTAATAGGACGAGTTAGGCCATAGCATGAATTTAGTTGGAAGCAATGGGTTATGGTGGCATGTAAAAATCGTACGCCACGACAAAATGGTTAATTAATCATCATTTTCTTGTAATTATGTCACGAAAGTTGTGCGAACAAAATAAGACATGGGATTGCAAATTTGTGAGGGACAGTCATGGAAGGAGCCTAATTTGACTCGTCTAAATGGAGCATGTTAGGTTGGTTGGAAGGAAAAGACTAGTTTTGCACTCAAAATTTTAAAACCATGGTGGTTGGTTTTTAATGTTCAATTAAATTATCGAATACATATTTAAAATAAGAAAAATAATTATTAATTATCCAACTAACCCTATAAAAAATCAGGGTGCTTCACAATCTATCCACCTTAAAAGAATTACATCATCGTAATTAAGAAAAAAGAAAATGCAACAGGTCAGCAAAGGGTTACTCCTAAAGAGATGACACGGTTGTATGATATTTGTTGAACGACGACACAAAGGATAAAGGACCATGAATAACAACAAAATCGAGAGGAAGGGTGAGGGTTTTGTTCAAGCAGAACACGTAGGGAAGCAATAAAAACTTTTTTTTCTAGGCAATGAAAGATGAGTAACTCAAGAGTAAAGGAGTCTGATTAGAACGAAGATCAACTACAGGTTCCAAAAATATGGGTACCTCTTACATATTATTACTCTAGACTACCAAGTTTATGCTAACATAATACTAGGTATAGGCTTAGGAATAGAACTAACAGGCACATGTTAAAGTATTACTAGGAATATTCGTTACTATAGCTAGTTATGATAAGACTAAATCTTACCCATGCTCGCTACTCTTCGAGTCCGTGCCTCCTCAACTTTCATCGCAAAAGTCTGTCGACGTCCCTGTGGTGTTGCCCTCTGCTGTTGCTGGGCCTGCTGGAAGGGTGATGCCTGTGATGACATGGGTGTCCTCAACTGATATCCTTCCGGTGCTGGTGGTCTGAATCCTCCATCTTCTGTCTGTGGTCCTCCTAGTGTAGGATAAGCTGGTCGATGTGGCTGCTGGACTGGCCCTGGTGCTGGTAAAGCGAGTCGATGAACCATCGATGTTCCTCCCTGATGCTCAGGGCAATCCCTGGTTGAATGCTGACTGGATCCGCAAGCTAAATATAATCCCAATTGCGTCTTTACTCCCTCTTAATATGGCCTACCTTGCCACAGTAGTGACCAGTACAAAGAGATGGGGCTCTTGATGCTGTTCTCTGTAGTAGATTCATCTAGGGTCACTTTGTAGGCTCCCCATGTGGTGCTCGTCTGGTGCTAGCGCATGTGGTCGCTTTTGGCTGGACTCTCTTCTGTGGATACGTTTCATGCGTTGAGCTGGGCAAGGACGTCCGTATAAGAAGTAGGTGCAACGGAGCCAATCTGTCTCTGTAGCTCAAAGCTCAGTCCGTCAAGGAATTTCCCTGCCTTATTTTTTCTGTCGGGATCAGTGTAGATGCGAACAGTTAAATCAAGCATGATTCAAGTCAAGGTATTTATTCAAGTTCGATATAGAGGCAAGAACGTGTCAACATGTGTATGAGATCCTATAAATTTTTTATTATACTAATCGCAGGTTTGCTCGGTCCCTTAGTTAAAACCAAAGTAATTTATTTATAGACCTGCATGGGCCACCACAAAAACTATGTCACGCCCCAGTCCCAAAATTCTAAGGGACTAGCCACGTGGCAATAGCCAGCAGCATAAATCCAATAGGCAATCCAATTTAATAGACCCTTTAGAGTGCACTTAAGCAATAAAATAATTACAATGGTCTACGATACATGTCATAATTTATATATCTAATCTCATTCAAAATAAGTAACAAAATCACAAATCGACAAGTCTAGTCACAATAATATAAATGATCTATCCAATCAAAGCAATATAAATAATATCACGGGGAATAACCCGTCATCAAAATGGAAAGGAAAATAACTCCAAGTACAATATCCAGAAGTCACTACAAGATCAAATATCTAAGATCACTAAGCATAATAAATGAATGGTGAGAATATTATGTGCTCAAGAGAAGTCCTTCGGAATAATCTCGTCCTCTACAACCTGTACGTCTCCAATAGTAGCAAATTCTCCGTAAACCTCGGGATAGCTCTCCTCGTCTATACCTGGGGAGATAATCCGGATCCAGGTCCTCAGGGGACATAGCAAGGTACAATAAACACTCAAGCCAAATAAAATACAGTAAGTAAATATAACAGATCCTCAGGGCAAGTTATGTAACCAGGTAAGTAAAATACAAATAAGAGCATAACTCGTACTCAGGCTAAGACCACTACAGGCTCCGTGTCCGGGAGCCCAGAGCAGCAAGTAGTATTTCGTAGGGCCAATAATGTGCCAAGCTATTGTATGGAGACTAAAGCACCTCCAGTAACATAGTATATATATAACATAATTAGCCAGTAGCATGTGTGTCTTTTTCTACCCAAAGTAACCTCACATCTCGTGTCCATAACATTTTATGTCCATAACACGCAAGATCATGACCTCAAGCTAGTACAACGAGTCATAACGATATCTATATAATATACAAGTCTCATATCAAGAATCCTATAAGCATATACAGAATCACCATGAATAACTCAAAAAATATTTTATCACATAAAATAGTGTCAAGTGTCCTACGGTATGGCGTACTTGGTAAAGCAAGCACGTAAAAATATGATCGTGGAATCAACTCTCTAAGTGACGTTACATGACTCCGCGTACGGTGTCGACACCTGAATTTTGTTCGGACGCTAAGCAACGTCTCACGGTCCTGGGTTGAACAGGTACATCATAAGAATATATAAAAAAATACAAGCAGATAATATAACATGATCTACTACAAGTTTGGAAAGGTACACTTGCTTGGGTTATGAACTCCATCAACTACTCCTGAGAGTAAAATCTGTACGTACACCTCCGAATGGCGAAACAAATATTACCAATATTCTCAGAATACTTGAAATAGGTAGGATTGACTACCCATAAGTCTAATTTGGACACAGAGGCAAAATTGACAGTTTTGGGTCAAATAAGGGTCCACTTGTGGCCCACTTAGCACAAAAAAATGTGTCGAAGACAATTCTCCAAATTAATCAAACTTAGTGTCTACGAGTCCAGAATGATGATATGAACCCAATGGAACGTCCAGAACTGGATTGATTCCGATGAACCGATCATAAAATCACCCGTCATGTGGAACCTGGGCCTACGAAACGACATTTAGTCTACGTTCTCCGATTCAAACCAAACTTGGGTCACAGGACTAGCATAATCCTGCGAATCCAATGGCATAAGTTTTGTTGCGAATCGATGAGCACACACAAAGTTATATCGCGGTGTCGGAATAGGTCGATACGATATTTTTTGACGGATACACGTTGATTCCAGCATGCACACACGTCCAAATCAAGTTTCGTGAAAGCCCACACATTCGTGTTTATGCACCATTCGGTACAATCCGCACATGATGACGTGACCTCTTTGGCGGGACACACCCAGTATTAGAGATTTTTGGTGTTTCAAAAACAAGTTTTTCGGTCATTTTGGAATCGGAATAATTTAACCATTAATGCAAACTAATAAAAACTAAAAGAACAATAAAATTTTTGGTTATATTGTTAAGAATTTCATTCAATTATATTTTAAAAATAATTAACGAGTTGGTAGAAAATTGGACATGAACATCGGTACTTGGACTGAATAATTTAACCATTAATGCCAACTTCTGGTTAATTTTTTGGTCAAATTCGGGTGCCTAAATTCGTTCCACTTAAAAAGAATCTTAGGAGGTTAGGTTATGAACATACCAGCGAATACGAAATGCAAAACGGACAAGCGAGGAATTATGAACATACCACCGAAAGGGGCCGCACGGCTGCTGTTGTTGTGTGCACGAGGGCGGATCTACGGCTGTTGCTGCTGCTGTTAGGCGCTACGGTGCTGCGTGCGATGCTGCGACGGTGGTTTGGTGTGACGACGATAGTCGGCGAGGGGTCAGGATGGTCGCCTGGGTGGAAGAGTGGGTGATGGTGGAGGTGGTGTGGTTTAGGGTTAGGGTTTAGTTATATATATATATATATATATATATATATATATATATATATATAGGGAGAGAGATGGGGAGGGAATTGCGGGTAAGGGTCTGGGTAGATTAGTTAGTATTTGGATTTTGGGTTAATGGGTTTGGGTTAATCGGTTTTATTGTATTTTTTTTCTTTTTTTTCTTTTGTTTTATTTATGCATAATTATATATAGATAATTCTCAAAAATAGTTAGGCACTTGAGAAAAATATATATTTCCTTCAACAAATAATTTATAACTAAATTTATATCAATTAAAAAGGTATTTACTAAATATGAATGAATATTAAATTAATTAAATAAATCTATAAATTCTATTTTTTACTTAATATTATATTGGAAGCATGTAGGGGGTTCGAATAACACAACTCGAGTGTCATGTGCATAATAGGACCATTTAGGCTCATAACATAGATTTAGTTGAAAGCAATGGGTTGGAGTGGCGTGTTAAACTCGTACGCCACTAGAAAAGGGTTAGTTAATCATCATTTTCTCGTAATTATGTTACAAAAGTTGTACGACCAAAATAAGGCATGAGATTACAAATTTATGAGGGATAGTCATGGCAGGAGCCTAATTTGACTCGTCAAAGTCGAGCATGTTAGGTTGGTTGGAAGGGAAAGGCTAGTGCTGCACTGAAGATTTTAAAACCATGGTGGTTGGTTTCCATAGTTGAATTAAATTATTGAATACATATTTAAAATAAAAAAATAATTATTAATTATCAAACTAATTCTATATAAAAACTAAGGTTCTCACAACATTGTCATGTCATTTTCTCCGTCGTAGAACCGGGCAAGGAAAAGAACTTTGAGGTCGACGAACTATGAAATACAGTTGTCCTATAGGTTGTTGAACCAATTGAATGCTATTCCAGAAAATGTCCTGACAAAGAGCTTTGTTAAGAGGGTGTCCTTGCATAGTAGATGCCCCATTGCCGTCATGAAGTAACTCATGAATGGACGGAGATATGTCTTCATATTAAATGGAGTAAAGTTAAAGGGCTTGTACTTGGTGGGTACGGTACATCTCTCCCCTCGAGGGGATACAATTGTTGGATCCTGAGCTCGCACAGTGAGTCCCGATTACCCTTTGAGTCTAGGCGGGCCTAGAGTAATTGTACCTCCCACATTGCTTCACGAGCTTCATCGACTGCGAAAGGGGAGGATGATCCGAGCAGGGGAAAATTGCCGCCAGTGGTTGGGGCGATTGTATTTGAATCCCCATTTGTCTCGGGGTCCAGGCTTGCTTGACCATAGGCCCTTGCTGGTTGTGTGGCTATATTCGCCTTGATTTCCTGTATTGTTTTGATCAAGGCCTACATTGACCCACTCATGGTTTACATTATGTCCTCGAGGGTTTCAAGGCGATGTCGATCTCTGAGCCCTCATGATCGTCCCTCGCCTTGTATATTGTTCTTACATAGGGAGAAAGGATGTAACAGTGGACGTCGCAGTTTCTGCCTTGGATAATTATCATGAATAGTAATCCAAAAAAGTTGATAGTGCCGCATCCTCTTCGGAATAGGAGGAAATATTACCCCCGACATAGGAAGCTGAGTTCTCTTGACTAGGGTTGCTACCCCCAGGGATATCAACATCTGTTCCTTGGGAATTACCGTCTTCTCGGAACGTTAGATTGTCATAGAGGTCAGGGGATTACAACCCCCAGCTTGCATAGCCACCTGGGATCCTAAGGAAAAACTACCCCAAGTAGCCAACAACTTCTTCTTTGAGCTGGTGCCTAGGAAAACACCTTCCGCGAGATCCGCTTCCTGTCCTCCTGGGATTCGTCTTCTTGACTCACTGGCCGAGAGTGATGGACTGGAGGTGCTGGACTTTTGACCTCCCTCATAGAGGCGATGCAGCTGGGTGGGTACCTTTGGTTGCAGCCTCTGTCAGGGTATACTATTAACTACATTCTAACAATAAAATCATGAATACAAACTACGGTACTAAGGAATCAATCAAGGCAATAGATACAATATCATCAAGGAAGGACAATAAAAATTCAAAAGGAAGCAATATTCATGAGGAATAAGGATAACAAGATAAATAGATTGGAATATTCCTAGTTGTGATTGAGTATTCGCTCTCATCCTAGTATGCTATGTCCTATATCCTATCGCAGGCACGCATTAGTACAACTAAGATATCGCACTACCACGACATCGCTCTAATTGCGAAGTCTGACCTGCATGGGCCACCAATAAAAATGTGTCACAACCCGCACCCAAATTTTGGGACACGAGTACGTGGGTACGTCCAGCCTACGTCGCAGCATCGGCGGTAGAACGCTGTCTAGGTCACAATACTATCTAATCATTCTCACACGAGCATCCAACTCCATAAGAAATCACAGATATCACAATATAATATGAAATACTCAATCACATAAACTAAAGCACGATAAGATATCGAAGAAATAAGTAAATCAAAATGCAACTCAAGTCTAAAATAGAAATAATCTAACTCAACAGTAATATCCAAGTCTCAACTAAATATGCCGAAGACAAATCCGGTACCAAAAACTGCTAAAAGAAACTAACTAAATAACTAGTGATTTCGACTAGACCTCCCGGGAATCACACCTGTGCTACCAAGTCCAAGTTTGCAGCTACTCTTCCTGTGGTCCGTAATATGTCGGACACCAGTCCTCTAAAGCGCAGTCTGAAAAAATATTTCCAGTCAGGATGGAGCAAAGTACATCTCAAATAATAGTTCCAATTAATTGATAAGGACTATAAAACAATAAATAGATGATGCTATATACTGAGAGAAGGCAATAAATAAATGCAATGGCAAAATAAAAAGATAGACAATATAGGCAATATGGTATAGTCAGTGCATATATGAAATGAAAGGAAAGAGGTACAAAATCATATACGAGTGATGTGGTATATGAACTAAAATAGAGAACTTTAACTATTCTAAGTGTTTCAAATCATAGTTTTGAAATGTGATCAGCTTGGAACTTGTTCGATGACTACATGGCCTGGCTAATCATACGTGAGGTGTATGATTAACACTGTTCAATGTCTACACTTGTACGATAGGTATTTTGATCACATCTCTCACTAGCAATTTTCCCGCCCCCAACTAGTACTATAGATCCAATCATGACACGTCACGATACACGATCAATGTTCGATATATCATGTACAATGTCTAATATCAATGTCGTGTACAATGTCAATACGATAACCAATGTAATATCTCATGACTAAAGATCCAATCTATATACTAGTCCGTGTAGCACTGTGTCAAGAATCAGATGTAACATTTCTAAATACTTGAATTATAAAAATTATCAAATAACAGAAATTATCAGAGAATGTACTCGCCTGGGTCCTTAGCTGGTATGAATCAGAATCCAAGTCACAGTTCAAATAGCCTGTGTATTACAAACTTACCATATCAAAAGATAATTTATTTTAATTTATTTAATTCTGGAATAATTACTCTAAAATCTTATTTTAATCTTATTATTCTGATTTTTAGGTTAATTCCTAAATTTTGTCCAAAAAACTGAATTTTATTAACTCGAGACTCATGACACGCAAATCGAGACGATCTGTTGACCAAAAAGTCAACCGACACAAACTTGACATTCATGCATGATTTCCTGTAGATTTCAGCATAAAAAACATGCTAGAATTTACGGCTTGACCGAATTCAAATTTGTTTGGGAATTATGGCACATACAAATTTCGTATTGTGCACCGATGGTTAAATTCTAACCTTAAAGTTCTACAGAATTAACAGTATAAAATACTTTGAATTAAATTCTGAGAAAAACATATGTCAATGATCTCGATATTAGCTTTTCAAAACTTTAAACGGTTCATGATTCTGATTCCTGGTTCTCCCGAAATCACGAAAACATTAAAACACGTCTATTTTCGGACATGCTGTGCTCTACGAATTTTCCAGAATTTAATACTCATAATTTTGTAAAACAATTTTTATAATCAGAAATCTAACCTCAATATCGTTCTAACACAAAAACTAGGCCTCGTTTGGAGTCCGCACCTATGAGCAATGGCTTCTGGTAGATGAAGGAACCCTAGATGGCAATTCTCCAAAAATCGGCTCAAGAAAAACCTAGAAAATAACTTAAACTATTATATATATATAGGAAAGAGAGTACAGCCGCGGCTCGGAGTTGACACGTGTCATCCATTAGCACTGCCCAGCCCAAATTGGACGGTCCGAATCTGACGCGGCTCGGCTCAGCTGAGTCCGAGTCGAACTCTATCTCGGGTCGGCTCGAGATCGGCTCGGCCCGGCTCGCACCCACCCCGCGGTCACTAACAGGCGGGCCCGGCACTGTTCGTTGCGGGAGGCTGACAGGTGGGCCCCTTGTTTGCTGACTCGGCAAAAATAATTACTTTTTGGGTTTTCTTTTTCAGAAGTTATTTTTTAATTCAGTTTTTCATCATTAACTCAAAATAAATGCTAAAAATAATCAGAAAATTCCCAAAAAATTCTAGAAAATATATTTGACAATTTAGAACCTAAAATAAAAGTTTGAGATATTTTTATTTAAGTTTGAACCTATAATAAATTCTTGAAAGTCCTAAGAAATTAGGGTTACTAGTTTTTAATTAACTAAAAATTATGGA
This sequence comes from Iris macrosiphon, assembly GCA_036927795.1. NCBI lineage: Eukaryota > Viridiplantae > Streptophyta > Magnoliopsida > Asparagales > Iridaceae > Iris > Iris macrosiphon. Next base: position 104,476,741 of record JAYESA010000018.1, read on the forward strand.
AAAATTCTAATAGTCCCAAATTAACCTAATAATAATATTTAAACAAGAATTTTAGGATATGGAGGTTACAAGTCTACCCATCTTAAAAAAAATCGTCCTAAAAATTTAAAATTCTCAATTATTTTATTTATTACCATCATAATTGAATTCATCAAATCATATAATCATGAACTAATCCATATTGTTACTTCACAATATTTTTTAAAATTTTATAAATATCAAATCCCTAAAAATCTTCAAATATAAAATCAAATTCCATTCTTATTATAATCTCCTCCAAAATTTTAAGTTAATAACGAATACAAGAATTTAATATTCAATCATCTAATTGAAATCCAATCAATGCATATTTATAAAATTTAAAAATCGCATCCCAAAAATTAAATTCAAACACTAATCCATTAATGATCTAACTCCTCTAATTTAAATCCATTCAATGCATATTATAAAATTGAATCTCATCCCAAAATTTGAATTCATCACTAATCCATTTGTGTTCTTATTTCTCGAAATTTTTTTCCACAATACTCAACGATGTAATACTTATGAAACCTCCAACACGATATTCAAATTATGAGTTCATAACTTGCTGTCCAATAAATATATTGATAGCCTTCTTAAATTCCTCAAAACTCAATGATAAATTCAATCATTTCATAATCTTCATAAAAATTAATGATTTAACAAAATCGTCAATTCTGCCATATTACATTCCCAACTCTTTATTTAATTTAATATTTCTCCTCAAAATTTAAGGCACCTTGTCTCTCTTTGTCAAGTCATAACCTCTTCGTTAATCTTTACTACAGTCAAACCCTCAACAATTAAAGTCTAAGGGAATTCTTCCTACAATCATACAACATGCAATCTAATAAAAACATGTATGGTTATGGTCACTTTTGTCATGGTATTGCAGTCTCTGTCAGGGTATACTATTAACTATATTCTAACAAGAAAATCATGAATACAAACTACGGTACTAAGGAATCAATCAAGGCAATAGATACTATATCATCAAGGAAGGACAATAAAAATTCTAAAGGAAGCAATATTCATGAGTAATAAGGATAACAAGATAAATAGATTGGAATGTTCCTAGTTGTGATTTAGTATTCGCTCTCATCCTAGTATGCTATGTCCTATATCCTATCGCAGGCACGCAGTAGTAAAACTAAGATATCGCACTACCACGACATCGCTCTAATTGCGAAGTCTGACCTGCATGGGCCACCACTAAAAACGTGTCACGACACGCACCCAGATTTTGGGACACGAGTACGTGGGTAGGTCCAGCCTACGCCGCAGCATCAGCGGTAGAACGCTGTCTAGGTCACAATACTATCAAATCATTCTCACACGAGCATCCAACTCCATAAGAAATCACAGATATCATAATATAATATGAAATACTCAATCACATAAACTAAAGCACGATAAGATATCGAAGAAATAAATAAATCAAAATACAAGTCAAGTCTAAAATAGAAATAATCTAACTCAACAGAAATATCCAAGTCTCAACAAAATATGCCGGAGACAAATCTGGTACCAAAAACTGCTAAAAGAAACTAACTAAATAACTAGTGATCCTGACTAGACCTCCCGGGAATCACACCTGTGCTACCAAGTCCAAGTTTGCAACTACTCTTCCTGTGGTCCATAATATGTCAGACACCAGTCCTCTAAGGCACAGTCTGAAAAAATATTTCCAGTCAGGATGGAGCAAAGTACATCTCAAATAACAGTTCCAATTAATTGATAAGGACTATAAAACAATAAATATATGATGCTATATACTGAGAGAAGGCAATAAATAAATGCAATTGCAAAATAAAGAGATAGGCAATATAGGCAATATGGTACTGTTAGTGCATATATGAAATGAAAGGAAAGAGGTACAAAATTATATACGAGTGATGTGGTATATGAACTAAAATAGAGAACTGTAACTATTCTAAGTGTTTGAAATCGTAGTTTCAAAATGTGATCGGCTTGGGAACTTGTTCGATGACTATATGGCATGGCTAATCATACGTGAGGTGTATGATTAACACTGTTCAATGTCTACACTTGTACGATAGGTATTTTGATCATATCTCTCACTAGCAATTTTCCTGTCCCCAACTAGTACTGTGGATCCAATCATGACACGTCACGATACACGATCAATGTCCAATATATCATGTACAATGTCTAATATCAATGTCAAATATCAATGTCGTGTACAATGTCAATACGATAACCAATATAACATCTCATGACTAAAGATCCAATCTATATACTAGTCCGTGTAGCAGTGTGTCAAGAATCAGATGTAACATTTCTAAATACTTGAAATATATAAATTATCAAATAATGGAAATTATCAGATAATGTACTCACCTGGGGTCCTTAGCTGGTATGAATCAGAATCCAAGTCACAGTCCAAATAGCCTATGTATTACAAACTTATCATGTCAAAAGATAATTTATTTTAATTTATTTAATTTTGGAATAATTACTCTAAAATCCTATTTTAATCTTATTATTCTGATTTTTAGGTTAATTCCTAAATTTTGTCCAAAGAAACTGAATTTTATCAACTCGAGACTCATGGCACGCAAATCGAGGCAATCTGTTGACCAAAAAGTCAACCGACACAAACTTGACTTTCATGCATGATTTCCTGTAGATTTCAGAATAAAAAACATGATGGAATTTATGGCTCGTCCGAATTCAAATTCGTTTGGGAATTATGGCACATACAAATTTCGTATTGTGCACCGATGGTTAAATTCTAATCTAGAAGTTCTACAGAATTAACAGTATATAAATACTTCGAATTAAATTTTGGGGAAAACATATGTCAATGATCTCGATATTAGCTTTCCGAAACTTAAAACGGTTCATGATTCTGATTCCTGGTTCTCCCGAAATCACGAAAACATTAGAACACGTCTATTTTCGGACATGCTGTGCTCTACGAATTTTCCAGAATTTAATACTCATAATTTCGTAAAACAATTTATATAATCAGAAAGCTAACCTCAATATCGTTCTAACACAAAAACTAGGCCTCGTTCAGAGTCCGGAGCTAGGTGCAATGGCTTCTGGAAGATGAAGGAACCCAAGATGGCAATTCTCCAAAAATTGGCTCAAGAAAAACCCTAGAAAATAACTTAAACTATTATATATATATATAGAGGAGAGAGAGTACAGCCGCGGCTGGGAGTTGACACATGTCAGTCATCCGTGCTGCCCCATCCAAATCGGACGGTCCGAATCTGACGCGGCTCGGCTCAGCTGAGTCCGAGTCGAACTCTGACTCGGCTCGGCTCGAGATCGGCTCAGCTCGGCTCGCACCCACCCTGCGGTCACTAACAGGCGGTCCCGGCACTGTTCGCTTCGGGAGGCTGACAGGTGGGCCCCTTGTTTGCTGACTCGGCAGAAATAATTACTTTTTGGGTTTTCTTTTTCAGAAATTAGTTTTTAATTTAGTTTTTCATAATTAACTCAAAATAAATGCTAAAAATAATCAGAAAATTCCCAAAAAATTCTCGAAAATATATTTGACTATCTAGAACCTAAAATAAAAGTTTGAGATATTTTTATTAAATTTGAACCTAAAATAAATTCTTGAAAGTCCTAAAATAAAAGTTTGAGATATTTTTATTAAATTTTTATTAAATTTGAACCTAAACTGGAAGGGAATCAGGTCCTTAAAGGGACGAAACAAGATACAAAAATACCTGCCATAAAGTAAATACTGTAAAAACTCGTGGATGAACTAACCAGCTAAGTGAAATACAATTTGAGGACAACTTAGTGCGTATGGAGAGTGTAGGCTAGACATATGCTGACGTAATACACCAATCGTCGTGACTGACTAGTATATGCCACATATGCCCCCATAACAAAGGCACTCTGTAATATAATAACGTCCAACTCCGAGGAGCGTGGTAAATATATAAGTAATAACGTCCAATGTTCTCTAGAGTGTAGTATCTGCAAAAATACAAGTAACGTCCAACACTCTAAAGAATGCGATATCTGCATAAATATTTATATACGTCTGTATCGCTCCAAAGAATGCGGTATCTGTATAAAGAAGGTGGGTGTCCCATATGCCTACTAGTTGTCCTCCCCGCCCAATGCTCTACGCATGTTGTATACACAACACGCCTTAGCTACTAAGCCGAGATGGAGTACAAGTATTGGCATCGTAACTTTTGCTCAAAGTCTATCGTTAGAACAATAGTCCAACCTTATAACTAAACAAGGACAAGGATTGGACCACCGTACTATAATAGTCTATGTTCCTGGATTACTAATAACTGCTAAGTTTTCTAACATGCATCACTATTAGCAGTTATGCCCTATCCGTCGCACGACCTATACGTACAGGTGGCCAAACAAATATGCAAGTCCGTGTCCTACATGAGACACACAACCCGTGTAAGAAATGTGTCAAGGCCTAGGGAGTCATACTGATAACTCCATAATTTTAGGTGCGTCCACTTGACACTAGGTCAGACACAAGTCCTAACGTCAACGTCTTCATTGACTGCACCCGAGTCCTTCTCGGACACGCACAGTTAAATATAATATTAAAACAATAAAATATGCAACTAAATAATAACTGAATTTAAATAGTACAATAAGCCAAGGTATGTTTGCCTGGGTCCTCAAGCTGTGAGTGCCAATAACCTGCTCCCGAAGTCTCGCAGGATGATGCACTGGTCCTATATATATAATACAATATAATATAGCATCAGTCGTTACACTATCACACATACAAACAAGCTTAAACTAAACTTAGAAACTACACAAGGCAGGGGTGGTACTGGTCAACTAGCAGGGTCAAGTGTGTGCCTAAATGCACGGGCGTTATGTCTTCGATGTTGTACAAAATCAGACAGTCAACTCACTAACACGTGTCTCGCCAGTACGTCAGTGTACATAAGGAAGTCAACTCACTAATATTTAGGGTCACATGGTCAACGTAAATACGGGATATCCGTAATTAACACTAGGATCATACAGAATAAATACATATATAATCATAACTATTACTAGCATATAATTACTTATATAAATACATCCATATATATATATATATATATATATATATATATATATATATATTAATTTGATAATAATACACATACGCGTACGTATACGCATATGAGTCACTGGGTTCACCGACACAGTCTGCAATCCCATCAACTAAACTGAACCTTCATAAAACGATATGCTAATCCTACACTATTCACACATGCACATATACACAATATGAAAGAAGGAGGAACAAGTTCAAACCTTGGGTTGCGCATGATTGAAGAGTGCGCTACGAACCATGGCGGGCACACACGGGGTCGACGATGATGACGATGATGATGGTGATGATGATAATGATGATGATGATGATAAAGGTGATGATGATGATGTTGATGATGGTGATGACGACGATGATGATTGATAATGATGATGGTGATGATGATGGTAATGACGATGATGATGATTGATAATGATGATGGTGATGATGATATTGATAACGCTGAGGCTGTCGGAGGAGAGGCTTGGCATTGGAGTAGCCGAGAAGGATGGAGAACGTGTAGTGGTGGTGGTGAACGGCTCAAGGACATTCGTGCTCAGGCGGGGTGGCCTCAGCATCGTCGGTGGGATGGTGGGGGTACATATAAGAGGAGTCGACTGAGTCGACTACTGTCGGGTCGACGGTGGTGTTCAGGTGGTGTGATCAAGGTGGTGGCATTAATCGTGATGACGTGGGGGTGTTGGTGGTGCTGTGAAGTCAGTGGCTCAGTCAAGAATTGTCGGGGAGATGCGGTGGTGCGGTGAGGTCGAGGGTCATGGCCGTGAGGAAGTTGTCGAGGAAGGAAGAGAACAGGGAGGAGTGGTCGAGGGGAAGTGGTTGAGTAGTCGTGGAGTGTGTGGTTGTGGTGGTGGACCCAAGGTCGAGTCTGGCTGGGATGGACGGAGGAGATGGCCTGCTGTCCTCGGTTGCTCAGGGCTCAGGCGTGGTCGACAATGTGGTGGCGGCCAGGTTGGAGACGATAATGGGCATGGGTGGAGTAGGTGGTGGGCGGTCGGGTTGGCTGGAGTAGGGGAGACGGCCGGGTTCGGTGGAAGAGGGGAAGAAGAAGAAGAAGAAGAAGAAGAAGAAGAAGAAGAAGAAGAAGAGGAAATAAAGAAGATAATGGGAAGAAGAGAGGTTGGCTGGTAGTATTAGGAAGAGGGAGGAGAGAGAGTGGGGGTGGGGTTTTTAATGTGTTGGGATTAGGGTCAGCCTTGGGAAAAGGAAGGTGATGGAGATGTTTTATAGGAGGTTGTGTGAGAGATGTGTGGTTAGGATGAGTCCTAATTTTGAATGGATGGTCTGGATTTCTCATGAAGGAAATTTTGTTCTCACAAAGGGGAGTGAAGGGTGAGGTTGGACCGGTCAAGGGGGAGAGGGGTGGCTTCTTCATTTGGTTTGGGCCAATGAGAGGGGGACACCTCATTGCATATTTGTATAAAAGTCCCTTAACAATTGGGAAATTGTATAATAAATAGAATTTAGGATTGGATGAGACAAAACACCATGTTTGGTATTATATAGTGTGCTAAAATGGTGTGTGGTATTTAGTATGAACCTTGAGGCTGTGAGTGAGGGTTTGGGTTGGAGTTAGGTCTAGTTTTGGGTGAGGTTGGATCCCTACACCAATTTAATTAAAATTAGTGTAATTGGCGCTCTTTAATTAATTAGAAATACAAGGGGTTAAAATTGGGTCGGACACAAGTATCATAGACGTAGTAGTCTCAGAATAGAATAATGTTAATAATTGGGTTGTACAAAATGAGTCGGGATTGTGTCTCCAATTTTAATTGGAATGGACAAGGATGCAAAGTTGAATTTATTTGAATTTTGGAACGGACGGTTGTAACGAATATTGTACGACTAAAATGAAGCACAAGAGAGCATATTTATGAGTTAAACAAGGGTCAGAATGGAAGGCTGGCACATCTAGGAAAAGTGTATAAAATTTGTTGGAAAGCAAATGCTAGTGTAGCGCTCCCAATATCGAAGCAACGGTAAGGTGCACTAAGCGATAAAAATATTGCACAATAATTCTAAAATATCGTGTTCTATTTCTAATTAAATCCAAATTAACCCTAGTCTCTCGATATAAGTTAAGTAGACCAAAAATTTGGTCGAGGGGGTTTACAATATACCCAACTTATAAGAATTTTGTCCTTGAAATTAAAATAAACACATAATAAACCATAAAGTATCTTGTAATGCTGCGGACATATCTAGGACTGGTGGAGTTGGCCCTTTGCACTATCTGTTGGGCTATATTGACATACTGAGAATACTCCTGAGGCTGATGTTTGTTCGATCCATACCTTGAAAACTGTCCTAACCTACTAAGACAGTTAATATCACAATATTCCTTCATAGGTATAATGTCATCATCCTATAGTATCCATAATGGAATAAGGTAACTTAACTTCTTACAACTGCCTTTAGTAGCAACAAGTCAAATCTTGCTAGTTAGTCATACCTAGTCTAGAAGTTTGACTCAAACAATTCTTAGGAGAAGTATATGTAATAAAATACAACATAAGTCTCTACTCATTACATAGTACTAAGAATATATAGAAATTATATAATAAATATCTATTCGGTCATTCTAAGTACCCTAGAATAAAATATAACCAATAATAATAAGAATACTAATCCTAAAATTCATCGGCTAGGACAAATTGGATATAGGTTCTCATGACACCACCAACTACTAAGGATTAGGTTCAGCAAACTCGTGTCCTATTAGTCAAAAAGTCTAAATCTCTATCCCTAAGCAGTTTATGTGTAATCCATAATATTCAGCTACCATTCATGTGAGACTTTTATCTTCCTTTTATACCTCATACTCACGTGTCAACATATAATCTACGAGTCTAGTGGTAATCATCTACCGATTGACCAATGAATCAACGTTGCATCTAAACCTGTATTTTATTCCTTGAAATTTGTAGTACTTCGAGGCTGATCGACACTTTCTACCTGTGCTAAATTCTTGAAACTCCAAAAGTATTACAATTTTTTAAAAAATACTATAATTATTATCACTCCAGTCTATATCAAAAATTTTGTCCTTGGGTTACGTGACTCCAATCTATTTTTCTTATCCTTTGTTTCCTACACACCTTCATATCCTATAGTACGTTGATCTTGATTTCAACTCTAAGCTCCGTCAAAGGTAAGATATGAACCTCGTATCCCTGTCAGACACTATACCGACTAGTACTCTATGCGGTCGCACGATCTCACACATATACATATCTGTTAAGACCTCTATAGATTGTCAAACTTTGAAAGGTAAAGAGTGAGCGGACTTCGTAGGTCGATCCATGATCGTCCATACCACATTGCGACCACTGGGACTCCTCAAAAAGCCAGTAACGAAGTCCATAGTAATGTGCTCCCATTTTTACTCAAGTATCGGAAGTGAATTTAAATAAACCTGCAGACCTCTGCTGTTCATCCTTGACCTGCTAACACACTAGGTACTTTGCCCCAAAGCGGCTATCTCCCTCTTTATTCCATGCCACCAATAGTACTACCTGAAATCTCTGTACATCTTATGCTTCCTGGATGAATAAAGTATACTGAACTGTGCGCCTCCGACATCAGCTCCTAACAAAATTCTCCATTTGGAATATAAAGACGATCTCCATATCTCGAAGTTTGTCCTCGTGTATGCGTAATCCTGTCTGTATCCTGGCCTCTGTCCTCTGTCAAAGTCTCTAGAATCTAGCATCTGTTGGCAAGGCAGCGTTGATCCTCTCAACCAATATCGATTGCACCTGAAAACTCGACAACTGGTCGTCTGCTCTGGGCATAATGACCTCTATACTCAATTGCTCTAGATCTCTTAACAGGTGTTGCTCGGTAGTCAAAAAGGATGCCATGGGCCTCCTGCTCAATGCATCAGCTACTACGTTATCCTTTCTCGGATGGTAATGCATCTCAATCTCATACTCTGTCATCATCTCGAGCCAACGTTGTCTCCGGTTCAGGTACTTCTCCAAATTTTAAACGAAACTCGAGGTCAGGTACTTGTCGCGAATCTCACTTTGTTGCCAATCTACCTTTATACCTCGAACCTGAGGTTTCTTCTAGTTTACTCCATGCGTACCCTTCATTCAACTATATGGGTATCATCTTGTTTATAACTGGCCATCCATTATAGGTAGTTCACGATATCCAACTCAAGGCTATAATATTTGTCGATACTCTCATCCTTCAATCTAATTGCTCTATTCCAGATACTAGCTTAACTAATCAAATTATAAATAGTAAAAACACGATCCTAATAGATACTAACAACCAAAATAAGTCAAGTACCTCTAATATAATTTGAAAGCTACAATATAGTACTTAAGTTATCTCATCAACCAAATATTGGGTCTAGAAATCCACGTCTAACTATCTACCTATCTGTTTTAGCTTAGTCCTGATCATTATCTAGAGGGTGGGAGAATTTCTAGGTCGGATACTGTAAGTCATTAGGTAACTAGGGGTTAACCTCTATGGTTTGCTACCCTAAGTGTTATTTTATACCCTATTTTTTTTAGTATCTGATAATCTGCTCCTAGATGTGAGTCTAAAATTCTGTCTTACCAAGTTCATAAGGTCGTTCCTTGTATCACTATCATAAGACTACAACTACTTTCTTGTATCATTATCATGAGGCTACAACTAAGCCTAGTATATTGCTATGTCTTTTCTCGATTATTCTAGAGTCTTGGAATCAAACAACCTTTCTAGCTTTTAATACTTACCAATCACGGCTACCTTAAGTAAGGGTAGGGTCTAGTTTTAAGTCTCTACTTCTACGTCTAATTCTTACGCCAACAGTCTATACTAACTCTAGTAACAAGAAAGAACTTATCGATCTTCTCTACCATGGTTAACCATCTACCCAAACATCCTATCAATTATGCCTTCTTCGTCTTGACGAGGATCGGCTCCTGGAGGAAATTACCAAGCGCGAGCATCCACCTTCCCGAAATAAGGAAGATGAGAAACAATAATAATGATGTCAACGATAATGAACGAATACAGTAATGAAGTCCAAGGGCGACAATCGAATACAAGAGGAGTTTTAACATCAGTTATGGATTGAGATCTTATCTAACATTAATCCTAAGTTGCAGGCTCGTTCGGTATAGTAATGTAATCAAAAGGATATGCTCAGACCTGCATGGGCCACCACTACAACTATGTCACGCCCCAGTCCCAAAATCTATGGGACCAGACACGTGGCAATGGTCAGCTGGTACGACTCCGTAGGGCTTTCCAATTTAATGGACCTTGACAAAGTACACTTACGCTGTCCACGGTTAAGTGATCCAGTTGATAATCTAATTCTAATATACCACAAGTAAACTAAATCTGAATCCATGGTAAATAATCTCAAGAAAGAACGATACGCATCATTAGTCTGCAACCCAATAATACATCCGTTCGAATAGACCAAAAGAACAACCTAGGCCTATAAACACTAGGCTATAAAAGCAGAATCAATATAGAAAGTAGTACATGATTGTAATAGCTGGAAATGTAAAGATACCTGCAATAATGTCCATAATCTACTACATTAAGCATCCTGTAAACTGCACCAATAACCTGGAAGGAAACCAGGTCCTTAGAGGGACGAAACAAGATACAAAAATACATACCATAAATTAAATACTGTAAAAACTCGTGGGTGAACTAACCAGCTAAGTGAAATACAATTTGAGGATAACTTAGTACGTATGGGGAGTGTAGGCTAGACATATGCTGACATAATTCACTAATCGTCATGACTGGCTAGTATATGCCACAAATACCCCCATAACAAGGGCACTCTGTAATATAATAACATCCAGCTCCGAGGATCGTGGTATCTATATAAGTAATAATGTCCAACGTTCTCTAGAGTGTCGTATCTGCAAAACTACAAGTAACGTCCAACACTCTAAAGAATACGGTATCTGCATAAATATAAATATATGTTTGTATCGCTCCGAAGAACATGGTATCTGTATAAAGGAGGTGGGTGTCCCATACGCCTACTAGTTGTCCTCCCTGCCCAATGCTCTACTCATGTTGTATACACAATACGCCTTAGCTACTAAGCCGAAACGGAGTGCAAGTATCGGCGTGGTAACTTTGGCTCATAGCCTACCATTAGAACAATAGCCTAACCTTACAACAAAACAAGGACAATGATCGGATCACCGTACTACAATTGTCTATGTTCCTGGACTACTAATAACTGCTAAGTCTTCTAACATGCATCACTATTAGTAGTTATGTCCTATCCGTCATAGACCTACACGTACAGGTGGCCCACAGAATACGCAAGTCCGTGTCCTATATGAGACTCACAACCCGTGTAAGAAATGTGTCAAGGCCTGGGGATTTATACTGATAACTCCACGATTTTAGGTGCGTCCACTAGACACTAGGTCAGATACAAGTTCTAACGTCAACGCCTTCGTTGACTGCACCCGAGTCTTTCTCGGACGCTCACAATTAAATATAATATTAAAACAATAAAACATACAACTAAATAATAACTGAATTTAAATAGTATAACAAGGCAAGGTATATTTGCCTGGGTCCTCAAGCTGCGAGTGCCAATAACCTACTCCCGAAGTCTCGCGGGACGATCCACTAGTCCTATATATATAATATAATACAATATTGCATCAGTCATTACACTAGCACACACACAAACATGCTTACACTAAACTTAGAAACTACGCAAGGCAGGGGTGGTACTGGTCAACTAACAGGGTCAAGTGTGCGCCTAAATGCACGGGCGTCATGTCTTCGATGCTGTACAAAATCAGACAGTCGACTCACTAACACGTGTCTTGCCAGTACGTCAGTGTACATAAGACAGTCAACTCACTAATATTCAAGGTCACATGGTCAACGTAAATACGTGATATCCGTAATTAATACTAGGGTCATACTGTATAAATACATATATAGTCATAACTATTACTAGCATATAATTACTTATATATATATATATATATATATATATATATATCAATTTGTTTATAATATACACACGCGTACGTATACGCATACGAGTCACTGGATTCACCGACACGGTGTGCAATCACATCAACTAAACTAAACCTTCACAAAACAATATGCTAATCCTACACTATTCACCCATGCACATATACACAATATGAAAGAAGGGGGAATAGATTCGAACCTTGGGGTGCGCATGATTTAAGAGGGTGCAACGAACCTTGGCGGGCATGCACGGGGTCGACGATGATGACGATGATGAAGGTGATGATGATGATGATAATGATGATGATAATGAAGGTGATGATGATAATGATGATGATGATGGTGATGACGATGATGATGATTGATAATGATGATGGTGATGATGATGGTGATGATGATGATGATGATTGATAATGATGATGGTGATGATGATGGTGATGACGCCGAGGCTGCCGGAGGAGAGGCTCGGCGGTGGAGTGGCCGGAAAGGGTGGAGAACGTGGAGTGGTTATGGTGAATAGCTCAGGGATAGTCGTGCTCAAGCGGGGTGGCCTCAGCATCATCGGCAGGATGGTAGGGGTTCAGGTGAGAGAAATCGACTGGGTCGACTGCTGACGTATCGATGATGGTGTTTAGGTGGTGTGATCGTGGTGGTGGCGTTAATGGTGACGATGCGAGGGTGCTGGTGGTGCTGTGAAGTCAGCAACTCAGTCGGGGATTGCTGGGGAGATGCAGTGGTGCGGTGAGGTCGAGGGTCGTGGAGCGGGTGGTTGTGGTGTTGGACTCAGGGTCGAGTCAGGCTGGGATGGCCGAAGGAGATGGCCTGCTGTCGTCGGTTGCTCAGGGCTCAAATAAGGTCGACAGGGTGGTGGTGGCCGGGTTACAAGCGACAGCGGGCACGGGTGGAGTCAGTGGTGGACGGTCGGGTTGGCCGGATTAGGGGACCCGACCGGGTTCGGTTGAAGAGGGGAAGCGAACGAAGAAAAAGAAGAAATGAAAAAGAGAATAGGAAGAAGAGAGATTGGCTGGTAGTATTAGGAAGAGGGCGGAGAGAGAGTGGGGGGTAGGGTTTTCAATGTATTGGGATTAGGGCCGGCCTTGGGAAAAGGGAGGTGATGGAGATATTTTGTAGGAGGTTGCGTGAGGGATGTGTAGTTAGGATGAGTCCTAATTTTGAATGGATGGTTTGGATTTCTCTTGAAGGAAATTTTGTTCTCACAAAGGGGAGTGAGGGGTGAGGTTAGACCGGTCATGGGGGAGAGGGGTGGCTTATTCATTTGGTTTAGGCCAATCAGAGGAGGATACCTCATTGCATATTTGTATACAAGTCTCTTAACAATTGGAAAATTGCACAATAAATAGAATTTGTATTGAATGAGGCAAAATAACATATTTGGTATTATATAGTGGGCTAAAATGGTATGTAGTATTTAGTATGAACCTTGAGGGTGTGAGTGAGGATTTGGGTTGGAGTTGGGTCTAGTTTTGGGTGAGGTTGGGTTCTTACACTAATTTAATAAAAATTAATGTAATTGGTGCTCTTTAATTAATTGAAAATATAAGGGGTTAAAATTGGGTGGGACACAAGTGTCATGGACGTAGTAGGCTCAGAATAGAATAATGTCAATAATTGGGTTGTACAAAATGAGTCAAGGTTTTGTCTCCAATTTCGATTGGAACAGACAAGGATGCAAATTTGGATTTATTTGAATTTTAGAACGAACGGTTGTAACAAATTTTGTGCGACTAAAATAAAGCACAAGGCACGTCTAAAAAAAGTTTATAAAATTTGTTGGAAAGCAAATGCAAGTGTAGCGCTCATATTATCGAAGTAACGTTAAGGTGCACTAAGTGATACAAATATTGCACAGTAATTCTAAAATACCGTGTTCTAATTCTAATAAAATGTAAATTAACCCTAGCCTCTCGATATAAGTTAAGTAGACCTAAAATTTGGTCGAGGGGGTTTACACTTTCTCAGCTTGGCGCATGGAGTCAACGCTGCGTGAGATACGGTCGAGGACGAAACTTCTGTAGCTGTATTCTCCATATGCGGCGATCTTCATGTGGCTGTCAAGCGGTGCATCATAGTCTTCCTTATGCTACTTTTGACATGGCCTCGTGGAACGTGCCTTAGCGCTCGAACTTCTGGCATCGCAGTATTTTTCTCTGCTATAGCTCAAGTGCCGAGCACTTTCTATGTCATAAGAGGCTGCCGCATGAAAGGCATCAGCTCATAGGGATACATGTTATGCATCCCCTGCGGTAGAAAGAGTGACGGAGAAAACACGCTCCGCAGTTGGGTGGGACACAACGGCCTTTGTAACCCATGTCATATGGGTCTTCAGGTGCTGAGGACTTTTTTTTTCAGAAATGGCTACTCAATGAGAGAGAGACGGGGAGCGTATGCTCCACAGTTAGGTGAGGCACAATGGCCTTTGCAACCCATGTCCAGCGGGTCTTCTTAGGCTTTGCCAGTCTTGGAGAAGTGCCAACCTCATAGTGTATTTTCTCAAAAGTTTGTTGGTCGAATCGTACAACCAGCATCCTCTGGGTAGAATCCATCTTTGATGTGTCGAACTATGTCACGACCTTCTCATCAGAGAAGAAGGTATATCCCCAGCAGAGTCACAACCTTATTTTCCATTGAAGTTGAGTTTGGAAAAACTTTGTTTAACAACAAACAAAAAAGTACAAAAAAATCCAAGACAGAAAATCTAAGTACAATATTTTTTAATTTGGGTAATGTGACGATGGAGATCGAATACTGCAGTTACTCTCTTGCTCCGTTGATGGTCCAACGAGTGAATGAGGGATGCTTTCTTCTTTTCTCTATTTTAAGCTTGTGTGCAAGTACATAGCTCGCCTGGATTGGTATAGTCTCTGAAGCAAAAAAAGCCATCTGGCCTTTGGAATATCTAAGTTGTTCCTATTTATAGCCATCATGTTGATGGGCTATAGGTGTCGCATGTGCTTATGTTTGGTGGTCGCAAGGGCACTCCTTCAATAAGATGTGGTTGCAACTGTAGGCACATACGATGGGCAGGTTGCCACATCTACATCCTTAACAGGATGCAGTTGAGTCCAGGCCGAGCTGTCATGTGGACATTTATTGCGATTTGTTGTTGCTGAAGATCTAGATAGTTCTTGCCTTTTGTTTACGTGAATTGGTTAGTTTAACACATGGTCAGTATTTAGTTGGAGAGAATTATTTTAGTCGTAACAAAAATATTTTGTCTCATGGAATCCTGCTACGTTGGACGCATGGAGTCTGGGACGCATGTGGCCAGAGACACATGAGACGCTAGGAGTCTGCAACTCATAAGGACAGAGATGCATGGAACACATGGAGTCTGAGATGTATGAGGTCAGAGAAGCATGGAGTCTTTGACACATAGGGCCAGGAATGCATGGGACACATGGAGCCTTTGCCGTGTTATACACGTGGCACTGCACCCCTGTCAGGAATCTTTATTAGCCTGACTAGAGCTTCTTGTCATTTAGTGTGCTCACATTTTTTGAGGTGTTCATAAAATCTTTTTTGTTAGATTCTGTGTCAGTCATAATATTTGTGTCAAGCCTTTATATGGCCAGTATTGGGGCGTATGGATGCTATTTTTCTTTGCCGAATGGTCATTCTATGACCTGATTTCTTCTGAGTCAATCTTGGAACGCTTGGTTGTTGGACGAATGGATCCGGATATTCTATGCTTC
Source organism: Iris macrosiphon (assembly GCA_036927795.1). Taxonomy (NCBI): domain Eukaryota; kingdom Viridiplantae; phylum Streptophyta; class Magnoliopsida; order Asparagales; family Iridaceae; genus Iris; species Iris macrosiphon. The sequence goes on from JAYESA010000018.1 coordinate 104,492,524, forward strand.
TACATAGATATGTCTTTAGCTTAGACATTTAGCATATTATTTATAGTTGAGACTTATTATGTTTGTTGGTAGACTATTAGACTTGGATATTGTTGTAATGACTAGTTGAGACTTTGTGCTTCTATTTCTTCTATTTGATATCATGTCATTATCTTTCTCTAGTTTATTTTGATTGAACGCTCGCCAGTGAGTGAAAGCGAGCGCTGTGAGGATAGGGAGTAGGGAGTCGAGCAGTTGTCGGTATTGGAAACTTCTTCAGTTCCTCGATTCATTCCATATTATATTTTTATCTTATCCTCTGTATGGAATTGAGTTATCATTTATAGGTTTCATATATTATTGTATGATAATATTAGATAGTATTGTTGACATAGATAATGTTCTACCTTCGATACTACGGCATGGGTTGGACGTATCCACATAATCCTTCCCTCACATCGGGTATAGGTCATGACAATCATCAACTGCTGCTACATTGAAGCTCCTTTTCCTCTAACTAGACAATTTGTGTTCCAGCGACTACAACCCACAATGCCAACCCGACGGTATTTTTGGAAACAACTACACAACGAGGAGGAATTGCCCGTCGCCTCATGTTGCTCAATATGGAGGTCTCCTACTATAAAGAAGATCTTGAAGAAAAGCTCGCCCAACCAGAAGACATTGGTCCATCGTCCACGGGTTAGCAAACAAATACCTATGGCGAGGTTCTTCCAGGGCACGCACTCGAGAAGAAGGATTGGGGTAGCCATACCCTCCCAACCGAAGGTACAATTAGATCTGGGGTAGTAGTCCTCCGGTATTCTATGTCAATCTGTCATAACAAGAGGATATGGAATCTCTGCACACGGATGATAGCTTAGCTGGGGGTAGTTATACCTTCCAGGATGAGCTCGCCACTTAGACTGGGAGTAGCAATCCCTCACATAACGAAAGTGACACAACACTGCCTACTCTCCCTGAGGACAATGAAACTCAGGCATCTGAGACAGAAAGTGAGACATCCAACTTCCCGTCTACCTCTTTCCACATAATATAAGTATACATGGCAGAAGACAAACATGATGCCGGATCCAGTAACCACAAATGCCTTGAGGCCCTCGAGTCCATGATATAGACACTGAGTACCTCAATGCAGACTTTCACTCATATCATATTGGAACTCAAATAAAACTTTGTCAGAACACAACAACGGACCTCGGGACAAACAAACCTAGACTAGGGAACCAATGAGGAATCCGGCATGCCAAATCTGGCTCTGGCTCCTCATATTACAAGCAGCCAGACCACACCTTAACCCTCTATTGCTCTTCCGCCAGATGATATTCATGAGACTCTTAGGGACTTGTGGGCCTGTGTTGATGCTCGGGATAATTAAGATATTCTCCAAAAGCTTTGGATCTTGTAGCCCTATCCTCCCGAGTGTGATAACATGGTATACCCTCCCAAATATAAGCCACTATCTCTGACTCTATTTGAGATACTTCCAGTCCACGACAAGTCAGTTACCTCTGGATGATGGCTTGCTTACCAACTTGTTCGTAGGGGCACTATTCGAGGTCGCTTTTGAGTGGTTCTGTAGTCTCCCAGATAAGAGCATTTCTTTCTTCAAGGATCTAAAGTGCTTTTTACTTGCCCGATTCTATGAAGGAGTGATACATATGACTATGTCCTCTCTAATGGACATTACCCAACGGAACATGAAACTTGCATAAAATTATATCAAATGATTCTGATAGGCATAATTGAAATTGCCTTTCGATATCCCCGAATCTTCGCTGATGGGCACGTGTCGAAAGAACCTCCTACCAGCAGTAAGACCCTGGACGACATCTGGCCCATTCAATGATTGGACGACATTTATCATAAGTGTCGCTGCTGCAGAAAAGAGCATGAAAGATGCCCGCTTATTAGGATTCCAAGCTTCTAGCATTAAAGACAAGGAAAAGTGTCCTTTCACAGCTAACAATAGTCATGACAGAAAAGGAAAGCAGGCCCTGACGGTTAATATGTCCAAAAGTTTGACCTCACATGTTACAAAGCCAACAGAGCCACCAAAAGTAGAAGAGACCTTTGATGATAATGATGTCATAGAAAATTTTAAGGTATTGATAAAGGGTAACAATATCTGATTATCAGACGTCAAGCGCCCCAATGAAGCAAACTAGGTGGACAACCCCAACTATAGCCACTGCCATAGATATGTCTATCAAGCCATGCGAGATTGTTACACATTAAATAGACACGTACAACGGTTAATCGACTCCAAAGCTTTTACTTTCTATTTCAAAGGCAAGATAGTCACTGTAAACATGGTGCCCCACCAATTTGGTACCTTCTCGACAATAGAGGCCCAAGATGAAAATGTCTCCATACCCAAGGCAACAATGTAGGTTGTTAACCTTCCTCCAGCCCGAGCGGATGGGTTGGTTCCCCTCTCTAATCTAAGTAGCAAAGTCATGTGGAGTCATTCTGACCTCCTCCTATACGTTACTCAGCCAACAATTCCTTTTGATCCTAAGTCCAAGAGAAAGAAGACCAATTCCTATCAAACGATATCCCCATCAACAAATGAAGCTCTAGAAGGCGTAACTAGGTCAGGCCTAGCTTATCAACGCGACTACATTGCTCCTAACGACGCTATAACTCTGGTTGCCACACCCGTGACACCCTTTATATCTGACTCGGGTCCATCCTAGCTTTACGCAGCAGACAAACAAAAGCAGAATATGACTCATTACGATAAACATCTACGAAAAAAACCACACAAGGGCTGGAGAAGCCTTATAACTTCAAAATTTTGGTGCAGCTGGACAACATTCCAGTTAAGTTGTCACTCTTTGAGAGCCTCCATCTCTCCAAAAAGACATTTGATGCTCTAAGTCGGGCACTACAAAATGCCAACTCTTATCTGGCCCAAGTTAAGCCACCAGCCAAAAATTCTGCCGTATGTCCTCTCTGCAACAGTATGATGGAGGCGATTTCGAATATCACATTTTCTCAACAAGACATGTTGTTAAAGAATAATAGGCACGATCATCCCCTGTATTACACAGGATACTTCAAAGCCATTAAGGTGGGTTGGATGCATATCGACCCTGGATCATTTCTTAGCATTATCCTATAAAGCCTGCTACATACCTTGGGAATCCTGATGCATCGGCTAGCAGCCACTATTACCACTATCAGTTGGTTCAACGCCAAAAGAATCTACCAACAAGGCAAGATTCGTTAGAAGTGCCAAATCGGTGATCTCCGAACAGAAGTGACTTGCTATGTCATTGACATGGATTTGTCCTATAATATCCTGCTAGGACATCCATGGATACATGAGTATATGATTGTCCCATCCACTCTCCACTAGTGCTTAAAGTAAGTCAGTGAAGACAGTATCGTCAAGAGAAAATTTGTCGATGTAGATCCTTTCAAAGGGGTCGAAGCATACTACTCCGACTCGATATTGTAAAGCAAATTCACCAAGACGAAGGAGTTAACGATGCCGATGATGAAGCTGACATGGTTACTGCTTCGTGCGATCCCCTGAGGGTCCATCTCAAAGGAGGCCCACCCCAAACATCTAATCCCCTCATTGTCAAGCTTCGAAGAAGGGCACCTAAATCCTCAGTAGTTAAGCCCAGGGACAGAGCCGCGTACTAGACAAGCATCCCCTTACCGTGAGAACCCTAGGACAGTGGGTAGTCAAACTCTGCAGGAAAACTCCACACCGTCAGTGTCACTAACAACCACCTAAGAAGATGAACTAGAAGAGTACGTCGTAGCGTATACCGACATTCCATTCTTCGATGATGTAATCCTCTTAAAGGAAATCTCATACTTCCTCAATAAAGGCCTCTTGTTGAGTTGCACTATTATTACATATTATGGTACCATATATTCTTTGGAGTATGGTATAAGTTTACACCTGCAAAAGCAAGTGGCCAAAGCCCATACAGTAAACCAAATTCTCCTTAACCAAGACCCTTGTTTCTTTATTCTTTCAAGAAAGAAAGGGGACAAACCCAACATTTTTGGGAAGGTTGAAGGTCGTTGGGACATCATCTCAGAAGAGCCAGAACAGAAAAGTGGTAGAATGCAACTTCACCGCTATATCATATAGACCATGCGTATTCTCCAGAAGATGGAATACAATCTGAAGATAGACCAATGCCTGAATTACGACAAGGAACGACGCTTACTACTGTATCACTTCGCCCCCAAGGGCAAGACAGAGATGTACTACTAGCGAACTGGTCATGGTTTGGGATATGTCACACCTCCTACAACTCATGAAGACTTGGTAGAGGAAGATGAAACTTAATCTTACTCTTCACATTTTTCGCTTGGGACTCCAACAACAGCATTTGAGACGTGTTTAAACAAACGTTGTCCATCAACATGGTATTAATAGATCCAGAATAGGATGACGAGTACCCTATTGATTTCTTTGAAGTGAAACCGTGGTGTCAAAAACTAGAATCTCTGTGGTAATTATGGTTTGAGCAGTGAGAACCTCCTACTGAGGACCAGGTTGTACAATTGATTTAGGTGACGATGTTGCTCTTAAACCTATCTATATTAGCAAAAAACTCTCTAACGAAGAGCGTGAATCCCATGTCCAGCTGGTGAGAAAATATATCGACGTCTTCGCATGGAACTACGAAGATATTCCTGGTTTCGATCCAAAAATTATGATGCATAAACTCATTATCCTACCAAATGTCAAACCTGTAAAGCAACAGCAATGTCGATTCCAACCAGACATTGTGGACGTTATTAAAGCGGAGGTGAATAATCTAATAGCTAGCGGCTTTATCTACAAAAAATAACATCCAGATTGGGTAGCTAACATTGTCCTCATCATAAAAAAAGAACGATAAATTTGAGTCTGCACCGACTTTCATGATTTAAATGTGGCTTTCCCAAAGGACGAATCCCCTCTCTCAATCATAGAGGTGATGATTGAAAATACTTGTGGCTTCGAGCGTATGTCCTTCTTGGAAGGGTTCTCAGGGTACAACCAAATCAAGATATTTTTTGACGATAGGAAGCACATATCATTTCGGATGCCAATATGGGTTTACTATCATCGATATGTCCATCATGACATACGAGATTGTTACATATTAAAAATGTACATACAACGTTTAATTGACTGTAAAGCTCTCACTTTGGACTTTAAAGATAAGACAAGCACTACAAATATGGTGTTCCTCTAATTCGGCATATTCTCGACAACAGAGGCCCAAGATGGGATCGTCCCCATACCCAGGGCAACAATGTAGGTTGTTAACCTCCTTCCAGCCCAAGCGGATGGGTCAGTTCCCTTCACTACTCCAAGAGAAGAAATTATGTGTGTTCATCTAGACATCGTCTGAGATATTACTCAGCGGGAAGTGCCTCTTGCTCCTAAGTCTAAAGAAAAGAAGACCAAGTCCTATCACATGGTCTCCCTACCAACATACGAAGCTCTATTGGCGTCCGAGCAAATGGCATAACTCGATGTCCGAGATGGTGTCACATAACCCTATATATGAATTTCATGTCACTTTGGTGTAATGAAGATAAATAAGAAAAAATGAGTTAATGTATGATTTTTAGGTCAATTCTAGGTCACACTAGTCAAACTAAAGTCCAAAAGTTTCTAGTTCCATACTAAGGTAATTTGTCCATATTAGCTACTAACTAGCTAACACTTGGCCAATACTAACTATATTAGCTAATAGCACTAATATATATAGAATATTAGTATACTCTATAACTCAATACCTGTATGCATATAGGTATCTACTTATCACTTGTCTTTGGATATCTCCAAGTATCTTATTACCTATACTATCATGTACCCATTCTTGATACCAAGCTCTAGGTAAGTATCTATGATACTAAACCTCCACTAATACTCATACTAAAACCAAACTCTAAAACCACACTCTTAAAGACTACTCACACAACATAAACACAATGTATTAACTAATTGTCCATATACATTGGCCAATGTGGCATTGCACTGCTGTTGCTGGGTTGCTCTTCTTCCGGTTTATTCAGGCCAATGCCACTGTTGATGGCACTTGCTGTGTTGATACATGCAAACTGCTGCTACTAACAGACAGTGCACACAGTGCACTATGACTTATGAGGTAAAGTCCTCCCCTTCACTGGCCTGCTCTAGCATACCTTGATGCTGTTATTGTCAGTTATTAATGCTGCTTCCAAGTAGCACTCAATATATATCACTATTGTACCACTGTTGTACCTGAACCATGCATTAAATAAGTGGCAATGTACTACCAAGCTTTCTTACACTAATTAACTCAAGTTTACCTCTCCCCCTTTAGTCCTGTATTGTTGGTGTTGTTATAGCAGTTGAATGCAACTGATATCTTAGTGTACCCATTTCTCCCCTTTCCTATTGGCTATATTGATAGCATCCATAATTCTCCCTTACCTAACTGAATATATATAAGTAATATCCAGTATAATGCATTCCAAGCTAACCCTTCCCTCAACTGTACACATCCAATGCACTTGGCATCACAACCACATAAGTAGCCACTGCCCAGACACATAACCCGAGCTCCTTTAACATACCATCAATACACACAGCAACAATAAACTTGTATATCATATAAGTATAAGTTTATATTAGCATAAGCCTATTTATGTATATAATATAGTATTTATGAACATCTATATTAATATACACTACACACACGCACACAAGTATGGCAATAAATCAAACACTTAGTGTTCCTCTTTCCTATACCCATGATACACCTCAAAAAAAGTACTAAATACCACAATTTTCAACTATTATCAATTATACATATTAATTACATCATTATATAACTAATGCAATGTGTTACAATGAAAATTGAAGAGTAATTATATTACTATGCATATTTTCCCCAAAATTGGCTCCCGTATCACAAAATACTATGATATGCTCTACTCGTGTCCAATTATAGACACGTATCTAGTCATATACACCAATATAAGTCTAATTAGATCTAATTATTCTCATGACACACACTTGACGTATCAATCTCAGAATTTCTCCTAATTAGGCAAAAAATCTATGTAGAAGTCACAATAAAGGTCAATTGAACCTAGTTCTTACTCCTATGGGTAGCCCTAAGCCAATGATGGTTTTCTAATGGTTAAAGGCATGAATTAGATTCTAAATTATAGGAAAATCATAGTTTATCTATTGGGAGATGGATTCCCAAGAAAATGCTTAATATGACACAATTATGACACATGCTCCTTGCCAATTCCTCCTCCTTCAAGTGCTCCTTACAATCTAAGCTCCCATGCTTCTTAGATGATGAAATTGAGAGAAAATAAGAGTAAATTTTGGTAAATTTGATGAAGGAATGAGTCAATTTGGGGAAGAACACAATTGGGGATCTCTAATAAAATGAACTAATGAGAGAGAGAGAGAGAGAGAGACTCCCCTTTAATGGTCGGCCCCTCTTTCTCCCTTTCTAAGTATTGTACAATGTCCAAGTTACCCCTATTAGTTGGTCATGAGATTTAATTAGGAAGGGCTATATTAGGAAGCTTCTAATTCTTCATGAAACTAATATAATCTCCTTAATTAATTAAGGGAATGGGTCTAATGGGCCTAACCCAATGAAGGGCTCAATGTGTTATGACAATCTAATGGGTCCACTAATGACAAGTCTAAATAAAATAGGCTAGTCCACTAACAAATAAATAAATAACACAACAACATATAATTAATTAGTAGCACATATCTAAATATTTAATAATAAAATAATGAATATGCTAATGACAAAAAATATTCCCATCTAAAAATGTGGTAGTAACAGAATATTTAGTACGTAGTAAGTATATCAACACGGATACAAGTGATCGAGTCAAGTCAACAATCATAGTAAATCACATGAGTTCTATCATATTACAACACATAGGTGGTGTATTCGCTTGGCGAATAGTCAAACTATACACATGGTCGGGTAGGGCGTATAGACGGGTTAGGCATATAGGTGGGTCCAATACTCTCACGGTTATCATGATTACACATATGAATCAAAAGTCCAAAAGAACATTCAAACCAAATCAATTCAATAAAATGTGTAGGGGCATTTGCGCGTATGAAGATCAAGGTCGCATAGTCGATCAGGGCGCATAAGAAATTGGGGCACGAATGGAATATAGGGCATATAGACAGGCAAAGTCCACTCATTGGGGTAAGTGCTAAGTGGCAAAAAATAAATACAAGTCAGAGAAGTGACTGATGTGACTTGATGTGACAAGCCAAAAAAATATCAGGGAGATAAGACAAAAGCATGAAAAGCTGTACAGAGTCACAAAATTCATGCAGAGGCATACGCCCAAAGAAGAGACACATGGCTCGTGGCCGCATAGTCTCCTGGCCGCATGGGCGCATGGAGTCTGGCCTTAGTAAATTCCCATGCGTTCAAGGTACTATGCGTCAGACTTTAGAACGCATAAACAGAGCAGACATACATCCAACAAGAAGCGCACATGTTGGAGTGGCACATGTTGCTGGGCCCCATGGTACTCCATCAACGCAGAATAGCAAGTTCGGTCATAAAAAAACTCCAAGAACCCGAAAACTTGTTCACTTCATAAAAACTTTATTTTAACTCCAAATCAAGTGAACCAAAACCCAAAATGCTTGAAAAGGAATACTCTATCACCTAAAAAAACTGTATTTCTAAAATACCATATTTTAGAAAAACTTATGGGACCCATAAAAATCCTAAATTAAAAATGTAGATGTACTCATATCCACCCATCAAAATTAAAAAATCCAAAAATTAAAAGTGTTTTGAATCATAATGTACACATATTAGAGTAATAAAATACAAGAAAATATCAAGGATTAAGATATAAGGGTTTCTCTATATTATGCAAGGTGTACTTGCCTAAAATAAAAGAAGGAGGAGAATTGAGAGAAGGAAGGGAAAATAGAGAAAGAAGTTGGGTTATATAGCTAGGGTTTGATGTTTAGACCATGGATTCTCTTGTAACTTGAGCCAACCCACAAAATAAACTATGAACCACACTAAGCCAAAGAATGGGTCTAGTCTCCAAACAACCTAATAAATATATAAGCAAGAAATAATACATCCCAAATACGTATATCAGGAATGGAGAGTGACAATCTTGCAAGCTGAGAGCCGCCTGGTATCGTAGATGCATAGAGTCATGTCCGCATAAGTGCTCTCCTTTGGCCTTGGTCTTATGGCCACTTTGGACACATGGCGTTGTGGCCGCATGCAAACTCTCATCTAGCCTTGGTCGAATGGACACTTTAGCCCATGATGACGAGGTTGTATAGGGCCATGGCCGCATATGAGGGAACTCATGGCATGGTAAGTTTGACGAAGTCATTAATGCAGTGATACAACTTTTTATCTTTTTATGAGTCATGGCTTCTCTCATGATTTTTGAAGCACTATAGTTGATGAATAGTGTATTAGAACTTCTGATAGACATTGAATGTCGTGTCAGGGATCTCATGCGGCCCTTACTTTGTGGATGTTTAGGCCGCTTAAATTCTGCTATGCGGCTTTCTCTTTGGCTTAATTTCTTCTGAGTCAAACTTGGGTACATGTTTGTTGGATGCATGGATCTAGATTTTTTATGCTTCTATAAGTGTCATGACCCGCACCCAATAAAGAAACAGTACGTGGGTATATCAAGCCTATGCCGTAGCATCGGCAGCAAAACGTTGTCTATGTCGACTATACTATCTAATCATCTCACAAAATGCATAATCTGCCAATAATATCTCTACTCCAAGAAGGAGGGCAAGATACTTAATGCAACACAATACTCAATCACAAATCTATAGTATGATAAGATATCAAAGAAATCTAACATAACTATGCAGTTTAAATATAACAACAACAAATAAAAACAATATCCAAGTCTCAATATACGCCAGAAACAAATCAGGTACCAAAATTCTAAAGAAAACTAAATATGATAACTAGTGATTCCGGCTAAATCTCTCGATAGTTACTCCAAAACTAGTTGGTCCATGTCTGCACCATCTATAGGTCGAGGTACGTAGTACATCGGACACCAATCTCCCGGATCCTCTAAAAAATATTATCTTGTCAGGAATGGGACAAAGTATAACCTAATAGTAGTTTCAATTAATTGAAAAAAACTATAAAACAATAAAATAGGGGATGCTATATATGATGAGAATATAACTGATGATCTAAGAACAATAAAGGAACAGGCAAAACTAGCAACAGAAATATAAATCAATCCGTACAAGAATGAAGGAGATGAACTATAATGTCAGAAATAGAACAAGATAATCTATAAACTGAAAATAGAATCTATAATATACCATGTGTTTGAGATACTAACTAAATATATGATCGGCTTGGGATATTCAATAATTGCAATAAGGAGCTAACTCAAGCATACGTGAAGTATATAATTAGATAGTAGCCAATGATTACACTACTAGCCGATAGTTCTAGATCACATATTTAATTAGTATTTCTCCCGTCCTAACTGATACGATAGATCTAATCATGACACGTTACTAGCCAATATATCTATGTTTAACTATAATATTTAATGTTATCCAATACCAACAAGGAGCAGTATTCGATACCATCTCAATAATCAAGGTAACATCTCATAACTGACGATCCAATAATAATACCAATCTTTGTACCAAAGTGTCAATGAATCATAAGTAACATTTCTAAATAGTTGATTTATAGCAGTAATCAAATAATAAAAACTATCAGAGAATGTACTCGTCTGTGGTCTAGAGAAAATAATACAAAATAGTATCTGAACTGGTATCATATATCTATATATGGAATATTGCATTAATACAAGATTTTGGAATAAAAATAAGTTAAACTAGTTTAATTCTAGGTCATAAAGCCATTTCTAAGTCAAAATAGTCAAACTAGGTCAACTCTAGGTCAAATAGTCAACTTGGTCAAACTAGCTATTTATAGGTTGTATGAGTCTATTTCTAGGATATTGGGTCCATACACTATGTAATTAGGCTATGCTAGCTATACTAGGATAATAGGATACCAACAAAATACCGTATCATAAGATACGCAAGTTATTAGATATAAAAATGCTATAATATATATATACAAGATAAAATATATAGTACTCCTATCTAAACTAATGCTAAGTGGATACCTTAACTTTGAACCAAATGTGGTATCACACCACTTACACACCCATCTTGATATACAAACTCAATACTTTGACTATAAACCAATACCTTGACATTACCTTGGTATCACAAGGTAATACAATATCTAACTTTAACTATCTAACCATACATATCTCACTATACACTAACATGCATTTATATTTATAACAATACTATACTAAACTAACATACAAACATACCCCTTCGGATATTCAATACTTGTACCCAAGATACCTCAACTCTCATTATCTTGGTGTAATTCAAGGTAATCTAAAAATAATACTATCCAATGCTAACTAGTGCTTATATATATATATATATATATATATATATATATATATATATATATATATATATATATTGTTAGTAAGTTATTAACTAGCTTATCAACTAACAATATATACATAACTTACTAACTTATCACTATAAACTAACTAGCTTATCTAAACTTATCTACAACTTAAACTATAAGCACTGTGCTATATACTAAAGCTAGTGCTGCTTATTGCTGCTGATTCTGCTTATCACTGCTACTGCTTCTGCTTATTACCGCTGCTATTGCAGCTTTCTGCTTCTGTTGCAGCTTGCTGCTTCTGCTGCTGCTTATCTGCTGCTTCCTGCTGCTGCTTTTGCTGCCCAGCCTGCTTATTGGCCCCCCTAGCTCACAAGCACATATATACACACACACATATACGCACATACACTCACTTATATATATATATATATATATATATATATATATATATATATATATATATGATATATATATGCGACTACATACCCATACTAATGATGCACATGAACACTCCTACACTCCAATGACCACCAACACATCATAATTATAGTTTGAAACATATATATATATATATATATATATATATATATATATATATATATATATATATATATATATATATATATATATATATATATATATATATATATATATATTCCTATATATCTATGCTTATACATATCAACAATAATAGTGCACATGAACTCTCTCCTACTTTCCAATAACAACCCGCACATCACAAATAAAAATAAAACATACATATAACTATAAAAATATATCTATATCATATAACAACTATAAATACAATACTCTATTAGCTATAACCAAGGTAAATTAAATTAGAATGCAAAGTATCAAACATGTGGAGTGCACCGCACCTGTATCACACTCAATCTATGATACACTTGCGATACAAGTCCACCATACCATCAAATATATGTCGAAGGACATGAGCAAGTCTAGAATCACAATTTTGAATAACTCGAAGAGCTAGCAACTCAACTATGTGCCTGTGTCAAAATGTGACATACTCAACCCCTCGTGTCGTAAGAAAACCCCCAAATCAACCTGTATCGCCAAATTATCAGAATACGGCCTACATGTATCCAATTATGGATACGACACTAGTCCCAAACAAACAAACATATGTTAATTTGGTCTAACTGACCTATTGACAAATATAAGATTTGCCAATCTCAGAATTCTTCCAAAATTGACATAAAATACCATATAACTTTCTCTATAGGCCTCATTTGAACCTAATTTCAATTCCTATGTGTAGCTTTAGTACATAAGAGGGTTTTTAATAATTAAATTACATATTTAGAGTCTGATTAGAAAGAAAAAAAATGAATTATACCTATTGGTAGATGGATTTGCAATAAAAGTCCTAAATTGAGTGTAAAGAGCCTACAACTTATAAATCATTGCTTCCTCCTTGTAGATACTTTCTTTTCCTTGTAGATTCTTACTTCTACTTATTTTAATAGCCTCCAATAATGATTAGAGAAGAAATTAGAAAAAAAATTGGATATAAATTTGATGTAGGGATGAAGAAATTTGGAAGAGAGAAATTATAGATCTAGATTTGGAATAAAAAAAGAGAGGAGAGAGAGTCTCTACCCCCTTATGTACTGGCTGGATCCTTTCTTCATGTCAAAAAAATATAAAATATCCTTTGGGGCTTGTCATGAAGGAATTAATTAAGCAGGAAAGGTTCTAATCCAATTGATTTAACTAATTAATTCATCATCCTAATGAATGGGCTTATTGTTGGGCTCATTTCTAACTAGAAATAAATGTTGGTCCATTGATCTAATCTAAACTAGTTAGGTCCACTAACACAAGTCCAAAATAAAATCTAACATCTAACAATAATTAAATAATATAATAAATAAATATTCAATATGCATAATATATAATTAGTTATGAAATAACTAAAATATTCTTTCCTAGAAAATGTGGTAGTGACAACAAGACCCCCTTAAAAGTTTCTAAAATGGCAAGTATGACATACTTTGAACAAGAAGCATGGTCGAGCACTTTCGGCCGCATTGTTGTGATGCCGCATAAGCACGTTGTCGCATAGGCTTTTCCGCCAGGTTGTCAGATCATAAAATGCCGAGATTTAGATCGATCTCCGAGAAGATTTCTTGGGACTCTGAGTCAACGACAGTTTTCGAGGATATAAATATGGATCACGTAAATTGAGATATCATGTTCATCCTCATAACAGTCGGGTTTATCTCCTCGATCTTCTCATGCTCCCTAAGAGCCTATAAATAGACAGGCCAGGGAGGATAGAGAACTTTTGTCTCTCGACTTCTCCCTATTTTGTGAAAGAAGATGCCGAGGGCTACTGTCTATATCTCCGAGGGGTTTCTCAAGAGCGACGTCGATCTATGGCCCCCTGATGCTGGTATTCGTTTTGGAGGTAGGGATGTGTCATGATGGCAGGGACACAGAGACACAAGTACACGGACTCGCAACGTAGATAAGAAATTATCTAGAACACGCGCAATCCCCCCCACAAAGTTCTACTGCATGGATGAGCAATCATCTACAACATATGTACAGAGCCTATATGTGGCTTGGCTGCATGGATGAGACCTCATCTTTCTCATGCGGGCGGACTTAGCTATCTCGAGATATCCCCTCTTGCATGTGGCTATGACCTGGAAGCGACATGCGATCACTGTACATATTTCTAGATGGTGATATTTTTTATTTAGCATATTTACTATTTAGTGATTAAATATTTATATATATGCTACTAATTAGTTTGATTTTGTTGTCCTATTAATTTATTAGTTAGTGGGATAGCCTATTTTATTTAGCCTTGTCATTAGTTGACCCATTAGTTTTTTATGACACATTGAGCCCAATATTGGGTTAGACCCATTAGATACATTCCTTTAGTTAATTAAGAAGATTAGATTAATTTGTATTAGTTTAGAAGCTTTCCAATATAGCCCTCCCTAATTATTCCTCATAACTAACTAGTAGACTTTGTAGGTTGGGAAGGGGAAAGGAGGGGGGTCGGCCATTAGAGGGGAGTCTCTCTCTCTCTTTCCCTCCTCTCATTAATTCATTCATTTTAGATCCCCAATTGTGTTCTTCCCTAAATTGACTCATCCCTCCAACAAATTCACTCTCATTCTATGTTAATTTTATCATCTAAGAAGTATTGGAGGTTGGATTGACAGGAGTAGTTGAAGAAGGAGGAATTGACAAGGAGATTGTGTCCTAATTATGCCCTATTGAGCATTTTATTGGAAATCTATCTACGAATAGGTAAATTCTTATTTCCTCAATAATTTAGCCTCTAATTCATGTATTTAACTATTAGAAAACATTTTTGGCTTAGGACTACCCATATGAACAAGAACTAAGTTCATATGACCCCTATTGTGAATTCTATAAGGTAATTTATGTTCATTTTAGGGGAATTTTGAGATTGATGCATCAAGTATGTGTCATGAGACCAATTATATATGATTAGACTTAGATTGATGGTATGGAACTAGATACGTGTCCATAATTGGACACGGATAGAGCATATCAGGGTATTTTATGATACGGTATGATACATGGTTCGTTTTAGGTGATTTATGTAATTACTCTTTAAATTTTTTTGTAGCAAGTTACTTTAGTTGTATTATGATGATTATGATATGTAGGTATAGTAGTTGTGGAGAATTGGGAATTTTTGTATCTCATTTGAATATGTATCATGGAATTCCTAATAGTGCACTAGGTGTTTGTTATATTGTTCATTAGGTATTAGTATATATATATATATATATATATATATATATATATATATATATATATACATATATATATATATATATATATATATATATATATATATATATATTAGCATATATATATACTTATATATGTATGCTACTTGTTGATTGAGTGTGGTATTTGTGATATGGATTTGTTAAGAGTGAAGAGGATAGGAGGTGTGTGTGTGTGTGTGTGTGTACGTGTGTGTGTGTGTGTGATATTCATGTTAGTATCAATAGGCAATTTGTCACTACCACATTTCTATATGATAATATTTTGGTCATTTAGCATAATTACTATTTAGTAATTAATATCGATTTATATTGTGCTATTTATTTAAATTGTGCTTGTTCTATTTAATTAATTGCTAGTGAGCTAGCCTATGTTTATTGGTCTTGTCACTAGTGGACCCATAGTTAGTCATGACAACATTATATTGAGCCAAACATAAGACCAAGTCCATTAGACATTTTCCTTAGTTAATTAAGTAGATTAGTTTAATTTACTTTAGTTAGAGCATTTCCAATATAGTCCTTTCTAATTATCCCTCATAACTAACTAGTGGGGGTACATTAGATATTTTGTTGCTTGAAAGGGAATGAAAGGGGGGCCGGCTATATACTGCTCTTTATTCTCTCTCCTATTTATTAGTTCAATTCAATTAGATCCCCAATTGTGTTCTTTCCTAAATTGACTCATCCCTCCAAAAATTTAAACCAATTCACACCCATTCCCTCTCAATTTTATCTTCAAAGAATCATTGCAGCTTGGATTGCAAGGAACACTTGAAGAAAGAGGAATTAGCAAGGGAATTATGTCCTAATTGTGTCTATTAAGTATTTTATTCGGAATCCATCGCCCAATAGATAAATTCTGAATCCAACCCTTAAATTAGACTCTAATACATGCATTTAATCACTAGGAATCATCCCTTGGCTTAAGGCTACCCATAGGATCAAGAATTAGGTCCATATGACTTGTATTGGAAAGTTACATGATGATTTGTGTCCAATTAGGGAGAATTATGATATTGACACATCAATTGTGCGTCATGAGACTAATTAGATCTAATTAGACTTAGATCGGGGTTGTGGAACTAGGTATATGTTCATAATTGGATATGAGTATGCTGTATCCTTGTATTTTAAGATACAGTGTGATATATGGCTCATTTTTTGGTGATATGTGTTAACGCCTTTTACTTTCCTTTGTAGCAAGTTTTTTTAGTTGTATTATGATGTTTATGATATGTACGTGTGGATAATATGAAGATTTGGAGGTTTTGTAATTCAAATTGGGTACGTATCATAGTATTATAGTTAGCATGCCAAGTATTTGGTCTAATACTTTTATTGTGTGTGTGTATATATATATATATTATATATATATATATATATACATACCCGGGGTGTGGCCTAGTGGGAGGTCATGGGTACATGGGAGGGGCGGGCAGGGCTCTTGTACCGGTGGGGGGGGTGGGTAGTG
Organism: Iris macrosiphon; assembly: GCA_036927795.1. Taxonomy (NCBI): domain Eukaryota; kingdom Viridiplantae; phylum Streptophyta; class Magnoliopsida; order Asparagales; family Iridaceae; genus Iris; species Iris macrosiphon. Next base: position 104,509,299 of record JAYESA010000018.1, read on the forward strand.
TAGGAGTAGTATATATATATATATATATATATATATATATATATATATATATGAGAGTATATATATTTATGCAAGGGTTGATGTGTGTGTGTGTGTGTGTATATATATATATATATATATATATATATATATGTGTGTGTGTGTGTGTTTGTGTATGTTGGGTCATGCATACATCTTAGTGTTGTGTGTTGGTGTTGACTGTGCACGAGGGTGGAGTGTATAGGTGTGAGTGTGTCAGATGTTGTGAGGGAAGATGGAAGTACTAGCAGTTGTAAAGCAACTTGAAGTAGCTGTATTCAAGTATAGATGATTAGGATCCCTGATTTCTAGAATTGGTGTAGTGTGCAGTGGCAGTAGTGCACACTCATGCAATGATATAAGAGAAAGCAGTATCAGCAGCTGCATATGGGTATACAGTATGCCACAGCAATAGCTAGGTACTGCAGCCGTAATAGAATTATCAGCAGCAGCTAGGGATGCAGCAACATTAGTAATAGCAGCAGTGTGCAGCAGCAATAGAAGTAGCAGCCTATCAGCATCTAGGTGTAGTAGCAGCAACATCAAGTATGTTATGTACTGCAATTTAGCTTTAGTACAGTGGGCAGGACTAGCTCGATTTTGTACTAGGGGGAATAGCTGTGTTTGGTGCTTGTGCACCAGTATACATTAATGTAAGTTAGTAAAGTTTAGTCTAGTTACTGATATGATGCAGATCAGGGAGAGAGATGATGAGGGGTAGTGTGTGGCTGTTTAAATTAGATGTGGTATATTCAGTTATGCAGTGAACTGGAGGATCGGGTTGGGAGTTATGTCAGGTAGGTATGTAGCAGAAGGATTAGATGAGAAGTGGGCACTTCACTACGTGTAGTCCAGTTATGGATATTGGCAGTTTGATTAGAGATAAGAGATGGTTAAGTGGCCATGTTGGTATGTGCTTGGAGGTTTGGGTAACTTAGTATATGAGTGAGGTTGACTTATGAGTAAGTGCTTAGGAGTTTAGTTAGTGTCAAGTATAGGTAGATGGTTTGGATTTTAGGTGCCATGATACTCTAATATCATGAGTAAGAAATTGGGGGATTGATATTGGGATAGCTAAGATTTAGAAGTAGGTATTGGGTGTGAGGTTCATAGGATACAGGGTATTCATAAGGTATTCATGAAACGAAGGTATTTGGTTACATGTTAAGGTATTAGTTGTTTAGTAGGGGCATTAGAGTAGACACTAAGATAATATTTGATAGTAGATAATACTAAGATAATATTTGATAGTAGATAATACTAGGATAATATAAGTTTTATATAGATTCTTTAGCAATATTATCTACTATAGCTAATACCTTGAGGTAATAAACTAGTATTAGCTAGTATAGACTTATAATCAACCTAGAAGCTAGGTATGGACCTAAAATCAAGGTATTGACCTAAATTGACTGGTATGACAAAAAAATGGCCTAGAAATCATATTATGACACATTTTAGCATGTTTATCATTCCAATACACCCAAATAACATCGTATTTCATATATAGGTCTTCGAGGCACTATTTTAAAAATAATAGTTGCTCAGCACCATATTTTAGGCAAGTACATTCTCTGATAGTTTACTTAGCTCTTTATGTTTCATTTATTTATTATTTAGGTATTTGATTCTTGACACAATGGTTACACATATTGGTATACGTGGATCTTGGTCATGAGATATTATTGTCATGGTTACTCAGTGATCGTTGTGTCGTACTTCCAGATTACTCAGTGATTACCATGATATCTTTATTATTATATAGACCACGATCATAATACATGATATTGTAGACCGTGTATTATGATATACGTGTCATAATTTGGATCTGTATACTAGTCGGGGGTTAGAAAAGTATTAGTGGATATGTGCTCATACTTGATAGCCCATGATTTAGTGTAGCCGGTGATAGTTAGTAGATCATGTAACATAAGCATAATCACGCTAGATCCGCGTTTATATATAGCACGTGTTAGGCCCTAGCCGATCACATTATCTTACTAATATTTTAAGGCACATTTATATATATTGTTTTCTCTTTTCCAGTTCATTATATTATTGTTCCTCACTATATTGTTCTCAGTTCTTGCCATTATTTTTCGTGATGGTCTTTCTCGTGATATTTGCTAGTTCTGTTATTTCCATTATTTATGTTCATTTATATTATTGTTTTATAGTTTCTGTCAATTTTGAATTGCTATTTGTGTTGTACTTTGCTCCAATCCTGACTTGATATATTTTTCAGATGATTTATTAGAGGACATGTGTCCTACGCACTATGAGCCAGAGGATGGTGAGCCAGTTTAGTTATCTCCCGTGGAGCCTGTTGAGTTAGCACCAGCAGTTGATGAGGCATAGTTAGTTTGTTCATGAGATTGTATATGTTAGTTAGAATTTAGCATTGCATTATTATTTGATGTCTTATGTAGAGATTAGACTTGGACTTGAGATGTATTTGTGACTCTTTTCTTTTCCTCTATTCCAAATCATGCCTTATCATCCTTTAGTTTGTTATTGTGATTGATTATTGTTTACCATTACCATATTATTATAGTGTCCTCCATTTGGAGTCGAGATAGCATGACAGGAACCTTATATATATTATGTGAGAGGTTTAGATAGTATTGTTGAACTAGACATTGTTCTACCATTGATGCTGCAGGGTAGGCTGGACGTACTCATGTACTAGTACCCTTATACCGGGTGCGGGTCGTGACATATTTTTGTGGTACCCCATGCAGGTCTCTGGCTTCACAACTAGTGCAATGTCAAGGTAGTAGTACTCATACTTAGAGTATTACAACTAGCCTGCTATAGGATATAGGACTATGGACATAAGATGAGTGGTTACTCAATCACTACTAAAAAATATTTTTATCTATTAAATTACTATCTTTATCATTCAGGATAATTGATTTCTTTGGAAGATTACTGTCCTTTCTTGATGCTATCGTATCTTGTGCAATATTGATTTCTTTATTAAATATATCTTTAGGATGCCTCCGAAGATTCGATCGTAGTACTTTGGAGCACTTTCAGCAAGGTATGTTACTTCGTCACCTCATAGAGAGCCAGTAGCGACTGTTCCGCCTTCTTTCGCTCAGAGGATTGCTTCACCGTTCTAGGTGGCCATTTCATCAACAAATTTTGGGGGTGCTCCACCACCAGTTTCGAGGATTGTTCCATCAGTCATGGAGGATCTTCCACCACTATCATCTATGCGAGTAGATGGGACATATATGTTCGCTATGTTCCAGAAGATGATGGCGGCATAGCGGAGACAAACGGACGCTCTATATTAGGGCATCGAGGGTGCGCATTAGTTAGCACTAGCTACTGTGGAGAGGGTAGCACTTATTCAACCATAGACAATACCGTTTTATCCCACACCGTGTCAGCCGAGCCAGGTACCATCATTGACTTCAAAAGGATGGGGCCCAAATACTTCAAGGGCATCGAGTGAATATTGTACACGGATGATTTGATCGAGGACGTTGAGAGGGCCCTAAGGCTAGGACATATTCCGAAGCTCTTATAGGTAGAGGCAGCGGGTAGTCAGATGTTCGACATTACGCTAACATAGTTTCGCACAGACCTTAGGATCACGGTTCTAGGACTGGCTTAGGAAGCTTTCAAAGAGCTTTTCAAGGCGAAGTCTTTCCAAATGTGACTCTGAGTTCTCTAGAGATCCAGTTCCTAGATCACGTCTAGGGGAATATGACGGTGGACGAGTACGTAGAGGAGTTATGCAGACTAGACAGATTTATAGAGGGATCGAATCCTCTTGGGAAGGTCCAAAAGTTTTAAAAGGGTTTGATCGGGGAGATCAAATATCTTTCTAGAGGATACTACACGATGATATTTAAGGATATCCTGATGGATGCACAGAGAGCAGAGGATGACTTGGTGCTCAAATCTAAGAGGATGCGAGACACTTCAGGAGGAGCTGGCAGTAGTATGGGTCCAACCAAACGATACCACTTCCAGCAATAGAGGACCTTCCAACAACAGAGACAGCAGTTTTATGCACCATATCGAGCACTGACACATGAGGCATACCAGGCCCCGAGATAAGCATAGCAGTGTCACGCCCAGTTCCAAATATAAAGAACTGAGCCACGTGGCATTGGCCTGCGGGTACACTCCGACGGGAATCCTAATCGAATAGACCCGATGGAGTGCACCTAAGCTATAAGGTACAATGATATAACCCAATATTAAAACTTAAGCAATGTAACTAATCTCATCCACAGACATAAGAATATGAAACACATAGAAAAAATAAGTCTACTAATGTACAAAAGAAAATAAGTCTGAAAATATATCATAATACAATATGGATAGAGTTACACGAGAAAAACCCGCTAATACAAGTACTGAATAAAATAAAGCAATAAAATAACTAGGGCCAATATCTGTTAATTAGATAATGATACCAGACCCAAGGTGAAGTTACTACCGGTGATCAAGTGAAGTCCTCGGGAAGGATTTCGTCCTCTACTAAAAGTCCTGCTCCTGGATATATACCCGGTCCGAACTCCTCCGGGTAGTCTTTCTTGGCTATGCCTGAAAGGGAAGCAGTTCCTCTGAGGTACGTAACAAGGTACAAAAATAGCATGCCATAGTAAAACAAAAAGGAAACATATGATACGCCGGTGTAATCAATAATAACCACCTAAGTGAGACACAACTTGAAGACAATATTCGACACGTGGACTTTTCAAATATAAATCCTTAGCTCCGAGGCATAGAGACACACGGTGCGTACCCATAGCTCCGAGCACAAAGATACACGGTTAAATACTATGACTCCAGATACAAGATCTCTACGTAAAGAAGGATCGATATATAGTGAATGCGAAGTAGTCAAACCGTCTGGTAACTGTCTTCCCCTCCCAATGAGTTCAACAAGACGCATCCGCAGCTCGCTGAGCCTGAACCCCTATCTAAACAGTCTCGTCATACTGAAGTAACTAGCACCAATCACGATCCTATAGTCATCACAGGTTCCAATCATGCTGACACTATCAGGATACAAGAAGTCTGGCACGATGACAGTGTCTGAATGTGTCCTAGGGTTCCGATATAACCAAGTAGATACATCAAGATATCAAAAAATATCTAACAATTGATACTAGACGTTATCGACGAATGTCTACACCAAAATATGACCCAGACGCTAAGTAACAATTTTGATCATAAGCGAAAATAATGTATAGATAAAATAAAATAAGTAAAACTGGAACTGAGTTACAGTATAGTAAGGTACATTTGCCTGGATTTAGATACTTAAGATGGGGCTCCGGTACAACGTCCAAGTCCGAGGATCCCAAAGTACTTAGATATGATTTAGAAATTAATTAATAATTAGCTTGAAACTATCTTAATGAAGAGATGTCATCATAAACTAACATAGGTTTTTGTCTTAGTTACAAAACTCATGACTAAGGTACTAACTAGAGGGTTGACCATAGTTTACTAGAAAAAGCCTAAATCATACAATCATTACTACATAATAAAATAACATTGGCACAACACCCTCAAGTCTACACATGTAAAATACTTAAATCTGAAATTATATTCTATACATGGCATGAACCCAACCACTAAACAAATAACGTTTATCATGTATACACTCATCAATATGTATTTAATTAAATATGGGCTAATCATCAACCCAAACTTTCATAACACACTGTACAATGCACATTAATCAAATTATTTATACGATCTATCATTTAAGAGTGAAGAAGAAAAAATAAAGAATAAGAAGAAGAAGAAGAAGAAGAAGTAGAAGAAGTGTTACCTAAGGGGGTGGCTGTTGGTGGTGGCAGCGGTATTGCTGCGGCTGCTGTCGGTGATGGGGTGATTATGGCGGTGGTAGTGGTGCTCTGTGGTAGCAGTAGTAGTGGTGATGGTGATGAAAGTGGTAGTGGTGGTAGTGGTAGTGGTGCTCGGTGGTGGCAGTAGTGGTGGTTATCGTATTGACAGTGATGGTGGTGGTAGTGGTGCTCGGTGGTGGTAGTGGTGGTGGTGATAGGAATGGTTATGGCGGCTGTGGTGGTGGTGTTGACAGTGGTGGTGGTGTTGACTGTGGTATGGATGGAGTTGGTGTCGGCTGGTGGCAGTGGTGGTGGTGGTGGTGGTGGTGGTGATGATAGTATTGGTGGTAGTAGTACTCGGTGGTGTCAGGGTGGTGGTAGTGGTGCTCGGTGCTATCGATGATGGGGGAGGTGGAGGTGGGCGCAGTTAGATAGAAGTCAAAAAGGAGGGAAGATGGTCAGGGCAGTGGTGGTGATGTTGGCTGTTGTTGGTATTGACGATATTCGCATTGAGGGTTAGGGTTCCAAGGAGAGAGGTAAGGAAGAAGAAGAATGGAAAGGAGATGAAGAAGAAGAACAAAAATGGGAGAGATATGTTCGGCTGTGAGAGGAGAGGGAGGGAAATAATGTAATGAAGAGAGAGGTTCCCTGGGGTTAGGGCCGGCCTTGGGATGTGTGTGGTTTCCTTATGTAGGAGAAATATAGGGTTATGATAGGGAGAGGTTTAAATCAAAGGCTAGGATCAAAAGTAGGGTGAATAATGTAATGGGAGGTGAGTGACCGGTCACATGACCAAAGGAATGGGGCACTTCATTTGGTTTCCCCCAATAGGAGTTTGACATCTAGAAACCCTTTTTTATTTGGGTCCCTAAGAGTTTGGGGTTTACAAATAAAGAAAAAAGAATGAGAATTTCATGTTGGAAATGGCGTTTGGTGCTTTGTAGGATGGAGTGGGTGTTGTAAGTTATTATCTAGTTAATACTCCTACGTTGGTTGCACATGCAAGTAACTACAAACTAAAATATTACTAGCAATCAAACATTATCAAAAACCATTTTTAAAGACATTATTTAACAAAAACTATTAATTCTAAAATTTATTGGAAAAATAGGATTTATATTGATAGGGTCGTCTCCTATCAATTCTCTGAGTCCAAAACAAAGTAGAAACCAAAATTAGGTCATAATGGGTTACCTACTAGTCACCAAAAATTAATTTTTGACAAATAAGTAAATATGAAATAATACTTAAAAATCAGAATTAAAATAACATAATATAATTTTAGATGTAGAAAATATAGATTTATGGTCAGGTAAAGTCTGAAATTATCGGGGTCAAGTTTGTCAAAACTAGGTCAACTTATTACATAAACACTTAGAATTCTAATTTTTATAAATAGAAATATAATCTGAATAAATATGATAAAATTAGTAATAAATACAATAAATACTAATTCTTTTATCCATACAAAAATAGTTAAGGTTTTACCATCTACAAGTTGATCCTATTTGGGTTGGCAAAAAGCTTTGCTAGTATATATGTCAAAGGATGGTACATCAATGATGGAGCTTAATTACTAACAAAATTATTTTTTTATTTAATAATAAAAATAGTATTTTATATTCTGAAATTAAATATTTAATTTATGGAAAATAATATTTTAATAATAAAAAATCAACAAGAGTAACAATACCTAATTTAATATGATCACGACATTGCCAAGAATTGGTTTTGTCACCTAAGAGCAGTTTTTATGTAAAAATTAGGGTTTCACATGCATGGGGGTTTGCTTATTTGTCATCTAAAATATTATGAGTTTTCACAATGGTTTATACATGAAAAAATAATTATTTAAAATAAATTCCAAAACTTACTAGATCGTGATTACAGCGGAGCTTCTTCTGGCAACACCGACCTTTTGGAGCGCCAAACGAACTCCAAACTCTACGAAACTTGAGGGGGGTCTATATGACTTCTAATAAATGAAAATTATAAAATTTTGGTGGTATTTTTACTTCTATAAATGGCCCAGATCTATTACAGTAGTAGCCGACCTCAAGGGGTATTTATGGTCGGACTAAGGGGTTCGGCCAAGGGCTTTGGGTGGTCGTCCTTGAGGAAAAAGATTGAGGGAAGGAAGGATATAAAAAAGAGAGAAGAGAGGGAGGGGGAGAGGCTTCTTGGTCATGGGTTTGAGATAGGGGGAGGTCGGCTATTAGGTTTAGGTGTTGGGGGTTGATAAATATAAATAGTTTAAACAGGTAGGTGGTTAGGATTTGATTTAGTATTTTCATCTATGAATACGATTTAATGAGGCTAAAATAGGGTAAAAGGATGCTCTAGAATATTTAAATTAGATTTTAAAAGATTTATTACATATTTAAATTGATATGCAAAAAGATTGCAGAGGGGTATTTCCTAATTAGGAAACTACATATTTAATTAAGATCCTAATTTGTAGGAGAATAAATCAAATATTTGATTCATTAATTTAAATATGTGGATTCTACAAAAAATGGATTGATAGATTATTTAAAGTAGAGGATTTCCAAATATGAAAATATTAGAACTGGATTGGCTCTAAAAGTGGATAAAGTGCAAAGGTGGACCCTATCTCAAGAAGGTTTTAAATTCTATCTTCCTAAAAATAAATTCTACATTATATATATATATATATATATATAATTATCCTATTTTAAGCCACTAGTGTTCAATAAATTAATTTATGGCTTTGGATTGGGTATTTGGATTTGAAAAATAACCATAAATAAATTATATATATACAACTCTCTAAATATTAAATACAAGAAACTATGGTTGTTACACTAATGCCATACTAATGTAAAATGATCGAATTTTGTATCACACAAAGATCATATAAGTTTTTTCTCTCGTGTAGGCTACTTCCTACGAAGGACGATATAGATTTTGGGGTCATCCTATGATACTAATGTCCAAACTACGGAGAAGTATCCTAATAAAATAATTAAATTTTAATTAATTTTAAAATAATCTAAAATAAATACAATATATATAAAATACACACAAAATACCTATTTTGGGTGAGGGGTTTTATACTATCTTTTGGAAAAGTTTCAGGACCCAATTCTAGGCTATGTATTTTGGAGTCGTAGCAAAGTATGAGCTCCAGCAAAGGTTTATCGGTCTCAAGCAGGCCGATAGGACTTGTAATGGATATGCGACTGAGTTTTACATGCTGAGTAGATTTGCTCCAACAATGGTGACTACGGAGTCAGATAGGACGATGAGGTCCCACCAAGGACTTCATCTGGAAATTCTGAAGTTTCCCAGAATGCAATTCTAGAGATCTGACATCATAAGATAATATACCAGATTACATGATCAAAGTATACATAACAGTAAGTCAGCTACAGTCTGAATATATTACAGTCATGTAGGGAAACTAGTGTCCAGGTTTGTCGGCTAACAAGTGTCGGTTGGGTAAACACCCAAAAGAATATATTTTATAAAAGATGAGCAGTGAGTGAAAGAACCAACTCGGGTCCCTCAACATTCATCCATCTGGTGCGTGCCATTAGTGTTGGTAACATATGCTTGATCCTCAGGTACTGATTCTAAACCTGGCCATGCAAAACTAGTAGGGTCAGACCCTAAATAGCAAGTACCACAAAGAAAGCATGAAATAAAGAAACAAAACCATCTCTATTAGCATGAGATGCATAAGCCAACAATCAATGGTATGTGACACATCCATGATATGATACGATATCCCTTCACCAAACAAGGACAGAAAATGTCATATCATAACAAGATAGAATAAGTCCCTTGATTTTGGTCAAGCTAAAAATAATTCTTCTTTGTAGTTTAAGTTCACAAACTTTCGTAACAAAACAGCGCAACCCAACAAACAAACAAGGACATGAGTTGAACCACCATGCCACAATAGTCTATGTCCCTAATTCTACTTAACTGAAGTCATAATACACAAATAGGAATACAATATATATATATATATATATAACATGGCTTCAGTCCATGGATTATCGTCACACAATAATGCAACCCAACAACCAAACAAGGACGTGGATTGAATCATCATGCCACGATAGTCCACTTTCCTGGCTAGACAAACATAATACGTAGTTTGATCTATGTCCCATTGTAGCACAACAGTTCAACCCAACAACCAAACAAGGACATAAGCTGAACTTTTATGATGCAATAGTCCACTTCACTAACTACAAGAAAATTAAACGCCAAATCATGTAATATGGCTTGACATATGATCGCAGGGTTATCCCAGTAATGTATTATATTAGTATCCTCAGATCGTGCCATATTCGAACAGGGCTAGCTAAACCAATGATATACGAGCAAGTATATAAATATATGATGCAGCAGTCTCTTGCAAGGGCCCTGAGCTAATTAATGATAAGTAACAGTTCGAGACTTTCTATAGGAATAATACTGGCTCAATCTTATAATTAAATTTGTACTGCACTCCGCTAGTACAGATGATATATAGTATCCTTGGTGGCTAGACTTTACTCCTAGCTAATTTAGGGTAGTTTGATATACACGATCTCGAGATGTCGTTCCCTATCCATGCTTTACAAGTTGAGTTGCCTAGTTAACCCTAGGTTAATTAAAGTCTCATGCCATGGTCACATGGACACTCTTTCTTAGATGTCGTACGCTAAGTATGGGCACTCTTGATACTAACCCATATTGCTACTCGTAAGTTAAATATAGATTCACCCAAGTGCGATGTAACAATCAATTATATTTAGCCACGATAAAAGTTACTGTCCAACTACTAAATTCGTGCATGAAAATTATATATATCACGTAGCAAGAGTATGGGGCACGACCGCTCACTATCAAGTAGCACTCTCTGTGCGATCAAGTGTATCATCACGGATACAATAGTCAGGGCCAGAACAAGTTTAGTATCAAGGTGATGGATAAGTTATCAAGTAGCAAGTTATTCAGGATAGGACAATCAAGCAAGGGTCACATGTTCAAGCAGTTCAGTCGAGTATTCTAGTCAAACAAGTCAATTGTTACGTTATTATATCGATAGATGAGATTAAGAGTAGTGTGAGAACCCCTCGAGATTAGATCCACAATCCTTAAACCAAACAAGGACCGGGATTGCAGATCCTCCCTCGAGTTGAACTATGCCCCTAAATCTACCCAACATATAATAAGGTGATCATGGAAAAATATAAAATCTAGTCAAATATGGACAAAATAATCAAATATGTAAAATTGCACAAAACTAGAATTTAACACATTTTAGAAAACTGGACAAAACTTCCTCATATAAACTCCCAATTAGGCGATCCAAAAATATTTGGAAATACAAGACAAAGATCTAAACATTCATGTTTTAAGTTTTACAAGTTCTTGCTAAAAAATTAGTTTAATAGGCAAAAATAGACATCCTGGTCACCTGCTGGCGATGTACTACGCAGTGCATTGATTTCCATGCTCGACGCTCGGCGTGCGGCCAAAAATCTATGGTCAGCGTGCTGCTGCGTGATGCATTGATGCACGCTACAAGGAATTAATGCGCACGGCGCATGCGGTAGTAAGAAATCCATGCGCGACGCATAGCGCACGACAAGAATTTCATGCGCAACGCATGATTCACGATAGGGAAGTAATGCATGCGGCAACGAATTAATGCGCACAGCACAAACAGCAACAAGTAATCCAGGTGTAGCATATGGTGTGCGGCAGGATTTTTCTGTAAGTTGCACTGCACGCGGCACTGTTCATCGTCCCCGTTAGACAGGTTCAAGAACGAAGCTCCAGAATTTGTTTCGGCCAATATTTTTTAATTTAACTACAAATTAAGCGATTCAAAAGACAAAATGCTCAAAATGGAAAGCTTCATCAAATAAAATTACTAGTTTAAAAAAAAAATTTGAATAGATCAAAACCAAGAAATACTCAAGGAATCCAGTGAAAGCTTTAAGTTAGAAATATAGATCTACTAAATTCAACCATCAAAACCAAAAACTTTAAGTTCTAAACATATGGAGAAACACATACCAAACATAATGGAACAATAATATGTAGGCTTTCTCCATTTCTAGTGCAAGGTATACTTGCCTTGGAGAAGGAGAGAAAAACAAAAGAAAGAATAGAAGAAAACTAAATAATGAAAGAGAGAGAGAAAGAACTCATATATAGGAAGTGGGAGAAAAGAGATGCACTGATCTACTGGAAGGGGACACGCATGCACGGGATGCATAATGAGTACGAAGAGAATACATGGAAACATATGTGCACAAAAATATACGCCACAAAATAAACCATTAAAAAAATCTCACCAAAAAATAGTCTGCCTCCAACCAACCTCAAAATCATGCCAGCAAGCTAGAATATATTCCAAATACGTATATTGGGAACGGGGAGTGACATCTCTACCCACCTTAAAAAAAATTGTCCTCGGAATTCAAGCTCATGGCTAGCTAGAGATATCAAGGCAAGAAATAAACTAACCACGAGAAATCTACACATACATATAAACAAGCATAACTATATATATAATAAAGCAAAGCAACATCATCTCACATGAGTTCTTACAAATTACGAAATGAAAGATGCGAAGTCATATAAAGAAATATACCTTAAGAGTCGAATAGATACGGGTACCGAGATCAAATATCGTCCTCGCACTCCTACGTCGACTCCACCAAAGAGTGATGACCCCAAGCAACACGAATAAGACGAATAGTCTAGTTCTTGAGTACCTTCTATCTTTGGTCCAAAATGGACACGGGTTGTTCCTCGTAAGTTACATCGGCGCCAATGACCAACTTAGAATGATCGAGGACATGACTCAAATTTGGAACATACCTACGCAACTAAGGCACATGAAATACGTCATGTACTTTATGAAGGGAAGGCAAAAGGGCAACATGATAAGAAACATTCCCTACCCTCTAGAGAATATCGAATAGTCCTATATATCACCGACGAAGCTTCCCATAAACCCCGAATCTAACGACTCAACGAGTAGGCAAAATCCACAAAAATACGTGGTCGCCGACAGAAAACTCTAGCGACCTACAATGCTGATCTGCCCAATGACGATGACGATCTTGTGTAAACCGAAGTCACTCCCTGATCCGTCCATTGATGACGTCGATTTACGGTGACGAGCTATCTCAATTTTTATTCTGTTCCACTAGAAGTGATGCTTGATATCATGGTACATCTTTGTGCCTCCTAGATAAATAGAATATTATGAATTGTGTCCCTCGGTCATCACTTCTTGTCTGATATCTTTACTTGGCACACAAAGACAGCTTCAAATCTAAGTGTTTCATCTTTGTGAATCCTTAATTCCTTCCTAAGATCTGACTCACATTCTTCCCTAAGCTTCTGAATGTGAGAATCTTCTTCCTACGCTGACTTGATCCTCTCCACCTAAGATGACTGTATCTGAAGATTAGCTAATACTCTTGCCTCTTTAGGTAACACTACCTCAATGCCCATATCTTAAAGATCTTCTTGAATATACTTTTGAGCTGTCAAGATGAATGCGTTGTCCCCTTCTACTCAGAGCATCTATCACTATATTTGCCTCTCCTAGATGATACTGAAGTATTATATCAAAATCACCAAACAATTTTGGCTACTTTCTCTGTCTCATGTTCAAGTCCTTATGGATGAATACTTACTTCAAACTCTTATGATCTGTGAATATCTTCACCCGATCGCTATATAGATTATGCCGACATAACTTGAGCACAAATACTACTGCTACTAATTATAAACCAGATGTTGGATAATTTTTCTCATGATCTCGAAGCTCCCATGATGCATAAGCTGTCACTCTCCCATGATCCATCAAAACACACCCAAGTCCTTTCCCAGAAGTGTCACAATAAACTATAAATTCTCCTAATCCTACTGGAAATATAAGGATCGGTACTGATATCAACTTCTCTTTCAACCTTTCGAATGTTGGTTGGCATTATGCCGTCTAAACAAACTTTACCTCATTGTGGGTTAGTCGAGTCATTGGTGCCTGAAATTCGTGTTAAGTCTTTCACGAACCTATGGTAATATCCTGCTAATCCTAAAAGAAATTGCACATCTGCCACTGTCTTCAAAACTGGCCAATTTTTTACTTCTTCAACCTTCTTGGGATCCACTGACACTTCTACTCCTAAGATGATGTGCCTGAAGAATGACACATAATCTAACTAAAACTCATACTTACTGAGCTTAGCATATAACTGATGCTCCATCAAAACTTGCAACACCTTCTGAAGATATTCTTCATGCTCTTCTTCACTGTTAGAGTAGACACGGATATCGTATATGAATACTACTACAAATTGATCTAGGTATGGCATGAAGATACGATTCATCAAATCTATGAATATTGCTTGTGCATTAGTCAATCTGAATGGTACAATTAAGAATTCTTAATTCCCATATCAAGATCAAAATATTGCCTTTGGTATATCTTGCTCCAGGACTCTCACTTGATAATATCCTGATCGAAGGTCTATCTTAAAAAATACTTTTGCTTCACTCAATTGGTCAAACAAGTCATCAATCAGAAGCAATGAAAACTTTTTTTTTACCGTTACGGCATTCAACTGCCTATAGTTGATATACAACCGTGTCGACCCATCCTTCTTCTTTACTAGAAGTGCTGGTGCTCCCTATGGTGATCTACTAGCTCGAATAAACTTTTTCGCTTTTATTTCTCCACATGTTGATATAACTGGTTAAGTTCTATTGGTGACATCTTATATGCCATATTGGAAACTGGTTCTGCTCTTTGCTTCAACTCTATACAGAACTCCACTTCTCTTACTGGGGTTAATCCTGGAAGCTCTTCCAAAAATACATTAAAAAATTCTTCAATTATTTTGGGAAGCTGATCTCGAATTCCAGTTACAGCCGCAATGCCATCCTCATGCTAGTCCTTCATTGTTCTATTGAAGATAAACTCTTTCTTGCCCGGGATATTAAATAATACTCTACCCCTCGATAATCTATCATCGCATGACTATCTCTCAAGTAGTCTATGCCTAGAATAATATAAAAGTTGCCCATAGGGAACTCAACCTTGTAGGTAATAAATGTCCGCACACTCTAAGATTGGACACACTAGACATACTCAATAAACTCCTACGAGACCATTACCAGTGAGTATATTCAGCCTCTCTAGCAATACCTCAAACTCTAATCCAATACATGTTGTAAATCGTGTACATACAAATGAAAGAGATTGTCATGTCCCGATCTCCCGTAGACTAAAACGGCCGTTCCCGCTAGGCGAGAATCATGGCGCCAGCGCTCCCTCGGAACGATCGCTTTGACCCATCCGGGTATGATGCCGCACGAACGTGAGCCACGCCCGTGCAAGGCAATGGTTCATAGGCAGGCGGTAAGAGTTCTAAGCTACAGAGTCTCACAGATTGTCCTAGTACAGCAGAATTATGAATGCATAGGCGATCGGTAACAAGTTCACTCAGTCGACAATAGCGGAAGCATTGAATAACATAAGTTAAAGTAAAGCAACTCTTTATTGATATAAACAAGTGTTACAGGCGACGCTTAGTCGAGATTACAAGTCACTCAAGTCTCACTCTCTCTCTCTCAAACAATAAATGCGTGCCAAGTGGCTACAATTGTGGAATAATTGTACAGACGATGTTCGGGCAATGTTCAGGCGATGTTCAGAAGATGTTCCAATATTATATCTTGTATATGTACTTCTATTCCGGACGCAAAGCTCCAAGGCTTCAGAGTGGACTCATTGCCTTAGCACGCACGAAGGAGGCATCCGCACCGAACGAGGTTCTCTCGCACCCTACAAACGATCTGTTGAATTATCGGTACATTGAATGCACTGGGGGGGAGGCTACTCGCCCACTCGACAAATCCAAACATGTAATATAGGTTCCATGCACCAACTATTAACTTGCCTTTCTAGTTGCCTTAGAATCAGTTTCATGCAAAGATTGAATAGCCTAACTCGTGTGGTAGTGCGCCGTGCTACATGAGAGAAAACACAGCGAGACTTACCAACTTACCATTTGACCTTCCCTATCCAAGGCAAATAAGTTAATTTGAGCACGAGCATTTATAATGAAAACCAAGGCAATAGCATATGCAAACACGAGAGTTACTATATCACGATCGTTCAGGTGTTCAGTTATTCTTTTTGATGCGATGCAATAACTCACACGCGGATAGCCGCTAAGCGAGGATGACTTATCTATATGAACATGAGTTGCTGGCATAGCCATAATGGACCGATCACAGACGAGAATGGAACGCAACGAAAGCACAAGAGGCGCTACAAACCATCTTGCCCGAACACGATGGATCGCATATGAAGTTGTCCAAGGCGAGGATGGAATACAATAAAAGTATAAGAGGTGTTACAAACTATCTCAATCGTACACGATGGACCAACACATGAAGTTCCATCCGGATTGGATCGTCTCCAGTGCCCCGGTGACCATCTGTGGAACTATACCTCATTTTTGAGTTGTCTGCGACATGCAATTATTGGTCTTTCCAATTTCACGGGATACACGAGAACACAAATACACGAGTACACGAGATGCTTGAATCTTGATTCTTTGTTCAGTGAATAACTTGCCTTAATGCATTTCTCCTGGGGCGAGGATTGCCTTGGTGACCTAACGGTCCCGGATACTTGCAGGTTCATTCTTGCACGGAACTACTATTAGATAGTCTTCCGAGAAAACTAGATGAATGCATGACATGCACAGTGTTATACAATTTGAGGCATAGTTTATGCAACAACATTCAATCGAGGCAATATATATAAGCAGGCAAGCATACTTTTCTATAACATAAGCATTCACGTTAATTCGGGCCCAAAGGTAAGCCAAGGGGTGAAACCGTAAGGGACTTCCCGAGCGACACGATCTACGGTAGCATGCGAGGGTTCGAATATAAGTAATATTTTATTTCCATGTTCTAGCGCAAGCAATACAAGTTAGGATTATTCCCTCAGCTAGGTACGTTGTATTCTTATTAGCATGCATAGGATGATTCACCTAGCGACTAGCATGTAGCATTTCATATTTAAGTGTGCTGGCTAAGCAAAGACAAGTTCACCATAGCCACCCACCTTAGTGATGATTTTCTTTGGTTGAGCGTTACGTCAAGCGAGCCTCTAAAAGCCTAAACCAGAAATCCTGTAGGGACAAGTCTGTATATACCTTTGCCTCAAACGAGTATTCTCGCCTGAGCAAAGCGGTTCGGGACATTGCACTTTTACCGTTTGAATCGACTGTCCGCTTGAACGAAACAGGGTATCATATCATCCACCACTCAGAAAAAGTCTCATCCTCGAGACTTCCTAAGGGCAGGCAATACATTTCAATCAATTTTGATTTAACGATACAAGACTAAGGCAAACCTATACAAGTCATTGTATTTGTTCATTTGAATATTCACTTGCACAAGCATTCGAGATCAGCATATCGCTAGTCTGGATCATGCGCATATTCGAAGTGCACCTCTAGCATGAGCATGCCAACCAACTTAGTGATAGCGAAGTCTTAGCACTCGAGTTTCACATCTCCTTAAGTCTTGGATCATGCAAAAGTGCAAGGCATACCTCAAACATATGCATTCTATCAAACTTAGAGACTGTAAAATCGGACAAGCTACTTGCATAAATCATAAGGGTCTGCACAAAGGCCCTAGCATCACAAATTTCATACAAGCAATCACATTATTCTAATGCACTTTTTGAAAGTATTTAGACTTATTGTTGGAACATTCCGTTTGGGACATTAAGAGAGAGCGTGCACATAACCCATGAACGAGCTTTTGAAACTGAGATAATCGAAATAAAGTCCAATGGCGTATAAGCCAAGCTCTGATACCAGTCTGTCACACCCCGATCTCCCGCAGGCTAAATCGGCCGTCCCCGCTTGGCGAGAATCATCGCGCTAGCACTCTCGCAGAATGATCGCTTTGACCCATCCGGGCGTGATGCCACATGAGCATGAGCCACGCCCACGCAAGACCTTGGTTCATTGGCTGGTGGTAAGAGTTCTAAGCCACAGAGTCGTACAGATTATCCGAGTGCAGCAAAATTGTTAACGCATAGGCGATCGGTAACAAGTTCACTGAGTCGATAATAGCGAAAGCATTGAATAACACAAGTTGAAGTAAATCAACTCTTTATTGATATAAACAAGTGTTCTAAGCGGCACTTGACCGAGATTACAAGTTGCTCAAGCCTCTCTCTCTGAAATAATAAAAGCGTGCCAAGTGGCTATAATTGTGGAATGATTGTACAGGCGATGTTCGGGCGATGTTCAGGCGATGTTTCGGCAATGTTCCAATATTATATCTTGTATATGTGCTTTTATTCCGGATGCAAGGCTCCAAGGCTTCATAATAGACTCGTGGCCTTAGCACACACGAAGAAGGCATCTGCACCGAACGAGGTTCTCTCGCACCCTGCAAATGATCTGATGGATTATCGGTACATTGAATGCACTGGTGGGGAGGCTACTCGCCCGCTCGATAAATCCAAACACGTAATATAGGTTCCGTGCATCAACTATTAAGTTGTCTTCCTAGTTGCCTTAGGATCAGTTTCATACAAAGATTGAATAGCATAACTCGTGTGGCAGTGCGCCATGCGATATGAGAGAAAATACGGTGAGACTTACCAACTTACCATTTGACCTTCCCTGTCCAAGGAAAATAAGTTAATTTGAGCACGAGCATTCATAATAAAAACTAAGGCAATAGCATATACAAACACGAGAGTTGCTATATCACGATCGTTCAGGTATTCTGTTATTCTTTTTGATGCGATGGAATGACTCACACATGGATAGCCGCTAAGTGAGGATGACTTATCTATATGAACATGAATCACTGGCATAGCTATAATGGATCGATCACATACGAGAATGGAACATAATAAAAGCACAATAGGCACTAAGAACCATCTCACCCGAACAAGATGGATCACACATGAAGTTGTCCAAGGCAAGGATGGAATGCAAAAAAAGTACAAGAGGCATTACAAACCATCTCACCCGTATATGATGGACCAACACGTGAAGTTCCATCCGGATCGGATCGTCCCCAGTGCCCCGAAGATCGTCTGTGGAACTATACCTCATTTTCGAGTTATTTGTGACATGTAATTATTGGTCTTTCAAATTTCACGGGATACATGAGAACACGAATACATGAGTACACAAGATGCCTGAATCTTGATTCTTTGTTTAGTGAATGACTTGCCTTGATGTATTTCCCCTGGGGCGAGGATTGCCTTGGTGACCTAATGGTCCCGGATACTTGCAGGTTCATTCTTACACCAAACGATTATTAGATAGTCTTCCGAGAAAACTAGATGAATGTATGACATGCACAGTGTTATACAATTTGAGGCATAGTTTATGCAACAACATTCAATCGAGGCAATATATATAAGCAGGCAAGCATATTTTTGTATAACATAAGCATTCAAGTAAACTCGGGCCCGAAGGTAAGCCGAGGGGTAAAACCGTAAGGGACTTCCCGAGCGACATGATCTAGGGTAGCATGCGAGGGTCCGAATATAAGCAATATTTCATTTCCATGATCTAGCACCAGCAATACAAGTTGGGATTATTCCCTTAGCTAGGTGCGTTGTATTCTTATTAGCATACATGGGGTGATTCACCTAGCGACTAGCATGTAGCATTTCATAATTTAAGTGTGCTGGCTAAGCAAAGACAAGTTTACCGTAGCCACCCACCTTAGCAATGATTCGCCTCGGTTGAGCGATACTTCAAGCGAGCCTCTGAAAGCCTAAGCCGAAAATCCTGTAGGGACAAGTCTGCATATACCTTTGCCTCAAACGAGTATTCTCGCCTGAGCAAAGCGGGTTGGGACATTGCACTTTTATCATTTGAATCGGCAGTCCGCTTGAATGGAACAGGGTATTACAGAGATGCTCCCGAATAAAATAATGCTATAGAAGGAAAAAATACAATGAGAATGTTACCTGTCACCTGATCCCAAAGCCTCCTCCAGAGATAGAGTAAAATCTTGCCCTTGGCCTTGTTGTGCTCCTTGCTGCTACCTCCCTTGAATAGGCAGTTATGGCCTTTACTGTCAATACTGTTGATGCCTCTTTGATTGTACATCTGAGTTTGTGTCATCAATGGACGTTGAGCCAATGGCATGATCGCCAATACTGGCCCTCTATACTGAGCTATCCCTGGTGCTGGCAGTACTAACCGCTATGTCGGCCCTTCAATCCTATACTCATCGAACAATTTGAAATTCGAAGATTTGAACTACCATATCGCCGGCACAACCCTTGTCCTACCCTACACACATCTTGTGTATGGCCTCATTTGCCATAATACGACATCCTATTGGGGCTCCCAATGGCTACTACTATTGCTGCCTCGGTTGGTTCGGCCGAACTAGTGTTGTTATTGCTGATTCCACTTGCCTTCTCGGTGCTGTGTCATGAATACGAATTCTAGGAGATCGTATTGATGTTCGTTGTGCTGGTCCTCCTCCACTCTGTGCATGAGACCTCTTTTGGCCTCTCGTCCTTGAAGCTAACCTCTTTATAGTCAGCTCATAACGCTTGGATGCAGTCAATACTTCATCGAAAGTTTGGTAGTTATGGTCCTCTACCAGTTGCTGAATCTCCAGATGAAGCCTGTACTGGAACCTCAGCATCCTCTCTGGTTCTGTTGCTACCATTGTTGGGGCAAACCTGCTAAGCCTACATAACTCTACCGTATAGCCATCCACTGTCCTCTCAAACTACTTGAGATTGATAGACCTCTGTTGTAGCTTATACTGTGCTACTACTCCAAAATACTTAACCCTAAAACGGGTACTAAAATTTTCCCATGATATAAGTTATCTTAAACCAACTTCTTCTACTGCCCACTAATCTCTAGCAAGGTCCTAGAGTTACAATCGAAACTGATCAATTTATTCCTCAGTTGGAATTTTTGCTACTATCATTATGGTTTCAATATTCTGAAACAAAGCGTATACGGTAATAGCATCCTCCATGCCATCAAAGTACTTGGGGTTGAGTCAAAAGAATATCAATGATGCCCTTGAATCTATTCTAACACTTATTTTCAAGGCTGTCTACAATCCATAATTTAATAAGATATTTTGCTTTTGATGCTGAAGCTGCTATGTTGTTGCGTCACCATTATCCCTCATATAATTTTTAGCAATGTCGGTGTATCAAGTATAATTGGAACTAATGGTACGACCGAGGGTAATGTAGCTTCTGGTATATGTTGCTCCACGTGCTCCTATACTGGTTCTACACTACTCCCTCCAGGAACATGTGTTATCTCTCATTGTGGGCAAACGGATCCTTGCCCTACTAAATTGCTGGTGCTCTATCCACCGAAGCTAGAGAATCCCAAAGGAAAAGGACCCAAGATGAATCAAGAACAGGGTAAGAAAGGATCCAAGAATCAATGGTTCATAAGTCAACTTGAGTTTCGAGGAGACAGATTTAGGATTTCATGGAGGAACATGTTTGATTGAGATATCCTATAATCAAGCCACCCCACAAGTCTGAAAAAGAAAGACAGAACTGCATGGGCCACTACTAAATCCTGGTCATGCCCTAGATCCATAATACTTGAGAGCGGGGGAATGACTCAATCAATCAGAACTTACGGAATACCGAAGTAACCCGCAATGTGTTAAGGTTGTTTAGAGATAAGGGGTTTATACTATGTAAACCCCTTCGACCAAAATTTAGGCCTACTTAAGTTTAGATAGAGAGACCGAAGCTAGTTCGAATCCAATTGGAAATAGAACATTATATTTTAGATAATTTTACAATATTTATATCACTTACTGCACATTACCGTTGCTTCGATAATTGGAGCACTACACTGGCCATTGCCTTCCTATAAATTTCACACACTTATCCTAGACGTGCCAGTCTCCTATTCTGATTCTTATGTAACTCATAACTATGTCCATTTGTGCTTTATTTTAGTCGCACAATATTCGTCGCAAACGATTATATTTAATTTTAAATAAATCTAACTTTCTATCTTTGTGCGTTCCAATCGAAATTGGAGACGCAATCTTGACCATTTTGTGCAACCCAAATTATATTAATATTCTACTTTGAGTCCTCTATATTCATGACACTTGTGCCCTACCTAATTTTAACCCCATATACTTCTAATTAATTTTAGAACATCATTTATATTAATTTTAATTAAAATAATCTGAAACCCCACTTTGTGCAATTTTTCAATTATTGGGGACTTTATTGCAAAAGTGCAATAATGGGTCACCATCCGATTGGTCAAGACCAATGAAGAAAATAACCCCTCCCTTTGACCATTTAACTCTCTCTCCTTCTCTCATCCTTTTGGTTTAACATTCTCCTTCATATTGGATCTAGGCCACTCATTCAAATGGAGCCATCATCACCACACACACCATTATATATATATATATATATATATATATATATATATATATATATATATATATATATATATATATCCTAACCCCTCTCCCGATGTAAATCCCATCCCAAGATGTACTTGGCCGGCCCTAATCCCTAGGTAGTCAATACCCTCTTCTTCCTCATGCAAACTCCTCCATTATTTCTATATCACCTCCACCTACATCCAATAACCATAAACCCTAAACTATTTTTCCACCACCCTCATAGCCTCTCCATCCAGCAGACCGTCCTCGTCGGACCGCCAACTCCGGGCATACCCTACTACTAAAGCCGTCTGAACTCGACTACCCCATCGGGAAGCACCACAGTCCCTCGGCCCCGCCTGAAATACGGCAGTCGCCGCCACCATCCTATCGAATCGACCCGCCTGAATGATACCACGGAACAACCTCCGGTCATCTTCTCTGATCAGCATCCCTCCCACAGCAGTCCCGTCGGAGCACCACCTTCCCGACCTCGACTGTACCTCCTCCACTTTTGACCACCTGAGCGTTCACGTCTCGACTGATCACAGCCACCCCCGGCCTTCTCCACAGCAGAGCCTCCATCTCCGTTCTTACCTCCTCGTCGACACAGCATTCCGTCGGATCTCAAGCATCGACGTCCCTCACGACCTGAATAATGCAGGATTTTCTACCTTCTTTCCTCGCCTGAATATCTCCTCCATCGATCTCCAACCCGACGACAAGAAGCCCTTCCCTTCTTTTCTCGACCTCTCCCATCTTCCCTTGACCACAGACTTCCACAGTAGGCCATTTCCTTCGGTCATCCCAGCCCGACTTGACCCCGAGTCCACCACCGGGTAACACCCTTCGACTTTATCTTCCCCTTTTTCCTGTCCTCCTTCTCGCCTGATCTGCTCGACTCCAGCAGCCTCGGCATCATCGTTATCAATCATTACTAATCATCACCATCATTATCATTATCAATCATCATAATCATCATAATTATCACCATCATCGTCTCTTTGTCATCATCGTCGTCATTGTCGATCTCGTGCACGTGCACATGACCATTGGATTATTCTACAAGACTTCAGGAGCAGGTTATTGGTACTGTGCATCTTTCTGCCAGACAAGTATACCTCGCCATTGTACTATGATTTACATTCCATATGATGCATATATTTTATTTTTGTCATTTAGTTCATATATTTTAACTGCTATATAAACTGCCCGTCTAAGGATAACTTGGGTGCAACGACGGGCGTCGTATTCAATTTTTATTTATATATATGTATGTTGACCTAGTTTATGAGACCACCCTATTATCATGAGGCATCATTAGGTTTTATTGGTCGTGACACATCTGTTATACGAGTGTGAGTCTCATGTAGGATACGGACTTGCGTGACAGGCTGGCCTCTTGTACGTATGTGACGTGTGATAGGGAATAACTTCTGATAGAATTTGCATGCTAGAAGACTTGGCAGTTATTAAAGGTATCATCGTGTCATGGATATGACATTCTTAGAGCATGGGGTGGAGAGAACAATAAGTAAGGCGTTTGGGTTCCTTTGCACTTTTCTTGTGTAACCCGTACGCTCCGTCGGAGATGCGCGGTCATGATGACCCCTATATTTTATCAGGCGGCCTCTGACATTCAAAAGACGACATGCTTTGTAAGCCCCTGATTCTATGAGAGAATCATGCCAATCCTATTTTAGCCAGATAGCGCACTTGTTGGAAAGTTGTTCTCAAAATGCATTCACATAGATGGTTAGGCGTCCCTTGAATGTTTATTTTTTAGTACTTTATTGGCATGCTTCTATGTATGTTGTTACATCCCTCTGAGGACCTGGTCCCTTTCTAGGTCTAGGCGATCATGACTATTGCAGGAGCACGGATTAGGATTTGCTACTTCGATCTCTTTCGAGGAGGTCTTCTCTTCGAGCCTCTGGTCATTAGTTGTTGTACTTATTTGGTTTCTTTTATATTCTAGTTTGGTAGTGGATTTGTCTCCACCCAACTACTAGTTCTTATCAAGTACCTTACACTTGATTTGGTTATATAGTTGATTGGTTATTCATTTATATTTGATTCTGTGGATGAGATTTAGTTATGCCTTGTGACTTGTGATAATTATATACCACTTGTGAATTATTGTTCATAATACAGCATACGTATGTGTTATGGTTTTCATAAATTGGAGTTACCATATATATACGGCTGGCATACTTACGTATTTCTCGTCCTACGTATTTTGGGACTGGGGCGTGACATATTTTTGTGGTGGCCCATGCAGGTCAAGAGTATATTGTCTCGGTTATGTTACTGTACCGAGCAAGCTTGCACCTAGGAATAGAGTATAGGATCTCATCCATATTTGACTATAACTCACCTTTCTTCCATCTTTTCTATTTAAATAATAGCATCCTGCTTGATTCATGTGCTTTCCTAATAGTTTCTTGAGTATAACCTTCTTCTAGAATATAGAAATTCTTGTTGTTAGGATGATAATTAGGATAACACTCTTACTAAGAATACAACTAGAATATTGACACATCACTAAGTTTAGAATACCTAATGAACCCTAGCATCCCTTACCAGTAGATTAATTAACCGTTACCCCTTGAAATATTTATGAAGGACTTGAGAGTAGCATAGACACTAGTAGGGTTAGTTAGAAATTTGACCATATTGTTTGACCCTAGCATTGAGGAACCAATAGAAATCCAAGGTTGAATATTAGGACAAAATCTAACTTTCATAGTAAGATAGGATTAGAGAACTATAAATTTAGATCCTTGTCTTGATATTAGCAGAACATTACCTTAGAAAATTAAGAGGAATGAATATAATATTTTTCTTGATCATACCTCAAACACAAAGATTATCATACCACATTCCCTTAGGAAACCATGATATTATCAAGAGTCTCTCTATTTAATTTTATATCTTGTTTCTCCGAAACCTTAATGCTCGTTAATTATGCGACGACTAAAAATTTTCTTCATCTTTCAATCCGTGCCACCTAACCGTTCTGATTGTAGGCCAATTAATTTCCTTTTATGTTAGGATATATAGTTTGATAGGATTATAATTGTTAACCTTGAATTTTGAATTATGTGCTTATTAGTTAGAACTTGATAGTTTGAGTTGCTCATTTAGATTTTTATGATTATGCTTTTGTTTCAAATCAAGAAAATTGTTCCACATATCTCCATATAGGTTATATCCTCTTTCACTTGAGAGGCAGTAACTTCTTCATTCTTAGTATTAACACTTTTATTCTATAAGCACTATGATTAAGACTTAAGATGACCATCACTTATATAATGCAATAGGATACCCTAATAAGTACCAAAATCTTTCCTCGTATACCCTAACAAGAGTTTCTACGTTATCCCCACCAGGTAGTTACAATATAAGTAAATTCGTTCAAGTTGGGTAGTATGCCTCGTAACCTAGTATCACATAGTCCTTTGACCCATTAATGAAGTGTAATTGAATGACACCAACTAAATGACACCAACTATAGACTTGCATAAGAAGATAGTGTTTATCCAAACTGTAGAACTTAGAGGCCCATACCTCTATTTGGTCGACTAGAGACTTAGACAAGGAGTTGTATGGCACATGTAGAGGCAAAACACCAAACGAGTCTCACCTTCTTGGTGAACTTGAATTATTTTGTACCTTTTCTTTATCATAATCTGGCATACTTATATTTTCTGTACTACCTCGATTTATGCTGCTATTATAGCCTAGTTTTGCAAGTTTATTCTTTTATCGAGCTTGTTCATGACATATGTATTATTGGGGTCAGATCAACCACACAATGATACAATTATCTAATCAGAATCAGTGTATTATGGTCTGGACAATCTTAGTGCACTCGGTTCGCTTTTCGCATAACTACTTTACGTGGATTGAGATATATAGTTGACTAGTAGATGAATATATTTGTCCTTTAGATATGTTTGAGCCTATCTTATCAGTTACATAACTGTTCCAATATGAACATGTAAATAGAAATTTACCAAAATAAGATTTCAATCCACAACTACCTTGACAACTCCTTTTTTGAATTCTTTAGATCATCTTGAATCCCGTACTTGTATTCTATCAACTCTTCCTTGAATTCTTTATTATTGTTCTCCGTCTTCCCCTATTTCGGAAAGATAAACTCTCTTGCTTGGTATAAGTTTGATATACGGATAGTACTAGATATACCCCATAGGCCAAACACATTACTTGTTGACTGTTTTTCGTAATTAAGGGCATATCACATATGGTGTTAAAATTTTGAGGATTAAATAGCACGATTAAATAATTTGACAAATTTTTTTCTTAAATGTATAGTCTTATAGGATAGATGGATAAATTCAATGTTGGGTAGAAGTTGCATTGTCAACTTTAGATAAAAAAAATTTAGATTGTAATCAAGTAAGATTAGATTGTGAGATTCAAGTCATTTTAATTTTGAGAAATTTCAGAAGAATGATTAAGATGATGAGGATTTAATAAAATTTTAAAATCTTGAAAATGCGGACCAAATACTTATACTTTGAGCACATGAATTAAATTTTGAATATTAAAGGTTGAATCATTGATTTAAATTTTGAGGAAAAAAATAGAACTCTAAACGTGAATATAGATGGATTGAATTCAAAATTTTATAATTTGATGATTTGAATTAAATGTTAAATTTTGATTTTTGGAACACCTATTTAAAATGTTGAGGATGAAAATTGAAATTAAAATTTGAAGAGTATGAAATTCATAAGTTGAAAGTAGGAATAATATTTGATTAGAATAGTTTTCTAGAGGAGATTATGATAGTTGAAGATTGCGATATAAATTTTGATGTGGGATGTCATATAGATTTGAATTAAATTTGGATGTTGATGATTTAAAAATTTAGGAGAGATTACGATAGGCTGAACCTTGATTTAAGCAGTGATTACTTTAATTTTAAAGTAATTACGATGGATTTGAGTATATTCGTTATTTAAAATTTTGGAAGAGATCGCGATCGATTTGCCTTATGTACGAATGTGAAGGATTTAGCTAATCATGCCTTATTTTTAATTTCTTTGACGAAATTCTTTTAAGTTGGGTAGATTATAAACCCCCTCGACCAAAATTTAGGCCTACTTAAGTTTAGATAGAGAGACCAGGGCTAGTTCGAATCTAATTAGAAATAGAAAATTGTGTTTTAGCTGATTTTACAATATTTATATCACTTAGTGTACCTTACCGTTGCTTCGATAATTGGAGCAGTACACTAGCCATTGTCTTTCTACAAATTTTACACCCTTATCCTAGACGTGCCAGTCTCCAATTCTGATTCTTATGTAACTCATAACTATGTCCATTTTTGCTTTATTTTAGTCGTCCAATATTCATCACAAACGATTATATTTAATTCTAAATAAATCCAACTTTGTATCTTTGTGTATTTCAATCAAAATTGGAGACGCAATTTTGACCATTTTGTGCAGTACAAATTATGTTAATATTCTTCTTTGAGTCCTCTACATTCATGATACTTGTGTCCCACCTAATTTTAACCCCATGTACTTCTAATTAATTTTATAACATCATTGGTATTAATTTTAATTAAAATAATCTGAAACCCCATATTGTGTAATTTTTTAATTATTGGGGACTTTATTGCAAAAGTGCAATAATGTGTCACCATCCTATTGGTCTAGACCAATGAAGAAAATAACCCCTCCCTTTGACCGTTCAACTCTCTCTCCCTCTCTCCACCTTTTGGTTTGACATTCCCCTTTATATTGGATCTAGGCCACTCATTCAAATGGAGCCATCCTCACCAGACACACCATTATATATATATATATATATATATATATATATATATATATATATACCTAACCCCTCTCCCAATGCAAACCCCATCCCAAGATGTACTTGGCTGGCCCTAATCCCTAGGTAGTCAACACCCTCTTCTTCCTCATGTAAACTCCTTCATTATTTCTACATCACCTCCACCTATATCCAATAACTATAAACCCTAAAATATTTTTCCATCACCCTCATAGTCTTCCTATCCAGCAAACCATCCTCGTCGGACCGCCAACTCTGGCCATACCCCACCGTCGGAGCCGTTTGAACTCGACTACCAAGTCGGGTAGCACCACAGTCCCTCGGCCCCGCTTGAAATACGATAGTCGCCACCACCATCCTGTCGACTTGACCCGCCCGAACGATACCCCGGAACAGCCTCTGGTCATCTTCTCCGATCGGCATCCCGCCCACAGCAATCCCTCCGAAGCACCACCTTCCCGACCTTGACTGTACCTCCTCCTCTTTCGATCACCTGAGCATCCACGTCTCGACTGATCACAGCCACCCTCGGCCTTCTCTACAGCAGAGCCTCTATCTTCGTTCTTACCTCCTCATCGACAAAGCACTCCGCCGGATCCCGAGCATCGACGTCCCTCACGACCTGAGCAACACAATATTTCTCGCCTCCTTTCCTCGCTTGAATATCTCCTCCATCGATCTCCAACCTGACAACGAGCAGCCCTTTCCTTCTTTTCCCAGTCTCTCCCATCTTCCCTCGACCACAGACCTCCACAGTAGGCAATTTTCTCTAGTCATCCCAGCCCGACTCGACCCCGAATCCACCACCGAGACACCCCTTTCGTCTTCATCTCCCCCTCTTCCCTGTCCTCCTCCTTGCCTGAGCCGCTCGACTCCGACAACCTCGGCATCATCATTATCAATCTTCACCAATCATTACTATTATTATCATTATCAATCATCACAATCATTATCATTATCACCATCATTGTCGTTTTCGTCGTCATCGTCGTTATCGTCGATCTAGTGCACGTGTACAGGACCATTAGATTATTCTATAAGACTTTAGGAGCAGGTTATTGGTACTATGCAGCTTTCTTCTAGGCAAGTATACCTTGCCATTGTAGTGTGATTTACATTCCATATGATCTATGTATTTTATTTATATCTTCGCTTCTAAGGATAACTTGGCTGCAACGACGGTGGCATCATATTCTATTTTATTTATATACATGCATGTTGACCTAGTTTATGAGACCACCCCATTATCATGAGACGTCATTAGGATTCATTGGCCGTAACACATCTGTTACACGAGTATGTGTCTCATGTAGGACACGGATTTGTGTGACAGGCTAGCCTTTTGTACGTATGGGACGTACGATTGGGAATAACTACTGATAAAATTTGTATCATAGAAGACTTGGCAGTTATTAGAGGTATCTTCGAGTTATGGATATGACATGCTTAGAGCATGCGGTGGGGAGAACAACAAGTAAGGCGTTTGGGCTCCTTTGCACTTTTTTGTGTAACCCGTAAGCTCCGTCGGAGATGCGCGGTCATGATAACCCCTATATATTATCAGGCGTCCTCTAGCGTTCAAAAGAAGACATGCTTTGTAGGCTCCTGATTCTCCAAGAGAATTATGTTAATCCTATTTTAGCCAGATAGCCCACTTGTTGGAAAGTTGTTCTCAAAATATAATCACATATATGGTTAGGCGACCCTTGGATATTTATTTTTTAGTACTTTATTGGCATGCTTCTATGTATCTTGTTACGTTCCTCTGAGGACCTATTTCTTTTTCAGGTGTAGGCGATCATGACTATTGCAGGAGCATGGATCAGGATTTGCTACTTCGATCTCTTTCGAGGAGGTCTTCTCTTCGAGCCTCTCTGGTCATTAGTTGTTGTACTTATTTGGTTTCTTTTATATTCTAGTTTGGTAGTGGATTTGTCTTCACCCAACTACTCATTCTTATCAAGCACCTTACACTTGATTTGGTTATATAGTTGATTAGTTATTCATTTATATTTGATTCTGTGGATGATATTTAGTTATGCCCTGTGACTTGTGATAATTATATACCACTTGTGAATTATTGTTCATAATACAGCATACGTATGTGTTATGGTTTCCATATATTGGAGTTGCCATATATATACGGCTGGCATACTTGCATATTCCTTGTCCTACGTATTTTGGGTCTCTTAGCTTTAAGTCTGCTCTTGAAGAGGGATGAATTCCTATCTTTGGACAGTTGGGGATGGGGTTAACTGGGGCGTGACATACTATAATCAAGTCACCTAAGGTCAAGAACTTCTATATCTCAACCATTCAAGCAAGTAACAATAACATAGAATATCTCAGAATAAGAAGTAAGGAATCCCAAATGCCACATCATAATTTTCTAGAGATCTGACATCACAAGATAACATGCCAGATTACATGATCAAAGTATACATGACAGTGAGTCAGCAGTAGTCTGAATATATTATAGTTATTTAGGAAACTAGTGTCTAGATTTGCTGGCTAACAGGTGCGGTTGGCTAAACACCTAAAAGAATATAATTTTCAAAAGACGAGTAGTGAATGAAGGAACCCACTCATAACCCTCATTATCTATCCATCTGGTGCATGCCATTAGTGAAGGTGAGATACGCTTAATCCTCAGATGTTGGCTCTAAATCTGGCCATGCAAAACCTGTGGGTTTAGACACCAAATAGCAAGTACCACAAAGGAAGCACAAAATAAAGAAATAAAACCATCTCTATTAGCATAAGATGCATGAGCCAACAATCAATGGCATATGTACCATTCATGATATGATACGACACCTCTTCCCAAACAAGGACAGAAAATGCCATATCACACCAAGATAGAATATATCCCTTGATTTTTGTTAAGCTAAAAATAATTATGTGTTGTAGTTTCAGTTCACAGCCTATCGTAACACAACAGCGCAACCCCAAAAACCAATAAAGGACATGAGTTGAACCACCATGCCACGACAGTCTATGTCCTTAATTCTACTTAACAAAAGGTATAATACATAATTAGGAATACAATATATATATATATATATATATATATATATATATATATATATAACATAACTTCAGTCCATGGATTATCGTAACACAATAATGCACCCCAACAACCAAACAAGGATATGGGTTGAATCATCATGCCACGATAGTCCACTTTCCTGGCTAGATAAACATAATACATAGCTTCGATCCATGTCCCATTGTACCATAACAGGTTAACCTAACAACCAAACAAGGACATGAGCTGAACTTGTAGGCTACAATAGTCACTTCACTAACTATAAGCAAATTAAATAGCCAATCATGTAATATGGCTTGATATGTGATCTCTGGGTTATCCAGTAATGTATTATATGAGTATCCTCAGATCGCACTATACTCGAACAAGGCTGGCTGAACCAATGATATGCAAGCAAGAATATAAATATATGATGCAACAGTCCCTTGCAAGGGCCCTGAGATAATTAATAATCAGTAACAGTTCCATACTTTATTTTGGAAAGATGCTGGCTCGATCTTATAATTAAGTCAAATACTTTACTCCAGTTGTGCGGATAATATATAGTCTCCATGGTGGGCAGACTTTACTCTCAACTAATTTAGGGTGCTTTGATATGCACGATCTTGAGATACCATTCCCTACCTATGCTCTACAAGTTAAGTTGCCTAGTTACCCCTAGGTTAATTAGTGTCACATGCCATGGTTATATGAACACTCCTTCTTAGATGGCGTACGCTATGTATCGGCACTCTTGATACAAACCCTTATTGTAACTCATAAGTTAAATATGGATTCACCCAAGTGTGATGCAACAATCAATTCTATCTAACCACAACAAAATTTACTGTCCAACTACTATATCCGTGCATAGAAATAATTATATATATCATGTAGCAGGATTCTGTGGCACGACGGATCACTATCAAGTAGCACTCTCAGTGCTATCAAGTGTATCAGTATGGATACAATAGTTAGTGCAGGAACAAATTCTAGTGTCAAGGACATGGACAAGTTATCAAGTAGCAATTTATTCAGGACAGGATAGTCAAGCACGGGTCACATGTTCAAGTATTTCAGTCGATTAGTCTAGTCAAACTAGTAAATTGTCACATTATTATATAGATAGATTAGATTAAGAGTAGTACGAGAACCACTCGAGATTAGATCCATAATCCTTAAACTAAACAAGGACCGAGATTGTAGATCCTCGCCTGAGTTGAATAATGCCCCTTAATCTATCAAACATATAATAAGGTGATCAAGGAAAAAATATGAAATATACTGAACCATGGACTAAATAATCAAACATGTAAAATTTCACAAAACTAGATTTTAACATATTTTAGAAAATTGAACATAACTTCCTCATCCGAACTCCAAATGAGGCAATTCAAAATGATTTGGAAAGGCAAGACAATGATCTAAAACTTTTATGATTTGAGTTTTACAAGATTTAGAAGACCAGTTTAATAGGAAAAATTATCCATCCTAGTCACCATTTGTGCGGTGTACTACATGGCGCATTGATTTCCATGTGTGGCAAACTGCATGCGACAAAAATTCTATAAGCAGCGTGCTGCTACATGGCGCTTTGATGCACGTGGTAAGGAATTGATACACGTGATACAAGTGGCGGTATGAAATCAATACGCGGCGTATGGCGCGCGACAAGAATTTTTTAGGCGACGTATGGCTCACGATAGGGAAGTGATACGCGCGACAAGAAATTGTTGCTCCCAGCACAGACGATGTCAAGAAATCCATACGTGACATATGGCGCATGGCACAATTTTTATGCACGGTGCACTGCATGCGGCACTGTTCATCGTGCCGGCCAGACAGGTCCGAGAGCGAAGCTCCAAAATTTATTTCAGCCATTAAATCTTCAATTTTATTCCAAATTAAATGATTCAAAAGCCAAAATGCTCAAAATGGAAAGCTCTATCAAATAGAATAATTAGTTGTCAAAAACAATAAGTTTTAATAGCTCAAAACAAAGAAAATCTCAAGGAACCCATGGAAAGCTCTAAGTTAGAAATATTGATCTACTAAATCCAACCATCAAAACCAAAAACATTTAAGTTCTAAGCATATAGAAAAAATATATAACAAACATAATGGAACAATAATATATAGAGTTTCTCCTTTCTTAGTGTAAGGTATACTTGCCTTGGAGAGGGAGAGAAACCAAAGAAAGAAGAGAAGCAAAGTAAATAATGTAAGAGAGAGAGAGAGAGAGAGAGAAAGAACTCATATATATAGGGAGGGGGAGAAAAGAGATACGTCGGTCTGCTGGAAGGAGACGCCCAAGCGCGAGATGCATGATGCGCATGAAGAGAGCGCATGGAAACATATACACACGAAAATAAACCACAAAATAAACCATAGCATAAAGCTTACCAGAAAATAGTCGGCCTCCAACTAACTTGGCAACCATACCAGCAAGAGAGAATATATTCCAAATACCTATATTGAGTAGGGGGAGTGACACAGAGGTTGTCGGCAAGGAGGAGAGGACAAAGAGGTCTCGTGCTCAGAGTGGAGGAGAAGGTGGAGGAGTACCCTGAATGACAACACCATCACCTGGCGTTTGTATCCATGATTTAGCACCATGATGGGTGGCAGTTTCAACAGTGACAGTACAAGCTTGACAGCAGCTATGGTAGCAAGAATAACAGCAAAGCTAGGGAGCACCAGTGGGTTGAACTTACTGTGGCAAGGGAGGCCACACTAGAGATGTGTGTAGGGATACCAATGGGTTGTGTATGAGGTACGGTAGTCCAGATCACCAAATTGCCAATTGTCTGATGATGTAGACGCTAGGAGGGCTAGTTCAATAGTTACCAACATTGCCAGCACCATGAGAAGTCTAGCAGAGAGGGCCAGCGATAGTAGTAAGACCATTAGCTCAGCGTCCATTACCAACGCAAGCTTAAATATACCAGCAATAACAGAATCAAAAGCAGGACCAACAGAGGACACAACAACGCTTTTAAGGGAGGCAACAACGAGGAGCGCAGTAGGGCAAAGGACAAGCATTCACTTTGTCTTTGGAAGAAGCTTTGGCATCATGTGACATGGTGGCAGGTAATATTTTTGTCGTATCTTTTTTTGTTGTAGCATTGTTTGATTCTGGTGCATCTTATTCATTTATATCTGTGCAATTTGTGACACGTATTGGATTGGAGTTAGAGGCATTGCCAGAGAGGTTGAATATACTTACTGGTAATGAGCTCGTAGTAGTTATTAAAGTGTGTATAGCGTGTCCAGTCATAGTGTACAGACATACATTACCAACATGGTTGATAGAGTTTTTTATAGTAACTTTGACGTTATCTTAGGCATGGACTAGCTGAGAGACAGTCATGCTACAATAGATTGCCATAAGGGTATGGTATTTTTTTAGTATCCCATGGAAGATTTTTTCCTTTGCCTGATCTGTGGGAGACTATCATAAAGAGAGAATTGTAGGGACACTGAGAAATATGGAGTTCCAAGATGTCTTTCCAAAAGAACTACCAGGGGTAACCCCAGTAAGAGATGCAGAGTTTTGTATATAGTAAATTTCTGGAGCAGGACCAATATCTTATAAAGTTTACCAACTGGCACCATCAGAACTAGAAAAGCTATACAAATACGTAGAAGAGCTGTAGGCAAAGAAGTTTATCCGAAATAGTGGATCACTTTGGAGAGCGCTAGTGGTTCTAGTGAAAAGAAGGATGGGTCAACGAGATTGTGCATTAATTATAGGCAATTGAATGTAATAACAGTAAAGTACAAGTACCCATTACCAAGAATCGATAATTTGTTTGATCAGTTAAGCAAGGCTAAGGTTTTCTCCAAGATCGACCTTCGGTCAGGATACCATCAAGTAAGAGTTTGTGAGTAAGACATACCCAAGATAGCATTTCAATCACGATATGGGCATTATGAATTCTTAGTTATGCTATTCGGACTGACTAATGCTCCAGCAATATTTATCGATTTGATGAACCGCATCTTCATGTCATATCTAGATCAATTTATGGTCATATTTATAGACAATATTTTAGTCTATTCCAGTAGTGAAGAGGAGCACGAAGAGCATCTTCAGAAGGTCTTACAAATTCTAAGAGAACCCCAGCTATACACAAAGCTTAGCAAGTATGAGTTTTGTTGGATCGCGTATCATTTTAGGATATATTATCCCGGGAGCAGGAGTGGCAGTAGATCTGAAGAAGTTTGAAGCCGTTGATAATTGGCTAGTTCCGAAGACAGTAGCAGTGGTGCATAGTTTCCTGGGCTTGGCCGGATATTATAGGAGATTCATGGCAGACTTTGCAAGGGTTTCAGCACCATTTACCTATTTGACATGTAAGGAGGCTAAGTTTGTTTGGTCCACGGAATATCAGATATCTTTTAAAGAGTTGAAGAAGAGATTGATTTTGGCACCGATTCTCAAGATTCTAGTAGGTTCTAGAGAGTTTATCGTATATTGGGATGCGTCTGGCAAGGGCCTCAGGTGTATATTAATAGAACATGGAAGAGTGATAGCTTATATATCTCAACAGCTTTGAGATCATGAGAAAAACTATCTAACCCATGACTTAGAGTTGGCGGTAGTAGTGTTTGCACTTAAGCTATGAAGAGACTACTTATACGGAGATCGGGTAAAAATATTCACGGATTGTCACCCCCACTTTTCCAAATGAGGATATTTTGGCCATTTTGAATATCTATTTATTTCTAGTGATTAATAATTATTATAGTGCTATTTAATTTAATTGTATTTTTTATTATTTATTTATAATAGTGGACTAGGCCCATTAAACCTATTCCCTTAGTTAATTAGAAGGAATAGCCTAATCTATATTAGTTTAGAAGCCTTTCCAATATAGCCCTTCTTAATTGCTCTTCATATTAATTAGTGAGGGACAAATTAGACATTGAGAATTGCTTAGAGAGGAGGAAAGCTAGGGGCCGGCCACATATAGCCTCTCCTCTCTCTCTCTCTCTCTCTCTCTCTCTCTCTCTCTCTCTCCTCCCTATTTGTTCATTCATTTTGAGATCCCCAATTTTTAGATCCCCAATTCCCTTCACCCCCATCAATTCATTCCCATTCCCTCTCAATTTCGTTAGCAAGGGACATTGGAGCTTTGACTGGCAAGGAGCACTAGAAAGAGGAGCTTGTGGCAAGAAGATCATGTCCGGATCGTATCCATTGAGTATTTTATTAGGAATCTATCTTCCATTAAGTACAAATTCTAAATATACCTTCATTGTGGGTTCCAAATTTTACTTTTGACTATTAGGAACCTTCTCATGGCATTGGACTACCTATAGGAACAAGTTCTAGGCTAATTGGATGTGTATTGTGTCTTCTAAATAGTAATTTATGTCTATTTTGGGAGAATTATAAAATTGACACATTAAGTGTGTGCCTTAACACTAATTTAGTCATATTAGACTTAGATTGGGTTTGTGATACTAGCTACGTGTCCACAATTGGATACGAGTAGGTTATATCACGATAGGGTATGATATTGAGCTCATTTTTGGTAATTTTGTACAAATCTCTTTAATTTCTATTGTAATTAGTTGCATTAGATATTATTATGTGTTTGATAGTTGTGGATGATTATTGTGAAGAAATTAGGATTTTGGCATTTCATGGGGTGAGTATCATAATTTTCCTAAGTATATATATTCTAGGTGTTTGCTCTAATGTCTCTATGTATTATATAGATATAAATATATATCATAAGAAGTATTTTTAAATGTATATATATATATGTGTGTGTGTGTGTGTATGTGTGTGTGTGTGTGTGTGTGTGTGTGTGTGTGTGTTACTTGGTATCTCATTGATTAGCATCTTTGTAACTTAGTATCAAATAATTAAGTTAATGGGAAAATTTTGGTTTGTATATTTGATGCACAATCAGTTGATTCCAACTGTGTTAATAGCATGCAGTCTTGGCATGGGAGATAGAGTAGTGTGTTGTTGATATATTAGTGTCAGATACATTAAGTACCAAATTGTCTGATACTTAATGAGCAGCTGAGTTGAGGGAAGTGGTGAGCAACTATAAATTATAGTACTTAGCAAGGGGCATGACTATATGAGCAACATTGGAAGTGTACCCCTACCCAGGTACTGCAGCAGCAAGTCTAAGCAACAGCAGCAACAGTGTACTTGCAAGGGGATCAGAGCAGTCAGGTTAGTTAGTTTAGGTAGCAGCAGGTAATTTATACTATTTTATGGTATCAGGCTCAATGTGAATATGTATTGGATCCTAGGTATGTATCAGTGAGAAGAGAGGCAAGCATAGGCCATGTGTTGAGTATGTATATGCAGTTATGAGTATACCTTATATATGGGTGTAAGTGTATTATATGGGATTTAGGTGTTGTATGAGAGCATACTAGAGGTCAAGGTACAAGCAGTAACAATAATGTGCAAGTACCTAAGAATGGGGAGGGTAACTTAATGTATCAATGGAACTGATACTAGAGTTGGTAGTTTGTCTAGTGTCTGTATTATGATACTTATTAGTGTGTAGTAATCAGTTAGAACAGTTAATATATTAATAATAGTTATTGATTGTTAGCTAAAGTATGTTGATACCAAGTTATACTAGTTAGTCAAGGTGTTAGCTAAGGTATTTTGATACCAGCTCATAGTTAATGTAAGTTAGTATATAGCTAAGATATTTACTAGAATTAACTAGTATTAACTTGGTAACCTAGCTAATAACCAAGTATGGCTAAGTTTAGCTAGTTTTAGCTAGTTAGTTACCAATTTATGCTAGCAACCTTAGTTGGACCCAGTATGACTTAGTTGAGCTAGAATGACTTAGAAATTGACCTACTAGGCATATTAGTGCATTATTTTACATAATTATCATTAATTACACTAATTGAAATAATATTTCCGAAATAGGATTGTGTGAGACCAGCTTAGAAATTGAGAGATACCTTTACTCAGGACCAGAGGCGAGTACATCTTTCTATTAGTTTTCAGTCATAATAGTATATATATCACATGTTATAGAACTATTTACTTGATTTTGACATAGTGGCTACACGGACTGGTACTAAATGAATGCTTTCATGGGATGTTATCCTGTACAGTATTCAGCAGGAACTCCTTCATATATATTTTATCGTATATATCAGGTATTTATTATAGTATACTCGTGTTCACACACTACTTGTGTTCAGTGTGCTTATATTCGTGTTCGTAATGTATCATGATTGGATCCATGAGTATTGGTTAGGGACGGGGGAGTAGGAGTTGGTTATGTGATCAAGCCAAGTGTATTCGTGTACATGTCGATTATATATTACAAGTGTAATCGAGTTAACATATTCTATTCGTGTTAACCCAAATTGATTACATAACAAACTTGTACTCTATGGCACTTTTGCTAGTTTATCTATTTTTACTACTTGCAGTTATTCCATCTTGCCTGTTCGTTCATTCCAGTACTTCACATATTTACTCTAGTTTATTTCTATTTTCTATTGCAAGTTATCTCGTATTCTTTTCTATTATTTATCATATATTATCTACCATGTATTTGCAATTCCTTTCAAAGTTTTGTACTTTGCTACAATCCTGATTGGATATATTTTTCAGAAGATTGGCTTGAGGGGTAGTGTCCCACTTACTACGGGCCGCAGTATGGTGAGCCATTAGAGGATTCTCCCTTGGAGTAGGAGAACCTAGTGCCCGTGACTGAGGAGGCTTAAACTTATATTATTAGACATTGTATTTATCTTATTTTAGACTCTTGACTTGTATATCATATTTTGGGAGTTACTTGTGCCTAGACTTATATTGTGAACTTGTGGATGTATTTATGACTCTTAGATTTATTTTCTTTATTTTATATCGTGTTATTTCTTTTTCTGGTTTGATATTGTGATTGAGTATTGGTTTTATTATCATATATCATATGGTTCCTCCATTTGGATTTGAGATGGTATGACAGGTACCTTATATATATTATATGAGATGTTAGAAAGTATTGTTGACCCAAACATCATTTTACCGTCGATGTTGTGACGTTGGCTTGGTATTGTTCACGTACTTGTATCCTCATTTCGGGTTCGGGTCATGATACGGATCACAAGAGCTTGAAGTATGTATTCATCCAGAAGGATTTGAACATGAGGCAGAGGAGGTGGTTAGAACTGTTGAAGGACTACGACGTAGAGCTCCAGTACCATCCAAGGAAAGCGAATGTGGTAGAAGATGCTCTTAGTGTGAGAGGTAGTGCATATATATTAACATCGTAGTGGCATATCTTGGATGACCTGCAAGAGATGGATATAAAGTTAGTACTTTCGCAAGACATGAAAGTATTGGCTAGTTTACAGATTCAGTTTACTTTGATTGAAAGAATCAAGATGGCTCAAGCAGAGGACCCGAAGATTTAGAAGCTTCAAGCAGAATATGAGTCTGGTCTAAGGAAGGAGTTGACGATTCATTAAGATGGAACTCTTAGATTTAGAAATTGTCTCTGTGTACCAAGCGGAGATATCCGTCAAGAAGTTATGACTGAAGCGCACAGTTTCTAGTATTTGATATCAGGCAAAATTTTTGGTAGAACGAAATAAAGATGGAGATAGCACGATTCATTTTCCTGTATTTGGTATGTCAGTAAGTGAAGGCCGACCAACAAATACCAGCAAGATTATTACAGCCATTTCCTATTTTAGAGTGAAAGTGGAAACATATCACAATGGACTTTGTGACCAGTTTACCTAGATCCTCGACTAGGCATGATGCAGTTTAGATGGTAGTAGATTTTCTCAAGAAAGTAACTCATTTTCTTCCTTTCTGAGTAGAATAGTCCACAGAGCAGTTGGCTGAAATATATATTCGACAGATAGTGAGACAACACGTTATCCCATTGAGTATTGTATCAGATCGAGACACTCGGTTCATTTCATATTTTTGGAAGAGCTTACACCAGAGTTTGGGAACCAAGTTGCGATTCACTACCTCTTACCATCCTCAAACAGATGGGCAATCAGAGAGAACCATCTAGACACTGGAAGATATGTTACGGCATATACCATAGATTTTGTAGGGTCTTGGGAAGATTACCTTTATCTAGTTGAGTTCTCATACAATAATAGTAATCGGGCGAGTATTCAGATGGAACCCTTTGAGACATAATATGAGAGAAAGTGCAGGTCACCATTGGAATAGGGTAATATTGGTGAACGAAAGATGTTAGTCCCAGAGATGATCACGCAAACAGTGGAAGTTGTCAAGAAGATCAGAAAGCGACTTCGGGTTGCACAAGATAGGCATCGACATTGGGCAAACCAGCATCGTAGGCCTTTAGAGTTTCGTTTTGGCGATCACGTATTAACGGGAAGCTTAGTCCACGATACGTCGGTCCATTCGATATTCTTGAGTGGTTGGGAGATGTTGCTTATCGTCTTGCACTTTTGTCTTCGCTACGTAAGGTGTACGATATGTTTTATGTGTCTCAGTTGCATAGGTATATTTCGAATCTGAGTCATATTCTCGACCATTCCGAGCTAGTTGTTGCTACTGACTTATCTTATAAGGATCAACCCGTATCCATTTTGGACCAAAGGAAGAAGGTGCTCAAGAATCGGACTATTTATCTTGTTAGAGTTGCATGGGATAATCACCCTTTGGAAGAGTCAATGTGGGAGCGCGAGGATGATATCTGGTTTCAGTATCTGCACTTGTTCGATGCAGAAGGTATATTTGTCCTTATACCCTCGTATCTTGAATCTCGTGATTCGCTTATCCATGTTATGTGATATTAATTTTTTATTATATGCTTCAATTTGATTATATGTCTAGATGTTCTTATTGTTAGTACATTATTTATTTTTATTTCTCTAGCTAGCCTTGGGGTTGAGTTCCGAGGAAAAAAAATAAGGTGGGTAGAGATATCACTCCCCGCTCCCGGTATACTTATTTGGAACATATTAGTTCTTTTTTCTTATATTATTTCTTGCTTGCATGGTTAATTATGTTGCATGTCATGGAGACTAGAGCAATTCTTTGGTTCACTTGATTCTTGGTTTAATTGTTGGGTTGGTTTAGTCATGAGAGAATCCATGGTCCAAATCTCAACCCTAGTTATATAAGCTAATTACTTTCTCTCTCCTCCCTCATTCTTTATTTCTCTCTCTTTCTTTCATTTCTAGGCAAGTACACCTTACATGACATAAAAAAATTTAAATTTAAATTCTGGTTTTTTCTTGCATTTTATTAGTCTAATATGTGTACATTATGATTCTAAGCACT
This sequence comes from Iris macrosiphon, assembly GCA_036927795.1. NCBI lineage: Eukaryota > Viridiplantae > Streptophyta > Magnoliopsida > Asparagales > Iridaceae > Iris > Iris macrosiphon. The sequence goes on from JAYESA010000018.1 coordinate 104,550,748, forward strand.
TTTAATACTTGGATTTTTCTGTTTTGATGGATAAAATTTAGTAGATCTATATTTTTAGTAGATCTATATTTTTAGTTAAGGATTTTTATGGGTTTCAAAAGTTTTTCTTGGTTTTGATCTATTAAAATATGGTATTTTAGAAAATAGTTTTTATGGCTGATTAAGAATTCTATTTCCAGCATTTTGGCTTTGGTTCACTTGATTCGGAGTTAAAATAGAGTTTTTATGAAAAAAATAAACTTTCAATTTTTGGAGTTTTTGTCATGGTTGAACTTGTTGTCTAAAAAATACAAAGTGCTCATACGGCCAACACCATATGTGGAAGAGAGTGCTATGTGGCCTGAGTGCTATGCGTCTTGAGCTTTTTGCCGCATATAGCTTCCAACATGCACCCATCTTGTTGGATGCATGATTGATTATACACAAAGTGTTCTGAAGCTAAGTGCTCAGAAAAGTCCTAAGTGACAAAACTCCTTCTGTTTTACTTGATGAAGGAATGAAAAATTTGCTAAATCCAAGAGACATCTATGCAGCAAGCAGAGTATGCGGCAAACTTATTTATGCGGTATTGGCACTATGCGCCTCTTCTCTTTTGACGTATAACTCTTCTTCATCCTTGCACATTTTTCTATAATTTTGTCTTTTCTCTGACTTACTTTATGACCTGTAACATCCTACTTCAGAGACACGCATTTAATACAGGTCACTCGGCACTTGTCCTAAGAAGTGGACTTTGCCTAGACTATGCAGCCTTGAACTACGCGGCACCGATCCCTATGCGGCACCAACCCCTATGTGTCCTTGACCTATGCTGCATCGATCATTACACGAAACTGACCCCTATGTGGCCTTGAACTATGCGACATTGATCCCATACATCCCTGGTTCTTATGCAGCCCCATGTGCATATTTTATTATTTTGCTTAGTTAGGTGTTTTATTAGACTTTGTGATTCTATGCGTGTTATAAATGATTGTAAATACATGAGAACGAAGTAACCATGTATTGTACCTGACTATATGTGTTACCCGACTATGAGTAGAAACAAACTATGCAGCCAAGTGACTAGGACTACCTATGTGCCTGACTCAATCCATGTGATACTATATGCTAGAACTCATATGATTTACCAATGATTGGTTACTTGACTCAACTATTATTATCCGTTGTGATACACTTACTATGTGCTATGTATTCCTATGTGATTATGTTACATGTTATATACTGAGGTATACCTACGTGCTATACGCAATATGATATAATACAATTCCACCAACATGGACATGATAGTTGGTTAATAACCAAGCGTGACTATAACTTATGTTGATTGTTGCATCGTACTAGGGTGAATCCAAATTAAACTACAAAATAAAAAAGTGAATTCATATCTATCATATACGTACTACGGTATGACATGTAAGGAAAATAACATATGACCATGACATATGATTTCGGCTAACTATAGGGATAATTAGGCAACTAAAATATGTAGAGCATTGGGAGGGACGAAATTTTTAGATCGTGCTTAACTAGCCACCCTTAATCATATGGGGAGTGAAGGATGGCCCTCATGGATATTGTTTAAATCCTCATTAGTGGATGGTAATATCTGATTATTATATTGTACTATGTGTTATATGCGATCTAAGCACGGTAGCCTTCCGAAGGATCGGTGCATAGTACTATGTGCTATGCGATAATTCTTGGCTTGGCTAGCCCCTGCTAAAATATGGCTCTATCTGAGAATTCATATTATATGCATAATATTTATTTGATAACCCAGATTCTACATAGTAAGTCGTACGAGTGATTGGTCGATTATATAACTGAACTTGGTTGTGCGTTGTACCTTCTATTAAATAGTTTAGGGACATGGAATATCATGGTGCGATAGTCTAACCCTTGTCCTTGTTTGGTTGTAGGGTTAGAATATTGTATCACGATAGGCTATGAACCAAAACTATGATGCAGGACTATATATATATATATATATATATATATATATATATATATATATTATTCTTGGTTTTGTTTCTTCATTCATGCTTCCTTTGTGGTACTTGCTATTTGGGATCTAACCCTACTGGTTTTGCATGGCCAGGTTTAAATACAATACCTGAGGATCAAGTGTACTTCCCCCTAAATAATTGCATGCACCGGGTGGATGGTCGTTGAGGGACACAAGTAAATTTCTTGATCACTGCTCATAATTGCACATTTGATTTTTTTGGGCGTTTAGCCACCAGCACTTGTTAGCTATAAATTTGGACATTTAGTCTTATTAGATGATTGTAATTAATCGGACTGCCAGGTGGTTTTCTGCAACCTTTACCCATTCTAGAGTGGAAGTGGGAGCATGTTACCATGGATTTTGTTTTGGGGTTTCCGCATTCTCCAGGAGGGAATGATGCAATTTGGGTCATCGTAGACAGGTTGACAAAATTAGCCCACTTTTTGTCATTTAAAGTGGGTACATTTTTGGAGAAGCTAGCAGAGATGTATGCGAGACAGATTATCAGATTGCATGAAGTTCCTGTGAGCATCATCTCGAATCAAGATAGTCACTTCATATCCTACTTCTGGAGGAGTTCGTAGGCTAGCTTGGGCACCACCTCAAGTTTAATATCGCATATCACCCTTAGACAGACGGGCAGTCAGAGAGGACAATTCAGACTCTCGAGGATAGGTTTCACACTTGTGTTTTGGATTTCGGAGGCTCTTAGGAGGATCATTTTCACCAGGTAGAGTTTTCTTACAACAATATCTACCAGAACACAATCAATATGTCACCATTCGAGGCTTTATATAGATGGAGATATCGCACTCCTCTATCTTGGGATGAGGTTGGTGAGAGAGTCTTGTTGGGACTGGAGATGATTGTGGATGTAGCTGAAAAGATGAAGCAAATTAGAGATATACTTCGGGTGGTGCAGGACAGACAGCGATATTGGGTCAATAGCCACCAGAGACCTTTGGAGTTCGAGGTATAGCTTTAGTTTGTATTGTTTGTGAGATCTTTGTTTTAGGTTGAGTGTTAAGGCTGTATTTTTTTCTAAATTAGTGATCTGGTGTTCTTACGATTTCTTTGACACGGGCACGATTTGCTTTGGTGGAGGCAAAAAGCTTAGTCCATGATACATCGGACCCTTTGGTGTTCTTGAGAGGGTCATTGTTGTGGTCTACAGACTAGGCTTGCTGCCTACATTAGAGGGAGTGCATGATGTATTTCATGTGTCCCTGCTGAGATGGTACATGGAAGACCCTAGTCACGTATTAGATCACTCAGAGATCGAGGTGGATCTGACTCTCAGTTACCCAGAGCAACTAGTGGAGATTCTGGATCGCAGAAAGAAGGTGTTGCAGAACCAGACGATTCTTTTGGTACACGCCGCGTGGAGGCCTCACTCTCCTGTAGAGTCTACCTGGAAGAAAGAAGCCGAGATGCGCGAGCAATACCCTTAACTCTTTGAGCCGTGTGGCATCGTTCTTTCTTTCTTCCTGTAATTGTTTGTTGTAGTGTTAGTTCTTTCCTTAACTTTCGATGACAAAATTTTTCTGATGACAGACTTGTCACTACCATATTTCTATATGAGGATATTTTTATCATTTACATATTTATTATTAAATAATTAAATATTTATATATGTGCTACTAATTAATTAGATTGTGGTGTGCTATTGATTTATTAGTTAATGGGTAGCCTATTTTATTTGGCCTTATCATTAGTGGGCCCATTAGTTTGTCATGACACACTGAGCAAAATATTGGGTTAGGCCCATTAGTGGGCCCATTAGTTAATTAAGGAGACTAGATTAATTTGTATTAGTTTAGAAGCTTTCCAATATAGTCCTCCCTAGTTATTCCACATAACTAACTAGTAGTATAGTAGACTTTGTACATTGCTTGGGAAGGGGGAAAGTGGGGGCCGGCCATTAGAGGGGACTCTCTCTCTCTCTCTCTCTCTCTCTCTCTCCTCTCATTAATTCATTTATTTTAGATCTCCAATTGTGTTCTTCCCAAAATTGACTTATTACCCCAATTCACTCTCATTCTCTCTCAATTTTATCATCTAATAAGCATTGTAGCTTGGATTGCAAGAAGCACTTGAAGGAGAAGGAATTGACAAGGTAATTATGTCCTATTGAGCATTTTATTGAAAATCCATCACCCAATAGGTAAATTCTAATTTTCTCTATAATTTAGTCTTCAATTCATGCATTTACAATTAGAAAACCATCCTTGGCTTAGGGTAACTCATAGAAACAACAACTAAGTTCATAGGATACCTATTGTGAATTCTACATGATGATTTATGCCCATTTTGGGGGAATTTGGAGATTAATGCATCAAGTGTGTCTCATAAGACTAATTAGATCTAATTAGACTTAGATTAATGATATAGGACTAGATACGTGTCCATAATTGGACACGAGTAGCGCGTATTATGATATTTTGTGATATGGTGTGATACATGGTTTATTTTGGGTGATTTGTGTAATTATTCTTCAAATTTCTTTGTAGCAAGTTACTTTAGTTGAATTAGGATAATTATGATATATAGGTATAGTAGTTGTGGAGAATTTAGAGTTTTGGTATCTCAATTGAATGTGTATCATTGATTCCTAATAGTGTACTAGGTGTTTGTTATATTATTCATTATATATATATATATATATATATATATATATATATATATATATATATATATATATATATATATATATATATATATTTTTACTTGTTGATAGAGTGTGGTGGTGGTGATATGGATTTGTTAAGTTTGAAGTGAAGAGGAGGTATGTGTGTGTTAGTGCAAGTAGTGAGTGAATTATGCACTGTGCACTGTGTTCACTGTGAATTATGTGTGTATGTATGTGTGTGTGTGATACTCAAGTGACTATCAGTAGGCCATTAGAGGGAGGTCAGGATATTATGGAGTATATATGCAAGTTGTGAGCAGTCACTTGCTACTAAGCTACAAGGGTGCAAATCAGTTGGGAGGGGGTTAGAGGTTTGTGAGCATATGGTACACTGATACATGCTGTGTGTCACCCTCACTTTTTCAATTAAGGGTAGTTTGGTAATTGATACGGGTATTTTTATTTTTAGGAGTATTGTATTTAATATTATGCATGTGTGATTATTTATTTATTGTATTATTTATTTATTATTAGTATTAGATTTATTTTGGACTTGTGTAGTGGACCAACTAATTAGTTTAGATGCATGAATCCAACATTTATAATAGTTAGAATTGAGCCTAATAGTGAGCCCATTCATTAGGAGAACGATTTAATTAGTGAAACCATTAGACTAGAACCATCCTTCCTTAATTAATTTCTTCATGAGAGGCCCTAAGGGATAATTTGGATATTTTATACTAGCTTGGGAGAGGGGCTAGGTCCGGACACCATTGGAGAAGAGAGAGTCCCTTTCTCTTTTTATTTTCCATTTCAATTAGATCTAGAATTTTCCCTTTTTCTAATTTCTTCATTCCCTCACCATTTCCTACTCAATTTCTTCCCAAATTGTTTCTCTATTTTTTATTGGAGGCTACTATAATAAGGATCTACAAGGAGAAGAGCAAGGATCCACAAGGAGGAGCCAAGATCAACATGGAGGAGGCTACATTCATTATTTGGTAATTTTTTATTAGGAATCCATCTTTCAATAGATATATTTTAGTTTTTTCTCTCTTAGTAGGCTCTAAATCTGAGATTTAACCATAAGAAACTACCCCACATGCATAGGCTACCCAAAGGAATTAGAATTAGGTTCGTAGGAGGCCAATAGAGGAAGTTATGGTTATTTTTGTGTCAATTTTGGGAAAATTCTGAGATTGGCACATGTGGTATTTGTCAATTGCTAAATTAGGCTAAATTAACATGTGCTTGCTTGTTTGTGACTAGTTTTGTATCCATAATTGGATACGTGTAGGCCATATCTTATCAATTTGGCGATACGGGTTAATTTTGGAGATTTTCCTCTGACACGGGAATTTGTGCATGTCACTTCTTGACACGAAAATGTAGTTAATCTAATTATTATTCGTATTATGCATAATTAGTATTTTAGACTTACTTATGTCCTTTGGGATGCGTTTAGTTGTGTGGTGGAGCCGTATCGCAAGCGTATCATAGAATGAGTGTGATACGGGTGCAGTGCACTCCACTTGTTTGTTTCATTGCCCCTCAATTTTATGTGACTTGTGTATATATTAGATATATTATGTATGATATGTATAAGTATTGTGTGTGTGTATATCTATAGTATATAGTAAAATAGTATCTATATATATGTATATATGTAAGAGTGTATATATATCTATATGTATATATATATGTATGGTTAAATATATATATATATATATATATATATATATATATATATATATATATATATATATATATATATATATATATATATATATATATATATATATATGTGTGTGTGTGTGTGTGTGTGTGTGTGTATAAGTGTATATGTATATCTATATGTATATATCTAAGTAAGTGATATATCTATAAGTGTGTATATGTATGTGTATGTTTATATATATATATATATATATATATATATATATAGGTGGTTGTATATATACATATATGTATAGATGAGAGGAGTGTTATATATATAGATTGATACATATAAGAGAGTGATATATATATATATATATATATATATATATATATATATATATATATATATATATATATATATATATATATATATATATATATATATATGTGTGTGTGTGTGTGTGTGTAGTGTTGTTAGTTGGTTGTTTGGGTTTGTGATAGTGTGTGTCAGTTGGGTGCAGTAGTAGTTGCTGCTCAATTTTATAAAGCAGCAGGCAGTGTTGAGGTGGCTCGGGTCAGCTGAGAAGCACAATTGGGATTCTTATATTCTAGGAGAAGCTATACTCAAGAAACTATTAGGGAAGCATATGAATCAAGCAGGATGCAGCTATTCAAACAGAGCAGATTGGAAGGAAGGTGAATCATAATCAATTATGGATGAGATTCTATACTCTAATCCTATTTACAGGCTTGCTCGGTACAGTAATGTAACCGAGACAATATGCTCTTGACATGCATGGGCTACCACTAAAAATATGTCACGCCCCACTCCCAAAATACGTAGGACTAGGACACGTAAGCATGTCAGTTGCATGTATATGGCAACTCCAATATATGGAAACCAATACACATACGTACACTGTATTATGAACAATAATTCACAAGTGGTAAAAAATATCACTAGTCACAGTGTATAATCTAATCTCATCCACAACAATAAATGAATAAATGACTAACCAATAACTATTTAATTAGATCTCAATATGAAGTATCAAGGGATGACAGTCGGATGGAAACAAATCCACTGCCGAACTAGCATATAAAATAAACAAAACAATATACAACAACTAATAATCATGAGGCTCAAAGAGAAGACCTCCTCGAAATATAAGTAGCAAGTTCGGATCTGCGCTCCTGCGAATACTTATGAACATCTACACTTGGAAAGGGACCAGGTCCTCAGAGGGACATAACAAGATACATAGAAGCATGCCATAAAGTAAATACTGAATAAATAAAAGTGGTGCGTTAACCATCTAAGTGAATGCAATTTGAGGACAACTTTTGTACGTATGGGTAGGTGAAAGGTATAAAGCGTAGCGTCAAGCCAGAGGCTAAGTACCTGGCATTAGTTGCAAACTAGATGCCAGGAGTATATGCTGACTACATCACCGATCATGATAGCGCGCAGCTAGTAACCTCTGTCGGATGTATCGACAAGCATATACGCCCATAACCGGGTAATACTGGCCTATAAACGGTAACACTGAGGCTCACGGCCCTATAGTTTACTATAAAACTACGACAACCAAATGTCTGTCCCATACGCCTACTAATTGTCCTCCATGCCCAATGATCTATGAATGTTGTATCCACAACACGCTTTAGCAACTACGTCGAGACAGAGTGCAAGTATTAGCGTTGTAACTATGGCTCATAGTCTATCGTTAGAACAACAACCCAATCTTACAACCAAACAAGGATAAGGATTGGACCACCGTACTACAATAGTCTATGCTCCAACTACTAATAACTGTTAAGTCTTCTAACATACATCCTTATTAGCAGTTATACCCTATCCGTCGTACGACCTACACGTACAGGTGGCTAGCCGAATAGGCAAGTCCATGCCCTACATGTGACTCACAACACGGGTAAGTAATGTGTCAAAACCTGGGAAGTCATACCGATAACTCCACAACTTTAGGTGGGTCTACTAGACTCTAGGTCAGACACAAGTCCTAACGTCAATGCCTTCATTGACTGCACCCGAGTCTTTCTCGGACACGCATAATTATATAATCTAAAATAATAACATGCAACTAAAATAATAACTGAATTCAAATTGTATAACAAGGCAAGGTATACTTGTCTGGCAAGAAAGCTGCGTAGTACCAATAACCTGCTCCAGAAGTCGTGTAGAATAATATGATATCCTCGGGGTACGCATACGAGAATAACGGTGATGACGATGAGGTTGACGATGATGACGATGTCGACGTTGTGGTTGACGAAGATGATGACGAGGACGATGAGGGTGATAATGATTAGGCTAATAATAGTGATAAAGGTTAATCGTGATGATGATTGTACGATAATAAGATGGTGATGAGATAATGATGATGACGAGGATGATGATTGGGATAATGGTGATGACGAGGATGAGATGATGATGATGGGGTGATATTGATGATGATGACAAGGATAATGATGGGGATAATGGTGATGATGAGGATGATGATGTGGATGATGATGGGGATGATGTTGATAATGGTAATAATGTTAATAGTGATGATAATAGAGATAATGAAGAGATGAGGATGATGATGATGATGATGGCAATGGTGATACTGGTGGTGATGATGATGGGTCTGTCGGAGGAGCTCAGGCAAGAGGAGGAGACGGGCTGTGCTCGACTGGGCCGGTGGGTCAACGATAAGGTACTGGTGGTGGGGACGACTGGAGATGCTGGGAGGAGGAGGTCGGGAAGAGGGAAGGAGAGGTGAACGGTGGTGGTGTTTCAGTCGAGGGGAGAGGGGGTCCGGCGAGACGGGGATGAGAGGAACGTGGGTGGTGCTGCTGGTGGCGAGGTGGACGAGGACAGTGGTCGAGGCCGACGGGGAGTGGATCTCGGGGACGTGGAGGAGAGAAGAGGAGGTCGGGGACGAAGGTGTCTCCGGCGAGGTCGAGTCGAGTAGGGAGGAAGGAGGAGGAGGAGTTGATGGAGACTGGGCGATTGTGGAGGAGAGCGGGGCTGGTGGTCTTGTTTATTGGTGGTGGTCATATTGGTGGTTGAACGGAGTTGGAGGTCGAGGGTGCAGGCGGAGGAGAGCCTAGGCGGTTGGGGACTGCTCGGCGGTGTGCAGTCGGGGTCATCGACGAGGTTCGTACTGGTGGTGGCTGTGCTGCACGGAGGTGGTTACGGTGGTGTCCGGTGGTTTCGGCAAAGGAAATAAGGAGAGGGAGGTGTGGTCGAGGTGGTTCAGAGGGATGGGTCTCCGGCCTCGTGAGGCAGTGGTCGGCGGAGCAACGGCGAGGGGTCCGGTCGGGTTGCACAGGGAAGGAGGAAGATGGTAAGGGTCGACTGGGTTTTAGGTTTATGTATTGGGGAAATAAGAAAATAAAGAAAAGGGAAAGAAAAATTATTTATATATATGTGGACTTGGGTTGGGTGTTTGACTTAAAAGCTTGGGCTTGGTCAACCCTCCTTGGAATGGGCCTTGGCCTCACATGTAGGTGATTGGAGGCTAAAATTTGCATTATTTAAAATGCAAGGCTAGGGTTAAATAAAGGGGGCGATGTTGCGAGTTTCACATTCCAAAAGTTATGAAAAAATTCCTATAAAGGAGAAAGTTGGATTTCTTCATGTATTGTCCAATGGTGTGGACAACTTAATACATTTTTGCATAAAAGTGCCCAATAATTAGAAAATTGCACAAAGATAGAAATTGGGTTTTAATTAATTAAATTTAATGCGCAAGGTGTTCTTGAATTAATTAGAAGTACTTGGGGATAAAATTAGGTGTGACACAAGTATCATGGACGTAGAGGGCTCATAGTAGAATATTATCATAAATTTGGGTTGCATAAAACGGCCAAGATTGTGTCTCCAATTTTGATTGGAACGCACAAGGGTACAAAGTCATATTTTATTTAGAATTAACTAATAACGTCTGTGACGAATGTTGTGCGACTAAAATATAGCACAAGAGAGATTGGTTATGAGTTATACAAGGGTCATAATGGTAGGTTGGCATGTCTAGGAAAAGTGTATGGAATTTGTTTGCAGTTAATAGCTAGTACAGAGCTCTAAATATCGGAGTAACCGTAAGGTGCACTAAGAGATATAATATTGTACAAAATTCTAAAATACTATAATCTAATTCTAATTGTCTCCAATTTAAACCTAGTCTCTTTATCTAAGCTAAGTAAACCTAAATTTGGTCAAGGGAGTTTACAATCTACCCAACTTAAAATAATTTTGTCCTCGAAATTAAAATAGGGTAGGGTTTCTCCATCTAATTTACTTGGTCACAATCTGAAAAAGAATTGCAGCTTAAATTAACAATGCAATTTTTACCCAACTTAGAATTTACCCATCTATCACAATAGGCTATATATCTAAGAAAACTATTCCTCAAATTATTTAATCATGTTATTCAATCCTCAAAGTTTTAACACCCAATTTATATCATATATGATATGCCCTTATCAATTATAAAAGGGAGTCACCAAGTCATATGATTAGCCTATGGGGTATATATAGTACTATCAGTGTATCAAACTTATGCCAAGCACGAGATTTTGTCTTTCCGAAATAAGGGAAGACGGAAAGCAATAATAAAGAGTTCAAGAAAAAGGTAATAGAATAGAAGTATGGGAATCAAGGCATTTAAAGAATTCAAATGAGAATTGTTAAGGTAGTTGTGGATTGAAATCCTAGTTGGTAAATTCTTATTCGCATGCTTGTATTAGTATAGTTATGTAATCGATACGATATGCTCAGACACGTCTAGGGTAAGTATATTCGTCTAAGAAGCTAAGTCAATTTTATCTCAATCCACATAAGTAGTCATGCGAAGGGCGAACCAAGAGCACTAAGGTTGATCAGACCGTAATACACTGATTCTGAAATGTATTAGTGTGTCGACCCAATAATACATATATCTTGATCAAGCTCAATAAAAAAATAAGCTTGCAAAACTAGGCTGTAACAGCAGCATAAGTCGCGGTACTACAGAAATATAAATACGCTGGATTATGATGAAAGAATGTATAAAATAATTCAAGTTACAAAGAGGATAAGACTCTACAGTCTCTACAGTTGTCATACTAACTCCTTGTCTAAGTCGCTAGTCGACTAAATAGGGGTATGGGCTTCTAAGTTCTACAGTTTGAATAAATATTATCTTCTTAGGCAAGTCTATAGTTAAGGTCATTCAATTACACTTCATTAGTGTGTCAAGAGGACTATGTGATACTAGGTCATGAGGCACACTACCCAACTTAAAAGAATAAATTAATACTGTAATGCCTTAAGGATAATGTAAAAACTCCTATTAAGGTTTACGAGAAAAGGACTTGGTACTTATTAGAGTATCCTATTATATAGGTCATGGTCATCTTAAGTCTTAGTTATAGTGCTTATAGAACAAGTGTCAATAGTAAGATTGGAAGAGTCACTGGCCTCCAAGGGAAAAGGGAAATATAACTCGTATTGAGGTGTGGTACAAGTTATACGATTTAAAACTAAGGAATAATCATTAGGTCATAATCTACAAGAATAACTTAAACTATCAAGTTCTAACTACCATTCACATAATTCAAAATTCAAGAGTGACAACTATAATCCTAGCAAACTATATATCCTAACATGAAATAAAATAACTTGGCCTATAATCAGAAAGGTTAGGTGGCACGAATTGAAAGATGAAGAAAAGAAGAACATAATTAGTCGTCGCACAAATTGCTAGTGCTATATTTTCAAAGGTACAAGATATAAAGTTTAGAAATATAGGGACTCTAGATAATATCATGGTTTTCTAAGGGAAAGGTGGTAGCAAATCTCTGTCTTTGAGGTATGATCAAGGGAAATATTAGTTTATTCCTCTTGGCTTCCTAAGGTATTGTTCGGCTACTATAAGACGAGAAGCTAAAGTTGTAGTTCTCTAGTACTATCTCACCATGAAAAGCTAGGCTTAGTCCTAATATTTAACCTTGGATTTTTATTGGTTCCTCAATACTAGGGTCAAACACAATGGTCAAATTTCAAAATAATACTAATAGAGTCTATACTAATCTCAAGTCATTCATAAACATATTAAGGGATAATGGTAAATTAACCTATAGGTAAGGGATGCTAGGGTTCATTAAGTATTCTAACTCAGTGATGTGTCATTATCCTAGTTGTACTCTTAATAGGAAGGTTATCCTACTTATTATCTAACAACAGGGATTCCTATATTCCAGGAGAAGCTATACTAAAGAAACTATTAGGGAAGCACATAAATCAAGCAGGATGCAGCTATTCAAACAGAACAGATTAGAAGGAAGGTGAATCATATTCAATTATGGATGAGATCCTATACTCTAATCTTATTTGCAGGCTTGTTCGGTATAGTAACATAATCGAGACAATATGCTCTTGTCCTGCATGGGCCACCACTAAAAATATGTAACGCCCCAGTCCCAAAATACGTAGGACTAGGACACATAAGCATACCAGCCGCATGTATATGGAAACTTCAATATATAAAAACTAATACACATGCGTACGCTGTATTATGAACAATAATTCACAAGTGGTAAAAACTATCAGTAGTCACAGTGTATAATCTAATCTCATCCACAACAATCAATAAATAAATGACTAACCAATAACTATGTAACTAGATCTCAATATAAAGTATCAAGGGATGACAGTCAGATAGAAACAAATCCACTGCCAAACTAGCATATAAAATAAATAAAATAATGTACAACAACTAATAATCATAAGGCTCATAGAGAAGACCTCCTCAAAATATAAGTAGCAAGTCCGGATCTGCGCTCCTGCGAGTACTCATGAACTTCTACACCTGGAAAGGGACCAGGTCCTCAGAGGGACATAACAAGATACCTAGAAGCATGCCATAAAGTAAATACTGAATAAATAAAAAGGGTGCGCTAACCATCTAAGTGAATACAATTTGAGGACAACTTTGGTATATATGGGTAGGTAAAAGGTATAAAGCGTAGCGTCGAGCCAGAGGCTAAGTAACTGGTATTAGCTGCAAACTGGATGCCAGGAGTATATGCTGACTACATCACCGATCATGATAGCACGCAGCTAGTAACCTCTGTTGGATGTATCGACAAGCATATACGCCCATAACCGGGTAATACTAGACCATAACCGGGTAACACTGAGGCTCACGGTCCCGTAGTTTACTCTGAAACTACGGCAACCAAATGTCTGTCCCATACGCCTACTAATTGTCCTCCCCGCCCAATAATCTATGTATGTTGTATCCATAACACGATTTAGCTACTACGTCGAGACGGAGTGCAAGTATCGGCGTCGTAACTGGCTCATAGTCTATAGTTAGAACAATAGCCCAACCTTACAACCAAACAAAGATAATGATTGGACCACCATAGTACAATAGTCTATGTTCCGACTACTAATAACTGCTAAGTCTTCTAACATGCATCCCTATTAGCAATTATACCCTATCCGTCGTACGACCTATACGTAAAAGTGGCCAGCCGAATACGCAAGTTCGTGCCCTACATGAGACTCACAATACGTGTAAGAAATATGTCAAGGCCTGGGAAATCATACCGATAACTCCATAACTTTAAGTGGGTCTACTAGACTCTAGGTCAGACACAAATCCTAACGTTAACGCCTTCATTGACTGCACCCGAGTCTTTCTCGGACGCGCACAATTATATAATCTAAAATAATAACATGCAACTAAAATAATAACTGAATTTAAACATTATAACAAGGCAAGGTATACTTGCCTTGCAAGAAAGCTGCGTAGTACCAATAACCTACTCCAGAAGTCGCGTAGAACAATCTGTATCCTCGGGGTACGCGTAGGGGAATGACGGTGACGACGATACGGTTGACGATGTCGACGATGTGGTTGACGACGATGATGACGAGGAAGACGTGGGTGATAATGATTAGGCTAAGGATAGTGATGAAGGTTAATGGTGATGATGATTGTGCGATAATAAGATAGTGATAAGATGATGATGATGACGAGGATGATGATTGGGATGATGGTGATGACGAAAATGAGATGATGATGATGGGGTGATGTTGATAATGATGACGAGGATAATGATGGAGATAATGGTGATGACGAGGATGATGATGTGGATGATGGTGATAATGAGGGTGATGATGTGGGTGGGAGTGGTGACGAGGATGATAATATGTATGATGATGGGGATGATGTTGATAATGGTAATAGTGTTAATGGTGATGATAATGGAGATAATGAAGACATAAGGATGATGATGATGATGGCAATAGTGATATTGGTGGTGATGATGATGGGTCTACCGGAGGAGCTCAGGCAGGAGGAGGAGACGGGCTGTGCTCGGCTGGGCCGGTGGGTCAACAGTAAGGTGCTGGTGGTGGGGATGACTGGAGATGCTGGGAGGAGGTGGTCGGGAAGAGGGAAGGAGAGGTAAACGGTGGTGGTGTTTCAGTCGAGGGGATAGGGGGTACGACGAAATAGGGAGGAGAGAAACATGGGTGGTGCTGCTGGTAGCGAGGTGGACTAGGACAGTGGTCGAAGCCGACAGGGAGTGGATCTCAGGGACGAAGAGGAGAGAACTGGAGGTCGGGGACGAAGGTGTCCCCAGCGAGGTCGAGTCGAGCAGGGAGGAAGGAAGAGGAGGAGTTGATGGAGACTGGGCGGTTGTGGAGGAGAGCGGGGCTGGTGGTCATGATTAATGGTGGTGGTCGTGTTGGTGGTTGAACGGAGATGGAGGTCGAGGATGCAGGCGAAGGAGAGACAAGGAGGTTGGGGACTGCTCGGCGCTGTGCAGTCGGAGTCATCGACGAGGTTTGTGCTGGTGGTGGTTGTGCTGTACTGAGGTGGTGGCGGTGGTGGCCGGCTACTTCGGTAGAGGAAATAAGGAGAGGGAGGTGTGGTCGAGGTGGTTCAGAGGGATGGGTCTCTGGCATCGTAGGGCAGTGGCTGGCGGAGCTCTGACGAGGGGTCCGGTCGGGTTACACAGGGAAGGAGGGAGATGGTAAGGGTCGGCTGGGTTTTAGGTTTAGGTATTGGGGAAATAAGAAAATAAAGAAAAGGGAAAGAAAAATTATTTATATACATGTGGACTTGGGTTGGGTGTTTGACCAAAAAGCTTGGGCTTGGTCAACCCTCCTTGGAGTGGGCCTTGGCCTCACATGTACGTGTTTAGAGGCTAAAATTTCCATTATTTAAAATGCAATACTAGGGTTAAATAAAGGGGGCGATGTTGCACGTTGCACATTCCGAAAATTATGGAAAAATTACTATGAAGGAGAAAGTTGGATTTTTTCATGTATTGTCTAATGGTGTGGAAACCTTAATACATTTTTGCATAAAAGCGTCCAATAATTAGAAAATTGCACAAAGATAGAAATTGGATTTTAATTAATTAAATTTAATGCGCAAGGTGTTCTTGAATTAATTAGAAGTACATGGGAATAAAATTAGGTGGGACACAAGTATCATGGACGTAGAGGGCTCAGAGTAGAATATTATCATAAATTTGGGTTGCACAAAATGGTCAAGATTGTGTCTCCAATTTCTATTGGAACGCACAAGGGTACAAAGTCATATTTTATTTAGAATTAAATAATAACGTCTGCGATGAATGTTGTGCGACTAAAATATAGCACAAGAGAGAGTGGTTATGAGTTATACAAGGGTCAGAATGGTAGGTTGGCACGTCTAAAAAAAGTGTATAGAATTTGTTTGCAGGTAATAGCTAGTGCATAGCTCTAAATATCGGAGCAACGGTAAAGTGCACTAAGAGATATAATATTGTACAAAATTCTAAAATACTATAATATAATTCTAATTGTCTCCAATTTAAACCTAGTCTCTTTATCTAAGCTAAGTAAACCTAAATTTGGTTGAGGGGGTTTACAAAAGTCCTGCAGAAGAGCAGCAGCAGCCTGACATCAATACTTGTGCACAGCAATTGAGGGCATCAGCCACTGCAGTAGCCATCACTGCAGCAGGCAGTGTGCATCATCGAGTAGCACAATAGCAATGCAAACTATAGGAAAGTTCGTGCAGTTTAGTATGAATAAAATCAGCAGGGAGGATACACAGCAGCAAGTAGTCTTAGCAAGGAGAAGTAGTAGCCTACTACACAGTAGCTGCAGCATCATGTAACTACAGTTACAGTTGCATAAGTACAAGGGGAAGGCATAGCAGCTAGCTTCACCAACAAGCATGCAACAGTTTATAGCAGTGCAACAGTAAAAAATTAGTATGCAGCAAAGGGAAGCTTGTGCTGTTAGTGTGCAACCAAAGTGGTAGCAACTTTGAGATAGGGAGAGAAAGCAATACAGTTCAACTGAAGGTATCAGCAGAGCACTACATCAAACCAGTGCATGCAGTACAACCTCGGGCACTGCTAGCACAACAAGAGGGAAAGGTAAGAAGCTAGAGCAGCAGTAGCAAATCAAGAAGAAATTGATCACTGCAGCAGTGGCAACAAAGGAAGCACAGTATCTGGCACAGGAAGCTATCAGTATCAGCATGCATTAGTAGCACAGCATCAAGGGTAAGGCAGTTAGGTAATGGTTTAGCTAGTGGATTAAGGTGCTTAGCTAGTAGATGGTTTAGTTAGAGTATTCAGTTGTTTAGTATTAATGTTAACTATTAGTTTATATAATAGTCAGTTAGATATGTATATTAGTATATGTATGATATATTGATAGTTTGTAGATTTGGGTAATAGTTAGCTTAGTAACTATATATAGATATGTAGTATTGTATTGGTAAGTTATTTTGTAGGTATATGTATCTATGTATGGGTATATAATATATGTTAGTAGTTAGTAGCATTTAATAGTTAGTATAGTTAGCATATGATTTAGTTATAATAGTATAGTCAAGGTATTGGGTTAGCTATATATTAGCTATATATGCCCTAGGATTGACTTAGCTTGGGATACCAAGGTAATATCAAGGTAATGGGTCAATACTCAATGTATTGAATTTGAGTATCGAGATAGGTGTGTGGTAGTGTGATACGCTTTGGTTCAAAGCCAATGTATCCTATTTGGATTAATTAGCTAAGGTATCATATGTATTATCTTGTATATATATATATAAATTAGTATTTTTCCTATCTAAAAACCTGTGTATCCAGAGATACGGTATTTTGTGGGTCTCCTAGTATCTTAGCGTAGCTAGTGTAGCCTAGTTTCATAGTGTGTAGACCTAATACCCTAGAGTTAGACTCATACGACCTAGAAAAAGCTGATTTGACCAAGTTTTATTGTTTTGACTTAGAAAAAGGCTTCAGGACCTAGAATTGAAAAAGTTTACCTTAATTTTATTCCAACACCTTGTATTAATATAATATTTCATATATAAGTTTGTGTGACACTAGTTCGGACACAGATTGACATTCATTGCTCTGGATCACAGGTGAGTACATCCTCTTATAGTTTCTATTATTTGATAATTACTATAATGTAAGTATTTAAAAATATTTTACATGACTCTTGACACATTGGTACACGGACTAGTATACACATGGATCAGTCATGGGATGTTATATATTGTTTCATTATTCCTCGTGTTCTCATATGGTTAAATAGATAATATTTAATTTTAGACAATGTTCAATATTCAATGTTCAAGGTTTAATATTATAATGCCTTGAGTATCTTGCATAATAACGTGTCATGGTTGGATCCATTATACTAGTCGGGGTAAAGGGGATGTGTTAGCAAGATATGTTGTCAAAATCTAGACAATGTTCAATGTTTAACTTAGAAAATATTTATCCAACGTTAATTAGATAATGTTCACCCAAGCCGATCACATATTTAACTACTATTTCAATCACTTAGTATAATTATAGTTCTTCGCCATATTCTAGTTCATTGTCTTATTCTTTTATCTTGTTTTATTTTATCGTGATCAGTGTATACAATATTGCTCTTGTTTACCTGTTTCTTCTACCATAGTATGATATTTTTCATTGTTTCTCGTCTTATATTATATTCTCTATTTCTATTTATAGTCATTATCAATTAATTGGAACTGCTATTGTGTTGTAATTTACTCTAATCCTGACTGAATATATTTTTCAGATGAATGGTTAGAGAGGATGTGTCCCACTTACTACAGACCAACAGATGGAGTATCACCTGAGGATGTAGTGCCAGATACTGAGGCCATTTTGATTTTTCTACCTTATAGTAGTTGTTCTATTTAGATTATGGATTGTATTATTATTTTAAGATCCTGAGTTGTGTTTAAATGTTGAGTTGGACCCGTGATGTATTGAGAATTATATTTCTATTTTTTCTATTACATATCGTGCTTAAAATCTTCCATTAGTTTTATATGTGATTGAGTATCATTTAGAGTTGAGATGGCATGATAGTATTTTGTATATCTTATGTGAGATTTTAGATAGTATAGAAGATCGAGACAGTGTTCTACAGCCGATGCTGAGGAATAGGCTGGACGTACCCACATACTCGTGCCCCTATACCGGGTGCGCATTATGACACATTTTTAGTGATAGCCCATGCAGGCCAGGCTTCACAATAGTATGATATCATGGTAGTACAACAACTTAGTTGTACTATTATGAGCCTGCAATCGGATAGGATATATGATATTAGGATGAGATAGCATACTCAATCATAACTAGGAAATAATTCTAACATAATTGAATCTTGCCATCTTCATCATTCTAAATATTGCTTTCCTTAAAAATTTATGTCCTTCTTTGATTATATTGTATCTTGCTCAATATTAATTCTTTATTTAGAATCTATCTTCAGGATGCCGTCGAAGACACGTTCTCAACGCTCATGCATAATGTCAGCAAGGTCGGTCACTTCATCACCTATGAGGGCAGCACCATCAGATGTTGTTCTAATATCTACATTCCAGAGGTCCACTTTACCAATCCAGGTAGGCATTTTTGCAGTAGCTTTCGGAGGTGCTCCACCTCTGGTACAGAGGACAACACTGACAGTTGTATAGGATCTTCTATTCCTGCCAACCACAATCGATCAAATGTAGAGGTTTGTGCTCTTTCAACAAATGATGGAGGCACAACAGCGACAACCAGAGGTTTTGCGGCATAGCATTGAGCATGCTCACTAGATTGCGCTCGTAGTAGTTGAGCGAGTCATATTAGTCCAGCCACAGACGATACCGCCTCAGCCCGATCCGCAATAGCCGAGGCCAGGGACTATCATTGACTTCAAGAGGATGGGGCCAAAGGACTTTAAAGGGACCGAGGGAATCATATACGCAGACGACTGGATAGAGGACATCGAGAGGGACCTACGATTGGCACAGATTCCTGAGAGCTTGCAGATAGAGGCATCGGGTAGTATGATGTTAGATATTGCGCTGACATGGTTCAGGACAGACACTAGGATATCAGTATCGGAACTTACTTGATAAACTTTCAAAGAGCTTTTCAAACAGAAGTTCTTCCCGGATGTAGCTCAGAGTACTTTGGAGTGTCAATTCCTGAACCTCGTCAAAGGAAACTTGATTGTGGACGAGTATGCGGTAGAGTATTGCCGATTGGGATAATTTGTTGAGGGGCAGAATCCTCGGGCCAAGGCTAGGAAGTTCCAGAATAGACTGAACAGTGAGATTAAGTCTCATACTAATGGAGATCGTACCGCTACTTTTAAGGAAATTCTGAGATAGGCACAGCGGTAGGAGAAGGATTTGGAGTTTGGCTCCAAGAGGCCGAGAGGCACCGGAGGATCGAGTAGTGGTGCATGCCTAGCAAAATGCACCCACTTTCAATAGCCAAGAGTATATCAGCATCTGCAGTATCTTGCGCCAGTTAGGGTACCAGCTCAACATATACAACAGTTTCAGAAGCTGGTTCATCAGTAGCCTCAATGGCAGACTCAGTAGACTTTTTCTTGTGCCTATTGTGGAAGGCATGAGCATGATTGGGAGAATTGTCGGAAGAGGCTCAGACTATGCTTGTATTATGGTTCCCCTGACCATCAGGTGAAGGAATGTTCCAATAACCCATATAGACCAGATCACGGTAAGAGAGGTGGAGCTAGGCCACTTGTGGCACCGCAGACTGCTCAGCACCTGCTTAGAGAGCCACCCCAGCAGGGCAGGGCATTTGCAATGGCAGTCGGAGAGGACGACACTTCAGGTGATAAGTTAGCTTATTTTGATCTGTCCCTTTTCTTTCCATCTGTTGTTTGTGTGTTTAGTTAGTATCTTATATATTGCTTATGTGTTATTAGTAACTTATACACTGCTTATGCTTTATTGTATAATTAGTATACCCTGACGGAGACTACAAAACTATGATCGACAAATACCATAGTTAGTGATTTCCTTTAAATTGCATGTTGTATATTTTAGATTAGACTGGGGTTGACCTAGAGGGGGTACATTCATCATTGAATTTCGAGGACAAATTTTTTTTTAAGATGGGTAGGATTGTCACCCTCACATTTTCAATTAAGGGTAGTTTAGTAATTGACACGAATTTTTTTATTTTTAGGAGTATTGTATTTAATATTGCGCATGTGTAATTATTTATTTATTATATTATTTATTTATTGTTAGTATTAGATTTATTTTGGACTTGTGTAGTGGACCAACTAATTAGTTTAGATGCATGAACCCAACATTTATAATAGTTAGAATTGAGCCCAATAGTGAGCCTATTTATTAGGAGGATGAATTAATTAGTGAAACCATTAGATTAGAACCTTCCCTCCTTAATTAATTTCTTCATGAGAGACCCCAAGGGGTAATTGGGACATTACATACTAGCTTGGGAGAGGGGCTAGAGCCGGCTACCATAGGAGGAGAGAGTCCCTTTATCTTTTTATTTTCCATTTCAATTAGATCTAGAATTTTTTTCCCTTTCCAATTTTTTCATTCTCTCACCATTCCCTACTCAATTTCTTCCCAAATTCTTCCCCTATTCTTCATTAAAGGCTACTATAACAAGAATCTAAAAGAAAAAGAGCAAGGATCCATAAGTAGGAGCCAAGATCTACAAGGAGGAGGCTACATTCATTATTTAGTGATTTTTTTATTGGAAATCCATCTTTCAATGGGTAAATTTCAGTTTTTCCTCTCTTAGTAGGCACTAAATCTGAGATTTAACTATAAGAAACTACCCCACATGCATAGACTACCCATAGAAATTGGAATTAGGTTCATAGGAGGCATACGGAGGAAGTTATGGGTATTTTGTATCAATTTTGGAGGAATTTCGAGATTGGCACATGTGTTATTTGTCAATTGGTCAAGTAGACTAAATTAACATGTGCTTACTTATTTGTGACTAGTATCGTGTCCACAATTGGATACGTGTAGGTCGTATCTCATTAATTTGGCGATACAGGTTGATTTTGGAGGTTTTCCTCCGATACAGGGATATATGCATTTTACTTCTTGACACGGACACGTAGTTGATCTAATTATTATTCGTATTATGCATAATTTGTATTCTAGACTTACTTGTGTCCTTCGGGATGTGTTTGGTTGTGTGGTGGAGTCGTATCGCAAGTGTATCATAGAATGAGTGTGATACGGGTGCGGTGCACTCCACGTATTTATTCTATTGCCTCTCAATTCTATATGACTTACGTATATATTAGATATAATATATTATGTATGATATATATAGGTATTGTTGTGTGTATCTATAGTATATAGTATACTAGTATATATAAATCTCTTTCTCTCTCTCTCTCTCTCTCTCTCTATATATATATATATATATATATATATATATATATATGTATGTATGTAAGTGTATATGTATATCTATATCTATATATGTAAGTAAGTGATATATCTATATCTATCTATCTATCTATCTATATATATATATATATATATATATATATATATATATATATATGTGTGTGTGTGTGTGTGTGTGTGTGTGTGTGTGTGTGTGTGTGTGTGTGTAGGTGGTTGTATATATACATATATGTATAGATGAGAGGAGTGTTTATATATATAGATTGATACATATAGGAGAGTGATATATATATATGTGTAGTATTCGGAGTTGGTTGTTTGGGTTTGTGAGAGTATGTGTCAGTGAGGGAGGGTGCAGTAGCAGTTACTTCTCAGTTTCATAGAGCAGCAGGCAGTGTTGAAGGGGCTCGGGTTAGCTGAAGCACAACAGGTGCAGCACCATGCAACTGCAATTACAGTTGCATGAAGACTTGGGGAGCAAGCAGGAAGTGTGCAATCAAGCCACTACAACAGAGTGTGCACAACAATGTGCAGTGACCACTGTACAGTATCCTCAATGCAACAATAGTGACATTCAGCAAATTAAGCCAGCGCAGCAGAGGAGACCAACTACACAACAGCAAAACAAGGAGCTTCAACTGTGCAGTGTGCAGCCAGTGCAAGACTCTACTGTAGAAGAGTAGTAGTAGCCCGACATCGACACTTGTGCATAGCAAATGAGGGCATCAGCCACTATAGTAACCATCACTACAGCAGGCAGTGTGCATCATCGATTAGTACAGCAATAATGCAAACTGCAGGAAAGCTCGTATAGGTCAATATGCATCAAATCAGCAGGAAGGATGCACAACAGGAAGTAGTCTTAGCAAGGAGCAACAGAGGTCAACTGCACAGCAGGTGCAGCATCATGCAACTGTAGTTGCAGTTGCATCAGTACAAGGGGAAGGCATAACAGCTAACTTCAATCACAAGCATATAACAGTTTATAGTAGTACAGTAGTGAAGAATCAGTATGCAGCAAAGGAAAGCTTGTGCAGTCAATATACAAACGAAGTGGCCGTAACTCTGAGACAGGGAGAGAAAGCAATGCAGTTCAACTGTAGGTATCAGCAGAGAACAGCATTAAGCCAGTGCATGCAGTGCAGCCTCGAGCACTGCTAGCACAGCAAGAGGGAGTGGTAGAAATGTAGAGCAACAACAGTAGCTCGAGGAGAAATTGATCACTGCAGCAGTGGTAGGAAAGGCAGCACAATATCAGGCACAGGAAGCTATCACTATCAGCATGCATCAATAGCACAGCAGCAAGGGTAAGGCAGTTAGGTAATCGTTTAGCTAGTGGGTTAAGGTGCTTAGCTAGTATATGGTTTAGTTAGAGTGTTCAGTTAGTTAGTATTAATGTTAACTATTAGTTTAGTATTATAGTCAATTAGATATGTATATTAGTATTTGTGTGATATGTTGATAGTTAGTAGATTTGGGTAATAATTAGCTTAGTAACTATATGTAGATATGTAGTATTGTATTGGTAAGTTTTTTTGTAGGTATATGTATCTATGTATTGGTATATAATATATGTTACTAGTTAGTAGCATTTAATAGTTAGTATAGTTAGCATATGATTAGTTATATTAGTATAGTCAAGGTATTGAGTTAGCTATATATTAGCTATATATGCACTGGGATTGAATTACCTTGAGATACCAAGGTAAAGTCAAGGTAATGGGTCGATACTCAAGGTATTGGGTTTAAGTATCGAGATAGGTGTGTGGTAGTGTGATATACTTTGGTTCAAATCCAAGGTATCCTATTTGCATTAATTAGCTAAGGTATCATATGTATTGTCTTGTATAGATATAAATTAGTATTTTCCTATCTAAAAACTTGTGTATCCTGAGATACGATATTTTGTGTGTCTCCTAGTATCTTAACTTAGCTAGTATAGCCTAGTTTCATAGTGTGTGAACCTAATACCATAGAGTTAGACTCATAAGACCTGGAAATAGCAGGTTTGATCTAGTTTGACAATTTTGACTTAGAAATGGCTTCATGACCTAGAATTGAACTAGTTTAACTTAATTTTATTTCAACACCTTGTATTAATGTACTATTCTATATATAGGTCTGTGTGACACCAGTTCGGACACAGTTTGACATTCATTGCTCTGGACCACATGCGAGTATATTCTCTGATAGTTTTTATTATTTGATAATTACTATAATGCAAGTATTTAGAAATATTATACATGACTCTTGACATATTGGTATACAGACTAGTATCCACATGGATCAGTCATGGGATGTTATATATTGTTTCATTGTTCCTCGTGTTCTCATATGGTTAAATAGACAATATTTAATATTAGACAATGTTCAATGTTCATTGTTCAATGTTCAAGATTTAATGTTTACAATATCTTGAGTATCTTGTATCGTAATGTGTCATGGTTGGATCCATTGTACTAGTCGGTGGAAAGAAAAAGTGTTAGCTAGATATGTGATCAAATCCTAGACAATATTTAATGTTTAACTTAGACAATGTTTATCCAATGTTAATTAGACAATGTTCACCCAAGCCGATCATATATCTAACTAGTGTTTCAATCACTTAGTGTAGTTATAATTCTTTACCATATTCCAGTTCATTGTCTCATTCTTTTGTCTTATTCTATTTCATCGTAATCAGTGTATACCATATTGCTCTTGTTTATCTGTTTCTTCTACCATAGTATGATATTTTTCATTATTTCTCGTATTGTATTATAATCTCTATTTTTGTTTATAGTCATTATTAATTAATCAGAACTGCTATTGGGTTATACTTTACTCCAATCGTGACTGGATATATTTTTCAGATGAATGGTTAGAGATGATATTTCCCACTTACTATGGACCAACAGATGGAGTGTCACCTGAGGTTGTAGTGCCAGATACTGAGGCCATTTTGATTTCCCTACCTTATAGTAGTTGTTCTATTTTGATTGTGGATTAGAGACCTTGAGTTGTGTTTAGATGTTGAGTTGGAGCTGTGATGTATTAAGACTTGTATTTCTATTCTTTCTATTCCATATCGTGCTTAAAATCTTCCTTTAGTTTTATATGTGATTGAGTATCATTTAGAGTTGAGATGGCATGGTAGTATTTTATATATCTTATGTGAGATGTTAGATAATATAAAAGACCGAGAAAGCATTCTACCTCTAATGCTATGGCCCCCTATACCAGGTGCGGGTCGTGACACAGTGTATCAGTCGATAGGGGGAAGCAACTGTGTTGGAGATCAATCAGTTAGCAGCGTATTAGATAGGGCTATTGGTGTTCAGTTGAAGGTAGTAAAGGGGGTCGGGCAGTGGCATCTGCAGAGCAGAAATGGGGGTATACTGCACCAATAGGACAACCTTAGCAGCAGCATTAGTAAAAAGTAAATAGATGCTCGGGTCTTGAGATGGCTAATTAACTAAGAGCAGTAGCAGCAGGTTGGAGAGTAGAACCTGTGCACATGTGTGCATAAGTAAGTTTTGCTAGATGCAACACTTAGGTTTGATATATAGTGGGTATGTTTCCTTTGTTAGATAGGTTAGATTGATGTCTGAAAGGGGATCGAGTTAAGTTATACTTTGTAGTAGCAGCTCCATTCTTTAACTAACATCAAGCATATAGCTGTTGTATCAGTGTGGTATTATGGAGTACAGTAAGAGTTTGTTAATTAGTGATCTAATCTTCATAGATTGGAGTCATGTATCAGTTTAAGAGATAGATAGGTATCAGTATTTAAGTGCTAAATTAGAGTGAGTTAGTATATTATGATATTTGGTACCACATACTTGAGGGTTTTGAGAGAGGATGTATGTGTCAAAGGTATTATTAGAATTCAAGTGAGTATTTGAGATGTTAGAGAAGTGAAGGTATTATTATATATTAATGATTATAAGTTATGATATATTAGTATATGATATCTTGAGATTAAGGGTATTAAGATAATACTAATGTATTCATATACCAAGGTATTAATTCGATACTAAGATTACTCATATAGTTAATAACTATTACCTAGAGATACCTTAGCAATATAACTAGTTTTATTGATACCAACTAGATATGACCTCACATCACCTAGTATTTACTAGTATAGACTAGTAATCAACCTAGAACCTAGATATGGACCTAAAACCAAGGTTATGACCTAGTTTTGTCTAGTTTGACTAGTATGACCAAGGAATGGCCTAGAAAATCATATTAGTGCATTTTAACTCATTTCTTATTCATTACACCAAGTGACATGATAATTTCTATTTAGGTGTGTATGACACCAGTTTGGATATCGAGTCATAATTATTGTTCAGGATTACAGATGAGTATATTCTCTGATAGTTTACTTATTTGATAGCCTCTATGTTTCATATATTTAGTATTGAGATATTTAATTTCTGACGCGATGGTTAGATGGATTGGTATACATGGATCTTGGTCATGAGAAATTATTTGTGTGATGACTCAGTGATCATCGTATCTTACTTCATGATTACTCAGTGATTACCGAAATATCTTAGTGGTTATATTGACCGTGATCATAGTGCAAGATATTATAAACCGTGTAGTGTAATATAGGTGTTATAACGTCTCATAATTTGGATCCGTATACTAGTAGGGGGTTGGAAAAGTATTAGTGGATATATGATCATAACTTATAGCCCATGATTTAGTATAGCCCATGATAGCTAGCAGATCATGCAACTCACGTGTGATCATACTAGCTTCACTTTTATACATAGCCCGTATTAGGCCCAAGCCGGTCACAATACCTTACTAATTTTTTAATGCAATTTATTATATTATTTCCTTCATTCTAGTTTATTACATTGACTATATTATTCTCAGTTCATTGCCATTATTTACCATAATGCACTTTCTCATGATATTTGCTAGTTCAGTTATTTCCATCATTTATTTTTATTGCTATTGTTGTTTCATAGTTTATGTCAATTATTGAAACTGTTATTGGGTTATACTTTGCTCCAATCCTGACTGAATATATTTTTCAGATAATTTATTAGAGGACTGGTGTACTACATACTACGGGCCACAGGATGTCGAGCTAGTTGAGACAGCACCCGTAGAGACTATTGAGATAGTACCATCAGTCAATTAGACTTAGCTAATTCTTTTATGTTATCGTATATGTCAGTTAGACACATTGGCATTGTATTATATTTGAGATTATTGTGTTGGGATTAGACTATTAGACTTGTGATGTATTTGACTCTGTATTTCTTTTCTTCTATTCCATATCGTCCTATATCTTCCTCTAGTTCATTATTATGATTGAGTATTAATTATTATTATCATATTATCATATTATCCTCTAATTGGGAGTTAAGATATCTTAATAGGTATATTATATATATTGTGTGAGATATTTAGATAATATTGTTGACCTAGACAGCGTACTACCATCGATGTTGTGGCGTAGGGTGGACGTACCCATATACTCATGCCCTTACACCGGGTGCGGGTCATGACAATGGCTTTCATTGAACTTTTATGGAAGAGAAGTTCTTAAGTAGCTTTATGATGGTCTTATAACTCTTGTAGCCATCGGTGATGGTTTTCATCAATGGTTAACTGGTTTGATAGAGCCACTCAGAGCGACGAAATTTGGATCTCGAGTGGGAGGACCGCTTCGCTTCCATAAACAAAGGAGAATGACGTACTGTCAGTAGGTGTCCGGACCGTTGTACGATAGGCCCAAAGATATTCACCCATCTTTCATTCTAGTAACACTTATTGGATGAGACGAACTTCTTGAGTAGCTTTATGTTGGTCTTATTGAATGCTTCTGCCTTACCATTTGTTGTTGAATTATAGACAGTCGAGACTACATTCTGGTTTTAATTTTTGTCACAAAATCGATAAGAAAAATAACTTACAAATTATGGACATTTATTGTGGATGATCCTCTGTGGTGAGCCTTAGCGGTATATGACTTGATGCTTGATAAAGCTAATCATGTTTGAGGTCTTGACTTCATAGAATAGAATAACTTTTTCCTATTTGGAGAAGTAATATGTGATAGCCAAGATGACCCGATGTCCTTTAGAAGAAAGTAGCTTGTAGACAAACGAAAGCTCAAGACTAAGGACTAATTGGCCCGATAATGTCCATTATCCATGCTTCAAACGGCCAAGATAGTCAACAGCCTCTGCTACCATTGTCATATAATAGTAACCAATTCTCTAGAGATGGTCATGTAGATTCGGTCTGGACTGATGGGCACAGCAAACTCTATCGTGAGCCTCGTAAAAAGCATACTTGGCTTCTGTATTTGATAGGAATCGTAGTAGAAGACCATCATAGGAATGATGATAGAACATTTTGCTAGCCGTATCATAATATAACTAGAGACAACATCTTCTGATGAAAGTGGCTTCCTTTGGGTTCTCGAAGAAAATTCTATAGACTACGTAGTCGATGAATGGGAGCCTCCAGTCTTGGATGCCAGTGTCTACTTCCTCGTTGTAGCTTAGGTACATATAGAGGTTATTTTTTGGGTAGAGTATCTCTTGACTGACTATTGTGATCGGCTGATAGGTTTTGATCGGGACTTCCTGGGAGGCAACGAGGCTGGCCAAGGGATCAACCCCGATATTCTAAACTTGAGGGATGTTCTCTATGAAGAACCCCTCAAATATGGAGATTATTTCAAGCATAGCTTGGTTATAGGGAATCAAGTCTTCATGTCGGACCTCGTACTCCCCTCGGACCTAACTAACTATCAGCTTGGAATCGCCGTCGGCCTCCAAGTAGTCTACTCTTACTTGTTTAGCAAGTTGGAGCCCAATAATCAGAGCGTTGTACTCTGCCACATTTTGGATCATGTCTCTTTGTTGGAGTAAGCATGGTTGATGACTAGATCATATGGTGAAATTAGTACTATCGAGGCGCCAGCGACAATTTTACTTTTGGGCCCTGTTCTTGAAGCACCGTCGAAGAATATTTGCCAAACGACTTCTGCGCTTGTGGTCATGTTTGAGTTTGTTACTTCGTCTAGGATCTTCTTATAGAGCTTCGATATTTTTGGTACAAGGTGGGCCACCAGGAAATCTGTCAAATCTTGTGACAACTATAATGCTGTATGGAAACAACAGTATTTTCTATATGGCTAGGCAAGAGTTGAGCACTCCAGGTTTAGTTATAAGGATCCTGAGAGCATTAACTCACGAGATTACATGGATAGTTTATCCTGCCACGTAATATCGGGTCTTCTGAATGGCGAAGACCAGAGTGAGGTACTCTTTCTCAATGGGGTTGTCTCTGTGCTCTGCGTCGACCATTATTCTGCTGAGATTATAGATTGCATGTCCATAACCTACATGACATTTCTGGGCTAGTAGAGCTAGGAGGGGTTGATCCTTTGCCCGTACATATAGCAAGAAGGGTATTCCCATAATGGGAGCCACAATACTATGGGGTTCATGAAATACTCCTTGATGTAGTCAAAGGCGCGATGGCATTCTTCGTTCCAAACAAAGGAGACTCCATTCTTTATGAGCTAAGTAAACAGCTGACAACGTCCAGAGAGGTTTGATATGAACCTCCTGATGTATGTCAGTCTTTCTTGAAGGCTACGAAGTTCTATGAAGTTCTTCGGTGGGTGCATTTTTAGGATTTCTTTAGCCTTGTCAGGGTCTACATGGATACCCTTCAAAGTTATGACAAAATCTATAAATTTGCTACTGGAAAATCCCAGAAAGTATTTGGTAGGATTCATCTTAAGCAGGTGCACACGCATCAGGTCGAACATAATCTTCAAGTCTTAGGGGTGATCATCTTTGGAATGACTCCCGACAACGATGTCATCAACCTAACACTCCACTATCTTGCATAGATGTTCACAGAAGATAGTGCTCATAGCTTGCTGGTATGTAGCACTTGCGTTCTTTAAACGGAAGGACATGACTCTGTAGCAATACACTTCTATCAGCGTTCAGAACGATGTATTCTTCTCCTTGTCAGAAAATATATTGATTTGATTGTAGCCTAAGAATTCGTCCATGAAGGATATGTGCTCGAAGCCACAAGTGTTGTCAATCATTATGTCTATGATCGGAAGGAAAAACTCGTCCTTAGGGTATGTCGCGTTCATCTTCGATGGCATTCATGATGTCCAGTCGGAACCGTCGTTACTATTGCTTGACCGTCTTAGCATATGGCAAGATGTTGAATTTGTGGACCGTAATTTGGGGGTCCTATCCCGGCATGTCTTCGTAACTCCAGAAAAAGACATTGATGTACTCCCTAATGAGTTGTAGTAGGGATTCTTGATCCATAATGGATACACTTGCTAACAAAGAAAGATTTAGGGTAGAATTTGTTGCCTTGATTGATTTGTACGACTTCGTCCTCGGTAGGAGGTTCACGTTGCTCGAACTGCATCTTCCATTGTGAGTCTAAAAATTGGGGACACGGTTCTACTTTAAAAAGTTCAGGTGGATCCTCATCTTCTTTCTCAGGGTCAGTTGATACCAAGTTGATTGATAATGTTTGTTTGAACATCTTTTCGATACTGATATCGGAGTTCCAAGCGGAAGATTCTGAAGAGTTAGAGTATAACTCATCTTCTTCATCTGAGCCTTCAGGGTGGTGGGAGGCATGATGTACCCTAAGCCATGCTTGGTCTTATGGTAGTAATTCTCAAAAAAAATTATAGGAGCGTACAGACGCAAAGGCAACCATCGGCCTTTGCTGTAGTTTAAGCCCCTAGCGGCTTTCAGATCGTATCATATCTTATGGATAAGGTGCTTGGTTTGAGAGCTGTACTGGTGAAGTGGTATTTTGTCAGTATCGAGTTCTGGCTCCAGTTTCTCTGGGATAAATGATTGGGGACTTTTTACTCTGCCAAAGATGATGAGTTTGTCTCCTCTCTTCCTTGCTGGAACTATGAAGTAGGAGTTTTGACTGGAGAGAATTAGGTTTACTTCATAGGTAGTAGTCACATGTGTGCAGATGTAAGCCTAGAGCATGCTCAATAGAATATAATATGCTGAGATGTGCAACAACCGAGTATTTTAAAGATAGCCCTTTATTCACAAAATAAGATATCTTATCTTCGAGAATTACATCGTCAAGATAAGGGATGTTAGCATGCGCAGCTACATACTCTTTCAGTTCATCCTTTTCGAGATCTACCCCCAGTTTGAGCAACATTTTCAGAGGACTCCTGTATAGCTTTACCACTAGAGGTTCAAAAGTTGTAGTAAGTGCCAGATCTTCTTTCAACGGTCGACTCGGTCTTCGAAGGTGAACGACCAAAGGTTCGGGTGCTTTCTTGTACAGTTTTACCATGACAGGAGGGGCTATGTTGGTAGCATGTTCTTTAAGATCGACTCTCAAGGGATCAACCGATGTTGTTCTAGTGTCTGCCTTATCGTCGGAATCATAGCCACCTTCATCTATGTGGACTTGCTTATAAAGGATCGAGTCAGAGTAATAAGCCTCAACCTCTTTGAATGGAACAACATTGACAAATTCTATCTTGACGATGCCATGATCATCGACGTACTTTAATCACTGGTTAAAGGTTGACGGTATGATAATGTACTGATGTATCCGTGCACGTCCTAACAGGACAATGTAGGATACATCTACATATATGACGTAGTAGTATTTTTAAATTGTCGATCTAAAATTTGAATTAAATCTTACCAGAGGGTAGATCCTCCATGTGTTGAAGCTACTAATGGCTGTATTGGTTGCTGCTAGGCGATACATCAGGATGCCTGAGGTCTGAAGCAAACTCTGCGGGATAATGTTGATTGACGAACCAGGGTCGATGTGCATTCGATCCACCTTAATGGCGCTGATGTACCTTATTTAATACAGAGGGTGATCATACCTATTATTTTTTAGCAGCATATCTTATTGCGAGAACTTGATATTGGGTATCTTCCCTATCACATTATTGCAGTAGGGGCATACGACAGGATTCTCAGCTAGAGGCTCTTAACCTGCGCCAGGTAGTTGTCATCATTCTGTAATACCTCACTCAAAGTAAACCGAGTGTCTTTGGAATATCAGAGAAGCTCGAATATTGAAAACTTTGCTGGAGTATTGGCTATTTATTCCAAGATGTCAAAGTTGTAGGGCTTCTCCAGCCCCTGAGTTGTATCTTTATGCAGCAGTTTATTAAAGAGAGTATCTTTCTGCTTAGATTTGTCCACTGTCGGTGGCTGGGATGGACCCGGATCGGATGTTGTAGGTGCGATAATTGGGAGCACACCCTCATAATGGATGTCATATTCTCGTTGGTATGCCAGGCCTGACCTTGTGGTTCCTGCTATAGCTTCTTCAAAAGGGAGAGAAACCGTGTAACAGGACTTGGACTTCTTACCCTTGAACTTGGTGGTGGAAGGTGCTGCCTGCTGTATTATGTTTGGAGCAAGATCTAGATGAACCCACATGACCTCCAACCGTGATGTAGTGAAAGGTATCAGTCCGATTGTGTTGTCAAGAGCTGGCAGGAGACTGACAACCTTCATTGTTACCCTGGGGATCGGGATCACTCTGTCTTGGACTTCCATTGCCGAGAAGTTACTGAACTAGAAAGATAATGTAATGCCCCACTCCGCGTCGGCATTATGTATCAAGGTGAGTAGGCAGAACTTCGTTCTCTGATTCTTGCATGCCTTAATAATGTATCTGAAATTTTGAATGCTTGTTTGCTTAAAGAGAATGATAGATCCTGCCTTGTATGCTAATAAGAGAACTCACTTAGCTTATCTTTTAAACAATCATGTCTACTTAACTAAGAGACCCTAAACGCCTGTCTAAACTTTATGTGTTTGCTTGAACATGTTTTACTATAGCCTATGCTTCAAAAGAATCATATCGTGTGCCTGAATGTGTTCAAAGATAAGGTGGGTTGCCCCACAACAAAGAATATAGTCTAATGGTTTGTCTCGTCTGTATCCTAAAGTTTATTTGATAGTATTTTTATGCATTCGTATCGGTCAGATAATGGCTATTGGTGGAGAGCTGAACTGCATGTGTCACGACTGCTACAGAGATAGTGGAAAGCAACCATGAGTCAAAGATGCCAATAGCATCAGATAAATGAGTCATTGGTAAGATGGACCAACCGCTACCGATCCTGAGATACTCGGGGACTGCACTGCATATAAAATTGTTCATTGTGTTAGCTTGGATAGAGGACCGCCCCTAAGATATGCATTGGTGTCTAGATGTGCATTTATCCATAGAGTCTCACAAGACACGCTGCACATACCCTGAAACAGAATGAACGGCTTGTCTTGCTTGCTTGCTTATTCCAATATAAAACTCTGTTTTCAAAGATATTTTATAAAGAAAGTAATATGACTCTGCTATCAAACTGCATGAAATAAATATTAGTAAAACTAAGAAAGATCACTAGTAATATAATATTTTATAACATGATTACTTAGTGTTGGTTTTAGTGAATGCTTGCTTCTGTTCAGTTGTTTATTCTCACTAGTACTTATAAAAGTACTGATCCACCAACAGTTTACTTGCTTGCAGGTACTGGATCGTCCGAGGGAGCGATAGGTGTGCCCCATCCCAAAGACTCGAAGAATTCATGTTTCGATTGCCTCGAGTTGCTATAATATAAAGGGGCATAATGTATGGAATGATGCCTTTGCTAAGAGAAACCCAAGTCCCTCAATTTGCCCCGAATACTCAGTTGGCTAAATGCATTGCATTGCAACAAATGTCCCTCCGCTGCTTATTAGATTGACGCTATGATAGCCAAACAAACTTAAACGATGTTGTCTTAGGTGGGGACAACCCCAGGCTCGCACGGTATCACGTTCTGGTATCAAATGGCCATACGTGCCCCGTGGGAGCGTCGAGGCACGGTGATTTCGCGTCCGGTCCCCCCGTAAGGGAAACGATGGTGAGAGGCCCTCGGGGCCGGGGCATGACAGATACTATATTAGCGGTAACTGTATATTCATCCAAATCCAAGATTAGGGCCTTGGTGTCTAGCAGACGCTGGATGTACCCCTTCAGTGTGTAGTAATCCTGGGTCGCAGGGTGGACATATCGATGGAAGTTGCAATACTGTGGATTATTCACATCGACTGCCTCAATAGGGTGCTTGACGTCGGGGAGCCGAAGCTTGTTTCCCTTTATTAGCATGTCAAAGGTTACCATTACATCATCATCTCCGAAAGAATAAGTTTCTTTTGATTTTGGGACCTCTGCAAGCTTTTGCTCGGATTTCTTGGTTATATTGGCAATAAGAGCCTGCTTTTCTTTGCCATCCCGGGCGCTATCGTTGTTGTTGTTGTTGTAAGGGTATTTTTACCTATCATCAGCAGCGGGAATATGTATTCCCAATAGGAGGGCATCATTTACTTTCTTCTTGTACTAACAATATTTATGGTGAACGTTGTCTAGTCTTTAAATTGAGATTCATCCATCTAGAATCTAACTGTAGGAAGAAGAATTCTTCAACAGGTGTCCATCAGCATGGACTCAGAATTACCAGGGGTAACTTTAGTGCCTCTTGCCTCTACTGCTCGATGTATTCCGGTACATACTCTTTTTCTCTTTGCGTGATGTCCATTAAAGAGGACATTGTCATATCATTTTCTCTATCGTAGAACTATGTAAGGAAAAGATCTTTGAGATCATCAAACGATGAAATACAATTATATGGAGGCTGCAGAACCAATCGGTAGCTATTTCAGATAACGCTCCGACAAAGAGCTTGTTAAGAGGGCGTCGTTACGAGGAAGATGCCCTGTTGCCATCTCAAAGTAACTCATGAATTAACGGAGAGATGTCTTTCCATCAAATAGAGTCAAGTTAAATGACATATACTTGGTGGGTATGGTACATATCTCCACTCGAAGGGATATGATTGTCAGATCCTGAGCTCGCACAGTGAGTCCCGATTGCCCATTGAGTCTAGGCGGGACCAGAGTTCTCGTACCTCCCGTATTGCTTCCCGGGCTTCATTGATTACGAAAGGAGAAGATAATCTGGGAGGGGACGATTATTGCTAATGGGTGGAGTGGCTGCATTTGAATTCTCGTTGGTCCCGAGGTCCAGGATTGCTTGACCAGATTCCCTTGCTAGTTGTGAGGCTATATTTGCCTTGATCTCCAGTATTGTCTAGGTCAAGGCCTGTATAGACACGCTCATGGTCCCGATTGATAATGGCCTCGAGGGTTTTAAGGCACTGTTGATCGTCAGGGCCCTCGTGAGCATTCTCGGTCATGTATGATATTCTCACATGGGGAGACAAGGATGGGTCATGGACGTCACACTTTCTGCCTCGGACTCTTACCGTGAATAGTCATCCAAAAAAGTTGGTAGTATTGCATCCTCTTTGTACTCGACGGGAATACTACCCCCAGTGTAGGAATATTTATCATATTGGCAAAGGCAACCACCCCCAGGGATCTCAGCATCTGTTCCTTGGGAATCACCTTCTTCTCGGAACGCCAGATTATCATAAAGGTTCGAAGGATTACAACTCCTATCTTGCATATCTATCTGAGCTCCTGAGGAAGAACTATCCCCTAGTGGCTGATAGCTTCTTCTTTGAGCGGGTGCCCAGGAAAATACCTTCCATGGGTTCCGCTTCCAGTCCTCCTTGGTCCCGTCGGCTGAGAGCGACAGAATAGAGGTGCTGGACTTTTGAACTCCCGTTATGGAGGGTGCCTTCCAACTAGAATAACATTAGGAGTAGGGAAGATACTCTTCCTCTGGTGCTTGTACCTGTTCTCCGGGTTACAGCCGGATAGGTGCTTTTGGTTGCAGCTCCTGGAATACCGACTACTAGTTTGTAGGTACTGCTAGTTTGTTACAGCTGTAATTATTAATAATGCTGGCATAATGATGCCTTGGGGAAGATACTTCATATGCCATAGTTGATTTCCTTGCTTTGTGCATATGATTGATCATGTTGCGCAAGTCAAGCGAGGGCTGATTCACTTTTGTACCCTTCTTATGAGCCTGGGTAGACCGAGCACATGGGTGCATAGGTGTTGACTTTGCTTCCTGACTTAGGGTTCATACAAGAACTTCCCCAGAATGCTAATGGAAGTCTCTTTAGACTGACCCAGTCCTATTGTCATAGTGAGCTGGACCCTTGGGTCATTTTTGTATAACTTTTCGTTAGGGGCATGCATTACAGTTAACGACGTCTGCTGACAGTCGATCAAATGAGCAATTGTTTGAGCTTGGCGAGCTCGCATTTTTCTAAACTTCTTCATCCTAGCACGCGCCGATGTGTAGTATAAAAATTCCAAGTTTACTTCTTCACCTTTCTCAGCATGGTGCATGTAGTCAGTGTTGCATGATATTCGGTCGAATATAAAACTTTTGTTGCTGTCCTGGCCATATATGGCCATCTGTCTGCGGCTGCCGCCTGGTGCCGCAGAGTTCTTCTTATGCGGCCTTTGACGTAGCTGCATGTAATATGTCTTAGCGTTCGAACACTTGGTATCATAGTATTTTTCTTTACCAGAGCTCAAGTGCTTAGCACTTTCCTTGTCAAAAGAGGTTGCCGCATGAGTGGGGTCAGCCCGTGTGGACGCATGATGTACGTCTCCTGCGACAGGAAAAAAAATAGGGAGCACTTGCTTCGCACTTGGGTGAGTCACAGCGGCCTTTACAACCAATGTCCTGCAGGACTACGTAGGCTTTGCCAGCCTCGGTAAAGTTCTGCCCTCAAAGAGCATTTCCTCAAAGGCTTGCTGGTCGAACCATACAACCATCATCCTATGGGTTGAACCCAGCTTCGACGCATCTGACTGCATCACAAATTTCTCATAAGAGGAGAAGGATGTCCCCAACAGAGTCACCGCCATGTTAGCCGTTAAAGTAAGTTTGGGAAACTTTTGCTTAAGAACCAACAAAAAGTACAAAGAAATCCTAGGCAGAAAATCTAAGTACGATATTTTTGATCTAATGAATGTGATAATAGAGATCGGGTACTGAAATAACTTATTTACTTATTTGATGGTCCGACGAGGGAATGATGATGCTCTATTCTCTTTTCTCTCTTGATCTTGTGTGCAAGTACGTAGCTCTCCTGGGGGGGTATGGTCTCTGAAGTAGAAAAGCAAAGCGGCTTCGGTTGTAACTGTAGATTCATACTATGGGCATACTGCCACACAGTTTCAGTTAGGATTTGCTGTTTAATAAGATCTCAGGGTCATTTTTAACTCCCCCGTATGCATAACTCGGTCATCTGGACATGTAATCAGCACTAACTATGTGAAGATCTTTTCGTTTGTAAGATAAAAGATCTTGTAAGCTGAAAGCCGTATGGTGTCATGGACGCATAGAGTCGTGGCCGTATACGTGCTCTCCTTTATCCTTGTTCTTATGGAAACTTTGGCCATATGGCAGTGTGACCACATGCAAACTCTCGTCTGTCCTTGGTCGAATGGACACTTTGACCGCATGATGATGAGGCCGCATAGGGCCGTAGCCGCTTATGAGGGAACACGTAATTTGGCACGTCTAACGAAGTCATTAATTCATTTATATGACTTTTTATCTTTTTATGAGCCGTCGCTTCTCTTACGATTCTTGAAGCGCTCTGGGTGATGAGTGGTGTGTCCGAATTTCTAACAGGAATGAATGTCGTGTCAGGGGATCTTATGCGGCCCTTACTTTATGGTTGTTCAGCCCGCATGAATTCTGCTATGCGGCTTCCTCTTTGGCTTAATTTCTTCTAAGTTAAACTTGGAGAGCATATTTATTGGACGCATGGATGTATATTTTCCATACTTCTACAACATCTACTTGCATTGTTAGTATCCTATGAAAGATAAAAAATATATATGTTATCTTCTCTAATTTCTTCATAAGTAATCTTACTAGTTGATCTCTCATAGATAGACCATTTATCTTTTACAAAATTAATGTCATAAGCATGATCAACCAGGTGACTGATGTTGAGTAGGTTGTATTTTAATTCTGTTACTAAACATACATCTTTTATTACAGGAAAAAAAGGAATACCAATATTACCATTACCTATAATATAACCTTTATGATCAATACCAAAGGAGACTTATCATTCTTTCTTCATCGATAGCATTGCAAATAGGGTAGCAGCACCAGTCATATATCGTGAGCAACCACTATAGATGATCCACTTGCTTCTAGCATGTAAGGGTTGGTCCACCTACAACACAAGTTGAAGATGTAACATTTGGTACCCACTTCTTTAAGGGTCCTGATATATTAATTTTTGGAACCCATATATATATATATATATTAATTTTCTAATCGTGCACTGTTATGAGATGTGTCCTTTTTGACCGCAATAGTCACAGGTGGCAAAAGTGCTCGTACTAGGTGCATCAGTATAGACATGAGTATGTGAAACAGTATGTTGTGTCTTGCGTAGATACTTGTAATAGAAGGTGTGATTGTGAGAAGCATTTTCTTTGCTTGCTTGTGTCTTATTGTGTGATCTTATGTTTGGTTACGTGTCTCGTGTTAGACTGAGTTATAGGTTGTACTAGCAGGTTCCCCAAAATAATCTCTAACTTTTTAGATGTGGCATACACTTTATTATATTTTGCAGTAAGTAAATCTATTCTTTGTGCAGGAATGTTATACTTCTTATTTTCTATCTCATAATCTTCATTGAGTTTTACATACTCTTGTGTTTTCTTCTCAATGCACTCTAGAGCATCATACAAAATCAACTTTAGTAAAGATATTTCTTCTGTGTCACTACTGGAGGGTCTCTCTCTTATTTATACAAGAGGAAATCCCTGCATTCTCTTACTTATACATTTGTATCTCCTTTCTAGCATGAATATATTTTTCTCTAATTTAATTGCTATCTTCAAGAAGATTACTAAAAACATCAAATAATTCATCAAAAGAAAAATATTCATAAAGGGGGTTTGTAGTTACCTTATCAGCAAATGCCATTAGACATAGGTTTGGAATGTTACAAGGATTTTATTCTTCCTCTGAGTCGCTAGCTTCGCACTCGTGAAATATGCTTGTGTTTGCATATTTTCTTAGAAAAGATCCTTTGCTTGAGTGTTCGTAATGATTCCCCTATCTACCTGTAGGGCGGTCCATTCTTAGATGTCATATCTTCTTGAAGTTATAGCACACAGGTTCTTCATCGTTGTTATCTTGGTAATACATCTTTTTTTGGTTTGATCTCTCAAACCTCAAGAACCTTTTGAAGTTCCTGGAGATTAGGGCCAGTTCCTCATCTTCAGTTTCATCATTAGAGACCTTCTTGGGATATGCCTTGAAATTTATAGTTTTCTCCTTTGGTGTTAATTTTATAAACTCTTTGATGTCCAACTCATGTGTCATAAGTTTGCCATGAGTGTGTCGAGAAGCATGGTGGTAAGGTCATTTCCTTTAATAATAGCAGTAGCCTTAGGGTTCCAGTTCTTCGTGAGTCATTTGAGTACTTTGCCTATCTTTTCATGATTGTTGTAATCATTGCAAAGAGAAGAAAGTGGATTAACAATATCAAGAAAACATGTGAAATTTTGTGTTATGGTCTCATTAGGCTTCATTTTGAATTCTTCATACTCTTATGATAGCCTACTAATCTTGAATTCCTTCACTTGTGAAGTTCCTTCATGAGTTACCTCAAGAAGTTTTCAAACTTTATGTGAAGTGGTATAAGTAGATACTCTATTAAACTCAATCATTTCTACAGCACAAAATAAAGCATTTACAACTCTAGCATCAAGACTAGCATTTTTTTCTAGCTCAGTGTATTTATCATTAGGCTTTTTAAAAAGGTTACCATCTACAATAATTCTAGCAGGATTTTTGGAGCCATCAATAACAACTTACCATAAGTCAAAATCTAGTGACTTAAGATAAAAGATCATACGTGTTTTTCAATAAGTTTAGTTCGTTCCATCAAATATGGGTGGCCTATTTGTGGACTAGCATTCACCATTGTTGGTGTAAATGGGTTTGATAGTTGCCATAAGTTCTACTCTTAGAATGTTAAGCCTATAGAAAGAGAACATGCTCTGATATCAATTGAAAGAAACTCTAGAGAGGGGTGAATAAAGTGTGTGTCACAATTATCCAATAAAATTAAGGTTAGGTACCAACGAGAACTTTAACAAGCAATATAGCAAGTATATGGAAAGTAAAAATAGTTCAGAAGTCACAAATGCTAATACCGCTATGTATACTGGTTTCCCTTGTGCAGGACCAATCCAGTCCCGAGAACACTTGCTCGGAGTTAAATCTACTATTATCACAAATATTTTATAACACAAGTATTGATCCGAAGTTCTTGTCGACTTATTACAATCACATGCTTTGAACCGAAGAGCACAACGACTTCAGACTTGAAATGAATCTTAGAATTTTCCAAGAAAGTTTAACTTGAACAAGTTCTAATCAAAACCGCACTGGCACTTAAAAAACTTAGGAGCTATAATCCTGGGGATGGAGAAGATTGAAGCTCCGATTTATCTCAAATGAATTAAATAAAGTAAGAATGAGTGAGTGGGAATGGTATAAATTTCAAGACTATTTATAGGCTTTTTGTAGATCGAGTTATAGCAGAGTTCGGTCCCTTAACGTTCAAAAATACGAACGTTGGAGCATAG
This sequence comes from Iris macrosiphon, assembly GCA_036927795.1. Taxonomy (NCBI): domain Eukaryota; kingdom Viridiplantae; phylum Streptophyta; class Magnoliopsida; order Asparagales; family Iridaceae; genus Iris; species Iris macrosiphon. Next base: position 104,591,413 of record JAYESA010000018.1, read on the forward strand.
TCTTCAGGAAGACTGTGTCAAATTAGGAAACTAGGTTTCACCTTGCCCGAGTTTGGCCAGAGTTTTATTGGTCAGTTTCTACAATATTCGGTTCAGGTTTCAGGATGGTTTAAGTTAGGCTTGAGTTTGTTTTGGGTAGTCTTATTTGAGTAGTCTCGAATGCCATCTAGTTATCAATTATGACTGAACTTACAATAATCCTAGACTCAAATAAAATATAAAATTATATAAGATAATTAAAAAAATAAACACAAACAATCAACATTCTTCTTGTGATGCAGTAACAACGATGTAGTGTGATGATCTTATATTATAGCATACAGAATCAAGGTTTAGTTCAACTATCAAAATTAAGTTGACCATGAGCAATTGGGCCAACAAGACAGATATCTGCTAACCATGTCGATGACAAAGCAGATATCTAGTCTCATACATAGCATTGTATATATCTTCCTACTATCGAAGCGTAAGGAATCACTTTCATGTCCTCTATCTCTTTCGGTGTCTTCGAATAATGCTCCTTTAATAGAGAAATTACATGCCAGGTAATAAACCATTTTTGAAATTTTGTATGCTAAAATGAGTTAGTACAATATCGATATAGGTAGCGTGAGACAAGTCCAACATCGTTTTCCAACAATCTCGTAAAACTTTGATCGTAAGGATGTGACCAGCTTCTGCCAAGTCTTTCATATTAAATTGTTTGGATAACCATACCTTTACATTAGATAACACCATCATATTTTTTCCAATGAGTAAGATGTCATTCACATAAAGTATTAAGAATACTACCACATATCAGTCACTTTTTTTGTATACACGTGACTCATCCAGAATTAACCAAATCCATAGAATTTTATCACCAGATCAAAATAGATGTTCCAAGATATAGAAGCTTGCTTAAGTCCATAAATGGACTTCTTGAGCTTATAAATAAGATGCTTTAGGCCCTTTTCAATGAAACCATCTATTAGTTTCATATAGATGTTTTTCTCAAGACTTCCATTAAGAAAATTTGTCTTAACATCCATTTTCCAAATCTCATATTCGAGATGAGATCCAATAGTTAAAAGAATCAGACAGACTTAAGTATGGCTAGTGGCAAAAATATTTTCTCATAATCGATACCCTCTTTCTTAGTAAAACTTTTTGCAACAAGCGAAACTTTAAAGGTTTTATGCTTACCTCCCGATCCACTTTTTCCCTTGTAGACTCACATGCATCCAATGGCTTTCACACCATTGGATGGCTCTACGAGCACCCAGACCTAATTAGAATACAAATATTCCATTACACCAGTGGATTGTTCTACGAGCTCCCAGACCTGATTAGAATCCATATATTCTATTTTTGATATCATGGCTTTTTGCCAAGATTTAGCATCTTTATCTTGGAGTGAGTCATTATAGGTCCAAGGATCATAATCTTATTCCTAAGGGATGAAGTCTGACGACTCTTCAAAAACATGAATCTACTAGATTGAACCACAACCCTCCAACTACGATAAGGCACTATAGGTTATAGTGTAATATTTGTGACAAGTTATGGAATTACTTGTGGTTCCTCCTCTTGTATTGTTGGTATTAAAGTATTAGTATCTCTCCTCTCAATTCTTCTAAAACAGCTATACTCATGGGTTTATGGTTTATCATATAGTTTTCCTCCAAGAATTGTACAATAGTGCTAACAATGACCTTTTGATCCTTAGGACTATAAAATAAACCTTCTTTTATTTCTCTTGGATTGCCTACAAACATGCGTACTTCAGTATGAAATTATAACTTATCTGTGTTCTTATTTAGCAGATGTTGTAGACTACCCCAAATCGAAACATTTTTAGACTAGGCTTACGCTCGGTCTGTAGCTCTGTAGGAGTAATAGCTACTGACTTAGAAGGTACCAAGTTCAGAATATAAGCTGCAGTCTCTAAGGTTTGTCCCAAAAGTGAATCTTGTAAATCTGAATAACTCATTATTGATCTAACCATCTTCATAAGAGTCCTATTACTTCTTTCTACTACATCATTTTGTTGGGTATTCCAGATTCAATCAATTAGGAAGTAATCCCTAAACACTCCAAAGTGGTATTCGCCACAATAATTTAATAATATATTTTGATACATTTTTTATGACATTTATCTGTTTCAGCCTTTTACTCTTAGAATTTCTCTGAGCCCTTAGACTTACGGCGCATAAAATAAAAGTATTCATACCTTAAATAGTTGTCACCTCTAGCATGGATAGTCATTACCGTGAAAGGCCTTTTGGTCATTTTACCTTCCAAACAGGATCACAGACTAGAAATGCCTCCACTCACTACCAAAATAAATCAAATTAGCGACGTCTAGAAACATCGCTAAATGGCCTAAAAATATCGCTAAAATTTTTAGAGGCGTAATTAGCGACATTTCAATGAAGTCGCGTTTAAGCTAGTCATTGACAGGAAAAATGTCACAAAATATCGCTATAGGGATATTTTATAGCAATGTATTTGCGTCGCTAATATTTTTTATATTAGCGAAGTTTAGTGACGCAACATCGCTACATTAGCGACGTATTTAGTGTCGCTAAACATCACTAATTTTTTTTATTTAGCCATATTTTGCAACACATTTAACGACATTTTATTGACCTGGCAAATATTGCCATGTTAGCAATTTAGCGACATTCAGCGGCGTATTTAGTGACTTATTTCGTGACGTATCTAGTAACATAATTAGCGACGTATTTAGTAACATATTTATTGTCGTATATAAAATATCGCTAAAAGTCGATAACTTTTTTGTCAAAAAAAAATATATAATATAAAATAGTTTTTAAACCAATCTTCCTACAGTTTATGAATTTATAATTTATATAAATAGACCTGGAGCAACCATCCATTGAATTCGCTGGGTTCGTCGACCCCTTCGGTGGAACACTCAACAATGATAAATTAACATAAATTTAATATGAATAATATAGTAAAATTTGAAGAAAACAAAATATTGGGATGACAAACTGTGTCAAAAGAAAATCTTGTCGTAAATAATACAATAAATATCCACACAACTGAGTGTTTGAAATAAAGTCTGAAAGCCTCAAAAATAAAGAATATTCATAAATAATCAAATATCATAGGTTAAAACATAAACAATCAGTAAACTATCCTAACAATGACTATTGCAGATCTGTAGGAGGCTGACGATCGTCCCGCATCAGGGATAAGAATAAATCATACTACTCCCATAAAATCGACACAGATGTCGATAGGGAAGGCAGTGACGTCGGTGGAGTCTGTGTCGATAAAGGCGCACCAGGAGGACGTATCTGCTCTAATGCTGCTAGTCGATGGTTCTATGAATCCATGGTAGATAACAGTCTCGTACTACTATGAACCATTGAATCCTGTATCATCGTCAGCCTCTCACCTATGGACAGTTGTGATGCCTGCAGCTTCATCACACTGCACTCTGTCGATGCTCAAAGATCAGCTGTCATATCCTTGAGCTCTATGATGTTGCGCTCGAGCATATCAAATCATGCGATGAACATCGCGTCATCTGCCTGCAGTTGGGACTGGCGGTGCTCCTCCATCCTTCACAGCAACTCGTAACAGAGAGATGTAATCTGACTGTCAACGGTCTCCTGGACTAGGGACGATGCCAGCGAGGGCTGTGGGGAATGCGCACTTGCAGTAGAGGCCCTAGAGGACTGTATCACAATAAGGATGCCATAGGATCCCGTACCGTAGTACGTACCCCTCTGGAGACCACCAGTGGTGGTCACTTACAGCTCGTCTACCGACGAAGCTGGAGAGGGCTGCAAGAAAGTACCAGCCTCTCCCGCTGTAGATGTACTAGCAGTCGCCCGCTCCCGCAGCCTAAGATACTCGGCCTAGGAAAGTTTGGATACTTAATAATTGCTAATGTGTCTAAGGTACTTATTACTAACTACATGGATATTTATTTGCATATTTTCTAAGTTATATTAAAATTAACACAAAATAAAGTAATACTTACATAGATCAGCAAGGCCATCTAATCAAAGAGATTCCCGCCCTATCGATGGGTGGCCAGGAAGACGGCCACCATGTTGGCATCCTCACCCCTCTGTACCTGTTAAAAATATATACTTAGTATTAAATTTAAATATTTTATCCTACTACCATTTTATCATACTTGTATTAAAATAATATATCTAAAATTAAAAATATACTAAACGATAAAAATGTTTCGTCATCAGAATTGAGCTACCACACCACTTTGTTGCCTTCTTCCTAGCCGCATTGGCTTTCTCAGACCTTTCCTTATACCTCAGATTGTCGAATCTAGCCCTCATCGCAGTCCACTGCTTAGGCGTGATCCAACCTTGGATTAATTTTTTTTTACGATCATGAGACTTCTGGTCATCCGGAGCATCACGGATCAGCTTGACGGCAACAGCAAGAAATATATTCTCGATCAACTCGGCCCGGTACGGTGGATAGATATATGTTTGCTACAAGAAGTAATTTAGTAAGTTATATAATATGCATAAATTAGATGATTGATATAATATATTTTTAACTTAAAGTGCGCAAACTAGAACGCCTTCCTCTCATCCGGAGCATCAGAGTAACTGATCCAAGGGCCACCATAGATGTACCTCAGAAAGTGGCACTGGCATCTTTGTACCGACGAGGGATGATATCTATACAGAGATAATTATTTTTATCGAAAAAGTAAATATATGATGAATAAAGAAATACACGATATATATGATGCTAAACCAACTAATTGACTTACTTTGTACCATCGGCCCAAATCTCCATTCTCGTCTCGTCCGGAGGTGCGCATGGAGGATCTCGTTGATGCTGGGACGATGTTGGCTTAACCTCTGCCATATGTTCATCTGTCTCCATGGTTTTGTCAGCAGGAGGAACGCTGGACGAGGGATGCCATGTAACGTCATCGTAGTCGGAGATGTTACTGGTCGATATACTATGGTACTTTGCGTCGAGGATCCAAAACCAATAGTAAGAAGTACCGGAGGAGAACTCCGTCTACCTTGGGACCTGTCGAACGCTCCGCATTATCCTGTCATACCTGGTAACAAAATATGATAATAGAATAAATAAACATATATAGTACATTTTACAGTCAAAATATTATGCATATCTCACAGCATTAATAGAATTGAACAATAAATAACTAGTAGTGTCACAAGTCTAAATTGATAGTATATTCTACAGTCAAAATATAATACATATCACAAGTCCAAATGAATTTATTTTATTTTCACAAATCTTCAGATAATTTATCTTGTTCGCCTTCCTCATCCTCTTCTTCCTCTTCCTTCTCATCTTTACTTTCATTTACTTCATCTTTGTCTTCGTCTTCCTCTTAGGATAATTCTACCTCTTCTACATTATTAGTCGTGTAATGAGTAGTTTTCGTTGAGTCCACATCTATAATATTGGTTACAAGAGGTTGCTCGTCCTCCTGATAAACTATTTTATCAACATCAAAGGTATTTCTAGCTTTAGTCTTGCATACTGCCCACTAATCCGATCTCGCTATCCCCCGTCTAGTATAAGTTCTGAAGTACACGAGCTGAGCCTGACTTGATAGGACAAATGGTTCGTAGCTTTGATATCTATGCTTGTAGTTTATATCCACAAGACCATGCTTGTCAATTTTCCAACCTTGATCTTAAATCGGATTGAACCATTCACACTTGAATAACACGATCTTAGCAGGTTCTGTGCCATAATTATATATAAACTCCATAATCTCTCGTAAGATACTAAAGAAATTATTGCCTGGATCGATATCTTTGTAGTTCAAAGATTTGATACACGAATAACTGCTTTTCATGGAATCAAGATCCAAAAAGCTGTCTCTGATTGGAGCATTTGTTGACTTGAATCTAAATCCATTCACATAGTAACTTGGCCATACTTTGACGGCAGTAATTGGTCCCTTGGCTAGAGTTCTAATAGATTCAGTCTCGGATGTTATTAGACGATCGACCTAAATACCATAGTAGAGATAGTAAGTTATTTATTATGCAAGTGCATACAAAAAAAGTAATTACCGAGATCCTTACATATGTGCTGAACCAAGAAGGAAAATAATATCTAATTTCTTGTTCTACTTCTTCGTCTGTTATGTAGGGTGTAACCGATCTCAGATCATCATTATATATGCTAAAAAATAATGAAACAACCGCTGATTAGTGGCATAATATTACCTCATACTATTACATTAAGATGACATAAACGTAGACGTATTAATTACTTACCCACTTTAGCTTCTCTACTTTATCCTCGTCGCAATTGAGTAATATATACAACTGAGCAGCCCTTAGCTCATCGTTATTCAAATATCTCTTCTTTATTTTTCTTGAAGGCTTTTCGGACGCATTGAATACTTTTACTATTGCATCATTAGATTCCTGATATCCGTCGTCGTTTCTTGGAGCTTCGTCGTTTCTTGGAGCTCTCGTTCTATTAATAGCAACATAAGGTTTGAAATACGTCGAGCAAAACTTTGTAATCTTTTCAAGAATATAAGCTTCACAAATAGAGTACTCAACCCGTGCCTTGTTTTTTATTTTTTCTTTAGGGGATTCAGATGCCGCTCGAACGGGTAGATCCACCAATAACCAACAGGACCACTAACACGTGTCTCATAGGAAAGATGAATTGGCAAATGCTCCATGGGGTCAAAGAATCCAGGAGGAAATACCTTCTTGAGCTTGCAGAGTTTTACCGCAATGTCCTTATCTTGCTTTTCTAGACGATCGATGAGCAGCTTAGTAGAACAAAGATCTCTGAAGAATATGCTGAGCTCTGTCAATGGATCCCAAACTACCAGCGGTAAAAATTCCTGAAATACAATCGGAGTTAACCTTTTTCATGAATACGTGATAATAGTGACTCTTTATATCCGCTAGTTTGTTCTCCTTGAGGTCGAAGCATATTCTCATGTTCGACACGTGCCTGTCTGGAAATTTTAGACCCTGAATCAAATTATTCAAAAAAACTTTTGGCAACTTTGCACCCCCTAGTAAGATCTCTATAATCAAATCCATCAGTCGGTTGTAGCATTCATGCGATATGTTAAAATCAGACTTGATGCTCCAAAATCTTATAACCCCCTCCAACGGTGAATGATCCTTACAACCAGGATATGATGGAGTCCTTGCATACTCCAGCAACTCTATAAACTTCGCAGCATCGGCATTTTGGGCCTCCTCAGCTGCATCATGATTGTCCGGATCAAAACTAGGCCCCACCACATCAAAAACCATGTTCACATACCCGTCTTCGTATGCAGCGTGGTCATGGACATCCATATACGGCTCCACATAAGGTTCCGACCCCGATGCTAATGATACAACTTCTCTATGCGTGGTCTACTAATATTAATTCGATGTGAAATCCTTCGAGCACAAATGATATGTGACTTCCACTTCTGGATGATATTTTGAGATTGCAATATCTTACACACGCACACTTAATTTTGGTACCGTCCATGTATTGAGATAACACATTGGAGAACTGCAGGAACTACTAAACACCCTCTATGAATTTATCCCGTACATCTCACATGTCATCAGAATGACGGTTGTGCATCCACGAATGATGATGCAGATAGTAATTCATATCCATTTCTAGATAATTCTACAAAGATGAATAGACATCATTTAAGAAAATAGTTAAATTATAGTACATGTCACAAGTCTACTCATCGACACACACATAAGAATACTTAGGAATATAATACATGCACTGATACACCTAGTCCTAGCACTGATACTTCTTCGTTCAACTCTGTATCCTGGATATGTATATTGTAGTGTATCAGTGAGTGTAAACTCTGTATCCTGTATATCCATACTTGACATTTGTTTAGGCCATGACTTTCTAATTGAAAAGTTAAATCAAGGATATCCAGTGCCAATTTTTTTTGGTCCAGGATACATAGTTGACACTCACTTATACACTACTAGATATCCACACTTAACATGTATGTGTGTGTCTGTGTCCGATAAAATACTCACAACCTTATCCTCGATATCGTATCCTAACCTTTCATATCCATATATCCTACAATTTTATCATATGTATCATGAGATGACATGATACCAACATGTGTGTGTTCATGTCCGTGTTAGGGTTGGTATATGCATGTTAGTGTGTTTGTGTGTTCGAGTTTGGGTTAGTGTTAGTGTCCCATGTGTTTGTGTATGTCCGAGTTAGGATTAGGATAAGGTTAGTGTCTGCATCACCGAGATATCCACACACACACACACACCCTTACTGTACTGTGCATAATTGTGCACTGGTTAACACCTTACTTGATACCCAAGACTGCGTCTAATTAACTCAAATAGAGTTAGGGTCTGTGTCGTGTCTCAGCTTTGGGTTAGGGTCTGTGCTATATCATAACCAAATTGCCACTCTCCCACACTACCTGCAGCACTTCTCATATAATCCAACATCCCGACCACATCATATATATAATATCAAAGGAACCCCCCAAATCAACGGCTATAAAGTATAAAGGTATAATCTAACATCCCGTCACTAATCCAATATCCCGTGTGCACTATACTTCTCATATAATCCAATATCTCGTCGCTAATTTGACAAAATTTAGTAGTGACTTGACATGTACACACACACGCACATACACACACACACATACACACGCACACACGCACACACACACACACACATACACACACACAAAAATACATGAACACACGCATACACATGAACACACACACAATTATATACTCACAAGCCAATTATATGATACTCAACAATATATGATACTAAATTCATAATAAAATCCTATCAAACAACTATATAGCATATTTGTGGGTGTTGTATTATCTGTGTCCATGTGCGTGATATACTAGTGCAACCAAATTTCCTAATTATGCAACAAAACTTCCATACTAACTAGGATGTGTCTCCATGTATGTCCGGGTGTGTCTCCATGTATGTCCGTGTCCACGTGTGTCCATATTTGCCCGTATGTGTCCGTGTCCATGCGTGTCTACATATGTGTCGGTGTTAGTATGAATCGTGTCATGTAGGGTTGTGTCATGTGTGTGTGTCCATGTGTTCGGGTCCATGTATCAGGATTAGGGTTGTGTCTTGTGTGTGTCCATGTGCTCTAATTGTGTTCAGAATGTGTGTGTGTGTCCTAGTTGTGTCCGGGTTAGGGTTAGGGTTTACCGAGCCGGGAGGAAGGGAGGTGGAGCGCCTGAGAGAGGGGTCGATGGAGGAGGACCATGCCGGAAGGAAGAAGCCACACCGGAGGGGGTGGAGCCGCGTCTGGGGTCGTCTATGTCGGGATAGAGGGCGAACACAGCCGTGTCGGGGGGGGAGGGAGGCAGGGAGGCGGTCGAGGGGGTGGGTGGGTCACCGGATCCGCGGAGGGTTGCCGTGGGAGGGTGGATTCCGGTAAAGGCGTGCGAGAAACGAAAAGTCAGGAAAAGTTGGGAGGAAAAGAAATAAAAAGTCGAATAGACGAGGAAATCCTATATTCAGTAATTTAGCGATATCCGCTCGAGATATCGCTAAACGTCACTACATTTTAAATATCCTATGACATATAATTGTTGGAGTCGTTAAACGTCGCAGTTTTTAAAAATATAGCGATGTTTAGCGACTTGTAGGTGACACAATCTTTCATAATACTAAAAATTGTCGCTAACCGTCGCATACGGTCGCTGATAGCGATGTATTACGACATTTCTAAAGAACATCATAATTTTAATAGCATTAGCGACATGGTTGTCCAAAGTCGTAAATTCGTCGCTAATTTAAAATTTAGCAATGTCATAAATAGATGTCGCTAAAAGTCGCTAATTGAAAAGTCTGCGACATTAGCGACGTCGCTAAAAACATAGCTAAAATTTGAAATTAGGAACGTCGGTAAATATGTCACTAAACGTCGCTAAATCAAAAAACTAAGTGACTTTTAGCGACGTTAAAGAAGCTTATAGCGACAATTCTTAAAAAAACTGAAGTACAGTCGCTAAACGTCGCTATATTTTGCCAATAACGATGTATATCAACGTTTATTTTTGGAGTCGCTCAAGTATTTAATATTAGCTATATTTTATTGTGACATCGCTAAAAACTTCGCTGTTTTATCATATTTTGGTAGTGACTTCTAATAAATCAAAGGTCCATCATTAACCAATCTTTAAGTTCTTCTTTGGTTGATATGGCCCAACCACAATTGCCACAGATATGTTTGGTCTCCCGTCCAATATACTTATCTAAAGCTATAAAATATCATATTCTATGATCTTTTATTAAGTTTCTTCTAAGTACAAGTGTCACGCCCCAGTCCCAAGATACACGGGACCAGGCCACGTGGCAATAGCCAATTAATACATCTCCGAAGGATTTTTTAATTTAATGGATCCTACAAAGAGTACTCTGCTGTCCTAAAATACTAACAAGTCCAATACTAATATCAAAACAGGTGATCTAATCTCATCCACAATATGACCAAGAAGTACTAAAATAAATACTGGAAAATAAATGCCAGTCTGAAATATCATAATACAATCTAAAATGTCTAGTGGGAACAAATCCACTACTATGACAAAATAAAAATACTGAAAGACAGATAAAAATAATAATGACTGGGGCATCGGCTGACTAGATAATGATGCTCCAATCCTAGGCGGAAGGCCTACCAAATGATCACGGAAACTCTGACGGTAGCACCTCTAGCTCCTCCTCGGATGCGTACCTCGTCTTCTGTCCGGGTCCATACACTGTAGGATGATATGTCTCGTCCAAATCTAGAAGGGAACTAGGTCCTCAGAGGGACGTAACAAGATACAAAAATGCATGCCATATATAAATACTGAATAAAATTAAGGGTGTGCTAACCATCTAGTGAATGCAATATGAGGACAACCTTGGTACGTACGGATAGGTGTAGGTATAATGTCCATACTCCGAAGAACGAGGTATCTGTACATGTAACATCCATCATTCCGTAGAATAAGGTATCTGCAAATATATATACATCCGTATTGCTCCAAAGAATGCGGTATCTGAATAAAGGAAGTCATTGGATCCGAGGCTCCTCTGGATACTACGGATTCAAATGTGTGTATCCCATACGCCTACTAGTGGTCCTCCCCGCCCAATGTAGATATACAAGTCGAATACACGATGTTTATACCACGTATCTATATGCCAAGTCTCTACTAATTATATAACCCTAATTACGTACTAACCGTGATGCATGTCACACGCACCGATAACTAGTCGGGTACGCTAATCCGTATCCCAACATGAATTTGTTACCATGATGTGTGTAAGAGTGTCAGGTCTCGGAAGATATCAGAGTATCCTCCCAATGGGGGTAAGTTTGCTAGTGACTAGGTCAATTACACTACTTGTCGACTGCACCCGAGTCAATCTCGGACGTGCACAGTTATATAAAGTAAAGCAACAAGATATTATACAATATTTTCATAATTTAAATTAAATAATAAATATGGCAAGGTATATTGCCTGGGTCCTTAAGCTGCGAGTACCAATAACCAGCTCCTGAAGTCTCTCCTAAATGGTCCAGCGACCCTATACATATAGTATAATATAGCAATTCGATCATCAGACACTAAAGTAATATGCACAGACACACTACGCTACTCTTAGACACTGACGGAAGGGTCACGCTGGTCAACTAATAGAGTCACGTGTGTACGCAGCTGAGAAGTACACTTGTCTTGTCCTCAGTTATCGTGTACCTCAAGGCAGCAATTTACCAAAGTCCTGTTACGAACTAGTTATGTTCTGTACAAAAATACATGTCCTAATTATCATGTTAAGGTGTACTTGGTTACTTCTAGGTTTTTAGGTAAATCACATATTTCTTATTAACAAGTTATTTATTATTTGAGTAATTACTAATCTAAATGAACACACACACACATGTTGCCCTTAGGGTTCATATTACTTTACACGTGTCTATTTGACGACACGTTGACACCACGATACATGAAATTTAATTAAAATAAAAATGCAATATCTAGTCGTAGCCGAGGGGTCTGTGCTCGTCGACGTCCTATTCTCCTACGAGGGGATAGAGCTCCGGCGGTGCACGGAGAAGCAGCAACATTCTCGGTAGTAGTTGTAGCAGCAGCAGCGGTTGGCGGTGGTGCAAAGGCTGGTTACAGGTGGTGTTGGGGTGGTGGTGATGGTGAGGCTGGTTGCGACGTTGTCAGTAGTCAAGCGGTGGAGGTGGTGGAGGGAAGTCAGGAAAGGGAGTCGGGTGGGTGATGGTGTTGAGGATGGTGATGATGGTTGATGGAGATGGACTGGCGGTAGTATTGGCGGTTGGGAGGCGGTTGTCCGACGTCAACATGGAGGGACAGGCGGAGGGGGTGGTGGCTGAGGCGGTTGAGGTGGTGGCGGCACTGTGTGATCGGGGAAGGGAAGATAGGTGATCGGGTTAGAGGGGGAGGTGAATAGGATTCGGGTAGGGTTTTATTTGGTTAGGGGAGGGAGAAACATATATATATATATATATATATATATATATATATATATGTATATATATATATATATATATGTATATATATATATATATATATAGGGAGAGAAAAAGGGGTCCTCCTAGGGAATTGGGCCGGCTAGGGTTTCTTGGGGCGGGTGAACATGTTGTCATGAAGGAGTGTAGGGTGTATATAGGCTAGGTTGGGTCTAGCTTTGGGTAAGGTTGGTCTTCTCAATAATTTAATTAGAAACTAATGCGCAAGGTGTTCTTTAATCAATTGGAAATACATGGGAATAAAATTGGGTGGGACACAAGTGTCATGGGCGTAGCAGACTCAGAATCGGTTAGTGCCATAATTTGGGTTGTATAAAAGTGGGTTGGGTATATGTCTTAAATTTCGATTGGAACGAACAATTATGCAAGGTTGGATTTATTGGGATTTAAAACTAGAAGATTACAACGAATATTGTACGACTAAAATGAAGCACAAGATAGAGTATTTATAAGTTACACAAGGGTCATAATGATAGTCTGGCATGTCTAGAAAATGTGTATAAAACATGTTTGTAGGTTATTGCTAGTGTAGTACTCCAACTATCAAAATAACGGTGGGGTGTACTAAGTAATAAATATTGTACAATATATCAAATACGGTATAATAATTCTAATTGGCTCCAAATTAAACCTAGTCTCTCTATCTAAGCTATGTAGACCAAAATTTGGTTGAGGGGGTTTACAACAAGTATGAATCTTAAATCACGATTTGTGTATCCAAGTACCACCAAAACCGAGAATATAACTCAATATTTTGTCCCTTTCGAAGAGGATCATAACATGAACTCAGGATATCATAATCTTAATACCTTATTTTCTTTTCAGAAAAAAAATATCAATAACATAGGATATTACAATTCTTAATACTTTGGTCTCTTTAAAGATAAAATATAGTAGTAACACAAGATATTATCCAATTTGATAATATATTCTTTTTGGCATAAATGCATGATAATCATGATTAGGTTTCACTTGTGTGTTTATGTGTCTGTGTCCTACGTATCTTAAGTTCTAAAGGAATTTGACTATTATAATTTAAATATTACTCGCAAGGCTATCTCTAATAAAATTGATTTAAATTTCTATTAATTGGGTTAAATATGTTTAACAAAATTTTGGATTTCGAAAATGGCTAACTCGAGAAATTCTTAAAAATTTTGACAATCTCCTTTGTATTTTGGACTTAGAAATTTTTTACAGTTTATATATAGACCTGAACAACCCTCCCTAGAATTTTCTTAGTTACGCCGACCCCTTCAGTGGAACAACTTCAACAATAAAAATTATACACAGTTCATATATTTGTGAAATAAATTACAAAATAAGAACTTTCTTATGGATGCTAGGCATTACCTTAGCAACTAGCCATTTTAGCAATTTAGCACTAATCCAGGTTAACCATACAAGTCTGCAAAGCTCAATACAAGTCAAAAATTATAAATCTATATAAAATTTGTAGATGACATAATCATACAAGACTGAAAAATACAATTCTTAATAGTTTGTATATCAATCATCTTACTCGTAAGATATTGATATTAACTTCACATAGCATACTATAACATTCTCTTAGGAATTTTAGTCAAAAATTAATTATTTCGAACTCAAACTTAGCCATATATCAATAATACAAAAAATTGTCTAAATTCTGAATTCTAAATAAGATCAAATAATACAAATTTGTCTAAACTGTCTTAAGGTTTATTTGCAAATTATTTTGGAAATTTTTAAATAAATACCTATAAATATAAAAGAATTTATTTAGAAAATAAAATATAAAATATTTATAATAAATATCTTTTTTAAGAATATAATAATGATAGGAATTAATGTGGTTTATGGAAAATGAATTATGACATAGGACTGCAATCAATGAATCGGGTCATGAAACGAGAAATTATTGCAACTATCAGTACTAGCATGGCAGTGAGTACTTGTAACATGATTCAGGATTAAGTAAGATTATGGGGATCAAGATCATATTTTATATTATTACTTTTTAATACTTGAATTTTAACACCTAGTTTTGTTCTATATTTTTAAACTAATATATGTTAGCATTTGTGAAAGCGAGAAAATTATGGACTTTAATTGATGTTTTTGTTGATAATTTTACATAATTGACTTTAAGCCTAGGATATTAGTTATGCATTTTATAAATTGAAATATTTTTTCATAAGATCGCTACTATAATTAAACTTTATTCACAACCTACTTTTCTTCACCATATAGATATTTATGGCTTGGCAGCAAAAGTTGCAGTCATAAAATTCTATCAAAAAAAATGGTACCTTATTTGTAGTGTAACCACCTAATTTTGGAAGAGAAGTATTTTTGCCATTTCAATAATTATTTTAAATTTTTTTAGGGATAATAATATTTATTATTATATGTATTGGTTTTGTGCAAGCTAATTAAAATAGACTATGTGATTAGTTGGTTAATGAGTTAGCCTATTAATTACACTTAGTGTTAGTGAGCCAAAGTAGTCCTAACTAGACTTGACATGACCTATTGGTTTTAACTAATTAGTTAGTTATGACTAAAATAGGTCTATTACACCCATTTGGACTCAAGAATAGAATATTCTTTCATAAGGAATTGTTAGATCATATTCATGAGAGAATAGAGAGGGCTTTTGAGTCATATCAAACCAACATGGAGCATAACCCTAACCCTAGAGAAGGGAGGCAGCCACTATATATATATATATATATATATATATATATATATATATATATATATATATATATATATATATATATATATAGTCTTATTTAGTTCATTAATAGCCTCCATTCCTCCTAATTAGTTCATCCCCAAATTTCTTCTAAATTTGAGAGCAAAGCCTATTCCACCCACTCTCAAATCTCATCTCATTTTATTTTAAAAGAGGCTAAGGAGCTTGACATTGCTAGAGGAAGCTTTGGAGGAAAGTATTAGGCTAGGAATTTTGTCCAACCTTTATTTGTGTCCATTTGGTGGTGATACATTGGGAATCCATCTTTCAATAGATAAAACTTTTATTTATCTATCATTTTCTAATCTAATTATGGTATTAGACCCTTAGAAACCTTCAATAGCTAAGGACTACCTTTAGGAAGAAGAACTGGATTCTTATGAGCCCTATTGTGATAGTTATATTAACTTTTGTGGTCAAATTGGAGGAAATTCGAGTTTGGGCCAATAGATGTTCGTAGGAATAATTCTTTCATGATTTTAAAGTGAGATTAATAATATATTTGTGTGTGTGTGTGTGTGTGTGTGTGTGTGTGTGTGTCCATAATTATATACGAGGAGTGCATATCATGATAGTTCATGATACAATATCGTAGAAAGGGTATTTGCATATGTATTGGGCTCTAACATGCCAAATTCATCATATTGCATTAAAATAGCTATTACATATGTTCTATATACTATATTTAGTGATTTGGTTGTGTTGCTTTAGTTTGAAGAGAGTATCTTGGTGGTTTGAGTTGTGTATCGTGTGTATCAGAGAGCGATACATGTGTGTATCACAAGTGCAAACCAAGTGTTTGATAATTGGTGTATTGGGTTATAATTTGAGTATGATATATATATATATATATATATATATATATATATATATATATATATATATATATATATATATATATATATATGTGTGTGTGTGTCTTTGTTTTTTGATACTTATATGTATTAGTGTCCTAGTGTTACTAGTGTGGTGTACCAATGAGTGTTGAGTGTGTATTGGTTTGGTATCATGAGGGATTGGGTTGGTGAGTATCAAGGTGGTGCAAGAGTGTTTGATGAAATGATATTATAAGTTGTGTATATGTGTGTGTGTGTATGTATGTGTGTGTGTATGTGTCTATATATATATATATATATATATATATGAGTGTGTGTATGATATTATATTGGAAGTGGTATATTTGTGTTAGAGGAGAGGGGGAGAATTGTGTTCATTAGTGAGTGTGATGTGTATGTGCATGTGTGAGTGTATGCTCTGTGGTACAGAGATATGCAAGAGTGAGTATATGCTCTATGGTACAGAGATGTGCAGGTGATGGTGTATAGGGTATAAATGTCAATATTCAGTGACTGTTGTAAAGTATGGGTCTACGAGTGAGTGAGTGTGTGTGTGTGTGTGTGTGTGGTGTTTGTGCAAGGAAGGGTTGCAGGCAGGAAACAAGGAAGGGGTGCAAACTTACCTCAATATGCATTGAAGTGTAGGAAGGTAAAAAGAAAAGAGGGGACTAAATTAACAACAGTAGTAGTGGCTTACCTGTGCCACAAAATTATATGTGCTCACGTGCTTGAGAGGGTGTAATTAGTAAAATATAAGATGAGAGGGTAAAGTGTACCAGTGAGTGCTTATGCTTGAGGTTAAGTGTAGAGGTAATTTGAGTATTAGAAGTTAAGGGTTAGAATAGAGTTTGAGGTTGTGTTGGCAATGCTCAATTGTTTTGAGGGAGTTAGGACTGATCAACCAAATAGGAATCATACCAACCCAGGTTGAAGTTGTCACTACCATATTTTCTTGAAAAGGGTATTTTGGTCATTTTATAATTAATTAAATATTGTGCATGTTGAATATTTATTTATTATATTATTATTTATTATTAGCATTTAGATTTTATTTTTTGACTTGTGTTAGAGGACCTAACTAGTTTAGATTAGAACCATGGACCAACATTTAATTTTAGTTAGAATTGAGCCCAATAATAAGCTCAGTCATTAGGAGGATGATTAATTAAGTTAAGCCCATTAAACTATAACTTTCCTTCCTTAATTAATTTTTTCATGAGAGGTCCCAAGGGGTATTTTAGACTTTATATAGTAGCTTGAGTGAGGGGGCAAGGAAGGCCTATATAAGGGGTGAAAACTTTCTCTCTTCATTTTTTTATTCCAAATTTAGATCTAGATTTTCCCTCAACCAATTTTATTCATTTCCACATCAAATTTCTACCAAATTTCTTTCCAGTTCTTTTCCAAATTATCATTGGAGGTTATTAGAGTAAGGATCTACAAGGAGGAAGCAAGGATCTACAAGGAGGAGTAAGGATCTATAAGTTGGAGGCTCTTTTCACTCAAATTGAAAGTTTTATTGGAAATCCATCTCCCAATAGGTACAATTTAGTTTTTCTCCTTTAATTAGACTCTAAATCTATGATTTAATTATTAGAAACTATCTCATATGATAAGGCTACCCATAAAAATTGGAATTAGGTTCATAGGAGGCCTATGAAGAAAGTTATAGTGTATTTTGTGTCAATTTTGGGAGAATTTCGAAATTGACATATTTTGTGTTTGTCAATTGGTTAATTAGACTAAATTGACATGTGTTTGATTGTGTGTGGCTAGTTTCATGTCCATATTTGGATACGTGTAGGCCGTATCCCAATAATTTGGAGATACGGGTTAATTTGTGGGGTTTTCTCCCAACACGGGGGGTTTGAGCATGTCATATTTTGACACGGATACGTAGATGTGTAATTGACTCTTTCTATTGTTCATAGATTTTATCCTTCGGGGTATGTTTCGTTGTATGGTAGACTCATATCGCAAGCGTATCATAGATCTAGTTTGATACGGGTGCGATGCACTCCACGTATTTGTTTTCTTATATTTTATACAATTGTTTATAGCTATTAGTGATATATAATTATATGGTTATATATATATATATATATATATATATATATATATATATATATATATATATATATATATATATATTTTTGTGTGTGTGTGTGTGTGAGAGTGTGGTAGTATGATTATATACTTAGTAGTTATATATATGTATATGTTGATGTGTATATATATATATATAGAGAGAGAGATTTGTCTCTAAGTGATTATATATATATATATAGAGAGAGAGAGAGAGTGGTATATATGTATGTATATATATATATAGGTATATATATGTATAGTTATGTGTGTGTGTGTGTGTATGTTTACATATGTTTATGTATGTATATATATATTAATATATACTTCTATGTTTTTATGTATGTTTATATATGTACATCTGTATATGTGTAGTTATGTATTTATATATACTTATATAGATGTGTGAGAGGGTTGTGTTATATATATATTGATATGTATATATGTATCGATATATATTGATATCTACTTACAGTTATGTTTATGTGCATAGGTGCTTGTGTGAGTGTGTGTAGTTGTTGTGTGTGTGTGTGTGTGTGCTAGGAGGAAGTCGGGTGTACTGCAACAAGGAGGTAGCCACAACAACTAGCATTATAGCAGTGAACGCAACAGAAAACTACAGCTGCAGCAGCAGCGGCATCTAGTAACACCAGCAGCAGCAACTCAAGCCAAGCAACGAGCGTAGCAACTAGTTAGGTAAGTAGTTGGTTAGTTATTGTTAAGTCATTTAATTAGTTAGTTGTAAATTGATCTAGTTAGTATATATGTATATATTTAACTAGTTAGTCATATTACTATATAGATAGTTGTAGATACATTATTATCTAGTAGTTAGATATATAAATATACTTGGTACTAGTATATATATATACATATATATGTGTGTGTGTGTGTGTGTGTGTGTGTGTGTGTGTGTGTGTGTGTGTGCGTGTATGTGTATTGATATGTTAGTATTTAGTTAGCAGGATTAAAGTTTGATTTAATATATGTGAGTATATGTACACTAGTTAGTAAGGTATTAGTATTAGTTACTATTGTTCTAATTACTTTGAAGTATTACCAAGGTATTAAGATTAGAGTTAATACTAAAGTATTAGAACACATGTTAAGGTAATATTGGGTATTAATATACTCGATATTAATAGAAGGGTAAAGGGTAAGTAGTACTAAGATATTGGTGATAAGTAAGTAATAGGTATTTTGTATGAATACACTAGGATACCATATATATATATATATATATATATATATTAGTATATATATAGTAGCAGAGATATATATATATTGGTATGTTAGGTAGTTAGTAGTATTGTAGTAGTTTAGTTAATGTTAGTATATATTTAATCTATTGGTAGTGAGCTCTATATATGAGGATTTGAATTACCTTGTAATACAACGATAATGTCAAGGTATTGGTCGATACTCAAGGTATTAGATTTGAGTATCGAGATGGGTGTATAGGTAGTGAGATACTCATTGGTTTAAAATCAAGGTATCTGAGTTGCATTAGTTAGCTAAGATTACTATATATAATGTCTTGTATATATATAAATTAGTATTTTTTATATAAAAAAATTGTGTATCCTATGATACAGTGTTTTGGTTGTATCCTAGTATCTTAGAATAGCTAGTGTGGCCTAGATGCATAGTATATAGACCTAATATCCTAGAGATAGACTAATACAACCTAGAAATAGCTAGTTTGACCAAGTTTGACTAGTTTGACTTGGAGTTGACCTAGTTTAACTGTTTTAACTTAGAAATGGCTTTATGACCTAGAAGTTAACTAGGTTAACTTATTTTTATTCCAAACCTTGTATTGATGTAATATTCTATATATATGTCTATGACACCAGTTTGGACACCGTTTCTCATTATTTGATCTGGACCACAGGCGAGTATATTCTCTGATAGTTTTTATTATTTGATTACTACTATAATTCAAGTATTTAGAAATATTACTTATGATTCTTGACACAATGGTACACGAATTGGTATTGTTATTGGATCATTAGCCATGAGATGTTACCTTAATTTTTGAGATGGTGTCGGATACTGTCCTTGATGGTATTGGATAACATTGAATATTATAGGTTAAATATTGGATACATTGGCTAGTAACGTGTCATGATTCGATCCATTGTATCAGTCGCGGTAGAGAAAATATTAATTAAATATGTGATCAAGAACTATCGGCTAGTAGTGTAATCATTGGCTACTAACTAATCATGCACTTCACGAATGGTTGAGTTAGCTCCTTAGTGTAATTATTGAATCTCCCAGGCCGATCACATATTTAGTTAGTATCTAAAATACATAGTGTATTGTAGATCCATATTCAGTTCATTGATTATTCGGTTCTATTTCTGACATTATAGTTCATTCCTTCATTCGTATACACATTGATTATATTTCTATTTCTAGTATTGCCTATTCTTTTATTGTTCTTGATCATCAGTTATATTCTCATTGTAGATAGCATCCTCTATATTGCTGCTTTATAGTTTTTGTCAATTAATTGGAACTACTATTGTGTTGTACTTTGCTCCATTCCTGACTGAAAAACATTTTTTAGAGGATCTCGGGGATTGGTGTCTGACATACTATGGACCTCGACCTATAGATGTTGCAGACTTGGACCCACTAGTTCTGGAGTAACTGTCGAAAGATCTAGCCGGAATCACCTGTTAGCATAGTTAGTTCTCTTTAGCATTTTGGTACCAGATTTATTTTCGGCTTATATTTGTGACTTGGATATTGTTTATATTTGTTGTTGTTATATTTTAGATTTCATAGTTATGTTAGACTTCTTTGATATCTTATCGTGCCATAGATTTGTGATTGAGTATTATATTGCACTAAGTATTTTGCCCTCCTTCATGGAGTTGAGATATTATAAGCAGATTATGTACTATTGTGAGATATTTAGATTGTATAGTCAACCTAGACAGCATTCTATCGCCGATGCTGTAACGTAGGCTGGATGTACCCATGTACTCGTGCCCCTTCACCGGATGCGGGTCGTGACAGAAGTGCAGCAATTGCTGCACTTGAATACAGCAACAGTAGCAATAGGTTTTTACTTGTAATAGAGGGAGGATTGTGGCTGTGTAAACCTGGAAACTGTGAGGGTGATTGATACCTTGGTGTTTGAGTGTTTGTGGTATGAATGTAAGTGTGGTGCAAGTGTGAGTGGATGTTGAGTTGAATAGGGGAGTTATGTTGAGTATTGAGTTGAGTGCTAGAATCAAGGATAGGTTATTATTGAGTTATTAGGGTATTATCAAAGCAAGTATGTTTTGTAGCAGTGTATAAGTATTAGCTCCATATTTCTTTATGTAGGAGTGTGATGCCAAGAGTATCATTAGTTACCTGTGAGCAGAGAGGAGTTGCATCACTATAACAAGTGTATGCAATGGAAGAATGAGGTATCGTCTCTACATGAGTGAGTGATAGTTCATTGGTATACTTTGAGTCTGGGTAGTGGTATGAGGTTGTGTCTAAGTGTGTGGTACTATGAATGTATCTCCTTAGAGTTGAAGATAAGTTAGGTTGAGTATTAATTTAAAGTAAGGTAGTGGTGTGTAAGGATTTGGTGTCAAGTGTTAGGTGTCAGATATCATTAACATAGAAATATACATATATGGGAGAATATCTACAATGGGCTTGTGAGTGTGTTGTGTATCAATACTAGTTGTATCAGTATTGGAGTTAAGGTTAGTGCCAAGATATTAAAGTAGGAGATACTTAGTACCTAGAGGGTATAGGTTGGTACCTAATAATTAATACTCAAGTACCAAATATGTAATAAGGTAGGGTTGAGTACTAGAGTGAGTGTTTTAGTATAGGTTGAGGTATTGTTAGGATACCAAGATACTTGAGTTAAGGTATTGGTTATAAGTAAGATACTAGGGAATAGGCAGTGTATCATGTAATATTGATATAAGAGTTTATATAGTATAATTATGATACATAGTGTATTATACTAGATAATATGGTCTAGAAACAGAGAGATAACCAAGAAACACCTATTAATGGCTAGTATAACCTAAAAATCCTTGGTTAGCAAGGTATTGACCTAGTTTAACTTAGTTTGACTCAGTTGACCCAGTTTGACCTAGTATTCAACTTGAGACATAGTTTTAAGCTAGTTTAGCATGTTTATAATTCCAAAATACTATTTTGACTTGTAATTCATATGTAGGTCTTTGAGATACTGATACGGACACTATTTGATACTCAACACAGGATTTCAGGCGAGTACATTTTCTGATAGTTTTTTTATTTGATAATTACTATAATTTTTGTTTATAATATTGTTTTACCTGATTCTTTGACACGATGGGGATTGTATTATGGGTTTATTTTGAGATTCCTAATTATACTTGCTGGCCCATCAGGACTTTTTTACTGGCACTACCTTTATCAGGACTCTTCTGGCATCACTTGTATTCGCTGGCATCCTATTGATCTATGAGTCAGGACCTGGATCCATTATTACTAGTTGAGCAGGGAAATACCTTAGTAGATATTAAACATTCCTAAAATATGGAACCACTCCCTCAGGTTCAATCTGGAACGATAGCAGTCGTACATTTCATGTGCGAATTATCGTACATTACCCCCCTAGTCGTTTATATGTCGTAGTATTTCAACATACTAGTTTAGGTGCATACTTTCTGGTTTCACTCTACATTTACTGGTTATATTCTTATCTGTCGTGCTTGCTAGTTTTTATTCATTTATCTATAGTTACTACCATATTTACATGTATACCCTATTTACATTTTCGTGCTTCCATAGTTATCTGCTATAATCTATTCTTATACCATAGTGCATTGCTTATCTGCTCATCTTGTATTACTTTTCTATTATATTTTTATAGTCTTTGTCAATTAATTAGAACTGCTATTGGGTCATACTCATTCCATCCTGACAGGATATATTTTTCAGATGACTTCTTAGAGGATTTATGTCCCACGTATTATGGCCCACAAAATAGAGAGTTAGCTGAGGATGCACCCATAATATAAGAGGGCCAGTACCAGTTGTGATGAGGCTTAGCTAGTTATTGCCAAGACTTAGCTAGTAATTTTATATTATAAAAGATCTATCTCCAGCTATTAGACTTGAGATGTTATTGATACTTTAGACTTTTTGATGATATTGATAGACTCTTAGACTTTGAGATTTTGTAGTGGCTATTCTAGACTTGTGACTTTGTGACTTCCTTGTTTTATATCATATCGTATCATTTTCTCCTTATAACTTATTTTTATTGAGTATCATTACATTATTATCATATTGTGCTCCTTTTTGGAGTTAAGATATCATTGACAGGTTATCTATATTATTGTGTTAGATAGATAGATAGTATTATTGACCTAGACAATATTCTACCATTGATGCTACAACGTAGACTGGACATTGCTCACGTACTCTTGCCCTCACATCCAGGTGCAGGTCATGGCATATAGTCACTCAATAGAATAGTGAGGCAACAAATTACTATTATTGGTTCAAGCCAGAATGGAAAGCGATTCTAAGTTAAGATCGAAACGAATCCAGAGCTGTGTATTGATAAAATTTTGAATATTATCGAATCAAAATGTATATATTTTCTAAAGTTATAAGTAATTAAGAGAAAATTGAAAGGTTTTGAAAACTCTTTATGAGTGTCTAGAGTTCCCTTATTTTCTTAATTTTTTCTTAAGAAACGTTTTGAGTTATTTTACTAAACATTACTTTATTTATCTAAGATAGGTAAAATTTTGTATTTCTATTTATATAAATCATTTTATAATCTAATTATAATTATAAATTTTGAGGAAAAAAAATTTACAAGGTGGGTAAAGTGTCATAACTATTTTCCAAAACTTTAATATAATATTAATAATTTTATAAGAAATAATTTTTATGAGAAAATATTTCTATGTGAAATATTTCTATGAGGACAAAATTTGTTGTTATATTAATATATTTATATGAACTTTCGATATTTTAATATAATAATAATTTATTATGTAAATTTTTTATTTTATTATGTTAGGAGATGTGCTTGACCTACTTGTCATAGAGGTGCTTCAACAACTTATACGCTACTTAGTTGCTTAGTCGTAATACTTATCCTTTAAGTTATCCCCTCCTCACGACCCCTCCTTCTTAAACTTTAAACTTACTCACCACCCTCTCCATGCCACCTTCTGCTTACCCATAGATAGTACTGGCCACATCTATTCATCTTTCCCCTTTACTTCTTTCTTTCTTGCCATCCTTAACTTTTTCTTCATCCTTATTTTCTTCTATTTTTTCAAGCAAGACCATCCACTCCAACCCTACCTCCTCTCCATATTATCATCCTTTGATGCAAGATTAGAAAGGTGAGAACTCACACAACTTGGTATTTTGTAGCTTAGAAGCAAAGGAAGAATACATCTCATTTCTTTTCCTTACATTATTTTTCTTCCCTACTTCTCTTTAAAAAAGAGGACGTACTTTCTTCTTGAACCCAAGAGCAACACTATCATAATAGGGCGCATGCAATATCATCTCCCTCATTCTACAACCCGAAGACACCCCCCCCTTCTTTTAGAAAATGAAGACAAGTCCTCTTAAAAATTAATTTTAGAAGTTATGTTGTCATTTTAATTTTAAATCAAAACATGTATATATGTGTGTGTCCTAGCTAATAAAGATTATTCTATGCATGTTTATATTCATGTTTCATAATGGATTCAAGAGTATGACACAAGTATATTCATACCAAGTGATTTGTCGGACACAAGTTTATATACTTCAAATTTATCGTAGGACAAAAAAATATTTATTATAGGTGTATGTGTCTATATATACATTTTATCCTAGCAAAATATTGATATGTTTAAATATTTGCGTACTTATTTATGTAGCATGGATTCTGATTCCATATCCTTCTAGAATTTATTTTTGTTTCTATTTCCTTTTTTAGCTTTATCTTTTTAATGATAGAGATGTTAAAAAACCTATTTTTAGGACTTATTTTGACTCTATATTTTATTAGGATAGGTTTTATCTTTATATGATTAGGATAACAATTTTTATTTGATTAAGATTAGTTTGTCATAAAAGTCCTATAAATAGGCATCTTTTATATCCAGTTGAAAAATTAACTTTTTGGTCAATAAAATTCTTCTTTGAGTTTTGTGATTTATTCTCTTCTTTTCGTGGTCATGGACTCTACTGTTCCACGGATTCATAATATCATGCCCCATTACCAAAATATATGGAACTAGGCCACGTGGCAATAGCCAGCTGACACGTCTCCGAGGATATCCTAATATAATGGATCCTAACGAAGAGTGCTATGCTGTCCTAAAATACTAACATGTCCCATAACAATGAATCAATAGGTAACTAATCTCATCCACAATGTAAACTGCAAGAATAATAATAAACTGCTCGAAGATAAACGCCAGTCTCAAGATATCATAGTACAACCCATAATGTCTGGTGGGAACAAACCCACTACTATGACGAAAGAAAATACTGAAATGACTGATAAAAGATAATGACTAGGGCATCGGCTGACTAGATAATGATTTTCCCAATCCTAGGCAGTAGGCCTACCAAGTGATCATGGAAACTCCGAAGGTAGAATCTCTAACTCCTCTGCGGTAGCGAATCTCGTCTCCTGTCCTGGGCCGTATACTTTGGGGTAGTATGCCTCGTCCAAATCTGGAAAGGTACCAGGTCCTCAGAGGGATGTAACAAGATACATAAAAACATGCCATATATAAATACTAAATAAAATAAATATAATAAAGGGTGTGCTAACCATCTACGTGAATGCAATGTGAGGACAACTTTGGTACGTATGGGTAGGCATAGGCATAACGTCCAATACCCCGAAGAGCATGGCAGCAGTGTAGTATATCGTCCATATCGCTTCGAAGAACGTGGCAGCAGTACAGTATATCGTCCATATCACTCCGAAGAACGTGGCAGCAGTGTAAAGGGAGTCATTGGATCTATGGCTCCTCTGGATACTACGGACTTCAATTGGAGTATCCCATATGCCTACTAATGTCCTCCCTGCCCAATATTGATACGCAAGTCGAATACTCGACGTTCATACCACGTATCTATATGCCAATTCTCTACCAATAAAATATAACCGGAACTATGTACTAACCGTGATGTAGGTTACATGTACCGATAGCTAGTCGAGTACGCAAAACCGTATCCCAATATGAATATGTCTCAGTGAACGTCTAAGGTGTCAGGTCTCAGATGATAACAGGGTATCGTCCAATGGGGTGAGTCAGCTAAGTACTATGCCAGTATACAAATCATCGACGTATCCGTCGACTGCACCCGAACAATCTCGGACGAGCACAGTTGTATAAAGTAAAAGCAACAAGAATACAATACAACATATGCATAATTTAAATCAGACAATAAATATGGCAAGGTATCTTGCCTGGGTCCTGAAGCTGGGAATGCCAGAAGCCGATTCCAGCAGTGTCTCCTGGCTGATCCAAAGGTCCTAAACACAAATATAATATAACAATCTAATATCAGACGCTAAACATTAAATATACACGACTACAACGCGATGCTTGAATATTATCGCAAGTTCACGTCTGTTCGAAAACAGCGTCACATGTGCGCGTAACTAAGGTGCACACGTGTCCTGTGCTCGAATGTCCTGGGCCTTGAGACAATAATTTCAAGTTACGGTTTGACCACGATCTCAGTTCTATGCGAACACATGTTCCTTGGTTTCTATGTTCATTGTACGTGGTTTATGTACAGGTTTTAGGGTGAAACGCTAGTCCTTGGTGTTATGTCTCATGATTAAGGGTTTGCTAGTAAATACACCAATTCTAAATCTTATTAGTCATTAATCCAATATGCATATTATTAGGGTTGTGTCCGATATCAAAATTTCTCGACACGTCGATACGACACTATGATATTAACATGAAGAAGCGGGGGTTTTATGTGGTTACCTCTACGTGGCTTGCTTGGACAGGGCCTGCTCTCGTCGAAGCGTACTCCGGCGGATGGGCGGCTCCGGCGAGGTGGCAGCAGCGGTGGCGGCACTACAGCAGGCGCGGCAGCGGCAGCGCACGGGGTTGTCGGGTTGGCGCCGGCAGCTCGTCGTGCGACGGGGCGGCTGTTTCGGTCGGCTGAAGGGGGCAGTCGGGTCGGCTGAAGGGGCGGCTCCGGCGCTGTCAAGCGGCGGTAGTGGTGGTGATGGTTTGGGTGCAAGGGAAAGGGGGAGTATTCGGCTAGGGTTAGGGTTTATAAGGGATTTGTTGGTTTAGGGTTTTACATGAAGGAAGTTATGTATTTATATAGGGGGAGGGCTTCGGGGTTGGTCTCGGGGTTTGGGCCGGCCAGGGTTCAAGGATATGGTTCGGTCAGGTCCAGTTGAGGTAAAATTAGCCATGAATTAATTAACTAAATTAATAATTAATTGCGCAAGGCAAAGTTAATTCATATTGTATAGCTAAGGTTGCACTACGGTCAGAGGGTACCTAAAATTGTCTCACGAAATTTCAATTATCACGGTTTATCCCTAGTCTCAGTTTTTAAAAATATAAATAATCCCTAAATTGGTTGAGGGGATTTACAATCTACCCTCCTTAGAGCATTTTGTCCTCGAAATTAAAACATACGCATAACAAGAATTTCTAACTGAATAAATAAAGTGATAATACGTACCTAGTCCTTCAAAGAGGTGGGGATAGCGCTGTCTAATGTCCTCCTCGCATTCCCAAGTCGATTTGCCTGGTGCATGATGTCTCCATGTGACGCGGGCTAAGGGAATAGTCTGACCTCGCAGTACCTTCTCACTTTTGTCCAGAATCTCAACAGGCTCCTCCTGGTACGATAAGATCGAGCCGACTGTGATCTCTGAATGGTCAAGTACATGACTCAAATCCGGTATGTACCTCCTCAGCTGAGATATATGGAAGACATCATGGACTCTTTCCAAAGTCTGTGGCAAGGCTAATCTGTAAGCAACCTCTCCGATGCGTTCTAACACATCGAATGGTCCAATGTACCTCGGACTCAGCTTTCCTCTGCCTCCGAATCTGATAGTCCCTCGAGTAGGCGAGATCTTTAGAAATACGTGATCTCCAACCTGAAATTCTAAGGGTCGTCGATGCACATTCGCCCAATTCTTCTGTCTGTCCTGTGCCGCTTGTAGATGTCCTTGGATCTTCTTCACCTTCTCTACTGTACGAACAACCAACTCTGGTCCGAGAATCTGTCGCTCGCCTATATCACTCCAACATACTGGGGAACGGTATTTCCTTCCGTACAACGCTTCATAAGGAGCCATCTAGATGCTTCTTTGATAGCTGTTGTTGTAGGAAAACTCGACCAAATATAAATGGTCCTCCCATGATCCTCCAAAATCTAGCATGCACGCTCTCAACATGTCTTCTAACGTCTGAATGGGGCGCTTTGACTGGCCATCTATTTGTGGGTGATACGCTGTGCTAAACTCAGGCGAGTACCAAGACTCTTATGCATACTCCGCCAAAAGTAAGACGTAAACCTCGTATCCCTGTCGGACATGATGCTAACTGGCACTCTATGTAGGCGCACAATCTTTCTCATATACATATCTGCTAAGGCCTCCGTCGATTGCCCAATCTAAAGGGTAAAAAGTGTGCGGACTTGGTGAGTCTATCCACAATTACCTATACTGCACTGCGACCACTGGGACTCCTCAAAAAGCCCATAACAAAGTCCATGGTGATGTGCTCCTATTTCAACTCTGGTATAGGGAGTGGTTGAAGCAATCCTGCAGATCTCTGATGCTCAGCCTTGACTTGCTGACACACCAGGCACTTGGCCACAAAGAGTGTTATCTTTCTCTTCATTCTGTGCCACCAGTAATACTGTCTCAAGTCCCTGTACATCTTCGTGCCTCCGGGATAAATAGAATAGGTTGAACTGTACGCCTCTGCCATCAACTCCTGACGAAGTTCTCCATTTGGAACATAGAAACAATCTCCGTATCTTAAAGTTCCGTCTTCATATATTCGCAGTCTTGTCTGTAATCTAGCCTCCATCCTCTGTCTAAGCCTCTGAAATCTGGCGTCTATTGGCAAGGCAGCCTTGATTCTCTCCACTAATGTCGATTGCAACTGGAAACTCGACAACTGTCCATCTATTCCGGATATAACGACCTCTATACCCATCTGCTCTAGCTCTCTCAACAGATGTTGTTGGGTATTCGTGAAGAATGCCATGGGTCTTCTGCTCAACGCTTCAGCTACTACGTTGGCCTTTCCCGGGTGGTATTGTAGCTCAATCTTGAAGTCTGTCATTACCTCGAGCCAACGTCTCTGTCTCTGGTTCAGCTCCTTCTGGGTGTAGATGTACTTTAGTCTCTTATGATCAGTAAATATCTCCACTCTTTCTCCATATAAATAGTGCCTCAAAACCTTCAAAGCAAAAATCACTGCTGCAAGTTCCAAGTCGTGGGTGGGATAGTTCTTCTCATGAGTTCTCAACTGTCTAGAAGCATAAACTATAACCTTTCCGTGCTGCATCAAGACACATCTTAATTCTTTCCCGGATGCATCGCTATAGATCACGAATCCTCCGGGTCCAGAAGGTATGGTTCATATGGGTGCGATAGTCAAGCGCTTCTTCAGCTCATCGAATGCATTCTGACACTCCTGTGTCCAAGTGAACTCCTGCTCCTTTCGGGTCAAGTGGGTCATCGGCTCTGCAATCTTCGCAAAGTTCTTTACGAACCTTCGGTAATATCCGGCAAGTCCTAGAAAGCTTCTCACTTATGAGACATTGGTAGGGGTTGGCCATGTCTCTACAGATGAAATCTTCGCCGGATCTACTAAAATTCTATCTCCTGAGATGATGTGTCCAAGAAAAGCGACACGATCTAGGAGAAACTCGCACTTGCTCAGCTTGGCATAAAGCCTCTCCCTCCTCAGCGTCTCTAACACTAGTGTCAATTGCTCTTTGTGCTCCTCGTGGCTCTTTGAATACACAAAGATATCGTCGATGAAGACTACCACGAACCGGTCTAAGTATTGGTGGAATACTCTGTTCATCAAGTTCATAAATACAGCAGGTGCATTCGTTAGTCCAAAAGGCATTACTAAGAACTCGTAGTGACCATAACGAGTCCTGAATGCTGTCTTTTGAATGTCTTCTCTTCGCACCTTCACCTAATGATAACCCGATCTCAAGTCAATCTTGGTGAACACCATTGCTCCTGTCAACTGGTCGAATAAATCGTCAATCTGCAGCAGGGGTACTTGTTCTTGATAGTCAAAGCATTAAGGGATCTGTAATTAATGCACATGCATACTGTTCCATCCTTCTTGGGTACAAATAACACTGGTGCTCCCCATGGTGATGCACTAGGACAAATAAATCCCCTGCTCTGCAACTCCTCTAATTGTAGCTTCAGCTCATCTAACTCCTTATTCGCCAATCAGTATACATTGGAAGATACATGTGCTGCTCCGGGTACTAGCTCGATGGTGAACTCCACGTCTCTATCTGGCGGTAAGCCTGGCAGTTCTTCGAGAAAAACATCCTCGAATTCTGCAACTATTGGCGGGGGTGCAATCTCCATAGCCATACAAGTTCCCGCTATCTGTCCTACTCCTTGTTCGACGGTCCCTCGCATGTACTCGAACTCCGGTTGATCTGGTAGCCTAAAAGTGACGCTACCCTTCCGACAATTCAGTACAGCGTTATACTGGCTTAACCAGTCCATGCCTAACACAACATCAAAGTACGGCATAGGCAATATCAAGAATCGTGCTCTCATCTCTCTACCACATAAAATTACTGAGCACATTCTGATAGTGCTGGTAACCGGCACGATACCTCCTCCGATAAGAATCTTCTAGCTCTTAGGTAAGGGGGAAGTCGCTACTCTATGCATGCTACGAATCTACTAGATATAAATGATAATGTAGCTCCAAAATCAAATAATGCAATTGCAGGTAATGATGCAACTAAGATGGTACCTGTGATAGCTTCCCCTTTTGTCTCCTCCTCTGTAGCTGTTAGTGCAAAGGCCTGTCCGTGCCTCTGCCCTCCGGTCTGCTGTCGAGATCGGTCAAACTGTACCTCCTATGGGGCCAAGGGTGGTCTCCTCTAAAATCCTCTGGGTATTGGCGGATATTGACCTCCTGGTGGTGGTAATATCCTCGGAACTGGTGCTGTTAGCCTCTGTCCGGCCGGCGGTGCTATCTCTTTGCGTTGTGGGCAGTCTCGAACTTGGTGCTGGTCTGACCCACAAATTAGACATGTTCTCAGTCTTTTTCTGCAGTCATTCTCGTAACGTCCTCTCTTACCACAGTGGTAGCAAGTCGGAAGCTCCTTTTGTTGGTATGGCATTGTTCTCTGCTGTGTCTTTGCTCCGGGACGTCGGATCGGTCCTCCTGCTCTGGGTTGTGCTTTGGCTGGTATAGTCGTGCTGGAACGTCTAGCTCCTCTGACGATGGCCTCCTGGATTCTCGCCTCCGCAAGAACCTCTTCATAAGAAATCCTCGTCTGTGTAGTTGTATACCTCTGTAGCTCAAAATTAAGACCATGATGGAATCTCTGAGCCTTCTCGAGATGATTGGGTATCAGGACGGCACAAAATCTGCTAAGGCGGCTGAACTCCGCGTCATAGGCATCAACATTCATGTTTCCCTATTCTAGATATAGGAACTGGGAGTACAGGGCATTTCTGACTGTAGCTGGGAAATACTTTGCATGGAAGTATTTTAGGAACTGTTCCCAAGTCTGGTTCTTGCCTACACTGCACTCAATAGAATCCCACCAGTGATGGGCGTTGCCTTTTAGTTGGGCCCTCACTGCGATCATCTAAAGGTCTGGATGCAGTTATGAAGCCTCTAGTAACATCTCCGTGTTGGTGACCCAATCGAAGATCTGCTCTGCAGTCTCATTTCCTGAAAAAGTATTTGGTCCCATCTGTCGGAACCGTCTAACAGTGCCACCTGTCTGGGCTGGTGGAGGTACTGGTACGGTTGCTGGGACATGTGTCCTCTCTAGTACCGTTATCAGACTCTGTCTCAATGTCTCTGTCTGCTGCCACTGTCTTTGCATCATTGCCTGGAAGAACTGAAGCATCTGTGTCTGACCATCTAGCTATGGCATCTAGGGTGAATAAGGTGGAGGCGGTAGTAGTGGAATCTCTGGCTGGGCAGTAGGCGTCTCCTCAGATGTCGGCCTTTCCGTCTGTGGCATCGGTGTAGCTCTTGAAGTCTGGCCCTCACAATATTGCGTAATGATTATTTGGGAAGTATGTCCCTTGGGCTGCGGCGTAGGATCGCCCTGTGAACCCTCGTGCCAATGTATCAGCGGGGTCTGTAGCGGTAGTTGCCCTTGGGGTACCTCCTCTCTTTGGGTGGTATTATCTGGCACTGAATCACTGGGTGCTCCTCATCCACTGCGCAAATTCATCTTGCTGCAAGAGATAGGACTTCATTAAAAGAGCATAAAAATAATAAACAGGATGTAGATATTTAGAAGCAGTATGAAGGAAGTTCAAAGGCGAATCAAAAGTGGATGAGACCTAGTAAATTCTATCCTATTGCAGGCTCGCAGGGTACGTTACCATACCACAAGCAAAAAAAGTTGACCTGCATGGGCCACAACTAAAACCATGTCACGCCGCAGTCCCAAAATATATGGAACTAGGCCACGTGGCAATAGCCAGCTGACACGTCTCCGAGGATATCCTAATATAATGGATCCTAACGAAGAGTGCTACGCTGTCCTCAAATTCTAACATGTCCTATAATAATGAATCAATAGGTAACTAATCTCATCCATAATATAAACTACAAGAATAATAATAAACTGCTGGAAGATAAATGCCAGTCTCAAGATATCATAGTACAACCCATAATGTCTGGTGGGAACAAATCTACTACTATGACGAAAGAAAATACTGAAATGACTGATAAATGATAATGACTAGGGCATCGGCTGACTAGATAATGATGCTCCCAATCCTAGGAAGTAGGCCAACCAAGTGATCACGGAAACTCCGAAGATAGAATCTCTAACTCCTCTGCGGTAGCGAATCTCGTCTTCTGTCCTGGGCCGTATACTGTGGGGTAGTAAGCCTCGTCCAAATCTGGAAAGGTACCAGGTCCTCAGATGGACGTAGCAAGATACATAGAAACATGCCATATATAAATACTGAATAAAATAAATACAATAAAGGGTGTGTTCACCATCTACGTGAATGCAATATGAGGACAACTTTGGTACGTATGGGTAGGCGTAGGCATAACGTCCAACACCCCAAAGATCGTAGCAGCAGTGCAATATATCGTCCATATCGCTCAGAAGAATGTGGCAGCAGTACAGTATATCGTCCATATCGCTCCGAAGAACGTGGCAGCAATGTAAAGGGAGTCATTGGATCCGTGGCTCCTCTGGATACTACGGACCCAATGGGTGTATCCCATACGCCAACTAATGTCCTCCCTGCCCAATGTTGATACGCAAGTCGAATACTCAACGTGCATACCACGTATCTATATGCCAAGTCTCTACCAATAAAATATAACCTAAACTACGTACTAACCGTGATGTAGGTTACACGTACCGATAGCTAGTCGAGTACGCAAACCCGAATCCCAATATGAATATGTCTCAGTGAACGTGTAAGGTGTCAGGTCTCAGACGATAATAGGGTATCGTCCAATGGGGTGAGTCTGCTAAGTACTAGGCCAGTATACAAATCATCGACGTATCCGTCGACTGCACCCGAACAATCTTGGACATTCATAGTTGTATAAATTAAAAGCAACAAGAATACAATACAACATATGCATAATTTAAATCAGACAGTAAATATGGCAAGGTATCTTGCCTGGGTCCTGAAGCTGGGAATGCAAGAAGCCGGTTCCTGCAGTATCTCCTGGCTGATCCAAAGGTCCTAAACACAAATATAATATAACAATCTAAAATCAGACGCTAAACATTAAATGTACACGACTACAAAGCGACGCTTGAATATTATCGCAAATTCACGTATGTTTGAATACAACGTAACATGTAACCGTAGCTAAGGTGCACACGTATCCTGTGCTCGAACATCCTGGGCCTTGAGACAATAATTTTAAGTTACAGTTTGACCACGATCTATGTTCTGTGCGAACACATGTTCTTGGTTTCTATGTTCATTGTACGTGGTTTATGTACAGGTTTTAGGGTGAAACACTAGTCCTTGGTGTTATGTCTCATGATTAAGGGTTTGCTAGTAAATACACCAATTATAAATCTTATTTGTCATTAATCCAATATGCACATAATTAGGGTTGTGTCCGATATCAAAATTTTTCGACACGTCGATACGACGCTACGATATTAACATGAAGAAGCGGGGGTTTTATGTGGTTACCTCTACGTGGCTTGCTCGGACAGGGCCTGCTCTCGTCGAGGCATACTCTAACGAATGGGCGGCTCCGGCGAGGTGGCAATAGCGGCGGCTGCACTGCAGCAGACGCAACAGCGACAGCAATGGCGGTAGCGCACGGGGGGGTCGGGTTGGCGTCGGCAACTCGTCGTGCGACGGGGCGGCTGTGTCTGTCGGCTGAAGGGGCGGTTGAAGGGAGCAGTCGGGTCGGCTGAAGGGGCAGCGCCGGCGCTGTCAAGCGGCGGTGGTGGTGGTGATGGTTTGGGTGCAAGGGAGAGGGGGAGTATTCGGCTAGGGTTAGGGTTTGTGAGGGCTTTGTTGGTTTAGGGTTTTACATGGAGGAAGTTATGTATTTATATAGGGGGTGGGCTTCGGGGTTGGCCTCGGGGATTGGGCCAGCCAGGGTTCAAGGATATGGTTCGTTCAGGTCCAGTTAAGGTGAAATTAGCCATGAATTAAATAACTAAATTAATAATTAACTTCGCAAGGCGAAGTTAATTCATATTGTATAGCTAAGGTTGCTCTACAGTCAGAGGGTACCTAAAATTGTCTTACGTAATTTCAATTATCACGGTTTATCCCTAGTCTCAGTTTTTAAAAATACAAATAATCCCTAAATTGGTTGAGGGGGTTTACCCATAAGCCTCTTGCTTGAAGTTTTCAAGCAACCTTCGTACGGACCCCTCACCAGGCCCTCCGTCAAAATTTTTGCGATACTACTTTGCTCTCACCAAGCAACGGTGGTCCAATAATCGTCATCACCGATCGACTTGGCCATTGCCAGGCCCGAAGGTAAGCATGTTCTGCTATCACACTACGTCAAGTGGTACCAGAGTACCACAGATCGAGGATTCTAATTTTTTTAGAAACCTTTATGAATCTTTTTTTAAAACAAAAATGACGAAACCTGTCATGCATAAGGAGTTTGATGCCCTATCTAACAACGTTGAAGTCTTGTTAAGCAAAGTTTTTATCCTGTCTGACAAACTAGACATAGTACTAGGTTCTCTTAGAACTAAATCCAACAACGTTGTTGATATTACGGTAATATGCCTACAAAGATAAATGACACAAAAGCTCGTCCGACTACCAGTAGCCTATAAATAGGGTCATATCGCACCCACAACCATTGGCCCCCTCACAAGGAAGACTGCGAAGACAACGACAATGAATATTTGAGCCTAGAGGGATCTCATATTAGGGCCCCCAAACTATCTATACAAACCAACAATGACGGGGCCATACATACCAAAGACGGGGCCAAGTTGACTCTGAAGAAGGAGCTTGTCATGCCCCAGAACCAGAATACTGAAGAGCGGGGACAAAACTCGGCCAGCTATGTATACCAGAGTACTCCAGTAACTTGATATACGTTCATAGCTGTAAATAGACATCAGGGGTTAATACTACAAGCCAACAGTCAATCCTAGTTTAAGAAATTGCCTAGTGTCTCAATCACAAACAAAGAACAATGTACAAAAAATATAATCATCTAAAGCAAGATAGTAAATATTCTAAACCATGTATATATAGATGATCATTAAGCTTATAATACAAAATAAAGAACTAGCAAGAGTATAAGTTAAACATGGTCAACTCAAGCTGTACTCTAGAATATGTTAATATGTTATGCCCGTAGGCCAGAAGTCAAGTCCAAAACGTGACCTAACACACGCTCGGTGGTTAAATGACTCAAAAGAATATACAAGTACGAGATCTAATGGAGAATGGAAGGGAAACCCACTCAGCTCATCTGATGCTCCAGGTGGTTACCATCCAGCGGAAGGTAAAGGAGATCTTATGGTTCTACTACGAGATCTGGCAATACAAAACTAGTAGAATCATACCTTCAATTGCAAGTACCACAAAGGAGTCAAAAACTATGAATTAAAACCAGCATGCAATACAAAGCTACAATATACTAAGGCAACAAGTAACCACCGAAATATACAAGAATGCACCAAGAAACATGAAAGTAAACTAGTAACATGTAAAGTAAACATGAACAAGTAGCATGTACAGGATCATGTAAACATATACTAGATCATGTCAAGTGAACAAGAATATGTAAGTATAGAATAATGAAGCAAGGCATAAGCATTGAACATGTAAATAAATAATAACTGTAAAAAATGATATGTTGGCAAGAAACAAGAAAACATGGGAAATCCTCGAAATCCGAGCTATAATCCTTAAACCAAACAATGACCGGGGTTATTGATCTTTTTTAGAGTCGAACCTAGTCGCTGGCTACTTACTAATACGTATGACAATACGAGAAAAGAAAAGACAATACACGACCATGAAGTAAACAACGCACAACCAAGAAAATACGGCCAAGCATGTTCTACGGCTTGCTATCCTTAGCTAACTAGGGTTATCATAAAACCTAATTACTAACAAATACAACCTTGAGAACCTCATTATTTGTCACATGCCCTATAAACTGTCTGAGATACCCCAAACGCCAAAAATAGAAAAGAAGTATAGCAGATATACCACCCGAAGATGTGCTTCTAATAAACTACCAGAATAAGACAAACTAGCGACGCATGAAAGCGTAGCCAAATGGCTAAATTATGTCGCTAATACTGAGTAGCAAAGTTTGGACTTAGTTGCAAAAAAGCTAGTCACTGATCAAAATAACGTCGAAAATATCGCTGTAGCGACATTACAAAGTCGCAAAAATAACGACTCTTAGCGCCAAGTGTCGCCAAAGACGTTAAATTTTGGTCGATAATTGTCATTAAATTTAGCGACTTCCTGTGAGTTATCAGCAACGAAAAGCTAACATTGCTAAAATTTCCATGTCAGCAATATTTAGCGAAGTGTAGTGACGAACAGCGACGTGTAGTTAATGAACGTCACTAAATATCGCTATTCGTTGCTAATATTATAGTTTAGCGACGTCATTAGCGACATGGATGAATGTCCCTGATCTTTACTAAACATCATTGAACGTCGCTAATATTGAAAAAAATAAAAATAAATGAATCCCTGTAAAATCACAGTATAATATGCCAGGAGTATGATCACATTTTAAATAAATAGACAGACCCAGAGCAATCCTTCATTGAATTCTCGGGTTTTGTCGACCCATTCGATGGAACACTCAACACCGGTACAATCACACAACAACAATAATGAAATAAATCAATAAAAAGCTATAAGGACCGAATATAGTCACATAATATCTAGTCACATAATAAAAATGTACAAATAAGTCACACAAAAAAAGTGTAAAAATAATAAATATAAACTTCCATGAATGGGCTAATACACATATGTCGAAAAAAATTACTACTTATCAAGAGAAGGAGCCGCATCGAATCTGAGATAATAGAGCATCAAACTGCTCATGTGTAAGCATCACAGAACCCGATATAGGAGTCGATATAGCTAACAATGTAGCGGGCCAGGAGGACGTCACAGCTATAACTCTGTCAGTCGAGCATCGCAAGTATCCATGATAGATAACAACCTCCTAGTACTATGCTCCACTCGCTCGCCCATCTGAAGATGTGATGCCTGCATCCTCGATAATGAAGCACACACGGTCGCCAATCGCTCTCTCATCTCAATATGTGACTCCTGCATCCTCGATATTGTAGCATCCACGGTCAACTATAACTCCTACAGCAATGTCATATTGCTCTTTGTCGATGTGGCCAGATCCCTCAGCTCCATGATGGTACGCTCTACCGATTCAAAATATGCTATGGGTGTCACATCGTCCTTTTATAGCTGTAGCTGCACCATAATCTTTTGTATCAAATCATTATGCAAAGATACAATCTGAAGGTCAACTCTCTCCTAGGCTCGCTATGACTCCTGGGAGGGCTATAGGGTATGCACATCGGCAGAGGGTATCCTAGAGGACTTTGACGTAATATAGGAGCCGTAGGATCCTGTACCGTAGTACGTACCCCTATGTAGACCACCAATAGCTCTTATCCATAGCTCATCATCCGGTAGAGCTAGGTGGGTTGGGGGTTCGCGTGGGCTGGGTCGACTCTTCGCGGAGCCTCCTATACTCATCCTAGAAAAATATGTATATATCAATGAGCGTACTACTTACTATATATCTTAGGTACTTATTACTAATTACATGTATTTTTGCTAAGTTATATCAAAATATTCAAACCATAAGAGTAATACTTACATAATTGCGATTTGTTAAAATCAGACTTTATGCTCAACAGCCTAGTGACTACCTCTAACGGTGAATGGTCCTCATAACCAGGATACAATGGAGTCCTTGCATTCTCCAACAACTCTATAAACTTGGCAGCATCGGTATTCGATTCCTCCTCAGCTTCTTCATAATTGTTCGGATGTAAAGTAGGTCCCATAATATCAAAAACCATGTTCATGTACCCATCGTTGAAATCAACATGCTCGTGGACATTCATAAATGGCTCCACAAAATGATCCTGCTATGATACTAATGGCACAAGCTCTCCGTGTAAGGCCCACTGATAGTAATTTGAACTAAAACTCCTCGAGTACAAACGATATATCAAATCCACTTCTAGATGATATTTTAAGTTATGATATTTCACACACGGACACTTAATTTTTGTGTTGTCCATGTACTCAGGGAACGCCTTGACGAACTACAGGAACTGCTCTACTCCCTCTATGTATTCACCCTGCACACCACACATGTCATCAGGATAACGGTTATACATCTACAAACGATATCGCAGGTAGTAATTTAGATCCATTTCTAGATACTTCTATAAAGATGAATAGACATCGTTCAAGTATAGTATCCAAATATTCATCAAAGTGAGTATTTAGGTTATATCGTTAGTATTCGAGTTGTGATGTATGAGTATCTATATCATGACTCATGAGTATCCTTAAAATAAGCAAATAGATATGTTTGATATTGATTTCCAAACCAAGTAGACATATGGAGTACTCAGATTTGAGGATATGGGTGTCATCACGTATTCCTTGTGAGCTATTCATGTGGATATCGTATACCATGATACACAATATCATATATTAATACTCTCTTGTATCTTTACACTAGGACACAGTTTCAAATACCCATGACACTAACTTGAAACTCAAAAAGGCTTACAGAAGTAAAAATTTCTTTTCAGAGATATAACTCATAAGGAATACATGGACACTCACATACTCAATATACTCACTTATATCTTGACCTAACTAGAAACCTAATAAAAAATAGGTAAATGAACCTTGAAGCCATGAG
This sequence comes from Iris macrosiphon, assembly GCA_036927795.1. Classification (NCBI taxonomy): domain Eukaryota; kingdom Viridiplantae; phylum Streptophyta; class Magnoliopsida; order Asparagales; family Iridaceae; genus Iris; species Iris macrosiphon. Next base: position 104,631,289 of record JAYESA010000018.1, read on the forward strand.
ACATTTGACTCTACCTTATGCTCTGGTGTTGAAAGCCATAAGACTGAAATATGAAAGAGAAAAGAAGAATTAAGTCTCATGGCTTCCGGTACTAGAGCGGAAAGTAGAGCCAAAGATTTCAAACTCCAGTAAATGGATGTCAGAGGGGAGGAGCCGTGTGAGGGGAGCAGCTGTGCCAGAGGAGTTAATCAAGTCATTCTAGGTCAACACCTTTCTATACTAGGTTTATAAGTTATTCTAGTTAATATAGACTATACTAGTTAATATATTATATTATGTATCATATACTTAATATAGATTATATATAATGAATACCTTACAATATCTTAGCCGAATAACCATTAGCTAGCTATACACTAACACATCACAATAATATTTTAACCAAATATTCATATCTCCTTAAAGCTTTAACACTTGACTATGGATAATAAAATATCACTATCTAATTAGTTTTCACATATGTTATTAGCTATCAAGATACCTCAACAATAAGTACACAAATATCCTAGGTCAAAACTTGGTTATTTAACTCAAACTAGATCAAAATTTCCTAATTTGGGTTCCATATGGATAACTGGATTGGCATATATAGTTAAACTAGTCAATACTAGGTTTATCAAGTCATTCTAGGTCAATACCTTGCTATACTAGGTTTATAAGTTATTCTAGTTAATATAGACTATATAATATCTTAGCTTAATACTCATTACCGAGCTATATACTAACACATCATAATAATACTTTAACCAAATATCCATATCTCCCTAAAAATTCTAACAAACTGCTATATAGCATAGTGACAATCAAATAGAGAATATATATCTAAATGACACACATGAACACAAATAGCTATGTACTACCCAAATTCCTAATTATGTAACCAAATTTTGAATTATGCAACCAAATTTCCCTATTAACTAGGGTGTGTCCGTATCCATGTGTGTCCGTATGTGTGCTCATATATGTCTGTATCCATGTGTCTCCTATGTATTATAGATTATATCCTATGTGTGTGTGTCCATATATCTGTGTCCGTGTGTCAGGGTTAGGATTGTGTCCTGTGTATGTGTGTCCATGTGTTATGGGTGTCCGTTTGTCCTGGTTGTGTCCTCTGTGTGTGTGTGTATGTGTGTGTGTATGTGTATTCTGGTTGTATCTGGGTCTAGGTTAGGGTTTACCGAGCGAAGAGGAAGGGAGAAGGAGCACTTGAGGAAGAGAAAGGGAGAAGCCACGTCGGAGGGGGAGGAGTCGTGTCTGGGAGTCGTGGGGAGAAGAGGGCCGAAGTCGAGGGGTCGCCAAGTCGGGTAGGTCACCGGGGAGGATTGGGATCTCCGGGGCGGGTGGGTCATCTGGGGCTCGGAGGCGATCGGCTGGAACGAGTGGGGAGGGATGGAAAATAAAAATTTTGGGAAAAGGAATGAAAAGTCGAACCAACCAGCGAAACCCTATATGAATTAATTTAGTGACGTCTATACCTGACATCGCTAAACATCGCAAAATTTTTAATATAGTATGACATATAAGGTGTGGAGTCGATAAACATCGTCATTATTTACCGACTAGTCAATGACGTTATATTTTATAATACTAAAGGTAGTTGCTAAACGTCAAGGAAAGTCGCTGATAGAGACGTATTACGACGTCATTTAGATACGTCGCTAATTAAAGTAAAATTAGCGACATCGTCTTCTAGAGTGGCTAAATTTGTCGCTAATTTAACTTATTTTGGTTGTGATGGCAAACATCATAAAACATTTGCGTAATCCATGTACATGCATCACTCGACGATGAGCTGAAAGAGTGTCCCTCACGACGGAGAGTTCCAAATAAATAAATAAACACGAAAAATATTGCTGGATACTTGGACTGCATACAACCTAGAGGTTCTCCCCCTCGATGCTCTAAATAATTTTCAAGCTAGTTGTTAATCCATAGCCTTTGGTTTAGGATTCTGGGTGTGGCATTCCGCAGAATCCATCGTAGACATATACTCCTCTCAAAGATATGCAAGACTGGACAATGATTTAACAATCACAAATACAAGATAGGACAATAATACAACCACACGATTATAGGCATAACTAATGTGCTATAACAAGCCACAATAGGTAATGTGAGATTCGTCTCACTGTTCTAGTATACATTCCTGAGGTACGCGTATATTACGCGTATAGCTTACTTTATGCTTGTTGCTTATTTCATATTTAAATGCTAATATATGCCTTATTTATGTGGTTTTTTTATAAAATTTCCTTTTGTTGAAAGATTTGGACCGTTGGTCCCTTGTTTTTTATGTGTGTGGTATAGGATCACCCGGTTAGGGGGCATGGATTATAATTCGATCGCCACAAATCAAACCCTTGGCTATATAAGCCTCCCGCCTCTCTTTCCTTCACTTTTCTTTTTCTTTTCTTTCTCATTCCTTCTTCACTTCTTTCCTAAGCTGAGAACAGCCAAGCTTGGCCTTGGCCGTGGGTGATCTTGGTAGTATTTGTGTTATTCTTAGAACTTGACCATTGGCAAGTATATCTTGCCAACCGAGTGAACGTTGATATGGGCGTGCTTTTGATAACTTAGTTTTATTTACTGTTAATTGATAACTTAGGCTTAAATTTTGATATATTGTCTTAACTTAGATTTGAACTCCTAGTAACTTTGGTTTTGATGAACGATTTCAACTATAATAGATTTTTGAAAAAGAACAAAGTCGGAGCACAAGAATGCTCGCTAGAGAAGAATGAGCAAGTCTATGAAAAGTGCGAATGAGACCCTTCGCATATAAACGCAGACCCTTGAACTTGAGCGCACTGTGTGATGTCTCATATATGCTTGCTTTCATCTCAACATTAAAATCCTTGCAAAAATATGCCAGGCACTTTACGAGTAGCTCAGGGCATACTTTTCTTCTCATAAATACATTTTGTACAAATGCCTACGGGTCAATTCCTTACAAAAGTATGCCAAGGTCATCCATAAGCTTGGGCGTACCTTTAAAGGAAAAACTCAATGGTATACTTTGTGTGCATCCAGTCTCGACGTTAAGAGAGTATGCCAAGCCTCTGTTGGCGTACAAAACCCTCTTCCATTTTCATTATTGATAGGTGAGCCTTGACTTTGGCGTTGTCTCAACTGTCGTAATCTCGACTGTCATATTCTTTGACTGTCATGTTCTTGACTGCTGTCCCATACGTGAGATTTATGTTTTGTCTTTTATTAGACCTCCCCACGCTGATTATTGTATGCCACTACTTTCTTTGGCGATAGTACGTTATTAGTCTAGTTTGTCATGTTGTATGCCAGTGATACTTTTGGCGATAATATGCTATTTCTCTTGTTTGGCAATAATGCACCATTGCGTTGTTTGGCGATAATACGCCACTGATCATGTTTCTACCAAATTATATGCCAAACTTATTTCGATGGTTTGTACGCTTATTACTATTGTTCTCTCTTGTTAGCCAAGCAATTGATGTTTCACTCATTTACTTTCATCCAGTTGTCTTACTTAATCATGTTTCAATTTTGATTATGATTGCTTTTGATATTGATCTTGATTTCCTGACATGATTTAATGATTGCACACTATATCAAGCATGAACCCTAGTATTCATGTATCTTGTATCCTGATACTATATTGATAATACTGAAAGTGGCTTGACATAGCGAACTCATGACTCAAGAATTCCTGACATATCCTAATCATGGATTTTAGTAGCACCTCTATTGCAATCGTGATTGATTTTTTGATTGTGCTTGTCTGGCTATGGTCCAGTCTTGCATCATGTCTAAGGCAAATTTTTTAGAACCACGGTCGGGAATCTTAAATCAAATATCCACTTTTATGAACTAGATTAATAACTAGAATCATTTAGAGAAATTTTTTGGCTACATATAATCCCGATATCCTGGCCACACATGTGGATTTAGAGCTCTCCGTCGTAAGGGGCACACTTCCAACACACCGTCGAGTATTGCATTACAAGTAAAAAATATCTATATATTTTAATTATATTATTTAATCCTTCCACCTGGATAATTTGGATAGACTGCAGGATATGTGGTTGTATGGAATTTCCAATTACATGTGATAGTAATCAGGATTGTGATAAACCTAGTAAGTTAATGATTAGTAAGCCATAAGACATGCTTGGTCATGATTGATTAATTGCTAGTTCCATCATGTTCAAAATCATCCTTGCTTATTATCCCTCTACCATATCCTTCAAGTTGCACCTATTCATTTATATATTGCTTTAAATAAAGTTTTATTATTTCATGTATGCTAGTTTTAATTTATAAGTTTTGCTCCCTTGTGGTACTTACTGTTTTGGGGTCTGACCCCACTGGTTTTATATGGCAAGATTTTAAAGCAGAACCATAGTATCTTCTGTACCTTCCTCCAGATGGTGAACACTAGGAGCACAGAGGACCTGAGTGGGTTTTCTTTTTATCCACCCACTTGTTATGTATATTATCTTTTGAGGTGTTTAGCCACTGAGCCCGTGTTTAGTTCATTTTTTGGGCCACTGACATCTATCCTGCAGGCGTAACATAATTGACATATTCTAGACTATAACTAGAGTTGATCATGTATAACTTTACTCTTTGCTAGTTCTTCTCTTTTGTACAACTAGCTTCATGATCATTTATGTATGTATAGTTTGGGACATCTTACTATTATATGTGTGATGATAATAAATCATGTAACATGTTGTATGCATGTGATTGAGATACCTAGGATTGCTTGACCAAAGATTGACTTTTGGATTATAGAGTAAAACCCCAGCATGTCTTAGATAATCATGACTGTATTCTTGGGGTATTATCTACTCTGGTATACGTAGTTGGCTTTGTCTTCCCTCCCTCTCCAGTTTTCCAGTTCTAGGACATGACAGGTAATAATACAAAGACAAGAATCCTGAATGCGCTACTACTAGCCACTATCTAACATATAATGGTCATGTGTATATAGGGTGTAAATTATCTCCTAACATACAAGGTTGCATGGTCAGGTAATCATGTCAAATGTATATAGGGTATAAATCATCACCTACTAATACAAGTGTCTAGTCATGTAATCATGTCAAATGTACATATGGTGTCTAGTCATGTGAAGGGCTACATTAAGGTTAAGTCTAAGCACTACAAGTCACGAGTAATCATGAAAAAGGTATATGCGCATAGGTGCCATGCAAGAAGAACAAAGAAAATACGACAAAAAATAAAGAACATGAAAAAGAACACAAAATCGGTGTACCGTCGGTACAAACCAGTATACCGTCGGTATGCCGATGAAAAATACAACAGCTTTTAGATTCCAAAAAATCGGTATACCGTCAGTACAGACCAGTATACCATCGGTATGCCAGTTTAGATCACCGCAGGTTTCTTGATTCCAGGTTGTTCCAAAATTGGTATAACGTTGGCACATCAGTATACCGTCGGCAAATCAGTATACCGTCGCTATGCCGGTACCCGTAGGCAATTCTAGGGAAAGTCCAAGAAATGTCTGATTTCGGGACCGAAATCACGTTCGGAAACTCAGCAGAAACTAGTCAAGCAAGATGTCAAGACTAAGGGTATATCTTATATAGCATATAGACTAAATTTTATGGTAATCACTCTGGTTATCCGATACTGAGTATTCTATCAGGTAAATATCAAGGTTTCACAATAAAAATCGAAACCTTGCTCAAACCAATTTCAGAAACATGCACATAGTTGGAAACCACAAGAGAAACATATTTAAAAAAACCAGTTCCATGATATTTTAAGTATTCAAATCAAGGAAATGAAAATTGCAATAAAATAATATTATTCAAGATTTTGGCAAGATGTACTTGCCAAAAGTCAAGCTCCCAGCCTTAACCTTCCACTCCTCTACCAAGAGGGGTTCAGAAACCATATTCTTAGGCCTCAAGACCAAGCTCCAACTTCCAGAGAAAAGTGGAGAGGAAATGAAAAGAGAGAAGAAATAAATAAAAAAGAGAGGAGAGAGAAAATCAAGTAGTATGTAAAAAAAGGAGAATTAATCGTGACCATTCGATCCGTCTCGTTGACGATCCAAATCACGATTTCAAATCAATCTCGTCCACTCAAAAGAAAATCAAAAAACTATTGGATAATAGAAAGTATCATTACTATTCATGAAAATATCTAAATAATATTCACGAAAATATCTTAAAATATCTCAAATATCTCAAAAGTAAAATCAATATATGCCGATCGGTATACCGTCGGTATATTATAGTATACTGACGGTATACATGTTAGTAAGAAAATTTTCAAAATCGATAAAATTCTAAGGCTCCACAAAACTCGAGAAAATACAAAAAATAGTTCAAAATACGTATGTAACCGTGTAAAAATATAGATAAAGTGATACGAGTCTCACAGAGGTGGTTTCAAAATGAAGATGGACTTTCCCTCTTTTAACGGTCGACTACACATTGAATACTTCCTTAATTGTCTCACAGAAGTAGAACGCTTCTTCCAGTACATAAACATCCTCGAAGAGAGGTAGGTTTACCTAGTAACCTACAGACTCAAGGGAGGAGCCATCGCTTGGTGGGAACAACTCGAGCACATCCGTGCAAGACTCAGCAAAGCTCATGTATGGAGTTGGTCCAAGATGCCATAATTGCTATGACAAAGATTTCTACCTCCGAATTATAAGAAAATTCTCTATAGTCGATATCAAGAGATTATACACAAGGTGCACGATATATAGTTGACTACACTGAAGAATTCTTCAAAATCTAATACCGTAACAACATGTACGAGATAGATCTCCAACTGATGACTCGTTATCTTGGCGGCCTAAGATAAGACGTCCATGATCAACTCTACCTACAGAATATGTACACACTTAGTGAATTAATGACCTTAACAGTAAAGGTAGAATAAAAAATTGTGAAGTTCAAAAGTATAATTTGGCACAAAATTAAGCTGCTAGCTAATCCAACAAGAGCATAGGACCAGGCAATCCTAGGGCACTTGGTGATCAACTTTAGAAAATTATAAAGGATGTCCATTATAATGATGAGTTATTCAATTTGAAAGGGATTGGTAAGCTTGATAAAATATTAGTTGAGCGAAAGAAGAATAAATTATACACATTGGTGTACTTGATTTTAAAGTTGGCTCCAGTCTTTCCCATTCCAAATGCAACTGTTGAAAAAGTATTTCCGACAAAAAAGGTTATCAAGAATACACTTTCGTAACCGAATGGGGAATGAATTTATAAATAATTGTTTGGTGACATACAGTGAGCAAGACATTTTCACAAAAGTTAAAAATGAGAAAATCTTGCAATATTTTCATAATATGAACCTTGTAGGAGATTATTGTAAACAATTATTATCGATTATGATATAATACAACTATTTTAATATGTCTTTGTGATCAATAAATTTTGCTACTAAATTATGTTATTATTTTCTTTCGTATTTTTATAATTTTTTTGATTAAAAATTTACTAGTCGATTTTGACCCTGTTGTATCTAAATCCTGGCTACGCCACTACTTGCATAGTAATCATAATTAGATATTATGCTTTAACCTTCTTTCCAATGAGTTTGAAAAAGCAATAACTCGGGGACCTACCCCCCGGTTGTATATCCAAACTATGCTAAAAAAAGAATATAAAATCACATTAAGGCAAATATTGACTTATGTAACCTTCATATACTAAAATTCTAGCTTAAATGTTATTATTAGGTTAATTTGGGGCTAGTGGAATTTTTTCGTAATTTTGGTTAATTAAAAACTAGTAACACTAATTTTTTTAGAGATTTCAAGAATTTATTTTAGTTTCAAACATAATTGAAAATATCCCAAACTTTTATTCTAAATTCTAAATAATCAAATATATTTTCTTGAATTTTCTGAGAATTTTTTGATTATTTTTAGCATTTATTTTGAGTTAATTATGCAAAACTGATTAAATAACTATTTTTTGAAAAAAAACCATAAAATAATTTATCCTACCTAGTCAGCCAACAGGGGCCCGCCCGTCAGCCTCCCGCAGCAAACAGGATGGGGCCCGCCTATCAGCGACCAGTGGGCTTGGGTGCGGGTGCAACCGGTCCGCGCGTTCGAGCCGAGCCGAGTCGGAATTTGACTCGGACTCAGCTGGGCCAAGCCGCACGCACTTTCGGCCGTCCGATCATGGGCAGGACGCGCGGGATGCGTGACACGTGTCCCCCTTTAGCCGCGGCTGCTTCTTCCATATGTATATATATATATATATATATATATATATATATATATATATATATATATATATTTCTGCCGAATTAATTTTAGAGAGAGAGAGAAGGGGTTGGGGGATTGTCCTCTAGGATTCTTTGATCTTCCAGAAGCCATTGCGGATAGCTCCGACTCCAAAAGCTTCCAAGTTTCATGCATTAGAACCGTATTGAGGTTAGTTTTCTGAATATATAATTTTTTTCATAAAATTTTGATTATTAAATTCTAAAAAATTCGTAGTGCACAACATGTCCGAAAATAGAAGCGTCTCAATTTTTTTTTTGGGAGAACCAGGGATCCAAATCATGAACCGTTTGTAGTTTTAAAAATCTAATATCCAGATCGCCGACATATGTTTTTTTCATAATTTAATTCAAATTATTTCTGTACTGTTAATTCTATAGAATTTTTATGTTAGCAATCAACCACCGTTGCACAATACAATTTTTTATGTACAATAGTTTCCAAATAAAATTGAATTAGGATGAGCAATAAATTACAGCATGTTTATGACGCTAAAATATATAGGAAATCATGCATAAAAGTCTAGTTTGTATCGATTGACTTTTCGGTCAATAAATTACCTCGATTTGCGTGCCATGAGTCTCAAGTTGATAAATTTTGGTTTCTTTGGACAAAATTTAAGAATTAACCTAAAAATAAATTTAAAAATTAAAATCAGATTTTAAAGTAATTAGTCCAGAAATAAATAAATTGAAATAAATTATCTCTTGACATGGTAACATTTCATACGTAGGATTTGGACTCTAAATTGGGACCTGGTCCAACCACAGCTAAGGACCACAGGCGAGTATATTTCCGTAATTATTTTTAATACTTAACAGTCTCTATAATGCATGTTTAGTATTGATTATTTGATTCTCGACACTTGTTACAAGGATTAGTATGATGGATTCTTGTTATGAGATACGTGACTATTTTGTATTAATGTTATTTTTTCGTGACTGGTTTAGAATCCATGTTGTACTCGTAGGGAGGAAAAATACTTTGTGGACGTGTGAACTACCAATTCTATCCCATGTCTTACAGAAATAATAGCAGTCATACACGACACGTGTGGTTTGTCGAATTTTACCCTTAGTCGTTCACATCTCAACAAGGTATTTCAAATCACGTAGAGTAGTTTGTTCTTATATGTTCTTCTATATATTACAATTATTTTCTATGTTGCTTGGAGATATTGTACTACATCCATGCCATGACAGAACTTCAATATTTAGTTATTCTGGTTGCCTTATTGTGATTTCAAGTTTGTTGCTATCATATATTCTTTACTATTTATTGTCTTATAGCTTCTACCATGTGTTGGAACTATTTTTACTGTGATATACTCGTTCCCTTCCTTACTGGATAACCATATTTTAGGTGACTACGATGAGGATGCGATCCCTACACATTATAGACCGTATGTTAGCAACATAATAGAGCCTGATCTTGCCCTTCAGGAGGATCATGGAGAGTTAGCAGCTCAGACATCGTCTGCAATGGAGTAGTTTAGTAGAGTAGTTGGTTTACTTAGTTATTTTGGACCGGATTGTTATTCGACATTCTTTCTAGAGTATTTTAAATATTATTCTTTGGATATTTAGTCATTTTTGGGAGACATATTGGACCCACATCGAGACTATTATTTTATTATTATCTAAGGTATATTCATTTAAATTAGTGCCTGTGATTGAGTATAGTGTGGAGATGTATATATATTGTGAGTTATAGGTTATACTTGTGGCTTATTGTACAACATTCTACCGCCGACACTGCGGCGTAGGTTGGACGTACTCATGACTCATGTCCAAATCCAGGGTGCGGGTCGTGACACATTTTTATGGTGGCCCATGCAGGTCCAGTTTCGCACAAGGTTGCGAACTCGTAGTGGTACTCAAGTTAGATGTACGACTGCAAGCCTACCATAGGATATATATACTAGGAATAGAAAAATACTCAATCATACTTAGGGATCTTATATACTCTACTTGCTAACCCTTATTAATTCCTTCCGAGCAATCAGACCTCTTTTATAGTTGATTTTCCTTCTTAAATACTACCTTATATTGTTCCATATCAATTGAATATTTATTGTTTTCAACCTTTCAGAATATCACCCAAGACTATAGCGCGCGATTCTAAAGCCAATAGTGCTTTTCCCACACCACCCATATCGCATAGCTTAATATATGTATCCTTTGTGCTTAAGCATAGTTTAGTAACAGAACCCTTGAGTAGGAGTTATGAGATCAGGACTGGTGGAGGCATTATCCTAGTCAGTGATACTTACAAGGGGCATCGTATTACCTTGGGAGGCCATGATTTGGATGCTAGTCTCGTAATGCCACTTTCGAGTTTTGACATTGTCTTCAGAATGGATTGGTTGAGTATGCACCATAATAGCATAGATTGTCGTGGAGGACGTGTACTGTTCCGCCCACCAGGAGAGCTAGAATTTGAGTTTGTTAGGGGAGGCGGTGAGAAGAGTGATGAGATTATTTGTGGAGCCAAGGTAGTAGAGAAGGACTTGCTATACCTTATTATTGCAGAGTTTCTAGATATAATTTCTGAGGAGCTACCAGGATTGCCCCAGGATAGAGATCTTTAATTTTATATTAACTTAGTGCCTGGAGAAGAGTCGGTGTCGTAATAGGTATACAGGATCAACAACAGCGAGCTGGCATAACTAAAGAAGTAGGTTGATGAATTGCTAGACAAGAGTTTCATTATATCGAGGTCCTCGCCTTGGGGAGCCCCGATCTTATTTCTACCAAAAAAAGAAGGGTCAGTACAAATGTGCATTTATTATAGGGCTTTGAACAACCTTACAATCAAAAATAAATATCTGCTACCAAGGATAGATGATCATTTCGATCGGTTGAGCGCTGTGAGGGTATTTTTGAATATTTATTTGAGCTCTGGCTATCATCAGTAGAAGGTGAAGAAGGAAGATATACCGAAAACTACATTTCAGACAATATATGGCTAATATGAGTTTATGGTGTTCCATTTGGGTTGACTAATGCCCCGATAGTCTTCATGAACTTGATAAACAAGGTATTTCACCAATACCTTGATAAGTTCGTAGTAGTATTCATAGATGATATTCTTGTCTATTTGAAGACGTCGGAAGAGCACGAGAAGCATATAAGGATTGTGCTAGAGACTCTTCGGAAGGAGAAGCTCTTACGAAACTCTCAAAATATGAGTTCTTCCTGTACTGCCTCAAATCTCGATCCGACCGGGATGCGTACTATATAATTGGGCTTGTGGCTAGTCTATCGGAGTCATAGTTTGGAGTTTAGATCTTCGACATCCTCTTGCCACGGACAAAATACGATGATCCTTTCCAACTCATGGATAGGCCTCTATTGAAACAAGTCCAATAGTTTTTGTGCTTTGTTGCTTGGTTTTCTTGACGTCGCTTTGTGATTTTGTTTTGGTATTGCTTTTGATTTGCTTGGTTTTCGTTGTTGCCTTTCTCGCTTCAAGTTTTGATTCTTGGGGAGTTCGGAAGAAAGGATAGGAAAATAATTCTAACTCGGAGCTCGTGCTATTGTAGGTCCACATAACTAATATTTGATCGTCCCTAGGTGGGACTCCTTCTTTTAGCACTTTTCCTTAACCAGTGAGTGGTTCAGACCCTTCTTTACTACTTATTCACGTCCATATCTCTAATATTTCAAACGTTCAATCGATGATGCCCAGTCGAACGCCTAGGAAATCCTTAGCCACAATGCATACAAGCCACTAAGAAAGGAACATGGGAATTTATAGACTAACTTTTATATTCTTGAACACCTTATAAACACGAGCTTCATTATAAAGGAATTGGGTTATTGGTTGAGGCCTGATACCTCGGATAGAGTTTGGACCCACGGGATACCAAAATCGGAACACGAGTTAAGAAAATATAAACTGTTGTATAAGTATATATATTACTGCTTTACTTCTTCTGATTTATTTCATGTATGGTATGATATATGAAATGTCCATGCATTTACATGGTCTGGACAACTTGTGCACAAGATTTGGTATTTTCTCGAAACGGTATTCTGGGGCACTAGAACCGTATCGACCTGGGGAGAAATACTGGATCGTGCTAGTCGCGTTGCATTGTGGGACCTTCAGCAGGGCTTGCTACCCTGGCTGACAGGGCGCACAACAATACTTTGGATAAGTCCCCATTGTGTCGATCACACAAATGATCGCATAGAATAGAACACATTCTAATTTATTATCTTATGCAGATGGTAAGTATACTTGTGTTTCATTGTAGGGAAGGCGTGCATCGGTTGAGTAAGCAACTGATGTACTTGATGGATTCAATGTTATTTTTGTTCCTATTAAAACATGCATCTGATATGAACTAAATTCACTTAGTTCTCTATAGAAAGATCATCTTAATGCATTCTCGCCCCTAATAAGCAAGTGTTGATTTAGGTGAGTGGGTTCGTCCCGCTCACCAGTACAGCTGAGTACTGATCCATGTTGTGGGCAACTATTTCAGGCACTCAGGCGGTGCAACGCTAGTGGATAAACGAGAAGGCGTTAGAAGTTCTACTATTTTGAAGTATAGTTGAATTCAGTTCATTTTGGAGGCATGGATTTTCAATCTATACAAGGGCGTAATGTATGAACGACGAGGACAATCTGATGGAGCGTGCCCTGCCCTTTTGAGTTTTTCTTCTATAATGCAAACCAAGTAGCCGAGAGGCACATCAAATATAAACTCTTTATAAATTACTCAAAATTATCAATAAAAAGCATGTTTGTCACGCCCTAGTCCCAAAAATACACGGGATCAGGCCACGTGGCATTGGCCAACTAATACGTCTTTGAGGGATTACCCAATTTAATGGATCCGATAAAATGTAGATACTAACATACAACAGGTAATGTCTAATCTCATCCGCAATATAAATAAGAAGTACTGAAATAAATATTAGAAAATAAACGCAAGTCTGAAATGTCATAGTACAATCCAAAATATGTCTAATGGGAACAAATCCACTATAATGACGAAATAAGAGTACTGAAAGGCAGATAAAAGAGTAATGACTAGGGCATCGGCTGACTAGATAAGGATGCTCAATTCCTAGGCGGAAGGCCTACCAGTGATCAAGGGAACTCTGACGGTAGCACCTCAAGCTCCTCCTCGAATGCGTACCTCATCTCCTGCCCGAGTTCTTACACTGTAGGATAATATGCCTCGTCCAAATCTGGAAGGAAACCAAGTCCTCAGAGGGACGTAACAAGATACAAAAATGCATGCCATATATAAATATTGAATGAAATAAAGGGGTGTGCTAACAATTAAGTGAATACAATATGAGGACATCCTTGGTATGTATGGATAGGTGTAGGCATAACGTTCACACTCCAAAGAGCGTGGTATCTGTACATGTAACATCCATCATTCTGAAGAATGAGGTATCTGCAAATATATACGTCTGTATCACTCCGAAGAACGCGGTATTTGTATAAAAGAAGTTATTGGATCCGTGGCTCCTCCGGATACTACGGATTCCAATGTGTGTGCCTACTAGTTGTCCTCCCCGCCCAATGCAGATATACAAGTCGAATACACGACAAGCATACCACGTAACTATATGCCAAGTCTTAACTAATTATATAACCCTGATTACGTACTAACCCATGATGCATGTCGCACGCACCAATCGCTAGTCGGGTAGGCGAACCCACATCCCAACATGAGTTTATCACCGTGATACGTGTAAAAGTATCAGGGTCTAGGAAGATATCAGAATACCCTCACAATGGTGGATTAGTCTGCTAGTGACTAAGTCAATTATACTACACATCGACGCATTCGTCGATTGCACCCGAGTCAATCTCGGATGCGCACAGTTATATAAAATAATACAACAATATATCATACAATATTGTATAATTTAAATTAACAGTAAATATGGCAAGGTATACTTGCCTAGGTCCTCAAGCTGCGAGTGCCAATAACTTGCTCCTGAAGTCTCACCTGAACGGTCCAGCGACCCTATACATATAATATAATATAATATAATATAATAATAAGATCATCAGTCACTATAATAGTACGTACAAGAAATACTATGCTGCACTTAGGAACTGACACAACGGTCACAACTGGTCAACTAACAGGGTCATGTGTGCATGCAGCTAAGACGTACACGTATCATATCCTCAGTTATCGTGTACATCAAGGCAACGAAATACCAAAAATACGTTACGAAACTAATTACATATAACACAAAAATACCAGCCCTAGTTTTTATGTTAGAGTGCACCAGGTCAATGTCTAGGCTTTTAGGTCAACACAGTGTTCATATTAATTAATTATTTTTATTTGAGTAATTACTTAACATTAATTACTAATCTAAAATAAACACACACACACACACACAAACATATATTGCACTTAGGGTTTCATATTAATTTACACGTGTTCATTCACGGCATAATGACACACGAAGGAAAGAAAACAGTAATATGTTACCTAGTTTGATGTAGAGAGGGGGGGTCTCTGCTCGTCGGTGGCCTATCTCCGGCGAGGGAGCAGATCTTCGGCGATGTGCAGTGCACGACAGCAGCAACAGCTCCTTCGGTAGCGCTTGCAACAACGGCAGTAACTACAGCGGCAGACGGTGGCAGCAGTGGCAGCGGCGGCTGGCGGGTTATTGGTGGTGGGGCTAGTCGTATGGGGACGGCGGTCAGGGTGGTGGTGAAGAGGTGACGATGGTCGGGACGTAGAGGATGCGGGTGAAGGTGATGATGGAGTTGGTGATGGTGATCGAGATGTGGGTGGGGATGATGGTGTTGGGGATTGTTGATGGTGGTACTGAGGCGGTAAAGATGGTGACGGGGACAACGGTGATGGGGACGACGGTAATGATATCGGCAGTAGAGGTGTCTAAGGTGTTGGTGGCAACGGTGGAGGGGATGAGAGGGTATGATGACCGAAAAGTCAGGTTGAGGTAGTGTCGGGGAAGGTTATGATGATGGTGATGATGATGATGAACGAAGGTGGAGGAGGAGATGATGGCTGCTGAGTTTTTAGGGTTTGAAAAGAGAGAGTTATATTTATATAGGAGAGAGAGAAAGGGGTTTTCCTCGAGAAATGGGCCGGTTAGGGCTCCTTAGGGTAGGAAACATGTTCACATGAAGGAATATAGGGTATAGATGGGCTAGGTTGGGTCTAGTATTGGGTGAGGTTGAGTCCTCATACTAATTTAATTAAAATTATGGTAAGTGATGCTTTTTAATTAATTGGGAATACATAGGCTTAAAATTGGGTGAAATACAAGTATCATGGATATAGCAGACTCAGAATAGAATGTTATCAATATTTGGGTTGTATGAAACAGGTTGAGGTTGTGTCTCCAATTTCAATTGGAACGGACAAATATGCAAAGTTAGATTTATTGAGATTTAAAACTGGATATTTGTAACCAATATTGTGCGACTAAAATGAACCACAAGGGAGAGTATTTATGAGTTACACAAGGGTTAGAATGGAAGGCAGGCTTGACTAGGAAAAGTGTGTAAAAACTATTTGAAGGTAAATGCTAGTGTAGTCCTCCATATATCGAAGCAACGGTAAGGTGCACTAAGTGATATAATTATTGCATAATAAATATAAAACACTATGTTCTAATTCTAATTGTCTTCAGATTAACCCTAGTCTCTCTATCTAATCTAAGTAGGCCTAAATTTGGTCGAGGGGGTTTACAATATTTCTTTCTATACTCGTGTTCAACTATCTGTGATTGTATTTTCTACACTTGTGTTTTTAAATGGGTTCCTATCACTGCACGTTCTTGCCATGTGCGAGCACAACTACAGGCTCGTACGATATCATGCCTCAGCGAGGACGATTTACCCTTTCGGGATTGGGGCATGACATATTGGTATCAGAGCACGACTTCACTTTCTTGGGTTTTCAAAAGATAATCTATGAGTTTGATGTGTCTCTCGATTGAGTTGCATTCGGCATCCGCTACATGAGATGAATCGCCCTATACAATGAGCTCATATATAAGGATTTATCATTTTCGTAGTGTTGACAAGCTACTCTCTTTTGTAGCAATGGCTAAGAAAAATACTGTCACTACAAGCAGTGCTCAGCCCATACAGAGCGATCCAGCAAGTTATGGAGAATCCGGAGGAGCAAGTTCAATCGATATGACCAAACGGCTCATGCATCTAATGGAGGTACATCAACAGTAAGCTTCCACTCAACATGCACAAATTCAGGTGCAGTTCACTGCTTAACAGAAGTAGATGGATACCATGATGCAATTGATCGCATCTTTGGTACCCAGCAACGGAGGAGCCACGGTGATGCCTGTCATGCCGCCGTTTATGGAGGTAGAGGGCAAATCCGAGGAAACGCAGCCCCCCGCTAGGAATACCTGCAGACCGGCGGAGTTTACCAAAATGCACCCACCAATGTTCAACGGACGAGCAGAACCGGACGTGGTAAAGGGATAGATTGCAAAACCAGAGGGACTCTTCAACCTGATTGGCATTAAGGGGTCCAAACGAGTGGCTTGTGCATCAGTGCAACTGGAACTACGGGCGCATGATTGGTGGGAAGCCACCAAGCAAGGGATTTATGATACCAATCCCAACTGCAAGATCACCTGGGAGATATTCAAATCTGCCTTTATTGAATAATATACCCCACGGGCCGTGCGGCAACAAAAGGAAGATGACTTCAGTAATCTAGTACAATGAAGTATGTTTGTTGATGACTATGATTCAGTGTTCGCTAGACTCGCTAAGTTTGCCAGACACTTCTTGCCTAACCAGTAGGCATGCGGCTACCATTTCCGAAAGGTTTTGAATGATGACCTGCGTAGGATATCATAAATCAGAAGTGTCAGACCTACCGAGAATGTTATGAAGTGGCCCTAAATAGAGAACGAATCTTTGGGCACAATTCATAAAAGGTCAACATGCATACTCCCCGTAACAATTTTAGCAAATGGCCTCATGAAATGGAAGGGTCTGGAGCATTAAAGCGTCTACACACATCTTAGCCCAGGGGTCTACCTCAGGGACCATACTGCCATAGGTGCGACAAGATGGGGCATCAGATAAATGAGTGCCGAGTCATTGGATGTTTCAAATATGGCCGTTTGGACCATAAAGCATTTGACTGTCGAGATCCCAGGCCGATCGTCAGACAACAGCTGAATCAGAACAACGGGAACCAGAACAAGGGGCCTCCAACACACGGTGCTAATGTTATACCAGTGAACCTACAACGCCAGGGTGCCCAAGGCTGAGTCTATGCATTGACTCAGGATGAGGGATCTGTTTACTACACAGTTGTGACAGGTACCTAACTTTTCCAAGAATTATCCGCTAGAGTCTTATTCGATTCAGGTGCTACGCATAGTTTCATATCTGCTGATTTTATTGTTGAGAATAAATTAGCTTCCACTCCATTAAATATGAACCTTTGCATGAGTACCCCTTCGGGAGTCGACATGCCCGCCAATGGGATCTGTAGGGATGGCTATATTTGCATCAGAGGAAGAAAGCTTTCCTTAGATGTCATTGTTCTAGACATTAAGGATTACGATATTATTCTCGAAATTGACTAGTTTGGTGCTTGCCATGCAACAATCGAGTGCACGGAGAAGCGAGTCATATTTTGTCTATCCGGTGAGACAAAATTCTATTATTCGTGTAGCGTTACACCGAAGACGGCGATGGTGATAACAGTAATTTAGGCTAGGCGTATGTTGTATTCGGGCTGTAAAGGGTACTTAGCCTCTGTTCGAGATACCCGACAGGAAGGTACAGATGCAGCTCAGGCTGATGTCATAGAAGATTTTCTCGACGTGTTCCCGGATGAGCTGCCTGAAATGCCTCCTGATCGAGAGATCGAATTCTTCATTGACACATTTTCAAATTCGCGACCGATATCGAAGGCACCCTATCGAATGGCCCCAGCAGAGCTGAAGGAACTGAATGTACAGTTGCAAGATCTGTTGGACCGAGGATACATTAGCCAAAGTGTTTCTCCATGGGGAGCTCTGGTGCTATTCATAAAGAAAAAAGATGGATCCATGCGACTGTGCATCGACTACCAAAAACTGAATAAGGCTACTGTACGGAACAAGTACCCGTTGCCAAGAATAGACGACCTGTTTGATCAACTACAAGGTGCAACAGTTTTCTCCAAAATCGATCTCAGATCAGGATATCACCAGTTGAAAATCAAACCCGATAATGTCCCCAAGTCAGCGTTCCAAACCCGATATAAACACTATAAATTTCTTGTAATATCGTTCGACTTGACGAACGCCCCTGCAGCTTTTATGGATCTGATGAACCGAGTTTTTCGGCCATTTGTCGACAAGTTTGTTGTCGTATTTATTGACGACATACTAATTTATTCCAAGAATGAGGCAGAGCACAAGGAACACCTGATGATCGTGCTACAAACATTACGAGTGTATCAATTGTTCACAAAGCTCAGCAAGTGTGAGTTCTGATTGAACAGTGTGGCATTCCTTTGACATGTCATCTCGGCAGAAGGCGTCTCCATAGACCAAAGGAAGATAGAGGCGGTGTTGGACTGGAAGCAACCTACGTCAGCTAGTGAAGTTCGTATCTTTCTGGACCTACCGGGATACTACCATAGGTTCGTGAAAGATTTTTATTAATTGGCCTCGCCTTTGACTTACCTTACTCAGAAAGGGATTGCATTTAAGTGGGGTGACGACTATGAAGCTAGCTTTCAGGAGCTAAAGCAACGGCTCATTTCAGCTCCAATTCTTGCACTCTCGGATGGTGTAGATGAGTTTCAGATATACAGCGATGCTTCGAGACTCGGCTTAGGGAGTGTTCTCATAAAAAAGGATAAAGTAATATCATATGCCTCCAGACAACTGAAGTCGTACGAGAAAAAACTACCCAACACATGACTCATAATTGGCGACAATTGTGTTTGCACTGAAGTTGGGGCAGCATTATCTTTATAGAGTTGCTTGCAAAATCTATACAGACCACAAGAGCCTAAAGTACCTATTCAGCCAATGGGAACTGAACCTCCGACAGCAGCACTGGCTAGAACTGATAAAGGACTATGACCTAACGATCGCATATATGCCGGGCAAGGGAAATGTCATTGCTGATGCCCTTAGTCAAAAGCACGTAGGCTCGCTATCCATAAACAACCGTATACTTCAGGATCTAGAGGTGATGGGCATCGAGTTTCGAGTTCGACATCAAGGAGTACAGTAGGCACCACTCCATCTTGAACTGAGTTTACGTGATAGAATCAAATCTGCTCAGAGGGACGATTAGTTCCTAACGAAGGTATGCGAGTTGATCTCGGCAGAGAAGATATCCAACTTTGTGGCAGGCGAAGATGGAACCTTACATATGAAAGAAAGATTGTGCGTTCCTAGCGACCTAGTACTCCGAAGGAAAATTATGACAGAGGCACACTATGCAAAGTATTCCTTATATCCGGGGAGCACCAAGATGTACATTAACTTGCACAGGACCTTCTGGTGGCACGGTATGAAGCGAGATGTGGCAACCTTTGTGTCATAGTGTATGGCCTGTCAACAGGTGAAAGCAGAACATCAGAGGCCCGGTGGGGAGCTGCAGAACCTCGCTATTCCCGAGTGAAAATGGGACAACATCGCTATGGATTTTAATATGGGCTTTCCAAAGATGCTATGGGGGCATGATGCAATTTGGCTTATAGTTGATCGTTTAACCAAATTTGCCCACTTCCTACTTATCAAAGTTACTTTAAGCGTTGATCGGTTAGCACAGATTTACATTGACGAGATTGTCTGACTACTCGGAGTACCTGCCTCAATCGTCTCGGACCGTGACGAACATTTCTTATCTTATTTTTGGACTAGCCTACAGTCTACTTTGGGCACCAAGCTAATGTTTAGTACCGCATACCACCCCAGACTGACGAACAGACGAAAAGGACGAATTAGATACTTGAAGATATGTTACGACTGTGTACGATCGATCTGAAGACTAGTTGGGACACGCACCTTCCGTTGGTGGAGTTTACGTACAACAACAGTTACCAATCGAGCATTCAGATGGCACCGTACGAAGTGCTCTATGGACGCAAGTGTCGATCTCCAATATGTTGGGACAAAGACAGCGAACGACAGGTACTCAGGCCAGAGCTGGTGTAGCAGGTAGTTGAGAAAGTTCGTTTGATTCGAGAAAGACTTCGCACTGCACAGAGCCGACAAAAGAGCTATGCCGATGCTCATCGAAGACCTTTGGAGTTTATGGTCGGGGATCATATCTTCTTGGAAGTGACAACGATGTGTGGGGTGATACTCTTCGATATTAAGGGCAAATTGAGTCCAAGATTTGTTGGCCCCTTCGAAATACTAGAACGAGTGGCAGTTATGGCATATCAGATTGTACTACCAACCACCCTAGCTGAAGTACACAATATTTTCCATGGCTCAAAACTTTAGAAGTATGTGCATGATCTGAGTCATGTGGTCAGCTTCGAGCAATTGGAACTGCGCACGGACTTATCGTACTCAGAAGAGCCTATGCAGATTTTGGACCGTAAAAAGAAAGTGGTGAGGTACAATATCCTTGGCTCGTGTGCTATAGCGGAACCACTCAGTTGAGGAATCAACTTGGGAGATGGAGTCAGAGATGAAGGAGAAGTATCCTCCATTGTTCGTTCGATCGGAGGTAAGGCCTTGTTCTTAAGTTTTGGGACAAAACTTTTTCTTAGTGGTATATTATGTAGTGCCTCAAATCCTGATCCGACTAGGATGCGCACTATATAATTGGACTTTTGGCTAGTCTGTCTAAGTCATAGTTTGGATTTTAGATCTTTGGCATCCTCTTACCATGGAAGAAATGCGATGATCCTTTCCAACTCATGGATAGGCCTCTATTGACACAAGTCAAATAGTTTTTGTGCTTTGTTGCTTGGTTTTCTTGATGTCGCTTTGGGATTTTATTTTATTATTGCTTTCGATTTGCTTAATCTTTGTTGTTGGCTTTCTTTCTTGGAGCTTTGATTCTTGGTGAGTTCGGAAGAAAGGATTAGCAAAGGATTCTAACTCGGTGCTCGTGCTATTGCAGGTCCGCGTAAGTGATGTTTGATCTTCGCTAGACGGGACTCCTTCTTTCAGCACTTTCCCTTAACCAATGAGTGGTTCGAACCCTTATTTCCTACTTTTTTACGTCCACATCTCTAATGTTTTAAATGTTCAATCGATGATGGCCGGTTGAACACCTTGGAAATCCTTAGCCATATTGTATACCAGCCGCTAAGAAAGGAATATGGGAATTTGTAGACTAACTTTTATATTCTTGAACACCTTATAAACACGAGCTTCATTATAATAGAATTGGGTTATTCGTTGCGGCCTGGTTCCTCGGATAGAGTTTGGACCCACGGGATACCAAAATCGGAACACGAGTTGAGAAAATATGAACTATTGCATAAGTATATATATTGTTGCTTTACTTCTTCTATTTTATTTCATGCATTGTATGATATATGAACTGTTCATGCATTTGTATGGTCTGGGATAACTTATGCAAAAGGTTTGGCATTTTATTAAAATGGTATTCTGGGGCACTGGAACAGTATGGACCCAGGGGGGATATTTGATCGTGCTAGTCGCGATGCATTGTGGGACCTTCAATAGGACTTGCTACTCAGGATGACAGGGCGCACCATAATGCTTTGGATAAGTCCCCATGGTGTCGATCACACCAATAACCACATAGAATAGAACACATACTAATTTATTGTCTTGTGCAGATGGTAAGTATTCTTGTATTTTATTGCCGGGAAGGCGTGCATCGGTTGATTAATCAACTGATGTACTTGATGGATTCAATGTTATTTTTGTTCCTATAAAAATATGCATCTGATATGAATTGAATTTACTTAGTTCTCTATAAAAGATCATCTTAATGCATGCTCGCCCCTAATAAACAAGTATTAATTTAGGTGAGTGGGTTCATCTGGCTCACCAGTACAGCTGAGTACTGACCTACATTGTGGGCAACTATTTCAAGAACCCAGGTGGTGCAATGCTAGTGGATAAACGATAAGGCGTTAGTTCTTATATTTTGAAGTATAGTTGGAGTCATTTCATTTTGGAGGCATGGACTTTGAATCTATACAAGGGCATAATGTATGAACGATGAGGACTATCTGATAGAGCGCGCCCTGCCCTTTTTTGTTTTTCCTTTGTAATGCAAACCAAGTTGCCGAGAGGCACATCAAATATAAAATCTATGTAAATTACTCTGAATTATCAATAAAAAAGATTTTTCTTCCTATACTTGTGTTCAACTATCTGTGAATGTATTTTCTATACTTGTCACTTATTAGCATACTTGGATAGCCTGGGCATCGAAGTTATTATTCCAGGAGTGGAGACGCAGATGATGGACATGCAGATTTAGTTGGGGTTAATGGAGAAGATCCGAGAGATAAGTACTAGGATGAGGGCCTGCGAAGACTCAGAGCTCAGGTGCAGGCATGATTGATGGAGGACTTTGATATTGCTGAGGATGGTTCACTAAGGCACGGGACTAGGTTATGTATGCCTAGTAAGGACTTGCGGGAAGAGATCATGCAGAAGGCTTATCGTTTCCAGTATTTTATACATCCGGGAGTTAACAAGATGTATAAGGACCTGAGGGAACACGTGGGGTGGTATGGGATGAAGCGAGAGGTAGCATATTTTGTCTCCAGATGTTTAGTGAGCTAGCAGGTCAAAGCCGAGAGGCAGAGACCAAGAGGATTGCTACATCCACTACCGATTCCTGACTAAAAATAGAAACATATCACTATGGATTTCATTTCCGTACTTCCACGCACTCCTGGAGGGAAGGATGTAATTTGGGTCATTATTGACAGGCTGACCAAATCAGCCCATTTTTTGCCTTTCAAAGTGGGATTATCCACGAAGAAGCTTGTCGATATATATGTGAGACAGATAGTCAGGCTGCATGGAGTTTCAGTGAGCATCATCTCCGATCGGGATAGCAGATTTATGTCCCACTTTTGGAGGAGTTTGCAGGCTAGCCTGTGTACCCAACTCAAACTTATCACTACTCACCACCCGCAGACGGATGGTGTCACGACCAGCACCCGGTGTAGGGATATAAGTAGTAAACAACGCCCAGCCTACGCCGCAACATCGATGGTAGAATGTTGTTTGGATAAACTATATTTCTACCAATCAAGATATAATATGCCACCAATGTAAATAAATATACTCAATCACAGATCTATAGATGGAATAAGCACGAATATGATAAAAGAATAGAAGAGTCACAAATATAACTCATGAGACAAAAATAAATTCTAATGAGTTAGAAAAATACTAATAATAATACTGGAGGCAAATCCAGTACAAAAGGAAACTAACTACTAAGCTACGAGTCTTGGGTCGTCTATCTCTGTCGGGATGAGACCCTCCTGAGCCA
Source organism: Iris macrosiphon (assembly GCA_036927795.1). NCBI lineage: Eukaryota > Viridiplantae > Streptophyta > Magnoliopsida > Asparagales > Iridaceae > Iris > Iris macrosiphon. The sequence continues at coordinate 104,655,025 of JAYESA010000018.1, forward strand.
AGGTCTCTAGCTCTAAGCCAACCATATCCTGAGGCTCGTAGTGAGTAGGGTACCACTCCTCAGTGTCATCTGAGAAAAATATATCCAGTCAGGAAAGGAGCAGAGTACATCTCTAACAGCAGTTCTAATAAATAATATAAACTATGTAACATTAAATAGATATGAATATATAAGATGCAATATACAAATACAAGAGATGTGCAATAAAGGAAATACTGGAAATGAATACGAGAATGAGAAATATAGAAATGAACAAGAAATACTAATGACTAAGTGAGTGAGTACCAGCTTTAATATGTGATCGAGTTGAAAACTTGATACATGAATTATGGCTTGGTTAATTATATGTGCGGTGTATGATTAACACTATCAAGGAACAAGATATGATACAAAGAGGGCATGATCATATATCTACACTAAATACTTTTCGCCCCCAACTGGTATAGTAGATCCAACCATGGTACATTATGACACGGGATTCTCTGGGTAGGTAGCAAGTCTCCCAAAGAATTAATGTATGTACATATACAGGAAGAACAAGGAAACAAATCTTGCACAAGATACACTAAACATACCATGGAATAACATCTCATTACGAGATCCGGATGTACCAATCCGTGTAACCATCGTGTCAAAAAATTAAGGATATCAACACTAGATACAAGAGTCATAGAGGATATCATAAATGAGAAACTATCTTAGAATATACTCACCTGAAATCCGTCAAACAGTATCAAAGATGTCCGGTATGGTGCATCAAATACCTAAATATGGAATATTATATCAATACAAGATTTTAGAATAAAAATAAGTGAAACTAGTCAACTTCTACGTCAAAAGCCATTTCTAAGTCAAAATAGTCAAACTAGGTTAACTCTAGGTCAAACTAGTCAAATTTGGTCAAACTGGCTATTTTTAGGTTGTATGAGTCTATCTCTAAGATATTGGGTCCATACATTATGTAACTAGGCCACACTAGCTATGCTAAGATATTAGGAAACCAACAAGATACCGTATCCTAAGATATACAATTATTAGATAGGAAAATATTATAATATGTATATACAATCAACAATATATAATATTTTTAACTAAACTAATGCTAAGTGGATACATTGGCTTTGAACCAATGCGGTACCACACCACTACATACCCATCTTGATACTCAAACCCAATACCTTGAGTATCTACCGATACCTTGACATTATCCTGTTATCACAAGGTAATGTTAATTCTAATATATAACTAACTACCCAGTACACTAAACTATAAACTAACATGCATTAACTTATACAATACTCTACTAACTACTTACTAACATACTAATACATATATATATATATATATATATATATATATATATATATATATATATATATATATACTAGCTAGTAATCAAAGTATATATATACTTACTAATCTAACAATGTGTATACATAACTAACTAGCTAAACTATTTATAAAACTAACTACTCCTTACCTTGCTGTTGTGCACACTGTTATTGTTGTCTGCTTGCTGAGGTTGCAGCTGCTGTTCTTGCTTGCAGTTGCTTCTGGCTCTTTGCTGCTAGCTAATGCTGCTACATGCTGCTGCAGTTGCTGCTGCTCTATGATTTACTGCAGCAGGCTCTGAGTTGCTATTGCTGCTGCATGTTGTGCTGTATCGCTATGCAGCCTTACTGTAGTTGCTGCTACTGGATGCTGCTCAAGCTGTTGCTGCTGCTAATGTTGTTGTTGTTGCATCTCCATGCTGCAATAACCTGACCCCTTCCTAGCACACACATATACATCTAAACACACACACACATACACACACACACACACACACACACACACACACACACACACACACACACACACATATATATATATATAACAACTAGATACATACACCTATCTATACATATATATATACATATCAATATATGTATGTATATATATTGATATGTATATATATATGTATAGATAGGTGTATGTATCTAGTTGTTATATATATATATATATATATATATATATATATATATAGTATTATAAACATAACCATACAATATAATACTCTAATAGTTATAAACATGTTATATTGAAATGCAAGGAAACAAACACGTGGAGTGTATCACACCCGTATCTAACTAGATCTATGATACGCTTACGATACGAGTCCTCCATACCACCAAACGTACCTTGAATGACATGAGCAAGTCTAAAATAATAATTATGAACAATATGAGGAGCTAATTACACATATACGTGTTTGTGTCAAAATATGACATGCTCAAACCCCTGTGTCAGAGAAAAACCCCCAAATCAACCCGTATCTCCAAATTATCAGGATATAGCCTACATGTATCCAATTGTGGATACGACACTAGCCACACACAATCAAACATATGTCAATTTGGTCTAATTGACCATTGGCAAACACATGATGTGTCAATCTCGGAATTTTCTTAAATTGACATAAAATAACACATAACTTTCTCCATAGGCCTCCTATAAATCTAATTTCAATTTCTATTGGTAGCCTTAGTATATGGGCTGGTTCCTAATAATTAAAACACAAATTTAGAGTCTAATTAGAGGGGGAAAACTGAATTATACCTATTGGGAGATGGATTCCCAATTAAACCTCCAAATTGTGTGAAAAGAGCCTCAAACTTATAGATCATTGCTCCTCCTTGTAGATCCTTGCTTTCTACTTGTAGATCCTTGCCCTAATAGCCTCCAATAATAATTTAGAAAGGAATTAGGAAGAAATTTGGGTGGAATTTGATGTGGGAATAAGAAATTTGGAAGAGAAAATTCTAGATCTAGATTTAAAAATAAAAAATAAAGAGAAAGAAATTCTTCCTCCCTATTTACATTGTCGGCCCCTTAACCCCCTCCATAAACTACTATATAATATCTAAAATACCCCTTGGGGCCTCTCATAAAGAAATAATTATGGAAGGAAGGTTCTAGTCTAAATGGTTTAAGTTAATTAATCATCCTCCTAATGAATGGGCTTCTAATTGGGCTCAATTCTAACTAGATTTAAATGTTGGTCCATGGATCTAATCTAAAATAATTAGGTCCACTAACAAAAGTCCAAAATAATAAACTAACATCTAACAATAAATAAATATACAACATGCACTATATTTAATTAATTATGAAATGACCAAAATATTCTTTCTTAAAAAATATGGTAGTGACAAGTCTACCCCCCTTAAAATAATTTTGTCCTCGAAATTCAACGACGAAACTACTCCCATAAAATTAAACAGCACAGAACAGAAAAAAACACAATAGATTGGAAAGAACATACCTCAAGACACAAACAAATATGGGTAACGCTCTCGTATTTCATACTCTCCCTCCTAGGTAGACTCTTCTTGAGAGTGATGCCTCCATGTGATGTGTACCAAGGGAATAGTCTGGTTCCTCAGCACCTTCTCTCTCTAATCCAGATTCTCACCTGGCTGCTCTGGATAGCTAAGAATAGGGCCCACCTCAATCTCCGAGTGATCCAACACGTGACTAGGATCCGCCACGTATCATCTCAACTATGACATGTGAAACATGTTATGCACTCCCTCCAATGCAGGTGGCAAGTCTAGTCTATAAGCAACTGCACCGACCCTCTCTAGAATAGTGAAAGGTCTGATAAATCATGGACTAAGCTTTCAGTCTCCACCAAAATGAATCGTACCTCGTATCAGAGAAATCCTCAGAAATACCATACCACCAACCTAGAACAAAACATAAACTTAAGAACTTAATCTATAAGAAATAACCAATATCAAGCACAAAATAAAAATCTAAAACTATACCTCAAACCCTAAAGGACTCCGGTGGCTATCGACCCAATGTCGTTGTCTGTCCTGCGCCACTCGAAGTCTGTCTCTGATCAGCTTAACCTTCTCCGCTGCATACACAACTATCTCTGGCCCTAGCAAAACTCTCTCTTCAATATTGTTCCATGATAAGAGAGTACGACATCTCCGACCGTACAGAGCCTCAAATGGTGACATCTCTATACTAACCTGGTAGCTGTTGTTGTAAGCAAACTCTACAAAATAGAGTTGGTCCTTCCAAGATCTCTCAAAATCTAGTACATAGGTGCACAGTATCTCCTCGAGACTCTTAATAGTCCTTTCTGGCTGCCCATCTGTCTGGGGATGATATGCAGTACTAAACTTGCGCTAGGTGTCCAAACTCGTCTACAAACTCCTCTAGAAATAAAAAGTCAAATGACTACCCCGATCTGAGACTATGCTGACGGAAACCCCATGTATCATGATGATCTGCCTCACATACATCTCTGCTAGCTTCTCCGTAGATAAACCCACCTTGAAAGGCAAAAAGTGGGCCGACTTGGTCAACCTGTCAACGATGACCGAAATTGCGTCTTTCCCTCCAAGAGATCGTGGAAGTCTGAACACAAAATTTATAGTAATGTGCTCCCACTTCCACTCTGGAATAGGTAATGGCTGAAGTAAACCGCCGAGCCTCTGCCTCTTTGCTTTCACCTGATGGCATACTAAGCATCTGGAAACAATCTGTGCCACTTCCTTCTTCATGCCATACCACCACACACTCTCTCGCATATTCCGATATATCTTGTTGGCACCTGGATGTATGGAATACTGAGAGTGATACGCTTTATGCAACACCTTCTCACGTAGCTCCCCACTAGGCACACATAATTTAATACCATGCCGCAAAGAACCATCCTCAGCAATGGTGAAATTATCCTCCAATCCTGCTCTCACCTGAGCTCTGATGCTCCTTAGAGATACATCATCATACTGGGCTGCCTTGTTCCTGTCTATCAACTCTGAGTGTATCTGTAACCCCCACATCTGTATAGTAAAATCAGAAACTATCACCTTAATTCCCAAGCTCTCCAAGTCCTCCAATAAATATCGATCATGCATCAAAAATATAGCTAATGGATACCTGCTCAAAGCATCGGTAACTACATTAGCTTTTCTAGGATGATACTGCAAAGATATATCAAAATCCTTCATCAGTTCCAGCCACCTACGATGCCTCATGTTCAACACCTTCTGAGTGAAAACCTACATCAAGCTCTTGTAGTCTGTGAAGATCTTCACACACTCTCCGTACAAATAGTAATTCTATAACCTCGGGACAAAGATAATTGCTGCCAAATCCAAATCATGGGTATGATAGTTCTTCTTATGAGGACACAATTGCTTGAATGCATAGGCAATCACTTTCCTATTTTCCTGAAGAACACAACCCAGACCTTTCCCCGATGCATTACTATAAATAGTGAAACATCCAGACCCTAATGGCAACGTCAAAATAGGAGCAGACGTTAATCTCGTCTTCAATTCCTCAAAAGTAACCTAGCACTCCTCTGTCCAAACAAACTCTGTATCCTTCTTGGTAAGTCTAGTCATCAGCTCGACAATCCTGTCACACCCAGTCCTAAAATATATAGGACTATGATACGTAAGCATGCCAGCCGCATGGATATGGCAACTCCAATATATGGAAACCATAACCCATACGTACGCTGTAATATAAATATCAAATCCACAAGTGGTATAAAATATATCACAAGTCACAGGGTACAATCTAAATCTCATCCACGAAAATCAATATATAAATATATAACCAGTATCAATGAAACTAGATCTCAATATAAGTATCTAAGGATGATAGTTGGATGGAAACAAATCCACTACCAACTCGAAGGTAAAGATACAACACAATAAACATATATAAGAATACCAGCTAACGACCACGTGCTCGAAGAGAAGACATCTACGAAACATATATAACCATCCAAATCTGCGCTCCTGCAAATACTCAAGAACAGATACACCTGGCAGGAGACCAGGTCCTCAGAGGGACGTAACAAGATACAGAACAGCAAGCCAATTTGAATACAGTAAACATGCATAATAGGTAGAAAATATGTAAGTACGCTGTACAAGACAATCTATATGAATGCAAATGAGGACAACTTTTCAACGTATAGGCAAGGGTAGACTACTCGATCTACCTCATAACTCACATACTCGTCAGTGGACATCAGAAATCGATATACCGCGGGGGTAGCGACCAGCAAGACCCCAGAAATTGACATATCGCGGGGGTAGCGACCAGCGCGACACACGTCCATAGTGCGAGCTATATACTACAGTTTACCAGAGTGGTTAAAAGCCCATACGCCTAATGATTGTCCTCTCATGATACTAAGTGCCATGTGTGTGTCAACATATCTAACACATAGTAATGACTGAAAGAAAACTACACATGTAAGAATAAATAGAATACAATAAATATACAAAAATATACTAAGCATGCAAAATACTGTAAGTAATTTGGCAAGGTATCTTGCCTGGTCTGAAAAAGGATGAAGTCCCAACTCAAGGCGTCGTCCGATCTACCCGTCACATAAATTAAATAAGTTAGGTTACAAAAATGGGTGAATAGGTTCCTCTATTTTAATCTATTTTAATTCTGAATAAAATAAACTAAAATAGTATTTTAATCTTATTATAATCTAATTTTATTATTTAAGCTCTAATTTTGGTCCAAAGAAAGTCAACTTTAAGGATTTGTGATCCGTGGCACACAAATCGAGGCAATTCGTTAACCAAAAAGTTAACCGATTCTAATCCTGGATTTGTGTATGGAATCCTATATATTTTAATGCTACATGAACACTAGAATAGACGGTTTCATAAAATCATAAGTCAGCAAAGAGTTATGGCCACAAGGGCGCACAGATGACAATTTTTGGTAGTTTCCTATTTACGTCTACGTTGCACATATTTTACAGTAGAATAAACTTATATTTTAAATTCTGTAAAAATACTTTTCTGGAATTTCATCATATCAGCTTTCATAAACTTCAAACGGTTTGTAATTTCGAGTTCGGGATCTCCCAAAATTTTGAAAATACCAAAATGCGTCTAATTTTGGACAACTGACACTTTTAGAATTTTCTAGAAAAATAGGTTCTGAAATTATTAAAATAATTTATATATTTAGAAAACTAACCTTAATATGGTTCTAACAAATAAAATTGGAGCGCGTTTGGAGTCCGGAGCTAGGAGATATCGTCTTTTTAAGTCGTCATAACTACTAGAAAATGAGGCTGAATTTATGACGAATTTTGACTATTTTTGGAAGAAAAAGAGAGGAGTTTGGGGATAAAAAAATATGAAGGATGTGGTATTTATAATGGTGGACACTACTTAATTAAATATGACTAGGATTGGTTAATTTGAATATGAATACGATCAGTTTAAATAATGATAGGATATGCATGAAGTTGCTTTCCTAGTAGGCTCAGGATTTGAATTAATTTAAAATAGAGTTTGAATTTATCTCAATAATTTTATAATCTTAAATAGAATTAAAGATAATACAAATAATTTATATATAATCTTATTAATATCTATTAACACTAAATTAGCATCTATCTAATATAAAGACTATATATATCCAAATAAATCCTAAATAAATTTAAAAATTTAAATAAATTTTTTAAAATTCTAAATAAATTACAAAAAAAATATAATTAAATATTTTAACCTAAAATAAATATTTGGTAGGAACAATATACAAGTATGGTCTCAAAGTAAATCATAGAAGTCCTAGAAATTTATATTCCCTATGTTTTAATTACCTAAAAATTATAGAAAAGCTTCAAAAATCTAAAATAACCTAAAAATAATTCTAAATAAATATTTATATAAGTAAATATATCAAGAAATTTATTTGCTAATTAACTAAGAGAATACTCTAAATAAAATATACACAAAATATTTATTTTGGGTGAGGGGGTTTACAATCTACCCAACTTACAAAAATTTCGTCCTCGAAATTAAAATAGGACATGGTTTCTCTCTATCTAATCTCACTTGATCACAATATAAAAGAATTCACCTCAAGTTTAACAATGCAATTTCTACCCAACTTAGAATTTACCCACCTATCAAATAAGACTATACTTTTAAGAAAATTATTTCTTAAATTATTTAATCACGTTATTCAATCCTCAAAACTTTAACACCAAGTATATCACATATGATATGCCCTTAATCAATTATAAAAGATAGTCATCTAGTAATGTGATTGGCCTATGGGTATATCTATTACTCTCTGTGTATCAACTCATACCAAACACAAGATTCGTCTTTCCGAAATAGGGAAAGACGGAAAATAATAATAAAGAGTTCAAGGGGGAGGTAATAGAATACAAGTATGGGGTTCAAGGCGATTAGAGAATTCAAAAGAGAATTGTCAAGGTAGTTATGGATTGAAATCATATTTTGGTAATTCCTATTCACATGCTCGTATTAGTACAGTTATGTAACCGATACGATGTGTCAGACATGTCTAGGGGCAAGTATATTCCTCTACTACCATATATCTCAATCCACGTAAAGTAGTCATGTGAAGAGCGAACCAAGCGCACTAAGGTTAGCTAGAACTTAATACACCGATTCTGATTAGACAATTGTATCATTGTGTGCACCCAATAATACATATGTCATGAGCAAGCTCGATGAAAGAATAAGCTTACAAAAACTAGGCTATAATAGCAGCATAAGTCAAGGTAGTACAGAAAATATAAGTACGCTAGATTATGATGAGAGAAGTTACAAAATAATTCAATTTCACAAAAGGATAAGGCTCTACAATCTCTACAGTGGTCATACTAAATCCTTGTCTAAGTCAATAGTCGACCAAATAGGTGTATGGGCTTCTAGATTCTACAGTCTGATTAAATATTATCGTCTTATGCTAGCATACAGGTAATATCATTCAGTTACACTTCAATAATAGGTCAAAAGACTATGTGATACTAGATTGTGAGGCACACTACCCAACTTAAAACAATAAACTAATATTGTACTGTCTTAAGGATACCGTAGAAACTCCTATTAAGGTCTACGAGAAAGGATCTTGGTACTTATTAGGGTATCCTCTTACATTACATAGGTCATGGTCGTCTTAAGTCTTAGTCATAGCGCTTATAGAGCAAGTGTCAATAGTAAGAATGGAAAGTTACTGGCCTTTAAGGGGAAAAGGAGATATAACTCGTATCGAGGTATGGTACAAGTTACGCAATTAAAAATAAGGGATAATTATCAGGTCACAATCTACAAGGATAACTTAAACCATCAAGTTCTAACTACTAAGCACAGGGATTCAAAATTCAAGTTTACAACTATAATCCTAGCAAGCTATATATCATAACATAGAATAAAATCACTTGGTCTATAATCAGAGAGGTTTAGGAGGCACGAATTGAAAGATGAAGGAAAAAAATTTGGTCATCTCACTAATAGCGAGCACTAAGGGTTCAGAGGAACAAGTCATAAAACTAAATAGAAAGACTCTAGATAATGTCATAGTTTCTCTAAGGGAAATATGCTATGGTAATCTCCGTGTTCGAGGTATGATCAAGAAAAAATTCTATGCATTGCTCTTGGCTTTCTAAGGTACTCTCTGCTAATCTAAAGACAAGAATCTAAATTTATAGTTCTTCAATACTATCTAACTATGAAGGTTAGGTTCAGTCCTAATATTCAATTTTGGTTTTCTATTGGTTCCTCAATACTAGAGTCAAACATTATGGTAAAACTTCTAACTAACTCTAGTAATGTCTATACTACTCTCAAGTCCTCATAATATATCAAGGGGTAATGGTAAACCAATCTATAGATAAGGAATTCTAGGGTTTACTAGATATTCTAAACGTAATGGTGTGTCAACACTCTAGTTGTACTCTTAATAGGAAGGTTACCCTACTTATCATCTAGCGACAAGGACTTCTATATTCTAGGAGGGGGCTATACTCAAGGAATTATCAAGGAAGTACAAGAATCAAGCAGGATACAATTATTCGAATAGAATGGACTGGAAGGAGATCGAATCATAGTCAATTGTGGATGAGATCCTATACTCTATTCCTAGGTGCAGGCTTGTTCGGTACAATAACGTAACCGAGACAATATACCCTTGACCTACATGGGCCACCATAAAAATATGTCATACCCCAGTCCCAAAATACATAGGACTAGGACACGTAAGCATGTCAGCCGCATGGATATGGCAACTCCAATATATGGAAACCATAACCCATACGTACGCTGTAATATGAATATCAAATCCATAAGTGGTATAAAATGTATCACAAGTCAAAGGGTACAATCTAAATCTTATCCACGAAAATCAATATATAAATATATAACCAGTATCTATGAAACTAGAACTCAATATAAGTATCTAAGGATGATAGTTGGATGGAAACAAATTCACTATCAACTCGAAGGTAAAGGTACAACACAATAAACATATATAAGAATACCAGCTAACGACCATGTGCTCGAAGAGAAGACATCCACGAAACATATATAACCATCCAAATCTGTGCTCCTGCAAATACTCAAGAACAGATACACCTGGCAGGGGACCAGGTCCTCAGAGGGATGTAACAAGATACAAAACAGCAAGCCAATTTGAATACAGTAAACATGCATAATAGGTAGAAAATATGTAAGTACGCTGTACAAGACAATCTATATGAATGCAAATGAGGATAACTTTTCGACGTATGGGCAAGGGTAGGCTACTCGATCTACCTCACAACTCATACACTCGTCAGTGGATATCAGAAATCGATATACCGCGGGGGTAGCGACCAGCGAGACTCCAGAAATCGACATACCGTGGGGGTAGCGACCAGCGCGACACACGCCCGTAGTACGAGCTATATACTACGGTTTACCAGAGTGGTTAAAAGCCCATACGCCTAATGATTGTCCTCTCATGATACTAAGTGCCATGTGTGTGTCAACATATCTAATACATAGTAATGACTGAAAGAAAACTACACATGCAAGAATAAACATAATGCAATAAATATACAGAAATATACTAAGCATGAAAAATACTGTAAGCAATTTGGCAAGGTATTTTTTCTGGTCTGAAAAAGGATGAAGTCCCAACTCAAGGCGTCGTCCGATCTACCCGTCACATAAATTAAATAAGTTAGGTTACAAAACTGGGTGAATAGGTTCCTCCATTTTAATCTATTTTAATTCTGAATAAAATAACCTAAAATAGTATTTTAATCTTATTATAATCTAATTTTATTGTTTAAGCTCTAATTTTGGTCCAAAGAAAGTCAACTTTAAGGATTTGTGATCCGTGGCATGCAAATCGAGGTAATCCATTAACCAAAAAGTCAACCGACTCAAATCCTGGATTTGTGTATGGAATCCTATATATTTCAATGCTACATGAACATTGGAATAGACGGCTTCATAAAATCACAAGTCAGCAAAGAGTTATGGCCACAAGGGCGCACAGATGACAATTTTTGGTGGTTTCCTATTTACGTCTACATTGCACAAATTTTACAGTAGAATAAACTTATATTTTAAATTCTGTAAAAATACTTTTCTGGAAGTTCATCATGTAAGTTTCTGAAACTTCAAACGGTTTGTAATTTCGAGTTCGGGATCTCCCGAAATCTCAAAAATACCAAAACGCGTCTGATTTCGGACAGCTGACACTCTTATAATTTTTTAGAAAAATAGGTTCTGAAATTATTAAAATAATTTATATATTTAAAAAACTAACCTTGATATGGTTCTAACAAAAAAAACTGGAGCTCGTTTGGAGTCCGGAGCTAGGAGATATCGTCTTTTTAAGTCGTCATAACTACTAGAAAATGAGGCTAAATTTATTACGAATTTTGACTATTTTTGGACGAAAAAGAGAGGAGTTTGGGGATAAAAAAATATAAAGAATGAGGTATTTATAATGGTGGACACTACTTAATTAAATACGACTAGGATTGGTTAATTTGAATATGAATAGGATAAGTTTAAATAAGGATAGGATATGCATGAAGTTGCTTTCCTAGTAGGCTCAGGATTTGAATTAATTTAAAATAGAGTTTCAATTTATCTCAATAATTTTATAATCTTAAATAGAATTAAAGATAATACAAATAATTTATATATAATCTTATTAATATCTATTAATACTAAATTAGCATCTATCTAATATTAAGACTATATATATCCAAATAAATCCTAAATAATTTTAAAAATCTAAATAAATTTCTTAAAATTCTAAATAAATTACAGAAAAATATAATTAAATATTTTAACCTAAAATAAATATTTGGTAGGAACAATATGCAAGTATGGTCTCAAAGTAAATCATAGAAGTCTTAGAAATTTATGTTCCCTATGTTTTAAATACCTAAAAATTCTAGAAAATCTTCAAAAATCTAGAATAACCTAAAAATAATTCTAAATAAATATTTATATAAGTAAATATATCAAGAAATTCATTTGCTAATTAACTAAGAGAATACTCTAAATAAAATATACACAAAATATTTATTTTGGGTGAGGGGGTTTACAAATCCTTAAAAAAATTTGCACAAACTTCCTGTACTAGCCTGCCAAACCCAAGAAACTCCTGATCTCTGCCACTAAACTCGGGGTCTTCCTAGACTCCACTACTGCGGTTTTCTTCGGATCCACTAAAATTTCATCATCGGTCACAACATTTCCTAAGAACTCCACCTTGTCCAAGAAGAACTCACACTTGGACAGCTTCCCATACATCTTTTCCTTCCTCAGCATATCCAACACAATCCACAAATGCTCCTCATGCTCCTCCGGTGACTTCGAGTATATGAGTATGCCATCGATGAACACCACCACGAACTTGTCAAGGTACTGGTCGATCACATTATTCATCAAATTCATAAATACCATCGGGGTATTAGTCAACCTAAACAGCAACACCATGAACTCATACTTGCTAAACCGAGTCCTAAAAGCAGTCTCCGAAATGTCCTCCGACTTCACTTTCACCTGGTGGTAGCCTGATCTCAAGTCTATCTTGGAAAACACCTTGGCGCCACTCAACTGATCGAACAGGTCATCAATCCGTGGCAATGAGTATTTATTCTTGATAGTTAAATTATTTAATGCCACGTAATCGATGCACATGCACACCGATCCATTCTTCTTCGGAACAAACAATACCGGGGCTTCCCACGGTAAAGAACTAGATCTGATAAATCCCTTATCCTGTAACTCATCTACTTGCTTCTTCAGCTCGACCAGCTCACTGTTGTTTACTCGATAGATATGCTATAAAATTGGTTCTGCACCTGGCACCAAGTCTATAGAGAATTCAAATTCTCGATCTGTCGACAATCCTGTCAATTCCTTAGGAAACACATCTAAGAACTCTACTATCAACAGATATGGAAAATCCTTATCTTCTACCATAGCTCCACAGATAATGCCTTCTCACTGCTCTGCAGCTTCTCTAGCAAACTCAAACTCTTGCTCTCCTAGCGGGCTAAACAAAAATCTACCTCCTCTATAATCTATACTAGCATGGTGCCTACTCAACCAATTTATCCCAAGTATAATATCGTAGCTCAAAAGTGGTATTACAAGTAGACACGCACTTAACTTCCGGCCTCCTAGAGTAACTCTTCGATCCTAGAAACTATTACTAACCAGGTTAATGCCTCCCCCGGTGATAATCTTGCAAGTCCTAAGCAAAGACTCAGCTACCAAATAATGCTTCAGAGCAAAAGAAATAGATACAAAACTATGAAAAGCACCACTATCAAATAAAGCTAAAACTGGAATGGAACCAAAAAGAATAGAACCTACGATGACATCTCCGGTGGGCTCGACCTCCTCGACTATCATAGCAAACACTCGTCCTTGACGTGCACCTCCCTGATGCTGGTGTTGGGCATAACTCTACTGCTGGATCGAAAGCGGTGGTCCCCTCAGCTGTACTGTAGGTGGTCTCGTATGTGTCCTCTGAGCCTCCAACATCTCCCGAAATAATGTGAATACCTGAGTCGCATTTGTCGGTGCAGAAGATGGAGGTGAAAGTCCCTCAGATACAGCCGGAACAATTCTCTGAGTTGGAGGTGGACCCCCGAACGCAGCCGATACGCTAATCACCGGATAAGTAACTGGTGCAGGCCCTCGGGAAGTCGCAAATGTCTCAAAAACTGCTCCTCCCAACTGTGATCTAGTCTTAGGCGGCATCCTGAGGCAATGCGAAAGGAAATAATCAATATGATACATGATATACGGCCTTCAAAGAAGGAAAGTTAAAGATTAATATCAATATCAAGGAAGAAAAGTTGAAATGAATAAATAGAGTTTTTTCTAGATGTGATTGAGTATTCTCAGCCTATAGCCTATATCCTGAAAACAGGCCAGTAATAGCACTCAAATAAGAGTACCACTACGGATGGCACTAATTACGATCTCGAAGACCTACATGGGCAACCAGTAAAATGTGTCACGACCCGCACCTGGTGTTGGGATGCAAGTAGTGAACAACGTCCGGCCTATGCCGCAGCATCGGCGGTAGAACACTATTTGGGTAAACTATCTATCTCGCAATCAAGATATAATATGCCACCAATATAAATGAATATACTTAATCACAGATCTATAGATGGAATAAGCACGAATATGATAAAAGAATAGAAGAGTCATAAATACAACTCATGAGACAAATTTAATATCCAATGAGTTAGAGAAATACAAATAACAATGCTGAAGACAAATCAAGTACAAAAGAAAACTAACTACTAAGCTGCGAGTCCTGGGCCGTCTGTCTCAGTCGAGATGAGACCCTCCAGAGCCAAGGTCTCTGGCTCTATGCCAACCATATCTTGAGGACCGTAGTGAGTGGGATATCATTCCTCATTATTATATGAGAAAAATATATCCAGTCAGGAAAGGAGCAGAGTACATCTCTAACAGCAGTTCTAATAAATAATATACACTATGTAACCATAAATAGATATGAATATACAAGATACAATATATAATATACAGATACAAGAGATATGCAATAAAGAAAATACTGAAAATAAATACGAGAATGAGTAATATAGAAATGAACAAGAAATACTAATGACTAAGTGAGTGAGTACCAACTTTAACATGTGATCTGCTTGGAAACTTGATACAAGAATTATTGCCTGGTTAATCATACGTACGGTGTATGATTGACAATATTCAAGGAACAAGACATGATAGAAGGAGGGTATGATCATATATATACACTAAATACTCCCCGCCCCCGACTGGTGTAGTAGATCCAACCATGGTACATTATGATACGGGATTCTCTGGGTAGGTAGCAAGTCTCCCCAAGAATCAATGTATGTACATGTACAGGAAAAACAAAGAAATAAGGCTTGCACAAGATACACCATACATACCAAGAAAAAATATCTAATGACGAGATATAGACATACCAATCCGTGTAACCATCGTGTCAAGAAATCAAGGATATCTACACTAGATATAAGAGACATAGAGGATATCATAAAAGAGAAACTATCAGAGAATGTACTCGCCTGAAATCACATGAACAATATCAAAGATGTCTGGTAAAGTGCCTCAAAAACCTAAATATGGAATATTACATCAATACAAGGTTTTGGAATAAAAATAAGTTAAACTAATCAACTTCTAGGTCAAAATCTATTTCTAAGTCATAACAGTCAAACTAAGTAAACTCTAGGTCAAACTAGTCAAACTTGGTCAAACTTGGTCAAACTAGCTATTTCTAGGTTGTATGAATCTATCTCTAAGATATTGTGTCCATACACTATCCAACTAGGCCACACTAGCTATGCTAAGATACAAGGAAACCAACAAGATACCGTATCCTAAGATACGCAATTATTAGACAGGAAAATATTATAATATGTGTATACAATCAACAATATATAATATTCCTAACTAAACTAATGCTAAGTGGATACCTTAGCTTTGAACCAATGCGGTATCACACCACTACACACCCATCTTGATACTCAAACCCAACACTTGAGTATCCACCCATACCTTGACATTATCTTGGTATCACAAGGTAATGTGAATTCTAACATATAACTAACTGCCCAATACACTAAACAATAAACTAACATGCATTAACGTATACAATACTCTACTAACTACTTACTAACATACTAATATATATATATATATATATATATATATATATATATATATATATATATATATATATATATATATATATATATATATACTAATCTAACAACATGTATACATAACTAAAAAGCTAAACTATTTATAAAACTAACTAACTCCTTACCTTGCTGCTGTGCACACTGCTATTGTTGTCTGCTTGCAGAGGTTGCAGCTGCTGTTCTTGCTTGCAGTTGCTGCTGCAGGCTCTTTACTGCTAGCTAATGCTGCTAGCATTGCTGCTACATGTTGTTGCAGTTGCTGTTGCTCTATGCTTTGTTACAGCAGGCTCTGAGTTATTGTTGTTGTTGCTGTTGCATGTTGTGCTGCATTGCTGTGCAGCCTTGCTGCAGTTGCTGCTACTGCATGCTTCTCAAGCTGCTACTGCTGCTCATGCTGTTGATGTTGCTATTGCAGCTCCATGCTGCAACAACCTGACCCCCCTCCTAGCACACACACACACACACACACACACACACACACATATATATATATATATATAGCACTATACATATACATATACATATACATATACACACTAATTACCATACCTATATATATGTCCATATAACCATATATATATATACATATCTATACACAATATCACTGTACATATATATATACATAACCATACAATATAACACTCTAATATCTATAAACAAGTTATATTGAAATGTAAGAAATCAAACACGTGAAGTACATCACACCCGTATCACACTAGATCTATGATACGCTTGCGATACGAGTCCACCATACCACCAAACGTATCCCGAAGGACACGAGTAAGTCTAAAATAATAATTATGAACAATACGAAAAGCTAATTATACATATACGTGTCCATGTCAAAATGTGACATGCTCAAACTTCCGTGTCGAATAAAAATCCCCAAATTAATCTGTATCTCCAAATTGTCAGGATATGGCCTATACGTATTCAATTATGGACACGATACTAGCCACACACAATCAAACATATGTCAATCTCAAAATTTCCCCAAAATTGACACAAAATAACACATAATTTTCTCCATAGGTCTCCTATGAACCTAATTCCAATTCCTATGGGTAGCCTTAGCATATGGGGTGGTTTCTACTGATTAAAACACATATTTATAGTCTAATTAGTGGGGAAAACTAAATTATACCTATTGGGAGATGGATTCCCAATGAAACCTCCAAATTGTGTGAAAAGAGTCTCCAACTTGTAGATCATTGCTCCTCCTTGTATATCCTTGCTTTCTTCTTGTAGATCCTTACTCTAGTAGCCACCAATGATGATTTGGAAAGAATTGGAAAGAAATTTGGGTAGAATTTGATGTGGAAATAAAAAAATTTGTAAGAGAAAATTCTAGATTTAGATTTGAAAATAAAAAATGAAGAGAGAAATTCTCCCTCCCTATTGACATGGCCGGCCACTTAATCCCCTCCCCAAGCTACTATACAATGTCTAAAATACTCCTTTGGGCCGCCCAAGAAGAAATAATTAAGGAAGGAAGGTTCTAGTCTAAATGGTTTAACATAATTAATCATCCTCCTATTGAATGAGCTTCTAATTGGGCTCAATTCTAACTAGATTTAAATGTTGGTCCATGGATCTAATCTAAACTAATTAGGTCCACTAACACAAGTCCAAAATAATAAACTAACATCTAACAATAAATAAATAATACAATAAATAAATATACAATATGTACAATATTTAATTACTTATGAAATGACCAAAATACCCTTTCCTAGAAAATATGGTAGTGACAGATAGACAGTCAGAGAGGACTATTCAGATGCCCGAGGATATACTTCAGACATGTGTACTAGATTTTGGTTACTCATTGGAGGACCATCTTCACCTGGTAGAGTTTGCTTATAACAATAGCTATCAGGCCAGTATCGAGATATCTCCTTTTGAGGCTATGTACGGTAGAAGATGTCGGACTCCATTGTCTTGGGACGAATTAGGAGAGAGAGTACTATTGGGACCAGAGATGGTAGTTGATACTGCAGAAAAAGTGAAGCAGATTAAAGAGACTTCGTGTGGCTCAAGGCAGACAAAAGCAGTGGGCCGATAGCCACCGAAAACCGCTAGAGTTTGAGGTATCAATTTATTTATTTAAATATCGATTACATCTTAGATTATGCATTAAGTTCTTGTTTTTGCATAGAGTGTTCTTAAGGATCACTCTGACATGTGGTACGATTCGTTTCGGTGGAGGTGGAAAGCTTAGTCCAAGATTCATTAGACCTTTCAATGTTCTGGAGAAGGTCGGGGAAGTAGACTATCGACTAGCCTTACCGCCTATATTGGAAGGAGTACACAACGTGTTCCATGTGTCCCAGCTGAGGCGATACATGATATATCCTAGCCATGTATTAGATCATTCGGAGCATGAGGTTGGACCAAGCCTCCGTTATCCGGAGCAGCCTGTGGAGATCCTAGACCGAAGGAAGAAAGTGCTTCGTAACCAAGTAATTATCTTGGTACATGTCGCTGGGAGGCATCACTCTCCCGGTAAATCCACTTAGGAGCGGGAAGATGAGATGCGAGAGTGTTACCCCTATCTTTTTGAACCATAAGGTAATTTTTCTTCTCGTATTTGTTCTGCCTTAAATTTTGAGAACAAATTTTTTTTTAAGAATGTAGACTTGTAACATTCGTATCCTAAAATTCTAGCATAAATATTGTTATTAGGTTAATTTGGGACGAGTAGGATTTTTTCACAATTTTTGGTTAATTAAAAACTAGTAACACTAATTTTCTAGGTCTTTCAAAATTTTATTTTAGTTTTAAACATAATTAAAAATATCCTAAACTTTTATTATAGGTTCTAAATAATCAAATATATTTTCTAGAATTTTCTGAGAATGTTATAATTATTTTTAGCATTTATTTTGAGTTAATTATGCAAAACTAATGAAATAATTATTTTCTAAAAAAGAAAACCCATAAAAGAAATTATCCTGCCCAGTCAGCCAACAGGGGCCGGCCCGTCAGCCTCCCGCAGCAAACAGGGTGGGGCCCGCCTTTCAGAGACCCACGGGCGTGGGTGCTGGTGCAACCGGTCCGCTCGTTCATCGAGTCCGAATTCGACTCGGACTCAGCCGGGCCAAGCCGCGCTCACTCTCGGCCATCCGATCATGGGCATGACGCGCAAGATGCATGACACTATCTCCCTTTAGCCGCGGTTGTTGCTTCAATATATATATATATATATATATATATATATATATATATATATATATATATATATTATTTTAGTTTTTTTTTCTGTCGAATTAAATTTAGAGAGGGCAAGAGAAGGGGTTAGGGGATTGTCATCTAGGATTCTTCGATCTTCCAGAAGCCATTGCGGATATCTCCGGACTCCAAAATCATCCAAGTTTCTTGCGTTAGAACCATATTGAGGTTAGTTTTCTGAATATATAAATTTTTCACAAAATTCAGAGAATTAAATTCTAAAAAATTCGTAGAGCACAGCATGTCCAAAAATAGATGCGTCTCGGTGTTTTCGCGATTCCTGGAGAACCAGGGTTCCGAATCATGAACCATTTCTATTTTCGAAAAACAAATGTCAAGATCGTCAACATATGTTTTTCCCATAATTTATTCGAATTATTTCTGTATTGTTAATTCTGTAGAACTTCTAGGTTAGCAATCAACCACCGGTGCACAATACGATTTTGTATATGCAGCATATTTGTGACGCTGAAATATACAGGAAATCATACATAAAAGTCGAGTTTGTATGGGTTGGCTTTTCGGTCAACAGATTGCCTCAATTTTGTGCCATGAGTCTCAAGTTGATAAATTTGGTTTCTTTAGACAAAATTTAAGAATTAACCTAAAAATCAGAATAATAAGATTAAAATAGAATTTTAGAGTAATTATTGCAGAATTAAATAAATTAAAATAAATTATCTATTGACATGGTAACATATCATACGTAGAATTTGGAATCTGAATTGGGACTTAATCCAACCATAGCTAAGGACCATAGGCGAGTACATTTTTGTGATTACTTTCAGTGCTTGATAGTCTCTATAATGCATGCTTAATATTGATTATTTGATTCTCGACACTTGTTACACGGATTAGTATGATGGATTCTTGTTATGAGATACGTGACTATTTTGGATTATTGTTATTTCTTCGTTCCTGGTTCGGAATCCATGTTGTACTCGTGGGGAGGGAAAATGCTTTGTGGATGTGTGAACTACTATTTTTATCCCATGGTCTTACTAGAATAATAGCAGCCATGCACGACACGTGTGGTTTGCCGGATTTTACCTTTAGCCGTTCATATTTCAACAAGGTATTTTAAATCATGTAGAGTAGTTTGTTCCGATATGTGCTTCCATACATTGCTATTATTTCCTATGTTGCTTGGAGATCTTGTACTACAACCTTGCCATGACAGGACTTCAACATTTAGTTATTCTTGTTGCATTATTGTGATTTCAGTTTTGTTGCTATCATATATTATTTACTATTTATTGTCTTATAGCTTCTACTATGTGTTGGAACTATTTTTACTGTGATGTACTCGTTCCTTTCCTAACTGGATAACTATATTTTAGGTGACTAAAATAAGGATGTGATCCCTACACATTATGGACCATATGCAAGCGTCATAATAGAGCTTGATCTTGCCCTCAGGAGGATCAGGGAGAGTTAGCAGCTCAGACACCGTCTGCAATGGAGTAGTTTAGTAGAGTAGTTGGTTTTTTTACTTAATCTGGGCCGGGTTATTCTCCGACAATTTTTCTAGAGTATTTTGAATATTGTTCTTTGGATATTTAGTCATTTTTGGGAGACTTATTAGACCGCATCGAGACTATTATTTCATTATTATCTATGGTGTATTCATTTAAATTAGTACTTATATGTTGTAGATTATACTTGTGGCTTATTGTACAGCGTTCTACCGCCGACACTGCGGCGTAGGTTGGACGTACTCATAACTCATGCCCAAATCCAGGGTGCGGGTCGTGACAAGTTAGACTGAAGTTGGGTCGGCTTCTAACGCTAGATTAATTGGCATATTTTGGAGTAAAAGTGTGTGGGGGGGGGGTGATGGTATATCTTATGCCAAAGTAGCGGGGAATCCATAACCATATTTTCTTAAACTACGTCTGTTTGAAGAACATTATACAAGAACAGGCAAGACAGCTTCGCTTGCACATTGGAGGCGCACTGAACATGGAGATGGTGATGAGACTGCTCAAAGGGGAGAGGAAGCGGGGTACCATATGGTATAGAGGCCCGAATCAGACTCGTCACCACGATTTGGTACATTCGGAAGGAGTGCAACAGGCGTATATTTGAAAGCACTAGCACGGCTATAATATGGATTATAAATAATATTTATTATGATGTTAGATAACAAGCAAGAATAGTCATATGTAACTTGGATGGATGTAAGCTGAATTAATCAATACAATTACTTTTTTCCAACATATATATATATATATATATATATATATATATATATATATATATATATATGGGTAAACGAGATATGAACCATGGGCTCATATTCTTACATGAACGATACATATGTGGACCAATAGAAATGAACTCCACATGCAAATGTGCACTAGTACACTTAATTATTATTGATCCACATATGCATGCTTCATATAGTAATATTAGCCTATTACTCATATCCCATTTACCATATATATATATATATATATATATATATATATATATATATATATATGCTTTTGCTATTTTGTTTATATTTTTTGTACTGAAAGGAAGGCAAAAGCTAGAGGTGTACCAATTATATTTATACCGATTAGTCCAATGGCTAATGCTATTTCGGTAACAGCTAATTAAACACTTTGAAGATCAGAGAAAGAGCTGGTTGGCCTAAATGCTGCTGCATTATTATTCCTTGTCTTCCTACGAATATTCGTAGATGAGAGGAAACAGGTCTTCTCTTCTTCCTTCCTCTTCTTCTTCCTCCTCTTTCACTGAATGTTGAGGAGAAAAGAGACTCCTCGGCATCGCCGTGGCGATCGAGCTGCATGAAGCTCTCCTAGACAGAGAAGTCAGGATCCTTTGCCTCTTGTTGAAGGGGTTCTCCGGCTTCGCCAGTTCATTTGCGTTCCCACACTCCGAGAGGTTGTGGAATGACCTCGACTTCCCAGAGAAATAATTAGACAGTCCTCTCCTGTGTAAAAATACTTTTTTTACCATGATAACAACACAATAAGATTAATATATATACTACTACTACTTATCTTCGTCAGTTTGTCAAAATGAGATTTTAATTCTATTAGTAGTATTTGGATTCCTGCTTTTATGTAGTTAATAATTATAGAAATCTTTTAGCAAATATTCTTTTTCAAAAATATAATAATTAGTATATACCTCTAATTTTTTTTTTTTAAAGTAACAAATGTTTCTATTTTATTTTTATGAAACAATTAAAAAATTAAGATACATTTCCACTATTTTAAACAATATTTTGATTGATGTAAAAGATAAAAAATATATTTTTTTTTTAAATAGTAGAAGTATGTTAGTTTTTATATTTTGAGTAAAAAATTTTGCTAAAATATTCCATAATTACATGGTTCATTCTCGTTACAAATTCTATCATTTTATAATTTTTCTTTTTGGGAAAGACGCAACTACACGAACAATTAGTTAAGATTAACCCAAAGAAGAGCGTACTTGAGCGGAAGAGCTTCCTCCAACGAGCAGAAGGAGCTGAAACTTCCATTCTTGGTCTTCCTGTGATCATTTTCGTCGTGGTCCTCTTGATCCGATGACGAAGGCTGAGACGCGACGGACGAACTATCCGAAGACTCGGCATCCTCCTCCTCCTCTACCACCACCAGTTTTTGCTTGGTCACGGCTGCGTCGACAATAATAGGAGGGTGCACTTGCAGAGACATTCTCTATTCTCGCTTGCTATTCCAATTCCGCCAGCCTTTGTCATTCGGCAGCGGAACAGGAATTTGAGAGAGAGAGAGAGAGAGAGAGAGAGGAGAAGAAGAAGAATAAGAAGGGGGGAGAGGTTGACACGTTCCCAGGGACACTTAGCAAACGTGTCTCAGTTTGCGACAGCGACTCTCTATAACGTATTCCTCCATTTGAAGAGAGAGAGAAGATACAAACGCCTTCACCGACGTCCTTATCCACTTCTGATCCCCAATCTCTATCCACTACTCACTCCTACATGGGATTCTACTTAAATTTCGTGTCCCGCTGAGTTAGGTGCATGCAGCAAATAAATGGTGCGGTGGTGGTTGGGTGCGCTCCTTTCCACAGGCTTGTTAGTACCATATAAGTATGTAGGTTTGGTCAGCTGGCGCTAATTCCATATGCTTATCCACTTGTCTCTGTCTCAATTATGTTGCCACTCACTAATGAATTAGTTTCGCAAGTTTACAATTTTTTTTTCTATTTTAATTTATCATTGAGGGCTAGTGATCATTTCCCATCTAAAACGGAAAAAATTATTTACATTTTGATTCTCCTTCTGCTTGATGTTATAAAAATAGGTGAATATAATGGCAGCCTCTTTGATCTCTATACTAATAAGTAGAGAAGAATCGATATGTACAGTGAGTAATTTCTCCTAAAACAGTCCGGAAAGATGTTCCAATACAAAAATCGAAAAATGCCAAATGATCTCTACAAGACTTTCCAGGTCATCATCGAAAAACAAAGCCAACAAATATTGGGAAATAAATAATATTCCGTTTACCAATTGGACAAAAATGTTGATGGAAACAATAAATATTTCATCACAAACGAAATCTATCTAGCCCTTGATCTAAACAAACATGTGATCCCCCTGTTGATCGATGTAGAGACTTAGAATATCTGAAGTTTGATTCGTTGTATGGTCAAATAAACTTTTGGCAAATGTTTATGTTCAAGGAAAAAATTAAAAACACAAAACGAAAATCTTTATTGTATTTTTTTTTTTGAAGTAAACATAGAATGTGCTATTGAATTTTAAATGACAAATTTGTATGTCTTCTCTTGAATGAGACAAACCAAAAGAATACTTTCGTATTTATACCGTTACATCTAAATAATGAGATAAGATTTTTTTTTACAAATATCAACTACCTATATACAGATCTGTTGAGATAGGCTATGATAACAAGTACATATGTTAAAAATGTACTACCTATATACAAAATATGTTAAGATACTCTCTAAGATAACAAATATACATTGAATCTTGTTTAGATCAGGATAAAGCTATTGACCCCGACATATTATCATCTCTCTAATAATCTCCATCAAGTAGTCAACGTTGTGGAAATATCGACCACACCCAACTTGCAACATGCATGTAGTATTAATAGTATGTAATTTTATTCAAAGCAACATATTAATAGCAACATGGATATAGTATTTAATTTTTTCAGAACATATATACTATAATAGTATTAATAGCAACATGCATATAATATTTAATTTGTTTTCAAAACTACTATAGTAGGTAAAAAGAATTAGGCCATCCTGGTTCTTGGGTTCTGGACGGTCGCCCTGGTTGCCTTGGGCCAGGGTCGACCATAATAACAACTATATATTGAATCTTATTTAGATAAGGATAAAGTCTTGAACAACTCCATTTTATCATCTTCTAATAATCTCTCTCAGTAGAGATATCGACCACACCCAATTTGCTCGTAAGGTGCTGAAAAGTTTCGGCTCCAAGATGTTTGATGAAGAGATCGACAAGATGATTATAGGAGCAGAGATGACTAGGAAAAATTAATTTGGATTGGATTTTTTGGCAGACAAAATGACAATCTAGCTCCATATGTTTCGTCTACTCTAGCTCAATATGTTGTCTGCTTATGAAAATCTGAATTCTCTTCAATGTGAATTGCAGACTTATTATTGCAAAAGACCGACATTGGTTGCGGATAGGAGACATCAAAACCAGAGAGAATATATTTTAGCCATTGTAATTCACATAAAAGAGCAGCGTGAGTGCGATATTCTCAGCTTTTGTAGAAGAACAAGAGACGATAGGTTGTTTCTTAGATTTACAAGATATTGGACTAGAAACCAATATTGTGATATATCATGTTACAGAACAACGAGTATATAGTTGGGCAACCATCCCAATCTGAGTCCGAGAATCCACTAAGATGAAATGAGCTTGTGGATGATAACAAGAGTCCCTTACCAATTGATCCTTTTAAGTAATGAAGGATGTGAGTAGCAGCATCTAAATGAGCGGTGCATGGGGCATGCATAGATTGACTTGTATAAGAATGTGTTATTGACGTCAAGTTGTTATAGAGACCAACCCTTGAGAGCATCAATAAAGAGAAAAACTCGAACAGTAACGAGTTTGACCGTTATTACGAAAGTATCACGATAATCAATTCCTTCAACTTGTGTATATCCTTTCGCAACAAGGCACACTTTATAGTATTCTATGGAACCATCCGAACGATATCTAGTTTTTTAGATCTATTTACATCCAATGGGTTACTTACCATGTGGTAGAGGATATAAAGATCAAACTTTGTTTTGCTTAAGTGTTGCAATTTTTTCGCTATTGCATCTTAATAGACATGGGATTTCATAGCCTGCTTGAACGATGAGGGGTCATCGAAGGAAATAATATTAGATAAAAAACTATATGACCAGAAGAAAGTTTTTGAGTTAAAGAAACTTTGCAAGTAGATATTAAGCTTGTGAAGTTGCCGAGAAAATATGATCTTTCAAATAAGAGGGCGCTTGTTTGGTACGACCCGAACGCCTTGATTCCGATGATTATCTAGGAGCTAGGGGATGAGTTGGGTGAGTAACCTTATTACGTAGAGCTTCATAAGGGAGCGGTTCATCACATAAAGCTTCAGGCATGGTGATGTATCTTGTGGACATTTACAAGAATTAAGATGTATCAAATACAATTCATGCATACAAATTCTATTGATCAATTAAAACTCTATACATAAACAAATAACATTATCAGTGAGGGTGCCAACTACGTAAATCTTGGGTATGTATATGCTGACCTTCCCCACAGCTAACACTACGGGAATAGCACATATTAGCGATGTCCAAAAATGTCGCTAATATATAAAATAACGTCGCTAAAATAATTTGGCGACATAATTAGCAACAATTTTACGTTGTCGCATATTACATGATCGTTGACAACAAAAATGTCGCTAGTCGTCGCTGTAGCGACATATATTTGTGACGAGAAGACATCATAGAATATACGACGATTAGCAACGTGTCGTCGTTAAATTGGCAACGTAAGCTTTAATCGTAATACGTCACTATATTAGCGACATTATGAGTGACGTTTTGCTACAACAATATTGACATGTCAAGTTTTGCCATGTCAGCATATGTTAGTGACGTGTAGCAACATACTATCGACATCCTTGGTACCAGGTAGCGACGTTCCGATACTTATTAGTGACGTAACTATACGTCGTTGAACATCACAAAACATCGCTAAATTAAAAAAATTAAAAAAATAAGATGCAGTTTGAAAAATATTTTTTACAAAACTCTACCTGCAGTTATAAAATCACAGTTTATATAAATAGATCCGGAGCAACCCAGCATTGAATTTCCCAAATTCTCGGACCCCATCGGTGGAACACTCAACACGAGTAAATTCACATACAGTTAATATTAATAATAAACTAAACTCACATAAAAAGAAATATATAAAGTTACATTACACTGAATATGTCTTAAGAAGTAGATAAATAAATTTAAAATAAGTGTCACATGCATCTCAGAATGTAATAAAAAGTATGAAATAAATACATCATAGACCCAAGAATGGGCCAATACACACAAACACACTAAAACATATCCAAACAAGGACTAATAATGATCAAGAGGAGCACCACCACACATCTAGGATAGAAGAAACTCATACTGCTTTTGTGAAAGCGTCACCGATGCCGATGGAGGAGGTAGTGATGGAGTTAGGGTCGATACCGGCAGACCAGGAGGACGTATCTGCGCCAATGCTCGCAGTCAAGCATTGTATGAATCCAAGCCAGATACCACCCTCGAAGTGTTCTCCACCACCGACTGACTCAACAAATCCTTTGTCACATGTATCCTCAGAAGTAAGTCACTAATGGCCGTATTCGAACCCTCCACTCCGTCTATCTGCGCTCCGAAGACGTGGCCAAATTTGCCAAGTTGCGCTCTGTCATCTAGCTTATAGACCTGAGCTTCATAAGGTTATGATATATTATTTGGCTTAGAGTCTTGAGCTCCATAAGGCTATGTTCGAGCGAATCAAAACGTGCGATGATCGTTTCATCGTCTGTCTATGGCGCAAACTATTGCCGCTCCGTAATCCTCCTTAGCAAATCGTCATGCAGGTCAACAATCTGACGGTCAATGCTATCTTGGTCCGCATGAGGTCCACTGATAGTAATTCGACGTGAAACCCCTCGAGTATAAATGATATGTCACATCGAATTATGAGTGATATTTCAAGTTGCGACATCTCACACACGGACACTTAATTTTTGTATTGTCCATGTACTGAGGAAACGTCTTGGCGAACTGCATGAACTATTATACCCCCTATTTGAATTCATCCCGCATACCGCATATGTCAGGATGATGGTTGTACATCCACGAATGATGGCGCATGTAGTAATTTAGATCCATTTATATATACTTCTTCAAAGATGAATATATATCGTACAAGTATATTATCCAAATGGATGCAAATATGGATATACATGTGAATACTAATTTATTTATCGATACTTCTGCAAGCCTTTTGAGTCTATTAGAGTTATACTCAATTTCTAAAAGTCTACTAGATTTTTGTTATAACTCTATTCGACACTTGACTGTCGAACAGGTATCGATATCGGGTATCGGTCTGTATCGGATCGGGATATGCTAAACAGTATCGATACCTGTCATATCGGTTCGGTATCGACCGATACTTCAAATTATGATCTTGACATTAGGATACAATTTTAGATACCTATGACACTAACTATACTTGCCACTTGGTATTTTGGTACTAACATATACTCCGGCCACTAACAATCTAGGTATTTGTGTATCATAAGGATATCACAAACCATGGTACACAATATCACATTGATACTCTCTTGTATCTTGACACTATGATACAGTTTTAAATACCCATGACACTAATTATATTTGACACGGACTCTCTTGAACACATACTTACATACACGATACACTAGTACAAATACACCATCATCCATCCAAGGACACTACCACTCGACACTCATATATACTACAATTGACACTAGTCCAAGTGTGTGCATATGATACTAGATTTATAATAAAAATCATATCAAACTACTATATAGCATAGTGACAATCAAATAGAAAATATCTATCTAAATGGACACACATGGACACAAATAGCTATGTACTACCCAAATTCTTAATTATGAAACCAAAATTTCAAATTATGCAACCAAAATTCTATATTAACTAGGGTATGTGTCCATGTGTGTCTATGTCCATGTGTGTCCATACGTGTGTCCATGTCTATGTGTGTCTACATGTGTGTATGTTCGTGTCTATGTGTATATACATGTGTGTGTGTGTCCATGTTAGGGTTAGTGTTAGTGTATGTGTGTGTGTGTGTCCGAGTTAGGGAGTTAGGGAGTTAGGGTTAGGGTTAGGGTTAGTATCCACGTGTATGTGTGTATCCGAGTTAGGGTTTGGGTTTACCTAAGAAGGAGGTGGCCGGAGAGGAGGGTGTTGATCGAGGAGGGGGTGCCCGGAGAGGAGAAGGAGCTCACAGTGGAGGAGGGGAGACCGAAGAGTAGAAGGAGGAGCTCGATGTAGGAGGAGGAGGAGGAGGAGCCCGGAGAGGAGGAGGAGGAGGAGGAGGAGCTCGCGGTGGAGAAGGAGTAGCCGGAGAGGAACGAGGAGCCCGGAGAGGACGAGGAGGAGCTCGGTGGAGGAGGAGGCCGGAGAGGAGGAGAAAGAGGAGCTCGGTGGTGGAGGAGGAGGGGTGCCCGGGTTTGATGGGGGATCACGGTCGGCGTAGGGGCTGTGGAGCAGAAGAGGGTCGTGGGAGAGCACGGTCGTATAGGAGGTAAAAAAAAAGTTAGGATTTTTTTTTTGGAAAGGATGGGAGGAAATAAAATCCGTTAACCTATATGAAAAATATTAGCGACATCATAAAGAGACGTTGCTAAACGTCACTGATTTAAAAATATTTAGAAACGTATGCAAAATTACATAGCTACACATCGCTATAATAAAAACTATAGCAACGTCTTGTGACATCAGGCGATATCTTATTCCGTAATATTATTTGTAGTCGCTGAACGTCGCAGACAATAGCTAACAGCGACGTTCTGCGATGTTATAATAGGACGTCGCTAAATTCATAAAATATGGCAACATCAGAACTAAACGTCGCTAAAAATGTCTCTAATATGTATTATTTTGGTAGTGTAATAACCAATTTTGCCAAAGGCATCAAGTTGAACACCAGGTAGGAAATACCTCTCTCCGACGAGAATACCATAAGGTAGAACAACACGGACATTAGGAAGCCTGAAGACAACGCACACTGCTCCTCGACTAGCGATAGAAGTCGCCGAGAAATTTGGTACCGAAAAGGGCTATGAAGCTGTTGGCGATGTTGGGGAAGAGATGTGGGGTTGATTGTCTAAATGGGGCTTTATAATTAGGATAATTCAAAAGATATTGGTTAGGGTTTTCAATCTCTTTGGGATCGAGATTGAGCACATCGACGTCAAAGTCCTCAAACTCTCCGACAACAACCTTGGACTAATAGTGGGAGAACTCATGAGTGAGGAGTGATAATAGGGAGATTACTACGATGATTAGGAAGAGAGACCCTCCATGGCAGCGCCTGGTCGAGCTCGACTTCACAATGGCTAGAGAAAGAAAGGACAAAATTAAAATATGAGAAGATTTTGTTTGGGAAAATTTGGAAGGAAAAAAATGGAGAGGGAAGAAAAAAGTGGAGAAATTTTTTAAAAGGCTCGGGGCCATCAAGTAAAATTTTGAAACAATTATTTTTTTGCTAATAAGAGAATCTTTTTTTCTTGACATTTGTGAAATAACTATTAACAAAAATTTTAATTTCCTTGATAGTTCATCTAAACTATCAAATAATTTGGTAAGATTTCCCTAGAAAGTTATGAAAATGGTGTTTTCATGACGATAGCTAAAACCGTCAAGAAAATAGCTTTTCTTGACAATTTAGTATGACCGTCAATGAATAAACTATCAAGAAAGATATTTTTCTTGTAGTGCACTACCAAAAGAGACTACAAATAGAGGTCTAATAGTTAATAGTTAATACTACTAGCAATACAAATTAATACTTATCACTACTAGCAGAGACTACATAATACACGAAACATTTTTTCAAATGAAAGTCCAGTTAGTAGTTGTCACTACTAGCAATACACAATGTATATAAATATATTATAATAAAAATCAAAAGTAGATAACATGAACACTCATATTATCAAGAAAAAATCATTCTCATCAGTTTTTCTCCTCTATTTTTTAGATTATCAAAAAACTTATAGGCAATTAAACAAACACAAATCTATTGATTATGTTCGATTTATGCATATGACTTATTTATATATAGTCTTCACTTGTAGACTTACAAAGTAGATTTATGCATGTGACTTATTGATATTCCTTTTCTAATTTCAGTTTGATTAGGATTTTAAGTCATCACTATCCCAATATTTTGGTTTCATTAATGTTTTGACACCTCTTCCCTCATTATTTCTTTCTCTGGTTGTAGGGCTTTATTGATTGAACCCCCCTCTCTCTCTCCGGCCCCTTGGCTTTCATTCTTTGGATGTGGAACATGCTTCCTGCCACTAGTACGCCTCGATCATGCCTACATGGATAATTGGTCGAAGACACCAGTGACCTACCTAGGTAGTGTTATCTTTCTCTCTATTATTTTGGATTATAAATAACAGTCTAATTGAGCATGTGGAGACAAATGCACTATTGAAAAAATAGATAATAAAGAAAATTTTAATATAACTAGACTTAGACTCTAAAGCATGATAAATGAATCTACGACGAAGCCCTACCTAAATTAGATATATTCGGATGGCAGGATCTCCGCATCCTTAATATCAATGTCAGGTCCCGGTCCATACTTCCCAGGGTATGCCTATTCACAAAGCCTGGAAGGAAACCAAGTCCTTAGAGAGATATAAAAAGATTCATAGAAATATGCCATAATTGTTAATACCACATTTTTAGAATAGGGATATTTTGTTCATTTTACATTATTCATTTATTATGCATATTATTTATTTATATATATTAATTATTATTTATTTAGTTAGTGGATTAGACTACCTATTAGACAAAACATTAGTGAACCTAACTAGGCTTGACATGAGAACTTGGACCAACTTATTAGACTATTCACATTGGACCAAAATTAGCTATAATTCTCATTAACTAAGGATTGACTTAACCTTCATTAGGAAGAGAAGCTCCCCCCCCCCACTAATTAATTTCTTCATGATAAACCAATAGGGGTATCCTTGACTTTTTATATCACTTGGGAAAGGGGGAAGGTGGTTGGCCCTAGTTTAAGGGAGGGAGGTTCTTTCTTCTCTCATTTCCTTTATCCAAATAGTTCCTAATTAGTGTTCTTTCCCAAATTGACTCATTTCTCGACCAAATTCTACCAAACTACTCCCAATGCCTTCCCTAATCATCATCTAAGGAGAACTGGGAGCTTGGATTGCTAGGAATATTGGAGAAGGGGTTTGGCTAGGAGCTCGTCTACAAATCGTGTCATATTTGGTTTTTATTGAGAATTCATCTTCAAATAGGTAAAATTATACTTTTTTCCCTAATTAGATTCAAATATTTACAATTGACCATTAGGAACCCACCCATGCATTAGGGCTACCTATAAGAAAAAGATCTTATGACCCCTATTGTGACTTCTACATTCAGTTTTATGCCCAAATTAGGAAAAATTCAAGATTGATGGACCAAGTATGTGTCATTGAATTAATTAGATCTAATTTGACTTGTATTGGTAGGATGGGGCTAGTTACGTATCCACAACTGGATATGAGTAGGGCGTATCATGATACGCTATGATACGTCATGATATAGAGAGGTAATTTAGGGGTTTTGTGTTTATTGATATTTTTTCTTTCTAATGTTCATTATAAATAATTATATTAGTTATATATAGTGATATATGATAGGTATACATGGTATTGGTTGTGTATTGAGAATGATTCATAGCAATTATATTAGAGTATCAAGGTATTTTGAGAAACGTATCATGAAGTAACTTGAGTATCATGAACTATGATCTCTATGTGTTTGTTATATTGCCTTTACTTGGGTGATGTTCAGTGTCTTAGTGAAGAGATGGGTATATGTATCTAATTATATGAATGTTACGGTGGGAAATGAGTGCACTATGCCAGGTGAGTTGTGTAGTGGTGCTCGGGTGTGACAAGTAGCTGCTGCTACTTGTTGCTATGACTAGCTACGGTTGCAACAGTTTAATTACAAGCATGACAGTAAGGAGGGGAATAGCATTTTTGAGTATGGAGGTATCAGTGAGACTTATAGAGTGGTACCAGTGAAGTGTGACACAGTGGAGACATATATGTCTCGAGTTGCTTGAGAGTAGCGAGGGGACTGTGGTGCAGTCCACATGGGGAGTGTTTGGATGTGTGCAAGTTAGAAGTGTGGGTGTTGTGAACTGTGTTGATGCAGTAGTGTAGGCATAATCTGTTAGTATATTATGCAGTGATGAAGGTGGTTAGTTTGTGTTATAATTAAGTTACAGTATATTCCTGACACATATTAGTACATTCTCTGACAGTTTCTGTTATTTTGATGATTTCTATGATTCTAGTTATGTAGTGTTATACTTGATTCCTGACACAGTGGATTCATGGACTAGTATCATAGATACATGTCATGAGTAGTCATGATTGGATCCATCATATTAGCTGGGGACAGGAAAGTATTAGTTGATTATGTGATCATACCTCTACATACTTATGCATAACTTACCCTCACTACAGGAGGGTGTAGCCTGATCTTATTACTTGTGCACAGCTCCCCAAATATAATTGGCCTAATTCCCTTACAAGTATGAATAGTTAATCATACTTGATTAACCGGATCCCTTGACCTGTACTTGTGCATAGCCAATCATATATGGTTGAGCCTGATCTTGTCCTAAGACGATTATATAATAATTAATATTTCAAGGTACTTAGTAGTTTTTTATTTCTCTATTCCAGTTTACACCTGCTAATATAGTAATTCTCTTATTTATTTACAGTTCATTATTTCCTGTCATATGATTATTTGTGTACCAGTTTACCTATTATTCTATCATTATTTTTATCTTATATTTTTATTACTTAATGTTTTATAGTCTTTATTATTATAATTGGAACTGCTGTTAGTTTATTTGCTTCGCTCCAATCCAGACTGGATAATATTTTTTAGAGGATCTCGGAGAATTTTGTCCCACATACTATGGACTAGGAGGAGATAAGGGTTACATCCAGGAGCCTCAGGAGGATCATGTTCCAGTAGAGGATCCATTAGTAGTGACTTATAGCCTAGCATTTATATTGTATTTGGAATTGTTCTACTTTGAGATATTCTGAGTTGTACTATTTTGAGACTTATGTTGTTATTGAGCTAGCTAGACTCTTACACTTATTGCTATTTTTTGAGATATTATTTGTAGACTTATGTGTTGGAACATCATTTATACTATTCATATCTTTATCGTATCATAATTCTTCCTTATAGATTATGGTCATTGAGTATTGATATATCCATTATATATTCATCTTGTTCTCCTTATGGAGTTAAGATTATCATTGACAGGTTATGATATTGATATTGTGAAATATGATAGAGAGTATTGTGACCCAGACAACCTGATGTTGCAGCATAGACTGGACGTACCCACATACTCGTACCCTTATTCCAAGTATGGGTCATGACAATAATATAATTGAATACTAATT
Source organism: Iris macrosiphon (assembly GCA_036927795.1). Classification (NCBI taxonomy): domain Eukaryota; kingdom Viridiplantae; phylum Streptophyta; class Magnoliopsida; order Asparagales; family Iridaceae; genus Iris; species Iris macrosiphon. The sequence goes on from JAYESA010000018.1 coordinate 104,689,099, forward strand.
AATAATAGCAGTTAAATAACCATACTAATGAAAAACTTAATGCAATTATGAGGGCAACATTCGTACACATGGACTGTCTGACAGAATAGTAAATACTGTCATGTAAGCCATTTAGCGACGTAGTTAGCGACGCATTTAGCGACGTCGTTAAACGTCGCTAAACGATGCTAAATTGTAAAAAAATATTAAAACAAATCTGAAATTAATGTATGCTTAACTTATATTCTACTTTTATAATAAGTATTATATAAAATCTGAAATAAACCTAGTTATTCTACTTTTATAATAAGTATTATCTATGTGAAACTATTTACCACTTAAAAGACTTAACTTTTGAAAAAAATATGAAAAAATTTAAAAAATATGAAATAAACAACCTAGTTATTCTACTTTTATAATAAGTATTATCTATATAAAACTATTTGCCACTTAATTTATATTATCTAGCTTGTAACATAATCCTAGTTATTCTACTTTTATAATAAGTATTATCTATGTGAAACTATTTACCACTTAACTTATATAGCTAATCCTATACATGTAGCTATATATGCACTTGGTATCTAGGTATCACTTGACATGTAGTACCCCAGGTACAAAAGATATTCATAATTAACTCAATACCCTATACTAAATAACTTATCCATGTATATTAGTATATTGATACCTACTCAAGTATCTTGGGATACTAAACCAAAACTCAAATATCCTTAGATACTCAATCATAATATACATACCCTCACTCAACACTTAACCTAAACTAACTCACTAACACTCACTCACTAAACACACTTAAACACACACATGTATACAATGTGTACTCACTTTCACATGGTGCAAGTTGCTGCTGCTGCTATTGCTATTGCTATTGCTATTATTATTGCTTTCTGCTGCTATCACACACACACACACACACACACATACATTACTAGTACACCCTAGATACACACTCCACTCATGACACTCACTACAAATATAGGTTACCTGACCCTCTGACCGATGATGGGGGTCATCGAGGTTGAGGGGAGCCAAGGAGGGTTGTCAGGGCCGAGGGGGGTTGTCGGTGCCGAGGGGGACGTTGTTTCCTTAGTTACGCGATACATATACCAATGTCGTGCCACAACAACCTAAACACGAACTCTTGTGTTAAGAATATGTTTGACACTGCTCTATCCCAAGTTGAATACGAGTTCTAGAAGAAGCCAATACTGAGTCGTATCTCGGCTTTTAAGAGTTATTCCCGGGTATACGACACTCCTTGAGTCGTGATCTTTATTATATTATATACGATGTCGATAGCCAAGGCTGTATCAAATTAATTAAGACAGCTAACTAGAAGGGAGATAGGGTTAGGGTTAAGGTATGTGTAATGTCCTGTGTCATATCAGTTTATGTGTCTATGTCGTATCCATGTTTGTGTCACCTTCATACAAGCCCTAACCCTAGTTTTGTGTCAATGTTTGTGTGTCATTGTCGTGTCTATATTTGTGTCATAACCCACACCCAGAATAAGGGCACAAGTAGTGAGCAACGTCCAGCCTACATCGCAGCACCGGCGGGAGAACGTTGTTTGGGTCAAACATACAATCTAAAATCTTACACAATATGTATAAGGTGTCTGTCAATGTCATCTCAACTCCAAATGGAGGAATAATATAGAATATGATAATAGTAAACTATACTCAATCATAATATCAAACTAAGGAAGATAAAGCACGAGATGGAATAACGAAAGAAGAATCATAATACATCCACAAGTTCGAAATAATATATATACATGCCAATAACCTTAAAAAAGTCTAATACAAGTCTAAACAATAAGCCTAAGCCTCCTCAGCCTCTGGTACTAGGTCCTCATGCTCTAAAGGAGTGTCCTCTAATGGTATGTTATCTTGCGGCCCATAGTAGGTGGGACATTGAAACAAAAGCCAATCATCTGAAAAATAAATCTAGTCAGGATTGGAGCAAAGTAAATAACTCTGAAAACAGTTTCAAATACATAATCGAGCATATATAACAGATAATAGAAAAGAATACAAGATAACTAAACATAAGAAATAGAATAAACAAGAGTGAACATATAATATAATGGAATGAAGAACAGGCAATAGAATAAATGCAATTTTAAAAGAAAATAGATAAAACTAAGGATTGTGCCATAGAGTGCAAGTTCATTATGTGATCGGTTTGGGTTGAACACAAATTCAATTTGATAACTCGATTACACGTGTGATATGTAATCGAGATGTACACGAATACACTTGGGCTTGATCATAAAACCAACTCCTACTCCCCCATCCCCAACCAATACCAATGTATCCAATCACGACACGTCACGAACACAAATATGGGCACACTGAATACGAGCAGTGTGTGAACACGAAGTACACTAAAATTAATACCCCATACACACGATAAAATACATGTGAAGGAGTACCCGCTGAACACGGTAAGGGATAACATCTTATGACAGGATCCATATAGTACAAGTCCGTGTAACCACTGTGTCAGGATAAAAATACAGTTTTAGAACATGCGATATATACACTATCATAAAATAAAAACTAACAAAGGGATGTACTCGCCTGGAATCTGGGGTAAAGTATCAATCCGTATTCGGAATGGTGGTTCGAAGACCTAAATATAGAATATTACATCAAAGCAATGTTTAAAATAATAACAAGTTAAACTAATCAATTTTTAGGTAGTTAAACTAGTCAATTTCTAGGTCGTAAAGCAAATTCTAAGTCAAAACAGTCAAACTATGTCAACTCTAGGTCAACTAGTAAAACTTGGTCAAACTAGCTATTTCTAGGTTGTGTTAGTCTATATCTAAGTTTCTAGGTTGGTATCTAGATGATAAAAACTATACTAGCTAAAACTAGGTACTAGGATACTTTATATACTAATATCAATCTCTATAACTTATATACATAACTAGTTAATACATATATATCAACATTTAACTTTTATATATATATATATATATATATATATATATATATATATATATATATATATATATATATACTTTACACTAGTACAATAACACTAGTAATATATATATTCTACCTAGTATCAACACCCATAACTTGATACCTTATCTTACTCACCAATACCAACTCCATATCTATGTCTTGATAATTTCTACCAACGCTCGAGATATCTAATACCCCTAATATATACATTATTGTGTATCTATTACTTAACTTAAAGCTTACTTCTAAAACATCAACTTGTAATTAAATTAATACCTGGACCTACATGACATTTAAACCCAAAACCTCACTTATCTATGTTACTGTTGCACCTAAGTGTCATTCACTCCCATACCTCACATACACCCCTTAGTATCTTACATTGAATAACTCACCCACCAATCAAAAAATGGACTAACATTCAAGGACAACAACCCATGTAAGTCTTGATATACTTAATATCACACCACCCCCCAATCACCTTCCATGTACACTACACACTGAGTAGCCACAGCAGCTGATCCTACCACTCTGAACATTCCTTACATTGCTTCCTACATCTGTTTCAAGCCTGTCCTAACACTCCCAGGTGCACGGCTCGAGTCTTGAGCAACCTACAGCAGCTAAAGCATGATGCGGCTGCTCACGTTGTTGGCCAGTCCAACCCGACCCTCTCAACTACCGATACTAACAGACCCACAAAGAGACTAACACAGACACACCTACACTCTAATATATGTATCACACATATCCAATACTTAACCTGAATCCAGCTATTATAAGACATACACCTAAACTTTTACACTAACACTCTAGTATCACTAATATACTAACACAAATTATCAACACAAATACCTCACACCTACATCAGTGAATATACTGTACCATATTCCAAAATCGGTGGATTGTCACACCAACAGTAGCAACCAACAATATACCCTCAGTTCGTATATCTACAATGCATTTTAATACCTTAATACTTAGTATAAACATAGATAAGGTAATATATGATTAATATATATATATATATATATATATATATATATATATATATATATATATATATATATATACATCATATATTCATCAATATTAAATACTAAATAGTTAAAAACAATACCAAAATAAGTAGAACACAAAATAACAAATACGTGGAGTGCATCGCACCCGTATCACACTCAATCTATAATACACTTGGTATACACTCAAACACACCACCAAACGTATCACAAATGATACGAGCAAGTCTAGAACCATAATTCTAAGCAATATAAAGTGCTAACTACTCAACTACGTGTCCGTGTCAAAGTATGACATGCTCACACCTCCGTATCGAAGGAAAAGCCCCCAAATCAACCCGTGTCATCAAATAACCATGACACAGCCTACACGTATATAATTGTGGATATTTAGCTAGTACCATAACCCCGATCTAAGTCTAATTAGATCTAATTGGTCTTATGACACACAATTAAAGTGTCAAATTCGTAAATCCCTCAACATACACACAAATCACCACATAGAACTCACAATACATAACCAATTAGCCTAATTTTTTTTTATAGGTATCCCTATGCCATGTGGTCATTACTAATGGTCAAATGCATGATTAAATAGCTAAAATGAAGGGGAAATTCAAGAATTATCAATTAGGAGATGGATTCCCAATGAAAATAAAATTGGACACGTTTCGGACACAATATCTAGTTCCAAAGCTCCTTCTGATTTTACTCCTTGCTTCTCTTTCGCTCCAAAGCTCCAAGAGTGATGAATTTGAGAAGGAAATAGAGATAAATTGAGTGGAAATTCAATAAAAAGAATGATAGAAAATTGGGGATCTATTTTTTAGATCTAAATGAATGCAAATAAGAGGAGAGAGATAGGAGAGCCCCCCTCTAATAGTGGTCGGCCCCCTCCCCCCCTTTTCCAAGTTATGTGCATGGTCCAAATTGTCCCTCTCCATCCAATTATAAATAGGATTAGGGAAGGGCTATTTTGGAAAGGCTTCTAACTAATTCTAATTAATCTAATGCTCTCTACTTAATTAATGGAGATGGGTCTAAAGAGTTTGGATCCAAGCTAGGCTCAATAGTTGTCATGACAAGTCTAATTATTGGACTAGTCTCTAACAAAATAATTAATACAAGGCACTCTTAATCTATAACTCACTAATAATTAAATAATTAATACAGTCATTAAATAATTTCTATAACACACCAATTAAATATTTATTCCTAAAAATTATTTACCCGTGCTAATTTACCAAACCTATAGTTAGAAAAGTGGGGGGTGACAATCCTACACACCTTAAAATTTTTTTATCTTCGAAATTAAGGAAGAAACTAACTACCAATAGAAATTAATACAAGCAAGAAAGAATTATACCTCATGGCTCAAACATATAAGGATATCGCTATCGCATCTCAGCTACTCCCTCCCAGGTACTCTTCTAGCGAGTGATGCCTCCATGCGATGCACACGAAAGGAATTGTCTGGTTCTGCAGTTCCTTTCCCCTGCGATCTAGAATCTCTACGGGCTGCTTTGGGTAGCTGAGAGTCGGACCAACCTCGATCTCCGAGTGATCTAGTATATGGCTAGGACCTTCTCTAGAACACCCTCTAATGCATGTGGTAAGTCTAGTCTGTAGGCCACTACACCGACCTTCTCTAGAACACCGAAGGGTCCGATGTACCGTGGACTAAGATTTCTGCCTCCACCAAAGCAAATCGTGCCCCGTGTCAGAGAAATTCTCAAGAACACAAGATCGCCAACCTAGCTCAAAATACAACCTTAGCACTCTAACTAAAATAAGCAATCAGAAGCAATACATCATAAATTCTATACCTCAAACTCCAATGGTCTCTGGTGGCTATCGGCCCAATGTCGCTGTTTGTCCTAAACCACCCGAAGTCTACCTTGATGAGCTTCACCTTCTCAGCTGCATCCAAGACCATCTCTGGTCCCAATAAGGCTCTATCACCATCATTATCCCATGATAATGGAGTGCGATATCTCCCTCCATACAATGCCTCAAATGGTGATATCTCGATACTGGCCTGGTAGCTGTTGTTGTAAGTAAACTCTACCAGAAGAAGATGGTCCTCCCAAGAGCCTCCAAAATCCAAACCACAAGTGTGTAGCATTTCCTCGAGAGTCTGGATAGTCCAATCCGACTGTCCGTTTGTCTGTGGGTGATATGCGGTACTAAACTTGAGCTGAGTGCCCAAGCTATCCTACAAACTCCTCCAGAAGTGAGATATGAAGTGACTATCCCATTCCGAGACTATGCTCACATGAACTCCATATAATCTGAATATCTAATGCATATATATGTCTGCGAGCTTCTCCAAAGATGTACCTACTTTGAATGGCAGAAAGTGTCTACGATGACCAAAATCGCATCTTTACCTCCTAGAGAACGTGGAAGACCCAAAATAAAGTCCATCCTCACATGCTCCCACTTCCACTCTGGAATAGGTAAAGGATGAAGTAATCTACTTGACCTCTGTCTCTCTGCCTTTACCTACTGTCATACCAAATATCTGGATACGAAGCTAGCTACCTTTCGCTTCATACCATACCACCAAACATGCTCTTTCATGTTCCTATACATCTTGTTGGCACCTGGATGCATAGAGTACTGAGATCGATGCACCTCTTGAAGAACCTCCTCGCACAATGCTCCACTCGGCACACACAATCTGGTACCGTTGTCGTAATGATCCCTCATCTGCAATACTGAAGTCCTCTACCAACCCTATCCGGACCTGTATCCTGATGCTCATCAGAGACTCATCCTGGAACTGTGTGTCTCTGATCTGGTCTATCAACTTTGACTGTATCTGGAGTCCTCACATCTGTGTTGCAACTCCAGGAACTAACACTTTAATACCCAAGCTATCAATATCGGCCAATAATTGTTTGTCCCTCATCAAGTACATAGCCACTGGATACCTGCTCAAGTAATCAGCGACTACGTTGGCCTTTTCTCGATGGTACTACAAGAAAATATCGAAGTCCTTCATCAACTCCAACCATCGTCGCTGCCTCATATTGAGCTCTTTTTGTGTAAATACATATTTCAAGCACTTGTGATATATAAAGATCTCTACCCGCTCTCCATACAAGTAGTGCTTCCACAGCTTAAGAGCAAAAATAACTGCTGCCAACTCCAAGTCATGGGTAGGATAATTCTTCTCATGCGGACGTAATTGCTTGGAAGCATAGGCAATCACCTTTATATTCTGCTGTAACATACATCCCAAGCCCTTACCCGATGCATGTCACTACCACATTTTCTAGGAAGGGTATTTTGGTTATTTCATAATTAATTAATTTATGTGCTTATTGAATATTTATTTATTTATTATATTAAATGATTATTGTTAAATATTAGATTTGATTTTGGACTTGTGTTAGTAGACCTAACTAGATTAGACTAAACTCATGGACCAACATTTAATTCTAGTTAGATTTTGCCTAACAAACATTTAATTCTAGACCTAACTAGATTAGACTAGACTCATGAACTTTTCATGGTGACTTAGAGTAGGGGCTAGGCCGGCCATAGCAAGGGGAGGAGAGAGACTCTCTCTCTTTATTCATTCATTACAATTCTAGATATAGAATTTTCCTCTTCCAAATTCCTTCATCCCTACACCAATTTTTGCCTAAATTCTTTCCCAATTTCTTCTATACTCACCATTACAGGCTATTAGAATAAGGAGGAGGCAAGGATCTACAAGGAGGAGAAAAAAGCACAAGTTGAAGGCTCTTGACACTTATTTGGAGACTTGTATTGGGAATCCATCCCCCAATAGGTATAATTCAGTTTTCTTCCTCTAATTAGATTCTAAATCTATAATTTAATCATTAGGAACCCTTCCATGTACTAAGGCTACCCATAGGAAGTAGAATTAGGTTCATAGGAAGCCTATGGAGGAAACTATGTGGTATTTTCTGTCAATTTTAGGGAAATTCCAAGATTAACACATAATGTGTTTGTCAATAGGTCAATTAGACCAAATTGACATATGTTTGGTTGTGTGAGACTAGTGTCGTGTCCATAATTGGATACGTATAGGCCGTATCACGATAATTTGACAATACGTATTGATTTGGGGTTTTTTTTCGATACGGGGGTTTGAATATGTCATATTTTGACACGAGCACGTAGTTGAGTAGCTAACACTTCGTTTAACTTCTAATTATGATTCTAGACTTGCCTGTGTCCTTCGAGATATGTTTAGTGGTGTGGTGGAGCTGTATCGCAAGCATATTATAGATTGAGTATGATATGAGTGCAGTGCACTCTACGTGTTTGATACTTTGCTTTCTAATTAAATTTACCTTGGTTATAACTATTACAGTATTATGTTTCTAATTCATTTAATGTGTTGGTGGTCATTGGAGAGTAGGAAAGCTCATGTGCACTATTAGTGTTAATATGTTATATATATATATATGTATATATATGTATGGGTGTATGTGTGCTAAGGGGTTCGGGTAAGCAGCAATAAGCTGTAGCAGCAGCAGTGTGAACAAGCAGTAAGCAGCAGCAGCAGCAGTGCGAACAAGCAATAAGCAACAGCAGCAACAGTGTGTAGCACAGTAGTGCATTAGAGATTAGGATGTATGTATCAGTTAAAGTTAAGTTAGTTTATATTATTCGTTAATATATATATATATATATATATATATATATATATATATATATATATATATATATATATATATATATATATATATACCCTAATGCACTAGTTAGCATAAGTATTAGTATTGGTTAATATTATTTCTAGTTTACCTTGAGTTACACCAAGGTAATGAGAGTTGAGGTATCCTGGAGTATGGGTATTGAATACCAGATGGGTATGCTAGTTATGTTAGTGTATAGTGAGGTATAAATTGCTAGTTAGTTAACTATTAGATATTAGATTACCTTGTGATACGAAGGTAATTGTTAGGTAATTTGGTTCATCCTCAAGGTATTGGGTTTATGTATTAAGAGGGGTGTGTAGGTGGTGCAATATCGTATTCGGCTTAAAGCCAAGGTATCCATTTAACATTAGTTTAGCTAGGGATACTATATATTTTCATCTTGTATATATATATATATATATATATATATATATATATATATATATATATATATATATATATATATATATATTATTGTATTTTTATATCTAATAATTTATGTATCTTATGATACGGTATAGTGTTGGTATCCTAGTATCTTAACATAGCTAGTATAGCCTAGTTAAATAGTGTATGGATCCAATATCTTAGAGATGGACTCATACAACCTAGAAATAACTAGTTTTGCCAAGTTTGACTAGTTTGACTTAGAGTTGACCTAGTTTGACTATTTTGACTTAGACATGGCTTTATGACCTAAAATTTGACTAGTTTAATTTATTTTTATTCCAAAACCTTGTATTGATATAATATTCCATATTTAGGTCTCTGAGGCACCGTTCCAGACATTTTGATACTATTTACCGGATTTTAGGCAAGAATATTCTCTGATAGTTTCTCATTTATGATATCCCCCATATTTCTTATAAATAATGTAGATATCCTTTATTTCTTGACACGATGGTTACACGGATTGGTATATCCGAATATATCCGAATTTTGCCATAAGATATTATTCCCTAGTATTTATGGTGTATCTTGTGCAAGCTTTGTTCCTTGTTCTTCTTGTACATGTACATACATTGATTCTTGGGGAGATTAGCTAACTACCCAGTGAATCCCATGTCATAACATACCATGGTTGGATCTACTATACGAGTCGGGGTGGGGAGTGTTAGTGTAGATATGTTATCATGCCCTCCTTGTGCATATCTTATTCTATGTGAGTATTGATCATACACTACACATATGATTTACCAGGCCCTAATCCTTGTACAAGTTCCCAAGCCAATCACATATTGAAGCTGGTACTCACTCACTTAATAGTAGTATTCTTGCACATTTTCATGATGCTCATTTTTTGTATTTAATTCCAGTATTTCTATTATGCATATCTCGTGTACCTGTGTATTGCATCTTGTATATTCGCTCAATTTATAGTTACATAGTTTATATCATTCATTGCAACTGCTGTTAGAGATGTACTTTAATCCTTTTCTGACTGGATATATTTTTTCTAGATGACACTGAGGAGTGGTATCCTACTCACTACGGGCCTCAAGACATAGTTAGCTTAGAGCTAGAGACTTTGGCTCAGGAGGGACTCATCCCGGTTTAGACAGACGACCCAGTACCTGTAGCTCAGTAGATAGATTTATTTATACTGGATTTGTCTCCAGAATTTTGGCATTAGTATTCTTATTTTATTTGATAACTCATTGGATATTAATTTGTCTTGTGAGTTGTATTTGACATTTCAGTTATTTATATCATATTCGTGCTATTGTTCTATCTTATAGATCTGTGATTGAGTATGTATACTTCTTTGGTAGCATTATTGCTAGATAGATAGTTTACCAAACAACGTTCTACCGCTGATGTTGTGGCATAGGCTGGATGTCGTTCACTACTCGAACCCCTATACCGGGTGAGGGTCGTGACATATTTTTATTGGTGGACCATACAGGTCTTTGAGGTCACAATTAGTGTGATTCCTAGTGGTTCTCTGATTTGAGTGCTATTACGAGCCTGTTTCAGGATATAGGCTATAGGCTATAGGCTGAGAATACTCAATCACAACTAGAAAATTTTTTATTGTTCATTTCAACTTTTCTTTCTTGATATTGATATTTGATCTTTAATTGTTCTTCTTTGAATGCATTATATCATGTGCCATATTGATTCTTTGTTTTTGCTTTGCCTCAGGATGCCACAAAGGACTTGATCACAGCATAGGGGAGCAGTTTCTGAGAGATAGGTGATCTTCTCGAGGGCCTGCACCAGTCATTTCTCCGATGATTGGCGTATCAGCTACATTCGGGGGTCGACCGCCAGCTCAGAGGACTGTTCTGGCTGTGTCGAAGGGACTTCTACCTCCACCTTCCGTGCCGACAGATGCGACTCAGGTGTTCGTGTTATTTCATGAGATATTGGAGGCTCAGAGGGCCCAGTCAGAGGTTCACCAGAGGTAGACCGACGTGTTATGGTAGGGCATTGAGAGTGCTCATCAACTTGCCCTTATTGTAGTAGAGAGTGGAGCTCGGGTCCAGCAGCATGTTGCTCCGCAGGTTGTCCAGCTTCGACCGGGTAATATTGAGGACTTCAAGAAGCTGGAACCTCGGGTTTTCAAGGGGACTGAGGGCATTGTCTACGCTGATGATTGGCTCAAGGATATTGAATGTCTCATGAGGGTGTCTCGTCTTGCTTAGGATATGAAGGTTGAGGCAGTAGTACTTCATCTGTTCGATATCGTCCGCACTTAGTTTAGGAATGAGCCACTTCTTGCTGATGCGGAACAGTCATGGGAGGTATTCAAGGACCTCTTCAAGAGAAAGTTCTTTGCTCGAGCGGACATATTGGGCTTGGAGAGTAAGTTTGATGGCCTTACTCAGGGGAGCATGTCCGTGGAGGAGTACGCCTTAGAGTTAGGTAGGCTGAGCCAATTTGCGAAGTATTTGGTGAGGGGCCGCAGTTTCAGGCTATCAGCTTCCGCGAGGGTCTGAATTGGGAAGTAAAGATCCTCATTCCGTGTTTCTATGAGACATATTCAGAGATACTTGTGGAGGCACGAAAGGTTGAGCGGGGGTTGGGCTTGAAACCTAAGAGAGACTATGATTCTTTTTTGGAGACTAATAGCAGCACAGTGACTGCTAAGTATCCTCATTTCTAGTCTAGGCCTTTTCAGCAGCCATAACAGCACCAGACTCCAACTAGGGCACCATTTTACCAGGTACCATAATAGCATAGATAGTCATAACAAGCTTTCCTCCACTACTGCAAGAAGCCCAACCATATGTAAAAAGTTTGCAGGAAGAGGTTGGGAGTTTGTCTGTATTGTGGTGCCGAGGGGCATCAACTGAGGGATTGACCTTCCAATCCTCGTCGTGTAGTTCAGGGAGCAGCAGTTCAGGGAGTAGCTCCAGCTCAGAGAATACAGGTAAGGCCACTTGCAGTACAGCCGAGGGGACCGCAACTTCTAACCCCGTAGCAGTGTTATGTCCAGCACCAACATCAGGGAGGTGCACCTCAGGGACGAGCATTTCCTATGATGGTCCAGGAGGCCGAGCCCACCGGAGATGTCATCGCAGGTTCTGATCTACTTGATTCTATTCCAGCTTTACCTTTGTTTGATAGTGGTGCTTTTCATAGTTTTGTATCTATTTTTTTTGCTCTGAAGCATCATTTGGTAGCTGAGTCTTTGCTTAGGACATGCAAGATCATGACCGTGGGAGACATTATCCTGGTTAGTGATATTTGCAAGGATTGGAGAGTTACTCTGGGAGGCCAGGAGATGAGTGCGTGTCTACTTGTAATGCTACTTCCGAGCTACGATATTGTACTCGGGATGGATTGGTTGAGTAGGCACCATGCTAGTATAGATTGTAAAGGAGGTAGAGTTTTTTTTAACCCGGCAGGAGAGCCAGAGTTTGAGTTTCCTAGAGGAGCTGCAGAGCAGAGAGAAGGCATTATCTATGGAGCTATGGTGGAAGATAAGAAGTTTCTACATCCTTTGATAGCAAAGTTCTTGGATGTGTTTCCTGAAGAATTTCCAGGATTGCCGCCAGATCAAGATGTTGAGTTCTCTATAGACTTGGTGCCAGGTATGAACTAATTTTACAGCATGTCTATAGAGTAAACAACAGCGAGCTGGTTGAGCTGAAGAAGCAAGTGGATGAAGTACAGGATAAGGGGTTTATCATATCCAGTTGTTCACCGTGGAGAGCCCCGGTATTATTTGTATCAAAGAATAATGGATCGGTATGCATGTGCATTGATTACAGGGCATTGAATAATCCCACTATCAAGAATAAATATTCGTTGCCATGAATTGATAACCTGTTTAATCAGTTGAGTAGCGCCAAGGTATTTTCCAAGATAGACTTGAGATCAGGCTAGCGCCAGGTGAAAGTGAAGTCGGAGGACCTTCCGAAGACTGCTTTTAGGACTCGGTATGGCCAGTATGAGTTCATGGTGATACCATTTTGGTTGACTATTGCCTCGACGGTATTTATGAATTTGATGAACAAGGTGTTCCACTAGTACCTTGACAAGTTAGTGTTAGTGTTCATCGATGACATACTTATATACTCGAAGACACCAGAGGAGCACCTACGGATTGTGTTGGATGTGCTGAGGAAGGAGAAGTTGTATGGAAAGCTGTCCACGTGTGTGTTCTTCCTGGACAAGGTATAGTTCTTAGGAAATATTGTGACTGGTGATGGAATTTTAGTGGATCCGAAGAAGATCGCAATAGTAAAATCTTGGAAGTCCTCGAGTTCAGTGGCAGAGATCAGAAGTTTCTTGGGTCTGGCAAGCTACTACAGAAAGTTTGTGGATAATTTTTTAAGGTTTGCCGAGCCGATGACTAGACTCACCAGGAAGGACACAGAGTTTGTTTGGACAAAGGAGTGCCAGGTTGCTTTTGAGGAATTGAATACGAGGTTGACATCTGCTCATATTTTGACATTGCCATCAGGGTCTAGAGGTTTTAATATTTATAGTGATGCATCAGAGAAAGGGCTGGGTTGTGTTCTTCAGCAGAATAGAAAAGTGATTGCCAATGAATCTAGGAAATTGCATACTCATAAGAAGAACTATCCTACCCATGATTTAGAGTTGGCAGTAGTCATATTTGCCTTGAAGTTATAGAAATACTACTTGTACGGAGAGCATGTGGAGATCTTCACAGACCATAAGAGCTTGAAGTACATTTTCACTCAGAAGGAGTTAAACATGAGGCAGCGTCGGTGGCTGGAACTGATGGAGGATTTTGAAATATCCTTATAGTATCATCCTGAGAAAGCTAATGTAGTTGTCGATGCCTTGAGAAGGTATCTGCTAGCTATATATTTGATGCAGGACCGGTATTTGTTGGAGGATCTGGAGAGCTTGAGCATTGAAGTGATAGTCCTTCGTTTTGTCATATAGATATGGGGATTGCAGATACACTCTGACTTGATAGACAAGATTAAGGCATCCCAGTATGAGGAAGTATCTCTGAGGAGCATCAGATCTCAGGTGAGAGCAGGATTGGAGGATGATTTTACCATTGCGGAGGATGGTTCTTTGCGGCATGGTGCTAGATTATGTGTGCCTAGTGGGGAGCTGCTTGAGGAGGTGTTACAGGAAGTGCATCACTCTCAGTATTCTATACATCCAAGTGCCAATAAGATATATCAGGATATGCGAGAGAGTGTGTGGTGGAATGGCCTGAAGAGGGAGGTGGCATAGTTTGTATCCAGATGCTTAGTGTGCTAGCAGGTAAAAGCCGAGAGGCAGAGGCCAGGTGGTTTACTTCAGCCATTAACCATTCCAGAGTAGAAGTAGGAGCACATTACTATGGATTTGTGTCCGAACTTCCACTATATCTAGGAGGAAAAGACGCTATTTCGGTCATCGTTGACAAGTTTTCCAAGTCGGCCCACTTTTTGCCTTTCAAGGTGGGTTTGTCTACGGAGAAGCTGAGAGAGATGTACGTGAGGCAGATTATCAGAATATATGGGGTTCCTGTCGGCATAGTCTCGGATCACAATATCGTTTTACCTCTCATTTCTGGAGGAGTTTGTAGGCAAGTTTGGGCACCCAACTCAAGTTCAGTACTGTATATCATCCCCAGACAGATGGGCAGCCAGTAAGGACCATTCAGAATCTTGAAGATATGCTGCACACCTGTGTACTAGATTTCAGGGGATCTTGGGAGGACCATCTCTATTTGGTAGAGTATGCTTACAACAACAGCTACCAGGCTAGTATAGAGATGTCACCATTGGATGCTCTGTACGGTCGGAGATGTCGTACTCCCTTGTCATGGGACGATGTTGGAAAGAGGGTTTTGCTAGGACCAGAGATGATTGTGGATGCAATAGAGAAAGTTAAGTTGATCAGAGACAGACTTCGAGTGGCACAGGACAGATAGCGACATTGGGACAATAGCTACCGAAGATCTTTGGAGTTTGAGATTTAGTTTTAGATTTTGTTTTGTGCTTGATATTGGTTGTTTGTTATAGATTAAGTTCTTAAGGTTGTATTTTGTTCTAGGTTGGTGGTACAGTATTTCTGAGGATTTCTTCGACACGAGGCACAATTTATTTCGGTAGAGGTGGAAAGCTTAGTCCACAAATTATCAAACCCTTCACTATTCTCGAGAGGGTCGGTGCATTTGCTTACAGACTAGACTTGCCACCTGCATTGGAGGAGGTGCACAGCATATTTCACGTGTTGTCACGCCCCAGTCCTAAAATACGTAGGACCAAAAATACGTAAGCATGCCAGCCGTATGTATATGGCAACTCCAATATATGGATACCATAATACACACGTACGTTATAATATGAATAATAACTCACATATAATATATATATTGTCACAAGTCATAGGGCATAACTAGATCTCATCCACAGAATCAAATAACTAATCAACTATATAACTGAATCAAGTATAAAATGCTTGATAAGAGCAAGTAGTTGGGTGGAGACAAATCCACTACCAAACTAGAATATAAGAGAAACCAAATAAGTATGTCTAATAAACAACGAGACTCGAATATAAGACCTCCTCGAAAGAGAGAGAAGTAGCAAGTCCTCATCCGTGTGCCTGCAAATAGTCATGATTGTCTACACCTGGAAAAGGACCAGGTCCTCAGAGGGACGTAACAAGATACATAAAATCATGCCAATTGAATACAGTAAAACATGCATAATAGACAGCAAATATATAAGTACGTTGTACTAAACAATCTATATGAAATACATAACGAGGACAACCTTTTCGATGTATGGGTAGGTGTAGGCTACTCTATCTATCTCAAAACTCACATACACGCCCATAAATATCATCAGCCGTCATACCACGAGGGTAGCGACCATCGTGACATAACTCCCGTAGTACGTGCTAGTTACTACGGTTTACCAGAGTGGGTAGTCCATACGTTTACTGATTGTCCTCCCCTCCTATGATACTATATGTCAAGTGTATATCAACATATATAGTATATAATTATGACTGAAAGAAAACACATATATAATGAATATAATGAAAATATGCTAAGCATGGATAGTATTGTAAATACTTTGGCAAGGTATACTTGCCTGGCAAGAAAGCTGCAAAGTATAAGCATTTGGACGTCAAGCAGAAAGGATCAGAACTATGGCATCAGAATGAACGTCTCCGGATGCTGAAATAAATATTACCAACATTCCCAGAATAAGCGAGATAGTCAGAAAAGTCTACCCTTTCGTCCATGTAGAAGCATGGAAAATACGCAGGATGGCTGTAATACCTCGTTCCGCTCAAGCGGACTGCCGATTCAAACGGCAAGGTGCAAATGTCCCGACCTGCCTTGCTCAGCGAGGCAACTCGTTTGAGGCAAGGATATCCAGACTTGGTCCTTACAGGAGTTCGGCTTAGGCTTTCAGAGGCTCGCTCGCAGTATCACTCGACCGAGGCGGATCATCGCTAAGGTGGGTGGCTACGGTGAACTTGTCTTTGCTTAGCCAACACACATAAAATACGGAATGATACATGCTAGTCGCTAGGTGAATCACCCCCTACATGCTAATAAGAATACAACGCACCTAGCTAAGGGAATAATCCCAACTTATATTGCTTATGCTAGAACATGAAAATGAAATATTGCTTATATATTCAGACTCTCGCATGCTACCTTTGCCTTGGGCAACTAGACCCGCTATGCCTCGAGTAGAACGACTAGTATGTAAATTCAGTAGTGCACTGTTCTCTCCCTAACACTGCACAACCCTAGATATGTAAATTCGGTGCGGATGCCTCGAGTAGAACGACTAGTATGTAAATTCGGTGCGGATGCCTCCTTCGTGCGTGCTAAGGCGTGGAGTTCAACTCAGAAGCCTTGGAACGCTGAGTTTGGAACTGAAGCACATATACAAGACATAATATTGGAATATCGCCTGAGCATCGCCTATATATCATCCATAAATGTAGCCACTTGGCACACTTTTATGTTTCAGAGAGAGAGCTTGAGCGACTTGTAATCACGGCTATACGCCGCCTGTAACACTTGTTTAAATATGAATAAAAGAGCTTATTTTACTCCAACTTGTGTTTCCATGTTTCTGCTATATTGTCGACTCAGTGAACCTGTTACTGATCGCCTATCCGTTCATGATTCTGCTGCACTCGGACAATCTGTGCGACTCTGTGGCTTAGAACTCTTACCGTCAGCCAACGAACCACGGTCTTGTACGGGCGCGGCTAACGCTCGTGCGGCATCACGTCCGGATGGGTTAAAGCGATCGTTCCGCGGGAGCGCTGGCGCGGTGATTCTCGCCTAGCGGGAACGGCCGATTTGCCTACGGGAGATCGGGGCGTGACAGAATGGTATCAGAGCCTGGCTTATACGTCTTTGGACTTCGTTTCTAATATCTCTGTTTCAAAAGCTCGTTCGTGGGTTATGTGCACACACTCTCTCCATGCCTCGATGGGATATTCCAAACAATAAGTCTAAATACTTTCAAAGAGTTGCATTTGAATAGTATGATTGCTTGTAAGAAATTGTGTTGCAAGGGCCTTTGTGCCAACCTGTACTAGTCCTTATGGGATTAGATTCGTGCTAGACTCGTGCATTATGTGCAACCTGAAATGCCTATACATGTTTACCGAACTGGTTAGTGCGAAAACGAATATTGTCGAACGGTTAGCTATGCACTCAGGCTTTCGGCTAAGTTGTGTAGAATATCTTGCACCAAGACCTTTTGGTGCAAGCCAGTTATAAATAAGATTTGGATATCGTTCAGGAATGATACAAGTCAGGCCTAGAGTTGCAAATCGATAGACTTCGTCAGATTTATCGCTTAGGCAAATCATGCTTGATTTTGGGAAATAGCTCGAACGAAAACTCTTGTTGGAAGACAAAATCAAATATAGTTGCTTGGATGACTATCAATCCAGAATATATAATAAGATTAGATTTTATCAGGCGAACCTGAGTATCGTGCTAGAAATTATGGAACGAGTTAGTGAGTAAGCTAACGATAATGCGAGCACCGATTAAGAACTTGATGGAATGACTCGATTCCGAGTGGTGGATGGATCATTTAGAAACGTCCCAACGGATCCATAACCCGTGTGATAGTCAGACTGAACAATATTGAGAATGACTTGAATAAATGATAAGGCTTATATCGAATAGAAATTCTCGGAAATGGAAACCAATATCTCGGTTAAGGAAAAACTTGTTGGAAATTAAGAATTGAGCGAGCAATTTTGGATTGAAACCAAAGGATTGAACTGAGTACAATATCGCTCAATATAAGTCAGCCCGAGAATGAATACTGTGGTTCGATGTGAGATATATGTGATAATGGAATTGGCTTGGTGTTTGTAAGAACAATCTTGAAATTGAGTTTGGAAAAGTAACTCTCGAGATCAGTCCCAACGAGAACGGTTATCTCGCGGGAGCGCCGGCGTGGTGATTCGCGTACGACGAGGATAGTCGGACTCAAGGGAACATGTTCAGTGATTATTTTGAACGAACTCGATGAATTGAACGTATTGAAATGGAAACGACTTGGGCTCGAATATAGAAACTTGTTTCTTGAGGAAATGTAATCACTGCATAAACGAATTTAACTTGATGGATATACTGTTGGATGGAATTAAAAGGATAAAGGATAAGGTGTCTCGATCGTGTCGAAGTTAGCCATAACATTCAAACGTTCTTGTCTTGTACGAGCATAACTCTATGCCGCACATGCGCCACGCCCGGATTAGGACGATTATCCAGCGGGAGCGTTGACGTGATGATCTCACGTCCAACGTGGATGATCGAACTTGCGGGTGACCGAGGCGTGACAACTTATGGATCGTCTTGACTTCTGGCTCGACACGATAAAACGAATTTGGAATGCAGGTGATTGGAAAATGTTTCAATGGATTAGTTAGCTATGAACCTGAAATAAATCATGTTCGATGGTTTTGTGAATGAATACGTGAATCAGGTTGAACGACTTGGAGAAATAATCTAAGGTTTAGAATTGAATCTTGGCTTGGTGGACTAGGCTTGGAATGGATATAATTCTATCAAAATATAATTGAGGAGATAGAATATATAAACTACTAGGCTTGTCCTGCAACTTGGATATATATTAGATTTTAGTGAACGGACTCGTCCCCCGTGCAACGAACGTGTAAATGAGAGTAGGTAAATCTGTGCTCGATGTTTAAAAATCTGAGTGAACGAGCTCGGGTAGAATACCCCCTGTAAATGAACAATGGTTTGACCCTAGGAATTGGGGCGAGCATCGTACGACAAATTGTACGATGAATCGCGATATGCTTAAACCTGTACCTATGACCTTGTGAGCTGACCTAGTGATAGGAAGACAACCCTGTACCGAGTGAATGAACCTGTGCTACCGACTTTACCATATTGCTTGTATAAAGCATCATGACTGGGAAGCAAGACTTAGGGTTAGACTTAGGAACGATAACGTATGCTAAGTTGACCCGAATGGATGGACGCTAGTCGGTATCAGATTGATCGTGTTTAATGGTAGTGCAAATACTTGGTTGGAATAGAAATGATATGGAAAACAGATTTGATTGACCCTGTCGGGAGTATCCTGGTGATTTATATGGAATTGGATTGAACCCTTGAAAATTTTCTCAAGTAGCTTGTCCGATTTCACTATCCCTAAGTTTGGTTGACTGCATGTGTTTGAGGGACGCTTCGAATATGTGCACGATCCAAGACTTAAGAAATGTGAAACTCGAGTGCTAAGACTTCGCTATCGCTAAGTTGGTTGACATGCATGTGTTTGAGGGACGCTTCGAATATGTGCACGATCCAGACACGCGATATGCTGAGCTCAAAAGCTAGTGCAAGTAAAAGTCCTCCTGAACAAGCATAACGACTTGTATAATTTTGCCTCAGCCTTAGATCGTTATCCAAGATCGATTGAAATGTACCTCGTGTTAAGAAACTTGTCCCGCGCTAAGGCGCAAATGAGACTGACTCGGTATACATGCAACACGACGTAAGCATCGAGTAGGAAATTGTGTTCCAATGGATCTAGTGGTACCGATAGCTACGCTTGGGCTAGATTCAAAAATCCGATAGTATGGCTTGCCCTCAGGAAGTCTCGAGGCCGAGACTTTTTCTGAGTGGTGGATAATATAATACCTCGTTCCGCTCAAGCGGACTGTCGATTCAAACGGCAAGGTGCAAATATCCCGACCTGCCTTGCTCAGCAAGGCAACTCGTTTGAGGCAAGGATATCCAGACTTGGTCCCTACAGTAGTTCGGCTTAGGCTTTCAGAGGCTCGCTCGCAGTATCACTCGACCGAGGCGGATCATCGCTAAGGTGGGTGGCTACGGTAAACTTGTCTTTGCTTAGCCAGCACATATAAAATACGGAATGATACATGCTAGTCGCTAGGTGAATCACCCCTGCATGCTAATAAGAATACAACGCACCTAGCTAAGGAAATAATCCCAACTTGTATTGCTTATGCTAGAACATGGAAATAAAATATTGCTTATATATTCAGACTCTCGCATGCTACCTTTGCCTTGGGCAACTAGACCCGCTATGCCTCGAGTAGAATGACTAATATGTATATTCAGTAGTACACTGTTCTCTCCCTAACACTGCACAACCCTAGATAACTTTGCTCGGAAAGGCCTCGAACGGTTTCGCTCGGCTTACCTTCGGGCCCGAGCGAACTTGAATGCAATAAGTTATACAAGTGCCTGCTTGCTTGTTTTTATATATTTCCTAGTTTCAATGCTTGCTGCATAACTATGCCCAGACCGTGAAATACTTTGCTTGTCATGCATTCATTTAGATTCTCCTCAGAAGACTACCTGATAGTTGTTCCGTGCATGAATAAACCTGAATGTATCCGGGACCGTTAGGTCGCTAAGGCAATTCTCGAACCAGGGAACTTGCACCAATCCTGTGATCCAAGAATCCCTGCTCATTGAGAAATACTATCCTGTACTGAATCAAATGGCTCATGGAGCCGATACTCAATATTTAGATTAATCCTGATCCTGCCTCAACAAGTTACAATATATATATCCTGACTTGAACTTGTTCCATGTAGCTTATTCTATATATATATATCCTGCCCTGAACTTGTTCCTGTACCTGACCTGACCCTGAAGATTAGAGACTTGCATGGTCACAGGACAACTTGGAAACAAGTTTTTAGTTCCGCAGACGGTCGCTGGGCACTGGCACCGATCTGATCCGGAAGAAACTCCTGATAGTCGCCTGCTATAGGACGGAATGCCCTGGGACGTCCTGCTCTATGCGTCGCACGACATTCCGTACTGAGACTAGACCGTCCATTATGGCACCGTGCCAGTGACCTCATGTTCATATAGGTAAGTCATCCTCGCTTAGCGGCTATCCGCGTGTGAGTCACTGCATCGCATCGAGAATAACTAAATGCCTGAACGATCTTGTTATAACAACACTTGTGCATAAAGAGCCCTTGATCATAGTATGCAACACACCTGATATTTTCTGTAAACCGTGCACCCAGTACGGGATCTCGCACTAAAATGCTTGTGTTTGCATATGCTTTGCCCTGAATGCTTATACATGTTTCTGCTTGGAATTAACTTGGTTTGCCTTGGACAGGGAAGGACAAATGGTAAGTTGGTAAGTCTCGCCGTGTTTCCTCTCATGTCGCACGGTGCACTGCCACACGGATTAGGTTATTCAAAATCTTGCATAAAACTGATCCTAAGGCAACTAGAAAGACAACTAAATAGTTGGGCACGAAACTAATATTACGTGTTTGGATTTGTCGAGCGGGCGAGTAACCTCCCCACCAGTGCATTCATGTACTGATAACCCACCAGATTGCTTGCAAGGTGCGGGAGAACCTCGTTCGGTGCGGATGCCTCCTTCGTGCGTGCTAAGGAGTGGAGTTCAACTCAGAAGCCTTGGAACGCTGCATTCGGAACAGAAGCACATATACAAGACATAATATTGGAACATCGTCTGAACATTGCCTGTATATCATCCATAAATGTAGCCACTTGGCACGCTTTTATGTTTCAGAGAGAGAGCTCGAGCGACTTGTAATCTCGGCTATACGCCGCCTGTAACACTTGTTTAAATATGAATAAAAGAGCTTATTTTACTCCAACTTGTGTTTCCATGTTTTCGCTATATTGTCGACTCAGTGAACCTGTTATCGATCGCCTATGCGTTCATGATTCCGCTGCACTCGGACAATCTGTGCGACTCTGTGGCTTAGAACTCTTACCGCCAGCCAACGAACCATGGCCTTGCACGGGCGCGGCTAACGCTCGTGCGACATCACGTTCGGATGGGTTAAAGCGATCGTTCCGCGGGAGCGCTGGCACGGTAATTCTCGCCTAGCGGGAACGGCCGATTTGCTTGCGGGAGATCGGGGCGTGACAATGGCTATACGCAGCATGTTGATGCAAGTCAGCATAAAACAGAGGACCTCAGTGCCATCAAAGTACAACAAAGCTTTTTCACTTAGCACAGCATAAAGTATAAAAGGACCATCCGCATAATACAGTATGTCCAGGCCGCTTCAGCGTAAAAAGGGTGCTACATCACCTTTATGGCGTAAAACTCATCCGCTTTTAATGCAACATTGAAGTGTACGAGGGACGCTTCGTATTCCCCGAAATGAACCTGACAAATCGTGCAGTGAACCTGACGTCTGACTTCTGACAAAGAGTACTGCACGACTACCCAGGCGACGGCTATAATGATGGTACGGCACTTCAACCCAGGCTGTCATTTACTGCCATTTCCTTGGCATAAACCATTTTTACGCATACAAAGGAATATGCTGTCTAGTTTTACACAGGCAGATGTGAGCTATTTACGCTCTGCAGAAGACAAACAGCCTGCCATGTCAAAAGCTGCTTTTCGTATAGGGCTTATGACACGTCTCTACATTTAATGCGCAGAGCGGTGACAGGTTCTCGAGGCACGTCTCTGCATTTAATGCGCCGAATACTGACAGATGCCTGAGGTACGTCTCTGCATTTTATCGCAGAAGAGTGGCAGACCTTCAAAACACGCCTTTGCATTTAATGCACAGGATAATGGCGGATCTCTGTATTTAATGCAGGAGATTTGATTAAATGTCACTGAACTGTCATTTAGTGACATCCCCTTTGCGTAAACTGCTTTTACGCATACAAGGGATACGCTGCCCAATTTTACACAGGCAGACGCGAGCTTCTTATGCTCCACAGAAGACAATCAGCCTGCCACGTCAGCAGTTACTCTTCGTACAGGATTCGAGGCACATATCTGCATTTAATGCGCTGAATGATAGAAAATCTTTAAGACACGCCTCTGCATTTAATGCGCAGGATGGGGGCAGATCTCTGCATTTAATGCAAGAGATTTGATTATATCTCTAAAAGCTATAATTCTGGCTAAAACGTCCACATCATCTCGGCTTCTACGCCCACTCGGCCTCTATGCCCACTCGGCTCCTACGCCTACTCGACTCCTACGCCTACTCGGCTTCTATGCCCACTCGGCTTCTATGCCCACTCGGCCTCTACGACCACTCGGCCTCTACGACCACTCAGCTTCTATGCCCACTCGGCTCCTACGCCTACTTGGCTTCTATGCCTACTTGGCTTCTACGCCATGGTGACAGTTATTGGCTTCTACGCCAACCTCTTCTACACAAAGGATAACTACCTACGTGGCTTCTACGCCATAATCTTTGCAGCAGTTATACGCGTTGTCCCTTAGTTGGACATGCGTCACATGCTCACTTAAAAGGTCATCTATACGCAGGCAATGGTAATTGTAACCGTCGTGTAAAAGGGTGTTGTACTTTCCACTACTCGGTTTCTATACCGACTGAGTGGTCACTGTCACTAAAACTCTATAAATAGAGACCTATATTGACAGAGGTCAAAGGTCATAAAATTGAAGGTCGAACGATCGAAAATTGGTCAAGGAATCCAGTATCAGATCCAAGGTCGACAAAAAAAGGAGAAATCGGGAGAGAAAACGGTCGAGAGAGAGAAGAATCCAGAGCTCAGGCAAAGATAAGTGATCGACGACTTTGGCATCGGGCATCCACTCACTTTAGCAACCTTCGAAGCTGCTTTCTGTCTTCTACGACACTTCTTCATCATCGTATGGTCCAAGGGACAAAGTGATCGACTGCAGATCAGACTCCTATAGTAATATTTACCCAGATTAAAAAAATATACTCGACATCCTCGTATAGGATTAATTGTACTGGTTGTTTGTAAACATAAAGAGCGGGAATTACGGCTTTTGAAGATATAATCAAATCTCTTGCATTAAATGTCGAGATTTGCCACCATCCTGCGCATTAAATATGGAGGCATGTTTTTAAAGGTCTGCAACCCCTTTTGCGCATCAGTCGCAGAGACATGCCTTGAGAAACAGTCACCGCTCTGTGCATTAGACGTAGAGACGTGCCTTGAGCAACTGTCATCGCTCTGTGCATTGGACGCAGAGACTTGCCTCGAACCCCGTACGGAGTGCATCTTTTGATGTGGCAGGCGATTTGTCAACTGCAGAATATAAACAGCTTGTGTCTGCCTGTGTAAAATAAGGCAGCGTATCCCTTCGTGCTTTGTAAAAGCAGTTTACGCAAAGAGGGTGGCGGTAAATGATAGCCTGGGTCGCAGTGCTGTGCTATTATTATAGCCGTCGTCTAGGTAGTCGAGCCGTATCCCTTTGTCAGAAGTCCAGACGTTAGGTTCATTGCAGGATCTTCATTGCAGGGTCTGACAGGTTTACTTCGGAGAATACGAAGCGTCTCTTGTATACCTCAATGCTGCGTCTGAAAGAGGATAAGTTTTACGCCCTGGAGGCGATGAAGTACCCCGTTTACGCTGAAGTGGTTTAGACGTACTGCCTTACGCGGATGGCCTTTTGAGCTTTTAATATTTCATGCTGTATTTAGCAGAAAAAGCTCTGTTGCACGCTTGATGGCTTTGAAGTCCTCTACTTACGCTGCTTTGCCCCAATATGCTGCGTATAGCCATCCGGCATATTTTTTATGCTTCTACAAGATCCCCTTTAAAGCTTTCAAATTCCTCAGAATTTGGAACGCTTTGAATGAAGCATGAACCGCTCCTCGTAACTCGAAACGTTTCTGAATGGAGCGTTGAAAAGGTCGATGCTGACTTTATGGCAGATTTATTGGGGACCGGTGTGACCTCTTTCACCTATAAAAAGGCTGGGGGAGTTAACCCATTCTCCCCACATTTCTATCACCACGCAGAGATGATCGCCGGAGTTCGTCGGGTCGAACTGAGGAAGAAAGAGATCATGTTCTTCCAGTGTGTGAGGAGCCGAAAAAGACGGTATCTTCGAGCAAGTGTCCACTGCAACGATGGATCGTGGAAGGATATCTTAGCCTTCCTTGCTCGGGATAATCAGCAACTTTATATGGCTGTTCTTCCAGAAGAAGGGAAGGGTCGTATTAGACCATACGACTTGCAAGCGGTGTCTTCTCCTATTACCTCCGGGGGTGAGAGCAGCTACTAGCTCTGACCTCGGGCATTGAGTTGGGTGAAATATCTCAACTCAATCTATCACGGCACATGGAGCATGGGATCTGCATAATTTATGCAAGCCCCAACTCTGTATTCTCCCGCCGTTGATTATTGCCATGTCAGTCAGTTTGCTGGAACTGATTGACTGTTGGAGAAGATGGATGAAGAATTGCGTCCACACGAGAACCTGTCAGAACAGCTTCTGGGCGATCTTCAGACGACGATGGGGAAATCCTTTGTAGACAGAGTTTCCCTCATATGTAATCATAAAAATGAAGAAAAAACCCTTTGTAGACAGGATTTCCCTCATATGTAATCATGATCTTGATTTTAATAAAATTGTCTTTCTTCTCTGCATATGATCGTTTTGCCATACGTTGCTGTGAAGTCTGAATATGTGTAGCTTCGACACGTCTGATTCTTTATGCCGACTCTGTATAGAAAGAGTGCTAAGTCCTATCTTTTGCGCATAGCGAATAGTCCATAGAACACTGTTGAGCATTTTGAACATTTAGAAGAACTGTTCTGCTGCTAAGACTGAGGAACCGCGTAGAGTTTTTACTTCTGATTAACAGAATTTTTGTTCAGACTTCGTCTTCAAGAATGGCTTCTCGAAAAATCCCTTTGAACAGGGTCGAGGAATGGCTGTCGGGCTGAGTTTGCCATCTTGATAGACGAGATATTCAGATTGGAGCCTGGATGAACCTCCATTTGACCCGAGAAGAGTAATTTCTCAATGTTTGAACTCTGTATGTTTCGGGTACTTGGGATATCTTGAGGTCAAGAAGGAGTATCTTCTATGTGAACTCCTGTAATCGACCGTCTTGAGAACTGTTCGGATATGGGGAAAGTCAGAGATCCGTAGTGTAGATGAGCTGAAAATCCTGAGTTCGTAGTCTATTGAGCGTAGAAAGCCACCGAGCGTAAGATCGTAGATTCGTAGCTGCTGAGCGTGAAGTCGTAGGTTTGTAGCCTCTCGAGCATAAAAGCTACAGAGCACAAAGGCATCCGGGCATAAAACCATAGACTGATAGCTTGCGAGCGTAAAACCGTAGATCTGTTGCTGTCGAGCGTAGAAAGCTCCTTAGCGTAGAACTGTAGATTTATAGCCTGTGAATAAAAGAAATCTTCCGAGCGTAAGGTTACGGATCTGTTGCCTCCGAGCGTAAACTAAACGCCACCGAGCGTAAGATCATTGATTTGGTATCTGCTGAGCGTAAAGTCGTAGGTTTGTAGCCTCTCGAGCATAAAAGCTACCGAGCATAAAGGCATCCGGGCATAAAACCATAGATCTGTTGCTGTCGAGCGTAGAAAGCTCCTTAGCATAGGAACCGCTGAGCTGCTTTTGCACGAAAAAAACTCTTCGAATTTGCTGACTGTCCGTCTTTCGAGAGTAGTGGGCTGACGTAGTACCCAATCATAACCAAATATTTAATTTGTGAGATTTGGTTGGGGTTTCGAGGAGCCCATCCGAGGGTTCGAGGAGTCGACCCGAACTCTATATATATCCCAAACTTTTGAGAGAAAAACTTTTTATTCGTCTTCTGCGAAAGGGAGCCTTCGATTGTTTGAGTTTTTCCCCTCGTTTTTTCTTCGAGCACTCCGAGTTTTCAGAAATGGCGCCGAAACAAACCCCCTCCACTAAGGGAAAGAGCACAGGCTCTTCTTCTCGTTCTTCTGCCCCGGCGAGAGAGTCTTCGGTCGGGCAAGGTGAACTTCCTTCTGGGCGAAGTATCCTGCCGACGAGTAGCGCACCCGGCCTTAGAGGTATAGCCTTTGGGATGACAATAAACGACGAAAAATCCTTCGCACACGTTGAACGTGACCGCGCTAGGTCGTCTTCTGTGCTGATAGCCTCTTTGAAGAATATGATGCACGGAGACGTTTTCATCTTTTACGTCCACATTTCTAATGTGCCAGCGTAAAAACTCCATATTTTCGCAGTTTTGAGCGTAAAAGCTCTGACTGTCGAAAACTTGGTGTATACTATAAAATTTTAGTTTTACGCTTGTGGATGGGATCTCCGGCGTAGTAACTAGAATTTTGGCAGTCTGGCGTAAAGCACGTACAGTATACCGCCAATTACGCTTCAGGATGTGACTTTCGGCGTAAAATAACCAAATTTTGTACAGTCTTGGCGTAAAGTGTAACGCCCTGCTCCGCGTCGGCATTATATATCAAGGTGAGTGGGCAGAACTTCATTTTCTGATTCTTGCATGCCTTAATAATAACCTGAGTTTTTGCTTGCAATATTTTCTTAAGAGAATGATAGAACCGGCCTTGCATGTTAATGAACGAACTCACCTAGCTTGTCTTTGAAACAATGTCTGCTTAACGAGAATCCTGAATCGCTTGCTTAGAATGCATGAACATGTTCACTATCGTCTATGCTTCGAGAGAACCATACTGTGCCTGAACGTGTTCAAGTGATAAGTCGGATTGCCCCGCACAACGAGTGTATTCTGATGGTTCGTCTCGTCTGCATACTAGAGTTTATTTGATAGTGTTTCATGCATTCGCACGCGGTCGGACAATGGCTTTTGGTGGAGAGCTTAACTGCATGCGTCATAGCCACCATTGGTCACAGCTGCCATTAGCATCAGAGAAATGAGTCATTGGTATGATGTTCCACCAGCTGCCGATCCTGAGATACTCGGGGACCGCCCTGCATATAGCTAAGTCATTGTGTTGGCTTGGATAGTGACTTCCCTTAAGAATGTGCATTGTGTGTCTAGCTATGCATCTGACCCTGGAGTCGCACGAGTTACGCTGCGCACACCTTGATACATGAACGGTTTGCTTGCTTGCATATTCAATATGAAACTCTGTTTCCAAACATGTTTCCAAACAAGTAAATTAACTTTGCTAGAACTGCATGAAACGAACCTAGATAAAACTAGAAAGATCACTAGTAATGTAATGTTTTATAACATAATTACTTAGTGCCTGTTTGAGTGAATGCTTGTTTCTGTTCAGTTGATTTATCTCACCAGTACTTGTATAAAGTGCTGACCCACCAACAGTTTACTTGCTTACAGGTACTGGATCGTCCGAGGGAGCGATAGGCGTGCCACAGTCCCGAAGACCCGAAAATCCTGGTTTCGATTGTTGCCCCGAGAATGCTATCGTATAAGGGGGCATAATGTATGGAACGAACGTGTGCCTTTGCTAAAGGAAACCCAAGTTGCCTCGATTGTCCCGAACACTCAGTTGGCTAATGCATTGCATTGCAACAAGTCCCTTTCCGCTGCTTACTCGATTGATGCGATGATAGCCAACTATCAACTTAAACGATTGGCCTTGCACGGGCGTAACCCTAGGCCTGTGCGGCATCACGTCCTCCGAAAGCTCGAATGGGCCATTCGCTTGGCTCCCTTCCTCCCTCGCACCTGCGGGGCGGGCACGATGATTCGCATCCAGCGCGCCAAGGCACGGTGATACGTGTCCGGTTCGTTAATCCCTGTCGCACGGGGCGGGGCAGGGCGGAGCGGCGGCCCCGGCGGGACCGGGGCGTGACAGAATGGTATCAGAGCAAAATCGATTCTCTGGCCCAAAACCGTTGCTATGACTTTGAGTCGATATGGTATTGCAAAGAGCGTTCCATACAATAAGTCCATAGATATTCTCAAAGTGCAAAATATTTCCTGAACTTGAATTGCTTGATTGTTTCGATTGAGTACGGCGAGGGACGGCACTATCGCTACTCGGAATATCGAGAAGTTTATCCTTGAAGTTTCGAGGACGAAACTTTTTGTTGGTTGGTAAGTATGTAATGCCCCGCTCTGCGCCGGCGTTATATATCAAGGTGAGTGGGCAGAACTTCGTTCTCTGATTCTTGCACGCCTTAATAATAACCTGAGATTTTGCTTGCAATATTTTCTTAAGAGAATGATAGAACCTGCCTTGCATGTTAATGAACGAACTCACCTAGCTTGTCTTTGAAACAATGGCTGCTTAACGAGAATCCTGAATCGCTTGCTTAGAATGCATGAACATGTTTACTATCGTCTATGCTTCGAGAGAACCATACTTTGCCTGAACGTGTTCAAGTGATAAGTCGGATTGCCCCGCACAACGAGTGTATTCTGATGGTTCGTCTCGTCTGCATACTAGAGTTTATTTGATAGTGTTCCATGCATTCGCACGCGGTCGGACAATGGCTTTTGGTGAAGAGCTGAACTGCATGCGTCAAAGCCACCATGGGTCACAGCTGCCATTAGCATCAGAGAAATGAGTCATTGGTATGCTGTTCCACCAGCTGCCGATCCTGAGATACTCGGGGACCGCCCTGCATATAGCTAAGTCATTGTGTTGGCTTGGATAGTGACTGCCCTTAAGAATGTGCATTGTGTGTCTAGCTATGCATCTGACCCTGGAGTCGCACGAGACACGCTGCGCACACCCTTATACATGAACGGTTTGCTTGCTTGCATATTCAATATGAAACTCTGTTTCCAAACATGTTTCCAAACAAGTAAATCGACTTTGCTAGAACTGCATGAAACAAACCTAGGTAAAACTAGAAAGATCACTAGTAATGTAATGTTTTATAACATGATTACTTAGTGCCTGTTTGAGTGAATGCTTGTTTCTGTTCAGTTGATTTATCTCACCAGTACTTTTATAAAGTGCTGACCCACCAACAGTTTACTTGCTTGCA
Organism: Iris macrosiphon; assembly: GCA_036927795.1. Taxonomy (NCBI): domain Eukaryota; kingdom Viridiplantae; phylum Streptophyta; class Magnoliopsida; order Asparagales; family Iridaceae; genus Iris; species Iris macrosiphon. Next base: position 104,719,413 of record JAYESA010000018.1, read on the forward strand.
GGTACTGGATCGTCCGAGGGAACGATAGGCGTGCCACAGTCCCAAAGACCCGAAAATCCTGGTTTCGATTGTTGCCCCGAGAATGCTATCGTATAAGGGGGCATAATGTATTGAACGAACGTGTGCCTTTGCTAAAGGAAACCCAAGTTGCCTCGATTGTCCCGAACACTCAGTTGGTTAATGCATTGCATTGCAACAAGTCCCTTTTCGCTGCTTACTCGATTGATGCGATGATAGCCAACTATCAACTTAAACGATTGGCCTTGCACGGGCGCAACCCCAGGCCCGTGCGACATCACGTCCCCCGAAAGCTCGAACGGGCCATTCGCTTGGCTTCCTTCCTCCCTCGCACCTGCGGGACGGGCGCGGTGATTCACGTCCGGCGCGCCGAGGCACGGTGATACGTGTCCGGTTCGTTAATCCCGGTCACACGGGGCGGGGCAGGACGGAGCGGCGGCCCGTGCGGGACCGGGGCGTGACATAAAGCACAGATTGTTTCTTGGTCTTTATGTTGCAAGATTTGTAATGATGTGTTTTCTTTGCACTTTCGCAGTTAACTTGCATGAGTCTCCACTGGCCGAGGTGATGGGTTCCGCTGCCGGGATGCTGCACTCGAACTATCTGGAGGATCTGTCGCACGTGACATTTCCTATCTCCGGACCCCAGTATCCCGAATGACGAGGGATCTTGATATCGGCTCAGGGCGAGCGAACATTGCTGAACATGATTAACGGAGAGCCCCTGACGTACATAGACGGGGACCAGTACATCAAGCCGGCCTTTCTCTTTGGGGACATGATTGACAAACAGTCCCAGATGAAGCCCAAGAGAGAACCCTGGGTTTTTCCCGCTGAGAGTGTAGTCTTGTATCTGCCCACGATGCCGAGAGATTATCCCATCTTGGCTTTCTTCCATGCCACACATTCCAGGAGGATGTCGTGGACGCTGACTCCCGATCTTCACGGCAAGCCGGGGAAGATCTTTCATCTGAAAGGAGCTGACCAGGGGTCGTTTGTCAGCCGTCCTTCTGGCGTCGTGACGTTATTCAGGGGACTGTGCCCGGGCAGCGTCCCGAGTAAAGACAGTTCAGTGATCTAGTCGGTCCAATTGCCGACTTTCTGCAATGACTTCATGGGGTGAGGGGGGGTATACCCCAAGGAGAATCCTCGGTGCAATGGGTGGATTACCCCAACAAACCTCCGAAGGTCATGCCTAGTCGACTGGGCCTTGAAGCATTTTCGGAGAGAGATGGAGGTCTTCAAACTATATGCTGCTGTGAGTGCGACGATTGTTGGGTTGTCTCCCAACCTTAACCTATTTCTGGCACTGATGGAGCGATACATTTCGTTCACCGGGACCTTCGCCACTCCACTAGTGGAGTTTGGTTTGGCCCTCCACGAAATGGCAGTGATCTCGAGACTGCCGATGGGGGATACCCCGTATGAAGAGTATGTTCCCACCAACCGGGAGTTGGAGGACTCGGACCCTCGGGTTGTGGAGGTGTATCAGGAGCTGATGTGCCACTACGGCGCGTGCACTGCTTTTTATAATGAGCCTTCTGATTTGGCTCACACTACTAAGTGGATATCCTACTTTTTCTTCCACCGGGCCAGGGCCGTCAAATCGGAGAAAGTTTCGGGGGGCAAGAATGAGCCCGTGAATTGTTTGGGCGTGCTCAGTGCCCAGGTCGTCGAGGATCTTATGTAGGATGCTAAAGCTCCAGATCAGTTGCTCACTAACGGGGTAGGAAAGCATCCTGAAGGCACTAAGGCCTATAGTTACTTGAGGCGTTGTCGCAGGCCTTTGTCTGAGGAAGCCCGAATGGCTGGTTTCCTCTTCATATAGTTGCGTCGAGTAGTGGTGCCCGGTATCGCGTCCGCGGACCTCATTCACCGGAACATCCTGTGGCCTGCCGTTCGTCTGGTGTTCGGGGCAAGACTGGGCTTGCTTCCTGCCATGGTGTGTCGTATATAGGCTGGCCTGAGAGCCATGACTGACGGACTGCTCGTTGATGAAGCTCGACGTGATAGCTTTCCCCGGGTAGAGTTACCATACCTGTACTTGATGGGATGGTTAATTCTCCACAACCCCCGGGTGATGTCTCCCGGCCCTGGTAGTAGCGTGGGGGGTAGTTTCTTGCTGAACTATAAGGACTCCCTCTGGAACGTGAACATAGTTTTAGACTGTCGGCTGGTGCTGAGCCTCGGTCATTGCTGGAAGCTTCTCTACACTGTCCCCTCTGTGCATCGCAATCAGTCGGGGATTAGGCTTAAGAATTTAGGTGGAGAGAAGACCAATCTTTCTCCGGAAGCTTTTAATTGGTTGGTCTGCATCAGACCTTCCCATTTGCTGTACAAAAGCGAAGATTATTGCTTCTTCGAGCCTTACTTGTCCAGTCGGTTCGCTAGGCAGTTTGGGTACGATCAGCTGCATGTGAGCAATGCCGTTACCAGCTTCAGGTCCAGGGGCGGACTCATTGATGGAGCCAGAGGATGGCGTTATTTTATCGTGGGTTGTACGGGAGCAATCTTTATCATGTCGGTCGTCACACTCTCCATGGAGCTGCGCATCCTCCATTCGTATGCCCCATTCTACGTGGCGATCAACATCTTCCATCGTGATTTTGACATGCGTGGAAGCTTTAGGGTGCCTTCTCCCAAGCCTGGGGGAAGAGTCGAAGTCCCCTCGGTTTCGTCTGACGAGGGTGAGGAGTCCGTCACTCCGGATGAGCCTCTGGTGTCGGTGCCGAGGTGTGAAGTGCCTCCGCCTGCGGGGGCTTTGGCAGTCTCTAGGAAGCGAAGGGCTCCTGCCTCGAAGCAGACTTCTCCTCGCAAGAGGAAGAAGAAGACGGTTAATCGTTCTCTGCGGATTCCTGGCATTGATGCTCCTAGAGAGGAACCTGTTGTCTCTCCTATTGGGGATATCTCTTTGATTGGAGGTTCCCCGCCTTTTGGAGAGGGACCCTCAGTTTCGGCTGGTGGTGCTGGAGAACTCCTGCTTGAGGCTGCCGTTGCTGCCACTGCCTCCGGTAGTGGAATGAAATCGCCTGCGTGGCCGAGGCAAATGGGAGAATCTTTCCCTAAACCAGCAATAGATGAAACTCCTGCCGCGTCCGTGAGCATGACTAGCGGTATTCCAGCTGACGAACCTCGACTGCGTCTTGGTGAAGGCTTGGTAGAGCTCCTGGCGATATCGGTTGGCCTACCTCCTTCTCCAGGTATGACAGTTCGTATTGCGTCATTAAGGCGTAATATAGCTACATCGGCTGCAGACGCGGCATATATACCGTTGGCTACGGGTAAAGGTTATCTTTTATGTCTCCTCTTAGAAAGATTACTATCATATTGATATCAACTTTTTTCTCCTCTTCTCAGGGGATGGCGTCCACGGGAAGTATAGCGTTGAAGCGCCTTCTGGCTCTGCTCGGGCTCCTGGCGATGATACGGAAGCGTTTGACTTCGAGAAGGAAATACCTTCGGGGGCCAGCTCGCCCGGAGTAGTTTCGTCACCTCAAGAGGAGGACGAACCCGTTATCGTGACCTCGCCTCTTGCGAGTATGCCGATGACTTCGACCGTCGTTGTCGCACCTTCTTCGGTCGCACTACACGTCGAGGCGGCGGCTGTGGCCACTTCGTCTGCAATCATTCCTGGAGGGGAACTCGCCAATATCGCAGCCACTCCTGGCGTTCAACCAGATCTGGTTGCGCTGACCGAGCTGTATACCAGCCTCTTTTACACCAGTTTGAAAATACTGATATCAATGGTGTTGGCGAAGAATCTAGATTTTGAGCGTCTGAAGAAGGCTTCCCAGTTTTCGATTGGGGCGGTCAGGGAGTTCGGCGATTCTGGGGTGGCTGACGCCCTGGAGGCGATGGTTAATGGGTTGGAATAACCTATTAACGAATACTTGCAGCTGACTCGGGGCAGTCTTGAAGCTGAGGTCCAGGCCAGATATGACCTCATGACTGCGCGACTTACTAAACAGCTGGAAAGCCTAGACAACTCCATCAAAGCACATAAGCTGGAGATGGATGAAAGAAAAGCCGTCGTGGAGGAGGCTCTTGCTCTACAGACGAAGTGCCAATCCGAGCATGAAGGGAATGTAGCGAGGGCCCGCAAGTTGAAGGAAAAACTCGCTCTGGCAGAGGAGTAGGCTTCCTAGTCATTGGCAGGTCTAGATGTAGCGACTGGTCGACTGAGCACAGCACGACGGGATCTGGAGCGTGCAGAAGCTGCCCGAGCTGGGTCCCTTCGGGCAAGGGCCGAACTGTCTTTTATGAACAATCCTGAGGCACGGCTGGAACAGGCCTGCGCTGATGCCTTGGTTCCCAGGGACGAGAGGGTAGCTGCACTGGCAAAGCTGATTCGCGATCTGACCGCTCCCCCACAATGATGTACTCTTTCTTCTTTTTGCTTCCCCAATGTAATTCTGCTCTTTTCGGGAATAAATAAAGCGAATCTTTTCTGACTTTGTGGACCCATCATTTCGGAATATAAATGACAGGTTTGGGCGAGAGTGATATCAGAGGTAGTATGGACGTGATAGACTCTCGATAAACTTCTAGCAGGACATACCTATTCATACGGACATGATAGAATATGACCTAACTAGTTTCGTTTTGGAAGTAGTTTTGTCAGAATTGAGATTCTCGCTATATTCCACTTGAGTAGAGGAGGTTTATGCATAGTACCTCTTCAGGAATTTACCGTTGATAGGAGTCTTGAACCTGAACACTCTTTCCTTTACTTTATGATTGAAAGCTCTGGAAATGCGTGCTTGGTAGAGCACGATACGCTGTTGAGCTTGGAGGCATTTCTCGTCTAATCCTTCTAGCTCTTGAAGCCTTAACAGGTCATTCTTTTCTTGAGTCAGCTCATTAGTCACGGCTATCCTGAGTGACGGGATCTGGATTTCAATAGGGAGAACTGCTTCGCTCCCGTAGACCAGTACAAATAGGGTACAACCTGTTGGTGTTCGTACCGTTGTGCGGTACGCCCAGAGACATTCACCCAGTTTCTCATGCCAATCTCTTTTGTTTTGAAGAAACGAACTTCTTCAAGAGTTTGATAATGGTTTTGTTGAAAGCTTCCTCCAAACCATTAGCAGCTGGATAATACGCCGTAGAGGCAATATTATGTATCCAATTTTTATCGCAAAATCGATGAAACGCTTGGCTGATGAACTGAGGTCCATTGTCATAGATTATCCTTCGGGGAATCCCAAAGCGATAAATGACGTGATGCTTGGAGAAGTAATCCGTGATGGCCAGTATGAACCAGTGACCTCTGGAAGAAGACGGGTGAATGGGACCAATGATATCCATACCCCATGCTTCGAAAGGCCAGGACGCAACCGTAGGATATAGATATTCAGACGGTTGGTGTATGAAGTCTGCATGAACTTGACAGGCACTGCATTGTCTTGCATAGTTGATCACGTCCGTGATTATAGTGGGCCAGTAATAGCCCATTCTCCTGATACGATCCTGTAGCTTAGGACCGGGCTGGTGCGCTCCGCATACGCCGTTGTGAGCTTCCCGGATAATCTGTCGTGCTTCGTCGTTAGAGATACATCTCAATAGTAGTCCGTCGTAGGTCCGACGATATAGGCATTGTGAAGATGCATCGAAGTAGAAGCGTAATGATCGTCTTTTGACGGATACTGCTTCTTTGGGGTCCTCCGACAAGATTTCGTATGCGACAAAATCTATGAAGGGACTTCTCCAGTCTCTTCTAGGGGGATCTGTGTTCACAGCGTAGCTGCGTTCTATGTGAAAGTTGTTCTTCACACAGAATAAATCTCTGTTAAGAAGGATTATCGAATCCTGCCTTCTTATAGGAGTGGCTAAATCCGCAGCTAGACTGGCTAGGGCATCAGCTTCCAGATTCTGAGATCGAGGTACATGCTCTAGGAAGAACCCTTTAAATGTTATGGCTATCTGGACCGTTGCTTGGTGATGGGGGATGGGGTCTGGATTCTGGACTTCATATATTCCTCTGACTTGATTGACGATAAGCAGAGAATCACCGAAAGCTTCCAGGGAGACGACCCCCAGCTCTTTGGCGACTTGGAGCCCGATTAGCAGAGCGTTGTACTCTGCCATATTGTTGGAGCATGGCTCGCTAAGAGAATATGCTCGATAGATGATGAGTTTGTCAGGAGTGACCAGGACGATTCCTACCCCTGAAACCACATTTCCCTGGGGACCAGTCCTGGAGGCGCCGTCGAAGAACAGTTGCCATGCGTCACTTTCCATTGCGGAATTACATTCTGCAACTTCGTCGGGAATGTCCTCGTATAATTTGGAGGCCTCCGGGATCGGATGAGCAGCTTAGAAGTCAGCCAGCGCTTGGCCTTTGATGGACTTCTGCGGGACGTATACCATGTCCTATGGTGTTAACAGCATTGCCCAAATCGCGAGTCGGGAATTAAGAGCACTTGGCTTTCTCATCAGTACTCGAAGAGGGTTGATCCTGGAGATGATATGGATAGTCTGGCCGGCGACATAGTGCCGCGTCTTCTGGATAGCGAACATCAGAGCCAATCATTCTTTATCCACTGGGTTGTACCGGTGTTCGGCTCCGACCATCATCCTGCTGAGGTAGTAGATAGCCTGTTCATGACCAATATCATTCTTCTGTGCGAGAAGAGCTCCTAGCGAATGATCCATCGCTCGAACGTACAGCAAGAATAGTCTTCCCATGACGGGAGGCACCAGAACTGGCGGACTGGTGAGATAGCGCTTGATATCTCCGAACGCTTGTTGACAGGTTTCATCCCATACGAAGGATACACCTTTCTTCATGAGATATGAAAAGGGCTGACATCTTCCCGAGAGGTTGGATATGAACCTCCGGATATAAGCTAGACGACCTTGAAATCCCCGGAGTTCCCTCAGATTAAGGGGCGGTCGCATTTCCACGATGGCCTGGACTTTGTCAGGGTCCACTTGGATGCTTTTGGCAGTGATGACAAATCTTAGGAATTTGCCACTAGATACACCCAGAAAGGACTTCGTAGGGTTCATCTTGAGTTGATGTTGGCGCATTAACCCGAATACCGTCCTCAAGTCTTGAATGTGATCATCTTTGAGGCGGCTCTTGACGGCTATGTCGTCCACGTAACATTCTACTGTTTTGCATAAATGCTCATGGAATATGTTACTCATAGCCCGTTGGTACGTAGCCCCGGTGTTCTTCAATCCGAAGGGCATGACCGTATAGCAATATACCCCCAACGGGGTCCGGAAGGCAGTGTGCTTCTCGTCTTCGGGATGCATCTTGATCTGATTGCATCATGAGAATCCGTCCATGAAAGACATGTATTCAAAACCGCAGGTGTTGTCGATCATGATGTCCGTGATGGGAAGAGAGAACTCATCCTTGGGGCAGGCTGCATTCAGATCTCGGTAATCGATACAGATACGTATTTTCCCATTTTTCTTCATGACTGGGACAACGTTGGCGACCCAGTCGGGATATTGTTCTTTCCGGATGAAACCGCAGGCTATCAACTTCTTGACTTCAACTTCGATGGCGTCCATCATATCCGGGCGGAACCGGCGTTGGTGCTGCTTCATAGGCTTCGAATCGGTCAATATATTGAGTTTATGAGTAGCCACCTTCGGGCCAAGGCCTGGCATGTCCTCATAATTCTACGCAAAGATGTCGATATATTCTTTTATCAGCTGGATAACTTCTTCCCTTTCAGCTGGGGAAAGATTGTTACTAATGAATATCGGCTTTGGCGAAAGTTCACCCCCAACATCAACCTGGATAACTTTGTCTTTGGTGGGAGGTTCTCTTTGCTCGTAGCGGAATTCCCACTGCGTATCTATTTGTTGAGCCCAAGAGTCATTCTCAAATGGCTCAGAATTCTGTTCGTCTGCTTCAAAGGGATCTGCCACCACCATATTTGCTGATAATGCTTGCTCGAGAGCGTCAGGTGAGTTGGAGGGCGACGAGCCATTCTGGGAAGAGGAAAAGATATCCTCGTCCGACTTAGAGGAGGTGGCATATCCCAACCCGAAATGAGTTCGTTGATAGTAGGGGTCGCCGCTCAGCGGCGTTCGTCTGCCTCTTCCGTAGTTGAGGCCTGGCTTCCGCTCCAAGTCGTAGCCCATGTTTTGCATGATCCTCAACGCTTGCAGGCTGTATTGGTGAACTTGCATTTTTTCAGTATCATCATTGAAAGAATCTTCCTGGATAGCCGGTTTATTACACATGCGGCCGAAGACTATTGAACGCTGGCTGCTGCAGGTAGGCGGGACAATGAAGATAGAATCCTCATGTGGTTCATATGTCGTGATAATGTTGGATGATGATGCCACTTCCCAGACATACAGATGGTAGGAGTTCATAACTTCCAAGAATTTTTGTGCTATGGGTTCTACCTCATCACGGGAAGTGGATTCCTGATTTAAAATTTGAGCGTTAACGTACTGGAAAAGAAGATATTTATTATCATCTGGAACTCCGTTCCTGGTCGTATTTACATCGGTCGGCTGCCCATTGCGCCGGAGGTTGATGACCAAGGGTGGAGGCTTCTGGTTCAAAGTGACCACTAGAGGATCACTCCCTTTTCTTGACCTGGTTTTGTTCAGGTGAATAGCCATAGGCTCCATGGCTTTTGGACGAGTGGTTCGTCCTTTCACTCTGATCGACAGTGGTAGTGCGGCAGAGGGTTCTTCTGGCTCCCGGTGGGATTCCTTCCCTGCCTCGCCTGACACTTCTTTTGTGTGATCTTGAGAGTGCAACACGGCATCGGAATAGTAGGATTCTACTCCTTTAAACGGGTTTAGGTCAGCAACCTCCGTTTGTACCGTTCCTTGGGGGTCTACATATTTGAGACATTGATGTAGAGTTGAAGGAACGATATTGTGGTCGTGGATCCACGATCTTCCCAGTAAAATATTGTAGGACACCTCTGAATCGATGACGTAACACGTGGCCACCGATCTGAGGTTGCCAATCTGGATCCTCAGGCGAATTTTCCCCAACGGCTTACTTCTTCCGGCGTTGAAACCCACGATTATAGTGGAGGTGTAAGCCAATTCGCTTGTAGGAATCCTCAGCGGCCTGAGCAGACTGTGAGAGATGATGCTGATCGACAATCCCGGATCTATGTGAATCTGATCGACCTCCATGGAACCGACGTACCCGGTGTAATAGAGAGGCCTGTCATGCCTGTTATGTTTTAATAGCATGTCGTCTTGAGTGAAAGTGATATTTGGGACCACTTCCATTATACTGTGGCATTGAGGACACGCCACTGGTTCTTCGTCGGGGGACTTGAGCTGGGTCAAGCATGCCTCCGCCTGCATCAGCGCTTCACTCAGGGCTAGACGAGTGTCTTGGGAGAGCCTGAGTAGCTGAAAGATGGAGAGCCTGGCTGGTGTATTAGCCAGTTGGGCCAGGATATCAAAGTTGTAGGGCTTCTCCAAACCTTTGTTTGGAATATTTTTTACAGGTTTATCAAAGCGCCCTTATCTTTGCTTCCCCTTGTCCGCCGGAGTTGGTTTTGAAGGACCGGCCTCTGGTACGACTGGGTCTGGTCCTGAAGGTTTGGCAGCTGAAGCGTCCACCGGTGCATCTTCCTGACTTGCTCCGTAGTCATTGAGGTAGGCTTTCCCTGAACGGGTTGCAGCAAATACCTCATCTTCGTCTGATGGCGAAGAACTTGCGACCATATGGCATGGTTTGTATTTGGAGCTCTTTCTAGACATAGCCTTAGTATCCTCCTCGAGCTCTGACACCAAATTCGGATGAACCCACATAATCTCGCCCTGCCGGGTGGTTAGGGGCACCAGGTCATGATTTTGACCCCTAGCTGGAGGGAGATTGATGATGTTCATCGTGGTCCAAAAAATGGGTGTGACACCGTCCGAGACTTTTTGGGAAGGCAGATTGCCAAACCGTAGAGAGCTCATGTTGGCCGTGACCGTCTTCTCGGTGTTGTGCAGAGTGATGGCCTTAGCATCGATTAACCCCTGGGTCTTCCTTTTCAGTATGTAACACGTCTTTGTTGGATGGTGTACGTATCTGTGGAAGATACAGTATTTGGGGTCGTCAATACTGCCGACTTCTTGGGGCCGCCTTAGCTCCGGAAGGGTGATCTTGCCACTCTTGACGAGACACTCGAATATACTTGGGATATCGTCATCGTCAAAAGAGTAGACTTCGACGGGCCTGGAAGTCCCGAGTCTCGTCTGCGTGGTCGCCGTAGTCTTTTGTCTGGATGTATTGATCGCCAGAGCTTCTTTTCCCTTAGAGCTGCGAGGATGGTCGCTGCTGGGAGATAACCTTTTGCCTCTGTCAGAGGTGGAGATCATAATGCCATTGTCGCGCGCCTTGCGACTGTTGTCTTCGGCGGCTACTGCCGAGAGGATGAACGAGGGCCAATCATGAAACTGATATGGTCCTGTAAACATCGAGACTACGGGAAGGAGGTTCTTCCTACAAATGTCTACTAACGCAGAGTCTGGAACTCCTGGAGGCATCTGTAAGGTGGCCTGACGAAAACGTTCGATGAAGGTGCGAACATCCTCCTTTTCCCTGTGCTTGACTTCGATGAGAGAGGACATAGACATGTCCATTCCTCTCTCGTAAAATCGCGTGAAGAATAAAGCTTTGAAGTCCTTAAAGTAAGTAATGCAGTTGTCCGCCAAGCTACGGTACCACTGATAGGCTACTCCTGAGAGGCAGCCTTTGAACACCCGAGTGAGGAGGGCATCGTTCCCTTGTAGCAACACCGTCATCATACTGAAATAGTTTATGTACTGACTTGGTGATGTTTTTCCCTCGAACAGAGCCATAGTATGAGGTTTGTACCTTGGAGGGAAAGGGACCTCTTCCCAGATAGCTGGGTAAGGCTGGTTGATTCCCAGTTTCTTGAGGTAATCTTTGTGCTTCAAGGCGTCAAACTGGGCTTTCAACTCCCGTACTGCCTGCATCGGATTTTCAGTTATAGTCGGGACTACGGTGTAGTGCGGAGTTGGTTGTATCGTGACTCCAACGGGGGGTAATATATTCTCCGAGTGAGGAAGCGGAGGAACTGCTGACTCTTGATCTAGAGCAGGCTCTTGGCTCGGGTTGGATGGTGGTAAGTCCACCCCCATACGTATCTGAGTTGGCGGGACCGACGCTTGAGCCATTGCAGTTGCGTGCTGAGTTAGCATCATCTGGTGCATGTTCTCCATTATGGATTGCATTTGTTTCAGAGATGTCTCTAGTACAGTGATGCGTTGTTCCGCGTTTCCTGATGGAGAAGCTTCCTCGCGTTCATCTTCAACGGCGTAAACTCCCATTTCCCTGGGCGTCATCGAAGGATTAGTATAGGTCGCCGCAGAAGTCGACTCTATACTCTCAGCATCTGATCCGGGAGATTAGCGACCCCCAGCATCAGAATCAGACGAGTATGAAGCTGGTTGCTGTGACCTTGCACGGGTGTTTTGGAACACCCCAGCTTCAATGTTCCTGAGGAGGTCTTCGAATCTCCTTCAGCTCGGAGGCCTAGAGGGATGACGTCTTGAGCTCAACCCTCCTCTAGGTATTTGCGAAGCCATGTTCACGGATGCATGCGTGGGCTCTTCTTCCTGAGAGTAGCTCAATCGGTCAAAAACCGATCATTTTGCTTTAGAACAGCAACAGTCAATCACAATTTTATGACTATTACAACATTGCTCGCCAGGGGGCATAATAGTCATATTGGAAGGTCTCCTCTCCTTACGCTTCTGGATTAGATATTTGCGCAAGTCAGGAGGAGTAGAGGAAGAAGACGACGGCTTGTTCCTTCTGTTCCCATCAGTGGGCATACGAAGATTGGGCACCATGGTTTTCCCTGTGCCACCTGTGTACAACAGATTGGCCATCTGGGTGGCGGATAATCCCCGAGGAGGGTGTCTTTCTGCAACCTGAGCTTGCTTTACGCCGTGGGGCTTCGCCTGGCGTAATTTGGAGATTTTCTCAGACTGACATAAAGCTGAAGAGGTCCTCAGTCGGCCGTCGACTTCCCGCGTAATTCGAAGGGTAGGCAGATTGGTCCCTCGCTGGCGTAAAGGCCGAGAAGTTGAGTACTCTGCGGCTTGCTTTCCCTTGCGAAAATCACAGCGCTCATCTGGTTCCCCATAGAGGTCAGATGTTGTCTTGCGCACGGAGCGTGATTTGTACTTTCGATTTGGCACTGAGGAATCATCAGAAGTTTGGTCTATACCGCGCGTAGTGGAAGACTGGTTTCTACGCGTAGAGCACAGTGGATACTTCTGGGTTAGCGCTGAGGCTTTGCCCGAAGTTTTGTTTGTACCGCGCATAGCGGGAGACTGGTTTCTACGCGTAGAGCGCAGTGGATACTTCTGGGTTAGCGCTGAGGCTTTGCCCGAAGTTTCGTCTGTACCATGCGTAGCAGGAGACTGAATTTTATGTGTAGGGCATGGAGGGAGCAATATTACAACCTCATTGGTCGGAGAGGTCGAAGAGATCGGAGAGATCGGAGAGTCCACAGGAATGGTAGAGGATTTCTTGGGCATCCAGACTTTGCGCAGCTTCCTGTTGTCTTGGACGGAGAGAGGGTGAGAGCTACCCCCGGTTCGAAGCATGTCTTCGTAGGCAGACTGGTCGAATTGGACGACCAGTATCTTCTTCACGGTTCCTATAGATACCGCATCGTGTTGAGCAATCGCTTCCTCGTCAGAAGAGAAAGATGTCCCCAGCAGAGTCACCATCTTGTTTGTGGTATTAAACGAAAGAATGAAAATGTATTCAGGATAGGGTTTATACGAGACCCGCCTTCTTTGGTTTACAAACAAACTTGTACAATTTGATCCTATACGAGGATGTAGGAGTACAATTTATTTAATCTGGGTAGATGATTGCTATAGGTGTCTGATCTGCAGTCGATCACTTTAGCCCTTGGACTACACGATGTTGAAGAAGTGCCGTAGAAGACAGGAAGCAGCTTCGAAGGTTGCAGAAGAGGGTGGATGCACGATGCCAAAGTCGTCGATCCCTACTCTTTGCCTGAGCTCCGGATTCTTCTTTCTCTCTCTCTCTCTTGACCTCTGGTTCGATCTTCCAATTTGTCGACCTCTGATCTGATATTGGTTTCTTGACCAATTTTCTCCTCCTGTTCCTCATTGATAGAGGTCTCTATTTATAGAGTTTTAGTGACAGTGACCACTCCGTCGGTGTAGAAACCGAGGAGTGGAAAGTATAGCACCCTTTTACACAACGGTTAAAGTAACCAATGCCTGCGTATAGATGATCCTTTGAATGAGCGTGTGACGCGAGTCCAACTAAGGGACAAAATGCGTATAATCGCTTTGAAGATCACGGCGTAGAAGCCACGTAGGTAGGTATCCATTGTGTAGAAGAGGTTGGCATAGAAGCCAAATGTCTGTCACCATGGCATAGAAGCCAAATAGTTATCAAACCGGCATAAAAGCCGAATCGGCGTAGAAGCCGAATAGGCGTAGAAGCCGAGTGGTCATAGAGGCCGAGCAGGCGTAGAAGCCGAGTGGTCATAGAGTCCGAGCAGGCGTAGAAGCCGAGTGGTCATAGAGGCAGAGTAGGCGTAAAAGCCGAATGGGCGTTGAAGCCGAGCGGTCATAGAGGCCGAGTGAGCACAGGAGCTGGATGGGCGTAGAAGTCGCTGCGTACCGTGCCAGAGTGCTGATTTGGACGTCTTAGCCTGAATTACGGCTTTTGAAGATATAATCAAATCTCTTGCATTAAATGCCGAGATTTGCCACCATCCTGCGCATTAAATGTGGAGGCATGTTTTTGAAGTTCTGCAACCCCTTCTGCGCATCAGTCGCAGAGACGTGCCTTGAGAAACTGTCACCGCTCTGTGCATTAGACGTAGAGACGTGCCTCGAGCAACTGTCATCGCTCTGTGTATTGAATGCAGAGACGTGCCTTGAACCCCGTACGGAGTATAGCTTTTGATGTGGCAGGCGGTTTGTCTACTGCAGAATGTAAACAGCTTGTGTCTGCCTGTGTAAAACAAGGCAGCGTATCCCTTCGTGCTTTGTAAAAGCAGTTTACGCAAAGGGGGTGGCGGTAAATGATAGCCTGGGTCGCAGTGCTATGCCATTATTATAGCCGTCGTCTGGGTAGTCGAGCCGTATCACTTTGTCACAAGTCCAGACGTTAGGTTCATTGCAAGATCTTCATTGCAGGGTCTGATAGGTTCACTTCGGAGAATACGAAGCGTCTCTTGTACACCTCAATGCTGCGTCTGAAAGAGGATGAGTTTTACGCCCTGGAGGCGATGAAGCACCCCGTTTACGCTGAAGTGGTTTGGACGTACTGCCTTACGCGGATGGCCTTTTGAGCTTTTAATATTTCACGCTGTGTTTAGCGGAAAAAGCTCTGTTGCACGCTTGATGGCTTTGAAGGCCTCTGCTTACGCTGCTCTGCACCAATATACTGCGTATAGCCATCCGGCGTATTTTTCATGCTTCTACACGTGGGATCCGTGAAGAAGATACTGGTCGTCCAATTCGACCAGTCTGCCTACGAAGACATGCTTCGAACAGGAGGTTGCTCTCACTCTCTTTCTGTCCAAGACAACAGGAAGCTGCGTAAGGTCTGGATGCCCAAGACATCCCCTACCATTCCTGTCAACTCTCCGACCTCTCCGATTTCTCCGACCAACGAGGTTGTAGCATTGCTCCCTCCGTACCTTGCGTATAAAATTCAGTCGCCTGTCTCTGACAGGGCAAACAAAACTTCTGGCAATGCCTCAGTGCTAATCCAGAAGTATACTCTGCGCTCTGTGCGTAAAATTCAGTCTTCCGTCCCTGGCAAAACAGACAAAACTTTGGATAATGCCTCAGCGCTAGTCCAGAAGCCTATGCCGCGCTCTGCGCGTAGAAACCAGTCTCCCATCCCTGACGGAACGGACAAAATTTCTGACAATGCCTTAGCGCCAAATCAGAAGTTCCAAATGCACCCCGCACGTAAAAATGCATCTGCCTTCCGCGGAAAAGCAGATGATCCCTGCAATCTACGCAAGGGAAAGCAAGCGACGGACTACTCAACTTCTCGACCTTTATGCCAGCAAGGGAACAATCTGCCCGCCCTCCGGATTACGCGAGAGGCTGACGGCCGACTGAGGACATCCTCAGCATTACGCCAACCAGAACAGAGCTCCAAATTATGCCAGGAGAAGCTCCTCAGCGTAGAGAAAGCTCAATTTGCGGAAAGACACCCTCCTCGGGGATTATCTGCCACCCAAATGGCCAACCTGTTGTGTACAGGTGGCACAGGAAAAACTATGGTTCCCAACATTCGCGTGCCCACTGATGTGGACAGAAGGAACAAGCCATCTTCTTCTTCTGAAAATCCTCCTGACCTACGTGACTATCTGATCCAGAAACACGAAGACAAGGGTCATAAACAGGCTTCAGTTCCCCTAACGGTCAAACGCAGGAAGATCTTGTGGGAAGACGCATCAACATCTAATGTCGTCATGACAGGTAGGCCACATGAAGATTCCATCTTTATTATTCCTCCAACTCGCGACGACTAGTGTAAACCCCCTAGACCAAAATTTTTATTTTAATTAATTTAGATAACATGATTAGGGTTTTGTGTTTCTAATTAGAATTTATTATTTTATATATCTGTGTAGTGTTTTGTTAGTTAGGACACCTTACCCTTGTCCCGATATTTAGGACCCTACCCTAACTGTTGCCCTAGAACAACTTCCACATATTTGACCTAGACCTATAAACCCCTCGTATTTAACCTAGAACAAACCCCGGGTACCGATTTTTGTGCCAAATTTTAGACGCACAAAAGCCGTTACAAACGACCGTGCGCAAATTAATTAAATTGCGTAATTACGTTCGTTGTCCGTTTCAATTGAAATTAAGACCCAACCTCAGCCAGTTTTGACCAACCCAGATCATGATATTATTGTACACTGAGCCTACTACACCAATGACCCTTGTCCAACCCAATTTTAACCCCCCGGTTATTTATAATTAATTAAATAACACCTAGCGCATTAATTTTGATTTAATTAATGTGGAGACCCAACCTCACTCGAATTAGACCCAACTCCAACCCAAACCCACACACACACCCACAAGCCTCATACAAAACACCATACACCATCCTCGTCCAATGCAAAATACCAAACATGGTATTTTGTTACATCAAATCCTCAATTTCAGCTTTTGTGTAATTTCCTAATTGTTTAGGGGCCTTTATGCAAATTTCAATATGGTGTCCCCCTCTCATTGGCCCAAACCATCATGGAGAAAAGAGGGGTCATGACCAACCGTATGCTTTAATTTTCCCCCCCATTCCTTTGTACTTATATTACTTTATGTAGGGCACATCTTGGCCCTACATTTGAAATGGCCTATTCCTAGCCCTCCACTCATCTTGATGAACAACCCCACTCCCCAAAAATGTAGGTCCAGCCGACCCTAATCCCTAGGCAGCCCCCCCTCACTCTCTCTCCTACATATACCTCAAGTTACATCACTTTAAATGGACACAAAAACCTAGAAACCCAAATACCTAGAGAAAAACCCTAAGTTCCTAAACCACCCTCACTCAGCCCGACCCATACCCAGCTTCCCGCCGCCTCCTCCCGGCCGGCCACCGCCTCCGGCGACCCCCCAACCGACCCGACCACCCTCGCCGACTACTCCCCTACCCTCGGCCACCGCCACCCGCCGTCTGGCCGCCAGCAACCCCCTCCAGCAACTCCACACACCAACCCGACTGCCCCTCCCCCACACTTGAGCCGATATCCCGAAGCCTCCCCACTCCGCCACCGCTGAACCACCGGCCGCCATACTTAGCCGACGACTCCCCCAGGCCACCACCTCCGCCTCCGTCAACTCCCAGCCCCGGCCATCGCCGGAGCAGACAGCACTCTTCCCCGCAGCAGCCACCTAGCTGTTAACTGCTGCTGCTGCCCACCTCTCCCCGAGCGCCGCCGGAGCCCCGTCCGGCCACCCCCACCGACGACGATCGTCCGGTGGATCCCCCTCGGCCTCGCCTGCGTATAGGTATACTTTCTATATACTTATACTGCATTTTATACACTGTATTGGGTATTACATTGTAATAGTACATGAGTATATATATATATATATATATATATATATATATATATATATATATATATATATATATATATATATATAGTATTCTGTTATGTAAATATATATATGTATTTTTCTGTATAAATGTAGTATTCTATTTAAATACACTGTATTTTGTGTATTTTAAAATATACTAAAGCTATGTGTATATGTATTATGTACTGTATTTTGTATTTAATATTTTACATATATTAAATAGCTAATATGTATATGTATACCTATATATACATATATTTATATATATGTGTATATATAGTATTTTGTTTTTAGTATTTTACGTATATACTTCTATATATATACTGTATTTTGTATATTTAATATATAATAGATAGTATATATATATTGGTTTATATATATAAAGATATGTATATATATGTATAAACCTATATGTGTATAAATATATTTTATGTATATATGTAAATATTTGGTGAATGTATATTTAATATATATGGTGTATCTTAGTATATTATATGTAGTATATTATTTATTGATATATTATATATATGTATTGAATACATGATACGTATTATTTAAATAAATGTGTATATATATATATATATATATATATATATATTGGGTTAGTATGTTAAAGTACTAAATAAATATATATAAATATATAAATATTTATACTTTGTGTATTAATAATATATGAGTATATATTATATAGAGATACACTTTCTATTCTTATATATTCTGCATAAATATGTACTATATATATATACGTGTTGTATGTATGTACATATGTATATAAATTATTATTTAAATATATGTAAATATGTGTGTATGTATTTATATACATGGTATTATGTATTTTAAATATGTGAATATATTTAATGAGTATATGTATATATGTACATATGTCTAAATGCAGTTGAATATATTAGTATATAGGTTATTAAACTATCTATAATATATATGTGTATATGTGTTAGATAAGTATACCTGCCCTATGTTAGCATAGAAATTTAAGCATAGTGTAAATTAGTGATTTATATTTATTGTTATCTGTTCGTAGGCATCCGAGACGGTGCTACATTGACTGCTGGTTCCGGAACATTGCTTGTGCACGCCAGAGTTCCAGGCAAGTATACCTTGCCTTGTTGATGCTGTCTAAATTCAGATGTTAACTAGTTGCATATTTTATTGTTTTAATATTTGACTGTGCGCGTCCGAGAAGACTCGGGTGCAGTCAACGAAGGCGTTGACGTTAGGACTTGTGTCTGACTTAGTGTCTAGTGGACCCACCTAAAGTCGAGGAGTTATCAATATGACTTCCCAGGCCTTGACACGTATCTTAACACGTCACAGAGTGAGTTCATGTAGGGACGCGTGCTTCATGATCGACTGGCCATCAGCATGAGCAGCACGTGTGACGGCATTTAGCTTAGTTGTTTATTTATGTAGCGACTTGCATCATAGTATGAGGTGTCCACGTCGCATTTGCGACTTGTACATTGACGTTGGGCGGGGAAGACAATTAGTAGGCGTATGGGACAGACAATTGGTTGCCGTAGTTTAAGAGTAAACTGCGGGGCCGTGAGCCTCAGGGTTACCCGATTGTGGGCCAGTGTTACCCGATTTTGGGCCAGTGTACCCGATTATGGGCATATACGCTTGTCGATACATCCGGCAGAGGTTACTAGCTGTGCGCTATCATGATCGGCGATGTAGTCAGCATATATTCCTGGCGTTCAGTTTACAGCTAATGCCAGGTACTTAGCCTCTGGCTCGACGCTATGCTTTATACCTTTCACCTACCCATACGTACCAGGGTTGTCTTCAAAGTGCATTTCACTTAGCTGGTTAGATTACCCGTGAGTTTACACAGTATTTACCTTATGGCATGCATTTCTGTATACTTGTTACGTCCCTCTGAGGACCTGGTTCTCTTCCAGGTCCAGACGAGCATTTGTACCCTACCATCTATGGAGCAGGAGTAGAGACAGGATTCCTGATTGAGGACTACGAGACATTTCCAGGGGAGTTCCCGTGATATGAGTACGCAGCTGCTCTAGACTAGAGTTTTCATATCTAGCTAGTTGATACTCTGGTCTAGTTATCTTACTTCTTCCTGCACTGTATTTCCATTTCTGTATTTCAGTGGGTTTGTCCCCACCAGACATATTCCGGTTGTACTATGTCAGTCGACTATGTTTCTTATATTCCAGTCTTTTCATTTCAGTATTTACTTATTATCTGTGGATGAGATTAGTCATTGCCTGTTTATGATATTAGACTTATTAGATTTAGGACAGCATAGCACGCTTCGTCAGGATCCATTGAATTGGGATATCCTCGAAGACGTGTCAGCTGGCCAATGCCACGTGGCCTGGTCCCATATATTTTGGGACTGGGGCGTGACAACTAGCATCCAATAGTCTTCGGTCGCATGCGGAGCAGCCCGATCATACAGGAAGAATTTTGCGAGTCTGAAGCTGGCAGAATACAAATCCACAGATATAGCCCGCAAGCTTTAAAAATTATACAAATTATGGGTTATGATTTGAAGCTGAAACAAGGCCTCAACTATGGAAAATGCAGACGAACACCGTTGCGTGGTAATTCTTACCATCAACAAGCTCGTTTTGGGTTGGGGTATACTGCATCTCTCGCAAAACCTAAATCTTCGAAGTCTAATCCTGTACAACCAGAGGCAGGTCCTGCTAAATCAGCTTCTATGGACAGATGCCACGGCATGTCTGGGGGTAGCCTACCTCGACAAAACAGGGCGACATCCAAGGCTGGGGGTAGAATTCCCTCAAGATCCGAAGACGATGCAACGACGACGATCTTCCCGGAAGACCGTAAAACTTAGGCATTAGGAGCCCGAAGACCAAAAGGGGCTTTCTCCTTCAATGAAGATGACATCATTGAAATCTTCAATATGTTGATGGAGGAAAGCAAGCTTCAGCTACCCAACATCAGATATCCTGAGAGGGCTGGCAAAGTTGATGACCCAGATTATTGTCTCTTCCACCGGTACACTTATCACACCACAAGGGCGTGCTATGTGCTAAAAAAGAGAATTCAGGAGTTGATCGAGGCCAAGGTCATCACTTTGCATCTGTAAACAAAGGGACGGTCATTACCAATTGGATTTTTATTCTTTTTACGTGACAATTCGCTCCCTTCAGGAATGTACCTGACGAAGAGTCCCTAAAGTTTCTCCAATGGATTCTCCAGGACTATCCTCACTCAAGAAAATCACTCCACAGTGAATTATTCAGACATAAGTTTATGTTCATAATACCTCTGAACTATCATCCAAGCATTTTATTTCTTTCCCCAGGAGTTTGTCATGTTCATATTACCTCTAAACAAACTTTCTGAGTTTTTGGCTACCGATCATCACGTCCATATTACCTATGATATCGGTTGTCATCTCAACTTAACACCCGTACTTAACTCTAAGTACGCTAGTGGTATTAGGTCCATAAAAACTACCATATTCATATTACCTCTGAGCAGATGTATGCCTCCATCCCCTATGGAGTCACAATCCGAGAGTTTGTCATGTTCATATTACCTCTGAATGAACTTTCCGAGTTTTTGGCTACCGATTATCACGTCCATATTACCTCTGAGCAGATTTATGCCTCCATCCCCGATGGAGTCACAACCCGAGAGTTTGTCATGTTCATATTACCTCTGAACGAACTTTTCAAGTTTTTGGCTACCGATTATTACGTCCATATTACCTCTGATATCGGTTGTCATCTGAACTTAACACCCGTACTTAACTCTAAGTACGCCAGTGGTGTTGGGTCCACAAAAACTGCCACGTGCATATTACCTCTGGCAGGGCTTGTCCCAAACCTATTATTTGCACTCTCGTGCGCAACGAATAATAGGTCTACCAAAAAACCCGTGGCATGTCCTCAATGCCACAGTATGATGGAGGTGGTCCCGAATATCACTTTCACTCAAGATGACATGTTGTTAAAACATAACAGGCATGGCAGACCCCTCTATTACACCGGGTATGTCGGTTCCATGGAGGTCGACCAGATTCACATAGATCCGGAATCATCAATCAGCATCATTCCTCATAGTCTGCTCAGACCGCTGAGGATCCCTACCAGCGAATTGGCATACACCACCACTACGATCGTGGGTTTCAACGCCAGAAAAAGTAAGCCGTTAGAGAAAATTCGCCTGAGGATCCAAATTGGCAACCTCAGATCGGTGGCTACATGTTATGTTATTGATTCAGAGGTGTCCTACAATATTCTGCTAGGCAGACCTTGGATCCACGACCACAACATCGTTCCTTCAACTCTACATCAACAATGCTTTAAATATGTAGACGCCCAAGGAATAGTACAAACGGAGTTTGCTGACCTGAACCCGTTTAGAGGAGTAGAATCCTACTACTCCGATGTCGTGTTGTACTCTCAAGACTACACGGAAGAGGTGTCAGCCAAAGCAGAGAAGGAATCCTACCGGGAGCCAGAAGAGCCATTTGCCGAAGAACCGCTGTCAATCAAGGTGAAAGGACGGACTACTCGTCCAAAAGCCATAGATCTTATGGCGATCCACCTGAACAAAACTAGGTTAGGAAAAGGGGGTGATCCTCTAGTGATCACTCTGAACCAGAAGCCTCCATCCTTGGTCATCAACCTTCGGTGCAGCAAACAGCCGATGTATGTAAATGCAACCGGGAACGAGATTTCAGATGATAATAAACATCCTCTTTTCCAGTATATTGACGCTCAAATTCCGAATCAGGAATCCTTTCCCCATGACGATATAGAACCTATAGCACAAAAGTTCTTGGGAGCTATAGATTCCTATCATCCGTATATGTGGGAAGTAGCGTCATCATCCAATGTCACCACGATATATGGACCACATGAGGATTCGATCTTTATTGTCCCGCCTACTTGCAGCAGTCAGCATTCAATAGTCTTCGGCCACATGTGCAAATGACCGATTGTATAAGAGGATTCTCCCGACGATGACGTTGGTAAAATACAGGTTTACCGATACAGCCCGCAAGCTCTGAAGATCATGCAAAGTATGGGTTATGACTTGAAGCTGAAACCAGGTCTCAACCACGGAAAAGGAAGACGAATGCCGCTGCACGGAGATCCCTACTATCAATGAACCAGTTTCGGGTTAGGGTATACCACCTCCCTTGCAGCTCCTGAGTCGAATAAGGATATCTGTTCCTCTTCTCAAAATGGCTCAGCGCCCTCCGACTCATCTCATGCTCTCGAATAAACATTATCAGTAAATATGGCAGTGACAGATTCCTTCGAAGCAGACAACAAGAATCTAAACTGTTCGAGAAAGATGCTTGGGCTCAGCAAATGGATACACAATGGGAGTTCCGCTTCGAGCAGAGAGAACCTCCCACTAAAGATAAAGTTATCCAGATTGACGTTGGGGATAAACTTTCGTCAAAGCCGATATTTATCAGTAACAACCTTTCCGAAGCTGAAAGAGAAGAAGTTATCCAGCTGATAAAAGAATATATCGACATTTTTGCGTGGAATTATGAGGATATGCCAGGTCTTGATCCAAAGGTGGCTACTCATAAGCTCAATATATTGCCCGATTTGAAGCCTGTGAAGCAGCACCAACACCAGTTCCGCCCGGATATGATAGACGCCATCAAAGCTGAAGTCAAGAAGTTGATAGCCTGCGGCTTCATCCAGAAGAATAACATCCTGACTAGGTCGCCAATGTTGTCCCGGTCATGAAGAAAAATGGGAAAGTACGTGTCTGCATCGATTATCGAGATCTGAATGCGGCCTGCCCCAAGGATGAGTTTCCTCTTCCCATCACAGACATTATGATTGACAATACATGCGGTTTTGAATGTATGTCTTTCATGTTCAGATTTTCAGGATACAATTAAATCAAGATGCATCCTGAGGACGAGAAGCATACTGCCTTTCGGACACCGTTGGGGGTATATTGCTATACGGTCATGCCCTTCGGATTGAAGAATACTGGGGCTACGTATCAACGGGCTATGAGTAACATATTCCATGAGCATTTACGCAAGACAGTAGAGTATTACGTGAACGATATAGCTGTCAAAAGCCGTCTCAAGGATAATCACATCCAAGACTTGAAGATAGTATTTGAATTGATGCACCAACATCAACTCAAAATAAATCCTACAAAGTCCTTTCTGGGGGTATCTAGTGACAAATTCCTGTGATTTGTCATTACCGCCAAAGACATTCAAGTAGACCCTGATAAAGTCAAGGCCATCTTAGAAATGCGACCGCCTCGTAATCTGAGAGAACTCAAGGGATTTCAAGGTCGTCTGGCTTATATCCGGAGATTCATACCCAACCTCTCTGGGAGATGTCAGCCCTTTTCTCGTCTCATGAAGAAAGGTGTATCCTTCGTATGGGACGAAGCCTGTCAGAAAGCGTTCGGTGATATCAAATGCTACCTCACTAGTCCGCCAGTTCTGGTGCCTCCCGTCATAGGAAGACCATTCGTACTGTACGTTCGAGCGATGGATCATTCTCTGGGAGCTCTACTCGCACAAAAGAACGATCTGGGCCATGAACAGGCTATCTACTACCTCAGCAGGATGATGGTCAGAGCCGAACACCGGTATAACCCAGTGGAGAAAGAATGCTTGGCTCTGATGTTCGCTATCCAGAAAACGCGGCACTATGTCATAGGCCAAACCATTCACATCATCTCCAGGATCAATCCTCTGCGGGTACTGATGAACAAGCCAAGTGTTCTTAATTTTTGACTCGCGACTTGGGCGATATTATTAACACCGTATGACATGGTGTACGTCCCTCAGAAGTCCGTCAAAGGCCAAGCGTTGGCTGACTTTCTAGCTGCTCATCCAATCCTGGAGGCCTCCAAACTGTACTAGGATATTCCCGACGAAGTTGCAGAGTGTAATTCCATAATGGAAGGCGATGCATGGCAACTATTCTTTGATGGTGCCTCCAGGACTGGTCCCAGGGGAAACATGGTTTCGGGAGTAAAAATTGTCCTAGTTACTCCTGATAAGCTCGTCATCTACCGAGCATATTCTCTTAGCGAGCCCTGTTCTAACAATGTGGCAGAGTATAACGCTCTACTAATCGGGCTCCAAGTCGCTAAAGAATTGGGCGTCGAATCTCTGGAAGCTTTCGGTGACTCTCTGCTGATCGTCAATCAAGTCAGAGGTATATATGAAGTCCGGAATCCAGACCTCATTCCCTATCACCGAGCAACGGTCGAGATAGCCATGACATTCAAAGGTTTCTTCCTAGAGCATGTACCTCGATCTCAGAATCTGGAAGCTGATGTCCTAGCCAGTCTAGCTGCAGATTTAGCTATTCCTATAAGAAGGCAGAATTCGGTAATCCTTCTTAGCAGAGATATATTCTGTGTGAAAAACAACTTTCACATAGAATGCAGCTACGCTGTGAACACAGTTCTACCCAGGAGAGACTGGAGAAGTCCCTTTATAGATTTCGTGGCATACGAAATCTTGCCGGAGGACCCTAAAGAAGCAGTATCCGTCAAAAGACAATGATTACGCTTCTATTTTGAGGCATCCTCACAGTTTCTATATCGCCGGACCTACGACGGACTGCTATTGAGATGTCTCTTAGATGATGAAGCACATCGGATTATTCGTGAAGCTCACGACGGCGTATGCGGAGTGCATCAACCCGGTCCTAAGCTACAGGATCGCATAAGGAGAATGGGCTATTACTGGCCTACTATGATCACAGATGCAATAAAGTATGCAAAACAGTGCAGAGCCTGCCAGGTCCATGCAGACTTTATCCATCAACCTCCTAAACATATACATCCTACGGTTGCTTCCTGGCCTTTCGAAGCATGGGGTATGGATATCATTGGTCCTATTCACCAGTCTTCTTCCAGAGGTCACCGGTCCATACTGGCCATCACGGATTATTACTCCAAATGGGCAGAGGCGATCACTCTTGTTGAGGTAAAGGCATCTAATGTGATCAGCTTCATCAAGCATCATGTTATTTATCGCTTTGGGATACCCTGAAGGATAATTCATGATAATGGACCTCAGTTCATCAGCCAAGCGTTTTACCAATTTTACGATAAAAATCGATTACAAAATATGGCCTCTACGGCATATAATCCTGCTGCTAATGGTTTGGCGGAAGCTTTCAACAAAACCATTATCAAGCTCTTGAAAAAGTTCGTCTCTTCGAACAAGAGGGATTGGAATAAGAAGCTGGGAGAATCTCTCTGGGCATACCGCACAACGGTACGAGCACCGACAGGTTGCACCCCATTCTCACTAGTTTACGGGAGCGAAGCAGTTCTCCCCATCGAGATCCAGATTCTGTCACTCAGGATAGCCGTGGCTAATGAGTTAACTCAAGAAAAGAATGACCTGTTAAGGCTTCAAGAGCTAGAAGGATTAGACGAGAAATACCTCCAAGCTCAATAGCGCATCGCGTTCTACCAAGCACGCATTTTTAGAGATTTTAATCAAAAAGTATAAGAAAGAGTGTTCAAAGTCGGCGAGCTAGTTTTAGCCGTAAGAAGGCCGATGATTCTTACTCACAGGAGTAAGGGCAAATTCCAGCCCAAATGGGAAGGCCCTTATGTGATCGAGACGACGTTCTCAAACGGCGCTTACAGGTTAACCAAGCCTAATGGAGACTTGTTAATGGCTCCTATCAATGGAAAATTCCTGAAAAGGTACTATGCTTAACTTACTTTGCTCAAGTGGAATATGGCGAAAACCTCATTCTGACAAAACTACTTCCAAAGCGAAACTAGTTGGATCGTATTCTATCATGTTTATATTACCTCTGAATAGATATATCCTGCTAAAAATTACCGAGAGTATATTACGACCATATTACCTCTGATATCACTTTCACCCAAACCTATCATTTATATTCCAAAATGATGGGTCTACAAAGTCAGATGAAAGCCTCTTTATTATTCCCAAAAAAGAGCAAAAGTACATTGATAAGCAAAAAAGTACATCATTTGGGGGAGCGGTTAGGTCGCGAATCTGCTGCGCCAGAGCAACCATTCTCTCATCCCGGGAGTTCAAGACGTCGGCACGAGCCCGTTCCAACCTTGCCGCATCGTTGTCCGAAGCAGCTAGCTCAGACCGAGCCCGCACAAAACCTGAGTGGAAAGCACCCACATGCGTCAGATTCTGCTGAACAGTCGCCCGTCCCTCCTTCAGAACATCTCGGGCTGCCGACAAAGAGAGAGCCTTCGCCTCTACTCGAACGAGCTCATCCTTCAATATGCGAGCCTTCGCTGCCATTTTCTCATATTCGGCTTCACACCGGGTCAACTCGGGAATGACATACTCCAATTGGACACGCTCATCATCCATCTCTTGCTGTTGAGCCACGATGGACTTATTCAAAGACTTCATCTGTTCAGCAAGCAGCGCAGTCAGGGAGTCGTACCTAGCTTGAATGAGACCGTCAATGTTGCCTTGAGCTAGCTGCAAGTATTCGTTAATGGGTTGCTCCAAACCATTAACTATCTCCTCCAGCGTGTCAGCTATCCCAGTGTCGTTGAATTCTCGGATCGGCACTATAGAGGCCTGGGAGGACCTCCTCAGCGACGCAAAGCTCAAATTCTTCTCCAATACCATTGATGTTAACATTTTTAAGGTGGTGTAGAAGATACCAGTGTACTGCTCGGTCAACGCAGCTAGATCCGAATGGACGCTGGGAGTGGCCGTGATAGTGGCGAGTCCCCCTCCAAGAACAACCGCAGACGATGTTGCCACGGCCGTCGCCTCAACAGGAGGTGCGACAAAAGAAGAAGCGCCAACACCGGATGAAGTGATCGGCGTACTCAAAGGAGGCATTGTCGCAATGACAGGCTCGTCCTCCTCTTGAGATATTGGAATCACTTCGACAGGCGAGCCGGCACCCGAAGATGTTTCCTCTTCAAAATCAGGCACCTCCGTGTCACCGCCAGGACCTGACACAGAGCCAAAGGGCGCATCTACACTGCCCTCCCCAAAGATGTCTTCCCCTGAAAAGAATACAAAAGGAAGTTAATATCAATATAATGTTAATTTTCCTAAAGAAGAGGCATAAAAGACGGCATTTACCCATAGCCAATGGTGTATATGTCGCGTCTGCAGCCAGTACAGCTAAATTATTTCTTAGTGATGCTAGGCAAGCTGTAATACCTGGAGAAGGGGGTGCTCTAACAAACATCGGCAGGTGCTCTTTCGAATCTTCGTCGAGATCCACTCGAGGTTCACCAGGTGGAAATCTCGCTGGGTGCACCTACAGACACGGCAGGGGTCTCTCCCGATGTTGATCCGAATAAAGATATCCTCATTCGGCTCAGCCCCGAAGGCGATCTCGTTCTACTACCTGAAGCGGTAGCAGCGACAGCAGCCTCCAACAAGAATTCTCCGGCACCACCAGCCGGAACATTAGAGGGTCCCTCTCTAAAAGGCAAGGAACCTCCAATCAAAGAATCATCCCCAACATGGGGAGATGCTGGCTCACTTCTAGAAGCCTCAATACCAGGAATCTGGAGAGGACGATTAACCGTCTTCTTCTTCCTCTTGCTAGGGGAAGTCTCCTTCGGAGCAGGAGCCCTTCGCTTCCCAGAGATTACCAAAGCCCCTGCAGGCGGAGGTACTTCACCCCTCGATACCGCCAACAGAGGATCATCTGGATTGACGGACTCCTCACCCTCGTCAAAAAAACCCGAGGGGACTTTGACTCTTCCCCCAGACTTGGAAGAGGGCACCCTAAAACTTCCATGCATATCAAAATCGCGATGGAAGGTGTTGGTTGCCACATAGAACTGGGCATACGAGTGGAGAATGTGCAACTCCGTGGAGAGTGAAATGACGGGCACGGTAAAAGTTGCCTCAGTGCAACTCATGATGAAATATCGCCATCCTTTAGCTCCATCAATGAGTCCACCCCTGGACCTGAAGCTGGTGACGACATTGCCCATATGCAACTGTTCGTACCCGAATTGCCTGGCAAACTGACTAGGCAAGTAGGGCTCGAAGAAGCAATGGTCTTCACTTTTGTACAGTAGATGGGAAGGTCTAATGAAGACCAACCAATTAAAAGACTCAGGAGAAGGAACGGTCTTCCCGTCGCCTACGTCCTGGAGTCTGATCCCCTGTTGATTGAGATATACAGGGGGGACAGTGCAGAAGAGCTTTCAGCTTTGACTAAGATTCAACGCCCGTCGACAGTCTATAACTATGGTCACATTCCAGAAGGAATTCTTGTAGTTCAACAAGAAACTAGCCCCCGAACTAGTGCCAGAGCCGGAAGACATAACCCAGGGGTTATGAAGAATTAACCATCCCATCAAATATAGGTATGGTAATTCTACCCTGGGAAAGCTATCACACCGAGTTTCATTTGCGAGCAGTCCGTCAGTCATGGCCCTCAGGCCAGCTTGAATGCGGCACACCATGGCAGGGAGCAAGCCAAGTCTTTCCCCGAACACCAGACGCACTGCAGGCCATAGCGTATTGCGGTGAATGCGGTCCGCAGATGCGATGCCAGGTACCACTAGTCGGCGCAGCCATATGGAGAGTTAGCCAGCCAGTTGAGCTTCCCTGGACAGAGGCCTGCGACAATGCCTCAAATAACTATAGGCCTTAGTGCCTACGGGATACTTTCCTATCCCTTCGTCGAGGATCCAGTCTGGAGCCCCAGCGTCTTCCATGAGATCGTCGACTACCTGAGCATTAAGCACGCTCAGAGGATTCAAAGGCTGATCCTTGCCTTCCAATACCTTCTCCGGCTTAGCAGTCCTGGACCGGTGGAAGAAGAGGTAGGACGTCTATTTATTGATGTAAGCCAAATCTGAGGGCTCACCGTAAAAGGCAGTGCAAGCGAGGTAGTGGCACATCAGCTCCTGGTACACTTTTACTACCCGAGGGTCTGAATCTCCCAACTCCCGGTTTGTGGGAACATACTCTTCATATGGAGTATCCCCCATCAGCAGTCTCGAGATCTCTGCCATCTCGTGGAGGGCCAATCCCAACTCCCCCAGTGGAGTGGCAAAACTCCCGGTGAGTGAGATATATCGCTCCATCAGTG
Source organism: Iris macrosiphon (assembly GCA_036927795.1). NCBI lineage: Eukaryota > Viridiplantae > Streptophyta > Magnoliopsida > Asparagales > Iridaceae > Iris > Iris macrosiphon. Next base: position 104,748,574 of record JAYESA010000018.1, read on the forward strand.
CCAAAAACAGGTTGGGGTTGAGAGGTAACCCAACTCTGGTGGCACTCACAGCTGCATACAGACCAATGCCCTCCAGCTCGATCTGCTTTAGGGCCCAATCAGCTAAGCGAGCCCATCGAAGATTTGTATGGGTGATCCACCCACTTGTCCGAGGGTTCACCTTAGGGTATACTCCTCTATGCCCCATAAAATTATTGTAGAAAGTCAGTAATTAGATCGGCTGGATCACTAAACTGTCTTCACTCGGGACACTGCCCGGGTACAGTCCCCTGAACGTCGTCACATTGTCGAAAGGGCGGCTGACAAAAGACCCCTGGTCAGCTCCCTTCAGATAAAATATCTTCCCCGGCCTGCCGTGAAGATCGGGAGTCAGCGTCCACGACATCCTCCTGGGATGTGTAGCATAGAATAATGCCGAGATGGGATAGTCTCTTAGCATCTTGGGCAGATACAAAACCATGCTCCCAGCAAGGAAAACCCAGAGTTCTTTCTTGGGCTTCATCTGGGACTGCTTGTCAATCATGTCCCCGAAGAGGAAAGTCGGCTTTATGTATTGGTCCCCATCTATGTACGTCAGGGGCTCTCCGTTGATCATGTTCAGCAGCGTTCGCTCGCCCTTGGGGCCCGGAGATAGGAAATGTCACGTGCGACAGATCCTCCAGATAGTTGGAGTGCAGCATCCCGGCGACAAAACCTATCACATCGGCTAGTGGAGACGCGTGCAAGTTAACTGCAAAATACAAGAAAGACAAGTCAGTTTCTATAATCTTGCAGCATATGCAAAAAATCAACAGTCTGTGCTTTACGCCAAGACTATAAAAACTTGATCATTACGTTGGAATCCATTTCCTAAAAACGTAAAGTTCAAGGCTGGTAGAATACGCAAAACTATCGACAGTCTGTATTTTACGCCAGACTGCCAAAATTTGAGTTATTACGCCAGAATTTCTATTCCTGCGTAACACTCAAATTTTATAGTGTACGCCAACTTTCGACAGTCAAAGATTTTACGCCAGATTGCAAAAATATGGAGTTTTTGCGCTGACACATTAGAAATGTGGGTGTAAAAGATGAAACATCTCTGTGCATCATCTTCCTCGAAAAGGCTATCAGCACAGAAGATGATCTAGCGCGTTCAGATACAACATGTGCGAAGGATTTTCAGTCGTTCATTTTCGTCCCAAAAGCTCTACCTTTAAGGCCGGGTGCACTGCTCGTCGGCGGGATACTTCGCTCAGAATGAAGCTCGCCTTGCCCGACTGAAGACGCTCTCGCTTGAGCAGAAGAACGAGAAGAAGAATCAACCTTCTTTCCCTTAGAGGAGGAGATTTGTTTCGAGGCCATTACTGGAGACTTTGGAGACTCGGAGAAGAAACGAAGAAGAACTCGAACAGTCAAAAGCTTTCTTTCGTAGAAGACGGATGAAAAGTTTTTCTCTCAGAAACTTGGGGTATATATAGAGTTCGGATGGGCTCCTCGAATCCCGAACCAAATCTCACATTTAATATTTGGTTATGATTGGGGACTACGTCAGCCTATTTACACAGAGAAGGCGGACAGTCAGCGAATTCGAAAAGTTTTCGTGCAAAGAAGATTCGTAGTTTTTACGCTAAAGAGCTTTCTACGCTCGACGGCTACAGATCTACGGTTTTACGCTCACAGGCTACAAGTTTATGATTTTACGCCCGGATGCTCTCATGCTCAGCAGCTTTTACGCTCGAGAGGCTACAAACCTACGACTTCACGCTCAGCAGCTACAAATCTATTATCTCACGCTCGATGGCTTTTTACGCTCAGAGGCAACAGATCCACGACTTCACGCTCGGAAGATTTTCTTTTCAGAAGCTACAAATCGCCAGTTTTTACGCTAAAGAGCTTTCTACCCTCGACGGCTACAGATCTACGATTTTACACTCACAGGCTACAAATCTATGGTTTTACGCCCGGATGCTCTCATGCTCAGCAGCTTTTACGCTCGAGAGGCTATAAACCTACAACTTCACGCTCAGCAGCTACAAATCTATGATCTTACGCTCGGTGGCTTTTTACGCTCAGAGGCAACAGATCCACGATTTTACGCTCGAAAGATTTTTTTCAGAAGCTACAAATTGCCAATTTTTACGCTAAGGAGCTTTCTGCGCTCAACGGCTACAGATCTACGGTTTTACGCTCACAAGCTATAAGTGTATGGTTTTACGCCCGGATGCTCTCATGCTCAGCAGCTTTTACGCTCGAGAGGCTACAAACCTACGACTTCACGCTCAGCAACTACAAATCTATGATCTCACGCTCGGTGGCTTTTTACGCTCAGAGGTAACAGATCCACGACTTCACGCTCGAAAGATTTTCTTTTCAGAAGCTACAAATCTACAGTTTTTACGCTAAGGAGCTTTCTACGCTCGGCAGCTACAGATCTACGGTTTTACGCTCACAGGCTACAAGTCTATGGTTTTACGCCCGGATGCTCTCATGCTCAGCAGCTTTTACGCTCGAGAGGCTATAAACCTACGACTTCACGCTCAGCAGCTACGAATCTATGATCTCACGCTTGGTGGCTTTTTACGCTCAGAGGCAAAAGATCCACGACTTCACGCTCGAAAGATTTTCTTTTCAGAAGCTACAAATCTACAGTTTTTATGCTAAGGAGCTTTCTACGCTCGACAGCTACAGATCTACGGTTTTACGCTCACAAGCTACAAGTCTATGGTTTTACGCCCGGATGCTCTCATTCTCAGCAGCTTTTATGCTCGAGAGGCTACAAACCTACGACTTCACGCTCAGCAGCTACGAATCTATGATCTCACGCTCGGTGGCTTTTTACGCTCAGAGGCTATAAACTTATAATTTCATGCTCTATGACTTTCCGCATATCTGAAAAATACGCAGGCCAGAGTGCAGTACATATGAAAAATTCTCAAGTCGGTCAATTGTAAGGGTTCACACAGAAGATACTCCTCCTTGACCTCAAAATATCCCAAGTACCCAAGGCATAAAGAGTTCAACATTGAAAGTTACTCTTATTTATGGGTTGATTCGAAGTTCATCCATAATCCAGTCTGAATATTTCGTCTACAGTTCAAGATGGTGACTCAGTTTTTGACAGCCATTTTTGGCCCTGTTCCAAGGGATTTTCGAGAAACCATTCTTGAAGATGATAGTCTGAACAAGGATTATGTTTATCAGAAGTAACAGTTCAGAATTCTACGCGGTTCCTTATTCCTAACAGCAGGACATTTCGAATACTCGAATGCTAAGCAGCTTTCTGCGTATTCTTAGTTATGCGTAAAAAGACAGGACATGAGCTAACACTCTTTCTTTCAGAGTCGGCGTAAAGTATCAGACGTGTCGAAGCTACACATATTCAGACTTCACAGAAAAATATGACAAGATGATCATATGCACAGAAGAAGACGATTTTATTAAAATTAAAAGCATGATTACATATGAGGAAAATCCAGTCCACAAGGGTTTTTCTTTATTTTCATGATTACATATGAAGGAAATCCCGTCTACAAAGGATTTCCTCATCGTCGTCTGAAGATCGCACCCAGAATCTGTTCTGTCAGGTTCTCGCAAGGGCGAAATTCTTCATCCATCTTCTCCAACAGCCAGTCGGTGACCGCAAACCGACTAACATATGATCAATGGCGGGAGGATACAAAACTGGGCCAGCTTACATTATGCAGACCCATCCTCCAATACAGGGAAGCAGGGTAAATCTGCTTTCCTGTGTCCAGCACCATGACAGATTGAGTCGAGATATTTTACCCAACTCAATCTTGGATGGCAGCCAGTTTGCCTGCCCTCGTCTACGGATAACGGAAGAAGGTACCGCTTGCAAGCTGTGTGGTCTAATATGACCCTTCCTCTCTCCCGAAGAATCGCCATACAAAGTTGCTGATTATCGCTAGCAGAGGAGGCTATGATATCCTTCCATGATCTATCGTTGCAGAGGACATTTGCTCAAAGATGCCGTCTTTTTTGGCTCCTTATATGCTAGAAGAACATGGTCTCCTTCTTCCTCAAGTCGACCCGACGAACTTCGGCCATCATCTCTGTGTGGTGAAGGAAATATGGGAAGAACAGGTTAACTCCTCAGCCTTTTTATAGGCGAAAGAGATCACACCGATCCCCAATAACTCCGCCATAAAGTCAGCCTTGAAAGAACATGTCAGACTTGACCGTTTCAGAGTGCTTCAAATTACGAGGAATGCTTCATGCTTCATTCAAAGCGTTTCAAATTACGAAGAATTTAAAAGCTTTGAAGGGGGTCTTGTAGAAGCATAAAAAATATGCAGGATGGCTATACGCAGCATGTTGATGCAGGACAGCGTAAAACAGAGGACCTCAGAGCCATCAAAGTGCAACAGAGCTTTTCCGCTGAGCACAGCGTAAAGTATAAAAGGACCATCCGCGTAATGCAGTATGTCCAGGCCGCTTCAGCGTAAAAAGGGTGCTACATCGCCTTTATGGCGTGAAACTCATCCGCTTTTAATGCAGCATTGAAGTGTACGAGGGACGCTTCGTATTCCCTAAAATAAACCTGACAAATCATGCAGTGAACCTGACGTCTGACTCCTGACAAAGAGTACTGCACGACTACCCAGGCGACGGCTATAATGATGGCGCGGCACTGCAACCCAGGCTGTCATTTACTGCCATTTCCTTGGCGTAAACCGCTTTTACGCATACAAAGGAATATGCTGCCTATTTTTACACAGGCAGATGTGAGCTGTTTACGCTCCGCAGAAGACAAATAACCTGCCACATCAAAAGCTGCTCATCGTACAGGGCTCGAGGCACATCTCTGCATTTAATGCGTAGAGCGATGACAGGTTCTCGAGGCACGTCTCTGCATTTAATGTGCCGAATACTGACAGATGCCTGAGGCACATCTCTGCATTTTATGCGCAGAAGAGTGACAGACCTTCAAAACACGCCTCAGCATTTAATGCAGAGGATAATGGCGGATCTCTGCATTTAATGTAGGAGATTTGATTAAATGTCACTGAAGTGATCGACGACTTTGGCATATGGCATCCACTCTCTTTAGCAACCTTCGAAGCTGCTTTCTGTCTTCTACGGTACTTCTTCATCATTGTGTGGTCCAAAGGACAAAGTGATCGACTGCAGATCAGACTCCTATAGCAATATTTACCCAGATTAAAAAATTGTACTCGACATCCTCGTATGGGATTAATTGTACTGCTTGTTTGTAAACATAAAGAGTGGGTTTTCGTATAAGACCTTGTTTCCACATATTATCTTTCGTTTATTTTATCAAACAACAATCCAATTTGGACACAGGGGCAAAACGATAATTTCGGGTTAAAGCGGGGTTCATATGTGGCCCACTTTGTATCGAAATACGTGCTATAGGTAAATGTCTCAAAATGGGACAAAGTTTTAGGTCAAATAAATTCTAAACGTCGATAAGAACTCAATGGTATTTTCAATTTTGGATTTCGGTAAGCCGATCAAAAATTCGCCCTTCAAGTCAAACCGTGGGGCCCGCGAATAGGCGGCTTGGTCAACTATCTCAGAATCGCATGAAACTTAGGTCACAGGACCAGCGTGATACCACGAATCCAATGGTGTAAGTTTTGTTATATTCTGACGAGCGTACACAAAGTGGAACGATGTTTTATAAAAGTCATAATACGGGAACTTTTTACGGATACGTGTTGATTCTGACGCGCACACACGTTCGAATCAACTTCCGCAAAAGTTTACACGTCAGGATATACCATACATGCCTTTTGGTACAATTGGTATGCGATGAGGCGGTCCCGTTTGGCGGGGCGCACTCTGTATCACAAAATCTTAGTTTTGAAAAATCAAGTTTTTGGTCGTTTTGGAGGTCGAATAATTTAACAATTAAAATAAATTAATAAAAAGTAAAAGAACAGTTGAATTCTCGGTTATATAGAGAAAAAAACCCTTCAATTAGATTTTAAAAATATTAAACTGGTTGGTGGCAAATTAGGCATGAGCATGGGGGTTTGGTGTTAAATTTTTGGACTATTTTTGGTCAGTTTTTCGGCCAACTTCCGGTCAATTTTTCGACCAATCTAGGGCACAAAAACTCGCCCCACTTGAATAAAAATCCTAGAGGGTTAGGTTTTGAACGTAAATGGTTAAACCGCTCGAGACAAGAATGAGAAATGAGAGAGATATCATACCGTGAAGATGGGACGACTAGGCTGCGTACACGCGTGTGCGGCGGACGGCGACGGCAGCGGTCGCCGGCGGCTGTACGGTGCGAGGCGGCGTCGAGGCGACAGTCGACAGGAGTTGGAGGCGGTCGCTGGGCTGGGGTAAGGTATTAGGGTTAGGGTTTAGTTGTGTTTATGTAACATGTTTATATATATATATAGAGAGAGAGAGAGTCGCGGGGGGGGGGGGGGATGCTGGGTTTGCTGGGATTTGCTTGGTCGGGTAGATTTAGGAATAGGTTTTAGTTATTATTATTTTCTTTCTTTTTTCTTTTTCTTTTTCTTTTTCTTTTTCTTTTTCTTTTCTTTTCTTTTTCTTTATATTTGTTTTCTTTTCTTTTTATTTTTTATTTATTATTAACAACATTATTATTTTTATTACTATTCTTATTAATTATTATTATTATTATCATTATTATTAGTAGTAGTAGTATTACTTATTATTATTATTATCATTATTATTAGTATTAGTATTACTTATCATCATCATTATTATTATTATTATTATTATTATTACTACTATTATTATTATTATTATTATTATTATTATTATTATTATTGTTATTACTTATTGCTATTAGTATTACTATTATTATTAACTATATATTTATTTATATATAATTAGATATATAGATGAGGTTAAAAATAAAAAAATAATATTTGCACACCAAATAAATTCTAAAATATATCACCCTTTAACAAGACTTCGAAAAAAATAATAATAAATATTTTATGGAATTATTCTAAATGAGTATTTATCTAAGTAAATTAAATTAATACAATTTATTTTCTAATTAACTATGAAAATACTCTAAAGAAATTCAATAATTTAATAAACATACTTAAAATAAAATTTAAAAATTTTAGGGGGTTTACATTCTACCCAACTTACAATAATTTTGTCCTCGAAATTAACACTAACCCATACTCGTAATAAATCACTATAGCTATTAATACTTCATTGCTAGCTAGTAGTGCTTCCTAAAAGATTATGGTTAGTCATTCTAACACTTTTCTTCCTTATTGTCTCTACACTATTCTTTTATCCTCTAACTCATCTACACTACCCAACTTACAAGAATTCTACTAGTAGTCAAAGTCTTTTGAGGGTATTGTCTAGGTTGTAAGACGAATTTGTTTATTGGGTCAAAAATTTTATGATACTTGTCTGAAATCTCATAACCATGATTTTTTTTCTGTAACCGTCAAGTATCGTAGTCTAATACTGCCACGTCACCTGGCCAGTATGTTTGCAAATAATTTGACTACTCTACTATAATGGTCTAACTGTAGCTGTCGCTACTCGCCAATGATTTATCATAGTCATCAGTTCGTAACAAGTGACTTCAACTCTTTTCTAAGCTTAGTCTAAGTTTTAGGACAACAATTAAGGTCTTGACTAACTTTATAAAACTATTAGAAGTATGAACCATTTCAACAATCCAACAAATTTCTATTAGACTAAAAGATGCTACTCATGGTTTAAAATAATAAGAGAATACATATATTATTATAGTATATATACATAAGGGTTATCATTATGACCTCATCTTTTAGTTATTAATTATTACTAACCCGGTTATATTTTAACTAACAAAATAAGGGTGAGGTTGAAGTAAATCAATAGTTCATGATGGCACAAAAAGATACAACTATGATAGGATGAATGAAGCATGGGATAAGGAATGGATATTAAAGAGAAGATGAGCAACCCAAGGGGACGAGAAGGTGATAGGAAGAAGAATACTACTGCTGCTACTCGTGTCAACCATTAGCATCGTGGGTATGTCCTATAGTTAAAATATCAACATATCCTCAAAAATTTTAACACCAATTATATCACATGTAATATGCCCTTAATTACAAAAGATAGTCACAAAGTAATGTGATTGGCCTATGGGGTATATATAGTACTCTCTGTGTATCAAACAAATACCAAGCACGAACATTCGTCTTTCCAAAATAGGGAAAGACGAAAAACAATAATAAAGAATTCAAGGAGGGGTGATAGGATACAAGTACGGGGTTCAAGACGATTAAAGAATTCAAAAAAAGAGTTATCTGGGCAGTTATGGATTGAATTCTTATTTTGCTAAATTCTTATTCGCATGCTCATATCAGTACAGTTATGTAACTGATACGAATTGCTCGAACATGTCTAAAGGGCAAGTATATTCGTCTAACAAGCTGAGTCAACTATATCTTAATCCATGTAAAGTATTTATGCGAAGAGCGAACCAAGTGCATTAAGGTTGATCAGACCATCACTGATTCTAATTTGGACAATGTATTAGTAGGCATCCTTAATCATACATATGTTATGAACAAGATCGATAAAAGAACAAGCTTGTAAAACAAGGCTATAAAATAGCAACATAAGCGGAAGTAGTCTAGAAAATATAAGTACGCTGGATTATAATGGAGGAAGGTACAGAATAATTTAAGTTCACCATGAAGATCGGTGATGTGCCTCTACAGTTGCCATACTAACTTCTTGTCTAAGTCTCTAGTCGACGAAATAAGGTATGGGCCTCTAAGTTCTATAGTCTGGGTGAACACTATCTTCTTATGCAAGCCTATAGTTGGTGTTATTCAATTACACTTCATTAATGGGTCAAAAAGACTATGTGATACTAGGTTTTGAGGCATACTACTAAACTTACAAGAATTTAACTAATAGTGTTATTGAACAATATAGTGTATATACCTAGTACAAGTCACCTTCCTAACCCCTATCAAGCATGAGAGAAAAGAGAAGATTGACATTGTGAAAGGATCAAGCAAGATGCAATGTGTCACTATCATATTTTCTAGAAAAGGGTATTTTAGTAATTTTATAGTTAATTAAATATTGTGCATGATAAATAATTATTTATTGTATTATTTAATTGTTGTTAGATGCTAGTTATTTATTTTAGACTTGTGTTAGTGGACCTAACTAGTTTAGTTTAGACTCATGGACCAACATGTATTAATTGTTAGAATTTAGCCCAATTAGAAAGCCCATTGATTAGGAGATGGATTAAAATTAATTAAACTATTAGACTAGAAGCTTTCCATCTTAATTATTTATTCATGAGAGGCCCCAAGGGATATAATGGATATTACATAGTATCTTGAGGAAGGGGTAGAGGGGGCGGCCTATTAAAGAGGGGGGAATTAATTTCACTCTCCTCTTCTTATTTTAAAACTAGATCTAGAATTTTTCTCAACCAAATTCCTTCATTACCACTTTATGTCCCTACCAAATTTTATCCCAATTCCTTACCAAATCACCATTGGAAGCTAGTGGAGCAAGGATCTTGAAGGAGGAAGCAAGGATCTACAAAGAGGAGCAAGGATCTACAAGTTGGAGGCTAATTTTATCACATTTGGAGGTTGCATTGGGAATCCATCTACCAAGAGATAAATTTTAGTTTTTCCCCTTAAATTAGGTTCTAAATCTAAGATTTAACAATGATAAATCAACCCATATGCATAGGCTACCCATAAGATTTGGTTTTGTATTCACAGGAGGCCTATTGAGAAAGTTATGGTACTTTTTGTGTCAATTTTGGAGGAATTCCGATATTGACATTTATTGTGTGTGTCAATTGGTCCTATAGATCAATTTGGCAAGTGCTTGTATGTTTGGGGCTAGTGTCGTATCCATAATTGGGTACGTATAGGTCGTATCCAAATAATTTGATGATACGTGTTGATTTGGGGGTTTTTTCTCCGATACGGAACTTTGAGCATGTCACATTTTGACACGGACATGTAGATTTATATTTGACTCTTCGTATTGATCATAAATAATATATATGATTTTCTCGTGTCCTTCGTGGTACGTTTAGATGTGTGGTGGACTCGTGTCGTATACGTATCCTAGATCTAGTGGGATACGGGATAATACTTTCCATACGTGTGCAAATTAATTATAGATCTAATTCTCTTGTATTCTTATTTCATGGAGAAGTGTAATAATATATATATATATATATATATATATATATATATATATATATATATATATATATATATATATATATAATGTTGTGTATATATATTTATGTAATATTGTGTCTTAGATCTAATATGTGTCTATGTATATACTATATGTGTATATATTGTATGTAACTATTTTTCTACATGTATATATATTTATATATGGTAGTATGTATAGATATGCATATGTTAAATAGATATTTATATGTGGTTATATTTATAATCATATGATGTATGATGTATATTGTGTGCATGTTTATATGTACGTATAAGTATGTATGTTGTTATAAATATGTTACTATGTATATAGGTATATATTACTATGTAGATAATGTGTACATATATATGTGTGTACGTATGTCTATTTATTAGTTGTAATTATATGCATATATATTTAGTATATATATTATGTTGTGTATATATATATATATATATATATATATATATATTATATTGCTTTGGATAGCAGCATGTGTTGCTGAATGCAGCAGCAGCAGCAATAGCAGTAGAAGCCTCCATAGCGACAAAAGCAAGTGTCACAGCAGTAGTAACACACAGCAGCAGTAGCAAGAGAAACAGCGACAGCAGCAAATGGCAACAGCGACGACTGCAGGATTCTGTCGCTGAAATAGCAGCAGTATCAGCAGTCGTATCAGGGGCTTTAACGACGGTTTTTGGTGAGAGCTGCAGAGATCCGTCACTATAACAACAGAGTATCAGCAGCAACAGCAGTTTTCAGCGACAGCAGATAGGGCCTTTAGCGACGGTTTGGCAGTTTTATATATATATATATGTGTGTGTGTGTGTGTGTGTGTGTGTAGGTATATTTATATATATATGGTAATTAATATATATGTAAATATTTTCCTAATTGCTATTTATATTATAGTATACTATATGTATAATATGTAGTATAGCATATATTAATTTAAAGGGTAGTTAGCATAAGTAAAGTAGTGGGTACTATCTTGAGATACCAAGGTAAGTACTACGGTAATTGGGGATGCCCAAGGTATTGAATTTGGGTATCAATATTATGGTTTAATGTTGTGATACCAAATTGGTTCAAAATTAAGGCCTCTATGTAATGTTTATAATTAGGAATTTATATAATTAATAATTGTTTGATATTAATACGTGATGTTTTTCTTTTGATTTAAGTATCCAGAGATACGGTATCCTAGTATCCTAAGATGTAGTTTATGACCTAGATTTTAGTGTTTGAATCCAATATCTTTGTGTTAGACTTTTGCAACCTAGAAATAGATAGGTGATCATATTTTGACCATAGTTGACCATAGTTGACCTTAGAGTTGACTTAGTTTGACTTTTGACTTGGAGTTGACTTGTTGACCTAGAAGTTGACTGGTTTAACTTAATTTCTTTTCGAAACCTTGTATTAATATTGTATTCCATATCTAGGTCTTTGAGGCACCGTATCAGACATCTGTAAGACTATTTATTGGACTTCAGCCGAGTACATTTTTTGATAGTTTCTCATTTATAATATCCTCTATGTTCATTGTATCGAGTGTAGATAGCCTTGTTCTCTGACACGATGGTTACACGGATTGGTATATCTGGATCTCGTCATAAGATGTTATTCCTTGGTGTATGGTGTATCTTATGCAAGCCTTGTTTTATTTATTATCTTGTACATGTACAGACACTGATTCTCGGGAAGACTAGCTATCTTCTTGCTGAATCTCGTGCCATAGTGTACCATGGTTGGATCTATTATACCAGTCGGGGTGGAAAATATTTTACTGTATATATGTGATCATACCCTCCTTGTATCAAGTCTTGCTCATAAATAGTGTTAATCATACACTGCACGTATGATTAGCCAGGCCATAAATCTTGTATCATGTTCCCAAGCCGATCACATGTTAAAGCTAGTACTCACATACTTACTCATTAGTATTCTTGTTCGTTAACATATTGCTCATTATTGTATTTTATTCCAGTATTTCCTTATTGTATATATCTCATTGTATCCATTATGCATCTTGTATATTCAAATATATTTACTGTTACATAGTTCTTATCATTGATTAGAACTACTGTTAGAGATGTACTCTGCTCTTTTTCTGACTGGATATATTTTTCTTAGATAACACTGAGGACTGGTACCCTACACATTATGGACCTCAGGATATTATGGGCTTAGAGTCAGAGACCCTGGCTCAGGAGGGACTTATCCCAACTGAGACAGATGACCCGAGTTTAGTAGCTTCTTAGTATTCTTGGTACTGGATTTGTCTCCAGCTTATTTGTTAGTATTTTTTTAGACTCATTGATATATTATTTTGACTAATGAGTTGTATGTGACTATTTATATTCTTTATCTTATTTTTGCTCGTTTCCATCTTAGATATGTGATTGAGTATATTGTAATTGTTGGTGGTTCATTATATTGCTAGATAGATTAACCAAACAGTATTCTACTACCGATTCTGCAGCGTAGGCTGGGCGTTGTTTTTGACTTGTACCCTTACACCGGGTGTGGGTCGTGACACATTTTTAGTGGTGGCCCATGCTGGTCAAGCTTCGCAAGTTGTGCGATGTCGTGGTAGTGCGATGACTTAGTTGTACTATATGCGAGCCTGATTTAGGATATAGGTTATAGGCTATAGGCTGAGAATACTTAATTACACCTAGGAAAATTCTTATGATTTATTCAACTATTCTTCTTTGATATTGATACTTGATCTCTTAATCTGTCCTTTCGTTGAGTGTCTTACATCATATGCCAAATTGATTCTTTCTTTTCCTTTGTCTTATTATGCCGCCTAAGACTAGATCGCAGTAGGGAGAGCAGCTTCTGAGAGGTCTGCGACGTCTCGAGGGCCTACACTTGTCACTTCTCCGGTAATTAGAGTGTCAGCTGCTTTCGGAGGTCCACCACCTACTTAGAGGATTATGCTAGCTGTATCTGAGAGGCTTCTACCTCCACCTCCTGTACTAGCAGAGGCGACACAGATGTTTATACTGTTTCGTGAGATGCTCGAGGCACAGAGGGCTCAGTCAGAGGTATATCAGAGGTAGACCGATATTTTATGGTAGGGCATCAAGAGTGCTCAACAGCTTGCTCGTGCCATATTTGAGAGAGGAGTTCCGGTCCAGCAGCAAAATATTCCTCAGGTTGCTCAGCTTCAGCCAGGCAACAATCAGGAATTCAAAAAGCTAGAGCCTAGGGTCTCCAAGGGGATGGAGGACATCGTCTATGCTGATGATTGGCTCGAGGACATTGAGCATCTTATGAGGGTGTCCCGTCTTTCTGAGGATCTGAAGGTTGAGGCGGTAGGACTTGAACTGTTCGACGTTGCCGACACTTGGTTTAGTAATGAGCTTATTCTTGTTGATGTAGGACAGTCTTGGGAGTTATTCAAGGACCTCTTCAAGAAGAAGTTCTTCGCTCGGGCAAACAAGCTAGACTTGGGGGGGCAGTTTGAGAGTCTCATTCAGGGCAACATGACTGTGGAGGAGTGCGCTGTGGAGTTCGACAGGTTGAGCCAATTTATAGAGTATTTGGTGAGAAAGACGAAGATTCGGGCTATTCATTTTTGTGAGGGTCTAAACTGGGAAGTGAAGATCCTTATTCTGTCTTTTTATGAGACATACTCGGAGATACTTGCGGAGGCACGCAAGGTTGAGCGGGAGTTGGGTTTGAAGCCTAAGAGAGACCGTGATGCTTTTCTGGGGGCAAACAGAAGTGCAGTATCTGCAACATATTCTCATTTCTAGTCCAGGCCTTTTCAGCGGCCACAGCAGCACCAGACTCCAGCTAGGGTACCGTTTCACCAAGCACGACAACAGCAGAGATAGTTACATCAATCTTCCTGCCACTACTGTAAGAAGTCCGACCATATCTGAAAAGTTTGCAGGAGGGGGTTAGGAGTTTATTTGTATTATGGTACTAAAGGGCATCAACTGAGGGAGTGTCCTTCCAATCCTTATCGTGCAGTTCAGGGAGCAGCTTCAGCTCTGAGGGCACAGGCGAGACCACCTGCAATACAACCGAGGGGACCACTTCCGACACAACATCAGCGTTATGTTCAGCATCAGTAGCAGGGAGGTGCACGTTAGGGATGAGCGTTTGTTATGACCGTCGAGGAGGACGAACCCATCGGAGATGTCATCGCAGGTTCTATTCTTCTTGATTCTATTCTATCTTTAGCTTTGTTTGATAGCCATGCTTCTCATAGTTTTGTATCTGTTTCTTTTGCTTTGAAGCATGATTTGGTAGCTGAGTCTTTGGTTAGGAATTGCAAGATCATGACCGGGGGCGGCATTATCCTGGTTAATGATATTTGCAAGGATTAGAAAGTTACTCTAGGAGGCCGAGAGTTGAGTGTGTGTCTACTTGTAATGCCACTTTCGAGCTACGATATTATACTCGGGATGGATTGGTTGAGTAGGCACCGTGCTAGCATAGATTAAATAGGAGGTAGAGTTTTGTTTGGTCCGTCGGGAGAGCCAGAGTTCAAGTTTGCTAGAGGAGCTGCAGATCATAGAGAAGGCATTATTTGTGGAGCTATGGTGGAAGACAAGGAGTTGTCGCATCCGTTGATAGCAGAGTTCTTGGATGTGTTTCCTGAGGAATTGCTAGGGTTGCCGCCAGATCGAGATATTAAATTCTCTATAGACTTGGTGCCAGGTGCATAACCAATTTCGTAATATGTCTATAAAGTAAACAACAGCGAGCTGGTCGAGCTGAAGAAGCAGGTGGACGAATTACAGGATACGAGATTTATCAGATCAAGTTCTTCACCGTGGGGAGTAACAGTATTTTTTGTACCGAAGAAAGATGGATCGGTGTGCATGTGCATTGATTACAGGTCTTTGAATAATCTTACTATCAAGAATAAGTACCATTTGCCATGGATTAATGATCTGTTCGATCAGTTGAGTGGTGCCAAGGTGTTTTTAAGATATATTTGAGATCATGCTACTATCAGGTGAAGGTAAAGCCGGTGGACATTCCGAAGACTAATTTTAGAACTCGGTATGGTCAGTACGAGTTTATGGTGATGCCGTTTGGGTTGACTAATACACCGGCTGTATTTATTAACTTGATGAACAAGGTGTTCCATCAGTACCTTGACAAGTTCATGGTGGTGTTCATCAACGACATACTCATATACTCAAAGACACCGGAGGAGCATTTGAGGATTGTATTGGATGCGCTGAAGAAGGAGAAGTTGTATGGAAAGTTGTCCAAGTATGAGTTTTTCCTAGATAATATAGAATTCTTGGGGCATATTGTGACTAGTGATGGTATTTCAGTGGATCTGAAGAAGATCGCAGCAGTAGAATTTTGGAAGATTCCGAGTTCGGTAGCAGAGATAAGGAGTTTCTTGGGATTGGCAGACTACTACAGAAAGTTTGTGCAGGATTTTTGAGGATTGACGAACCGATGACCAGACTCACCAGAAAGGATTTAGAGTTTGTTTGGATGGAGGATTGCCATATTGCTTTTGAGGAATTGAAGAGGAGGTTGACGTCTGCTCCTATTTTGATATTGCCATCAGGGTCTGGAGGTTTCACTATTTATAGTGATGCATCGTAAAAATGTTTGGATTGTGTTCTTCAGCAGAATAGGAAAGTGATTGCCTATGCATCCAGGCAATTACGACCTCATGAAAAGAACTATCCTACCCATGATTTGGAGTAGGCAGCAGTCATCTTCGCCCTGAAGTTGTAAAAACATTATTTGTAAGGAGAGCATATGGAAATCTTCACAGACCACAAAAGCTTGAAGTACGTTTTCACGCAGAAGGAGTTGAACATGAGGCAGCGTCGGTGGTTGGAATTGATAAAGGATTTTGATATATCTTTACAATATCATCCTAGGAAAGCTAATATAGTTGTCGTTGCTTTGAGTAGGTATCCGGTAGCTATGTTCTTGACGCAGGATCAATATTTGTTGGAGGACTTAGAGAACTTAGGCATTAAGGTAATAGTTCTTAGTTGTGCTATGCAGATATGGGGATTGCAGATATATTCAGATTTGATGGACATGATCAAGGCAGCCCAGTATGAGAATGTATCTCTGAGGAGCATCAGAGCTCAGGTGAGAGCAGGATTGGAGGATGACTTCACTATTGTTGAGGATGGATCTTTGAGGCATAGAGTTAGATTGTGTGTGCCTAGTGGGGAGTCGTGCGAGGAGGTATTGCAGAAAGCACATCCCTCTTAGTATTCCATGCATCCAGGTGCCAACAAGATGTATCGGGATATGCGAGAGAGTGTGTGGTCGTATGGCATGAAGAGGGAAGTGGCACAGTTTGTATTCAGATGCTTAGTGTGCCAGCAGGTGAAAGCCGAGAGGCAGAGAATATTTTACGTGCTTATAGGCTAGACTTGTCACAGTTCTAGAGAGGATCGGTGTAGTTGCTTATAGGCTAGACTTGCCACCTGCATTGGAGGGAGTGCATAACATATTTTACGTGTCACAGTTGAGACGGTATATGGTAGATCCTAATCATGTATTGGATCACTCAGAGATAGAGGTAGGCACTACTCTTAGTTATCCAGAGCAACCAGTTGAGATTCTGGATCGGAGAGAGAAGGTGCTGAGGAACTAGACTATTCCTTTAGTGTGCCTCGCATGGAGGTATCACTCTTCGGGGGAGTCTACCTGGGAGAGAGAGGATAAAATGCGAGAGAATTACCCATATTTGTTTGTGCCTTGAGGTATGTTCTTTCTTATTTATGTTATGTTCTTTCATAGTTAGTTCTGATCTTTAGTTCTCTTCATTGTTATGTTCTGTTATTTTTTAGGGTAGTTTTCGTCTTTGAATTTCGAGGATAAAATTATTTTAAGAAGGGTAGACTTGTCACTACCATATTTTCTAGGAAAGGATATTTTAGTAATTTTATAATTAATTAAATATTATGCATGATAAATAATTATTTGTTGTATTATTTAATTGTTGTTAGATATTATTTATTTATTTTGGACTTGTGTTAGTGGACCTAACTAGTTTAGTTTAGACTTATGGACCAACATGTATTAATTATTAGAATTGAGCCCAATTAGAAAGCCCATTGATTAGGAGATAGATTAAAATTAATTAAACCATTAGACTAGAAGCTTTTTTCCTTAATTATTTCTTCATGAGAGGCCCAAGGGGTATAATGGATATTACATAGTAGCTTGAGGAAGGGGTAAAGGGGGCCGGCCTATTAAAGAGGGGGGAATTGATTTCTCTTTCCTCTTTTTATTTCAAAACTAGATCTAGAATTTTTCTCAACAAAATTCCTTCATTTCCACTTTATTTTCCTACCAAATTTTATCTCAATTCCTTTCCAAATCACTATTGGAGGCTAGTAGAGCAAGTATCTAGAAGAAGAAAGTAAGGATCTACAAAGAGGAGCAAGGATCTACAAGTTGGAGGCAATTTCATTATATTTGGAGGTTACATTGAGAATATGTAAAACCCCTAATTTTAAAACCGTATTAATTATTTAGTTAATTATTTAATTAATTATTTATAGTATTTATTAGCTAATTAGAAGAAATGAAAATTATTGGATTTTTATTTCTGGGTGATTATGCAATAGAGGTTTTACGGAGCAATTACTAATTTACCTTATTTTATTTCATGTAGGAGACCTTATGGACAGTTGATAGATTTATTATATGCACTAATATAAATTTCTAGAATTATATATATATATATATATATATATATATATATATATATATATATGGAGTTTATTAATAGAAAAAACTAGAAAAAGAAAAGAATAGAATAAGAAAATAGAAATAAATAAGAATAAAAGAAAAAGAAAGAAAAAGGAAAAAGAAAAAGAAAAAGAAAAGAATTAGAAATAATACCTAAACCCTAACCGATTATCTACCCAAACCCATTAGCTATCTTACCTACCCGCTAACCCATTAGACCCGGCACGCAGCAGCAGCAGAATTCCCAAACCCAGTCGATCCCGCGCGCGTTCACCCTGACCCCCGCCCTATATCTATATATATAACAGTTAAACCTAAACCCTAACCCTAAATGCCTCTTACCATCTCGACCCCGGAGAGCCACCGCCGCCGACCCAGAGCCACCGTCGCGCCGCTGGAGCACCGCCGCCGTGACCACCGCACGTCCACGTCGCCGTTCGAGCCCGCGCCGCGACTGGAATACACAGCAACTTACCCCTGTTCAAGCCTTGTTTCCCGTGCTATCGCTCGACCAAATTCGACCCCGTCTTCACCGGTATGTTCATCACCTATCCCTCTTCCAATACTACATATTAGTTTCCTTCGAACAGTACGTAACCCTCGGCAAAAACTGTCACGACCCGCACCCGGTGTAAGGGTACTAGTCGGAAACAACGCCTAGCCTACACCGCAGAATCGGCGGTAGAACGCTGTCTAGATAGTCTATCTAACAATATAATAAACCACCAATAATGATAGTATACTCAATCACAGAACTAAGATAGAAATGAGCACGAATCAGATAAAGAATAGAATAGTCATAATATAACTCATGAGTCTAAATAATACATCAATGAGTGTGAAGAACAACACAAAAAGCTGGAGACAAATCCAGTACAAAGAATACTACGAAGCTACAACTCCAGGATCAACTGTCTCAGTTGGGATAAGTCCCTCTTGAGCCAGGGTCTCAGAATCTAAACCCACAACATCCTGGGGTCCATAAAAGGTAGGGTACCACTCCTCAGTATCATCTGGAAAAATATATCCAGTCAGGAAAGGAGCAGGATACATCTCTAACAGCAGTTCTAATTAATGATAAGAACTATGTAGCAGTAAATAGCTGTGGATAAACAAGATGCAGAATAGATATAAGAGATATATGTACGATAAGAAAATATTGGAAATAAATACAATAATGAACAATATGCCAATGAAATAATAATACTAATGACTAAGTGTGTGAGTACTAGCTTAACATGTGATCGGCTTGGGCAAGATGCAATGCGGCCTGGCTAATCATAAGTGTGGTTTATGATCAATACTATTCATTTACCAGTACTTTATTCAATAGGGATTTGATCACATATCTATACTAATACTCCCTACCCTCGACTGGTATAATAGATCCAACCACGGTATGCTATGACACGAGATTCCCCAAGAAGATAGCTAGTCTCCCCGAGAATCGGTATCTGTACATGTACAAGATAACCAATGAAACAATACTTGCACCATATACACCATATACCAAGGAATAACATCTCATGACGAGATCCAGATATACCAATCCGTGTAACCATAGTGTCAAGAGAACATGGATATCTACACTTGATAAAGTGAACATAGAGGATATCATAAATGAGAAACTATCAGAGAATGTACTCGCCTGAAGTCCAATGAATAGTCTCACAGATGTCTGACTCGGTATCTCGAAGACCTAGATATGGAATACAATATCAATACAAGGTCCCGAAAAGAGAACAAGTTAAACTAGTCAACTTCTAGGTCAATAAGTCAATTCTAAGTCAAAAGTCAACTGTGGTCAACCCAAGGTCAACTATCTATTTCTAGGTTGTACAAGTCTAGCACCAAAAACTTGGATCAAAATACTAAGCTCTAAGTCATAAGACTACGTCCTTAAATATTAGGATACCGTATCTTCGGATACGTGAATCCAAAATAAACCTCACAATACTAATATTAATAATAATGCATAATATAGAATATTAAATACAACAATTTAGGAATCAAGGTTTTGAACCCAATTGGTATCCACACAAAGTAATGCTCAAGATACATATAGGTATATTATTTACTCTAATACATAATATATTATATATAAACTAATATATTATATATAAATAAAATAATAACAATACTAGTATTATACCTCACAATAACACATATATATATATATATACATATATATATACAAATATAATATATAAACTAAATCTGCCCAATTGTCACTGAAAACAGTGTGCTAAAATACTAATTTTTAATAAACAGACTTATAGTGACAGTCCCAACTGTCACAGCAAAACCGTCGCAAAAACGCTGTTGTGCAACTACACTGCTGTCACTCCTTTTGTGACAGTTTTCAACTGTCACCAAAGTCGAGGTCGCAACTGCTGCGAATTCCCGCTGCTGCATGCGGTTATTAATGACAGTGGCGGCTCTGTCATTAATAACCCGTCGCCACTGCTACAGCGGCTGCTGTAACCGTTCTAATAATGACAGTTCACTGTCATTGATCCTACTGTCACCAAAAACGGTAAATATATATATATATATATATAAATATATTTATAGAAATATATAAATATATAAATCAATATATTTATATATATAAAACAATAATTTAATATATACTTATATATATATACATAATCCTACACAAATAATTACTAATAGCTACAAAACACATTGCATGTATTAATATACATATTTTAACATAGCTAGAAGCACACATAAAATATATTCATTAATATACAATTAATTATATAATAATTATAATTAATATAATTACTCATTTAAATACATAAATATATTTTATAAAATATTTATGTATAATTTATTTTATTAATATGTAGTAACATATATAATTACATGTAAAGAAAACTACATATATTTTTATACATCATAGTAGCACACATAAAAATATATAGATCTATGCTACAATAAATACCAAAATAAATACACTAAAATAAATATATAACATATATATATATATATTTACTAATTATTATACAAAAATTAAAGCATAAATAATTAGATCTATACAAAAACACACACAATTGGAGAGTATCATACCGTATCCCACTAGATCTAGGATACGCATGCGACACGAGTCCAACACACAACCAATTGCACCCCGAAGGACACAAACAAGTCATAAATAATATTTATGAACAAATCAAAGTGTCAAAAGTAGATCTATGTGTCCGTGTCAAAATACGACATGTACAAAGTCCCGTGTCGGAGGAAAAATCCCCAAAATGACACGTATCACCAAATTGTTGGGATACGAACTACATGTACCCAATTGTGGATACGACACTAGCCCCAAACACATAAGCACATGCCCAATTGATCTATAGGATCAATTGACACACACAACAAAATATAAATTCGGAATTCCATCAAAATTGACACAAAAAGCACCATAACTTTCTCCATGGGTCTCCTATGAACAAAAAGCCAAGTCCTATGGGTAGTAAATACATATAGGTTGATTTTACATGATTAAATCTCAGATTTAGAAGCTATTTTAATGAGAAAAACTGAATTATACCTATTAGAAGATGGATTCCCAATGAAACCTCCAATTGAGATGAACTTGCTTCCAAATTGTAGATCCTTGCTCCTCTTTGTAGATCCTTGCTTCCTCCTTCTAGATCCTTGCTTCTCAACTTTCTAATGGTAAATTGGAAGAATTTGGAATAAATTTGGTAGGGAATTGGAATGGGAATGAAAGGAATTTGGGAGTGGGGAATTCTAGATCTAGATTTGGAATGAGAATGAGAGGAGAGAGAAATTTCCCCCCCTCTAATATAGGCCGGCCATGCCCCATTCCCCAAGCAATTATAAAATGTCCAATGTACCCCTTGGGGCCTCTCATGAAGAAATAATTAAGGAAGGAAGCTTCTAGTCTAATCATTTAATTAATTTAATCCATCTTCTTAACAATGGGCTTTCTAAATGGGCCAAGTCTAACTAATTAATTCATGTATGTCCATGGGTTCAAACTAAAACTAGTTGGGTCCACTAATACAAGTCCAAAATAATTAAATAACATCTAACAATAATTAAATAATACAACAAATAATTATTTACAATGCATAATATTTAATTAAATAAGAAAAGACTAAAATACCCTTTCCTATAAATTGTGGTAGTGACAAGTCTACCCTCCTTAAAAAAATTCGTCCTCGAAATTCAAAGATAAAAACTACCCCCAGAAAATCACAAAACAGAACTAAAGAATCACAATTAACTAATGAACAGAACATAACTAGAAAATAACATACCTCAAGGTACAAACAAATATGGATAACGCTCTCGCATGTCATCCTCTCTCTCCCAGGTAGACTCCCCCGGAGAGTGATGCCTGCATGCGACGTGCACCAAAGGAATAGTCTGGTTCCTCAGCACCTTCTCTCTCCGATCCAGAATCTCAACTGGCTGCTCTGGATAGCTAAGAGTAGGGCCCACCTCTATCTCCGAGTGATCCAATACATGGCTAGGATCGGCCACGTATCGTCTTAACTGCGACACATGAAACATGTTGTGCACTCCCTCCAATGCAGGTGGCAAATCTAGTCTATAAGCAACTGCACCGACCCTCTCTAGAATAGTGAAAGATCCGATGAATCGCGAACTAAGCTTTCCGCCTCCACCGAAGCGAATCGTGCCTCGTGTCGGAGAAATCCTCAGAAACACCAAACTACCCACCTAGAATAAAACACCATCTTAAGAACTTAATCTATAACAAACAAGAACAAGCATAAACAAAATCTAAACTATACCTCAAACTCCAAAGGTCTTCGATGGCTATCGGCCCAATGCCGTTGTCTATCCTACGCCACTCGAAGTCTGTCTCTGATCAACTGAACCTTCTCCGCTGCATCTACAACCATCTCTGGCCCAAGCAAAACTCTCTCTCCAACATCGTCCCAAGACAAAGGAGTACGACACCTCCGACCATATAGAGCTTCAAAAGGTGACATCTCTATACTGGCCTGGTAACTGTTGTTGTAAGCAAACTCTACCAAATGGAGATGGTCCTCCCAAGAACCCCCGAAATCTAGTACACAAGTGCGTAACATATCCTCGAGAGTCTGGATAGTCCTCTCTGACTGCCCATCTGTCTGGGGATGATATGCAGTACTGAACTTGAGCTGAGTGCCCAAACTCTCCTGCAAACTCCTCCAGAAATGAGAAGTGAAACGACTATCTCGATTTGATACTATGCTGACGGGAACTCCGTGTATCCTAACGATCTACCTCACATACATCTCTGCCAGCTTCTCCGTAGACAAACCCACCTTTAAAGGCAAAAAGTGGGCCGACTTGGTCAACCTATCAACAATGACCCAAATCGCGTCCTTCCCTCCTGGAGATCGTAGAAGTCCGGACATAAAATCTATAGTAATGTGTTCCCACTTCCACTCTGGAATGGATAATGGCTGAAGTAAATCTCCTGGCCTCTGCCTCTCAGCTTTCACCTGTTGGCACACTAAGCATCTGGATACAAACTGTGTCACTTCCCTCTTAATGCCATACCACCACACACTCTCTCGCATATCCCGATACATCTTGTTAGCACCTGGATGCATGGAATACTGAGAGCGATGCGCTTCCTGCAACACCTCCTCTAGTAACTCTCCATTAGGCACACGCAATCTAACTCCATGCCTCAAAGATCCATCTGCTGCAATAATAAAATCATCCTCCAATCCTGCTCTCACCTGAGCTCTGATACTCCTTAGAGATACATTATCATACTGTGCTGCCTTGATCCTGTCCATCAAATCTGAGTGTATCTGTAATCTCCACATCTGTATAGCACACCCAGGAACAATCACCTCAATGCCCAAGCTCTCCAAGTCCTCCAACAAATATCGATCCTGCGTCAAGAACATAGCTATCGGATACCTGCTCAAAGCATCGACAACTATATTTTCTTTCCCAGGATGATATTGCAAAGAGATATCAAAATCCTTCATCAGTTCCAACCACCGATGTTGCCTCATGTTCAACTCCTTTTGCGTGAAAACGTACTTCAAGCTTTTGTGGTCTATGAAGATCTCCACACGCTCTTCGTACAAATAATATTTCCACAACTTCAGGACGAATATGACAGCTGCCAACTCCAAATCATGGGTAGGATAGTTCTTTTCATGAGGACGCAATTGCCTGGATGCATAGGCAATCACTTTACCATGCTGCTGAAGAACACAACCTAAACCCTTCCCCGATGCATCACTATAAATAGTGAAACCTCCGGACCCTGATGGCAACATCAAAATAGGAGCAGGCGTCAACCTCTTCTTCAACTCATCAAAAGTAACATGGCAATCCTCCGTCCAAACAAACTCCACATCCTTCCTCGTGAGTCTGGTCATCGACTCGGCAATCCTCAAAAAATCTTGTACAAACTTCCTGTAATAGCCTGCCAATCCCAAGAAACTCCTGATCTCTGCTACCGAACTCGGAGTCTTCCAAGATTCCACTACTGAAATCTTCTTCGAATCCACTAAAATACCATCACCAGTCACAACATGCCCCAAGAATTCTACCTTGTCCAAGAAAAACTCACACTTGGACAACTTTCCATACAACTTCTCCTTCCTTAGCACTTTCAACACAATTCTTAAATGCTCCTCATGCTCCTCCGGTGTCCTCGAGTATATGAGTATGTCGTCGATGAACACCACCACAAACTTGTCAAGGTACTGGTGGAACACCTTGTTCATCAAGTTCTTAAATACCGCCGGTGCATTAGTCAAACCAAACGGCATCACCATAAACTCGTACTGACCATACCGAGTTCTAAAAGCAGTCTTCGGTATGTCCTCCGGCTTCACCTTCACCTGATGGTAGCCTGATCGCAAATCTATCTTAGAAAACACCTTCGCACCACTCAACTGATCAAATAGATCATCAATCCGTGGCAAAGGATACTTATTCTTGATAGTAAGATTATTCAAAGCCTTGTAATCAATGCACATGCGCACTAATCCATCCTTCTTCGGTACAAACAATACCGGGGCTCTCCATGGTGAAGAACTCGATCTGATAAACCCTTTATCCTGCAATTCATCCACCTGCTTCTTCAACTCGACCAGCTCACTGTTGTTTACTCTATAGACATGCTGCGAAATTGGTTCTGCACCTGGCACCAAGTCTATAGAAAATTTAACATCTCCATCTGGCGGCAATCCTGGCAATTCCTCAGGAAACACATCCAAGAACTCTGCTATCAATGGATGCGGCAACTCCTTGTCTTCCACCCTAGCTCCAAAAATAATGCCTTCGCCCTGCTCTGCAGCTCCTCTAGCAAACTCGAACTCTGGCTCTCCTGGCGGACCAAACAAAACTCTTCCTCCTCTACAGTCTATGCTAGCACGGTGCCTACTCAACCAATCCAACCCGAGTATAATGTCGTAGCTCAGAAGTGGCATTACAAGTAGACACGCACTCAACTCCCGGCCTCCCAGAGTAACTCTTCGATCCTTGCAAATATCATTAACCAGGATAATGCCTCCCCCGGTCATGATCTTACAAGTCCTAAGCAAAGACTCAGCTACCAAACCATGCTTTAGGGCAAAAAAACAGATACAAAACTATGGGAAGCACCACTATCAAACAAAGCTAAAGCTGGAATAGAATCAAAAAGAATAGAACCTGCAATGACATCTCCGGTAGGTTCCTCCTCTTCGACGGTCATAGCAAACGCTTGTCCCTATCGAGCACCTCCCTGCTGTTGATGCTGGACAAAATGCTGCTGCTGTATCGGAAGCGGTCCCCTCGGCTGTGCTGCAGGTGGTCTCGTCTGTGTCCTCAGAGCTGGAGCTGCTCCTTGAACTGCACGACGAGGACACTTCCTCGATTGATGCCCTTCAGTACCACAATATAAACAAACTCCTAGCCTCCTCCAACAAACTTCCTAGATATGGCCGGGCTTCTTGCAGAAGTTGCATGGAGCTTGTTGTAACTGTCTCTGCTGCTGAGGTGCCTGGTGAAAAGGCGCTCTCGCTGGAGTCTGGTTCTGCTGGAAAGGTCTTGACTGGAAATGAGGACATTTGGCAGATACTGCACTGCCGTTGGCCCCCAGAAAAGAATCACGGTCTTTCTTGGTCTTCAAACCCAGATCCCGCTCAACCTTGCGTGCCTCCGCAAGTATCTCCGAGTATGTCTCATAAAAAGACGGAATGAGAATCTTCACTTCCCATTTTAGACCCTCACGGAAACGAATAGCTCGAACCTCCGGTTTCCTCACCAAATACTCTGCAAATCAGCTCAACCTACCGAACTCCGCAGCATATTCCTCCACAGACATGCTCCCCTGAATGAGACTCTCAAATTGTCTCCCCAAGTCAAGCCTGTCCATCCGGGCGAAAAACTTCTTCTTGAAAAGGTCCTTGAATACCTCCCAAGATTGTCCTACGTCAACCAGTACTGGCTCATTCCTGAACCAAGTGCGAGCAACGTCGAACAGTTAAAGTCCTACCGCCTCAACCTTCAGATCTTCAGAAAGACGGGACACCCTCATAAGACGCTCAATGTTCTCGAGCCAATCATTAGCATAGACGACGCCCTCCGTCCCTTTGAAAACCCTAGGCTCCAGTTTCTTGAAGTCCTGAATGTTGCCTGGCCGAAGCTGAGCAACCTGAGGAACAACCTGCTGCTGGACCGAAACTCCTCTCTCAACTACAGCACGAGCAAGCTGATGAGCACTCTCGATGCCCTGCCGTAGAACGTCGGTCTGCCTCTGATGTGCCTCTAACTGAGCCCTCTGTGCCTCGAGCATCTCACGAAACAGTATAAACATCTGTGACGCCTCTGCTGGCACAGGAGGTGGAGGTGGAAGCCCCTCAGATACAGCTGGCACAGTCCTCTGAGTAGGTGGTGGACCTCCGAAAGTAGCTGACACTCCAATCACTGGAGAAGTGACTGGTGCAGGCCCTCGGGACATCGTAGACCTCTCAGAAGCTGCTCTCCCCTGCTGTGATCTAGTCTTAGGCGGCATCCTGAGACAAAGCGAAAGAAAGAATCAATATGAAATAAGATGTAAGACATCAAGGAAAGGACAGTTTAAGGGATCAAGTATCAATGTCAAAGGAGAATAGTTGAATCAAAAGAATTTTCCTAGATGTAATTGAGTATCTCAGCCTATATCCTATATCCTATCGCAGGCTCGCAGTAGTACAACTAAGTTGTCGCACTACCACGACATCATATACTTGTGAAGCTAGACCTGCATGGGCCACCACCAAAAATGTGTCACGACCCGCACCCGGTGTAAAGGTACTAGTCGGAAACAACGCTCAGCCTACGCCGCAGAATCGGCGGTAGAACGCTGTCTAGATAGTCTATCTAACAATATAATGAACCACCAATAATGATAGTATACTCAATTACAGAACTAAGATAGAAATGAGCACGAATCAGATAAAGAATAGAATAGTCATAATACAACCCATGAGTCTGAGTAATACATCAATGAGTTTGAAGAACAACACAAAAAGCTGGAGACAAATCCAGTACAAAGAATACTATGAAGCTACAACTCCAGGGTCAACTGTCTCAGTTGGGATAAGTCCCTCTTGAGCCAGGATCTCAGAATCTAAACCCACAACATCCTGGGGTCCATAAAAGGTAGGGTACCACTCCTCAGTATCATCTGGAAAAATATATCCAGTCAGGAAAGGAGCAGAGTACATCTCTACCAGCAGTTCTAATTAATGATAAGAACTATGTAGCAGTAAATAGCTGTGGATAAACAAGATGCACAATAGATATAAGAGATATATGTATGATAAGGAAATACTGGAAATAAATACAATAATGAACAATATGCCAATGAAACAATAATACTAATGACTAAGTGTGTGAGTACTAGCTTAACATGTGATCGGCTCAGGCAAGATGCAATGCGGCCTGGCTAATCATAAGTGCGGTTTATGATCAACACTATTCATTTACCAGTACTTTATACAATAGGGATTTGATCACATATCTATACTAATACTCTCCACCCCCGACTGGTATAAATAATCATAAGTCCGTGTCAAAATACGACATGTACAAAGTCCCGTGTCGGAGAAAAAATCCCCAAAATGACACGTATCACCAAATTATTGGGATACGAACTACATGTACCCAATTATGGATACGACACTAGCCCCAAACACATAAGCACATGCCCAATTGATCTATAGGATCAATTGACACACACAACAAAATGTAAATTCGGAATTCCATCAAAATTGACACAAAAATTACCATAACTTTCTCCATGGGTCTCCTATGAACACAAAACCAAGTCCTATGGGTAGTACATACATATAGATTAATTTTACATGATTAAATCTCAGATTTAGAAGCTATTTTAATGGGAAAAACTGAATTATACCTATTGGGAGACGGATTCCTAATAAAACCTCCAATTGAGATAAACTTGCTTCCAAATTGTAGATCCTTGCTCCTCTTTGTAGATTCTTGCTTCCTCCTTCTAGATCCTTGCTTCTCAACTTTCTAATGGTAAATTGGGAAGAATTTGGAATGGATTTGGTAGGGAATTGGAATAGGAATGAAAGAAATTTGGGAGTGGGGAATTCTAGATCTAGATTTGGAATGAGAATGAGAGGAGAGAGAAATTTCTCCCCCTCTAATATAGGCCGGCCATGCCCCCTTCCCCAAGCAATTATAAAATGTCTAATGTACCCCTTGGGGCCTCTCATGAAGAAATAATTAAGGAAGGAAGCTTCTAGTCTAATCATTTAATTAATTTAATCCATCTCCTTAACAATGGGCTCTCTAAATGGGTCAAGTTTAACTAATTAATTCATGTTGGTCCATGGGTCCAAACTAAAACTAGTTGGGTCCACTAATACAAGTCCAAAATAATTAAATAACATCTAACAACAATTAAATAGTACAACAAATAATTATTTATAATGCACAATATTTAATTAAATAGGAAAAGACTAAAATATCCTTTCCTAAAAATTGTGGTAGTGACAAAAATCGAGGCAAAGTTGGAGAAAAATAACCACTTTTATTCTCAGAAAACTGTTCGAACTATCAATGTTTATGGACTCGTATCTCCCACCACAGATATCCGAACTAAGAAATTCCTTTTGCAATGAGAAGACCACCTAACCTAGATTATTTTTTGTCAATTTTATTATTTTATTTGGTGTTATATGCAGAATTAAATTAGGTTGAAAATCTAGAAAAACCTATTTTTAAAATAACAAAAACTTGTGATACAGAGTGCGCCCCGCCGAATGGGACCGCACTGCCTAAAGATTGCTGACAGAGTTGGAGGGTGGATCGAACCGAGAAAGCCAATTTCTTTATATTTTTTGGCTACATCTCTGGTACAGACCGAACGTCCCCGTCGTATACCAATTGTACCGAAAGGCATGCATGGTAAATCCAGACGTGTGGTCTTTCATAAAAACTAATTTGGATGCGTGTTCGCGTCGGAATCAACCTGTATCCGCAAAAATTCCCTGTATCGCATCTTTTGCAAAATATCGCACGATTTATTGTACGCTCGTCAAAAAGCGACAAAACTTGCGCTATTGGACTCGTGGTATCACGATGGTCCTGTGATCCAAGTTTTACGCGATTTTGAGACATTTGACCAAGTCGTCTATTTGCGGCCCCCTTGGTTGACTTTTAGGGCGAATTTGTGTTCGGCTCACAGGAATCCAAAATTGGACGTACCATTGAGTTCATATTGACGTTTAGAATTGGTTTGACCTATAACTTGTCCCATTTAAAGACTTTTACCCCTGGCACACTTTTTGGTACATAGTGGGCCACATGTGGACCCCGCTTTGACCCAAAATTATCGTTTTGCCCCTGTGTCCAAATTGGACGAAAGGGTAGTATTTTTTTGTTATCTCGCTTATTCTGGGAACGTTAGTGATATTTATTTCCGTATCCAGAGACGTTCATTCTGAGGCCGTAGTTTCTGATCCTGTGTGTTTGACTCTTGGATGTTATACTTTGCAGCTTTCTTACCAGGCAAGATACCTAGCCAAATTACTTACAGTACTTTGCATGCTTATTATATTTTTGTATATTCATTGCATGTGTGTTTTTTTTCAGTCATTACTATATCTTATATGTATGTTGACACACACTTGACACTTAGTATCATGAGATGACAATCATTAGGCGTATGGATTATAACCATTCTGGTAAACCTTAGTATCTAGCACACACTATGATAGTGTGTAGCGCTGGTTGCTACCCCCAAGGTATGTCGATTTCTGGTGTCGCGCTGGTCGCTACCCCCGAGGTATGTTAATTTCTGATGTCCCCTAATGTGTGTGTGAGTTGTGAGATTTAGATCGAGTAGCCTACCCCTGTCCATACGTCAAAAAGTTGTCCTCATTATGCATTCATATAGATTATCTTATACAACATACTTACATATTTTTTACCTATTATGTATGTTTACTGTATTCAATTGGCATGCTTCTATGTATCTTATTACGTCCCTCTAAGGACCTGGTCCCTTTTCAGGTGTCGATGTTCATGACTATTCGCAGGAGCACAGATCAGGACTTACTACTTATCTCTTCTGAGGAGGTCTTACCATCTGAGAATCCTTGATTATCTCTAGCGATGGATAACTTCGCTGATACCTTTATATCATTATCTTATTTATATTGGAGATTTACCCTTCTCCCTTATTTTAGTATTGATATAGTCATTGATAGTGGATTTGTTTCTACCCGACTATGATTATTCAGACTCATTATTCTAGTTTAGTTACTTCTTTTCTATGACTTGTTGTATGGATGAGATTAGTATTTCTGTGACTTATGACTATATATATACCACATATGAGTTTATATTTATTTATATTATAGCGTATGTGTGTATCATGGTATCCATATATTGGAGTTGCCATATACATACTGCTGGCATGCTTAAATATTCCTAGTCCTACGTATTTTGGGACTGGGGCATGACTTGTTTTTGTGCTGGCCTATGCAGGTCGAGAGCATATTGTCTCGGTTACGTCACTGTACCGAGCAAGCCTGCACATAGGATTAGAATATAGGATCGCATCCACTTAATTATCACCTCCCTTGATTTTGTTTTGCATTCTCATTTGGTTGCTTGTATTGTATCTTGCTTGATCCCTTCTCAACGTCAATCTTCTCTCATGCTTGATAGGAGATTAGGAAGATGACTTGTACTAGGTATATACACTCTTGTATTCAATAACACTACTAGTTAAATTTTTGTAAGTTTGGTAGTATGCCTCATAACCCGGTATCACATAATTCTTTTTACCCATTAATGAAGTATAATTGAATGACACCAACTATAGGCTTTCATAAGAAGATAGTGTTTATCTAGACTATAGAACTTTAGTATTTATCTGGACTGTAGAACTTAGAGGACCATACCCCCATTTGGTCGACTAAAGACTTAGACAAGGAGTTATTATGGAAACTGTAGAGGCACAACCCCGATCTTCTTGGTAAACTTAAATTGTTCTATACCTTCCTCCATAATCAAGCGTACTTATATTTTCTGAACTACCTCGACTTATGCTGCTATTATAGCCTAGTTTTACAAGCTTATTATTTTATCAAGCTTGCTCATGACGTATGTATTATTGGGGGCCCACACTAATACATTGTCTAAATCAGAATCAGTGCATTATGGTCTGATCAACCCTAGTGCGCTTTGTTCGCTCTTCGTATCACTACTTTACGTGGATTGAGATATAGTTGACTTAACTTGTTAGATGAATATACTTGCCCTCTAGATTGGTCAGAGCATATCATGTCAGGTACATAACTATTCTGATGTGAATATACGAATAGGAATTTACCAAAATAAGATTTCAATCCATAACTGTCTTGGCAACTCCCTCTCAAATTCTCTAATCTCTTTGAATCCCGTACTTGTATTCTATCACCTCCTCCTTGAATTATTTATTGTTGTTTTCCGTCTTCCCTATTTCAAAAAGACGAACGTCCGTGCTTAGTATAAGTTTGATACACGGATAGTACTAGATATACTCCATAGGCCAAGCACTCATAATGACAAATAAGGGTGCGCAGGCACAGAAAGTCATAGATACAGGTACGACCTTAGTTATATTTGTCATTGCATACTCATGACCCCCTTATGACACGAGATCTTAGGTGCATAGTGGACGTAGAATTATATATATGGTGGTTTAGCAGTTATGAGGATGTGTTGATATTCTACCCAGATGACATACACGCGATGCTAATGGATGACGCGAGTAGCAGTAGTAGTACTCTTTCCCTATCACCATCTCGCCCCCTTAGGTGGCTCATCTTCTCTTCCATCTTCATCCCTTATATCGTGCTTAACTCTTCCTATCATAATCGTATCCTTTTGTGCTATTATAAATTATTTGAATTACCTCAACCTCACCCTTATTTTGTTAGTTGAAACATAAATGGTTTAGTAAGCGATTAATAACTAAAAGATGAGTACATAATGATAACCCTTATGTATATGCACTATAGCAATATCTGTATTCTTTTATTAATTTAACCCTTAAGTAGCATCATTTAGCCCAAAAGAATCTGTTAGATTGTTGAATTAGTTTATACTTCTAATAGTTTTATAAAGTTAGTCAAGACCTTAATTGTTACCCTAAAACCTAGACTAAACCTAGGAAGAGTTGAAGGCACTTGTTACGAACTGACAACTATGACAAATCGCTGGCAAAGTAGCGATAGCTGCAGCTAGACCGTTGTAGTAGAGTAGTCAAAGTATTTACAGACATATTGGTCATGTGGCATGGCAGTATTAAACTATGATACTTGACGGTTACAAAGAAAAAAATCATCATGGTTGTGAGATTCAAGACAAGTACCCCAAGATTCTCGACCCAATAAATATATTCATCTTACAACCTAGATAATAGCCTCAAGAGACTGTGACTACTAGTAGAACTCTTGTAAGTTGGGTAGTGTAAACGAGTTAGAGGATAATAGGATAGTGTATGAACAATAATTGAGAAGTGTTAGAATAACAGACCATGACTTTTAGGAAGCACTGTTAGATAGCTATGTAGTGTAATAGCTATAGTGATTATTATGAATATGGGTTAGTATCAATTTCGAGGACAAAATTTTTATAAGTTGGGTAGAATATAAAACCCCTAATTTTAAAAACCGTATTAATTATTTGATTGATTTATAGTATTTATTAGCTAATTAGAAGAAATAGAATTTATTGGATTTTTATTTCTGGGTGATTATGCAATAGAGGTTTTACGGAGCAATTATTATTTTATCTTAATTTATTTTATGTAGGAGACCTTGTAGATAGTTGATAGATTTATTGTATGCACTAATATAAATTTCTAGAATTATATATATATATATATATATATATATATATATATATATATATATATATATGGAGTTTATTAATAGAAAAGAACAGAAAAAGAAGAATAGAATAAGAAAATAGAAATGAATAAGAATAAAAGAAAAAGAAAGAAAAAGTAAAAGAAAAAGAAAAAAATTAGAAACAATACCTAGACCCTAATCCATTATCTACCCAAACATATTAGTAACTAAACCCATTAGCTATCTTACCTACCCGTTAACCCATTAGACCCGGCCCGCAGCAGCAGCAGAATTCCCAACCCAGCTGATCCCGCGCGCGTTCACCCCGACCCCCGTCCTATATCTATATATATAACAGTTACACCTAAACCCTAACCCTAAATGCCTCTTACCATCTCGACCCCGGAGAGCCGCCGCGGCCGACCCAGAGCCACCGCCGCGCCGCAGGAGCACCGTCGCCGCGACCACCGCACGTCCACGTCGTCGTTCGAGCCCGAGCTGCGACCGAAATACACAACAACTTACCTCTGTTCAAGCCTCGTTTCCCACGCCATCGCTCGACCAAATTTGACCCCGTCTTCACCGGTATGTTCACCACCTATCCCTCTTCCAAAAATGCAAATTAGTTTCCTTCGAATAGTGCGTAACCCTAGGCGAAAATCGAGGCAAATTTGGAGAAAAAAGACCACTTTTATTCTCAGAAAATAGTTGGAACCATCAATGTTTACGGACTCGTATCTCCCACCATAGAGATCCGAACTATGAAATTCCTTTTGCAATATGAAGACAACCTAACCTTGATTATTTCCTGTCAATTTTATTATTTTATTTGGTGTTAAATACAGAATTAAATTAGGTTAAAAATCCCGAAAAACCTGTTTTTAAAATAACAAAAACTTGTGATACAGAGCGTGCCCCGTCGAACGGGACCACCCCGTCGTATACTAATTGCACCAAAAGGCACCCATGGTATATCCAGACGTGTGGGCTTTCACAAAAACTAATTTGGACGTGTGGGCACGTCGAAATCAACCCGTATCCGCAAAAATTCTCCATATCGTAACATTTGCAAAATATCGCACTATTTATTGTACGCTCGTCGTAATATGATAAAACTTGCGCCATTGGACTCATATCATGCTGGTCCTGTGACCCAAGTTTTACGTGATTCTGAGATAGTTAACCAAGCCGCCTATTTGCGTTCTATGGCCCCATGGTTGACTTTTTGGGCGAATTTGTGTTCGGCTTATCGGAATCCAAAATTGGACGTACCGTTGAGTTTGTATTGACGTTTAGAATTGGTTTGACCTATAATTTGTCCTATTTAGAGACCTTTACCCCTGGCACACTTTTCAGTGCAAAGTGGGCCACAAGTAGACCCTACTTTGACCCAAAATTATCGTTTTGCCCCTGTGTCCAAATTGGACGAAAGGGTAGTATTTTCTAGCTATCTCGCTTATTCTGGATATATTGGTGATGTTTATTTCAGCATTCAGAGACGTTCATTCTGAGGCCATAGTTTCTGATCATGTGTGCTTGACTCCTGGATGTTACACTTTGTAGCTTTCTTACCAGGCAAGGTACCTTGTCAAATTGCTTACAGTACTTTCATGCTTATTATATTTTTGTATATTCATTGCATGTGTATTTTCTTTCAGTCATTACTATATCTTATATGTATGTTGACACACACTTGACACTTAGAATCATGAGAGGACAATCATTAGGTGTATGGGCTATAACCACTCTGATAAACTGTAGTATCTAGCACATACTACGGTAGTGTGTCGCGCTGGTCACTACCCTCAAGGTATGTCAATTTCTGGGGTCGCGCTGGTCGCTACCCCCGAGGTATGTCAATTTTTGATGTCCCCTGACGTGTGTGTGAGTTGTGAGATTTAGATCGAGTAGCCTACCCCTGCCCATACGTCAAAAAGTTATCCTCATTATGCATTCATATAGATTGTCCTGTACAGCGTACTTACATATTTTTTACCTATTATGCATGTTTGCTGTATTCAATTGGCATGCTTCTATGTATCTTGTTACGTCACTCTGAGGACCTGGTCCCTTTCCAGGTGTAGATGTTCGTGACTATTCGTAGGAGCTCGAATCAGGACTTACTACTTATCTCTCCCGATGAGGTCTTACCATCTGAGCATCCTTGATTATCTCTAGCGATGGATCGCTTTGCTGATACCTTTATATCATCATCTTATTTATATTGGAGATTTACCCTTCTCCCTTATTTTAGTATTGATATAGTCATTGGTAGTGGATTTGTCTTCACCCGACTATTATTTTGGATTATTCAGACTCATTATTCTAGTTTAGTTATTTCTTTTCTATGACTTGTTGTGTGGATGAGATTAGTATTTCTGTGACTTATGACTATATATATACCACATGTGAGTTTATATTTATATTACAATATACATGTGTATCATGGTATCCATATATTGGAGTTGCCATATACATATGGCTGGCATGCTTACGTGTTCCTAGTCCTACATATTTTGGGACTGGGGCATGACAGAATCCATCTTCCAATATGTATAATTCTATTTTTTTTCCTTAAGTTAGGTTCTAAATCTGAGATTTAACTATGAGAAATCAACCCATATGCATAGGCTACCCATAGGATTTGGTTTTGGGTTCATAGAAGGCCTATTGAGAAAGTTATGGTGCTTTTTGTGTTAATTTTAGGGGAATTCCGAGATTGACATTTGTTATATGTGTCAATTGGTCCTATAGATCAATTTGGCATGTGCTTGTGTGTTTGGGGATAGTATCGTGTCCATAATTGGGTACGTGTAGGTCGTATCCCAACAATTTGGTGATACGTGTTGATTTGGGGGGTTTTCCTCCGATACGGGACTTTGAGCATGTCATATTTTGACACGGACACATAGATTTGTATTTGACTCTTCATATTATTCATAAATAATATATATGACTTGCTCGTATCCTTCGGGGTACGTTTGGATGTGTGGTGGACTCGTGTCGCATGCGTATCCTAGATCTTGTGGGATACGTGGTGATACGTTTCATGTGTGTGCAAATTAATTATAGATCTAATTCTCTTATGTTCTTATTTCATGGAGAAGTGTAATTATATATATATATATATATATATATATGTGTGTGTATATATATATAATGTTGTGTATAAATATTTATGTAATATTGAGTCTTAGATCTATCTATCTATGTATATACTATATGTGTATATATTGTATGTAACTATTCTTCTACATGTACATATATTTATATATGGTAGTATGTATAGATATGCATATGTTAAATATATATTTATATGTGGTTATATTTATAATCATATGATGTATGATATATATTATGTATATGTTTTTATGTACGTATACATATGTACGTTGTTATAAATATGTTACTATGTATATAGGTGTATATTACTATGTAGATAATGCGTACATATATATGTGTGTAGGTATGTGTAATTATTAGTTTTCATTATATGCATATATATTTAGTATATATATTATGTTGTGTATATATATATATATTATATTTCTTGGGATATATATATATATATATATATATATATATATTAGAGATTTAAAGAGCAGGTGATATAGCGACAGCAGCGTGTGTCGCTGAATACAGCAGCAACAGTAATAACAGCAGCAGTAGCTGCTATAGCGACAGCAGCAAGTGTCGCAGCAGCAATAACGCACATCAGCAGTAGCAAGAGAAACAGCGACAGCAGCAAATGGCAACAACGACAACTGCAGGATTCTGTCGCTGAAACAGCTGCAGTATCAACAGTCGTATCAGGGGCTTTAACGATATTTTTTGGCGAAAGCTACAGAGATCCATCACTATAACAGCAGAGTATCAGCAGCAACATCGGTTTTCAGCGACAACAGACATGACCTTTAGTGACGGTTTGGCAGTTTTAAATATATTAAAAATATATATATGTATTGGTATATTTATATATATATATGGTAATTAATATATATGTAAATATGTTCTGAATTGCTATTTATATTATAGTATACTATATGTATAATATGTAGTGTAGCATATATTATTTTAAAGGGTAGTTAGCATAAGTAAAGTAGTGGGTATTACCTTGAGATACCAAGGTAAGTACCATGGTAATTGGGGATGCCCAAGGTATTAGGTTTAGGTATCAATATTATGGTTTAAGTGTGGTGATACCAAGTTGGTTCAAAACCAAGGCATCTATTTAATGTTTGTAATTAAAAATTTATATAATTAATAATTGTTTGATATTAATACGTGATATTTTTCTTTTAATTTATGTATCCAGAGATACGGTATCCTAGTATCCTAAGATGTAGTTTATGACCTAGATTTTAGTGTTTGAACCCAATATCTTTGTGTTAGACTTTTGTAACCTAGAAATAGATAGTTGACCATAGTTGGACCATAGTTGACCATAGTTGACCTTATAGTTGACTTAGTTTGACTTTTGACTTAGAGTTGACTTGTTGACCTAGAAGTTGACTAGTTGAACTTAAATTCTTTCCGGAACCTTGTATTGAGGTTGTATTCCACATCTAGGTCTTTGAGGCACCGTATCAGACATTTGTGAGAATATTTATTGGACTTCAGGTGAGTACATTCTCTGATAGTTTCTCATTTATGATATCCTCTATGTTCATTGTATCTAGTATAGATATCCTTGTTCTCTAACACGATGGTTACATGGATTGGTATATCCGGATCTCGTCATGAGATATTATTCTTTGGTATATGGTGTATCTTGTGCAAGTCTTGTTTCATTGATTATCTTGTACATATATACAGATACTGATTCTCGGGAAGACTAGCTATTTTCTTGGGAAATCTCGTGCCATAGCGTACTATGGTAGGATCTATTATACCAGTTGGGGTGGGGAGTATTTTAGTGTAGATATGTGATCATACTCTCCTTGTATCAAGTCTTTCTCTTGAATAGTTTTAATCATACACCGCACGTATGATTAGCCAGGCCATAAATCTTGTATCATGTTCCCAAGTCGATCACATGTTAAAGCTAGTACTCACACACTTAGTCATTATTATTCTTGTTCATTGACATATTGCTCATTATTGTATTTTATTCTAGTATTTCCTTATTGTATATATCTCATTGTATCTATTGTGCATCTTGTATATTCACATCTATTAACTATTACATAGTTTTTATCATTGATTAGAACTGCTGTTAGAGATGTACTCTGCTCCTTTCCTGATTGGATATATTTTTC
The DNA here is from genome assembly GCA_036927795.1 of Iris macrosiphon. Taxonomy (NCBI): domain Eukaryota; kingdom Viridiplantae; phylum Streptophyta; class Magnoliopsida; order Asparagales; family Iridaceae; genus Iris; species Iris macrosiphon. The sequence continues at coordinate 104,787,089 of JAYESA010000018.1, forward strand.
CCAGATGACACTGAGGACTGGTACCCTACACATTATGGACCTCAGGATGTTGTAGGCTTAGAATCAGAGACCCTAGCTCAGGAGGGACTTATCCCAACTGAGACAGATGACCCAAGTTTATTAGCTTCTTAGTATTCTTGGTACTGGATTTGTCTCCAGCTTATTTGTTAGTATTTCTTTCAAACTCATTGATTTATTATTTAGACACATGAGTTGTATGCGACTATTTCTATTCTTTAGCTTATTCGTGCTCGTTTCCATCTTAGATCTGTGATTGAGTATATTGTCAATGTTGGTGGTTCATTATATTGCTAGATAGATTAACCAGATAGCGTTCTACCGTCGATTCTGAGGCGTAGGCTGGGCATTGTTCCCGACTTGTACCCTTACACTGGGTGTGGGTCGTGACACAATGCAATCAATCAAATAAGAATGCGAAATAGAATCAAGGGTGTTGATTAAATAAGTGGATGAGATCCCATATTCTAATCCTATGCGCAGGCTTGCTCGGTACAGTAACGTAACCGAGATAATATGCTCTCGACCTGCATGGGCCACTACAAAAATATGTCACATCCCAGTCCCAAAATACGTAGGACCAGGAATATGTAAGCATGCCAACCGTATGTATTTGGCAAATCCAATATATGGATACCATAATACACACTTACGCTGTAATATGAATAATGACTCACATGTGGTATATATATTGTCACAAGTTACAAGGAATAACTAGATCTCATCCACAGAATCAAATAACCAATCAACTATATAACTGAATCAAGTATAAAATGTTTGATAAGAATAAGTAGTTGGGTGGAGACAAATCTACTACCAAACTAGAATATAAGAGAAACCAAATAAGTACATCTAATGATCAACGAGACTCGAAGAGAAGACCTCCTCGAAAGAGAGAGAAGTAGCAAGTCCTGATTCGTGCGCCTGCAAATAGTCATGATCGTCTACACCAGGAAAGGGACTAGGTCCTCAGAGGGACGTAACAAGATACATAGAAGCATGCCAATTGAATACAGTAAACATGCATAATAGGCAGAAAATATATAAGTACGATGTACTAGACAATCTATATGAAATGCATAATGAGGACAACCTTTTTGACGTATGGGTAGGTGTAGGCTACTATATCTATCTCATAACTCACACACACGTCCATGAACATCATCAGTCGTTATACCGCGAGGGTAGCGACCATTATGACTCCATCAATCGATATACAGCGAGGGTAGCAAATATCGCAACACTACTCCCGTAGTATGTGCTAGTTACTACGGTTTACCAGAGTGGGTAGTCCATACGCCTACTGATTGTCCTTCCCTCCCATGATACTATGTGTCAAGTGTGTGTCAACGTATATAGTATAGAATTATGACTGAAAGAAAATACATATATAATGAATATAATAAAAATATGATAAGCATGCAAAGTACTGTAAATAATTTGACAAGGTATACTTGCCTAGCAAGAAAGCTGTAAAGTATAAGCATCCAAACGTCAAGCACAAAGGATCAAAACTATGGCATCAGAATGAACATCTCCGGATGCTAAAATAAATATCACCAATGTTTTCAGAATAAGTGAGATAGTCAGAAAAGTATACCCTTTCCAATTTGGACACAGGGGCAAAATGATAATTTTGGGTCAAAGTAGGGTCCACATGTGGCCCACTTTGCATCAAAATGCGTTTCATAGGTAAATGTCTCTAAATAGGACAAATTATAGGTCAAACAAATTCTAAACGTCGATACGAACTCAAAGGTATGTCCAATTTTGGATTCTGATGAGCTGATCACAAATTTGCCCTTCAAGCCAAACCGTGGGGCTCGCGAATAGGCGGTTTGGTCAACTGTCTCAGAATCTCGTGAAACTTGGGTCACAGGACCAACGTGATACCACAAATCCAATGGTGCAAGTTTTATCACATTCTGATGAGCGTACACAAAGTGGGGTGGTATTTTATAAAAGTTATAATTTAGAGACCTTTTACAGATACGGGTTGATTTCGATGCGCACACACGTCCGAATCAACTTCTGCGAAAGCCCACACGTCAGGATATACCATACTCACCTTTCAGTGCAATTGGTATGCGACGAGGTAGTCCCGTTTGACGGGGCACACTCCGTATCACAAAATCTTAGTTTTAAAAAATTAAGTTTTTGATCATTTTGGAGGTCGAATAATTTTAAAAATTAAAATAAATTAATAAAAAGTGAAAGAATAGTTAAATTTTCAGTTATATAGTGAAGAAAACCCTTTAATTAGATTTTAGAAATATTAAATAGGCTGGTGCAAATTAGGCATGAACATGGGAGTTTGGTGTTAAAATTCTGGACTATTTTTTGTCAGTTTTTTGGCCAACTTTCGGTCAATTTTTCGACCAATATAGGGCATGAAAACTCGCCCCATTTGAATAAAAATCCTAGAGGGTTAGGTTGTGAATGTACACGGACAAACCGCTCGAGAAAAGGACGAGAAATGTGAGAGATATCATACCGTGAAGATGGGCGACGAGGCTGCGTACACGCTAGCGCGCGGCGGACGACGGCGACGGCGGTCGCCGGCTGTGCGAAGCGGGGGGCCGTCAAGGCAGCAGTTGGCCGGAGGTGGAGGCGGTCGCCGGACTGGGGTAAGGTATTAGGGTTAGGGTTTAGTTGTGTTTATGTAATATGTTCATATATATAGAGAGAGAGGGAGCCGCGGGGGGAGGGGGGGAAGCTGGGTTTGTTGGGATTTGCTTGGTCGGGTAGATTTAGGAGTAGGTTTTAGTTTTTATTATTTTCTTTTCTTTTTTCTTTTTCTTTTTCTTTTTTTTTTCTTTTTCTTTTTTTTCTTTTTATTTGTTTTGTTTTGTTTTTCTTTTCCCTTTTATTTATTATTAACAACATTATTATTATTATTACTATTATTATTACTTATTATTATATTATCTTTATTATTAGTATTAGTATTAGTATTACTTATTATTATTATTATTACTACTTATTATTATTATCATTATTATTAGTATTAGTATTACTTATCATTATTATTATTATTATTATTACTATTATTATTATTATTATTATTATTAATATTATTATTATTGTTATTACTTATTGCTATTAGTATTACTATTATTATTAACTATATATTTATTTAAATATAATTACATATATAGATGAGGTTAAAAATCCAAAAATAATATTTGCATACCAAATAAATTCTAAAATCTATCACCATTTAACAAGACTCCAAAAAAAAAAATTTTGTTGAATAATTCTAAATGAATATTTATTTAAGTAAATTAAATCAATACAATTTATTTTCTAATTAACTATGAAAATACTCTAAAGATATTCAATAACTTAATAAAAATACTTAAAATCAAATTTAAAAATTTTAGGCGGTTTACACGTGTCGTAGTTGAGACAGTATGTGAAGGATCCTAGTCACGTATTGGATCACTCAGAGATAGAGGTGGCCGTACTCTTAGCTATCCAGAGCAGCCAGTTGAGATTCTGGATCGGAGAGAGAATATATTGAGGAACTAGACCATTTCCTTTGTACGCGTCGCATGGAGACATCACTCTTCGGGTGAGTTTACTTGGGTGAGGGAGGATGAAATGCGACAGCGTTACCCATATATGTTTTTACCTTAAGGTATGTTCTTTCCTGATTTTGTTCTGTTTTATTTTTTGAGGGTAGTTTCGCCTTTCAATTTCGAAGACAAAATTATTTTAAGGGTGTAGATTTGTCACTACCATATTTTCTAGGAAGAATATTTTAGTCATTTTATAATTAATTAATTTATGTGTATGTTGAATATTTATTTATTATATTATTTAATTATTGTTAGATGTTAGATTTAATTTTGGACTTATATTAGTTGACCTAACTAGATTAGACTAGATTCTTGGACCAACATTTAATTCTAGTTAGATTGAGCTCAAATAACAAGCCCAATAGTTAGTCCATTCATTTGGAGGATAACTTAATTAGTTAAACCAATTGGATTAGAACCTTTCTTTCTTAATTAATTCTTTCATGACAAGTCCCAAGGGGTATTGTGGTATTTTCATGGTGACTTGGAGTAGGGGCTAGGCCGGCCATAGCAAGGGGAGGTGAGAGACTCTCTCTCTCTTCATTCAATCATTATAATTCTAGATCTAGAATTTTTTTCTTCCAAATTTTTTTATCCCTACACCAATTCCTATCCAAATTTCTTCTAAATTCCTTCTCTACTCACTGTTGGAGGCTATTGGAACAAAGAGGAGGTAAGGATCTACAGGGAGGAGGAAGAAACACAAATAGAAGGCTCTTGACACTCATTTGGAGACTTGCTTTGGGAATCCATCTTCCAATATACTAAGACTATCTATAGGAAGTAAAATTAGGTTTATAGGAGGCCTATGGAGGAAGTTATGTGGTATTTTGTGTTAATTTTGGAAGAATTCCGAGATTAGCCCATCATGTGTTTGTCAATAGGTTAATTGGACCAAATTGACATATGTTTGATTGTGTGAGAATAATGTCATACGAGTAGGCTGTATCACAATAATTTGGCGATACGGGTTAATTTGGAGGTTTTCTTCCGACACGGGAGTTTGAGCATGTCCTATTTTGACACGAGCACGTAGATGAGTATCTAACACTTCGTGTTGCTTTTAATTATGATTCTAGACTTGTTCGTGTCCTTCGGGATATGTTTAGTGGTGTGTTGGAGCCATATCGCAAGTGTATCATAGATTGAGTGTGATACGGGTACAGTACACTCCACGTGTTAGATACTTTGCTTTCTAATTAAATTTACATTGGTTATAACAATTAGAGTATTATATTTATAGTTATTATATATATATATATATATATATATATATATATATATATATATATATATATATATATATATATATATATGTTTCTAATTTATTTGATGTGTTGATGGTCATTGGAGAGTAGGAAAGTTCATGTGCACTATTAGTGTTAATATGTGTATCATATATATATATAGGAGGGTGTATGTGTGCTAAGGTATTCGGGTGAGTAGCAATAAGCAACAGTAGCAGCAGTATGAACAAGCAGTAAGCAGCAATAGTGTGAACAAGAAGTAAGTAGCAGCAGCAACAATGTGTAGCACAACAGTGCATTATAGATTAGGATGTATATATCAGTTAAAGTTAAGTTGGTTAATATTGTTAGTTAGATATATATATATGAGTTAGTATATATATATGAGGGTATATATATATATATATATATATATATATATATATATATATATATATATATATATATATATATATATATATATATATATATATATATACACACACACACACTAGTTAGCATAAGTATTAGTATTCGTTAATATTATTTCTAGTTTACCTTGAGTTACACTATGGTAATGAGAGTTGAGGTATTCTGGGATATGGGTATTGAATACCAGATGGGTATTCTAGTTATGTTAGTGTATATTGAGGTATGAAGGGCTAGTTAGTTAACTATTAGATATTTGATTACCTTGTGATACCAAGGTAATTGTTAGGTAATTTGGTTCATCCTCAAGGTATTGGGTTTGTATATCAATAGGGGTGTGTAGGTGGGGTGATATCGTATTTGGCTCAAAGCCAAGGTATCTATTTAGCATTAGTTTAGCTAGGGATACTATATATTTTTATCATGTATATATATATTATTGTATTTTTATATCTAATAATTTACGTATCTTATGAGACGGTATAATGTTGGTATTCTAGTATCCTAATATAGCAAGTATAGCCTAGTTACATAGTGTATGGACCCAAAATTCTACAGATAGACTCATACAACTTAGAATTAGCTAGCTTAACTGTTTTGACTTAGAAATAACTTTATGACCTAGAATTTGACTAGTTTAACTTATTTTTATTCCAAAATCTTGTATTGATGTAATATTCCATATTTAGGTCTCCGCCTCACCGTTCTAGACTTCTTTGATACTATTTACCGGATTTCAGGCAAGTACATTCTTTGATAGTTTCTCATTTATGATATCTCTTATGTTTCTTGTATATAGTATATATGTTTCTTGTATATAGTATATATATTATTAATTTCTTGACACGATAGTTACACGGATTGGTATATTCGAATATCGTCATGAGATATTATTGCTTGGTATTATGGTGTATCTTGTGCAAGACTTGTTCCTTGTTCTTCTTGTACATGTAAAGACATTAATTCTTGGAGAGACTAGCTACCTACCCAGTGATTCTGCTGTCATAACGTACCATGGTTGGATCCACTATACCAGTCAGGGTGGGACTGTTAGTGTAGATATGTGATCATACCCTCCTTGTGCATGTCTTGTTCCTTGTGAGTGTTAATTATGCACCACATATATGATTAACCAGGCCCTAATCTATGTGCAAGTTTCCAAGTCGATCACATGTTGAAGCTGGTACTCACTCACTTAGTATTAGTATTCTTGCTCATTTCCATGATGTTAATTTCTTATATTTAATTCTAGTATTTCTATTATGCATATCTCTTGTACCTTTATATTATATCTTATATATTCGCTTAATTTACTGTTAAATATTTTATATCATTCATTGGAACTACTGTTAGAGATGTACTTTGCTCCTTATCTGACTGGATATATTTTTCCCAAATGACATTGAGGAGCAGTATCCCACTCACTATGGGCCTCAGGACGTAGTTGGCTTAGAGCCAGATATTTAGCTCACGAGGGACTCATCCCGGTTGAGACCGACAACCAGTACCCGTATCTCAGTAGATAGATTTATTTGTACTGGATTTGTCTCCAGAATTTTGGCATTAGTATTCTTATTTTATTTGATGACTCATTGGATATTATTTTATCTTGTGAGTTTTATTTGACTCTTCAGTTCTTTATATCATATTCCTGCTATTGTTCCATCTTATAGATCCGTGATTGAGTATTCATACTTCTTTGGTAACATTATTGCTAGATAGATAGTTTACCAAACAATATTCTACCACCGATACTGCAGCGTAGGTTGGACGTTGTTCACTACTCGTTCCCCTATACCGGGTGTGGGCTGTGATAATGCATCACTATATATAGAAAATCTTCCTGTCCTTGATGGAAATATGAACACTGGAGCTGTAGTCAACCTCTTCTTTTACTCTTTAAAAGTAGCCTAACAATCCTCAGTCCAGACGAACTCCACTTTCTTTCTGGTTAGTCTAGTCATCGGCTCCACAATCCTAAAAAAATCCTTAACATATCTCCAATAATAGTCTGCCAATCCAAGAAAACTATTGATCTCCACCAGTGAACTCGGGGAAGACCACGAATCGACTGCTGATATCTTTTTCGGGTCTACTGAGATTCCGTTTCCTGTAATCACATGCCCGAGAAATTCAACCTTATCAAGGAAGAACTCACACTTTGAAAGCTTGCCATAAAGCTTCTCCTTCCTGAGGTTCTCCAGAACTATTCTCGGGTATTTCTCATGCTCCTCCGGGGTCTTCGAATAAATTAATATATCATCAAAAAATACCACCATAAATTGATCTAAGTACTGATGAAATACCTTATTTATCAGTTCGTGGATACCGTCGGGGCATTGGTCAACCCAAACGATATCACTAAGAACTCAAACTACCCATAATGAGTCCTGAAAGCTATCTTCGGCATGTCCTCCTTCTTAACTTTTACCTGGTGGTACCCCAGCCTCAAGTCTATCTTCTAAAATACTTATGATCTGCTCAACTGATCAAATAAATTGTCAGTCAGGGATAATAGATATTTGTTCTTGATAGTAAGGTTGTTGAGTGCCCTATAGTCGATACACATGCGCACCAACCCATCCTTCTTCGGTACAAATAATATCGGATGAAGCCCTTGTCCTGTAACTCATCAACTTGCTTCTTCAACTCTGCCAATTCACTTTTGTTTACTCTATAGACGTGCAGTGATATCGGCTCTACGCCTGACACTAAGCCTATAAAGAACTCCACATCTTTGTCTGGTGGCAACCCCGGTAGCTCCTCCGAAAATATGTCCATATACTTTACAATCAATGGATGTTGAGGCTCCTGCTCTTCCACCAAAGCTCCACAGAAATCTCCCTCGTTCTGCTCTGCTGCTCCTTTGACGAACTCAAACTCTGGCTCTCCTAGAGCCTGAAATAAAACTCTGCCTCCACTATAATCAATACTAGCATGGTGCCTACTCAACCAATCCATTCCGAGTACTATATCATAGCTCAAAAGTGGCATTACTAGTAGACACACGCTCAACTCTCGATCTCCTAAAGAAACTCTTCGATGTTTGCATACATCACTGACCAGGATAATGCCACCCCCGGTCGTGATCTTGCAAGTCCTCGTAAACAGTTAAATCACAAGGTGATGCTTCAAGGCAAAAGATACAGATACGAAACATTGTGAAGCACCAAAATCAAATAAATCATGAGCTAGAAAAGAATCAAGATTGACTAAACCTGAAATAACATCAACGACTGGCTCCTCTTGCTCGACTGTCAAGGAAAAAGCTCGCCCCTGTCGCTGGGTACCTCTCTACTGCTGCTGGTGCTGAGCGAACTGTTGCTGTTGTGGTGATAGGTGAGGTCCTCTCTGCTATCTCGCTGGCGATCTTGAAGGTGCTCTCTGTGCCTGGGCCCCACCCTGAGTTGGATAAGCTGGAGCTCTAGGACAAGCCCTCAACTTGTTCTCTCCTGATCAGTAGAATATACACTGGCCCAATCTCATTCTGCACGCATCCCATCCGTGCCCCTACTTCTTGCAGAATGGGCAAAAAATAGCTGGCCTTTGCATCTGGTGTGTCTGTTGTACTGGCGCTCTAATTGGTCCAAGATACTGCTACCTCGGCAGTTGGAAGTGTCTCTGATGCTGCTGATAAAAGTGAGGCATCTTTTTTAGAACCGTGTTAGTACTGGATCCTCCTATGTCCCTCGGCCTCTTGGAGCCAAGCTCTAGATCATCCTCTGCCCGCTGTGCCTGTCTTAGGATCTCCTCAAAAGTACCAGTGGGGTCTCCATTTGTATGTGATTGAATTCCTTGTTCATGTCCTTCCTCTGGGGTTCTGTCACTCCACAAAGCGGCCTAATCTGAAATACTCAGCCGCATACTCATCCACCGTCATACCTCCCAGAACGAGGTACTAAAACTGGCCCTCTAGAAATGTTAGGGCCACATCTTGAAAGAACTTTTCCTTAAAGAGCTCCTTAAAATACTCCCAAGTAAGTTCCGGTGCTGAGATCCAGGGGTCCATCCTGAACCAAGTTAACGCGATGTTAAACATCATGTTCCTGCGGCCTCTACCTGCAACCTCTATAGAATCTGCGCCAGCCACAGGTTCCTCTCAATGTCTTTTATCTAGTCATCAGCATTAAATAATCCCCTTATTACCTTTAAAGTCCTTCGACCCCATCCTTTTGAAGTCTATGATTGTCCCCGGCCTTTGCTGCTGTGCGGTAAACTCAGGTGGTACCGTCTGTGGCTGGACTAATATGACTCTTTTGACTACGGCGAGCGTAATGTAGTGGACATTCTCAATGCTTTACCTTATGACCTCTGACAGGCTCGTTGTTGTGACTCCATCATCTACTGAAAGAGCACAAATATTTGCGTCTGATCAACTGTGGGTGGTTGAGATGGAAGAATCCTTGAAATTGTCGGTGTTGCCCTCTGTACCGGAGGTGGAGCACCCCCGAAATTTGTTGCAGAAATGTCTACCTGGATCAGTGAAGCGGACCTCTGAAATATAGCTTCTGGAACAGTGTCTGCTGGTGCTGCCCTTAGAGGTGACGAAGTGACCGACCTCGTTGACTTTGCTCCTGAGCACTGGGAATGTATCTTCGGCGGCATCCTAAAGATAGATTGAACAAATAAATCAATATTGAGTAAGATACGATATCATCAAAGAAGGACAAGATTATTCAAAGTAAAGCAAACATTCAATAGATAAGGATAGTAAAACAGATATTTGAAAATATTTTCTAGTTGTGATTGAGTATACTCTAAGCCTATATCCTATATCCTAAAGTAGGCTCGTAGAAGTACTATAGGCGAGCACTACTACGATATCACTATAATTGCGACTCTAGACCTGCAAGAGCCACCACTAAAATTGTGTCACGACCAGCACCCGAAATAAGGCCACGAGTAGTAAGTAATGGCCAGCCTACGCCGTACCACCGATAGTAGAACGTTGTCTAGGTCAAAAAAATAATCTAACATCTCACATAATATATATAAGGTACCTATCAATGTTATCTCAAGTCCAAACGGAGGAACAATATGGTATATGATAATGGTAAACTGTCACGCCCCAGTCCCAAAATAGACAGAACTAGACCACGTGGCATTGGCCAGCTGACACGTCACTAAGGGTTTACCCAATTTAATGGACCAAAAGGAACGTGCTACGCTATCCTAAAATACTACAAGTTTAATACAGGTAAATCTAATCTCATCCAAAAAATATATCAAGAAATAAGTGTTGAATATATATAGATGCTAAGTCTGGAATGTCATAGTACACCTCAGATAATGTCAGGTGGAAACAAACCCACTACAAATATAATGAAAGTACTGAAATAAGATAGACTAGAGCATCGTCTATCTAGGCATGCAGCTCCAGCTCCAAGTGAACAAGCTACTAGGATCAGGCAGATTCTGAAGGCAGTTCTTCTAACTCCTCCTCAGTGGTATATCTAGTCTCCTGTCCTGGTCCATACACTGTGGGGTAGAAGGCCTCATCTAAATCTGGAAGGGAACCAGGTCCTCAGTGGGACATAATAAGATACATAAAAATATGCTATATATGTAAATACTGAATAAATAAATACAGGGTGTGCTAGCCAACTAAGTGAATACAATGTAAAGACCTTGTAGTACGTATGGGAAAGTGTAGGCTAGACATATGCTGACTTAATTCACCAATCATGGTGACTGGCTAGTATATGTGTCATATGCCGCCAGACACATGGGTAGCTCTGTAATCGGCCATCTCCAAGAAACATGGTATCCGAAGGTATAACGACAAGGAGGGGGGTGTCCCATACGTCTACTAGTTGTCTTTCCCGCCCAACGTAACTAATGCCAAGTCATAGCTTTCCTAAATTTTCCTGATTTTGTGCTAAGCCGTGATGCACGTCGCACGTACTGGTAGCTAATCAAATACGCAAACTCGCCTCCCAAAATGAAGTGCAACCTTGTTGAGTATACTAGTGTTAAGGTCTAGGAGGATATTAGGATACCCTCGCAGATGTTGGTAGGTTTGCTAGAGTCTAAGTCAGTTACACTACTTGTCAACGTACTTGTTGATGGTACCCGAGGCAGTCTCAGATACATACTGTTATATGTAAATTTACTGAAAATAACATTCAACGGTTAATATTTAAACAGTATAAACTTGGCAAGGTATACTTGCCTACGTCCTGGGTGTGTTGAAAACCTGTTCTCGCAGTCAAGTCTGAGGGGTCCTGTGACCTGGGGTCACTGACTGCGTCGTAGGGGTACTCTGTTAAGGACATACAGGATTTGTGACTTAATTATTCAAACAATGCGTATCTTAAAATATTATAACTATATATATAATAATACATAATTAATATATATAGTATATATTAAGAGTATATATAAAATATAAATATTGTATTTATATACTTTAATATAAATTTATACATATATAAAAGTATATATAAATTGCAGGAAAAATGTAATAAAGTATATAAGATATTTTATATACTTAACAATATATATATATATATATATATATATATATATATATATATATATATATATATATATATATATATATATATATATATATATATATATATATATATATAGTGATATACGTAATATATATAATTAACTAAATAATATAAATAAATAAAATAAAGGCATATATATATATATAAATGTACATATATACATATATAGCTTAAATATATATATATTTAAATATAATATTACATATATGATATAATTATATATATATTTAATAGTATGTATAACATAGTATATATTTAATAGTATATATATATTAGCATAATACATAATACAAATAGATATATATATATATATATAAATAGTATATATATTATAACATGAAATATATATATATATATATATATATATATATATATATATATATATATATTATATCATAAAAAAATATATATGTAAATATATATATATATATATATATATATATAGATATATATATTATATCATAAAAATATATATATGTATATATATATATATATATATATATATATATATATATATATATATATATATATATATAATATATTTATACAATAATAATATGGGTACATACATATATAATATATTAGTATATATATATATATGTATAATATTAGTATATAATATATATTATTATATATAATAATACAATAATATATATTAATATATATATATATATATATATATATATATATATATATATATATATATATATATATATATATATATATATAAACAATAATACATATATGTATATATTATATAGATAATATTTATATATGTATTGTATATATATATATATATATATATATATATATATATATATATATATATATATATATATATATATATATATATATATATATATATATATATATATATATATATATATATATATATATATATATATATATATATATATATATATATTAATAATTATAATATATATATAAATATGTATAATAATATATAAATATATATATATATATATATATATATATATATATATATATAAAATTATTCATATATATAGTTATATATATACATATATATATATATATATATAACAGAAATACATAGGTATATATATATAGTAAATTTACTGTATATACTGTAATTAATATTAATATATAATTAAATACATATAATAATATATATTAATATATATATTAATATATATAAATATATATATATATACATATATATATACATATATACATACATATGTAAAATTATACGTGTATACGTATAGATAGGGTGAGGTGGTATACCTGTCAGACAGGGGGGCCCACGGGCTCGTCGCCAGCGGGAGGACGACGGCGGAGCGGCCGGTGGCTGGCCGAAAAGGCGGCTGCAACAACAGCTGCAGTTAACAGCAACAGCAGCAGCGGCGGCTTGCAGCTGCTGCCGCGGCGCAGGCGGTGGCGGAGCCGGCGGTGCAGGGTGGAGGATCGACGGAGGGGGCGACGACGAAGAGTTCGGTGGTGGTGGCGGTGGTCATTGGTGGCCGGGGTGGTGGTGAGGGGCGGTCGGGGGAGGCTGGGGTGCAGTGGCTGGGAAGTCGGGGGAGGATGCTGCGGGGGAGCTGACGGCCGGGGAGGTAGCCGTGGGGCGGCGGGATGGTGGTGGTCCGGTAGAGGGCGTCGAGGCGAAGCGGATGGGGGCGGTGGCGGTGGTCCACGATGGCCGGAGGCGGCGCTGGGGTGGCTCATGTTAGGGGAGATATTGTGTGATGGATGGAGGGTGGGGCTTTGCGGAGGCTGCAGGCGGTGGCTTCGGCTGCCAGGGTGGCGCTGCGGCGGTCCGGCAGGGAGCTGGGGGAGGGGCGAAACTAAGGGCGGAGGTCCGGTGGTGTTGGTGGTCGGGGATGGGAGGGGTTTATAGGGTGGGGGGGCTTTATAAGGTTTCAGTGTTTAGGTTTATTTGTAAATAGGTTTAGGTTTTAGGGGTATTTTGGTATTTTTATAATAAATATCTTAGATATTTATTTAGGATATTTTCTAGATATTTTTTAGGTGGGCCCCATTGCCAAATGGACGGTGTAGGTTTACCAGCCAATAGGAGGTTGACACCTCACACTGGAAATTTGCAGAAAAATCCCTACAATTTCATAAATTGTACAAAGGTCCTATAATTGGGAAATTGCGTAATTACGCAATTTGTCTTGGAAAAATACCATATTCCTGAAAATGCTAAAATACACAGAACTGAGGGGGAATGCTGTGGGAGGGCCCTGAGGGGGTGGGGGTGAGCCTGGGCAGAGGCTGGGCCTGGTTTTTGGGTGATACGGGTCACCGTATTAATTAACTAATAATTAATGCGCACGGTGTTTACTAATTATTTAGAGGCAGGTAGGGCCATAATTTCAGTACGGTGTAAATATACTAATTGTAGTATACTCAAAGTAGAATAATAATATTTTTTTTGGGCAATACAGGTACCTGTTGGGCCTCTAATTGCTATTGGAACTGGGAAGGGTACAAGTCTGGAATTTAAATTGATAAATAAATACGGACGTTTGTAACGATATTTGTACGACTAAAACGACACTCATGCCAGCACATCTGTGAGTTGTACAAAGTGCAGGATAGTAGGCTGGCATGTCTAGTAGGGGTATGTGAACTTTGTTTGGGGATGACAGTCAGTGTAATGCTCTAATTATTTGTGTGATGGACAGGTGCACAAATCAATAGGATATGTAAGCAAAATATATTAAAATATCGCAATAAATCCTAAAATGCTAAAATAATCCTAAAATGCTGAAATTTGGTCGAGAGAGTTTACAATCTACCCTCCTTAGAATATTTTGTCCTCGAAATAAAAACAGACATATAATGAAAACTAAAGATTGATTTGAAATATTAGGACATACCCTGGTCTGGGAATAGATGGGAGAAACGTTGTCGAATATCCTCTTCTCGTTCCCAGGTTGACTCGCCTGGTGCATGATGTCTCCATGCAATACGAACTAGAGGGATAGTCTGGCCTCGCAACACCTTCTCGCTTCGATCTAGGATCTCTACAGGCTCCTCCTGGTAAGATAAACTCGGGCCGACAGTGATCTCTGAATGGTCCAGCACATGACTAGGGTATGGAATGTACCTCCTTAGCTGAGATACGTGGAAGACGTCATGTAATCCTTCCAAGGTTTGAGGTAAGGCTAGCTTGTAAGCAACTTCTCCGACGCGTTCCAACATATCGAAGGATCCGATGTACCTTGGACTCAGTTTTCCTCTTCCTCCAAATCTGATAGTTCCTCTGGTAGGTGAGATATTCAAAAACACATGCTCTCTAACTTGAACTCTAGAGGTCGTCGATGTACATTGGCCCAGTGCTTTTGTATGTCCTGCGCTGCTCGCAGGTGTCCTTGGATCTTCTTTACTTTCTCCACCGTACGAACGACCAATTCTGGTCCCAAGATCTATCTTTCGCCTACATCGCTCCAACATACTAGGGAACAATATTTTCTACCATACAATGCTTCAAAGGGAGCCATTTGAATGCTCGCTTGATAGCTATTATTATAGGAAAATTCTACCAGATGTAAATGATCTTCCCATGATCCACTGAAATCAAGCATGCAGGCTCTTAGCATATCTTCTAGGGTCTGAATGGTGCGCTCTGACTGGCCATCTGTCTGCGGATGATACGAGGTGCTGAACTTTAGGCGGGTACCAAGACTCTCTTGCATACTTCGCCAAAAGTATGATATAAACCTCGTATCCCTGTCAGACACTATGCTGACTGGTACTCCGTGCAGACGTACAATCTCCTTCATATACATGTCTGCCAAGACTTCTGTAGATTGTCCGACTCTGAAAGGTAAGAAATGGGCAGCCTTGGTGACTCAGTCTACGATCACCCATACAGCATTACGACCACTGGGACTTCTTGGAAAGCCTGTAACGAAGTCTATAGTAATGTATTCCCATTTCCACTCGGGTATTGGGAGGGGTTGGAGTAGACCGGCAGACCTCTGATGTTCAGCCTTAACTTGCTGACACACCAGGCATTTTGCCACAAAGCGGGCTATCTCTATCTTCATTCCATGCCACCAGTAGTATTGTCGTAGATCTCTGTATATCTTTGTGCCACCTGGATGGATAGAGTATGTTGAGCTGTGAGCTTCTGACATCAGCTCTTCACGAAGTTCTCCATTTGGAACATAAAGACGATCTCCACATCTTAGAGTCCCATCTTCGTGTATGTGACATCCTGTCTGGATTCCAGCCTCTGTTCTTTGTCGAAGACTCTGAAATCTTGCATCAGTTGGCAGTGCAGCCTTGATTCTCTCGACCAATGTTGATTGCAACTGGTAGTTTGACAATTGGCCATCAATTCCTGGCATAATGACCTTTATACCCAACTGTTCTAGATCTCTCAATAGATCTAGTTGGGTGATCATAAAGAATGCCGTGGGTCTTCTGCTTAGAGTATCAGCTACTACATTAGCCTTCCCAGGATGGTACTGCAGATCGATCTCAAAATCTGTGATCACATCGAGCCAGCGTCTTTGTCTCAGGTTCAAGTCTTTCTGGGTGTAGACGTACTTCAGGCTCTTGTGATCAGTGAATATCTCCACTCGGTCGCAGTATAGATAATGTCTCCAAAGCTTCAGGGCAAAGATGACTGCGGCGAGCTCTAAGTCATGCGTGGGATAGTTTTTCTCATGGGTCCTCAGTTATCTTGAGGCATAGGCTACAACCTTCCCATGTTGCATTAAGACACAACCCAATCCTTTTCCGGATGCATCACTATATATTACGAAACCTCCGGATCCAGATGGTATGGTCAAGATGGGGGCTGTAGTCAGACTCTTTTTCAACTCCTCGAAAGCTATCTGACATTCCTCTGACCAGATGAACTCCTGCTCCTTGCGGGTCAGACGGGTTATCGGCTCTGCGATTCTTGCAAAGTTCTCTACGAACCTCCGGTAATATCCGGCAAGTCCTAGAAAGCTTCTCACCTCTGAGACGTTGGTCGGGGTTGGCCATGTCTCTACAGATGAGATCTTTGTTGGGTCCACCGAGATGCCTTCTCCTGTGATCACGTGTCCAAAAAAAATGACACGATCAAGGAAGAACTCGCATTTGCTCAGTTTAGCATAAAGACTCTCCCGTCTTAGCATCTCTAACACCAGTCTCAAGTGTTCTTCGTGCTCCTCGTGGCTCTTCGAATAAACCAAGATGTCGTCGATGAAGACTACCACGAACTGGTCCAGATATTGGTGGAAGACTCTGTTCATCATGTTCATAAATACGGCAGGTGCATTAGTCAGTCCAAAAGGCATCACCAGGAACTCGTAGTGACCATAACAAGTCCTGAATGTTGTCATTGGAATATTTTCTCTCCGTACTTTGACCTGATAATAGCCTGATCTCAAATCTATCTTTGAGAATACCACCGCTCCCGTCAGTTGGTCGAATAGATCATCAATCCGCGGCAAGGGGTACTTGTTTTTTATTGTCAAAGCATTAAGGGCTCTGTAATTAATACACATCCGATATATTCTGTCCTTCTTTGGTACAAACAATACTGGTGCTCCCCAGGGTGATGCACTAGGACGAACAAATCCCTTGATCTATAATTCTTCAAGTTGCAGCATCAGCTCGTCAAGCTCCTTCTTCGCCAGTATGTATACATTTGAGGATACTGGTGCAGCTCCGGGTATCAACTCAATAGTGAAATCCACTTCTCTGTCAGGCGGTAGGCCTGGCAATTGCTCCGGAAATACATCTTCGAATTCTGCTATAATTGCTGGGGGTGCTATCTCTATCGCCATGTAAGCTCTAGGTGTCTGGACTACTCCTTGCTCGATGGTGCCTCGTACTTATTCGAACTCCGGGTGACCTGGGGGTCTAAAGATGACGCTTCCCTTTCCGTATTCGAGTATAGTATTGTACTGGCTTAACCAGTCCATGCCTAAGAAAACGTCGAAGTTTGACATCGGAAGTACCAAAAATCGTGCTCTTAGCTCTCTACTATAAACGACTACCGAGCATGTTTCAATAATGCTGGTCACCGGCACTATGCCTCCTCCGGTAAGAATTTTCCAGCATTTAGGCAGTGGGGAAGTGGCTAGTTTGTGCATGGCTACGAAACTACTAGATATGAAAGACAGTATATGTCACGCCCCAGTCCCAAATACGTAGGACTAGGAATACGTAAGCATGCCAGCCGCATGGATATGGCAACTCCAATGTATGAAAACCATAATCCAAGCGTACGCTGTAATATGAATATAGCTTAGAAGTTAGACTCTTGTACTGGATTTGTCTCCAGCTTTATTATTAGTATTCTCTGACTCATTGGATATTATTTGTCTTCATGTGACTCTTCTATTCTTTTATCATATTCGTGCTTCATTCTATCTGTAGGTCTGTGATTGAGTATATTTATATTACATTGGTGGCATTGTTATGTCTTGATTATTAGATAGATAGTTTACCCAAATAGCGTTCTACCGCTGATACTGCGACGTAGGCTGGACGTTGTTCACCACTCGTGCCCCTACCTCGGGTGCGGGTTGTGACATATTTTTAGTGGTGGTCCATGCAGGTCTTTGAGGTCGCAATTAGTGTGATTCGTAGTAATGCTCTTATTTGAGTGCTATTACGAGCCTGTTCCAGGAAATAGATATATGCTATAGGCTGAGAATACTCAATCATATCTAGGAAAACTCTAATTATTCATTTCAACTGTTCTTCCTTAATATTGATATTTGATCTTTAACTATCCTTCTTTGAATGCATTACCTCATGTGCCCTATTAATTATTTCCTTTCGTTTTGCCTCAGGATACCGCCTAAGACTAGATCATAGCTGAGAGTAGCATTTTCTGAAAGATCTATGACTTCTCGAGGGCCTGCACCAGTCACTTCTTTGGTAATTGGAGTATCAGCTGTATTCGGGGGTCCACCTCCAGATCAGAGGTCTGTTCCGGCTGTATCTGAGGGACTTCCACCTCTACCTTTTGTGCCGACAAATGCGACTCTGGTGTTCGTATTATTTTACGAGATGATGGAGGCTCAGAAGGCCAAGTCCGAGGCACACCAAAGGTAGACCGACATTTTTCGGCAGGACATTGAGAGTGCTCATTAGCTTGCCCTTTCTGTAGTAGAGAGAGGAGTTTCGGTATAGCAGCAAGTTGTTCTGCAGGTTGCCCAGCTCCGGACGGATAATATTCAGAACTTGAAAAAGTTTGAACCTCGGAACTTCAAGTGGACTGAGGGCATCGTCTACGCTGATGATTGGCTCGAGGATATTGAGTGTCTCATGAGGGTATCATGTCTTGCTGAGGATCTGAATGTTGAGGCAGTAGGACTTTTGCTGTTCGACATCGCCCGTACTTGGTTCAAGAATGAGCCACTTCTTGCTGATGCAGGGCAGTCTTGGAAGGTGTTCAATGACCTCTTCAAGAGGAAGTTCTTTGCTCGGGCTGACAGGTTAGACTTGGGGAGGCAGTTTGAGAGCCTTACTCAGAGGAGCATGTCCGCGGAGGAGTACGCCGCAGAGTTCGGTAGGATAAGCCAATTTATGGAGTATTTGGTGATAGAGCCAGAGGTTTGAGCTATCTATTTCTGCGAGGGTCTGAACAGGGTAGTGAAGATCCTTATTCCGTCTTTCTATGGGTCCTATTCAGAGATACTTGCGGAGGCACGCAAGGTAGAGCGGGAGTTGGTTTTGAAACCCAAGAGAGATCATAATTCTTTTCTGGGGTAAATAGCAGCATAGTGACTGCTAAGCGTCCTCATTTCCAGTCCAGGCCTTTTTAGCAGCCACAACAGCATCAGACTCCAACTATGGCACCATTTTACCAGGCATCGTAGCAGCATAAACAGTCACAGCAAGCTCGTTGCCACTTCTGCAAGAAGCCTGGCCACATCTGGGAAGTTTGTAGGAAGAGGTTGAGAGTTTGTTTGTATTATGGTGCTGAGGGACATCAACTGAGAGAGTGTCCTCCTAACCCTCGTCGTGCAGTTCAGGGAGTAGCTCCAGCTCAGAGGACACAGGCGAGGCCACCTGCAGTACAGCCGAGGGAACCGCCACTTCTGACCCAGCATCAGCGTTCTGCCCAGCACCAGCATCACGGAGGTGCACATCAGGAACGAGCGTTCACTATGACAGTCGAGGTGGTCGAGCATACCGGAGATGTCATTGTAGCTTCTGTTCTTCCTAATTCTATTTTAGCTTTAGCTTTATTTGATAGTGGTGCTTACCATAGTTTTGTATCTATTTCTTTTGCCCTGAAGTATCATTTGGTAGCTGAGACTTTACTTAGGACTTGCAAGATTATGACCGGGGGAGACATTATCCCGGTTAGTGATATTTACGAGGATCAGAGAGTTACTATGGGAGGCCGAGAGCTGAGTGCGTGTCTACTTGTAATGCCACTTCCGAGCTACGATATTGTACTCGGATGTATTGGTTGAGTAGGCACCATACTGGTATAGATTATAGAGGAGGGATAGTTTTGTTTAGCCTGCCAGGAGAGCCAGAGTTTGAGTTTTCTAGAGGAGCTACAAAGCAGGAAGAAGGCATTATTTGTGGAGCTATGGTGGAAGACAAGAAGTTTTTGCATCCTTTGATAGCAGAGTACTTGGATGTGTTTCCTGAAGAATTGTCAGGATTGCCGCCATATCAAGATGTTGAATTCTCTATAGACTTGGTGCCAGGTGTAGAACCAATTTCACAGCATGTCTATAGAGTGAACAATAGTGATCTAGTCCAGATGAAGAAGCAAGTGGATGAATTGCAGGATAAAGGATTTATCAGATCCAGTTCTTCACCGCGGGGAGCCCCAGTATTGTTTGTACCGAAAAATAATGGATCGGTGCGCATGTGCATTGATTACAGGGCATTGCATAATCTCACTATCAAGAATAAATACCCGTTGCCACGGATTGATGACGTGTTTGATCAGTTGAGTAGCGCTAAGGTATTTTCCAAGATTGACTTGAGATCAGGCTACCACCAGGTGAAAGTGAAGTCGTAGGACATTCCGAAGACTTCTTTTGGGACTCGGTATGGCTAGTATGAGTTTATGGTGGTATCGTTTGGGTTGACTAATGCCCCGGCGGTATTTATGAATTTGATGAACAAGGTGTTCCTCCAGTACCTTGACAAGTTCGTGGTGGTGTTCATTGATGACATACTCATATACTCGAAGACACCGGAGGAGCACGAGGAGAATTTGCAGATTGTGTTGGATGTGCTGAGGAAGGAGAAGCTGTATGGGAAGCTATCCAAGTATGAGTTCTTCCTGGACAAGGTAGAGTTTTTAGGACATATTATGACTGGAGCTAGGATTTTAGTGGATCTAAAAAAGATCGCAGCAATGGAGTCTTGGAAGACACCGAGTTTAGTGGTAAAGATCAGAAGTTTCTTGGTCTAGCAGGCTACTACAAGCAGTTTGTTCAAGATTTTTCGATGATTGCCGAGCCGATGACTAAACTCACTTGGAAGAATGCAGAGTTTGTTTGGACAGAGGAGTGCCAGGTTGCTTTTGAGAAATTGAAGAAGAGTTTGACGTCTGTTCCAATTTGACGTTGCCATTAGGGTCTGGAAGTTTCACTATTTATAGTAATGCATCAGGGAAAGGTCTGGGTTGTATTCTTCAGCAGAATAGAAAAGTGATTGCCTATGCATCCAGACAATTGCGTCATCATGAGAAGAACTATCCTACCCACGATTTGGAGTTGGCTGTAGTCATCTTTGGCCTAAAGTTATGGAAATACAATTTTTACGGAGAACGTGTGGAGATCTTCACAGACTACAACATCTTGAAGTATGTTTTCACTCAGAAGGAGTTGAACATGAGGCAGCGTCGGTGGTTAGAACTGATAAAGAATTTTGATATATCTTTGCAGTATCATCCTGGAAAAGCCAATATAGTTATTGATGCCTTGAGCAGGTATCCAGTAGCTATGTTGTTGACGCATGATCGGTATTTGTGGGAGGACTTGGAGAGCTTGGGCATTGAGGTGATAGCTCCTGGTTTTGCTATGCAGATGTGGGGGTTGCAAATATACTCAGAGTTGATGGACAAGATCAAGGCAACCCAGTATAAGGATGTATCTCTAAGGAGCATCAACGCTCAGATGAGAGCAGGATTGAAGAAAGATTTCACCATTGCTCATGATTGTTCTTTGTGGTATGGTGTTAGATTATGTGTGCCTAGTGGAGAGCTGCGTGAGGAGGTATTGCAGGAAGCGTATCGCTCTCAGTATTCCATGCATCCAGGTGCCAACAAGATGTATCGGGATATGCGAGAGAGTGTGTGGTATTATGGCATGAAGAGGGAAGTGGCACAGTTTGTATCCAGATGCTTAGTCTGCCAGCAGGTGAAAGCCAAGAGACAAAGGCTAGGTGGTTTACTTCAGCCATTACCCATTCCAGAGTGAAAGTGGGAGCATATTACTATAGAGTTTGTGTCCAGACTTCCACGATCTCCAGGAGGAAAAGATGCGATTTGGGTCATCGTTGACAGGTTGACCAAGTCGGCCCACTTTTTGCCTTTCAAGGTGGGTTTATCTACGAAGAAGCTGACAAAAATATATGTGAGGCAGATCATTAGGATACATAGGGTTCCCATCAGCATAGTCTTGGATCAGGATAGTCGTTTCACTTTTTATTTCTGGAGGAGTTTGCAGGTGAGGTTAAGCACCCAGCTAAAGTTCAGTACTACATATTACCCCAGACAGATGGGCAGTCATAGAGGACTATTCAGACTTTCGAGGATATGCTGCATACCTGTGTACTAGATTTTGGGGGATCTTGGGAAGACCATCTCCATTTGGTAGAGTTTGCTTACAACAACAACTATCAAGCTAGTATAGAGATATCACCATTTGAGGCTTTGTACGGTCGGAGATATCGTACTCCCTTTTCATGAGGAGATGTCGTACTCCCTTTTCATGAGATGATTTTGGAGAGAGAGTTTTTCTAGGTCCAGAGATGGTTGTAGATGTAGCGGAGAAGGTTAAGCTGATTAGAGATAGACTTCGAGTGGCGCATGATAGACAGCGACATTGGGCCGATAACCACCGGAGGGCTTTGGAGTTTGAGGTATAGTTTTAGATTTTTATTTTGTGCTTGATATTGGTTGTTTGTTATATATTAAGTACTTAAGTTATGTTTGTTCTAGGTGGGTGGTGTGGTGTTTCTGAGAATTTCTCCGACACGAGGCACGATTCGTTTCGGTAGAGGCGGGAAGCTTAGTCCGCAATTCATCGGACCTTTTACTATTCTCGAGAGGGTCGGTGCAGTTGCTTACAGAGTAGACTTGCCACCTGCATTGGTGGGATTGCACAACTTGTTTCACGTATCTTAGTGGAGACGGTACGTGGAGGATTCTAGTCACATATTGGATCACTTAGAGATAGAGGTTGGCCCTACTCTTAGCTATCCATAGCAGCCAGTTGAGTTTCTGGATCAGAGATAGAAGGTGCCGAGGAACCATACTATTACCTTGGTACGCGTTGCATGGAGGCATCACTCTCCGGGGGATTCTACTTGGGAGAGAGAGGATAAAATGCGAGAGCGTTATCCATACTTGTTTGTGCCTTGAGGTATGCATTGAGGTATGTTCTTTCCTGATTCTGTTCTGTTTTTATTTTTGTGGGTAGTTTCGTCTTTGAATTTTGAGGACGAAATTATTTTAAGGGGGGTAGAATTGTCACTACCATATTTTCTAGGAAAGGGTAGTTTGGTCATTTTATAATTAATTAAATATTGTGCATGTTATAAATTTATTGTATTATTTATTTATTGTTAGATATTAGTTTATTATTTTGAACTTGTGTTAGTGGACCTAACTAGTTTAGATTAGATCCATAGACCAACATTTATTTCTAGTTAGAATTGAGCCCAATAATAAGCCCAATCATTAGGAGGAGGATTAATTAAGTTAAACCAATTAGACTAGAACCTTCCCTCCTTAATTATTTTCTTCATGAGAGGCCCCAAGGGATATTTTATACTTAACATAGTAGCTTGGGAAGGGGGAATAGTGGCTGGCCATATTTGAAAATGGGAGAGAAATTTCTCTCTCTTTATTTTTATCTCAAATCTAGATCTAGAATTTCCTCTTCCAAATTTTTTCATTCCCACGTCAAATTCCACCTAATTTTTTTTCCAATTACTTTCCAAATCATTATTGGAGGCTATTGAAATAAGGATCTACAAGAAGAAAGCAAGGATCTACAAGGAGGAGCAAGGATCTACAAGTTGGAAGCTTTTTTCACTCAATTTGGAGGTTTCATTAAGAATCCATCACTCAATAGATACAATTTAATTTTTCCCTCTAATTAGGCTCTAAATCTATGTTTTAATCATTAAGAACTACCCCGTATGCTAAGGCTACCCATAGGAGTTGGAATTAGGTTCATAGGAGGCCTATGGAGAAAGTCATGTGGTGTTTTGTATCAATTTTGGAAGAATTCCGAGATTAACACAACTTGTGTTTGTCAATAGCTCAATTAGACCAAATTGACATAAGTTTGATTGTGTGTGGCTAGTGTTGTGTCCATAATTGGATGCGTGTAGGCCGTATCCTGACAATTTGGAGATACAGGTTTATTTGGGGATTTTCTTCCGACACGGGGGTTTGAGCATGTCATATTTTGACACAGACATGTAGATGAGTAGTTAGCTCTTCGTATTGTTCATAATTATTAATTTAGTCTTTCTCGTGTCCATTGGGATACAATTGTTTGTGTGGTGGAGCCATTTCGCAAGTGTATCATAGATCTAGTATGATACGGGTGCGATACACTTCATGTATTTGTTTCTTGTATTTTAATTCAATATAACTTGGTTATAGCTATTAGAGTATTATATTTGTATGGTTATGTGTATATATATGTATAGTGATTGGTGTTTATATGTATATATATCTATAATGTTATATAGATATGTATATATAGATATATATGTATGTATGGTGATGGTGTTTATATGTATATATTTAGTGTTATGTATATATGTATACATAAATATATGATGAGGTATACATATATATGTGGAGGTATATATATATATATATATATATATATATGTGTGTGTGTGTGTGTGTGTGTGTGTGTGTGTGTGTGTGTGTACTAGGGGGGCCGGGTTGCTGCAACAATAAGGAGATGCAACAATAACAGCAAGAGGGCAGCAACAACAACAGCTGCAGCAGCTAGCTAGCAGCAATGCCAACAACTGCAGCAGCAGCAACAACAACAGCAATGCCAACAGCAACAACAACTACAGCAACAAGTGCAAGGGCAGCAGCAACAACAACAGCAAATACAAGTCCAGCAGCAACAGTGTCACGCCCCGGACCCGCCGCTCGGGCCGCCGCTCCGCCCTGCCCCGCGCCCCGTGCGGCCGGGAATTAATGAACCGGACACGTATCACCGTGCCTCGGCGCGCCGGACGCGAATCACCGCGCCCGTCCCGCGGGTGCGAGGGAGGAAGGGAGCCAAGCGAATGGCCCGTTCGAGCTTTCGGGGGACGTGATGCCGCACGGGCCTGGGGTTGCTCCCGTGCAAGGCCAATCGTTTAAGTTGATAGTTGGCTATCATCGCATCAATCGAGTAAGCAGCGGAAAGGGACTTGTTGCAATATAATACATTTAGCCAACTGAGTGTTCGGGACAATCGAGGCAACTTGGGTTTCCTTTAGCAAAGGCACATGTTCGTTCCATACATTATGCCCCCTTATACGATAGCATTCTCGGGGCAACAATCGAAACCAGGATTCCGGGTCTTCGGGACTGTGGCACGCCTATCGCTCCCTCGGACGATCCAGTACCTGCGAACAAGTAAACTGTTGGTGGGTCAGCACTTTATACAAGTACTGGTGAGATAAATCAACTGAACAGAAACAAGCATTCACTCAAACAGGCACTAAGTAATCATGTTATAAAACATTACATTACTAGTGATCTTTCTAGTTTTTACCTAGGTTCGTTTCATGCAGTTCTAGCAGAGTCGATTTACTTGTTTAGAAACATGTTTGGAAACAGAGTTTCATATTGAATATGCAAGCAAGCAAACCATTCATGTTTCAGGGTGTGCGTAGCGTGTCTCGTACGACTCGAGGGTCAGATGCATAGCTAGACACACGATACATATTCTTAGGGGCAGTCACTATCCAAGCCAACACAATGACTTAGCTATATGCAGGGCGGTCCCCGAGTAACTCAGGATCGGCAGCTAGTGGAACAGCATACCAATGACTCATTCTCTGAAGCTAATGGCAGCTGTGACCCATGGTGGTTATAATGCATGCAGTTCAGCTCTCCACCAAAAGCCATTGTCCGACCGCGTGCGAATGCATGGAACACTATCAAATAAACTCTAGTATGCAGACGAGACGAACCATCAGAATACACTCATTGTTGTGGGGCAATCCGACTTATCACTTGAACACGTTCAGGCACAGTATGGTTCTCTCGAAGCATAGACGATAGTGAACATATTCATGCACTCTAAGCAGGCGATTCAGGATTCTCGTTAAGCAGGCATTGTTTCAAAGACAAGCTAGGTGAGTTCGTTCATTAACATGCAAGGCAGGTTCTATCATTCTCTTAAGAAAATATTGCAAGCAAAAACTCAGGTTATTATTAAGGCGTGCAAGAATCAGAGAACGAAGTTCTGCCCACTCAACTTGATACATAACGTCGGCGCGGAGCGGGGCGTTACAATTGATAAGGATTTGCAAAAATATATATTAGAATTTTCCTAGGTGTGATTGAGTAAACTCTTAGCCTAAATCCTGTTTCCTAAAGCAGGCTCGTAGTAGTACTCTAGACGAGCACAACTACGATATCTATCTAGACCTGCATGGGCCACCACTAAAAATGTGTCACGACCCACACCCGGATATTCGGGCACGAGTACGTGGTTACGCACAGCCTACGCCACAGAATCGGCGATAGAACGCTGTCTGGGTCATTTCTAACTATCTAGTATATTAACAATATAATATGGTACCTATAAATCATCTCAACTCCGAATGGAGGAGCAATATGGTATCTCACAAGTATAACTAATCTCAATCACAAAACAAACTAAGGATGTCATGCCCCAGTCCCAAAAAACATAAGACTAGAAATACGTAAGTATGCCAGCCGTATGTATATGGCAACTCCAATATATGAAAACTATAACACATACGTACGCTGTATTATGAACAATAAGTCACAAGTGGTATATATATTTGTCACAAGTCACATGGCATAACTAAATCTCATCCACATAAATCATAAAGAAATGAATAACCAATCAACTATATAACTAAATCAAGTATAAGATGCTTGATAAGAACAAGTAGTTGGGTGGAGACAAATCCACTACCAAACTAGAATATAAAAGAAACAAAATAATACATCAACTAAGGATCAGAGAGGATCGAATAGACGACCTCCTCAAAAAAGATAATGAAGTAGCAAGTCCTGATCCGTGCTCCTGCGAATAATCATGATCGTCTACACCTGGAAAAGGACCTGGTCCTCAGAGAGACATAACAAGATACATAGAAGCATGCCAATAAAGTACTAAAAATAAATATCCAATAGGTCGCCTAACCGTCTATGTGAATGCACGTTGAGAACAACTTTCCAACAAGTGGGCTATCTGGCTAAAATAGGATTGGCATGATTCTCTCGGAGAATTAGGGGCCTACAAAGTATGTCGTCTTTTGAACGGCAGAGGCCTCCTGATAATATATAGGGGTCATCATGACCGCGCATATCCGACGGAGCGTACGGGTTACACAAAAAAGTGCAAAGGAGCCCAAACACCTTACTTGTTGTTCTCCCCACCCCATGCACTACGCATGTCATATCCATGACACGATAATACCTATAATAACTTTCAAGTCTCCTAGCATGCAAATTCTAACAGCAACTATTCCCTATCGCACGTCCCATACGTATCGGTGGCCAAACCCGTCACGCGAGTCCTTGATCTATATGAGACTCACAACTCGTGTAAGAAATGTGTCACAACCAAATAAAACATAAGAATACCTCATGATCATGTGGTGGTCTCCTAAAAACTAGGTCGTCATGCATAATATATAATAAAGATAAAATACGACGCCACCGTCATTGCACCCAAGTTATTCTTGGACGCGCAGTTTATATAGTATTTAAAATAAATAAACTAAATAAAAGAAATAAACTACATGCATCATATGGAATATAAATCACAGTACAATGGCAAGGTATACTTGCCTGTAAAGAAAGCTGCATAATATAAGTATCCAGACATCAAGCACTAGGGATGAGAAACTATGGCCTCCGAATAAATGTCTTCGGATGTTGAAATAAATATTACCAATGTTTCCAGAATAAGTGAGATAGTCAGAAAAGCCTACCCTTACGTCCAATTTGGATACAGGAGCAAAACGGTAATTTTGGGTCAAAGTGGGTCCACATGTGGCCACTTTGTACCAAAAAGCGTGCCATGGGTAAAGATCTCTAAATGGAACAAATTAAAGGTCAAACAAATTCTAAACGTCGATACGAACTCAACGGTATATCCAATTTTGGATTCCGGTGAGCCGATCACAAATTTGCCCTAAAAGTCAACCGTAGGGCCCGCAAATAGGCGACTTGGTCAACTGTCTCAGAATCGCGTAAAACTTTGGTCACAGGACCAGCGTGATACCACGAATCCAATGGCGCAAGTTTTTTCGTGTTCCGACGAGCGTACACAAAATGGTACGGTATTTTGTAAAAGTTGCGATACGGGGACTTTTTACGGATACAGGTTGATTTCGACGCGCACACACGTCCAAATCAGTTTTCACGAAATCCCATACCTTAGGACATACCATACTAGCCTTTCAGTACAATTGGTACGCGATGAGGCGGTCCCGTTTGGCGAGACGCACTCCGTATCATAATTTTTTAATATTTTAAAAATAAGTTTTTGGTCAATTTGGGTTGAATAATTTTACACATAGAACAAATTAACAAAAACTAAAATAATAAAAAATTTCTCAGTTATATGGAGAAGAAAAACCCTTTAATTTGTTTTCAAGAATAATAAACAGGTTGGCGGCAATTTGGCTGTGAACATGGGATTTTCGAGTTAAAATTCTGGACTGTTTTGGTCAATTTTTTGGTCGATTTTTCGACCGATCCGGGACACGAAAGCTTGTTCCGTTGAATAAAAATCCTAGAGGGTTAGGTTGTGAATATACACGAACAAACCACATAAAAAAATAATCAAAATTGAGGGAGATACATCACCTTAAAGATGGGCCAAAACTGTGCACATGCGCGCGCACACGCGGACTCGGACGATGCGGGCAACGGCTTCGGTGGCGGCGGCGGCGCGGGGGCGGTCGCGTCGAGGGCGTCCGGAGGTCGGCGGCGCCGGGGTGGGGTCGACGTTGGGCTGTCACGACCCGATTTCGTGGAATCGTTGGGGCGTCCCCCGAATCGTGATGTCGTGTAGGCCTGGGGTTGCGCCCGCGCAAGGCTAAAGTATTTTGCATAACGAGCACATATTCAGAGTATGCAGATAAATTAAAACACAGATTTGAAACATGAAAAAGTTCTCTTTATTGATAATGAACATCTATTACAAACTCTTGAACGAGTCAGCTAATATGCCAAACGGGCTTACAAAAGTGTTGACTCAAAATGAGATAGCAGTCCTGTATATTACATCCCTTTACTAAACTTCAAAATGTATAGACCTCTAGGCTGGAGGACAACTTTGCCATGGAGCTGTATTGTGTATGAAGAGTTGCAAGCTCCTTGTCTTCAAAATGCTTCAAAGGGGCGCGATGAAGATGCGCCAACAGCTGGACTGGATCGGGAAGACGACTTCGGCTCCTCGCTCGGTTTGTCTTGGTGCGGAGAACCTGTTTCAACGAGGGTCAGTATGTCAAAACATTCTGGTGAAGGCGAGCTAACCGAACTATACCAATCAACACGTTGTTTTAATGAAGCATGCATATTATTTGTGGGTTTCTATCTTGCCTTAGTTCATTTACAAGTAAGCAGCATATAGAATTTACTGAAATGAACTTGCCACCGTTCGGTAGATTTTACCTGCCCGTCTGAACAACCTGCACAATACATACTATGCCTTCCCTGCCACGAAGACAAAGTTAGTTTGCAACAGGTTTAAATATACACGATGATCACTGGCTTGATTGCCATAATGGACTAGTCTGTGACGAAGATGGTTTGCTACGTGCAAGTACGTGAGGTGCCGCATACCACCCCGTCCAAGTATGTGAGACTAAACGTGAGTTCTGTCCGGAGTCAGAACGGTGCCAGTGCCCCAGCAGCCGCCCGCAGGAACTATACCTTGTGCACAAGTTGTCCGTGATCGAACATTAACCATCATTCGCCCGGAGGCTACGTTAACAATCATTCGCCCGGAGGCTACGTGAGCACAAGACAAGCAGTATTGCATGATTCGTTTTTACATTGCATCTATGTTCAATTCATATATCGGGACAATATAAAGAAGAAGTATACATTCAAACTTGTATCTATGCATATGATGAACATTCCTAACGAACAAGCATGCAAAGATATAACCGTTCACAAGTTTGATTGACAAGCAGTATTATCCAAGTCTATTCTCTTTTTATCTTGGTATCTTTTATTATTACTTGGTATCGTCTGATCGGGGCAACAAGAATGCAAGAGTTTTAGATGTGAAGACTTGGAAGCAGGGCTAGCTAATCGGGATGGTAGCCAGTCACTTAGTAGTTGGAAGGTAGAAGAAAAGAGGCGCTTCACGACTCCGCTCGCAAGCCGCCTACTGCTCGTTCACCTGCATTGCATGAACTGCTCGATCAATACTCCTTCCACTCTTTCTAATATCGGAAATGAAGTGCGATTCAATGAACGAAAATAATGAAATCATCGAAACCGTTCAAGAAAACCCAAGCAAAATCCAAAAGCAACTCAAAGCACGAAAGCAACAAGCGACATCGAAATCCGAGGCAATAAAAGATAACAGCGGAGAGGTCCCTCCAGACTTTGCCGCTAAGTCGATCCCGGGGGCACGGTCCACTGAATATGGAAATTGATTCCGAAGAAACAAATCCATAACGAGGACGAGTTCTTGTTTCAATCTACCCCGATCAAACGATACTGTCTTGTGTTTCTTAGCCGCGCTCCCCGCACCGGGGGAAACGGGACACTATATCCTACCCAACCAATTGGAAGTTTTGTCCTGAAACTTAGGAATAGAACCTACCGTTAGTGAACGTTACGTTGGGGATGTCGAGCAGAGTAATTGGGGCAGTCACAAATTTTGTGGTTTGCATCACCACAGATGAGACATAATCCTTGTTTTAAACGATATTCGTTGGCCAGGTGCCCTAGCTTCTTGCAGAAGTGACATAGCTGCCCTGGTTTCCCTCTCTGCGAACCACCGTTGTTGGGGCGCTTTGCAGCGGTGTTTCCTCCTTCATTGCTATGGCGTTTGTGACTGGATGCATGCACAACGCCAGTGGAAACGTGAGGATATTGCGGTTCAAGAGATAGGACATGATTCATGACTTCCCACATTATACCGTACTGATGAACGACCACGTACGCATGGATGGCAGGGCGTAGTCCACCTTCAAACCTTCTAGCTTGACTCGCTATATCAGGTAAATAGGCCCTAGCGAATTTGGAGAGTCGGTTGAATTCGGCGGAGTACTGTTTAACTGTCTTGCTGCCTTACCTCAGTTGCACGAACTCGTTCTCCATTTGACGTTGTACTAGAGGGGGTATAAACTCCTCTTCGAACGCGGAATGAAAAGTCGTCCACGAGATCGCCTCCTCTCCGTGATTAAATTGAAGAGATCGTCGATGCACGTTCCACCAATCGTGCACGTTGAGGCGGAGCTGTAGTTGCATGCAGGCGACACGCTTCTCTTCGGGGACCACTAGCAGAGCGAAGTGGTCTTCAAATTCGGCCAGCCAATCTAGGGCCACGATCGGTTCCTCAGTCCCGTTGAATGGAGTGTTACAGACTTTCTTGAAGTGGCCAAAGTCGATGGCAGTCACTTCCATCGGCCTTGGAATTTACGGTGTCTCAACTTCAAGCACGGGCTCTTCCACCTGAGTCATTGCTATTGCAGCAGAATGGTTGGAAGCCAAAGTCCGAACGATTTGTTGCAGGGCATCTACCTGCTTTTGTTGGACTGGGAATCGGGCCTCTAGATTGCTTTCAAACTTGGCTTGGCGAGCATCATCTCTTTGTCGTTGCAATTCTAACATTTGCATTATCCGATCAAGCGGATCAACTTGAGATATACCCTGCTGGCTCTGAGAGCTTCCCGAAGTGCCCGAACTACTTTTTTGGCCTTGTGTTTCGTCCGGTGCTAGCGCTGCAGATTGCGCTATTGTCATTCCTTTAAAAGAAGGTAAATTACATTAGAATCATAATGTATTATGGACTTATTGCATAAACGTATCTCATTTTGGCCTAGAGAGTTCAAGAGTTCGCACTGGAATTTTGATCGTTAAAGAAACTTTTCCAGTACGAGAGTCTAAGGAACTTGAATCTGTGCTCTGATACCATTATGTCACGACCCGATTCCGTGGAATCGTTGGGGCGTCTCCCGAATCGTGATGTTGTGCGGGCCTGGGGTTGCGCCCGCACAAGGCTAAAGTATTTTGCATAACGAGCACATATTCAGAGTACGCAGATAAATTGAAACACAGATTTGAAACATGGAAAAGTTCTCTTTATTGATAATGAACATATATTACAAACTCTTGAACGAGTCAGCTAATATGCCGCACGGGCTTACAAAAGTGTTGACTCAAAATGAGATAGCAGTCTTGTACATTATATCCCTTTACTAAACTTCAAAATATATAGACCTCCAGGCTGGAGGACAGCTTTGCCACTGAGATGCATTGTGTATGAAGAGTTGCAAGCTCCTTGTTTTCAAAATGCTTCAAAGGGGCGCGATGAAGATGCGCCAACAGCTGGACTGGATCGGGAAGACGACTTCGGCTCCTCGCTCGGTTCGCCTTGGTGCAGAGAACCTGTTTCAACGAGGGTCAGTATATCGAAACATACTGGTGAAGGCGAGCTAACCGAACTATACTAATCAATATATTATTTTAATGAAGCATGCATATTATTTTTGGGTTTCTATCTTGCCTTAGTTTATTTACAAGTAAGCATCATATAGAATTTACTGAAATAAACTTGCCACCGTTCGGTGGATTTTACCTGCCCGTCTGAACTACCTGCACAATACTTACCATGCCTTCACTGCCACGAAGACACAAGTTAGTTTGCAACAGGTTTAAATATACACGATGATCACTGGCTTGATTGCCATAATGGACTAGTCTGTGACGAAGATGGTTTGCTACGTGCAAGTACGTGAGGTACCGCATACCACCCCGTCCAAGTACGTGAGACTAAACGTGAGTTCCGTCCAGAGTCGGAACGGTGCCAGTGCCCCAGCAGCCGCCCGCAGGAACTATACCTTGTGCACAAGTTATCTGTGATCGAACATTAACCATCATTCGCCTGGAGGCTACGTTAACAATCATTCGCCCGGAGGCTACGTGAGCACAAGACAAGTAGTATTGCATGATTCATTTTTACATTGC
This sequence comes from Iris macrosiphon, assembly GCA_036927795.1. Lineage (NCBI taxonomy): Eukaryota > Viridiplantae > Streptophyta > Magnoliopsida > Asparagales > Iridaceae > Iris > Iris macrosiphon. The sequence goes on from JAYESA010000018.1 coordinate 104,820,447, forward strand.
ATCTACGTTTAATTCATGCATCGGGATAATATAAAGGAGAAGTATACATTCAAACTTGTATCTATGCATATGATGAACATTCCGAACGAACAAGCATGCAAAGATATAACCGTTCACAAGTTTGATTGACAAGCAGTATTATCCAAGTCTATTCTCTTTTTATCTTGGTATCTTTTATTATTACTTGGTATCGTCTGATCGGGGCAACAAGAATGCAAGAGTTTTAGATGTGAAGACTTGGAAGCAGGGCTAGCTAATCGGGATGGTAGCCACTCACTTAGTAGTTGGAAGGAAGAAGGAAAGAGGCACTTCACGACTCCGCTCGCAAGCCGCCTACTGCTCGTTCACCTGCATTGCACGAACAGCTCGATCAATACTCCTTCCACTCTTTCCAATCTCGGAATTGAAGTGCGATTCAATGAACGAAAACAATAAAATCATCGAAACCGTTCAAGAAAACCCAAGCAAATTTCAAAACCAACTCAAAGCACGAAAGCAACAAGCGACATCGAAATCTGAGGCAATAAAAGATAACAGCGGAGAGGTCCCTCCTGACTCTGCCGCTAAGTCGATCCCAGGGGCACGGTCCACTGAATATGGGAATTGATTCCGAAGAAAATAATCCATAACGAGGACGAGTTCTTGTTTCAATCTATCCCGATCGAACGATACCGTCTTGTGTTTCTTAGCCGCGCTCCCCGTACCGGGGGAAACAGGACGCTACATGGGCTAGGGTTAGGGTTTAGTTGAGTTAGGGTTTGGGTTTAGAAATTTAGATTGAAATAGAATTATATGTATATGTGTATATATATAGATAGGGAGAAGGGAAGAGGGGGAAGCCTCTGCGGGTGTTGCTGTGGGAATTTGGGTAGTTTAGGTGGGTAGGGGATTAGAAAGTAGTTTAGGTTAGTTATTAATTAGGTTTTTAGTTATATTTTCTTTTCTTTTCTCTTTTTCTTTTCCTTTTCTTTTTTTTTTGTTTTTCATTTCATTTCTTTTCTTATTTATTTACATTATTATTATTACTAATAATAATAATAATATTATTATTATTATTGCTATTATTATTATTATTATTATTAATATTATTATTATTATTATTTCTTATTAATAGCCATATATTTATTTATATAGATGAGGCTAAAAATCCAAAAATAATATTTGCACACCAAATAAATTCTAGAAAAATTACTTTGTACAGCTTTAACAAAATACTACACCCAAAATATTTTATGTAAATATTTTATAATTAATAATTAGATATTTATCTAGTTACAATAAATTATATAATTATATCTTCTAATTAACTAAGTAATTAATTAAATGGTTATCCACAAGGCAGGTAATAGAAAATAATATGCATGTCTATAAAAGGAAAAATGCCTAACTTGGCACGAGAAATTATGGGATGCTAATTGCAGGAAGTTGGGGTTGAAAAATAACCACAATGAAATTATATATATAATACCTAAATAATTAACCCATAATCTATGGTTGTTACACAAATGTTATACTAACATCAAGGGGTTGAATTTCTGTGCCACAAAAAGATCCTACAAGTAGCGTCTCCTGTGTAGTCTACTTCCTATGAAGAGAGATACAGATTTTGGGGCCATCCTATATTATTAATGTCCAAACCATTGTGAAGTGTCATAATAAAATTATTGGAATTTATAGTTTAAAAAATAAATTAAAACAATTATATTAATTACAAAATACCTATTTTTGGGTAAGGGGGTTTACAATCTACCCAACTTAAAATAATTTCGTCCTCAAAATTAAAAATAAGGCATGAATTGCTAAGTTCTTCACATTCGTATATAAGGCAAGTCTATCACAATCTCTTCCAAAAATTTAAATAACAAAATATATTCAAATCTATCGCAGTCACTTCAAAATTAAAATAATCACTGTTCAATCAAAATTTAACCAATCATAATCTCTTCTCGATTTTTAAATAATCAACATCCAAATCTAATTCATATCTATATGACATTCCACATCAAGATTTATATCACAATTTCTAACTATCATAATCCCCTCTAGAAGAAATTCTAATCAAATATTATTCCTATTTTTAACTTATGAATTTCGTACTCTTCAAATTTTAAATTCAATTTACATCCTCAATATTTCAAATAGGTGATCCAACAATCAAAATTTAACTTTAATTCAAATCATCAAATTGTAAAATTTTGAATCTAATTCACCAATTGTTCAAGTCTAGAATTCTATATTTATTCTCAAAATTTAAATCGATGGTTCAACCTTCAATATTCAAAATTTAAATCATGTGCTCAAAGTATAAATATTTGGTCCGCAATATCAAGATTCCAAAATTTTATTCAATCATTATCATCTTAATCATTCTTCAAAAAATCTCTCAAAATTAAAATGACTTAAATCTCTTAATCTAATCTTACTTGATCATAATCTAAAAATTTTACCTCAAGTTGACAATGCGACTTCTACCCAACTTAGAATTTATCCATCTATCATATAAGGCTATACATTTAAGAAAATTATTCTTTAAATTATTTAATCGTGTCATTCAATCCTCAAAAATTTTAACACCAAATATATCATATGTGATGTGCCCTTAATTACAAAAGATAGTCACCAAATAATATGATTAGCCTATGGGGTATATCTAGTACTCTCTATGTATCAAACTTATACTAAGCACGAGCGTTCGTCTTCCCGAAATAGGGGAAGACGGAGAAAAATAATAAAATTTTTAAGGAGGAGGTGATAGAATACAAGTACGAGGTTTAAGGAGATTAAAGAATTCAAAAAGAGAGTTGTCAAGGCAGTTGTGGATTGAAATCCTAATTTGGTAAATTCTTATTCGCATGTTCATATCAGTACAGTTATTCAACTCATATGATATGCTCTAATCTGTCTAGAGGGCAAGTATATTCATCTAACAAGTTGAGTCAACTATATCTCAATCCACGTAAAGTAGTCATGCTGTAAACCCCCTGAATTTTCACAATTATTAAAACTAGGATTTTTTACAATTTCTGGAATTTTCTGGAAATTTTCTGTAATTAAAATCAAGCTTTTAATTATTAAATGATTTTTTTAATTGCTAATAAATCATATTAAAATATTATGGAAATAACATTTTTGGGTGTAAAATGAAAAACTGGACTTAGGATAATTTTTCTGGATTTTTTTGGGCCTCAGACCTATTTTTAAATACCTAAAAACTATTTTAAATAATTAATTAATTAATTAAATGATTTTATTATACTAATTATTATTATTTTTCTTTTTTCTTTTTTCTGTTTTGGGCCGGCCCGGCCCAGTGGACCGACCCAACAGCCCAGCCGGCCCAGCCCCAACCATTATCGGGTCGGGTCGGGGCAGACAACCCGACCCGCTAGCCGCCGCACCCGCCGACCCGTTTCTCCCCCAGCACCCCCCACGACCCCGCCTGACCCGCTCCCCGCTCCGCTTCCGCCGGCCGCGCCGCCCGCCGCTCCACCCGCCTCGCCCCAGTCCGCCCAGACTTCCGCAGCAGCCGCCATGCCATCTCCTCCTCCCTCCTCCACCGTCTCCGGCGTCCCCGACTCTAGCAGCAGCGGCAGCAACTTCCCCCCTTCGAGCCGCCTCCGGCCAGCCGTTCCCGGCGTGCCGTCGACCACCAGCCGTGTCCCAGCAAGCCGGCGAACCGCCCCCAGCCTCCCCGGCGTTCCTCCGGCCGGACCGCCGCCGGCAGCCCCCAAACCCTAAAACCCTAATTTCCCAAATTCGTCGTGTCGTGTCGGACACGACACGGACACGAAAATTTCCTGTTTTTCGAGCCCTGTTCAGGTACTCATATCTTTCTCCTCGCTGCCCCATTTTCAATTCCGTAAATTACGTTGTGAAGCCTGTATGACCCTCTCGGTGCCCGGACAAACCGCTCGGGGCATCGCGTCCTATGGTGATCGCACACCGCGATCCAAAAACAGGAAAAATATTAACCCGATTCACCCCGGAACTGGGTACGCCCCGCCAAACGGGACGACTTGGTCGCGTGCGGTCTTCACAGATACGTGCGCGCCGTCGATACGGACGTGTGAGATTTTGCGGAAGCTGATTCGGGTGTGCGTGCACACCAAAATCAACGCGTATCCGCGGACATCGCCCCGTATCCGACTTTTCTGCAATTCACCCTAACTTCGTGCACACACGTCGGATCGAGACGAAACTTGTGCCATGGGACTCGTAGCGATACGCTGGTCCTGTGGGTCAAGTTTGGTTCGATTCTGAGAACGTTGACGAAATTGTGTGTCGTGGGCCCCATAGGCCCCGCTCGACGGGCGATTTCGTGATCGGCTCATCGGAATCCAATTCTGTAAGTTCCGTTGGGTTCGTATCATCGTTCCTGACCTATTGACACTAAGTTTGGTGAATTTGGAGACCTTTGACCCTGACACATTTTTCGGTGCAAAGCGGGTCCACCGGCGGACCCCGTTTTGACCCGAAACTGTCGTTTCTGCCCTTATCTCGAAATTGGACCCAAGGATAGGCATTTCTAGCTATTTGACATCTTTTGAGCATGATGGTAATGTTTATTTCAGTATTTGGACTCATTTCTGGAAAATTTCCCCGAGATACAAACTATATTTGGATCCAAACATCAGGCAAGTACCTGCACTTCAAGTTTAATCTTTATATTGTGATAATTAATTTTTTGCTCTACTAGTACCCTTGATGATTACACATAGTGTTAGAATATTGGATTTTATGTCTTGAATACTGGAGTTCATGTCTTGTTTTTCATGTCGGGTGGGAGAATACTAGAAGGCATGTAGTTTACCCTTCCCCCTGCCGTGTTTAATAGCTGTTGGTACGCGACTGTACCCTCAGCCGAATCTCGATTATTCCTATTTAATAGCTGTTTATGACGGCCGGATTAGCCTTATAAACCCCTACATGCCAACTATGTATTCTACAACAAACACAAGTTCACACAGATAGCTTCTGGTCTTGTTATAGTTCTTGCTGACTGTTGTAGTTTCATTTCCTGTCTTATTTATTCCTGTTCTCTCATATCCCTGTTTATAGCATTAACTCTTAGTTATTGTTGTTTCTTTTATGCATATTCTCAATATGATACTCAGTCTAATTGTCATAAATATTTAGTTTAATCTTGTTGTGCATTGTGTACTTTGCTCCTTTCCTGACTGGATCCGTTGATTTAGGCGATGATGAGGACTTCGCCCCTACCTATTATGGCCCCTATGAGGGAACAGATGACACATATGAGGAGCCAGCTCCCACCCAGGAGACCACTGCTGCAGAGTAGTTAGCAGTAGCTATTTTATTTCATGCTCTTTATCTTAGTAATCGGGTTTATCCCCGATTTTATTTCTGGATTCTGTATTAAACATTTGATCTGTTGTCACATTTATTTCATTTGAAATCTTAAGCATCTTTTTCCTATTATTATCTTGCCTATTTTATTTGTGAATGAGCTAGATTAGTTAACTGTGGATTGGACCTAGACAGCGTACTACCGCCGACTCTGCGGCGTAGGCTGGACGTACCCACGCACTCGTGCCCGAATTTCCGGGTGCGGGTTGTGACACATTTTTATGGTGGCCCATTCAGGTCAAGTATCCATAAATAGGGTAATACCCTAGGACAGGGTATGGAATAGGATTGAGGATTCTAGGAAAAGCTCATTCACAGAATAGGATCTTCATATCATTTCTGATCAATTTTTCTATCGCCCTTAATTTCCAAGTAATCTATTCTGATCTTCCTATTCCTTAATCTTACAGAATGGTCCAGATAAGGAACACAGTAGGAGGCACATCAGAACCAGCTGAGCAGAATGTGCCCGAAACTCTTGCACTCCCGTCGCCTCCATCTACTCCAGCAGTTACTCTAGATGGGGCACAGCTACTCGGAGTGTTCCAGGGACTCGTAGAATCCCAGAAAGAACAGACTGCACTTCTACGAACCAGCCTCTCAGAAGCTCTTAGGTCCCAGGAGTCGCCACACAAGAGGCCAGGGAGTGCCAAAGACTTCAAGAACCTTAAACCCCTGGAATTCTACGGAACTGAGGGCATTCTCTATGCCGATGAGTGGATAGAGAATGTCGAGAGACTCCTGAAGACCGCTCGGGTCCCTGATGATCTCAAAGTGGAGTCCGCAAGCCTGCAACTGTTCGACATAGCTCGGACCTGGTTCAGAGATGAACCCCAACTATCTGCTCCTGACCTCACCTGGGAGGACTTCAAGAGGCTATTCAAGGAGAAATTCTACCCCAAATTGGCTCGGGAAGCTCTCGAAAGCCAATTCGAGAGACTGAAACAAGGTAACCTATCTGTTGATGAGTACACTGCTGAATTTAGCAGGTTGAGCCACTTTGCAGAGTACATGGTTCGTACTCCAGAGGACAGAGCCCGTAGATTCAAGAAGGGGCTGTCTCCGGATATTCGCCTTGCTGTCACCACTAGCCGAGCTCGCACCTACGAGGAAATCCTGAGCATGGCACAAGGCATTGAGAGAGACATGGGGCATAAACTAAAGCGAGAGAGAGATACCGGAAATGCGGGACCCAAGAAACGCCCATTCCAACAACAACAACAGCAGAGGGCCCCGCAGCAAACTCAGTGTCCTCTCCCTCGAGCTCCAACACCCCAACACCAGGCTCAAGGACAGAACCAACAAGCTGCCGCTTGTAACTTTTGCCAAAAACTAGGTTACACTTGGCAAGTCTGCAGGAAGAGGCTAGGTGTCTGCCTCTACTGCGGCTCAGCAGCGCATCAAATGAGAGACTGTCCTGCTGCTCAAGGACGCCCAGTCGCACCAAAGGCTCCAGTCCAGGCCAGGTCCCCAGCAGCACAGCAAAGGGGACCCCCGCTTCCAACTCAACAACAACGCTTTGCTCAGCACCAACAGCAGCAACAGAGGGGTGCACCTCAGCAAGGCCGTACTTTTGCAATGACTCTGGAAGAAGCTGAAGCCACAGCAGACGTGATCACAGGTTCCGTGCTTATAAATTCAATACCAGCCATTACTTTATTTGATTCTGGAGCTTCACATTCATTCATGTCAGTAGATTTTCTTATGAAGCATAGCTTAATCACTGAACCCCTTAGGAATTGTTATAAGATCATTACCGGTGGAGGAATTATCCCGGTTAGTGATGCATGTAACGATTGTCCTATTACATTATGTGGAAGAGAACTATATGCTAGGCTACTCGTAATGCCAGTTCCCAGTTTTGACATTATACTGGGTATGGATTGGTTGAGTCAACACCATGCCACTATAGACTGTCACAGAGGTAGTGTAATCTTCAGGCCCCCTGACAAGCCAGAATTTGAATTTGCTAGAGGTTCTAGAGAAATGGGTAGTAACAAAATTTGTGGAGCCCTAGTAACAGAAGAATTGCCACTACCTATCATCTCCGAATATCTTGATGTCTTCCCTGAGGATCTCCCAGGCTTACCCCCAGATCGAGAAGTTGAATTCTCTATTGACTTAGTACCGGGAGCAGCGCCAGTATCTCAAAATCCCTACAGAATCAACAAGAAAGAGATAATAGAACTAAATGAGCAGATAAAAGAGTTAGAAGACAAATGCTTCATTAGGTCTAGTGTCTCACCCTGGGGAGCTCCAGTATTATTTGTGCCCAAGAAGGATGGAACATCCCGAATGTGTATTGACTATAGGGCCTTGAATGCCTTAACAATTAAGAATAAGTATCCCCTACCCAGGATAGATGACTTATTTGATCAGTTAAGTGGAGCTCGGGTATTTTCAAAGATTGACTTGAGGTATGGTTACCACCAAGTAAGGGTGAGGAAGGAAGACATCCCTAAAACTGCTTTCAATACCCGGAACGGACACTACGAATTCTTAGTAATGTCGTTCGGGTTGACGAATGCTCCAGCAGTTTTTATGAACTTAATGAACAGAGTCTTTCAGCAATATCTAGACAAATTTGTAGTGGTCTTTATTGATGATATTTTGATCTACTCCAAGACCCCCAAAGAACATGAAGAACACTTGAGGCTAGCATTGGAGACTTTGAGGAAGGAAAAACTTTATAGAAAATTATCTAAATGTGCATTCTTCCTAGACAAAGTAGAATTTTTGGGACATGTTGTGACTGGAGATGGGATAGCAGTAGATCCCAAGAAGATAGCGGCAGTAGAATTATGGCCCACTCCAGACTCTGTAGCGGAGATTAGAAGCTTCCTGGGACTAGCTGGCTACTATCGGAAGTTTGTGAAGGACTTTGCTAGAATTGCTGAACCCATGACAAAATTAACAAGGAAGGATGAAGAGTTCACCTGGACTGAGGAATGTCAGCATGCTTTTGAGGAATTGAAGAAAAGGCTGACTACTGCCCCTATTCTGACCTTATCTTCTGGAACCGGAGGATTCGCTATATATAGCGATGCTTCTGGAAAAGGTCTAGGTTGTGTATTGGAGCAGAACAAGAAAGTAATAGCGTATGCCTCTAGACAGCTTCGACCTCATGAAAAGAACTATCCAACTCATGATTTAGAATTAGCAGCTGTTATCTTTGCTCTTAAGCTATGGAAGCATTATCTTTATGGAGAAAAGGTGGAAATATTTACAGACCATAAAAGTCTAAAATATATCTTCACTCAGAAAGAGCTGAACATGAGGCAAGAAGGTGGCTGGAACTAATGAAAGATTTTGATATCACCCTTCAGTATCATCCTGGGAAGGCCAATGTAGTTGCTGATGCTCTAAGCAAATATCCTATGGCGATGTACTTGACTATGGACCGACACTTGCTCGAGGACTTGGAAAGTTTGGGTATTGAGGTAATTATCCCAGGAAAAGAAGGCCAAATGATGAACTTGCAGATTCAGTCTACCTTAATAGATAAGATCAAGGAGACTCAGTTTCAAGACGAAGGCCTGCGAAGCCTTCGAGGTCAAGTGCAAGCTGGATTAGTGGAGGATTTCAAAGTTCATGAAGATGGATCACTGAGGCATGGAGATAGATTATGTGTACCTCAAGGAGATATAAGGGAAGAAATTATGCAAGAAGCGCACAGATCGCAATACTCTATACATCCAGGAGCCAACAAGATGTACAAGGACCTGAGGACGCATGTTTGGTGGCATGGCATGAAAAGAGAAGTAGCCAGATTCGTATCTCGTTGCTTAGTATGCCAACAAGTCAAGGCTGAAAGACAAAGACCTGGGGGATTGCTTCAACCACTACCCATTCCGGAGTGGAAGTGGGAACATATTACAATGGATTTTATTTCTGGGCTTCCAAGGACACCTAGTGGTAAGGATGCAATCTGGGTGATAGTAGATAGACTGACCAAATCTGCACATTTTCTACCTTTCAAAGTAGGGCTATCTACAGAAAAGTTGGCAGATTTATATATCAGACATATTGTTAAATTGCATGGGGTTCCAGTAAGTATTGTCTCCGACCGAGATTCAAGATTCACCTCTCACTTCTGGAAGAGCTTACAAGCCAGCTTGGGGACTCAACTCAAATTCAGCACAGCTTATCATCCCCAAACCGATGGACAATCGGAATGTACAATCCATACACTTGAAGATATGCTTCGTACATGTGTTCTGGATTTTGGAGGATCTTGGGAAGACTATCTACATCTTGTGGAGTTCTCTTATAATAACAGTTACCAAGCAAGTATTGAGATGACTCCATTTGAAGCTCTATATGGCCGAAGATGTCGTACCCCGCTATCATGGGACGACGTTGGAGAAAGAGCCCTACTGGGACCAGAGATGGTGATCGATTCAACTGAGAAGGTAAAACAAATAAGGGATAGACTTCGAGTGGCTCAAGACCGGCAACGACATTGGGCAAATAACCACCGAAGGCCCTTGGAATTTGAGGTAATTAAATTTATGAAATTCAAGTTAATTTAAACATTTTGATTATGGAACTAAGACTTGATTATGACTTTATTAAAGGTTGGAGAACTGGTATTCTTGAAGATATCTCCGACACGTGGTACCATTAGGTTCGGAAGGAGTGGAAAACTCAGCCCGAGATTTATTGGACCTTTTAGGTTCTGAATTTTCACAATTAGGTTCTGAATTTTCACAATTATTAAAACTAGGATTTTTCACAATTTCTGGAATTTTCTGAAAATTTTCTATAATTAAAATCAAGATTTTAATTATTAAATGATTTTTTTAATTGTTAATAAATTATATTAAAATATCATGAAAATAATATTTTTGGGTGTAAAATGAAAAACTGGACTTAGGGTAATTTTTCTGGATTTTTTTGGGCCTCAGACCTATTTTTAAATGCCTAAAAACTATTTTAAATAATTAATTAATTAATTAAATAATTTTATTATACTTATTATTATTATTTTTCTTTTTTCTTTTTTTTGCTTTGGGCCGGCCCGGCCCAGTGGACCGGCCCAACAGCCCAGCCCCAACCATTACCGGGTCGGGTCGGGTCAGACAACCCGACCCGCTAGCCGCCGCACCCGCCGACCCGTTTCTCCCCCAGCACCCCCCCCCCCCCGACCCCGCCTGACCCGCTCCCCGCTCCGCTTCCGCCGGCCGCGCCGCCCGCCGCTCCACCCGCCTCGCCCCAGCCCGCCCAGACTTCCGCCGCAGCCGCCACGCCATCTCCTCCTCCCTCCTCCACCGTCTCCGGCGTCCCCGACTCTAGCAGCAGCGGCAGCAACTTCCCCGCTTCGAGCCGCCTCCATCCAGCCGTTCCCGGCGCGCCGCTGACCATCAGCCGTGTCCCAGCAAGCCGGCGAACCGCCCCGAGCCTCCTCGGCGTTCCTCCGGTCGGACCGCCGCCGGCAGCCCCCAAACCCTAAAACCCTAATTTTCCAAATTCGTCGTGTCGTGTCGGACATGACACGGACACGAAAATTTCTTGTTTCTCGAGCCCTGTTCAGGTACTCATATCTTTCTCCTCGCTGCCCCGTTTTCAATTCCGTAAATTGCGTTGTGAAGCCTGTATGACCCTCTCGGTGCCCGGACAAACCGCTCGGGGCATCGCGTCCTATGGTGATCGCACACCGCGATCCAAAAACAGGAAAAATATCGACCCGATTCACCCCGGAACTGGGTACGCCCCGCCAAACGGGATGACTTGGTCCCGTGCGATCTTCATAGATATGTGCGCGCCGTCGATACGGACGTGTGAGATTTCGCGGAAGCTAATTCGGGTGTGTGTGCACACCGGAATCAACGCGTATCCGCGGACATCGTCCCGTATCCGACTTTTCTACAATTTACCCTAACTTCGTGCACACACGTCGGATCAAGACGAAACTTGCGCCATCGGACTCGTAGCGATATACTGGTCCGGTGGGTCAAGTTTGGTTCGATTCTGAGAACATTGACGAAATCGTGTGTCGTGGGCCCCACAAGCCCTGCTCGACGGGTGATTTCGTGATCGGCTCATCGAAATCTAATTCTGGAAGTTCCGTTGGGTTCGTATCATCGTTCCTGACCTGTTGACACTAAGTTTGGTGAATTTGGAGATATTTGACCCTGACAAATTTTTCGGTGCAAAGCGGACCCACCAGCGGACCCCGTTTTGACCCGAAACTGCCGTTTCTGCCCTTGTCTCCAAATTGGACCCAAGGACAGGTGTTTCTAGCTATTTGACATCTTCTGAGCATGATGGTAATATTTATTTCAGCATTTGGACTCATTTCTGGAAAATTTCTCCGAGATACAAACTATATTTGGATCCAAACATCAGGCAAGTACCTGCACTTCAAGTTTAATCTTTATATTATGATAATTAATTCCCTGCTCTACTAGTACCCTTGATAATTACACGTAGTGTTAGAATACTGGATTTTATATCTTGAATACTGGTGTTCATGTCTTGTTTTTCATGTCGGGTGGGAGAATACTAGAAGGCATGTAGTTTACCCTTCCCCCTGCCGTGTTTAATAGTTGTTGGTACGCGACTGTACCCTCAGCCAAATCTCGATTATTCCTGTTTAATAGCCGTTTATGACGGCCGGATTAGCCTTATAAACCCCTACATGCCAACTATGTATTCTACAACAAACACAAGTTCACACAGATAGCTTCTGGTCTTGTTATAGTTCTTGCTGACTGTTGTAGTTTCATTTCCTGTCTTATTTATTCCTGTTCTCTCATATCCCTGTTTATAGCATTAACTCTTAGTTATTGTTGTTTCTTTTATGCATATTCTCAATACGATACTTAGTCTAATTGTCATAAATATTTAGTTTAATCTTATTGTGCATTGTGTACTTTGCTCCTTTCCTGACTGGATCCGTTAATTTAGGCGATGATGAGGACTTCGCCCCTACCTATTATGGCCCCTATGAGGGAACAGATGACACATATGAGGAGCCAGCTCCCACCCAGGAGACCACTGCTGTAGAGTAGTTAGCAGTAGCTATTTTATTTCATGCTCTTTATCTTAGTAATCGGGTTTGTCCCCGATTTCATTTCTGGATTCTGTATTAAACATTTGATCTGTTGTCACATTTATTTCATTTGAAATCTTAAGCATCTTTTTCCCATTATTATCTTGCCTATTTTATTTGTGAATGAGCTAGATTAGTTAACTGTGGATTGGACCTAGACAGCGTACTACCATCGACTCTGCGGCGTAGGCTGGACGTACCCACGCACTCGTGCCCGAATTTTCGGGTGCGGGTCGTGACAAATGCGAAGAGCGAACCACGTGCACTAAGGTTAGCTAACCATAATACACTGATTCTAAATAGACAATTATAATAATGTATGCATCCAATAATACATATGTCATGAACAAGCTCGATAAAAGCATAAGCATGCAAAACTAGGCTATAATAGTAGCATAAGTCGAGGTAGTTCAGAAAATATAAGTACGGTGGATTATGATGAAAGAAGGTACAAAATAATTCAAGTACACCAAGAGGATAAGATTCTATATTCTCTACAGTTGCCATACTAACTCCTTGTCTAAGTCTCTAGTCGACCAAATAGGAGTATAGGCCTCGTAGTTCTACAATCTGGATAAACACTATTTTCTTATGCTTGCATATAGTTAATGTCATTTAATTACACTCCATTAATGGGTCAAAAGGACTATGTGATACTAGGTTATGAGGCATACTACCCAACTTCAAAGAATTAACTAATAGTATAACTGCCTTAAGGGGAATCTACAAAAGACCTTGTCCTTGTAAATAAGGTAGAACTCTTATTGGGGTATACGAGGAAAGATCTTGGTACTTATTAGGGTATCCTATTGTATTATATAGATAATGGTCATCTTAAGTCTTAATCATAGTGCTTATAGAACAAAGTGTTAATATTAAGAATGGAGAAGTTACTGGCCCTTAAGTGAAATAGGATATAACCTGTATTGAGATGTGGGTATAAATTACATGATTTAAAAATAAGGGATAATCATAAAATCATAATCTAAATGAACAACTCAACTATCACGTTCTAACTACTAAGCACAAAATTTCAAAATTTAAGATTAACAACTATAATCCTAGCAAACTATATATCCTTAACATAAAAGAAAATCACTTGGCCTACAATCAGAAGAGTTAGGTGGCACGAGTTGAAAGATGAAGGAATGTTTTAGTTGTCGCATAAATAGCGAACGCTAAGGTTTTGGATGAACAAGATATAAAATTAAATAGAGAGCCTCTAGATAATATCATGGTTTCTTAAGGAAAGGTGGTATGCTAACCTCTTTGTTCGAGGTATGATCAAGGTAAATATTATATTCATTCCTCTTGGCTTCCTAAGGTACTGTTCTGCTAATATCAAGACAATAAGCTAAATTTATAGTTCTCTAATACTATCTCACTGTGAGAGTTAGGTTTAGTCCTAATATTCAACCTTGGATTTATATTGGTTCCTCAATGCTAGGGTCAAACAGTATAGTCAAATTTCTAACTAACCCTAGTAGTGTCTATACTACTCTCAAGTCATTCATAAATATATCAAGGGATAATGGTCAATTAATCTACAAGAAAAGGATGCTAGGGTTCATTAGGTATGCTAAACTTAGTGATGTGTCAAAATTCTAGTTGTATTCTTAGTAGCAAGGTTATCCTAATTATCATCCTAATAACAAGGATTCCTATATTCTAGCAGAAGGCTATACTCAAGGAACTATTAGAAAAGTACATGAATCAAGCAGGATGCAATTATTTTATTAGAATGGATTGGAAGGAAGGTGAGTCATAGTCAAATGTGGATGAGATCCTATACTCTAATCCTATTTGCAGGCTTGCTCGGTACAGTAACGTAACCGAGACAATATGCTCTCGGCCTGCATAGGCCACCACTAAAATATGTCATGCCCCAGTCCCAAAATATGTAGGACTAGGAATACGTAAGCATGCCAGCCGTATGTATATGAAAACTCCAATATATGAAAACCATAACACATACATACGCTGTATTATGAACAATAAGTCACAAGTGGTATATATATTTGTCACAAGTCATAGGGCATAACTAAATCTCATCCACAGAAATCATAAAGAAATGAATAACCAATCAACTATATGACTAAATCAAGTATAAGATGCTTGATAAGAATAAGTAGTTGGGTGGAGACAAATCCACTACCAAACTAGAATATAAAAGAAACAAAATAATACATCAACTAAGGATCAGAGAGGCTCGATGAGAAGACATCCTCAGAAGATAATGAAGTAGCAAGTCATGATCCGTGCTCCTGCGAATAATCATGATCGTCTACAACTGGAAAGGGACCAGGTCCACAGAGGGACATAACAAGATACATAGAAGCATGCCAATAAAGTACTAAAAATAAACATCCAATGGGTCGCCTAACCGTCTATGTGAATGCACGTTGAGAACAACTTTCCAACAAGTGGGCTATCTGGCTAAAATAGGATTGGAATGATTCTCTCGGAGAATCAGGTGGCCAACAAAGCATGCCATCTTTTGAACGGCAGAGCTCACCTGATAATATATAGGGGTCATCATGACCGCACATCTCCGGCGGAGCATACGGGTTACACAAGGAAAGTACAAAGGAGCCCAAATGCCTTACTTGTGGTTCTCCCCACCCCATGCTCTAAGCATGTCATATCCATGACACGATAATACCTCTAATAACTGCCAAGTCTCCTAGCATACAAATTCTAACAGCAGCTATTCCCTATCGCACGTCCCATACGTACAGGTGGCCAAACCCATCACGCAAGTTCGTGATCTATATGAGACTCACAACTCGTGTAAGAAATGTGTCACAGCCAAATAAATTATAAGAATGTCTCATGATCATGTGGTGGTCTCGTAAAAACTACGTCGACATACATAATATATAATAAAGATAAAATATGACGCCACCGTCGTTGCACCCAAGTTATTCTTGGACGCACAGTTTATATAGCAGTTAAAATAAATAAACTAAATAAAAAAAATAAACTACATGTATCATATGGGATATAAGTCACAGTACAATGGCAAGGTATACTTGCCTGGCAAGAAAGCTACGTAATATAAGTATCCAGACATCAAGCACTAGGGATCAGAAACTATAGCCTCCGAATAAATGTCACTGGATGCTGAAATAAACATCACCAACATTCCCAAAAAAGCGAAATAGTCAGAAAATCCTACCCTTTCGTCTAATTTGGATACAGGGGCAAAACGATAATTTTTGGGTCAAAGTGAGTCCACATGTGGCCACTTTGTACCGAAAAGCGTACCAGGGGTAAATGTCTATAAATGGGACAAATTATAGGTCAAACAAATTCTAAACGTCGATACGAACTCAACGGTATATCTAATTTTGGATTTCGATGAGCCGATCACAAAATCGCCCTAAAAGTCAACCGTGGGGCCCACAAATAGGCGGCTTGGTCAACTGTCTCAGAATTGCATAAAATTTGGGTCACAGGACCAGCAAGATACCACGAATCCAATGGCACAAGTTTTGTTGCGTTTCGACGAGCATATACAAAATGGTGCAGTATTTTGCAAAAGTTGCGATTTGGGGACTTTTTACAGATACATGTTGATTCCGATGTGCACAAACGTCCAAATCAGTTTTCGCGAAAGCCCTCACGTCAGGACATACCATACGCGCCTTTCAGTGTAATTAGCACGTGATGAGACGGTCCCGTTTGGCGGGGCGCACTCTGTATCCTAATTTTCTAATATTTTAAAAATAAGTTTTTGCTCAATTTGGAGGTTGAATAATTTTACACATAGAACATATTAACAAAAACTAAAATAATAGAAAATTTCTCGGTTATATGGAGAAGAATAACCCTTTAATTAGTTTTTGAAAATAATAAACAGGTTGGCGGCAAATTAGGTGTGAACATGGTATTTTCGAGTTAAAATTCTGGACTGTTTTGGTCAGTTTTTCGGTCGATTTTTCGACCGATTCGGGACATGAAAGCTTGTCCCGTTTGAATGAAAATCCTAGAGGGTTAGGTTGTGAACATACACGAATAAACCGCACGCAAAAATAATCAAAATTGAGGGAGATACATCACCTTGAAGATGTGCCAAAACTGCACACACGCGGACTCGGACAGCACCGGCAGCGGCTGTGGCGGCGCGTGGGCGGCGACGTCGAGGGCGGCCGGAGGTCGGCGGCGACGGGGGGGTCAATGTTGGGCTAGGGTTAGGGTTTGATTGAGTTAGGGTTTGGGTTTAGAAATTTATATTGAAATAGTATTATATGTATATGTGTATATATATAGATAGGGAGAAGGGAAGAGGGGGAAGCCTCTGCGGGTGTTGCTGTAGGATTTTGGGTAGTTTAGGTGGGTCGGGGAATAGGAAGTAGTTTAGGTTAGTTATTAATTAGGTTTTTAGTTATATATATTTTTCTTCGCTTTTTTCTTTTCCTTTTCCTTTTCTTTTGTTTTCTTTTTCATTCATTTCTTTTCTTATTTATTTACATTATTATTATTAGTAATAATAATATTATTATTACTACTACTACTACTATTATTATTATTATTATTATTTCTTATTAATAGCCATAAATTAATTTATATAGATGAGGCTAAAAATCCAAAAATAATATTTGCACACCAAATAAATTCTAGAAAATTACTTTACACAGCTTTAACAAAATACTACACCCAAAATATTTTATGTAAATATTTTATAATTAATAATTAGATATTTCTCTAGTTACAATAAATTAAATAATTATATCATCTAATTAACTAAGTAATTAATTAAATGGTTATCCACAAGGCAGGTAATAAAAAATAATATGCATGTCTATAAAAGAAAAAATGTCTAACTTGGCACGAAAAGTTATGGGATGCTAATTGCAGGAAGTTGGGATTAGAAAATAAACACAATAAAATTATATATATAATACCTAAATAATTAACCCATAATCTACGGTTGTTACACTAATGTCATACTAACATCAATGGGTTGAATTTTTGTGCATTGAAAAGATCCTACAAGTAGTGTCTCCCGTGTAGGCTACTTCCTATGAAGGGAGATAGAGATTTTGGTGCCATCTTATATTATTAATGTACAAAACATGGTGAAGTATCCTAATAAAATTATTGGATTGTATGGTTTAAAAAAAATCTAAAACAATTATATTAATTACAAAATACCTATTTTTGGGTGAGGGAGTTTACAAAGGAAGAATAACGCACAAATGTAATAGCGAAGGAAAGAATAAGATACAATCCATAATCTGAAACAATAATACAATACTATCAATCCACCAAAAGAATAGTCTAATAAAGTCCAATACAAATAACTAGACCTCCTTGGGCTCTGCAACTAAGTCCTTCTGGTCTATAGGAGTATCCTCTAAAGGTACGCCGTCCTGCGGCCCGTAGAATGTGTGTCATGTCCCAGTCCCAAAATACATAGGACTAGGACACATAAGCATGCCAGCCGCATATATATGGCAACTCCAATATAAGGAAACCATAACACCTGCGTATGTTGTATCATGAATAATAATTCATAAGTGGTATAAACCTATCACAAGTCACAGTGTATAATCTAATCTCATCCATAGAAAATCAAATATAATGAATTACCAATATCTATAACTAGATGCCAAAATGAAGTATCTAAAGATGACAGTCGGATGGAAACAAATCCACTGTCGAACTAGAATATATAATAAATAAGATAAATATAGTATAAGTACAACATCTACAAATCACGAGACTCGAAGAGAAGACCTTCTCGAAATATAAGTAGCCAGTCCGGTTCTGCGCTCCTGCGAATACTCATGAACATCTACACCTGGAAAGGGACCAGGTCCTCAGAGGGACATAACAAGATACATAGAAGCATGCCATAAAGTAAATACTGAATAAATAAAAGGGGTGCGCTAACTATCTAAGTGAATGCAAATTTAAGGACAACTTTGAGTGTATGGGAAAGTGTAGGCTAGACATATGCTGACGTAATTCATCAATCGGTATGACTGGCTAGTATATGCCACATATGCCCCCATAAAAGGGCACTTTATAATAATGTCCATCTCCGAAGAGTATGGCATCTGTATAATATATCGTCCATATTGCTCCGAAGAACGTGGCATCAGTATAGTATATTGTCCGTATCGCTCCGAAGAACGTGGCATCAATATAGTATATATCGTCCATATCACTCCGTCGAGTGTGGCATCAGTATAAAGAAAGTGGGGTGTCCCATACACCTACAAGTCGTCCTCTCCGCCCAATGTAGATATACAAGTCATGAACATGACATAGACATCTCGTACTATAATGCAAGTCTCTTTAGAAATAAACAACTAAGCTAAATACCGTTACACGTGTTGCTCACACCAATGTCCAGTCAAGTATGAGGCACGCGTCCCTACATGAACTCACTCTGTGACGTGTAATGATACGTGTCAAGTCCTGGGGAGTCATACCAATAATTCCACAACTTTAGGTGGGTCTACTAGACACTAGGTCAGACACAAGTCCAAACGTCAACGCCTTCGTTAACTGCACCCGAGTCTCTCTCGGACGCGCACAGTTATATAATATAAACATACAACTAATAATAAAGAATTTAAACTGTACAACAAGGCAAGGTATACTTGCTCGGCAAGAGAGCTGCAAAGTGTAATATCCAGATGTCAAACACTAAGAGTCAAAAACTACGGTCTCAGAATGAACGTCTCCGGATGCTGAAATAAACATCACCAACGTTCCCAGAATAATCAAAATAGCTAGAAAACACTACCCTTTCGTCCAATTTGGACACAGGGAGAAAACAATAATTTTGGGTCAAAGCGAGCTCCACACGTGGGCAACTTTGTACTGAAAAATGTGCCAGGGGTAAAGGCCTCTAAATAGGACAAATTAAAGGTCAAAATAATTCTAAACGTCAGTACTAACTCAACAGTATGTCCAAATATGGATTTTGGTAAGCCAAACACAATTTTGCCCAAAAAGTCAACCGTGGGGCCCGCCAAATAGGCAACTTGGTCAACTGTCTCTGAATTGCGTGAAATTTGGGTCATAGGACCAGCGCGATATCACGAGTCCAGTGGCGCAAGTTTTATTGCATTCTGATGAGCATGCACTAAATGGCGCAGGGTTTTGCAAAAGTTGTGATACGAAGAATTTTTTGTGGATACGGGCTGATTCCGACGCGCACACACGTCCGAATCAGTTTTCGCGAATTCCCACACGTCTGGGTATACTGTGCGCACCTTTCGGTATACTTGGTATATGACAGGATGGTTCCGTTTGGCGGGGCGCGCTCCGTATTATAAATTTTTGTGTTTCGAAAAACAGGTTTTTATGGGTTTTTATCCTAATTTAATTCTGCATATAGCATCAAATAAAATAATATAATTGACAGGAAATAATCTAGGTTAGGTGGTCTTCGCATACCAAAAAGAAAAATCGAATTCAGATCTCTTTGGTGGGAGATACGAGTCTGTGAAAATGGATAGTTACAACAGACTTTCTGAAATATAAAAAACGTGGTTTTTCCTAAAGTTGGCGTCGATTTTTACCTAGTTTTGCATGCTGTTCGAGGTAAACTAATCTACTGGAATGGAAGAGGGATAGGTCGAGATCATACCGGTGAAAACGGGGTCGAGTTTGGTCGAACGAGGGCACGGAAAACAAAGCATGAACACAGGTACGCTATTGATCAAATTCTGTCGCGGGGTTGTGCCCGGTCACGCGGCGGTGGACGCGGGCGGCTCCGGCGGTGCTGGCTGGGCGGTACGGTGGCTCCGATCGAGACTGGGCGGCGGTCAGGTGAAGATGGAGATTGGATTTAGTTTTAGAGTTTTGGTAACTATATAATATATATATAGTGCGGGGGAGCGAGGAAGAGGCTTACGCGCGCAGGATTAGGCACTGCGGCTGCTGCTGTTTTTGTTTCTTAAGGGTTTGCGGGCGGGTTTTAGGATGTCGGGTTTGGGTAGTCTTTAGGGTTTGGATTTTGATTCATTTTATTTTATTTTTCTTTTTCCTATTCTTTTTCTTTTCTAATTCTTTTCTCTATTTCTTTTTAATAAATCTTATATATATATATAGAAAATTCTAGAAATTATATTAGTGCATACCATTAAGCTATCAACTGTCCACAGGGTCTCCAACATAGAATAAATTATGGAAAAATTATAATTGCTCCTAAAATCGTCTAAATGCACCATCACCTAAAATAAAAATTAAATAAATTCAATTTCCTCTAATTAGCTCATAATTACTATAAATCAATTAAATAATAAATTAAAATAGTTAATACAATTTTAGAATTAGGGTTTTTATATTCTACCCAACTTATAAAAATTTTATCCTCAAAATTAAAACTAAGCCACGATAGAAGTCAAGGATGGTATAAGATAGAGATTTGCAGCTTGTTATGTACCTTCCTCTATCCTAACCTCCATAATTTTTCAATTGTCATAGGGATGTTTGGAGGGCTATAATTTGCATTGTTTAAAATACAAGACTAGGTTTATATGAGGGGACGATGTTGCGTTGCACATTCCAAAAATTTATGAGAAAAATTCATATGAACAAAAAATGGGTTTCTTCAAGTGTTGTGTCCCATGGTGTGGACACCTCAATGTACTTTTGCATAAAAGTGCCCAAAAATTGGAGAATTACACAAAGATGAAAATTGGATTAATTTAATTAAAATTAAGGCAAACGATGTTCTAGAATTAATTAGAAGTACATGGGGATAAAATTAGGTGGAACACAAGTGTTATGGATATAGGGGACTCAGAATAGAATATTACCCTAATTTGGGTTGCACGAAAGGGGTCAAGATTGTGTCTCCAATTTTGATTGGGACGCACAAGGATAAAATTGAAATTATTTAGAATTAAGAAATAACATCCACGGCAAATATTGTGCGACTAAAATTTAGCATATGAGAGCATAATTATAAGTTACACCGAGGTCAGAATAGAAGGCGGGCACGTCTAGGACAAGGGTGTAAAGTTTATAGGTAGAAAATGGCTAGTATAGTGCTCCAATTATCGAAGCAACGGTAAGATGCACTATGTGATATAAATATTACAAATTTTAAGTGAAATCCCGTGTCCTATTTCCAATTGGATACAAACTAGTCCAGTTTCTCTATCTATGCCGAGTAGGTCTAATTTTGGATAAGGGGGTTTACAATCTACTCAACTTAAAATAATTTCATCCTCGAAATTAAAATAAGGCATAATTTGTTAATTTTTTCACATTCGCATATAAGGCAAGTCAATCACAATCTCTTCCAAAATTTAAAATATATTCTAATCCATCGCAATCACTTTCGAAATTAAGGTAACCTCTGTTTAATCAAAATATTATAACCACTTCTCAATTTTTAAATAATCACATCCAAATTTAAGCTAAATCTATATGACATCTTCAAGTTTTAAATAGCCCACATCAATTTTCACATCACGATCTCCAACTATCATATCTCCTAAAAAATTCTAATCTAATATTATTCCTATTTTTACTTATGAATTTTGTATTCTTTAAATTTTTAAATTCAATTCACATCCTCAATATTTCAAATAGGTAATCCCACTATCAAAATTTAACTTATAATTCAAATCATCAATTTTGGAATTCAATCCGTCAATGTTCATGTTTAGAGTTGCATTTATTTTCTTCATGATTTAAATCGATGATTCAACCTTCCATATTCAAAATTTAAATCATATGCCCAAGTATAAAGGTTTGGTTCGCCATATCAAAGTTTTTCAAATTCATTAATTCATCATCATCTTAATCCTTCTTTTAAAATTTCTCAAAATTAAAATGACTTGAATCTCCTAATCTAATCTTGCTTGATCACAATCTAAAAGAAATTTCTTTCAAGTTGACAATGCCACTTCTGCCCCACTTATAATTTATCCATCTATCATATAAGGCTATACACTTAAGAAAAATATTCCTTAACTTATTTAATCATGCTATTCGATCCTCAAAAGTTGAACACCAACATATTACCTATGATATGCCCTTAATTACGGAAAATCATCATCAAGTAATGCGGTTGGCCTACGGAGTATATCTACTATCTGTATATCAAACTTATACCAAGCATGAGGTTTCGTCTTTCTGAAATAAGGGAAGACGAAAAACAATAATAAGAGTTCAAGGGGGAGGTAATAGAATAGAAGTATGGGGATCAAGGCGTTTAAGGAATTCAAAAGAAATTGTCAAGGCAGTTGTGGATTGAAATCCTATTTGGTAATTTCTTATTTGCATGCTCGTATTAGTATAGTTATGTAACCGATACGATACGCTCAGACATGTCTAGAGGGCAAGTACATTCGTCTACTAGTCCCTATATATCTCAATCCACGTAAAGTAGTTATGCGAAGGGCGAACCAAGCACACTAAGGTTAGCTAGACCTTAATACACTGATTCTGAAATATATTAGTGTATGCATCCACTAATAGATATGTCATGATCAAGCTCGATGGAAGAGCAAGCTTACAAAACTAGGCTATAATAGCAGCATAAGTCAAGGTAGTTTAGAAATATAAATACGCTGGATTATGATGAGGGAAGGTACAAATAATTCAAGTTCACAAAACAAATAAAAATAAGACTCTACAGTCTCTACAGTTGTCGTACTAACACCTTGTCTAAGTTGATAGTCGACAAAATAGGGTTATGGGCCTTTAAGTTCTACCGTCTGAATAAATACTATCGTCTTATGCTAGTATACAGTAAATGTTATTTAGTTACACTTTGATAATATGTCAAGAGGACTATGTTATTCTAGGTTGTGAGACATACTACCCAACTTAAAATAATTATCTAATACCGTGACAGTCTTAAGGGGATACAAAATAATATTGTCCTTTTAAATAAAGCATAAACTCTTATTGGAGTTTACGAGAAAATATCTTGGTACTTATTAGGGCATCCTATTGTATTATATCGGTAATGGTCACCTTAAGTTTTAATCATAGTGCTTATAGAACAAGTGTCAATAGTAAGAATGGAAGAACTACTGGTTCTTAAGTGAAAAGAGGATATAACTTGTATGGAGGTATGTGGAACATGTTACTTGATTTGAAGCAAAATGGTAATCATAAAATCATAATCTAAATAAACAACTCAAACCATCAAGCTCTAACTATTAAGCACATAAATTCAAAATTTAACATTATAACTATAATCCTAACAAACTATGTTTCCTTATCATAAAAGAAATTTCTTGGCCTATAATTAGAAGGGTTAGGTGGCACGAATTGAAAGATTGAAGAAAAGAAAACATAATTAGTCGTCGCACAATAGCGAGCGCTAAGTTTTCAGAGGAACGAGATTGAATTTAAATAGAAAGTCTCTAGATAATGTCATGGTTTTCTAAGGGAAAAGTGGTATGCTAATATCTGTGTTCGAGGTTTGATCGAGGAAAATGTTATATTCATTCCTCTTGGCCTCTTAAGGTACTGTCTGCAAGTATTAGGACAAGAACCTAAATTCATAGTTCTAAAATTCTATCTCACTATAAAGTTAAGTT
The DNA here is from genome assembly GCA_036927795.1 of Iris macrosiphon. Taxonomy (NCBI): domain Eukaryota; kingdom Viridiplantae; phylum Streptophyta; class Magnoliopsida; order Asparagales; family Iridaceae; genus Iris; species Iris macrosiphon. The sequence goes on from JAYESA010000018.1 coordinate 104,844,396, forward strand.
TGGTCCTATTATTCAACCTTAGATTTCTATTGGTTCCTCAATTCTAGGGTCAAACCATATGGTTAAATTTATAACTCACTCTAGTTGTCTATACTACTCTCAAGTCATCCCTAATTATCAAGGGATAATGGTCAATCATTCTACAAGTAAGGGTTGCTAGGGTTCATGATGTATCAATGCCCTAGTTGTATTCTTAATAGGAGTGTTACCCTAATTATCATCCTATTAACAGGGATTTCTATATTCTAGTAGGGGCTATACTCAAAGAGCTATTAGGGAAGCACACGAATCAAGCAGGATGCAATAGTTTAAATAGAACAGATTGAAAGGGATGTAAATCATAGTCAATTATGGATGAGATCCTATACTATAATTCTAGGTGTAGGCTAGCCCGGTACAGTAACGTAACTGAGACAATATGCTCTTGACCTGCATGGGCCACCACTAAAAATATGTCATGCCCCAGTCCCAAAATACGTAGGACTAGGACACGTAAGCATGCCAGCCGCATGTATATGGCAACTCCAATATATGGAAACCATAACACCTACGTACGTTGTATCATTAATAATACTTCATAAGTGGTATAAATCCATCACAAGACACAGTGTATAATCTAATATCATCCACAGAAAATCAAATATAATGAATAACTAATATCTATACCTAGATCCCAAAATGAAGTATCTAAAGATGACAGTCGGATGAAAACAAATCCACTACCGAACTAGAATATAGAATAAATAAGATAAATACAGTATAAGTACAACATCTACAAATTATGAGACTCTAAGAGAAGACCTCATCGAAATATAAGTAGCCAGTCCGGTTCTGCGCTCCTGCGAATACTCATGAACATCTACACCTGAAAAGGGACCAGGTCCTCAGAGGGACATAACAAGATACATAGAAGCATCCATAAAGTAAATACTAAATAAATAAAAGGGGTGCGCTAACCATCTAAGTGAATGCAAATTTGAGGACAACTTTGAGTGTATGGAAAAGTGTAGGCTAGACATATGCCGACGTAATTTACCAATCGGCATGACTGTCTAGTATATGCCATATATGCCCCCATACAAGGGCACTGTATAATAACGTCCATCTCCGAAGAGCATGGCATCTGTATAAAATATCGTTCATATCGCTCTGAAGAACGTGGCATCAGTATAGTATATTGTCCATATCGCTCCGAAGAACGTGGCATTAGTGTAGTATATATCGTCCATATCACTCCATCGAATGTGGCATCAGTGTAAAGGAAGTGGGGTATCCCATACACCTATAAGTCGTCCTCCCCGCCCAATGTAGATATACAAGTCGTGAACACCACGTGGATATCTCGTACTATAATGCAAGTCTCTATAGAAATAAACAACTAAGCTAAATACCGTTACACGTGTTGCTCACACCGATGGCCAGTCGAGTATGAGGCACGCGTCCCTACATGAACTCACTCTGTGACGTGTAATGATACGTGTCAAGTCCTGGGGAGTCATACCAATAATTCCACAACTTTAGGTGGGTCTACTAGATACTAGGTCAGACACAAGTCCAAACGTCAACGCCTTCGTTAACTGCACCCGAGTCTCTCTCGGACGCGCACAGTTATATAATATAAACATGCAACTAATAATAAAGAATTTAAACTGTACAACAAGGCAAGGTATACTTGCATGTCAAGAGAGCTGCAAAGTGTAACGTCCAGATGTCAAACACCAATAGTCAGAAACTACGGCCTCAGAATGAACGTCTCCGGATGCTGAAATAAACATCACCAACATTCCCAGAATAATCAAAATAGCTAGAAAACACTAACCTTTCATCCAATTTGGACACAGGGGAAAACAGTAATTTTGGGTCAAAGCAGGCTCCACACGTGGGCTACTTTGTACTGAAAAGCGTGCCAGAGGTAAAGGTCTCTAAATGAGACAAATTATAGGTCAAACCAATTATAAATGTCAGTACGAACTCAACGGTATGTCCAAATATAGATTTGGGTGAGCTGAACACAATTTCTCTCAAAAAGTCAACCGTAGGGCTCGCCAAATAGGCGACCTGGTCAACTGTTTCTGAATTGTGTGAAATTTGAATCACAGGACCAGTGCGATACCACGAGTCCAGTAGCGCAAGTTTTATCGTATTCTGACGGGCATGCATTAAATGGCACAGGGTTTTGCAAAAGTTGTGATACGGAGAATTTTCTGCGGATAAGGGCTGATTCCGACGCGCACACGAGTCCGAATCAGTTTCCGCGAAAGCCCACACGTTTGGGTATACCGTACGCACCTTTCGGTATACTTGGTACATGACGGGGCGGTCCCGTTTGGCGGGGCGCGCTCCGTATTACAAATTTTTGTGTTTCGAAAAATAGGTTTTTATTCGTTTTTATCCTAATTTAATTCTGCATATAGCATCAAATAAAATAATGTAATTGACAGGAAATAATCTAGGTTAGGTGGTCTTCCATACCAAAAAGAAAAATTGAATTCGAATCTCTGTGGTGGGAGATACGAGTCCGTGAACATGGATAGTTACAAAGATTTTCTTAAATATAAAAGATGTGGTTTTCCTAAAGTTGGCATCGATTTTTACCTAGTTTTGTGCGTTGTTCGAGGTAAACTAATCTATGGAATTGGAAGACGGATAGGTCAGGATCATACCGGTGAAGATGGGGTCGAGTTTGGTCGAGCGAGGGCGTGGAAAACGAAGCATGAACACAGGTACGCTGTTGATCAAATTCTGTCACGGGGTTGTGCGCGGTCATGTGGCGATGGACGCAGGCAACTCCGGCGGTGCTGGCTGGATGGCGCGGCAGCTCTAGTTGAGACTAGGCGGCGGTCAGGTGAAGATGGAGATTGGATTTAGGTTTACGGTTTTGGTAACTATATAATATATATAGAGTGCGGGGTAGCGAGGAAGAGGCTTACGCGCGCGGGCTTGGGCACTACGGCTGTTGCTGTTTCTTTTTCTTAAGGGTTTGCAGGCGGGTTTTAGGATATCGGGTTTGGGTAGTCTTTAGGGTTTGGATTTTGATTCATTTTATTTTATTTTTCTTTTTCTTATTCTTTTTCTTTTCAAATTCTTTTCTCTATTTCTTTTTATTAAATCTTATATATATATATATATATATATATATATATATATATATATATATATATACATATATATATATATATATATATATACATATATATATATATACATATATATATATATATATATATATAATTCTAGAAATTATATTAGTGCATACTATTAAGCTATCAACTGTCCATAAGGTCTCCTACATCGAATAAATTACAGAAAAATTATAATTGCTCCTAAAATCCTCTAAATGCACCATTACCTAAAATAAAAATTAAATAAATTATATTTCCTCTAATTAGCTCATAATTACTATAAATCAATTAAATAATAAATTAAAATAGTTAATACGGTTTTTAGAATTAGGGGTTTTATAATGTGGTACACTGCTCTATAAGCCAGTCATCTGGAAATATATATCCAGTCAGGATTGGAGCGAAGTACATCCTCTGAAAGCAGTTTCGATAACATAATCGAGCATATAAAATAGATAATAGAAATGAAATACAAGATTACTAAACATATGAATGAATGAAAAATAGATATACAGGTAATGTACGAGAATATAGATCAACAATATGAATATCAACAATATGATGAAATAATGAAATCTAAACTAACTAATGTGCCTCAGAATACAAGTTCATTATGTGATCGGGTTGGGTGAACATAATCAGGTAAGACGATTACAAGTGAGGTATGTAACCAGAATGTACACAATGTAACAATGACTTTGATCACATAATCAACTCCTACTCTCTCATCCCCAACTAATACCGATGGATACAATCACGACACGCTACGAACACGAAATATAACAACTGAACACGAGCAGTGGGTGTACACGAATATCATAACCACCGAACACGAGCGGTAGGAGTACACGAATAAGCACACTAAACACGAGCAATGTGTGAACACAAAATATAATCAATACCCAATATACACGATGAGATACAATATACACGAGTACCCGCAGAATACGGTAGGGGATAACATCTTCTGCCGGGATCCATATAATACTAGTCCATGAAATCACTATATCGGGATCAAGTATATAATTCAAGAACATGCATATATACAATATTATGAATTAAAAACTATCAGAGAAATGTACTCGCCTGAAATCCTGAGCAAGGTGTGTCTCTCGATGCCCAAGCTGGTATCACATAACCTATATGTGGTACGTTGCATCAATACAAGGTTCAAGAATAAAAATAAGTGAAGTTGATGCAATTCTAGGTCCATACACCATATTTAAGTCAAAAAAATGAATTTTAGGTTGCAAGAGTCAAATGCTAAGTCACTAAATCGATACACTATAAAACTATGCTATACTAGCTAAGCTAAGAAACAATAAGCACTCAAAGTGCCGTATCCTAAGATACGCAAGTTTTCGAATATGAAAATAGTATTTTATATATATACAAGTCAAATATTATAATACTATATCAAATCAATTGAAAAATGATACCTTGTCCTTGCACAAATGCATATCGCACCTATCTCAATACCCAAACTTAATACCTTGGGTATCAACCCAATACCTTGGTGATACCTTGGTATCCCAAGGCAACTCAACACTAACATAACTAATACATATATATAATCCATCTAATACTAACTATATAACTAACACTATAATATATCTAACTACTACACAAAACCATACTACATATATCTAACTACTATAAAATAACAACTAATACAATATATACATATATAGGTAACTGACTAGCTACTAGCTATCCAAACTCAACTAACATATATACTTATAACTAATCTAACAAGTAAATACATACCTATCTAACTACTTAGACCAACAAGTATATGGGTATATAACTCACTAACAGATATTACAAATAGTATATAAAGTTATCTAGCTTAAACAATAACTAACTAACTACCCATCTATACCTACACCTTGATAACTATCTAACTGATATTAGACTAAAACTTGATAACTAACTGATACCTTAATACTGTACTGATACTACACAGATATGGTAAACTGATACTGATGTTGGTACTCTGATATTGCTGTACCACACTGTATTCTCATTGCTGCTTTGATGTTGGTGATGCACTACAGTGTTGCTCGAGGCTGCTGCTTGTTGTTTCTCTGTTTGGACACTGCTGCAGGGTGGTTTGCACACTAATGCACTGATGTAGTGTGTCTCAGCTGCAGGAATGTGCACTAGCTACTTTGTTATGCATTTCTGCAGTAGCTACAACTGCTCCCCCTCTTTGCTGTGTATTACTGCAGTAGCTACAACTGTTCTCTTCATATTTTTGTGCATTGTTGCACAGCAACTACACAATGCTGCACGAGTATAGCTGCAAAGTGGACTGCACTTGATGCAGTTGCTGTGCAACTAAGCCCCCCTCTTGCTGCTGATCCACTCTTCCATCTGCTTAACACTGTTGCTGTGCAGTAGAACTCCTCGAGCCAAAACTGTGTGCAGCATCACTCTCTCCCCTTGTGCAGTTCACTGTACTTCGATGGCTGCCACTATTGCTCTCACTCACAAGCACACACACACACAAACACACAATCACCCATACTCACCTCTTGAATATATATATATATATATATATATATATATATATATATATATATATATATATATATATATATATATAATCACATATGGATATATATATCAAGGTGTCACTCTACAAATGTGTATACAACACCACTACCTAGTTATATCTATACTCACACCCATACATATATACAAGTACATATATATACATATATATATATATATATATATATATATATATATATATATATATATATATATATATATATATATATATATATATATAATTATTGAGTTATATACATAGGTATATATTTGTGTATTTAGGTTTAGTGTATAGGTGTGTGTGTGTGTGTGTGTGTGTGTATATATATATATATATATATATATATAATTACACATGCATGTATAGCAAAAAGGGCAAAACAACAAACATGTGGAGTGCACTGCACCCGTATCACACTTTCTCTATGATACACTTGCGATACAGCTCCAACACACAACCAAACGCATCCCGGAGAACACGAGCAAGTATAATATACTAATTATGAATAATACGTATAGTAATTAGGGTATCTACGTTTCTATGTCATAATGTGATATGCACAAGGCCCCGTGTCGGAGGAAAACTCCCAAAAATATCCGTTTCGTCAAATTAACAAGATACGGCCTACATGTATTCAATTATAGATACGACACTAGTTACAAACAAGAAATCAAATACCAATTAGATCTATTAGACCCAATGACAAGCACTACATGTGCCAATCTCGGAATTCTCCCAAAATTGGCACCAATTTGGATATAACTTCCACCGTAGGTCTTCGATGAACCTAAAATTAATTTCTATGGGTAGCCTATACATGTGGGTTGATTTCTCATAGTTAAATCTCAGATCTATAGTCTAATAGAAGGGAAAAAATTGAAATGTGCCTATTGGGAGATGAATTCCCAATAAAAAGTCTCCAATTGCCAAGTAGCTCCTCTTATTGTAGACCTTGGCCTCATTCTCCTTGCTCCTTACTTTCTTCTTGTAGATCCTTGATGTAGAAGCCTCAATGAAGAATTGGGATGAAATTGGTAAAAAATTAGTGGAGAATTGATGAGAAAATGGAGGAAATTGGAAGAGGAAATTTTTTATAGATCTAAAATTTGGGGATAAATAAAATGAGAGCACACTCTCTCCTCCATGTGGCCGGCCATGTAACCCCCTATTCAAGCAATGTGAAATGTCACAAATATCCCTTGGGACCTCTCATGAAGAATTTAATTAGGGAGGGAAGGTTCTAGGCTAATGGTTTCTCTAATTAATCCAACCTCCTAATCCATGGGCCTAATTCATGGGCTAAATCTAACTCAAGCTAAAATATTGGCTCATACATTCTAATAAATGGGTTAGGTACACTACACAAGTCTAAAATAAATCTACGAATAGCAATAAATAAGCAATACAATAATTAAATAATTCATGCATGCATAATATTTAAATACAAATAAATCCTAAAATAAAAATATCCTTGTCAATTACCAAACAACCCTTGAGTGAAAAAAGTGAGGGTGACATGTTCTGCCCACCTTATGCTCTATCCATGTCATATCCATGCCATGGTGATACCTCTAATAACTGCCAAGTCTACTACCATGCATTTCTATTAGCAATTATTTCCTATCTGTTGCACGTCCCATACGTACAGGTGGCCAGCCTATCACGCAAGTCCGTGTCATACATAAGATTCACACTTATGTAACAAATGTTTTACAGCCAATAAAACATAAGAATGCCTTAACATCTTGGACGCCATGCAAAATATTAAATAAGTGACCAAAAGCGACGCAACCGTCGTTGCACCCAAGTTATTCTTGGACGCGCAGTTTTATATAGCAAAATAAAATAACTAAATGAACAACAACAAATATGCACACTAATAATGAATATAAATAAACAGCATAATGACAAGGTATATTTGCCTGGCAAATAATCTGTGTAGTATAAGCGTCCAAATGACAAGCATTAGGAGTCAGAAAATACAGCTCTAAATGAACGTCTCCGGATGCTGAAATAAACATCACCAACGTCTCCAAAATCAGCGAGATATTTAGAAAACTCTACCCTTTTGCCCAATTTGGTCATAGGGGCAAACAAAATAATTTTGGGTCAAAACGGTATCCATTTGGGGCCCACCTTGCACCAAAATACATGTTAGGGGTAAAAGTCTCTAAATAGGATAAATTATAGGTCAAACCAATCCTAAATGACGATACGAACTCAACAATATATCCAATTTTGGATTTCGGTGAGCCGATCACAATTTTGTCCATCAAATCAACCGTGTGGCCCGCAAATAGGCGGCTCGGTCAACTATCTTGGAATCGCGTGAAACTTAGGTCTCAAGACTAGCGTGATACCACAAATCAAAGGGAGTAAGTTTCTCGTGTTCCAACGAGCGTCTACAACTAATGGGAAAATTGCTAAATATCGATGCGGAGAACTTTTTTTCGAGATATTGGTTGACTTGGTAGTCCGGTTTGTCGAGACGCACTCCGTATCGCATTTTTTAAGATTTTTATAAACAGTTTTTGTGGGTTTTTCCTAATTTTTAAACACAGTTTCTAATGTAGGAATAATGATAAAAAATATGAAAATAATTAATCGTTGTGATCCTAGTTATATTCAGAAAAATAAAATTGAGTTTCGGTCGATTCGTTTGGGAGAGAATCGCCTTCCAAAACAGGTGTTTGGAACTGTTTTGGTTTTTCTGTTTTGTATATATAAAACAGATTTTTTCAAAAAGTTTCGGTTGATTTTAAAAAGAAATAGAATTGTTCGAATAATACTACTTTAAGACATTAAAGAATGTTCATATTATGGTTGAATCTAAACAACTGGATCAAAATTTGGTCGCGTATGTAGGAAGGAATTCAGCGGGAAAGATGGGTACCTGGAGTTCTTTACTATCGCAGTTTTGACGCGTACGTGTCTTGGTCAGTGGCGGCGACGGTGGTGCTCCGACGTTCGACGATCGAGCCGCGGCGAGTTGGGTCGGGGATGGTCGACGAGCGGTCGCAGGGAGGAAAGAAGATTAGGGTTTGGGATCTTTATATATATATATATATATATATATATATATATATATATATATATATATATATATATATAGTTGCGGGTTTTGGGCCGAACTAGGGGGGTGGACTGTTTGCTAGTGCTACTACTGCCGTATTTTGTTTTGTTAGCTTTAAGTTAGTATTATTACAACTGTGTTTTGATTCTTACTATTATTATTATTATTATTATTATTATTTTCTTTACTTTTCTTTTTATTTTATAAAATATCCTTATTAATTATAATTACCATTATTTCTATAAAATAATTATTACATTATTTTTATTCTATTTATTTTATTATCATTTATTGGTAGGTTATCGTTATACGCATTATAATTCCTATTATTATATAAAAAAAATCTTGAAAATTAGGGGAGGTTATATTCTACCAAACTTACAAAAATTTTATTCTCAAAATTAAAGCTAACGCATGATAGGGAACGAGAATATTATATGATAGAAAAAAAGTAAAATCATACCTTGATCTTCGAACAGATACGAAAAATGTTTGCGCAGTCATCCTCCGCTCCCAAGTGGATTCTCCTGGAGAGTGATGTCTCCATGCCACACGGACCAAGGGAATAAACTGATTCCTTAACACCTTCTTCCGACGATCAAGAATATTTACGGGTTGCTCTTGGTATGACAAGCTCGGCCCAATGGTGATCTCACACTGATCGAGAACATGATTTCTATCTGACACATATCGCCTTAGTTGTGACACATGGAATACATCATGCACTCCCTAAAGCGAATGTGGTGGTCTAGTCGATACGCAACTTCTCCAACTCGCTCCAACATATCAAATGGTCCAATATACCTTGAAATCAACTTGCCCCATCCCCCGAAGCGAATAGTGCCTCTAGTGGGTGATATCCTCAAGAAGACATGGTCGCCTTCCTTGAACTCCAAAGGATGACGATAAAGATCTGCCCACTACTTCTGTCTGTCTTGCGCTACTCGCAAGTGCCCCTGTATCCTCTTTACCTTCTCCACAGTACTGACAACCAACTCTGGCCCCAAGATTTGACGATTTCCCATGTTACTCCAAAAGATGGGAGATCTACACTTCCTACAGTATAAACCTTCAAAGGAGCAATTTACATGCTCGTTTGATAGCTATTGTTGTAGGAAAACTCTATACGGTGCAGGTGGTCCTTTCATGATCCTCCAAAGTCCAGCATGCATTCTCTCAACATATCCTCCAACGTATGAATAATATCCTCCGACTGCCCATCTGTCGGTGGATGATAAGATATACTGAACTTCAGACGAGTCCCAAAACTCTCCTGCATGATCCTCCAAAAGTGAGAAGTAAAATGTGAGTCCATGTCTGACACAATACTCACCGAAACCCTGTATAATCTTATGATCTGTCTCATGTATAAGTCAGCCAAAGCTTCTGTAGATTGGCCAACTCAGAAGGGCAAAAAATGAACGAACTTAGTGAGTCGATCAACGATAACCTAAACAATATCTCGCCCACTTGGAATCTTCGAAAAACCCATGACAAAGTCCATAGTGATGTACTCCCACTTTCACTCAGGAATTGGAAGTGGTTGCAGTAGCCCTGCTGTCCTCTGATATTCAGCCTTTACCTGTTGGCATACTAGACATTTGGCCAAAAAATGAGCTATCACCATTTTTCTCCCATGCCACTAGAAGTTCTATCGCAAGTCGCGGTACATCTTAGTGCCTCCAAGATGAATAGAATATATCAAACTATGAGCCTCTGCCATCAGCTCCTGTCGAAACTCTTTATTAGGAACATATAGGCGATCACCATATCGTAATCTCCTGTCATCATGAATGTGCAGTCCCGTCTACTCTCCAGCCTCGGTCCTCTCTCTTAACCTCCTGAATCTAGCATTCATAGGCAAACCTGCCATAATCCTCTCTACTAGCGATGACTGCACTTGCAAGTTGGCTAGTGTCTCGTCTGATCCGGGTAATACAACCTCTATGCTAAGCTTTTACAAGTCCTCCTATAACTCCCTCTTCGTCATCAAGAATAACACTGTAGGATTTTGGCTTAACGCATCTTCTACCACGCTAGCCTTGCTTGGGTGATAATGCTGCTCTATCTAGAAGTCCTTCATCAACTCAAGCCACCAGCGTTGCCTTATATTTATCTCCTTCTTCATGAAGATATACTTGAGTCTCTTATGGTCAATATAGATCTCCACTCATTCCCCATATAAGTAATGACTCCATAGCTTCAAGGAAAAAATAATGGCTACAAGCTCCAAGTCATGAGTTGGATAATTCTTCTCATGTACTCTCAACTGTCAAGATGCATATGCAATCACCTTGCCATGCTGCATCAAAACGCATCCTAAGCCTTTTTTTGACGCATCACTATAGATCATGTAGCCTCCTGATCCTGATTGAATGGTCAACACTAGTGCTGTGGTCAATCGCTTCTTTAACTCCTGAAAAATGGCTTAACACTCATCCGCCCATATAAACTCTCATTTCTTGCACGTCAACCGAGTCATAGTCTCTGCTATCCTCGAGAAGTTTTTCATAAACCAATGGTAATATCCCACAAGTCCAAGGAAACTCTTCACCTCCGATGTCGACTTAGGAACGGGCCATCCCTCGACTACAGATATTTTCTCCAGATTAAAAGAAATATCATCTCTAGTGACGACATGCCCAAAGAAAGAGACCTTATCCAAGAAGAACTCACATTTATTGAGCTTCGCGTACAACCGCTCTCTCCTCAATGTCTTTAAAGATAATTCGCAGGTTCTTCTCTTGCTCCTCGTGGCTTTTTGAATAGACAAGGATGTCATCTATAAAGACAACCATAAAATTTTCCAAATATTGATAGAAGACTCGATTCATCAAGTCCAAATAGATAGCTGCAACATTGGTCAATCCAAATGGCATGACCAAAAACTCGTATTATCCATATCTTGTCCTGAATGCGGTCTTCGAAATATCCAGCTTCTGCACCTTCACCTGGTTATATCCTGATTTCAAGTCTATCTTCAAGAAAACCTTGGATCCACTAAGCTGATCAAATAAGTCATCAATGCGTGGCAGAGGGTACTTATTCTTCACAGTCACAGCATTCAAGGCCCTGTAGTTAATGCACAGGTATACTGACCCATCCTTCTTGGGTATAAATAATACTGGGGCTTCCCAGGGTGGCATACTCGGTCGGATGAAGCCTTTCTCTTCTAACTCCTTCAGCTGCACCTTTAGCTGATCCATCTCCTTCTTCACCAATCGTTAAACACAAAACGATATGGGTGCCTCTCCTAGGGTCAACTTAATATAGAATTCTACATCACTGTTTGGAAGTAGTCCTGGGAAATCCTCTTGAAATACGTCCTCAAACTCTGAAATAATAGGGTAATAAATAACGTCATCCAATGCCATCTGAACACCATCAAGAACCTCTTTGGATCCTCGTGCAAACTTGAACTCCGGCTGGCCTGATATCTTAAAGAGAATGCTTCCTCTGTAGTAGTCGAAGAAAGTGTGGTACTTGCTTAGCCAGTCCATCCTAAGGACAACATCAACGTTTGGCATGGGAAAGACTAAGAGTCGATCCTTCATCTCTCTGTCGTGAATCACTACAGGGCAAAATCTACAAACGCGGCTAACAGGTATAACTCCTACCCTGGTTAGAATTCTAACAAAACTAGACAAAGGTGTAGTGGCAATATTGTGCTTGAAAATAAAACTAAAGATATGAATGAGTGTGTGGCTCCCGTATCAAACAATGTCACAACAGAAAAAGTAGAAAAAGGGTAATACCTGCTATAATATCAATCTCCTGCTATGTATTATCCATCTCCAAAGCAATAGCCTGTTCAATACTTTGAGGTAGTCCATGTGACCTGGCCCTCGCGAACTAGTACTTCTGAGTAAGTAGCGGGGGTCACCACTGGAATCCTCCGCTTACTGGAGGTCGAGGTGCTCCCGCTCCTGGTGCTCCTGGCCTTGTCATTTGCTAAGCTAGCTTTGTGCTGGAAGTGCTGGTCTCTGCGTCGGCTGTGGAAGCACCAAGGCCTGCTACATCGGAAAGTCTCTGGCCATATGCTACCCAGAATAACATCTCATATACTGCCCAAAGGGAAGCCAACAATCACTCATAATGTGTCTGCGCTTCCCGCAATAACTGCAGTGGGGCTTCTCCTGAATCTGGTATGGTCCCACTCTCTACTGTTGTTGTGGCTACTGATGTGCCAAAGAGTGTCTGATGGTCCCTCCTTGTTGCGTCTTTGTTGGTCCTTGCTGAATTCTCTGTTGATTTCCTTTTCCTTTGCTGATGGCCTCCTGGATCCTGGCCTCTATCAATAACTTGGCATAAGAGATCCGGGACTGTGAGCTGGTATAGTGCTGAAGCTCTTGCGTCAGCTCATGATGAAATCTATTAGCTTTCTCCAAGTCATTAGATATTAGAACGGCGCCATATCTACTAAGGAGGCTGAGCACCGCATACATAAATTCGTAGGCAACTGTGACACCTCTAATAGCTTCTTGGTGCTGGTTATCCAGGTTGTGATCTCCTCTAGGGTCTCATTGCCTTTATACAACTTGGGATCCATCTGTACAAAATCCTTTACTGAACCAACATGCGCTTGTAGAACTAAAACTAGTGCTTGAGCTAGTGCGGATGCTGGTGCTGCCAACCTCTCAAGTGCTGCTAGGAATCCCTATCTTATTTCGACGGCTTTCCGCCTCTGCTCTGCCGCTTGCTGCCTCTGCTCGGCACTAGGGCGGCGGCCTACTATCTCTGTTCCTGCATTATCATCTGTAAGAATTGGAACAGTTGTGCCTCGTCGTCCAGCAGTGCTGGTGAAGCTGAAAAAGTCCTATTAGGCGTCGTGGAAGGAGCTGTGTCATGCCCCAGTCCCAAAATACACGGGACCAGGCCACGTGGCAATAGCCAACTGTCACCTATCCGAGGATATCCCAATTTAATGGATCCAACAAAGAGTGCTACGCTGTCCTAAATAACTAACAAATCCAATATCGATCAACAACAGGTAATCTAATCTCATCCACAATATAAACAGCAAGAAAGTACTAAAATAAATACTGGAAGATAAATGACAGTCTCAAAATATCATAGTACAACCAAGAATGTCTGGTAGGGACAAACCCACTACTATGACAAAATAGAAGTACTGAATGACAGATAAAAAGACTAATAACTTGGGAATCGGCTGACTAGATAATGATGCTCCCAATCCTAGGCAGAAGGCCTACCAACTGATCGCGGAAACTCTAACGGCATCACCTCTAGATCCTCCGCTGTAGCGTACCTCGTCTCCTGTCCTGGGCCGTAGACTGTGGGGTAATATGCCTCATCCAAATCTGGAAAGGTACCAGGTTCTCAGAGGGACATTCCAAGATACATAGAAGCATGCCATATATATAAATACTGAATAAAATAAATAAAGGGTGTGCTAACCATCTAAGTGAATACACTGTGAGGAAAACTTTGGTACGTATGGTTAGGCGTAGACATATAACGTCCATACTCCGAAGAGAGTGGCATCAGTATAGTATATCGTCTATATCGCTCCGAAAAATATGGCATCAATATAGTATATCGTCCATATCACTCCGAAGAACGTGGCATCAGTGTAAAGGAAGTCATTGGATCCATGTCTCGTCCGGATACTACAAAATCCAATGTATATATCCCATACGCCTACTAGTTGTCCTCCCCGCCCAATATAGATACACAAATCGAATACTCAATGTGCATACCACGTATCTACATGCCAAGTCTCTACTAATACCAAATCCTGAATTACGCGCTAATCGTGATGCATGTCACATGCACCGATAGCTAGTCGGGTACGCGAACCTGCATCCCAATATGAATTTGTCACAGTGATACGTGTACGAGTGTCAGGTCTCGGAAGATATCAGAGTATCCACCCAACTGGGGTGAGTCTACTAGTGACTAGGTCAAGTACACTACTCATCGACGCATCCGTCGACTGCAACCGAGTAAATCTCGGACGCACACAGTCACATGAAATAAAACAACAAGATATCTTACAATATATGCATCATTTAATTTAAACAGTAAATATGGCAAGGTATCTTGTCTGAGTCCTCAAGCTGTGAATGCCAATAGCCTGCTCCTTCAGTATCTCCTGGCTGATCCAGTGACCCTAAACATCCAATATAATATAGAAATTCTAATATTAGACACTAAAGCAATACATACACAAATTACGATGCTGCTCGTAGTACTGACGCAAGGGTCACGGTTGGTCGACTACAGTATCGTGTGTGCACGTAGCTAAGATGCACGCGTGTCCTGTACTCAGTTACCGTGTCTCTCGTGACAATAAATTACCAAGTTATGGGTTTTACGGAACTACTTAGATTTTGTATAATTTCATGTCCTTATTCCTCATGTTACTGTGTGCTTGATCAATGTCTAGATTTTTTGGTGAAGCACAAGTCTTTAATAATAGGTCATAACATTAGGGTAATTATTATCTTATTTATTATTATTCTAATCTAATTAACATACCTACATACACATATATAATTCATATTAATTTGTTCGTATCGACACACGACACAAAGACACGATGATACAACTACACAACTATACTATGAAGGAAAAGGAAATCAGGTGGTTACCTAGGCGGGGCAGAACGGGGGAGTCTGCCTCGTTGAAGTGCATGCTCACCGGCGGTCGACGGAGCTCCGACGTCGAGCAGCAGACAACGGCAGCGGCGGTAGCAACTGCAGCAGTTGCAGCAGCGGTAGCAGCAGTTGCAGTAGCGATAGCAGCAGCCTGGCAGCGGGGCTTGGCCGGTAGGGCGGTGCTGGGATGGCGGGGAAGGTGGTGCTGGTCGGGCTAGCGGTGGTGGTTGGCAGTGCTGGAGGCGGTAGTCCGGTCTGGGAGTAGTCGGGCTCGGCAGGGGTCGGGTTGTGATGGGGGGTTGATGGCGACCGGTGCAGGCGGCCTGAGGGGAGGGGTCCGGTGGTTAGGGGGTGCAGGCGGCGGTCGTGGCTATGGAGGTGGTGGCCTGAGGTGGTAGTGGTGTTTGTAAAGTCGGGGAAAGGAGTGCTCACTAATACTCAGGGTCATATAGTCAAATATAAATACGGGATACCTACTACTAACACTTATGGCCATTCAACATCTATAATACAGTTAAACACATTACTAGCAATCAAATTCCCATAAAATATGTTTACCAACCTAATTATTATACACACACTCACGCACACGCACACTAATCATTAGGTTCACCAACACAGGTCTAGCAATCATATCTAACAACTCCCAAGAAGTAGCATGCTATCCCTAGTACCATTCCTATATGTATACATAAAATCACGAGAGGGCAGTTCGAACCTGTGCGTGCACGTGCACGAGGGGGTGACGCTGCTATGGGTCATCTCCGGCGAGGGTGATGATGATGATGATGATGCCGAGGCTGCCGGAGGGGAGAGGCTCAGCGAGGCTGCTGTAACGAGGACGGGGGCGGACTATGGAAGACGAGGAGAACGACGGGGCTGCTGTGGAGTGGAGGCTAGGTCGAACAGGCGGTCGGGTCAGGGGGTTGTCCGGTCGGAGAAGACGACATGGGGTTAAGGGGAAGTTGGCGGTTCAGTCGGGTGAAGGAGATCAGGGTTCAGGCGATGATCTTAGATGGGAGGAGGAGAAGAAGTCGGGGTCGGCTGTGGAAGTTCAGGCGAGGGGTGGAGAAGTGTGGTGGAGGGTAGGGTCTTCTCGGTGGAGATGGTCGGGGAAGTCAGAGACGGTGATGTTAGGGTTGTGTCGTGGTGGTGGGGACTCGGGGTAGTCCGGAGGAAGTCGGGCCGGTGATGGCTGATGAAGGAGATTGTGGAGGAGATAAAGAAGAAGAGGGTGGTAGTTCTGTAAGCCCCCTGATTTTCATGAATTATTAATTTAGATTTTTCATAATTTTCTGGATTTTTTTGGGATTTTTCTGTAATTAAAACCTAGGCTTTTGATAATTAAATAATTTTTAATTACTATTAATTAATATTAAAATATTATAGAAATAATATTTTATGGTGCAAAATAGAAAATCGGACATAGAATAATTTTTCGAGAATTTATTGGACTCCGGAAGCATTTATAAAGCCCTAAAAACTATTAAATAAATAAACCTAATTAAACCCTGAAATAAACCGGGTTTATTTGAAATAAACCAAACCAACCCAGACCCGGTTCAGTTGAACGAAACCCAGCCTTATTGGGTCGGGTCAGATCTAAACCCGACCCAAAACCCGACAACCCAAACCCATACTTAAATAATAGCGGGTCGGGCCGGATTCCTATCGAACCCGACCCGAACCCAAACCCGTTAACCCAAACTGAATCCAAATCGGATTCACTGTTCCGATAGGTTATTTAATCTCGATGCCGCCGCCGTAACCCTAACCCTAGACCCTCGCTCCGCCAGGCCGCGTCTCCCGCCGCCCTCCGCCGCCTAGCCCGCCCGACCCCGCTCGAGAATTCCCCCCAATCTCTCCTCCTTCGGCCAACCCTCTCCGCCCTAGCCACCTCCTCGCCCGGCCGTGCCACCACCTCCCCTCGCCGAGACCTCGCCAGCGCCACCCGGCCCCTCATTCTTTCTCCTTCCTCCTCCCCCGCTGCCTCCAGCTTCCCCGACCCAGCACAGCCCCGAGCGGCCCGTCCCCCGCCCGCTCCGGCGCACCGCCGCGCCGCCGGCCAGCGCCGCCACCCTCGCCAGCGCCGCCCCGCTGCCCCCGGCCTTCCTCCGGCCCACCTCCGGCAGCCTAAGCGCCGCCGCAGCACCAACAGAACCCTAACCCTAACCCTAGGTCGCCGAGGACTCGGACACGACACGGACACGAAGAAATTCGGTTTCCGGAGCCCTGTTCAGGTACCCGTTTCTTTCTCCTCTTAATTCCGTTTTTGATTCCTTCAGTTGCGTCGCGTAGACTGTATGACCCTCTCGGTACCCGTGTAACCCGCTCGGTGCATCGCGTCATGTGGTGATCGCAAACCGCGATCCAAAAACAGGAAAACTAACGCCCTGTTTCATCCCAGAACTGAGTGCGCCCTGCCAAACGGGACGACTTGGTCGCACGCGGTCTTTGCCGAAACGTGCACGTCGTTGATACGGACATGTGGGATTTCGCAGAAGTTGATTCGGATGTGCGTGCACACCGGAATCAACGCATATCCGCCGACACCGTCCCGTATGCGTCCTTTCTGGAATACACTGTAACTTTGTGTACACACGTCGGATCGAGACGAAACTTGCGCCATCGGACTCGTAGCAATACGCTGGTCCTATGACCCAAGTTTGGTTCGATTCTGAGAACGTTGACAAAATCGCGTAACTTGACGGGCGATTTTGTGATCAGCTCATCGGAATCCAATTCTGGAAGTTCTGTTGGATTTGTATCATCGTTCCTGACTTGTTGACACTATGTTTGGCAAAATTGGAGACCTTTGACCTTGACACGCTTTTCGGTGCAAAACAGCCAACATGTGGACCCCGCTTTGGCCCGAAAATATCATTTTTGCCCTTGTGTCCAAATTGGACTTAAGGACAGGCGTTTCTAGCTATTTGATATTTTCTGAATCTAATGGTGATGTTTATTTCAGCAACCGGAGTAGTACCAGCAGATCACACTGAGACCAGAGCTACAGTTGGAGCCAGGACCCCAGGCAAGTGTACCTTGCCAAACCCTGCAGCTTTGCTACTTATTTCCTTGACTTGTTTATATATCATGGGCAAGTATACCTTGCCAACTTACAGTTCTTGTTGCATATTTCCTTGCTTTATTTATATTGCTGTGCATGCTTGACCTAGGACCGTGTGACTTACTTAGCGTCCGATTATTAGTCGGGTGCCAACACCGTCCGCGATGTTGTGTATGTCATCTAGAGATGGACATTCGTGACCCCTTTACATTCTTGTACTTGTCTTATCAAGTATATTATACCCAGGACACTTGACACTATTCATGGAAAGGATCTTCTGAGATATTCATGGTAATTCTGTATAGGATACAGGCTTTATGACATATACATTATATTCCTAGATACTCTATGACTTGTTGCATTATATATGATTGTGCGTGACATGGACATGGCGCATCGTGGACATGAGACGTGTGATTACATGGGGTGGGAAGAGACACACAGACTACAAGCTGATCATATATATATATAAACCCCTATTATTGTGAGGCACAAGACTCTCGAGCAGAGCTTGGCCCATTACGTGTTATTACTGCTACCGGCTCCCCGACACAGAGCTTGTAGTGGCTTCAGCCTGAGTACCAGTGATGCTCTCACTTGCATTTCACATAGATGGTTACATACTTACCCTATTTATTTCATTATCTACTGCACTGCATTTATTTTGGCTTGTATTATCTGTACCTTGCTATGTCCCCTGAGGACCTGGATCCGGATTATGTCCCCAGGATTTGCAGACGAGATCTATCCCGAGGTATACGGGACCGCAGCAGGAGCAGATACAGGAGCTGATACAGGACCTGTACCGACATTCGAGGACGAGATCATACCAGAGGACTTCTCCTTAGTATTGGCTTTATATACTCATTTATTTCTATTTCCAGTTTCTTTATTTTTCAGTCTATTGCATTGATGTATCAGACTTGTTCTCAGATTGTTCTCCGAGACACTTTATTGAGATTTGTTAGTTTCTTTTATACTCATTTATTCTGGCATTTGATCTATGATTATCTGTTGTGGATGAGGTTAGTATAGACTGTGACTTGTATCATTGGACCTACTTACTCTTATATTACAGCTTAAGCATGCCCCGATGAATCCATTAAATTGGGTTGTACATCGGTGTGTGCTGCTGGCCATTATCACGCGTCCGGTCCCTCGGTATTTTGGGACTGGGGCATGACAGGTTCTGCCGGGAAGATGTCGTGTGCCGGTGGTGATGTAGATGATGGAGGTGCTCGGGGAGGACTGCTCGATGGTCGGGTGAAGGCCGGAGATGAGAACCGAAAAGGGATGATTGTGGCGCCTGACAGCGGGGCTCGACGGTTACAGAGGCGGACTGGCCGGAGATAGAGAGGGTGATCGGCTGGGTTAGTTTAGGGTTAGGTTTCGGTTGATAGCTTGGTGAGGGTGATGAAAATAATGGGGAGATGGTAGTTTGCATGAGGGAAGAGAGGGTGATGACAACCTAGGGATTAGGGCCGACCATGTGTGCCTTGGGATGGGGTTGGCATTGGGAAAGGGTTAGGATGAGGAATTATATATATATATATATATATATATATATAGGAGAGGGTGTGTAGTGAGGATGTTGCTCCATTTGAATGGATGGCCAAGATTAAACATGAAGTAAATTACACAAACCAAAAAGGGGAGAGGAAGATGGTTGGATCGGTCAATGAGGGAGGGGGTTGATTCTTCATGTGTCTTGACCAATAGGATGGTGACACCTCATTACACTTTTACATAAAAGCTCCCATTAATTGGAAAATTGCACAAAATAGAGTTTTTGGATTGAATGAGGGAAAATACCATATTTGGTGTGATGTAGTGGCTAAAAAGGATGTGTGGTGTTTAGTTTGATCCTTGAGGGTGTGAGTGGGAGTTTGGTTTGGTGTTGGGTCTAGTTTTGGGTTGTGTTGGGTCCTTACACCAATTTAATTAAAATTAATGTAAATGGTGTTCTAAAATTAATTGGAAGTACATAGGGTTAAAATTAGGTAGGACACAAGTGTCATGGACGTAGAAGACTCAGAATATAATATTATCATAATTTGTGTTGCACAAAATGGGTCAAGATTGTGTCTCCAATTTTGATTGGAATGCACAAAGATACAAAGTTAGATTTATTTGGAATAAAAAATAAATGTCCGCAACGAATAATGTGTGACTAAAATGAAGCACAAGAGGGTATATTTATGAGTCACACAAAGGTCAAAATTGAAGACGGGCACGTCTAGGACAAGGGTGTGAAATTTGTTGGAAGTCAAAAGCTAGTGTAGCACTCCCAATATCAAAGCAACGGTAAGGCACAACAATTAAATAAAATCACAATAATAAATTACAACCTCAATAATTAATCCTAAAAATACTAATTAAAATCCATAATCCTAAAATTTGGTCAGAGGTTCATCTAGTGGGTTTCTAGGTCTAGTCTACTATCTTATGCATTAAAGAACACTATATATATAATATATATACACACATATCATGTAATTATTTAAAAATAAATACACACGATACTTATAATAAATAAAATGATAAAATTACCCCTATTTTAGAATGTGGTAGTGACAAGTCTACCCTCCTTAGAAAAATTTCGTCCTCGAAATTTAAGATCATCAATAGTTAAATATATTCATTTATTTATTTATTACCATCAAAATTTAAATTCATCAACCATATAATCATGAAGTAAATCCATATTGTCATTTCACAAAAATTTTAAAATTCTATAAATATCATATTCCTGAAAATCTTCAAATTTAAAAATCAAATTACATTCTTATCACAATCTCCTCCAAAATTTTAAGTTAATAACTAAATACAAAAATTTAATATCCAATCCTCTAATTTTAAATCCAATAAATGCATATTTATAAAATTGAAATCTCATCCCAAAAATTTGAATTCAAACTCTATTTCATTAACGATCTTACTCCTCGATTCTTTTTCCATACAATACTCAAATAATATAATACTTACAAAATCTTTATATCCAACATTCAAAATATAAACTTTAAATTTATATCTTCTAATCAAATAAATATAATGATAATCTTCTAAATTCCTCAAAATTTAATGACAAATTCAATCATTTCATACTCTTCATAAAAATTCATGATTTAACAAAATCGTCAATTCTGCCATATTAAATTCTCAACTCTTTATTTAAATTAATGTTTATCCTCAAAATTTAAAATCCTTGTCTCTCTCTGTCAAGTCATAACCTCTTCATTAATCTTCACTACGGTCAAACCCCCAACAATCAAAGTCTAAGAAAATCCTACCTACAGTCATACAACATACAATCTAAAGAAACATGCACGGTTATGGTCTATTTTGTCATAGTATTGCAGTCTCTGTTAGGGTGTACTACTAACTATATTCTAGTAAAAAAATTATTGATACAAGCTACGGTACTAAGGAATCAATCAAATAGACGAAAAGGAACAGAAGGAAAGAATAGAACAGAACCTGCTAACACATCACCTGCGGTATCGGTCTCCTCGACCGTCATCGCAAATGCTCCGCCCTGCTGGGGTGGCTCCCTCCGCGGGTGCTGAGCAATTTGTGGTTCCACAGGTGGCCTAACTGGATCTCTATAATTTGGAACTGCACGCTGTCCGGAAAGATAAGAAAATAGAAGACAATCCCTCATTCGATGCCCCGCATCGCCACAGTGCAAACAAAGTCCTAGCCTCAATCTACAACTCTTCCAAAGGTGATATGGCTTCTTACTGAAATAACAAGTCTGTTGTGTCTCTCTCGGAGGCTGCTGCTATTCCTGCTGAATACGAACCGGTGCCTGGTACTGCTAGTGGTTATGCTGAAACGTCCCCGGCTGCTGCTGAATATGGGGACGCTTGGTCGGCCGCGCGCTACCACTTGTATCTCCAGAAATATTGTGACTCCTCTTAGGCCTGAGATCCAGATCCTCTTCTGCAATCTGGGCATCCATCAAGATATCCTCAAAGGTAGCGGTACGACATCCCAAAGTACGAGACTTGAACTCTCTAGTCAACCCCTTCCTGAATTTTTGGGCCCTGTCTACTAGGTCCCGAATCATAGATGATACAAAATGGCTCAATCGACAGAATTTTGCGGCATACTCGTCGACCGACATGTTACCTTGGACCAAGTCATAAAACTGACTCTCTAAAGCTCTCAGGGCCACATCGGGAAAGAACTTCTCCTTGAAAAGCTTCTTGAATGTCTCCCAAGTAAGTCCTTGTGCAGTAAGTCTTGGCTCTGTGCGATACCACGTTAGTGCGATATCGAACATCTGACTGTCGGCCGCCTCTATCTGCAAGCTCTCCGAAATCTGGGTCAATCGCAGGTTTCTCTCTATATCCTCTAACCGGTCATAAGCGTAGAGTATCCCTTCGATACCCTTGAACTCTCGAGGCATCATCCTCTTGAAGTCCACTATAGTGTCTGACCTCTCCTGTTGCTGCTGGCCAGGAAACTGCTGGACAACTCTCTCAACTGCTTGTAGTGCCATCTGGTGAGCGTTCTCCATGCTCCCTCTCATCAGCTCAGTCTGTGCTTGGTGCACCTCTGTCTGCACCCTCTGAGCCTCAGCTTGAACTTGCTGAGCTTCTGCCGTCACTCTCTGGGCATCTACCATGCCCTGGATCATGGTAAACATCTGTACTCCGTCAACGGGCAGACCTACGGGAAGCGGAGTCGGTGGAGGAGGAAGGTTCTCCGTTACAGCTGGGGCATCCCTCGGAACAAGTAGGAGAGGAGGAACTCCAGACGTCTGTCCGTCAGGTCGAGAGGTGGTAGACCCCTCTAAAGCTGATGCTCCCACTCTCATAGATCTTGTCTTCGGCGGCATCCTGAAGACAGACCGAAAAGAATCAATTATGGCAATAGATACGATATCATCAAGGGAGGACAATAAAATTCTAAATGAAGCAATATTCAGAAGGAATAAGGATAACAAAATAAATAGATTAGAATGTTCCTAGTTGTGATTGAGTATTCGCTCTCATCCTAGTATGCTATATCCTAGATCCTATCGTAGGCTCGTAGTAGTACAACTAAGTAGTTACACTACTACGACATCGCTCTAAATGGAAAGTCTGACCTGCATGGGACAACACTAAAAATGTGTCACGACCCGCACCCGCTGTAGGGGCACGAGTGCGTGGGTACATTCAGCCTACGCCGCAGCGTCGGCAGTAGAACGCTGTCTAAGTCACAATACTATCTAATCAATCTTACACGAGTATCCAAACTCCATAAGGAGATACGGATATCACAATATAATATGAAATACTTAATCACAGAACTAAAGCATGATAAGATATCGAAGAACATAAACGAAATGCAACACAAGTCTAAACAAAAATAGTCTAACTCAAACAATAACATCCAAGTCTGAAAGTATGCCGGAAACAAATCCGGTACCAATAATCTGCTAAAAGAAACTAACTGAATAACTAGTGATCCGGTAACCCATTATTTATCTGTGTCATGGAACCAAGGGTTTACTACAACCAGATATACACTGCCGTGGCATAAACGCTAAGTAAAATGACTTCAGATATATACATGATTTTCGATACCTTAACGACTATGTCCTACTATCATATGATTATCGGTTATTCCATAATTTGCTTATCCTTGCATCCTCCCCTGAATATAATTTGGTAAGTCCAGTGCAATTCTTTCGTATCACTCACTTCTTGTATGGACCCTTGATTCCATCTTTATGAAATCATGCCTTCTCTAATTTACTTCCAAAATAAACTCTATTCTCTTATGTCTATTTAAATTAAATGTCTGATGCCATAGTCAAAGTACGGTTACTTGTTAACTGCATCTTCCTTGTTACTTCCAATTGTCGAGTTACAGTCCTTCATGTATTATTTCTTACCACTAAATTTACGTTTCCCATTATTATTTCTTACCATATTACTTTAAAAACAAGTTTCCCTGTTGAAGCCTTCAATACTTTGTGTACCTAGTGGGAGTCTATATTCGCTTCGACTTTTCTCTCTTTTCGTATATTCATATCATTCCCATAGTTGTCTTATACAAACTTGTTGGTATACAAACTTTTTTTTTCCATGTTCTACTTCATATTGCGAAATATTAGATCCAATATTCTATTCTCCTTTTTCGTACATGTGCCTATCTTAAATTTTGAGAAAATAAATTATCTAAGGTGGATAGATTTTTAACCCCCGAATCCTGGTTTACCAAAATTTTTGGTTCAATTTATTTTAAACTCAAAAACCGTATTTAGAAAGAAATCAAAATTTATTATATTTTTATTCACTGTTTCATATGAGTAGGTTTATGGCCCAATAAGCTATTAAACCATTTTATTCCTATAAATTCCTCCCTGATCGTTTAAGCCATAGTCCCAATTCAATAATTAAATCCCAAGTCGTTCCATTTTTGGCAACAATACAGTTTATTCTTTACTAAGGATAGGCCCACTTCAACCTGACTCATTTTGGAATTGTGACTATTGTTCAATATTAAGGAACCATTAGAAAATGGTTTAGAGTTAAATTGTATTAGGAGCTAATTTTCCATATATATTTTGGAAAACTTCTAGATTAACTTAAGCATATGATTAATTAATGAGCTCTAGAAGTTCCTCCCTAACAAACTTTTTAACTACATCTAGAGACTTCTAATTTATCCTATAGATAGTGGATATAACCCAACACTATTTTTTCATTCCCCAATTATTTTCCCAAAGCCCAAGTTATTCCCCAAACCCAAATCCATTTTCCCAAACTCGTTATTAATCTGCAGTGTCCAGACCGGTGTTGTGTCCACACATCCATTCCATGAACAGATTTAAGATTCTTGTGTCAAGCCCGTATCAAGCCTCGGGTCCGACCAGGCTCATCCACGACCACATTTTTGTGTCCTTTCATTACACAATACAATTATCAGGACACTTCTCTCCCAGTGTCTGATAAAATCCCATACAATTTCATGACACAAAATCCCATAGAGAATTGACACCAACAACTTCACCGATTCCGGCGTGTCCGAGCGCCACCACCTCGAGCTTTCCAGCCGACACGAGCTCAGGTCATGTCAAACCCTCACCGCCTTCCGCCACCGACTCCGCCTCGGATTCCGTCGCTCCTCCGCCTGGAGCCGCCATCTCGTTGCCGATCTGGAGCCGACGCCTTCAGAAACGCACCACCTCTTCCTGAGCCGCATCGCCGGATCTTTCACTACCGCATCCGCCCGGACGTAGGTGTCCCTTCGACGCTGCTCCGCCGGACCGCCGTGTCCGAACCACCGCCTCTCATGACCGGAACCACCTCCTCCGCCGGATCTTGATCGTACTCGGATTGCACCGCCACCCCGGTGGTTCTCACGCTCATATCCGCCCCGAGACGCTCGTCAAGATCCGCGCGATCGCCTTGCGTCCCCTCGATCCGGCTCTATGAGGCTACCGGTTGATCAGCCGAGCGCCCGAGGACCCTTCGACCTGCTCCGAGCTCCCTCTCTTTCCCGGTGAGTTTTGGTAACTTCTCTCTTTTGCCTCTCTCTGATCTCTCTTTCTTGCTTCTTTGGTTCTTTTATCTTTCTTCGTGAGTAGGTAGCTTTATTTCGGGAAGAGTGGAGATATTATAATGGGAATATATGTGTTGACAATGAGTAGGTAGATGATAGGGTGGTTAATACATTGTAGGTGACAACAAAAGAAATACAAAAAAAATAAG
Organism: Iris macrosiphon; assembly: GCA_036927795.1. Lineage (NCBI taxonomy): Eukaryota > Viridiplantae > Streptophyta > Magnoliopsida > Asparagales > Iridaceae > Iris > Iris macrosiphon. Next base: position 104,870,547 of record JAYESA010000018.1, read on the forward strand.
TAAACAGAATATAATATTGGTAGTTATAGTGGACTGTTACAATTGGGAGGCAATAGAAAATTAAATGCATGCGTGTATACAAAGAAAATCAATGTAATACAAAAGGAGTATTTGATTCTTTATTAGAATAATTTATATATTTGTTTAAATTTAACTTGACATTTAATTAGCCATTTATAACTTCAATATAATGCATAAAAGTAGTACTCTCTAACCATATTTTAACTAAGTCAGATCAAATCACAACATTCCAAAATACTATGATTTATTGAAACCCAAATAACCAGCTCTTCAACCTCCTCAACAGAATTAATTATAACAAATTACCCCCTAAGCCTGTTGCATGAGATTCACCTCTATGATGTCGAGCTTCTGTCTCATCTCAATGAACTTGACTCGCCAGAGTGCCTTGGTAAGAATGTATGCGAGCTGCTCTTCAGCGTTGATGTACTCGACCTCAACCTTCCCTCTCTCAATGCACTTCCGAATGAAATGATACCATGTATCAATATGTTTGCTTTGGTCATGGAAGACGAGATTCTTGCTGAGGGAGATGACGGACTTGTTGTCTACCTTGAGCATGACGCTGCCGGTTTTCTTGTTCTTTAAGTCACCAAGGAGTTTTGTAAGCCAAATGCCTTGGCCTCGCAGGATGACAATGCCACGACCTTCTGCTTCTGAGATTGCCAGCTAATCAGGCTACGACTGAGGAAGAATAGCACGCCAGTGGTGCTCTTACGGATGTCGATGTCACCTACCATGTCACTGTCGCTGTAGCCGATCAGTCGTGGTTCCTCCACCTTCTTTTTGTAGCGACATTCAAAGTGACGTGTGCCGACGACGTAGCGAAGGATGCGCTTGACGGCAACAAGGTGTTCGGGTTCTCCATGAACCGAGTCACGTAACCCACCGCGTACGAGATGTCTGGGCGCGTGTGCACCAAGTACCGGAGGCTCCCGACGATGCTTCTGTAGGATGTGACATCAGTCGGAGGGGCTATCTCACCTAGCTTAGCTTGAACCTCGGTTCCATGGGGACGTGGCATGGGTTGCAATCCACCATGCCACTCTTCTCCAAAATTTTGAGCGCATATGGCTCCTGACTGAGGGTGATGAAGCCATTGGACTGCTGCACCTTGATGCCGAGGTAGAAGGTGAGCAATCCCAGCTCACTCATTTTGAACAAGGCCTTCATCTCCTCCTTGAACTTGGCAATCTCTTGTGGGTCCGTTCCGGTAATGATGAGATCGTCGACTTACATACCCACAAGTAGGCGAGCTGGACCTTTGCCGCGTGTATAAACAACGTGCTTATGTGCACTCCGGTGGAAACCAAGTGACAGTAGGCAACTGTCAAGCTTGGTGTTCCAAGCTCTCAGTACTTGTCACAGCCCGTACAGTGCCTTGTCAAGTTTTAGCACTTTGTGCTCCTGTCCCTCGACAACAAAGACGGAAGGTTGGATGACGTACACCTCCTCCTTGAGGTCACCATTGAGGAACGCTGTCTTCACGTCCATATGGTGCAATGCCCACCCCTCATGTGCGACGAGTGCGATCAACAAACGGACGGACTCGAGGTGAGCAACCGGCGTGAAAACTTCCTCAAAGTCCACTCCTTTCCTTTGCACATAGCCTTTTGTCACGAGCCGCACCTTGTGCTTGAGGACGGCGCCGTGCTCGTCCTTCTTGAGCTTGTAGACCCACCTCAAACCGATCGGACTATGGTCGGGTGGGAGGTCTACGAGGTGCCATGTACGGTTCTCCTCAATGGAGCTCATTTCCTCGAGCATCACTTGGCGCCAAGATCGGTGTTTTTTGGCTTCAAAGAAGGTGGCAGGTTCCTCGCCAACCATGACGAGAAGCTCATAGGCATCGAGCTCATGGACGGTGGTTTTGTCAAGTAAGCTCGCCAACGTCCTGTACCTGCGCGGCCTGTTGTCATTGGCGTCGACCATGGGCGAGGCGTTGGTGGGAGGTAAGATAAATTTCATTTCACTTTGTACTACCGAGTTGGATGTTTTTGCCCTCGATACCGACGTCAACGGCCCTGGACTGGGTGCCACTGGTGTGGATGGATCGCCACCCCCGTGCACCGGCGTGCTTGTATGTTCAACATGTGGTATGGGGATCATAGGATACTCAACAGTAAATATCTCACCTACGTTGTCTTGCACGCCCCAGTCCCACTTGGCTTCCTCGCCGAAGACAACATCGGGTGTGACATGCACGCGCTTGCCGGCGGGGTCGTATACTCGGTACGCCTTAGTGCCGGGCTCGTAGCCGATGAAGACCATGTGCTTGCTTCGATCTTGTAAATTTTATAAGTTCGCCTTGACCACCTTGACGTGTGCGACACAGCTGAAGGTGCGGAGGAAGTGCACGCTCGGCTTATGTCTGTGCCATGCCTCGTACGGCATCTTGCCTTTGATGCTCCGAGTCGGCGAGTGATTGAGGATGTAGACAGCCGTCATGACAGCCTCACCCCAGAACATTTTGGTGCATATCCTTTTTTGCCTCCAGAAGGATGTGCACCATCGCAACGACCTTCTGGTTCCGGCGCTTGACGACGTCGTTCTACTGTGGTGAGTACGGCGCTGTGAGTTGTCGTTTGATGCCATGGCCTACGCAATACTCTCCAAATGCTACAGATGTGAACTCGCCCCCATGATCAGTACGGAGCGTGCGCAATTTGTGTCCTGTCTCCACCTCGACGTGGGTTTAAAAGTGTTTGATGGTTGTCGGCGCTTCATTCTTCGAACCCAGTCATGTCAACCACATGTAGCGGCTAAAATCGTCGACGAGGAGAAAGAAGTAGCGCTTACCACCGGATGTCAACGGTGTGATCGGCCCACGTGAACGAGATCTAGCAGGTTGTCGGCGTGGTACTTTGTCTCCTGCGGAAATGGCGTGCGGCGCTTCTTCCCGACAAGGCAACTATCGCGGATCTGATTGACGTATTCGATCTGTTGTAGCCCGTGCACTATGTTGCGACGAACTAACTTCCGGAGTGCTTCAAAGTTGAGGTGGCCGAACTGTGCACGCCAACACCATCCGTCGTCATTGGGTCGTGCTGCTAAACATACTGGTTGTACAATATCAAGAGATAGAATGTACAGTTAGTTTCAGGCACGTTTTACCTTGGCGAGGAGGCATTACTGACGATCTCAAATAGAGAGCACGCTGCCTTCTATCAAGACGGCATAATTCTCATCGAGCTGCCTAAGGCTGATGATATTGCTTCGTAGCTTCAGGATGAAGTAGACGCCGTTGAGGGTGCGATGCTCGCCATTTTGGCACATAAACATCACCGCGTCACACCCTCAGATGTCGATGACGGACCCGTCACCAAACTTGATGGAGCCCGTGACTCCTGTGTCCAGCTCGACGAAGACCTCCTTGCAGCCCGTCATGTGGTTGCTGGCACCGGTGTCGAGGTACCATGCTTCGCCGTGGTGGTCGTCCTTACGACCCAGATGCACCTGAGCGTGCACCTCGTCGGGTACAACATTGTTGGTCGTTCCCACGGTGGTCTCGGCGAGCGTGTACTCCTGCGCCATCAACAGTGCGGGCTCATCGTCGTTGGCTTGCTTAACATTGGCACGCTCATCACGCTTCATCTTGTAGCAGTCCTTCGCCCAGTGGTAGTAGATGCCACAATTATGACACTTACCCTTCTTGTCGCGCGTGCCGCCGGACGCATTGCCTTTGTCGTTGTTCATGTCGCCGCGGCCACGACCTCTTGGCTTGCCGCGTCCGCGACCATATCTTTTGCCGCCGTTGGAGTAGGCCTCGCCTTGCTTTCTCTACTTTGTGCGAGCGAGCCACTCCTCTTCGAAGAGGAGAAGGCGGCTACTTGTGTCGCCGGAGTTGCTGCCAAGATCGTACCGCTCCTCGACGGCTAGAAGCCGACCGGTAAGCTCTTCAATTAACAGCGTCTTGAGATCCACTATAGTCTCAATGGCAATGACGACTTGCGTGTACTTGGATAGAACGACTCGAAGGAATTTTTTAACTATATTCTCGTCGTCCGTTTCGTTGCCGAGAAGTTTCAGGTCGTTGACGAGTCCCGTGAGCCGCATCGCGAAGTCCTCGACGCACTCGCTGTCCTTGAATTTCATTGATTCAAAGTCGGGCGCGCAATTTCTGCGCCTTGGCCTCGCGCATGCGCTTGACCCCCATCTGCATCATCCCCATCCGCATCATCTTCACAGGGTCCCATGCTTCCTTGGCAGTGTTTCACAGCCAGTGTTCGCAGCATCTCTGGCGGCACGGCGCGGAGTATGACGGACAGGGCCATCCTGTCATTACAGTAGTCGGCTTTCCCGGGTTTGATCGCCTCCCATAGGCCTTGCACCTGTATGTTGACTCTCATTCAGAGAGCCCAATTCGCGTAGTTGGTCCGTGTCAGCATGGGGTACTTGAAGGTGAATGAGGTCTCCTTCATAGGTGTCAGTGTTGTGGGGCTTTGCTTGTCGTTGGTTGCTATAGCTTTGATACCAAATGTAAGACAAGAGGAGTATTTGATTCTTGATCATAATAATCTATGTATTTGTTCAAACTCAACTTGGCCTTTAAATAGCCATTTATAACTCTAGCAGAATACATAAAAGTAGAACCCTCTAACTATATTTTAACTAAGTGATAACAAATCAAAAGAATAGATCAAATCATAATATTCCTAAAGATTAGGATTTATTGAAACCCAAATAACAACCTCTTTAACCTCCTCAACATGATTAATTCTAACAACCAAATCTATTCTCCTGTGCATATATGGGTGACTGAGAATTAATCAACTAGTCTTCAATAGATTAATGAGAAAATTAGATAATGGGCTCTATTATAATCATATTAAGCAATATTTCTTTTGGCTTCTGGTTAAATCAGAATATAAGGTTTTGGTAAGACTCTCACTTTATTCTTTCTCCTTTGAAGAGAGGGTTTGCTGACAGGGAGTATGTATTACATTGATCTTAGACTTTGACCGAATGAATGTGATTGTCGATTTTAGTTATAACCAAATAATTTGAGTGGAGTTATTATCCATCAAGAGGTTATGGGCTAGAATATGAATAGTAAGATGGGTTGTAATTGGAAAGAATGTTATTAGGCACCAAATCAATGGGATTAAATATAATTGAGCCAAGACTCTTTGGAGATTTTAGGAATGAATGATATGTATGGAAACCTAACACCTAAACTCTTATATTATGAATAGGTTTTGGGACTAGGAGCAACGTCAACAAATTGGACCAGAGGCAAGTACATATCCCCTCACTTTATTTTACATTATTGCATTCTATTTCTGCACCTACTCACGTATCTTGTTCATGTCTTATTTGTCATGTCGTGTCGTGATGAAGGACACTATTATGGCATGTAACTTACCTAGTGTAACTGCTAAAAACCTAAATATAATATTCTCCTTTGTACATGTTACTTAATTTTTTTCTTTTACTTTTAACTTCGAGAACGAAATTTTTCACGAAATTTTTCTAAGTGCGGTAGGATTATAACTACCTAATTTCGGAAGAGGGATATTATTGTCATTTAAAATTTTTTTAATAGTTATATTGCTATTAATATTTATTTATAATATATTTGTTGGACTCATGGGTGGCTAATTAGTTTAGACTAGTGTAGTGGACCAAGTTAGCAACATGCATGTAGGTCGACTTAATGACATAATTATGTTAATTAATTAGGTTAGTTAGAAGGATAGAGTATTTCCTTCCTATTAATTAAGATGCTAATCCTACTTAATTAGATTCCATTCACATTAGGAATGGCCACTTGCAAATTAGTTCAAACCATTCTTGTTTTCACTTCCATTCCTATTTCAATATATATATCATTTCTTCTCATTTTTCTCATTTCTATTAGGAACACCAAACCCTACCAAATCCTAGTTATTGCTCCACCTTCATTCTCTTAAAATTCCATTCCACTTAGAGAATCGGAGCTTTGGATCACAAGGAGTGCCAAGGAAGACGTAATCGTATTCTACTCTTCGCTTTCGTGTCCAATTTGAGTATTTCTATTGGAGACTCAGTCTCAATTGTAATTTCCGTTTTTCCCAAAATTCTAGTTTATAAATCATGAATTGAAACCCTAGGAACCCTCAAATAGGAGAAATTGACCCCCCAATAGGTATACTAGTTGGTAGTGGGTTCTTTTCCAATAGAATTAGGATTTTATTGATTGGAATGATGAGTTTTGTAGTAATTTTAATATAATTACGAATTTATGACACCAAGTGTTTGACACAAGTCCTCAAAGGAATTATTGTGTCTAATTGGTTGTGTGTGGGTAGTTTCATCTCCACAATTAGATACGGGGAGTGCGTATCATGATACGCCATAATACGGAGTCATATGATGGGTATTTCTATGAGTATTGGGTTCTAGCATGCTAATTTCTCAATTATACATTAGAATAGATATTTGATATGTTATTCATATTATATTTGGTATTTTGGATGTGTTCATTGGGTTTTGGGAGAGTATCTTGGTGTTTGGTTAGCGTATCACAAGAGTATCATGAGGTACGGTATGATACTTAAAAGTGAACACAAAGTGTTTGATACTTGGCTGTGTTAGATGCTAGTATTGAATATATATATATATATATATATATATATATATATATATATATATATATATATATATATATATATATAATTGGGGATGTGCTGCATTAGAGGATTGTTGATGCTGTAGTTTTTGCTGTGTTCAGCAATTGGGGCAGTGGGAACTGCTTTGGGAAGTGATGAGTTGAGTTGTAGTAAGGCAAGGCCTGCAACATGTAGAGTGTAGTTGCATTAGAAGTAACCAACAACAACAGGTAAGGATAACTAGCTATGGGGGTTTCAGGTTGGTGTGTTGGTGGTGCTCGGGTGCAGAGGGGGAGCAAGGTTTAGTTGCAGGTTAGAGACACAGCAGTCTGAATATGCTCGGGTCCTGCCAGGCAGTGGGTGCCTGTGAGTGACGATTGGTTGAAATGGGTAGTGTTCTATATGAGCAAGTGGATTTAAGTTGGTATCAATGAATGTAAATGTATCAAAAGACAAGGAGGTTTGATGAGTATAAGTGTAGTGTAGTAACTAGTGATATAGTCTATAGGATGCATAGTATCTAGGTATTGAGTTAAGTTAGATATGGGTATTGGGAATACCAATAAGTAATAGGTATCAATGGGTGATGTGAGGTAGTGTTGCTAGGTTGTGCTCGAGAACTTGTGCACTGTAAGGTAGTGTACAACAGTGACTTAGCACAATGAGTTGTAGGGTATGTCACGACCCGCACACGGAATTAGGGCACGAGTACGTGGGTACGTCCAGCCTACGCCGCAGCATCGACGGTAGAATGCTGTCTAGGTCATGATGCTATCTAAACAATCTCACACGAGCATCCAACTCAATAAGGAGACACATATACCACAATATAATATGAACAACATACTCAATCACATAACTACAGCACGATAAGATCTCGAAGAAACAAGTAAGATGCAACACAAGTCTAAAATATAAATAGTCTAACTCAACAATAAAACCAAGTCTGAATATACCAATAGACAGCTAGAGAAACTAACTAGATAACTAGTGATCCCGGCTAAATCTTCCGGAATCACAACTGAACTACCAAGTCCAAGTCTGCAGCTACTCATCCTGTGGTCCATAAGATGTCGGACACCAGTCCTCTAAGGCATAGTCTGGAAAATATTTTTCCGTCAGGAAGGAGCAAAGTACATCTCAAGTAACAGTTCCATTTAATTGATAAGGGCTATAAAACAATAAACAGATAATGCTATATACTGAGAGAAGACAATTAATAGATGCAATGGCATAATAAAAAGATAGGCAATATGATACAGTCAGTGCATATATGAAATGAAGAGAACGAGGTACAATATCATATACGGGTGATGTGGTATATGATCTAAAATAGAGAACTGTAACTATTCTAAGTGTTTGAAATATCAGTCTATTATGTGATCGGCTTGGGACAAGATCAGGCTGGTTACATATGATTAGCTATGATTCATGTAAGGTCAGGATAACTATTTGGTTAGCAATGATGCAAGTAGTGGTCAGGATAATCATATATAACAGCTATGAGGCATGTAATGGTCATGCCGCACCCGACGTGAAGTGTGGGGTGAGCTATGATTCATGTAGAGTTGGGTATGATCACATAATCTACTAATATTTTCCTCGCCCCCAACTAGTACAGTGGATCCAATCACGACACGTCACGATACACGAGCAATATCCAATATATCATGTACAAGGTCTAAATATCAATGTCGTGTACAATGTCAATACGATAATCAATGTAAATCTCATGACTGCAGATCCAATCTATATACTAGTCCGTGTAGCACAGTGTCAAGAATCAGATGTAACATTTCTAGATACTGGAATTATAGATATTATCAAATAATTGAAAATTATCAGAGAATGTACTCACCTTTGGTCCTTAGCTGGTAATACCAATATCCTGTTCCAGAGTATCATCTGGATGATCCAACAGTCCTATAGACATATCATAAAACAATACAACATTGCATCAGACATTACTCTAACACACCTTTATAAATACACTGGACTCAGGGCTGTGCTAGGTATGATACTGGTCAACTAGGGTCAGTGTGTGTCAAGTTGCACGGGTGTCGCGTCTGTAATTGCTGTACAATCAGACAGTCGATGATACGGGTCTTGCCAGTACGTCGATGTACATATGGCAGTCTGCTACCATACTACATGGGCACAGGTCAATGTAACCACGGGTCACCTAGTACATATACAATATACATATTATTAATAACTAGCATTAATACTTACAATATATATATATATATATATATATATATATATATATATATATATATATATATATACACACACACACACCAAATTAAATACATATACAATATATACGTATACCAATTAATTACATATATTAATATATGTATATACCCTAATAAATTTACACTATGTATATATATAAAACATACTAATCAAATGTATTCGTTTTAAACGTATACTAGGGCATACGTCTATAATACATATAGATAAGTATATATATACTAATTTGAGAAATATATCATATATATATATATATATATATATATACCATCATTAATATTAACAAATACAAATATTGATACATTAATTGAATTTATACCAGTACACATTTTATTAAATATATATACTATATGAAAATAAACCAATATACATACATATACATATGTATATATATGAATACATATATACTATTACGTACATATATATATTATTGAATACATAAATACTAATACATACATATATACGTACACTCATACACGTACACGCGTGCGTGTACGCAGGGGGGAGGATCGAACCTGCGCACGACGACGACGAAGACGTCGACGATGATGACGAGGACGAGGACGACGAGGTGGCTGGTGATGAACACGATGATGGTGGAGATGACGACGAGGTGTGGCTGTGTGATCTAGGCAGGGGGTGGTGATAGTCTCCGGCGAGTCGAGGAGGAGCTCAGGCAGGAGGATGGTCGGAGGGATGAAGATGATGGAGGAGGAGAAGGAGGAGGTGGTATTGTTGGTTGCTCAGGAAGTCGGGGGGACTGTCCCGGCGGTGGATAGGGGAGCTGGGTCGGGGTGATGCCGAGCTACGGTGATGGTGGTGGAGCTGCTGATGATGGTGGTGGAGCTACTTCGGGTTGGCCGCCGGAGGAAGTTGTAGTGGGAGGAACAGTAGCAGCCGGTGAGTCCAGGCGGGGAGAAAGGTCGGCTGAGGAATGTCGAGGTTCGACGTAGAGGCGGAGACGAGCGGGGCGGTGGAGAACAACGGGGGAAGAGGCCGGGGTATGGAGCTCGGGCAGTAAAGTGGTGGCGGTGCGGGGGATCTCATGTTGGTGGTGGTGATGGTGATAGCTCGTGGGATGCAGGCCGGAGAAGATGGAGGAGGAGTGGGCGGAGCTTTGTATTGGAGGAGGCCGGCGGGATGAATCTCGGTGGTCGGGGAAGAAGGCTGGTCGAGGAGGAAGCAGGGTGCAGGCCGGATGACTGGACTGGATGACCGGAGGGGGGCCGGACGCTGACCGGAGCTTGGCCGGGGTTGCTGGATCGGGTGGAGATGGTTTAATTCAAACCAAAAAATGAAATAGATGAAGAGGAAGAAGAAGAAGAAGAAGAAAGAAGAAGGGAAAAAAATGAAAAGAAAGAGGGAAGCTACGTTGGTGTTTGTGAGGAGGGAGGAGAGAGAAGATGGGGGCTTCCCTAGCTTTGGGGATTAGGGCTTGCTTGGGAAAGGGTGCCTTGAGGAGACATTAAATAGGAGGTGGTTGATGGGAATGAGTGGTGATGATGCTCCCATTTTGAATGGGTGGTCAGGATTTGACATGAGGAATTACTCATGCAAGAGTGAGGGTTGGGTTGACTAGTCAATATTAGGGCTTCTCCATTGGTTTGAACCAATGGGGTGTTGACACCTAATGCAATATTTGCAAATGAGCCCCCTTAAATTTGGGCATTTGTACAGACACATGAAATAATGGAAAAATTATGGGAGAATTGGTGTTTGGTATTTGGTAGGGTGAGAGGGTGTTGTGTGTTTTGTATGTGCTTAATTAATGGGGCACTTGGATTAAATTGGGATTAAACGGGATTAGTCAAAGTTGGTATCCCCAATTTAATTAGAAACAAATGTGAGTGGTGTTCTAAAATTAATTAGGAGTACATGGGGCCAAAATTAGGTTGGGCCACAAATATCATTAGTAAAGAAGACTCAGAACAGAATATTACCCTAATTTGGGTTGCACGAAAATGGTCGAGATTGTGTCTCCAATTTCGATTGGAACGCACAACAATACAAAGTTAGAATTTATTTAGAAATTAAATAAACGTCCGCGACGAATATTGTGCGGCTAAAATGAAGCACAATAGAGCATAATTATGAGTTACAAAAATATCAGAATGGAAGGCGGGTATGTCTAGGGCAAGGTTATAAAATTTGTTGGAAGACAAAAGATAGGGTAGCGCTCCAAATATCGAAGCAATGGTAAGGCGCAACAATTAAATAAAATTATGGTAATTAATCACAATCCCAAATAATTAAATTCTATTTAATACAAAGTAATACACAACCCTATAATTCGGTCAGGTGTTCACCTAGTGGGCTTCTAGGTCAAGTCTACTAGCTCAAACATTAAGAACACTGTACATAATATTATAAATACACATCTCATGCAATTATTTAAATTAAATATACGCAATATTAAATATATATAAAAAGTCAAAAATACCCCTGTTTTTGGAATGTGGTAGTGACAAGTCTACCCTCCTTAAAAGAATTTCGTCCTCGAAATTCAAGATTCTCAATAGTAGAATTTACTCGTTATATTACCTTCCATCAAAATTTAAAACCCACATAACCAATCCACATTGTCATTTCAATATTTTTCAAAATTCCGTAATTATTAGATTTCTGAAAATCGTCAAATTTAAAAAAATTAAATTCAATTATTATCACAATCTCCTCCGAAATCTTAAGTTCATATCTAAATACTCGAAATTGATATCCAATCCTCTAATTTAAACTCAATCAATGCACACTTTTATAAATTAAGAAATCCCATCTGAAAACACTAATCCATGAATCCAATCGATGTATATTTATAAAATTTAAAAATCTCGTCCAAAAGTTTGTGTTCAAACACAAACCCATTTATCATCTTACTCCTCAATTTTGAGCAAATCACTAGATACAAATTTTTACTATCCAATCCTTTAATTGAAAATCCAGTAAATGTATATTTATAAAATTTAAAAATCTTATCCCAAAATTTGAATTCAACACTAATCCATTAGTGATCTTAATCCTCGAGTTCTTTTTTTTTCCACACAATACTCAAATAATATAATACTCGTAAAATCTTCAATTGCAATATTAAAAATAAATCTATATCTTGCAGTCAAATAAATACAATGATAATCTTCTTAAATTCCTCAAAATTTAATGACAAATTCAATCATTTCATAATCCTCATAAAATTAACGTTTTAACAAGATTTCCTAATCCTGTCATATTAAATTCTCAACTCTTTGTTTAAATTATTGTTTATCCTCGAATTTTAAGGCACATTGTCTCTTTCTGTCAAGTCACATCCTCTTCATTGATTCTTTACTACAGTCAATCCTCAACAATCAAAGTCTAAGAGAATCCTACCTATAGTCATACAACACGCAATACAACACGCAATCTAGATAAAATATGCAATCTATATGAAACACGCATTGTCATAGTCTCTTTTGTCGTGGTATTGCAGTCTCTGTCAGGGTGTGATACTAACTACATTCTAACAAGAAAATCATGAATACAAACTGCGGTACTAAGGAATAAATCAATCAATCAACAGATGGAAAAGGACAGAAGGAAAGAACAGAACATAGTCTTCTAACCTATTACTTGGATGTCTTCATCCTCTAATATACACTTAACTCTGGCACATTCACTAACTAATTCCTATCCTTGTACACTGGTACCCGTATCAACTAATCATTAGTCCACAACATCCATGAATACATCCTCATTGCACACACTTGTCTATTAATACCAAAATCTGATACCAAGAACCTCTAACACAATCATAGGTCAATGATGCATTCCAAGTTTGATACTCCTATCCCTTTAGGTACCTCTGTTCTACTACAAGTACACCCACTGCTAGTTCTCTTTCCTACTACAATTGTTCATACTAGTTGTTCTTATCTATCAATTGCACACCAAGTGCAACACATCACACTAAGTACTACTCCTTCTAATGCAACTCTAGATGGATACCCAAGTCTGTTTGCAGTGCCATCTCAATCATGCCCAAGTCAACAGATCCTTACGTATGCACTTCATCCACTCATATACTAATATATATTTCTTACCCACCATAAAATTAATCCTCAAATAAAATCATCAAAATTTTACTTCTCGAACGATTTAAAATAAAATGCATATACTTCCTCAAAAGTCAAATACTCAATATCGAAATAAAATTTTAATCACTTCCAAAATCTTTATAGCTTTGACTATGTTTATTGAATCAAATTTTGAATCCTCAAACATTTTAATAACATAAAAATCTCAACTCTTAAAATTCTTAAAAATTGAATTTTATTTCCACTCTTCAATTTTAGATCCAAAAGTATACATATAAATACTCACAGTCTCTAATACTCAAGGTGCACCCAAATACACCTATTGTCTACAACTCTCAACTGTGTACTGAAATTTGTACTGTCCGAATTACTTGCACTATTACATCCAAATGATCAAAGTTATCATCACACGTATTTTCTCCAATGAGTTTCTATCTATATTAACTGATATACTAATTTAACATTATCATACAAGGCACTTACTATTAGCACCTTGCTCAACTAATCCTCGATATAGAATCATTAGTACCCTTGGTATGATAACACTAGCTTCATTATTGGATCATCTCATCAAACTTATTAGAACTCACGATTACTTGCACCTTCTATAACACCCGTGTTTCACTTTAATCTCATGGACAAGTATATGGTTCCTCATCTCGATTGATGTATATGTATTTCTCTTTAATCTTTTACAGCCTGTTGAACTAATCTGTGATACGCTTCACCAATTTCATTACCAATCCTAATATTTCTCTACTCATGACATATCATTATAACTCTTTATGCGTATACATTTCTTTATTTTTAACACACCTTATCAATCATCAAATTGAACATCATGCTCCATTAATCCTTAACACAATTCCTTGATACTTAATTGTTTACATAGATCATCCAATTACATAATCATGATTATCCAGGACGGGTATGCTGGCTCTGATACTAACTCTTGGAACTATCACTGATACTCTATACTCTCCTTCTACTTATAGTACTATAATGACACCTATCCAAGAGCTATTGCTACAAGGTACTATGCTACGGGTTAACTCTAGATTAATGCCTACTGCTCACATGTCCAACCAAGAAGCACTTACAAGCTCACAAGTCACACTCATTCAACACTAATACGAGACACAGACATAATTACAAGTTACTAATTATCATACTTAACAAGGAATCCTCAAAGAATAGAAGCTCAAAAGGAACTGGATTGAGGACTGAAGGTATTTCTACTGCTAACAAACAAAAGAAGCGATGGAATAAAGTCCTGTAATAACAGAAATAGATAAGTGTTTAGATGATACTTTAAGAACCAATTTAAGATACAACCTGATAATCATACACGTCTGTCAGAAATCAAGACACTTAGAATCCTCGTCACGCCAGTAAGCATAGGTGCGATAAACGAGAGGTTCCGTAACTAAGGTATGCAACTCTATAATCATGCCATCTAGAATCTTCGCCACGCCAACCGGTATGGCTGCGAGAGACTCTAAATTTCATAACTAAAGTATGTACGTCCAAGTCAGGTTCCTACGTTCTCGTCACGACAGCTAGTATGGCTGCGATAAACTCTAGGTTCCATAACCAAAGTAGACGTTTTACCTTTCTCACTGTTCTCATCAATATATGTCATCAGATGATACCGTAAAGTTTAGTCCGTAAAATTCATCTCGATAAGATATCAACTCAACAACGATACCAAGAATTTAAATTTAACAACTGGTCAACAAGAATCAAACTCAATATCAACAAGCGAGAACAGACGAAAACAAGGGAAAAGGAATTAAATTGGAATTCATAATGAGATTCTCAGAGGTCATCCCAGGAATCTCTTAAATAATTCGTGATTGAGTATCCTCTCTCATACTAGTATCCTATGTCCTATATTCTATAGCAGGCGCGCAGTAGTACAACTAATTCGTCGCACTACCACGACATCGCACAACTTGTGAAGTCTGACCTGCATGGGCCACCACTAAAAATGTGTCACGACCCGCACCCGCCTACGCCGCAGTATCGACGGTAGAACGTTGTCTAGGTCATGATGCTATCTAAACAATCTCATACGAGCATCCAACTCCATAAGGAGATACGGATACCACAATATAATATGAACAACATACTCAATCACATAACTACAGCACGATAAGATCTCGAAGAAACAAGTAAGATGCAACACAAGTCTAAAATAGAAATAGTCTAACTCAACAATAAATCCAAGTCTGAACAAAGTATGCCGGAGACAAATCCGGTACCAATAGACAGCTAGAGAAACTAACTAGATAACTAGTGATCCCGGCTAAATCTTCCGGAATCACAACTGAACTACCAAGTCCAAGTCTGCAGCTACTCACCCTGTGGTCCATAAGATGTCGGACACCAGTCCTCTAAGGCATAGTCTGAAAAATATTTTCCAGTCAGGAAGGAGCAAAGTACATCTCAAGTAACAGTTCCATTTAATTGATAAGGGCTATAAAACAATAAATAGATGATGCTATATACTGAAAGAAGACAATTAATAGATGCAATGGCATAACAAAGAGACATGCAATATAAAGAGACAAGCAATATGATACAGTCAGTGCATATATGAAATAAAAAGAACGAGGTACAATATCATATACGGGTGATGTGGTATATGATCTAAAATAGAGAACTGTAACTATTCTAAGTGTTTGAAATATCAGTCTATCATGTGATCGGCTTGTGACAAGATCAGGCTGGTTACATACGATTAGCTATGATTCATGTAAGGTTAGGCTAACCATTTGGTTAGCTATGATGCAAGTAGTGGTCAGGATAATCATATATAACAGCTATGAGGCATGTAATGGTCAGGCCGCACCCGACGTGAAGTGTGGGGTGAGCTATGATTCATGTAGAGTTGGGTATAATCACATAATCTACTAATATTTTTCCCGCCCCCAACTAGTACAGTGGATCCAATCACGACACCTCACGATACACGAGCAATATCCAATATATCATGTACAAGGTCTAAATATCAATGTTGTGTACAATGTCAATACGATAATCAATGTAACATCTCATGACTGCAGATCCAATCTATATACTAGTCCGTGTAGCACAGTGTCAAGAATCAGATGTAATATTTCTAGATACTGGAATTATAGATATTATCAAATAATTGGAAATTATCAGAGAATGTACTCGCCTTGGGTCCTTAGCTGGTAATACCAATGTCCTATTCCAGAGTAACGACTGGATGATCCAACAGTCCTATAGACATATTATAAAATAATACAACATTGCATCATACATTACTCTAAAACACATTTATAAATACACTGGACTCAGGGCTATGTTAGCTATGATACTGGTCAACTAGGGTCAGTGTGCGTCCAGTTGCACGGGCGTCGCGTCTGTAATTGCTGTACAATAAGACAGTCGATGATACGGGTCTTGCTAGTACGTCGATGTACATATGACAGTTTGCTACCATACTACATGGGCACAGGTCAATGTAACTACGGGTCACCTAGTACATATACAATATCCATATTATTAATAGCTAGCATTAATACTTACAATATATATATATACACCAAATTAAATACATATACAATATATACGTATACCAATTAATGACATATATTAATATATGTATATACCCTAATAAATTTACACTATGTATATATATTAAACATACCAATCAAATGTATTCATTTTAAACGTATACTAGGGCATACGTCTACAATATATATACATAAGTATATATATATACTAATTTGAGAAATATATAATATATATATATACCATCATTAATATTAACAAATACAAATACTAATACATTAATTGAATTTATACCAGTACACATTTTATTAAATATATATACTATATGAAAATAAACCAATATACATACATATACATATGTATATATATGAATACATATATACTATTACGTACATATATATATTATTGAATACATAAATACTAATACATATATACGTACACTCATACACGTACACGCGTGCGTGTACGCAGGGGGGGAGGATCGAACCTGCGCACGACGACGACGAAGACGTCGACGATGATGACGAGGACGACGAGGTGGCTGGTGATGAACACGACGATGGTGGAGATGACGACGAGGTGTGGCTGTGTGAGCTAGGCAGGGGGTGGTGGTCGTCTCAGGCGAGTCGAGGAGGAGCTCAGGTAGGAGGATGGTCGGAGGGATGAAGATGATGGAGGAGGAGAAGGAGGAGGTGGTGTTGTTGGTTGCTCGGGAAGTCGGGGGGACTGTCCCGGCGGTGGATAGGGGAGCTGGGTCGGGGTGATGCCGAGCTACGGTGATGGTGGTGGAGCTGCTGATGATGGTGGTGGAGCTGCTTCGGGTTAGCCGTCGGAGGAAGTTGCAGTGGGAGGAGCAGTAGCAGCCGGTGAGTCCAGGCTGGGGGGAAGGTCGGCTGAGGAATGTCGAGGTTCGACATAGAGGCGGAGACGAGCGGGGCGGTGGAGAACGACGGGGAAAGAGGCCGGGGTGTGGAGCTCGGGCAGTGAAGTGGTGGCGTTACGGGGGATCTCGTGGTGGTGGTGATAGCTCGTGGGATGCAGGCCGAAGAAGATGGAGGAGGAGTGGGCGGAGCTGTGTATTGGAGGAGGCGGCGGGATAGAGCTCGGTGGTCGGGGAAGGAGGCTGGTCGAGGAGGAGGCAGGGTGCAGGCCGAATGACCGGACTGGATGACCGGAGGGGGGCCGGATGCTGACCGGAGCTTGGCCGGGGTTGCTTGATCGGGTGGAGATGGTTTAATTCAAACCAAAAAATGAAATAGATGAAGAGGAAGAAGAAGGAAGAAGAAGAAGAAGAAGAAGAAGAAGAAGAAGGGAAAAAAATAAAAAGAAAGAGGGAAGCTACGTTGGTGTTTGTGAGGAGGGAGGAGAGAGAAGATGGGGGCTTCCCTAGCTTTGGGGATTAGGGCTTGCTTGGGAAAGGGTGCCTTGAGGAGACATTAAATAAGAGGTGGTTGATGGGAATGAGTGGTGATGATGCTCCCATTTTGAATGGGTGGTCAGGATTTGACATGAGAAATTACTCATGCAAGGGTGAGGGTTGGGTTGACTAGTCAATATTAGGGCTTCTCCATTGGTTTGAACCAATGGGGTGTTGACACCTAATACAATATTTGCAAATAATCCCCCTTAAATTTGGGCATTTGCACATACACATGAAATAATAAAAAAATTGTGGAGGAATTGGTATTTTGTAGGGTGAGGGGGTGTTGTGTGTTTTGCATATGCTTAATTAATGGGGCACTTGGATTAAATTGGGATTAAACGGGATTAGTCAAAGTTGGTAACCCCAATTTAATTAGAAACAAATGTGAGTGTTCTAAAATTAATTAGGAGTACATAGGGCCAAAATTAGGTTGGGCCACAAATATCATTAGTGAAGAAGACTCAGAACAGAATATTACCCTAATTTGGGTTGCATGAAAATGGTCGAGATTGTGTCTCCAATTTCGATTGGAACGCACAACGATACAAAGTTGGAATTTATTTAGAAAATAAATAAACGTCCGCGACGAATATTGTGCGGCTAAATTGAAGCACAAGAGAGCATAATTATGAGTTACAAAAAGGTCAGAATGGAAGGCGGGCATTCTAGGGCAAGGTTGTGAAATTTGTTGGAAGACAAAAGATAGGGTAACGCTCCAAATATCGAAGCAACGGTAAGGCGCAACAATTAAATAAACTTACGGTAATTAATCACAATCCCAAATAATTAAATTCTAATTAATACAAATTAATACACAATCCTATAATTCGGTCAGGTGTTCACCTAGTGGGCTTCTAGGTCAAGTCTACTAGCTCAAACATTAAGAACACTGTACATAATATTATAAATACACATCTCATGCAATTATTTAAATTAAATACACGCAATATTAAATATATATAAAAAGTCAAAAATACCCCTGTTTTTGGAAAGTGGTAGTGACAGGGTATAGGTTGGTATTATGGAAATACCAAGGTAAGGATATAGATGCTTAGTTAGTGTGTGGGTAAGTCTAGGTATAGTAAGTTCTTGATATCAACTACAAAATACCTAGTATCCTAGTGAAGTGAGTATTAAGTGAGGTAAGGTATTGGTTCTTAGTGAGTATCTATGTATCAATAAGATACATGGAATATCCTAGTGTATACATATGGGTAATGGTTAGGTATATTTGGTTAAGGTAATAACTTATATACTAAGGTAATACTAGATATTAGATAGTACTAGTATATTTATAAGTTATAGATATGTATTTAGTAATATTAGCTAGTATAGCTAATAGCTTCAAGGTATGGACCTAGAAACCTAGTTATAGCCTAGTATCACCTAGTATTAGCTAGTTTAGCCTTGTTAACCATCTTAGAAGCTAGTTTTGGATCCTAATTAGGTAATTGACCTAGTTTGAACATCCAGACCTAGAAATGACCTAGTTTGACTAGTTTGACCTAGTTTTGAGTTAATTATATATATTATTGACTCTAAAACACTGTTTTGACATGGTAATTCATATATAGGTCAGTGTGACACCAGTTCAGACATCGTTTCGTATTCCTTGCACAGGACCACATGCGAGTATATTCTCTGATAGTGTTCATTATTTGATATTTACTATGATTCTTGTTTATAGTATTGTTTTACTTGATTTATCGACACGATGGATACACGGATTGGTATTATTGGATTCACCTTCTTGAAATACGTGCATCATACTTGTCTGGCCTATATCAGGACTCTTTTACTGGCATCACATCAGGACTCACTAACTAACATCACTTACATTATCTGGCTGGCCTCGTATTTGATCTATGTGTCGGGACTTGGATTCATTGTACTAGTCGGGCGAAAAAATACTTTAGTAGACATGTAAACATTTTCAAAACATGAATCACCCCCTCATGTCTAATTAGGAATGATAGAACACACAAATCTCACGTACGTGTTGTCATATATTACCCTTAGCCGTTTATATGTCGAAAGTGGTATTTCATCATACTAGTTAGGTGTATACTTTCTGGTTTCACTCTAGGCTTTCTGCTTTCACTCTATACCTGTTGGTTATATTCTTATTTGTCATGCTTGCTAGCTTTTGCATATTTTTCTATCTTTACTGTCATATTTACCTGTTCATCCTATTTATATTTTCATGCTTCTATATTTATCTATTTTATTCTATTTTTGTACCATAGTTCATTACTTATCTGTTCATCATGTATTACTTCACTAGTACGATTTTATAGTCTTTATCAATCAACTGGAACTATTGTTAGAGGTGTGCTTCGCTTCAATCCTGACTGGATAATATTTTTAAGATAATTTAAATGACTGGTATCCTACACACTATGGACCTCAGGACGTAGTGGAGTAGAGGTGGAGACAATGACTCTGGAGGAGCCGATACCGAATTAGGAAGATGACCAGCTAGTCATAGCTTCATAGATAGTTAGTCTTTATTATACTGGATTTTTTCTAGCAACTTCATGATATTATGAGTTGTATGTATATTCTGAGGCTTAGGCTTTTGCATCTCTTGTGGGATTGTTTAGACTATGACTTGGATTCTATCTCTTTATATCATATCGTGTGTTTCATCTTTCTTATAGGTCTTTTGTGATTGAGTATTAATGTTGTCATTATATTATCACTTTGTCCTCCTTATGGAGTTGAGATTATCATTTACACGTTATGTTATTATGTAATGAGATGTTGATCGATAGTATTATTGATCTGGATAACGTTCTACGTTGTTGTTACAGCGTATAGGCTAGGCGTTGCTTATGTACTCATG
Source organism: Iris macrosiphon (assembly GCA_036927795.1). Taxonomy (NCBI): domain Eukaryota; kingdom Viridiplantae; phylum Streptophyta; class Magnoliopsida; order Asparagales; family Iridaceae; genus Iris; species Iris macrosiphon. Next base: position 104,891,292 of record JAYESA010000018.1, read on the forward strand.
CGCTAACATCCGGGTACGGATCGTGACACCTAGCCTTTGATACTACTTGACTGCTAGCACTGTCGTGTGACGTGCCTGATGTCCATTTACATGCGTATATGAATGCTAGCATCCTAATTTGTGGAATGCCTGATTCTTGATCATCCCCTACATGTTGTTTAGTGTTCTGATTTCACGTGTCACATGTAGATAGTGCATGTAGTCAGGTATATTTACATAACTTGTATATTTTTAGATATTATTCATTTATATTATTGCATCATACTATTTAGTACTGTTGAGATGTATGTTAATTTGCTCCAACCATGACTAGGTGTTGACAAATTAGGCTATAGCATGGAAGCGACAGTTCAGACCAGCTGAAGACTTGGAGGATTCATAGTGGAAAGATTCTTTATGTATTTGATAATGTGTTGTATCTGAGTATGATGATGTACCAGATTTTTCTCCGGAGTGTGGTGATGTGTATGATGTACTAAAATAAGATAATGGATCGTGGTGATTATGGGTGCGTGTGTCTGGGTTGTGATTCTTGTCTTTAGTGCTTTGATGTGAGAACATGATATTTATTTACTTGTAGATCTTAAAGGTTTATAACAGCTGTCTACTGTCAATTCTAAGGCATAGGCTAGACGTTCACAACCCATACCAGACATAGCGGGCACGGGGCTTGACACCCTAGGGATGTAAGGAGTCAAGTTCAAGTTCATCTTTCGCTGGGCAGTTACATGGTAGAAAGTGGATAGAGGGTAGTGGCATATCATCTTAGGGATGAACATCTCCTTTTCATCAACTTTAAAAACCCATGGCTCCTTCTTAGAACTTGTTTGTGTGGAGGCACCATTGATGGCGTCCCCAAACAGAAAGACAGATTTTGGAATTGTTCATCATTAAGTGTTTTTAAAGGACCATTGCTTATCATAGACTGCATCATTTACACCTTGATAAGCTATTAGTAGTTGTCTACTCTTTGAAAGATCTTTATCAGATTGGGGGAACTCAATTTGTGACAAATCATTTAGATAGTTAGTATGTAACATGCCTTCGGTAGACTCTAGAATGTCAGCGAGTGGATCCATTTATAGCGCAGCTGACAAAATCATACGAGAATGTTTGTTATGGAAAAGGGATTTGGCAGATTAAGGGTAGAAATTCTACAAGAACTCCAATATCTTTTATGTGAAAAGAAGTCAGAAGGATCAGACAGAACCTGCCCCTATGTTTTAATTATAAAGTTATGCACAAATTTTGAGTTTTTCCGTACTCACAAAAATGCACACATGAGTGTCTTCTCTAGACAAGGAAAATGAATTGTGCACAAATTTCAAGTTTGCTGAAACCCAAAGAAATACGCACATGATTGGTTTCTCTCTAGACAAGGAAAACGAATTGTGCGCAAATTTTGAGTTTGATGAAACTCAAGAAAATAGGCATAGGATTGGTTTCTCTGTGAACGAGGAAAGCGAATTGTGGGCAAATTGTTGAGTTTACTGAAACTCAAGGAAATGCGAACATGAAGGGAATTGTTTCTCTCCGAACTTAGAAAATGAGTTTTTGTGCGTATGGGTGTGTGTCCTTGTATTTCCTTTCTTTCTTTCTTTCTTTCTTTCTTTCTCCTTCTTCTTAGTGTTCATAGCCTACACAAAAGAAAAACCACAAAAAAGAAAAGAAAATGAAAAGAAAGAAATGGTCGAATGTCGAAGAACACTCTTTCGTACTCTTCACGGCTGGATGAGCTTTCTTACGAGGCACGATTCGTGCTTGAGGCATAGCAAGGCATTCCTCGGCAGGACGATCTGCCACACTATGAGATGATTGGGCAGGCCCCTTTCCTTTCTTGGAAGCTTGAGAGATCTTAGGAGACAAAGTGGAAAAGCTTGAGGTTGAAGACAAACAAGGATGAAGGGCTTTACAAAAGTTCGTAAAGAGCACTCCATCCTAAGAGAGCTTGTTTATAATACAGATAAACCCTTTGACTGCCAAATAACGCTTCGGGATCTATGCAAAGAAATCGTGACTTAATCATGCTAATAAATGCTTCAAAAATTACGAACATTTAATGCTGAAATTGTAATTGAAAGCACCAAAGAAAGACATAAACATCCGCAAACAACTAGGATTTGGTCAAAAATTTGCACACAAAAGTCAAAACGGTCCAAAACTTTCTATGCTTCTAGGTTCAAAGTATTCCGAATTCACATAAAAATTTGAAAACTTTAAGTGGGTCTTATAGAAGCATAGAAAAAGTGCAGAAAATAATCCCTCAAGAAAATTAGAAGAAAAACGCACTTTTCAGATCAGAAGCTAAAAATCACACATTTTCTATATCAGAAACCAAAAGCGCACTTTTTCTATATTAGAAACCAAAAGCGCACTTTTCTCCGTCTCGCTCAGAAAAATCTCAAAACACACACTTTTCATCTTCATCATCAACTAAATGCGTACAAAAGTTTTTATTCAAAGCCGTGACTTACATCTGACAGATTGAGCACAATAGTCGAGGTAGTTATAACTTACTATTCTGTAGAGAAAGGCCGCATGGCAGCTATCAATAAAGGTCAAGAAATGCGTGAAGGCCTTATCCTTCTCGGTAATAGAAGATGTTCACACATTTCTTTTTTTTGGAAGGTGTGACTTTCGGCTGATGAATCTCATGGGAATCGAAGAAATCATTTCCATGACATCAGCATAATAATAAATATTTTTCCTTTCTTCGAGGAAAAGAAATACGTGGCAATTTTACATCAAAAAGTCAGCACGAAAAGGGTGCACATTTTATTTTTATAGAGAAAGAAATGTACGCGCTCCTCAAATCAATTCGAATTTTCTAAACCGTTAGTGAGTGGTTAGAAGATTGAGAAGATTATGGACATATATTGCTCAATTTACGAAGAATGGGGGAGGTCATTTATCCCCCTATGATTGACATTTAGTGCATAACTCTTGTAACGTGTCGATCAATCTAACACGTTCAATCTGAGTATGGTGAAAGCAGTAAGCCTACGAATGTGCATGGTGGATGACGATTATTTACAAATATGCACAAAAAATAGCAAATACAATGTATATTGTTTATTTTTTCTGCGCAGACGTTCAAAATAATCGTTTTCAGTGTCTAACTGGTTATAAATACTTGGGGTCAGTGTCATCCCAAAGATAGAAGCATAGTGCCCAGTACGAGAGCCTTCTTCCTATCAAATTCTCCAGTGATTGAGTTTTGACCATTTCTTTTTGTGTCTGTGTTTTGTAGTTCAAGGAGTAAATTGATCGATTGTAGATCATATCTCTATAGCTATTATTTTCCTAGAATTTTACAATTTTGTACTTAGATTCCAGTTTAGGATTTATTGTACTTTTATAAGTTTGTAATAAAAGTTTCCATAACTTTTGTTTATGGCAAACAAAATGGCTGAATCATTACCAGTATGGCTGGATATACTTTCTAGTAATATTCTTGTGGAAGTAGATAAAGTGCATGTCTTGTATTAAGTTATAGTATGCAGGAGGAAGTTTCCTGCGATATTGATAGAGTTTCCTATAGTATATTAAAACATCATTCTAGGTATGGATTAGTTGAACTTCAGACAAGCATTAATAGATTGCCATGTTGGGAATGTTAACTTCTGTGTTCCCAATAAGGACGAGTTCTTATCCTTGAGCGGAGAGATGGAGTATTTGTCAGTTGTCTTGAGAGTAGCCATAGTTGAACAGGTGCAGTTATCCAGGATTGTTAATGAGTTTCATAATGTATTTCTTGAGGATCTTTTAACATTATCTCCAGTTTAAAAGATTGAGTTCTACATATATTTGATTCCCGGGGCAGTGCCAGGATCAGAGAGAATCTACAAGATGTCACCATCAGAGTTGGTGGTGGTGTACTAATTGATTAAGGGATTGAGGACCAAGGTTTTTATTCATCCTAGTGGATCGCCTTAGGGATTCTAGATGCTTGAGTTACTTCCATCATTTATTTTCATTCTTATTGTTGTTTCATAGTTTCTGTCAATTATTGGAACTGCTATTTGGGTTGTACTTCACTCCAATCCTAACTGGATATATTTTTTAGATGATTCATTAGAGGACTGGTGTCCTACGCCCTACGGGCCACAGGATGGCGAGTCAGTTGAGTTATCACCCATAGAGCCGGTTGAGTTAGTACTAGCAGTTGATGAGACATAGTTAGATATTCATGATATTGTATATGTCAGTTAGACACTTGGCATTGTATTATTATATTATGTCTTGTGTTGAGATTAGACTTGGACTTGTGATGTATTTGTCACTCTTTTTCTTTCCTTCTTTTAGATATCGTGCTTTATCATCCTCTAGTTTGTTATTATGATTTAGTATTGTTTATAATTACCATATTATCATATTGTCCACCATTTGGAGTTGAGATAGCATAACAGGTACCTTATTTATCATGTGTGAGATGTGTAGATACAATATTATTGACCTAAACAACATTTTAACACCGATGATGCAGCCTAGGCCTGAACGTACCCACGTACTCGTGCCCTTACACCAGGTGCGGGTCGTGACAGATTTTGACCAGTTGATACCCGGACCACTAATTTATCTTAAAAAATACAACTGTCCACTAAGCTGATTAAATAAGTCATCTATCATGGGCAATGGATACTTGTTCTTGAATGTCACTATGGTTAGCTGAAGATAGTCAACCCCGTAATATGTTATTAATATTTTTTACAAAATTACTGTAGCCAAGTGCACATGATCACTGCTCTGGATTTTGTGAGTTTCTCCTTGAGTTTTGAGGATGAAACTCTTTGTTGGTGGATAAGTTTGTAGTGCCCCACTCTACATAGACACTATGTACAAGTGATATCTCTTTGCTTGCTCGAATGAAAGTCTTCGGAGAGTTCTTATTCGAACCCCAAGACGATTGGTATAGGTGAGTGGGAAGAACTGCATTCTCTGATTCTTGAATGCCTTAATAATAAACTTGAGGTTTTGAATGCTTGTTCTAGAATATAGTTTTATAAGAAGAATGACAGAACCTGACTCTGCATGCTAATAAGAGAACTCATATAGCTTGTCATTGAAACAAATCTGCTTGCCTAACTAAGAGAACTTGTATGCTTGTCAAAAGAGATAGAAACTTGCTATGCTAAGTCAAAAAGTATAAGAAATGTTGCATGCTTAGTTATACTTACACAACTATCGAACGAACCCTTACCATGCTAAGAAAAGATAAAGAAAAGGAATGGCTTGAACAAGTCCCTTTGTTATATGTTAAGAAAGAGATAGATATTGCATGTTAGTTATAAAATCAAAATCGCGCTTGCCAATATATGTTTCGTTGCCAGTTTTGCTATATCGAACTACTATAAGTCTTAATTTGTATAAGAAGAGACTAATAATGCACCCTGATGTTCTGGTCCTACGGGATCTAGGGGGTGTGCTATTAGATATGTGAAAAGATGTATTTTGCTTGAAAGAATGAAAGAGAAGAGTCTAGTAGTCTGCCCTGATATTCCGGTCCTACGGGATCTAGGAGGGTGTGGCTATTAGACTGTTATATGCTTGTTCATGTTTGGTGCATCATAATAGTTTATTTGATAGAATATTTCTTGTCATGCATTGGTCTTGGATAACTTGTGCACAAGGTAATAGTCTCTCGAACAATTTCTGGGGCACTGAGAATTGGTCGGTCCGGAAGGGATTGTTAGAGCACCCCGATATTCCGGTCCTACGAGATCTAGGGGAGTGTTGTTTGTCCATCAGTGGGGTAACTCATAGGCCATCATATTGTTAGGGCGCATGCTAGGCTAACCTTCTTGAATACCTAATTGTTTGATGTAGAGACGGGCATGGAAAGAGAATCATATGTTTATATATGCAAATATTGCTAACTTATATGTCTGCTGCAGTGATAACCGATCGGCAAGGGATAAGAAACATAAAGAGTATATATATAGCCTGCTTGTTTATGAACATGTGTATCTTAGAGTTTATCTGATAGTGCTTCATGCATTCGCATCGGTTGTACAATGGCTATTAGTGAAGAGCTAAACCTTGGTCACGGCTGCTACTTGTTAGTGAAAAGCAACCATGTGTCATAGCTGCTAATATTATCAGATAAAAGAGACATTAGTTAGCTGGTTTATTGCTACTGATCCTGAGTTTCTCGGGGACCGAAATCATATAGCTAGTTCTTCTCTTTTGCTTGAATAAATGATACTCCACTTGATGCACATGTATTGATTTGAGATGAACAGTCCACTACAGATAACCTTTGTTCCTAAGAGTTAGAATATGGTACACGATACATGTTGCGCACTGCACGATAGAACACAGTCTCAATTGTATGCTTATTGTTGATTATGCAAAATATTTCAAAGCTATGTTTTTGAAAAGATATAAACAGACTATGATCCTGAGCTGCATGAAATGAACATAGGTAAAAGTAGCAAGATCACTAGTAATATAATATTTTGCCACATGCTTACTTAGTGTGGATTTCAGGGGGTGTAGCTTCTGTTCAGTTGAGACTCACCAGTACTTTCTCCAAAGTGTTGACCCACCAACAGTTTGCTTGTTCTCAGGTGTTGGACCGTCCGAGGAAGCGATAGCCATGCCTCATCCCAGGGACCCAAAAATCTAGAGTCGATGCCTTGAGACGTATCGAGATTGCTTTGAGATACTTTTGTATAGAGGGACATAATTTATGGAATAGTGTCATTGTAATCGAGAGAAAGAAAGCTTGAGCGAACTGTAACCTCGGCCAAGCACCGCTTGTAATATATCTTGATTATCAATAAAGAGCTTGTTTTGATATACTATTATGTTCTTTACTTTTCTGCAATATATGTGCCGCTGTCCCAGTCTTAAATAGATTACTTGTCCTTGTTCAAAGCTTTGGCCTGGTGCAAGCACATTTTAGGCTTGCACGGTATCACGCCCGTACGAGGACAATCGGTTCCATAGGGACCAAGTGAAGACGAACGGCCCTCCTGCGGGACCGGGGCATGACATAAGCCGGACAAAAAGAACCATGTGGCCAATGCACTCAGTAAAAAGACTGAGTTGGAAATAATTTGCTTTCTTAAGGGTTAACATACTTGATTATGTCAAGATGGGGATAACCAAGGACCCATTGAAACATGCATTGTTAAAGATCGCTCGTGAAGGCAAATCGCGAAGGTTTTTGCTAAGGGACATGCTTCTCTACATGAAGGGCGACAAGGTGGTCTTGCCTAAGTGGGGTGGCTTGTGCAAATAGCTACTCAAAGAATTCTATGACACAAAATGGGATGGACATCCATGTCAAAAGAGGATATTGGCATTATTGGAGGTCGCCTACTATTGGCCTCACATGTGCGAGGATATGGAGGACTATGTGCGCCCTTGTCTTGTGTGCCAGCAAGACAACGTGGATCATCAGCGACCAAGGGGCCTGCTTGAGCCTCTCCTCGTACTGAGTTGACTGTAGGAGAGAATTTTGATCGAATTTATCTCTGCCTTGCCTAAGGTGGGGGAACTTCAGTCTATCCTTGTAATGGTAGACCAATTTTCCAAGTGCGTAACCTTCAAAGCTGCACCTACGAACTGTACTGCTGAGGAGGCCTTGCGCTTTTTCATTGCTCATATGAAAGCATTATCAGTGACCGAGACCTTCTGCTTCACAGAAAAGTTTCGGACAGAGGTGTTAAAGATCCTTGGGTTGGATCTAAACTTCTCGACTAGTTTCTACCGTAGACAGACGAAGTGGGTCAATTCTCTACTGAGGAGTACTTACGGCACTTCGTGAGTGCCAACCAATATGATTGGATACATCACTTGGACATTATCCAATTCTGCTATAATCTCCAAAGAAGTGAGTCATCCCACATCAGCCCGTTTGAGTTGGTAATGGGTGGACAACTGCTCATCCTGCACATGCTGATTATGGGGTAATCAGGAAAAAGCCCCACGGCTCACCAGTTTGCCTCTGACTTCAAGGAGAAGGCGGATATCGCTAAAGCATTACTGAAGAAAGCTGCACACATGATGAAGAAATAGGCCGACCCTAAGAGTAGGCCTGTCGAATACAAGGAAGGGGACTTGGTGATGATCAAGCTTCAGCTCCAACAGTTCAAAGTGTTTTGCAAGGTGCACAAGGGACTGATTCGTAAGTATGAAGGCACCTTCCCGGTCCTTAAGAAGGTAGAAAAAGTTACCTATAAACTCGAACTCCCTACAAAGCTGAAGATTCATCCCGTTCTATGTAAGTTTCCTCGAGCCTTATCAAGTAGACTTGGAGAACCCTCAGCGAGAAGTTTTGAAGCGGCCCCCGGTGACCATGACTGCGTTATTCAACAAAGAAGTGGACATCGTGCTTGACTCAAGGAATATTTGCCAATGAGGTATTTCCACGTATGTGGAGTATCTCATCAAGTGGAAGGGAATATTGCACGACGAATCCAACTAGGAGTGCACTGACACGTTGTATTAGTTCGAGGACAAGATCCAAGAATTTCTCAGCGGACATGTGTGATGAGAACGTCAACACAATATGTAGGGGAGAATGTCACGGACAATATTTTGTGGCCCACCGAGGTGGATTAGATGCTCTTTAGACATCTTTGTAAATATTTGGCAGGTAAAATCTTGCTTGGAATATTTCTAGGACCTAGAATAATTTCTAGAATTTCTTAAAATAATTTTTGGAATATTTTTATTCTAGAAAGTTCTTGTAAGCCTTTGAGGCATTATAAATAAGGGAGGAGACTCATTTGCTCCTCATTATCGAAACTTGTAAGCTTTTTTTATATTAATAAAAGTCTTTTAAGTTTCAGTCTTGCTCCACTACTCTCTTTTCTTAGCGATCTAGCTAAGTTCGTTCGAAAAGACTTGTTCGGATCTTCGAGGAGAAAACTTGTGTGACGTACGGATCAAAGTTAAAGAAAAATAACTAAGTTTGTGACAACAAGGATAACAACTAACATATGTTGGAAACACTACCAAAATTTGCGCTATTCGCGACATTTTTAGCGACTCCAGATATTGCCAATTTTTGTAATATTAGCGACTACAATAAAACGTGTCACTAAACGTCACTAGTTGCGACGTTTAGTGACGTTCAGGGACAATAATTCTATTATAAAAATATACGTCGGTACAGGTTGCTGAACGTCGCTAAAGTTTCAATATATAGCGACAATTTTGCGACATTCAGCGACCTCATTTCATTGTAAAAAAATATACACCGACAAAAGTCGCTGAACGTCGCAAATTTGTTTATCTGCGACGTTTAGCGACGTATATTTTGTACATCACTAATTTGTTTAATATAGGGTTTGGCCTTCTCATTTCCCCCCATTCGATCAATCACCAAAATTTTTGAACCGAGCTCCCCCCCTCGCGCGGCTGCACCCTCCGATGCATCTCCCCTCCCCTCCCCCCCAAGTGCCCCAGACGGCTCCCTCCCCTCGCGCGGCTACCCCCCTCCGGCACAGCTCCCCTCGCGAGGCTGCCCCCCTTCGGCTACCCCCCGGGCACAACTCCTCCTCTCCAACGACCTCTCTACAGCTCCGACCTCCTTTAGGTAAACCCTAAACCTATCTCTCTTTCTCTCTCTCTCTCTCTCTCTCTCTATATATATATATATATATATATATATATATATATATATATATATATATATATATATATATATATATATATCTTTCTCTCTCTCACAGACATTGACATGGCCCGACACACAGGCACGATACTGTGCATGGTGGGTGTAGAGACACGAACTCACAGACACGACACTCAACAAACACACATACAATTTCCCTAAATTGGTTCATGGATTTGCCCTATTTGTCGGGGTTTACTGTAATACTGAAAATTAGATTTTTCTTGTATCAATTAACGAACAAGTAATTAGTATTTAATTATTAATTTAAATATAATTTTTTAAGTTTTACTTGGCTTAGATGTTAGTATAGTAAAAATATATATTAACTTTTGTGCTTAGATTTGAACTTATGTTGCATGACCACGAATATAAGTATATGGTTATGTTTCAGAGGATAGGATGTATATCAAGGTAGGGTATCTTGGAGTGTAATATCAATTGCATGTTAGGGAAAGTACGAGTGTTTAAGTATCAGATATTGCATAAGTGTACGTATTCTATGGATATATACATGATGTAAGTTAGTATATGTTCTCTTTTAGTTATCAGTTAGATACATTAGTGTGTTTGTTGAGTGTTTGCACTATAGTGTATCAGTCTTTGGTACCAGAAGCCATGAGACATAAGTCTTCTCTTCTCCTTTATATTTCAGTCTCATGGCTTTTGGCACCAGAGCGTAAGGTAGAGCCAAAGGTCTAATGGCTTCTAGGACCATTTACCTATTTTTTATTAGGTATCTAGCTAGGTCAAGATACAAATGAGTATATTGAGTATGTGAGAGTCTACTTGTTCATATCTCTGAAAAGAAATTTTACTTCTGCAAGCATTTTCAGGCTATTACAGTTTGTAAATGTATTTTCCGATATTTTTTTGAGAGGAGTAAATAAATACCTCTAATTCATCTTTGCCTCTATTTAAACGATATATACTTGAATGATGTCTATTCATCTTTTCAGAAGTATCTAGAGATGAATTACTACCTGTGTCATCTTTCGTGGATGTACAACCGTCATCCTGATGACATGTGTGGTGTGTTGGATAAATACATAAAGGGTGTACAATAGTTCCTACAGTTCGCGAAGGTATTCCCTCAGTACATGGTCGTTACCAAAATTAAGTGTGCGTGTGTGAGATGTCGCAACTTGAAATATCACTCAGAATTGGATGTGACATATCATTTGTACTCGAGGGGTTTCACGCCGAATTACTATCAGTGGTCCTCACACGGAGAACTTATGTCTTTAGCATCGGATCCAGAGCCTTATGTGGAGCCGTATATGGATGGCCACGACTACGTTGATTACGATGACAGGTGCATGAACATGGTTTTCGATACTGCCGGGCCTAGATTCAATCCGGATAATCATGATGTAGCTGAGGAGACACCGAATGCCGATGCTGAAAATTTTATGGAGTTACTGGAGAATGCAATGACTCCATTATATCCTGGTTGTGAGGATCATTCACCGATGGAGGTTGTTATAAGACTGTTAAACATCAAGTCTGATTTTAATATGTCGCAAGAATGCTATAACCGATTGATGGAGTTGATTATAGAGATCTTGCCGGAGGGTGCTAAGTTTTCTATAGACTTCTACCGATCTAAAAGAATGATGAGATCGCTCTGGATGAGATACAAGAAAATTGATACATGTCACAATGGGTACATATTATACTACAAAGACGACAAGGATGAAGACGCATGCTAATTCTGTAGTATTGATCGCTAAAAGGCCACTGGTAGAGGAAGGTCTGTCGGAACAAGAAAGCCTACCGATTTGATGCACTACCTACCAGCATAAAACATAAGTTGGCACAGGCGGGAACAAATCGAAGAAGTGTTGGATCATCCATCCGATGGAGAAGCATGGAAGCACTTTGATCAAGGGTATCCAGATTTTGCCTCGAATCAGGGTAATGTCAGATTGGGGCTCTCCTCCGACGGTTTTACCCCATCGGACTTTTAGGCTCCCAGTATTCGTGTCGGCCTGTGAACGTCACTCCGTAAAACCTACCGCCTTGGATGTATATGGAGACTTCGGTTATGTTCCTAACCGTTATTATCCCGGGTCCGAATAATCCGAAAAGGAAGATCGATGTGTATTTACAACCGTTGATAGATGAGTAGAATCAGTTATAGGAAGTAGGTGCCAACACGTACGATGTTTCTAGAAAGCAGAATTTTTAGATAAGGACAGCACTTATGTGGACCATCAACGACTTTTCGATCGTTGAAATATTATCGGGATGGAACACTCATAGACGTCTCTCATGTCAGTATTGTATGGACCGCACTAAGGCTTTCCGTTTGAAACACGGAGACAAACCGTGCTTCTTCAATTGACATCGACAATTCCTGCCGAAGGATCATCCGTACCGGAGGAACAAGAATGCTTTTGGTGCCGGCGTTATGGAGAAGGCCAATCTACCGCCAAGGTGGCCCAGATACACGATATGGGAATAGGTAAAATATTTACCAAGTGCTAACGAAGAACCTGTTAAGGGGAACAAGTTTGACGGATTTGGTTGCACTCATAACTGGACGAAGAGGAGTATATTCTGGGATCTGCCATATTGGAGCACCAATCTGATCAGACATAACTTGATGTCATGCATATCAAGAAGAATGTGTTTGACAACATAATTAATACTGTAATGGACGTAAATGGGAAGATGGTAGACATCCGAAGGTCAGGTTGGACTTGAAAGAAATATGTAGACATCCTGCGTTGTATTTGATAGAGGAGGGGAATGGAAAGTTAAAGCAGCTTAAGGCAATTTTCTCACTGGAGAAGGAGGATAAAGGAAAACTTTGAGAATATGCGTCGACCTCAAGGAGAATAAACATACGGGTATGAAGAGCCACGACTGTCACGTATTCATGGAGAGGTTAATTCTAATTGAATTTCAGAAATTCTTACCGCAGGTCGTTTGGGATCCATTGACAGAGCTCAGCATATTCTTCAGAGATTTTTGTTCTACTAAGTTGCTCGTCGATCGTCTAGAAAAGCAAGAGAATAACATTACGGTAATACTGTGCAAGCTCGAGAAGATGTTTCCTCCTAGATTCATGAACTCCATGGAGCATTTGCCAATTCATCTTTCCTATGAGGCACGTGTTGGTGGACCTGTCAGTTATCGATGGATGTACCCGTTCGAGCGGCATCTGAACCACCTAAAGAGAAAGGTAAAAAATAAGGCACGGGTTGAGGATTCTGTTTGTGAATGTAAGCCCCCTTATTTTGGAATAGGAGTAATTTTGGTAATTTATAATTATTTTTATTATTTTGTTTAAATAGATAGATTTAAAGAATTAATTTCTAAAATCCTTTTTAATATATATGATACTTTGCCATGACTTTGATATTTTGAGCAATGTCCGACTCTTTTTCTTTCAACAAAATTTATATTACTAATTTTGATTGTATCTAGTATAATTCGGCTATAGATGTTGCATTTATTTGATCTTCCCCATGCTCCAAAAATATTGACGAACGTCTAGAATTACGGTTACCGTAAAATTGCCTCATTTTGACTAGAACTTGACCCAAATCCAACCCTAACACATGTAGGCATGTAGTGCACCCAAATATCTCCATGCATATATATACTTTATATATATATATATATATATTATATTTATGTTAATTTATTTCTATTTATAGGAGATCTATCTATAGAAAGTAGTGTAGGTGGCATCCTAGTTGGCAAATAACTACCTAACTAATTCCCTAACCAACCCAACAACCAAACCTTATCCAATCCCAACCATAACAACCAACCCCCCCTCTCATATTCGGCCAAGAGAAGCCCCCCTTGTGGTCGAACCCTATTAGCACTAGGAAATTCTCTCCTATGTTTAAATCTATTTAAAAATCTCATATATATATATATCAACTTATCACCAAACCCTAACCCTAAATCCTAATAAAATTATTTATTCCCCTCATAGCAGCCGGCCACCCTCTCTTCTCCCTCCTTCCAGCCGATCCTAGTAGCCCCTCTCCCTCATTTCATCCCCTACAACTCCCCCATCAACTTCGACAACATAAAACACTCCTTTTTTACCATCTCTCCATCCAAACACCATTAAACCTCCAAGAAGAACCCCATTTTCCCCATAAATATATCAAGAACCTATTGTTATCATCAACAACCCATCAATAAGGGAGTATCAAGCCAAGCACAAGCAAGAAGGAGTATTTCTTGGACAAGAAGAAGCACCATCATCCAATCCTCCAAAATTTTCGGTAAATCTTTCTTTCTCAAATCACATGTCATGATCATTTTAGGTTATATAAAATTATTGATTTAGAACCCATATTTTGTCATCTTTTTTCATATTAGAATATATGAATTTTTCATGATAGATTAGTGATAATTCGCTTGTCGGTAGGACTAGTTTTGAGACTTTTAATGCGATTACTTGAGGGAATCGTTATTAATTTTTAAAACTGAATTAAAATATATTTATTTACTGGAAATTAAGTATTTTAAAATTATTTTTTGTTATTTTAATGTCAAATCTGAACCCTATAATTAAGGGCCACTAGCCTAGGTTTTCGAGTAATTTTGAGGCATTATTTTGCTCGTAAATAGATGATGATTTGGATGGAATAAAGAGGTAAATATTTTTTGAGATTAAATCAGAATATAATATGATATGAAATAATTTTTCATAAATATACTAATGGACTGGCAATGTCCCGAACAAGTTTCGGACAAAACTAGTCAACCTAAAGTAGCCATAATCTTGAAATATGTTTATTTTGTCAAATCTAGGAATTTATTGTTAAAATAAATATAAATTATATTTAAATCAAGATAATATGATTTATTACTATTTATTATGATTTATGTTTATGTCCTTTAATTGGGGACTTAAACTTAAATTTTGGAAGTCAAAAACTAAGAAACTATGTTCCGATACCCTGTAAAAGTAAGCAAAGTTGTTAGAAATAATAACGGGCTTGGTTATGAATGGCATCGAATAAATTATATAATTAAGTTATAATTACAAGAATTCGTGATTGGACCCTTAAGCATATTAATTGATTGATAGGTCAATTGAATCGCGAAGGAGTGGACGCGGGATCATCTTTACCACCACTGGCTGCAGAACCAGGCAAGTGTACCTTGCCAAGATATTTATAGTTCTAAATTATTTATTTAATATTATTTATGCATTAGATATTATATTTGTGTGGCTTGGTTGATGTACATGTTGAGCCTAGGGCCGTCATACTATACTTTGTGTCCGAACAAGATTCGGGTATCGATATCCCCTGCGGAGTCGAGTAACGTAGTCAGAGAGTCATATTTACGAACCCATATTGGTGCAAACATTATTTGCACATCCAACCATAGGACACTAGACACGATATTCATGTGATAGAATCTTTTTTGACTTGTTCGAGGTACTTGAACTCTGGATAGGACTACATGATGCATGATATATGGATGATTATAGTGATTCATAGTGACTAAGACTTGTGCTGATAATTAGAGGTCATGAGTTTGCATGTCTTGATTGAGATGAGAGGTTACATTGGGTGGGGAGAGTCTTCATCGTGCTCTGGGCATATTTTACTTATTACTAATTATTGTGTATTAGGCTTTAGGTTCCTCTGCGGAATCTAAGGTATTATATATATATATATATATATATATATATATATATATATATATATATATATATATATATATATATATACAGCTTCCTTCTGGTTCCCCCACATAGAGCCTTGAGTATACTATTAGATTACAGAAGTGTCCCTTGAGATCTTCCGTGAGTACCAACCCGGGGTACGAGTCTATACTCTTATTTGCATGTCACATAGTTGGTTATAGTAGTTTACCTTGGATTATGGTTTCATTACATTGTTTACTTCTGGCTTATTATTTTCTTGTACCTTGTTACGTCCCTCTGATGACCTGGTCCCCTGCCAGTTTTTGCAGCATAGACTGTTATGAAGCCTTTGGAGTTGATGATGTGTGTTGCTTGTCATGCTGGTATTGGTCCCAGTTACTTATATTATTTCTAGCAGAGTTATGGTTATTTATTTATATTTTTATTCATCTGCTGATGTAGCCTAGTTTTTATATACTTATATTTCTTTCTCGAGTCTATTCGAGCTTATGTCTACTAGGCGACCGACTTTAGCACATGTAGTTCATTCTTGATATTTTGTTCTTTATGTGGATTGTGACATAGATATTTTCAGTATTCTAAGATAGTTACACGTATTATACAGCTTATACGTATTCGGGTCGGACCAGAGTCTGATCGAATGCGTAGCTGGCATGTTATATATTTTTAGTCCTACGTATTTTGGGACTGGAACGTGACAGTGAAGCTTATGTGCTCGAGGAGATTACAAACTTTTGCTTGGCGCATTTCAAACCTCATGTTGCTACTAATCGAACAAGAACTCCGAGAAACGACGATGGATATCAGGAATCTAATGATACAATACTTAAAGTATTCAATGCGTCCGAAAAGCCTTCGAGGAAAATAAAGAAAAAATATTTGAATGACGACGAACTAAGGGCTGCTTAGTTGTATATATTACTCAATTGCGACGAGGATAAAGTGGAGAAGCTAGAAGGGCAAGTAATTAATACGTCCACGTTTACGTTATCTCAATGTAATGGTATAAGCTCGGTAAATTTATGCTACCAATCGGCAGTTGCTTCATTATTTTTTAGCACATATAATGATGAGTTGAGGTCGGTTAGACCCTACATAACAGAAGAAAAAGTAGAACAAGAAATGAGATGTCATTTTTCTTCTTGGTTGAGCATATATGTAAGGAGCTCGATAATTACTTTTTGTATATGCACTTTACACAATAATTATCGGAACGTTGAACTTAATTTATTAACTTATGCTATTTAGGTCGATCGTCCAGAAGCAGCACTTGAGAATGAATCTATTAGAACTCTAGCTAAGGGGCCAATTTATTCTGTCAAAATCTGGCCAAGCTATTGTGAATGGGTTTAGGTTCAAGTCAACAACTTCCCCGATCATAGACAACTTCTTATATCTCGAGGACACCAAAAACTGTTGTTTGTGTATAAAATATTCGAACTATAAAGATGTCGACATAGATAATAATTTCTATTGCATCTTATGGGAGATGTTTCCTTCCGTCACCCCCAAGCTAGTCCGAGATGCGATCAATGATCAGAATGACCGTGATCGTTTGGAAAAACTAAACCAAGGTTGGATCATGACTGAGCAGTGGGATCAGATGAGGGCTTGATTCGATGATCCCAGGTACAAGGAAAAGTCGGAGAAGGCGAAGGCGGCCAGGAAGAAGGCAGAAAAGTGGTGTGGTGGGTCGATTCTGATGACGGAATATTTTTGTCGCATGGTACGTATTTGAACATATATATTATTTTAATCAAAGTAGGATAAAATGGTTAATTTTAGTAACAATATATCTATTTGTAATTAACAGGTCCAAAGGGGTAAAGACGCTAACATGGTGACCGTCTTCCTCGTCACCCATCGGAAGGGCGAACAACTCATCGATGTTAGGGCCACACAGACTTAAGTAAGTTTTACTTCACATTTTTTATTTTAATATAACTTAAAAAATATGCAAATAAATATCCATGTAGTTAGTAATAAGTTGCTTAGATAATAGGGTTATTTATACTAACTATCCCTATATTTTCGGTTTGTAACACCGGGTACCCCTGCTTTTGAACAACTTAGAAAATATGCAAATAAATATCCATATAATTAATAACAAGTATATTTATCGAGCGATTCATTTTTTTTCTAGAATGAGTATCTACGACTCCGTAAGTAGTCGATACAATATGCTACGTCTGCACCTCCCAAGGGAGAGGCCGGTACTTCCTTACAGCCATCGGCCCACCCAGTTCCGTTGGCTGACGAGCTGTGGCAGACCGCCGCTAGTGGTCTTCATAGGGGTACGTACTATGGTACGGGATCCTACGGTGCCTATGTTGCGACACAGGGCTCTAGGACCCCCTCTGCCCCTGTGCATGTAATGTCCCGTTCCCCCTATTCGGGGAGCGCGGCCAAGAAATACTTACGATCGTCCGAACGGGACAGATTGAATAAAGATCCTTTCCTCGTTATGGATTGGTTTCTTCGGAATCAGGTCCCATATTCAACGGATCGTGCCTCAAGGAAGGACTCGGCGGCAGAGTCGAGAGGGACCTTTCCGTTGTGCTGGTTTCCTTGCCCGTTTTTGTGCCGCTTGGTTGCTTTCTTGTTGGCTTTATGACTTGCGTTTTCTTGAACGGTTTCGATGGATTTCATTATTTTCGTTCTTAGGATCTCGCAATTTCATATCGAACCTCGGAGACCGAAGCAGGAGATATTGATCATCTATTGGTGCATGTAGGTGATCGGGTAGACGACGCACGAGCGGAGTCTTAAAGTTCGACCTTCCTCTCCTAGTTCTCCAACTTGTGAGTGGCTTATTTTCGATTAGCACCCTTCTACCAAGTCTTTACTCTAATAATAATTGACTCATGATGCATCCCGCTCCAACGATATCATAATAAGAATAAAACTGAGTCAAGAGAAAGATGAGTTAGACTTGAAAACACTTGAAATACTTGTTACATAGAATGTTCAAACGATCTCATTGATGCGTGCTTGTCCGCTATGCATTTATATATTCATGCTTCAGTTGTAGCTAGAACTTATTCTATATAACTGTACGAATGTATTATGCAAACTGTATTGAAATGCAATCACAGGACAGGAAGACTATGCCAAATGCACTATGCTAAAGTAGATGTATACATTCTCGTGGTTTGAATGCTTTATTTATTGACTTAGTATAATTCTTAATTCGGTCGAACAACTTGTGCACAAGGTTTAGTTTCTACGAACGGCGTCTGGGGCACTGGGGTCGTTTCGTTCCGGAAGGAACTCGGATAGCTGCGCTAGCAAGACTAGCACGGGTAAGGCGGGGGAGGCCTTGGAGCGGGGCTAGCTACCCGAGCTGCAAGGGTCACCGCTTACTGTAGCTATTGTTCACGGTGGCAATGATATGCCATGACCCAATGTACATATAATTCTGCATTTGCTTGCTTAACTAATGGTGTCTTCGTGGCAGGGAAGAAAAATGGTAAGTTTTATGCAGGCAGTTCAGACGGGAAGGTAAAAGTTACCTAACGGTAGCACGTTTGTTCTGTAAACCGCATAATCAATGCTTGCATGTAAATTGAACTAAGGCAAGATAGAAAGACCACAATAATATTGCATGTTTCATATGAAAAAACTTGGATTTGGTTAGTTGGGTTAGCTCGCCCTCACCAGTACTTTTTATAGTACTGACCCTCGTTGTAGCAGGTTCCCCGAGCCCGAGCGACGCGGCGAGGAGCTGAAGCTTCTTCCTTCTCTAACCAGTCCAGTATCCGACGCACTCCGTCCGTGACTTTTTGAAGCTTGTACAAAGCACTTGGAGCAGGCGCAACCCTTATATGCGGCTCCGTGGCAAGGCGATAGCTTCGCCGGTAGGTGTTTATATTGTATTGTTTTTGAAGTTTTAGTAAAGGATGTGATGTATGGGAACGGCTATCTCATTTTGTTTCCAAGTTGTAAGCCCCAGTGGCATCCTTCTCATTTTGGGTCAAGAGTCTGTAAACAGATGTTCATTATCAATAAAAAGGAAACTTTTCTATGCCTCAATGTGTGTTATCTTATTTGCGTGCTCTGTTGCATATGTTCTAAAGATTATTACTATGCCTAGGCCTTGTGCACACGCGCCCTACGCGTGCACGATATCACGCCCGGGGGACGATTATCGATTGGCGAAATCGGGGCGTGACAGTACATACCCCACAACCTTCTCATGAGTCGGTGCGAGTCCAGCAGGAGAGAGTTGACCATCAGATTACGTCTCTGTGAGACGAGATGATGAGATTAATTTTGCAGCAGCCCCAGTCCCAGCCGTAGATGGACAATGCTAGGATCTTAGCACGTTTTGATGCGCTCGAGCAAAATCTTTTGGAGCTCAGGACTATGACTGAGGCGACACAGCGGAACATTACGGATCTGGCATCATCGACACAGCGTTTCGTCACTCGGATTATAGGTTTCATGGATTCATACAATGATCGCCTATCAGCATTGGAGCGGATACGTCCTCCTAGTTCGCCGGCATCGACACCGACTCCACCGACGATATTGCCTCATAGTTCAATATCGGTGGCGCTTTCACAGGGCCAGTTGGACTATATCGTATCACAGTTGCTCGGTAATATTTCTCCTCCTCCTGATCATCATTAGTCCTAGGTTGGACAGATAGTTATGAGTTTGTGTGAATTTGGCCAATTTTTGGAAACTTTTGTGAAATTGGCCCTTTTTTGGATATGTTGTATATATTCTTTTTGTGACAAGAGGATATTTATTTCAGACTTTTATGTATGTTTGAATTTGTATGACATTAGCCAACAGTGACAGTAGATTTAAATTTATCGGTGTTTAATAATTTGCTTATGTGTGACAATCTATTTTTATAAACTATGAATATATTTGTATAACTACATGCTGAATATTGTTATATAAATTATTATGTAACAATCTGCAATTTTTAATTTTTTTTACAACAATTTAGTGACGTTTACCGACGTCTAGCGACGTACAAATACATCGCAGAGAGGTATCAGAACGTCGCTATCCCTATACCAAGACGTCGAAAATATGTCGCTAAAAGTCGCTAATTTGCTGACTTGGCAATCTCTGCCATGTCATCAAGGCGTAACTAAAATATGTTGCTAAACGTCGCTACATTCAAAAAATATTAGCGACGTACATGCATTGCTAAACGTCGCTAACGGAAGAATGTCAGCGACGTTTAGTTACACAGTAAACGTCACTAAGTATGGAAATATCAACGACGTTTTGCGACTAAATTTGTGTCCCTCATATATCGACGTTGCGCCGCAGAACGTCACTAATTGGTGAAAATTTTCCGACGTTCATACGTCACTAAGATACGTCGCTAGTTGCGACGTATTTTCGATCAGCGACTAGCTAGACCGCGACAATTATAAAACGTCGCTATTTTATTTCAGCGACGTAATTTTACAATTTAGCGACGTTTTTGTAGCATCGCTAACCCCATAATTTTTAGTAGTGAAATGAGGGTAGAATGGAAAAAAAAAAAACTAAAAGCAGGGTCTAATGAAAACAAAAAAAACAAAAAATTCAGGAACCAAAATTTTCGACTGGACATGTTATGATCTGAACGCTAAGATATATAAATTTCAGGTTCTAAACGTTAATTAGCCCTTATATTTACTGGGTATTGATAACTTCCCATGCTAATAATTAATTAGCAATGTGGCTTGCTTTGAATCACAGAAAAAAAAGTCAGACTATGATAGTCCCCCAGTCCCCCAAATAAAAATTCGATCTGATTAATTTCATGTGAAAATAGTTGAAAGCTTTCCGTTATATATCCATTATGTTTTTTTTTTTAATATCCTTTTCACTATATTATAAACTAAGTAAAAATAAAAGATAAAAAAAATATATCGTGTCCATTTCCACAGTAATCCTCCTATATTAACCAACCTAGCACGACCCCACCGAATATATCCGTTGTGTTACAACCGCAACTTTAAAGAACACCCTTTCAGAGGTGGTGCGATTTGCGTTCTCAGTTTACTTGCAACAAAAGTATTAAATGCGAGCGTCTCAATTTACAATATCATCTTCTTACAAATCCCCATGGGCCCCACATAAGAAAAGGAAAAGTCGGGGAAGTGGAAAAGAGGACCCCAGGGCAATCGTCCTCCATTTTAGTGCCAACCAACCACACTTTTCTCACCTCCTCAATCCCCTCCCCACCCCACAAACACCCACATTCCCCCACCCCCTAATCATCTCTCCTTCCTTCCTTCCTTCCTCATAATTACCATACTGCCCTTCGTATCACCCCATGGGAGCTGAGGCCGCCGATGTCGCCTCCATCCCCCCGCTGAAACCCATACGGACGGCCGCGATCGCTCCAGCAGCTCCTGCCGCCGCTGACTCGGAAGAGGAAGGATGCGTCACCCCCAAGGAACACGTGATCAAGACCCCACTCACCTGCCCGCCGGCTCCAAGAAAGCCGAGGCCGGCCTCGAGGAAGATGGCGGGGCCCACTCTGTTGTTCTCCGGCGTCGCTTGCGATCTCACCTCCGTCTTCCTGGCAATCCCCGTCGACCTTGACTCCCGCAAGAGAATTAGGGTTTCTTGATCTAATCGATCGGGGGCTTGATTTATTTACTATAGTTAATTACTACGACCATGATAAAGTTTTATATATTACTTGTTATTAATTCATACATATGATCTACTTATATATTTATAGAATTATATGTAGTAGTCTTGTTTCTTTTTTGGATCATTATCTCTGTGATCTGATTTTTTTTTATGTTACTTTTGTAATGATTTAAACCCAAGAAAATTTTGAAGGGAATTATTATCCAAAAAAAAAAAAATCTTTTTCGCTGTTATTTATTTAGACTTACTTATGGGTGGCAGCTGATATTTACTACAGAAATGCTATCAGGTTCTAGTTACTTTCAACTAGTGATCTCTCTCCCTATTATATGGTGCTATGGAAATTGCTCATTTGGTGTGAATATTTTGAATCTTTCATGAATAAGTTCTCTTTCGAATTCTTCTTCTTCTTCTTCTTAGATTTTTCATTGTTTGTTGTTCTTCCGTGAACCTCAACATATTATTGGTACATTAGATTAGATTAGATTAGCTGCAAGGAAAAAAAAAAGTTCCATCTATTCTTAATTGTTTTGTTATTATTTGAGTTGCTTGCTTTGATGGATGTATGTGATATGAAAGAGGGAATTTTTGTTTCTAGTATGGAACTTGTTGATCATATTGGTAACATTAGATTAGCTGCAAGGAATTTGTTCCTTTTCTACCTGGCTTTTGATTCAGCTAGCTAGCTAGATGTTAGCTTGTTGATGCTTGAATCATGCATTGAAAGCTTGTTTTTTTATGATATGATGTTTGTTGAGAGAGAGAGAAAGAGAGAGTGGCGAAGACAAAAGAAGAAAGATTCCCGCAGACAAGTGCACATGATCACCGAGTGCATGCAACATGGGTGGCAAAATTACTGCTGGTAGGAATAATAACATTAGCCCAAAGTTGATTTATAAAATCACAAGCTTGCCCACGAATTTTTTGTCCAAATATATCTTGTACCATTTAATTTTAGGGTCTCATATAATATTAAACATTTATGTTTAGGTCTCCACATTATCCAAAAAAGAATTTGTGTCTGTTTCTACCGTTGATTTGGGATGACTGTCCAAAATAGATACATAAATTTAAAATTTGAATATTATACAATACCCTAAAACTAAAAAAATATATATGAGGGTTATGTAAATTGTAAATATTATACAAGACCATAAAACTAAAGAAAAATATATGGGGGTTGTGTAACTTTGGTTAATTAGTTTTTTTCATGACCAATCAAGAATAAGATTTGTGACAATGTTGTTTGCCTCTATCATGATCTCAGTATGATGAGGGTTGTGTAAATTTTGGGTTATTTAATTTTTTTATGACCAATCAAGAATGAGACTTGCAACAATGTTCTTTGTTTCTATCATGATCTTCGCAGCCAGACAACCCTTCGAGGCTCTTGAGTTACAAGCATTCAACAATACGACTGGGATGGGAGAGAGATGACGATACACGATATGTCCCTACAGAGATTGTCATCAGGAGGATTGTATTGTAACCACCACTTCCACTTGTAGGAGTATTTTTATCATTTCATAATTAGTTGTAATTATATAGCTATATTTAATTGTGTTAATTATAATTATACCAGTGTTTGTTAGAAAACTAGCTAATTAGAATTTATTAGTGTCAGTTATTGTTAATTAGTGTTAGTATGACTATAGTTAATTAGAATTAATAATTAGTTCTATGGATAGAATATTCTTTTTCTTTAATTAATTAGATTTTCTTCATGACAACTTTTAGAAATAATTAAAGAGAGGAGAGGGGCAACTTGAACTACTACTAAACATTACGGGGTTAGCGATGCTACAAAACGTCGCTAAATTATAAAATTATGTTGCTGAAATAAAATAGCAACGTTTTATGATTGTTGCGGTCTAGCTAGTCGCTAACGAAAAATATGTCGCTATACGTCGCAACTAACGACGTATCTTAGTGACGTGTGAACGTCGCAAAAATATTACCAATTAACGATATTCTGCAGTGCAACGTCGGTATATGACCGACACAAATTTAGTCCAAAACGTCGCTGATATTTCTATACTTAGTGACGTTTACTGTGTCACTAAACGTCGATGATATTCTTCCGTTAGCAACATTTAGCAATGTATGTACGTCGCTAATATTTTTTTGAATGTAGCGACATTTAGCAAAGTATTTTAGTTACGTCTTGATTACTTGGCGGAGATTGCCAAGTCAGCAAATTAGCGAATTTTAGCAACATATTTGCGACTTCTTGGTACATGGATAACGACGTTCTAATACCTCTCTATGACGTATTTGTACGTCGCTAAACGTCGCAAGACGTCGTTAAACGTCGCTAAATTACTATAAATTTTTTAAAAACAATGTAGATTGTTACATAATAATTTATGTAACAATATTTAGCCTGTTGTTTATACAAATATATTCATAGTTTATAAAAATAGAATGTCACACATAAGCAAATTATTAAACACCGATAAATTCAAATCTATTGTCATTGTTGGCCAATGTCATACAAATTCATACATACATAAAAGTCTAAAATAAATATCCTCATGTCACAAAAAGAATATATAAAATAGACCCAAAATGGGCCAATGTCACACAAATTTCCAAAATTGGACCAAATTCACACAAACTCATAACTATCTGTCCAACCTAGGACTAATGTTGATCTGGAGGAGGATGAACACCGTCGCGCGACTGGGATACAATATAGTCCAACTGGCCTTGTGAAAGAGCAACTGATGTCGAGCTAGGAGGCAGTATCGTCGGTGGAGTCGGTGTCGATGTTGGCAAACTGGAGGACATATTCTCTCCAATGCTGATTGGCGATCATTGTATGAATCCATGCCACCTATAATCCGAGTGACGAAAGTATGGTCGTTTGGATGGATCCGCACTACTACTAACTCCTCCTGACATGTCTCGCATCCTCTTGGATTTGAGCTCCAAGTCATTATCTGCCCTATGTCCATCCATCAAGATAACCTCAAATATCGCAGTACGGTGTCCTCTAGTGAGAGATTTGATCTCCCTGATAAAATCCTTCCGAAACTTCTGGGCCTTCCCTAGAGGATTTTCCCCTCTATAAATCTGCCTAGTTTACATAACTCAGCTGCGTACTAGTCCACCGTCATGTTCCCCTAGACGAGGTCTAGGAACTTGATCTCTTGAGCACTCAGAGCCACATATGAAAATAACTTCTCCTTGAAAAGTTCTTTGAAAGCTTCCCAAGTCAGTCCTGGCGCCGCGATCCTCGGATCTTTGCGAAATAATATCAGAGCAATATCGAACATCTGGCTGCCCGCTGCCTCCACCTAAATCCCTCCGGAATTTGTGCTAGCCTCAGGGCTCTCTCAACGTCCTCGATCCAATCGTATGCATACAATATTCCCTCGATGCCCCTGAAGTTCTTGTGCTCCATCCTTTTGAAGTCAATGATGGTAACCGGCCTCGGCTGGTATGGTGCGTGATAAAGCGGTATAGTCTGTGGCTAAATAAGTGCTACCTTCTCCACAATAACTAGTGCTAACTGGTGAGAAATCTCAATGCCCTGTAATAGAACGTTTGTCTGTCTCTGCTGTGCCTCCATCATCTCCTAGAACATAGCGAACATCTGTGTCCCGTCTGCTGGCATAGGTAGTGGTGGTGGAAGATCCTCCGTGACTAATGGAACAGTCCTCGGAACTGGTGGTGGAGAACCCCCAAAAGCTCCTACTAAAATGTCCACCTGGACTAGTGAAGCAATCCTTTAAGTGGAAGAAGGCAAAACAGTCGTTGCTGGCTCTCTCTAAGGTGACAAAGTCAAGAACCTCGCCGAGACTGCTCCAGAGCACTGCGATCGAGTCTTCAGCGATATCCTAAAGACAGATTCAACAAAGAATAAATATTGTGCAAGTTACAATAGCATCAAGGAAGGACAGTAATATTCCAAAGAAAGAATTATTCTAAATGATACGGTAGCAATTCAATAGATTAGAAATGTTCCTAGTAGTGATTGAGTATCCCCTCATCCTATATCCCAAGTCCTTTATCCTATAGTAGGCTTGTAGTAATACTCTATGTCTGAGTACTACTACTGAGAAGACCTACATGGGCCACCACAAAATGTGTCACGACCCGCAAATGGTGTAAGGGCAAGAGTAAGTGGGTATGTCCAGCCTACACCACTGTATCGGAGGTAGATCGCTGTCTAGGTCAACAATACTATCTAAACATCTCAAACACAATATATATATATATATATATATATATATATATATATATATATAATATACCTATCAAGATATCTCAATGGAGGACAATATGATAATATAGTAATGATAAACAATACTCAATCACAATAATAAACTAGAGAAAGATATGGCACAATATGGAATAGAAGGAAAGAAATAAAGTCACAATATATCATAAGTCCAAGTCTAATCTCAACATAAGACATCAAATAATAATATAATGCCAAAGTCTAACTTACATATACAATATCATGAATAAACTAGCTATACCTCATTAACTGCTATTACTAACACAACAGGCTCTACTGGTGATAACTCAACTAGCTTGCCATTCTGTGGCCCATAGTGCGTAGGACACCAATCCTCTAATGAATCATCTGAAAAATATATTCAGTCAGTATTAGAGCGAAGTACAACCCAAATAGTAGTTCCAATAATTGACAAAAACTATGAACAACAATAGCAAAAATAAATAAATGATGAAAGTAACTGAACTAGCCTATCTTACGAGAAACAATATCATGGTGGAATAATGGCAAGAACTAAGAACAATATGGTGAGAAACAATAATGTATTGACTGGAATACAGGAAACAATATATGTAAATGTGCCTTAAAATATTAGTGTCACTACAAATTTCAGAATAGGGATATTTTCGTCTTTTTTATTTGTTTAATTTAATATGTTAATATATTGCATGATATTTATATATTTTATATAGTGTTCCTTAAATGCATAAGTTAGTGAACTGGACCTAGAAACCCCTAGATGAGCCCCTAACCAAATTAAAGGGTTATGAATTTTAATTAGCATTTTGGAGAATTAAATATTGGGGATTATAATTTATTATTTGTGATTTTATTTGATTGTTGTACCTTATCGTTGCTCTAATATTTGGAGCACTATACTAGCTTTTGCCTTCCAACAAATTTTACACCCTTGTCCTAGACGTGCCAGTCTTCTATTTTGATCCTTGTGTAACTTATAAATATGCTCTGTTGTACTTTATTTTAGTCGCACAATATTCATCGCAAAGTTTATATTTAATTCCAAATAAACCCAACTTTAAACCTTTGTGCGTTCCAATCGAAATTGGAGACACAATCTCGACCCATTTTTAGCAACACAAATTATGACAAAATTCTATTCTGAGTCTTCTACGTTCATGACTTGTATCCCACCTACTTTTAATCCTATGTGTTTCTAATTAATTTTAGAACACCATTTACATCAATTTTAATTAAATTGGTGTAAGGACCCAACTTGACCCAAAACTAGATCCAACACCAAACCAAACCCCCATTTATACCCTCAAGACTCATACTAAATACCACACACCCTTTTAACCACTACATCACACCAAACATGGTATTTTCCCTTATTTAATCCAAAAACACCACTTTATGTAATTTTCTAATTGTTGGGGACTTTTATGCAAAAGTGCATTGAGGTGTCAACACCCCATTGGACACAACACATGAAGAAAACCCCATTTTCCTTCATTGACCGGTCATGTGATTTTTCTCCATAATTTTGGAGTGTGTAACACTCAATATCAATCCCTCATCAAATCTTAGCTATCCATTTTTGAAACAAACCATCCTAGCCCTTTAAACTTCTACATGTAGAAAGGAGCACGTCCCAAGGAGTGGTTGACCGGCCCAACTCTCTAGGTCAACATTAAACCCTATTTCTCTACATATATATAACTTTTCTCCTTATTTTTTTATCTACACCATCACCTAAATAAACCTAACCGAATCTATCTCATCCCTCTAGTGTTCGCCTCCACCCTCATCCCTTGCTCGCCGGAGCCGAGACCCGATCGCCTGTCAGCCCGTCTGTGTCTACTTCCTTCTACCGAACAGTTCCCTCGCCTGAACGTCCTCCTCCTTCATCTTCTCCGCCCAGTCCACCCGTTTCCGACCGCCACCGACGCCTCCTTCCAGATGGCTATGTACTTGACTACAGATAGACATTTATTGGCCGATGTTGAAAGCTTGAGAATTGAAGTGCTAGTTCCAGGTTTTGAGATTCAGATGTGGGGATGGCAGATACACTCAGAGCTGATGGATAGAATTAAAGCTCCACAATATGATGATGAGACTCTAAGGAGTATCAGGGCACAGGTTCGGACATGATTGATAGATGACTTCACTATTGCGGATGATGGATCTTTACCGCATGGCACGAGGATGTGTGTGCCAAGTGGAGATCTGCACGAAAAGTTTTTGCAGGAGGCACATCGCTCTCTGTGCTCGATGTATCCCGGTGCCAATAAGAAGTATCAAGATTTGAGGGAGCACGTATGGTGGTATGGTATGAAGCGCGAGGTAGCACGCTTTGTATCCCGGTATTTAGTGTGCCAACAGGTAAAGATAGATCGACAGAGGCTAGGTGGATTGCTTCAACCTTTGCCCATTCCATAATGGAAGTGGGAGTACGTGAATATGGACTTTCGTTTTAGGACTTCCATGTTCTCCATGAGGAAAGGACGCGATTTGGGTCATCGTAGATAGGTTGACCAAATTATCCTACTTCTTACCATTCAAAGTGGGTACATCGACAGAGAAGCTAGCAGAGAAGTACGTACAACATATTGTCAGATTACATGGAGTTCCTGTGATTATCGTCTCATATCGGGATAGTCATTTCACTTCCCAATTCTGGAGGAGTCTGCAGGCTAGTTTGGGCACTCAGCTCAAGTCCAGAACCGCGTATCACCCCCAAACAGACGGACAGTTTGAAAGGACTATTCAGACTCATGAAGATATGCTACGCACTTGCATTTTGGATCTCGAAGGTTCTTAGGAGGATCATCTACACCTAGTAGAGTTTGCTTACAACAACAACTACTAGGCCAGCATTGAGGTAGCACCATTCGAGGCTTTATATGGACGAAGGTATCGTACACCGTTATCTTGGGATGATGTCGGAGAGAGAGCCTTGTTAGGACCAGAACTGATCATGGATGCAGCAGAAAAGGTAAAACTCTTCAGAGACAGACTGTGAGTGGCGTAGGTCAGACAGCGGTATTGGGCCGATAGCCACCGTAGACCCCTAGAGTTTATGGTATATGTTTTGTTATTTTGGTTTGTGATTGTTTTATTTTAGATTGCGTGTTAAGACTGTTTATTCTAGGTTGGCGATTTGGTGTTCCTACTGATTTCTCTGACATGGGGCACGATTTGTTTTGGTAGAGGCGGAAAGCTTAGTCCACGATACATCGGACCTTTCAGTATTCTTGCAAGGGTCGGCGCAGTGGCCTATAGACTGGACTTGCCGCCTGCTCTAGATGGAGTACATGATGTTCCACGTGTCGCAGCTAAGACGGTACGTGGCAGATCCTAGTCACGTACTAGATCACTTGGAGATCGAGGTTGGACCGACTCTCAGCTATCCTGAACAGCCCGTTGAGATCTTGGATCGTAGAGAGAAGTATTGCGGAACCAGACTAATCCTTTGGTTCATGTTGCATGGAGACATCACTTTCCAGGCGAGTCAACCTGAAAGAGAGAGGACGAAATGCACGAGCAGTATCCGTATCTCTTCGAGACTAGAGTAATAATTCTTTGTCTGATTGTTTGTTCTTGTGCTAGTTTATTTCAATTTCGAGGACGAAATTCTTTTAAGGAGGGTGGACTTGTCACTACCATATTTCAGAATAGGGGTATTTTCATCTTTTTATTTATTTAATTTAATGTGTTAATATATTGCATGATATTTATATATTATATATAGTGTTCCTTAAATGCATGAGTTAGTGAACTGGACCTAGAAACCCCTAGATGAGCCATTGACCAAATTATAGGGTTATGGATTTTAATTAGCATTTTGGGGAATTAAATGTTGGGGATTATAATTTATTATTTGTGATTTTATTTGATTTTTGTAGCTTACCGTTGCTATGATATTTGGAGCACTACACTAGCTTTTGCCTTCCAACAAATTTCACAACCTTGTCCTAGATGTGCCAGTCTTCTATTTTGATTCTTGTGTAACTCATAAATATGCTCTGTTGTGCTTTATTTTAGTCGCACAACATTCATCGCAAACATTTATATTTAATTCTATTTAAACCCAACTTTAAACCTTTGTGCATTCCAATCGAAATTGGAGACACAATCTCGAACCATTTTGAGTAACACAAATTATGACAAAATTCTATTCTGAGTCATCTACGTTCATGACTTGTGTCCTACCTAATTTTAATCTTATGTGTTTCTAATTAATTTTAGAACACCATTTACATCAATTTTAATTAAATTAGTGTAAGGACCCAACTTGACCTAAAACTAGATCCAACACCAAACCAAACTCCCATTCACACCCTCAAGACTCATAGTAAACACCACACACCCTTTTAACCACTACATCATACCAAACATGGTGTTTTCCCTCATTTAATCCAAAAACACCACTTTATGTAATTTTCCAATTGTTGGAGGCTTTTATACAAAAGTGCATTGAGGTGTCCACACCCTATTGGACACAACACATGAAGAAACCCCCATTTTCCTTCATTGACCAGTCATGTGATTTTTCTCCATAATTTCGGAGTGTGTAACACTTAACATCAACCCCTCATCAAATCTTAGCTATCCATTTTTGAAAGAAACCATCCTAGCCCGTTAAACTTCTACATGTAGAAAGAAGCCCATCCCAAGGAGTGGTTGACTGGCTCAACTCCCTAAGTCAACATTAAACCCTATTCCTCTCCATATATATAACTTTTCTCCTTATTTTTTTTATCTACACCATCACCTAAATGAACCTAACCGAATCTATCTCATCCCTCTAGTGTTCGCCTCCACCCTCATCCCTTGCTCGCCGGAGCCCATACCCGACCGTCTGTCAGCCCTTCTCTGTCGACTTCCCTCTACCGAGCAGTTCCCTCGCCTGAACGTCCTCCTCCTTCATCTTCTCCGCCTAGTCCACTCGTTCCCGACCGCCACCGACGCCTCCTTCCACCATTATCATCATCATCATCATCATCATCTACATCATCGTCACCGCCATACCGACGCCAATCCCGGTAGCGCCACCACCAACACCACCAACAACACCGAGCCACAACAGCCCAGCACGACCCCGCTGATCGCCTGAACCTGACAAAATGATCCCGACCGCCTTAACACACCCGTCTCCTTCCCTTGTCGATCATCCCGACGGGACAGCCGAGTCTCGCCTGAACTCCCAAACCGCGGTCGAGGAGTCCTCCGCCGAGCACGACCGTGACAACAGTCGCTGAACCAATCCCCGACTTCGATAGCAGCAACGACCCGTCGACACCCCGATCGCCTAATCAGCAGACACAGGAGCAGCCGAGCCTCCACCGTGAAAGCACCATCTCGACGTTGAATACACCCCCTCGTGCACGTGCACGCCGAGGCCAAGGTTTGAAGTGCCTTCTCTTGTGATTTGTGTGCACGTATGAATAATGTTAGGATTTATCGTGTCGCTTCATGATACATTTTGTTAGATGTTCACCGCGAGACACTACGTAAGAAAACCCAAAACTAGTTGCGTGTGTGTGTATGCATAAAATATTAGTTTTATATATATATATATATATATATATATATATATATATATATATATATATATAACTATATATATATATAAGTAATCAATTGCTAGTACTAGTTATGTTTGTAATATATGTATATGTACTTGTGACCATAAGTGTAATTTATGGATATTTCGTATTTATATTTGACTGTATGATCCTAAAAAATTATGAGTTGACTGCCTTGTGTACACTGACGTACTGGCTAGACATATATTAGTGATTGATTGTCTGATTTTGCACAGCATTTGAAGACGTGACACCCGTACAGTTAGACGCACATTCGACCCTGCTAGTTGACCAGTGTCACCCCTAGCGTAGCCTCTGAGTTTAGTATATTTATGATTGTGTGTATGCTAGTGTATCGACTGATGGAATATTATATTTAAATAATGTCTATAGGATTGTTGGATTGTTCAGACAAGACTTCGGAAATAGGACGTTGGTATTGCCAGCAAAGGACCACAGGCGAGTACATTCTCTGACAGTTTTCATTATGTTGATCATCTTTATGATTCTAGTTGTATAGCGTACTTGATTCTGATACTATGGATACACGAGTTAGCATCATCGAGACCTGTCATGAGGAGTCATGATTGGAATCTATCGTGCTAGCTGGGGACGGAGAAATATAGTAGATTATGTGATCATACCCAATTCTTCATGAATCATAGGTCACCCCACACCTCACGTCGGGTGCAGCCTGACCATTACATGCCTCATAGCCCGTTATGTATGATTATCCTGACTATTGCTCGCATCATAGCTAACTGGATGGTTAGCCTGACCTTACATGAATCATAGCTAACCATACATAGCAAGCCTGATCTGTCCCAAGCCGATCACATGATAGACTGATGTTTCACACACTTAGCTAGATATTCTAGACATGTATTTCCAGTATATAGTTCTAGTATTCAATTATATTCCAGTTCATTATTCTAGCATGCACTTGTATTTCTGTTCATTGCTAGTTATACCATTGATGATGATTTGTTCTCCAGTATTTCTATTCCCAGTATTTCTATTTTCAGTATTTTATTATCTCCAGTATTTCTTATTGCTAGTATTTATATCCATCTTGTATTTCTTTACACTGTATTATAGATTTTGTCTATATACATGTAACTGCTATTAGTGCTTGTACTTCCCTCCAATCCTGACTGGATATTTTTCTGTCCTACATATTATGGACCAGGTATAGATCCAAACTACATACCAGAGAGCTTAGATTAGTCAATTCCTGTAGAGGAGACACTATTTGTAGCTATTTAGACAATATTTATTTCATGCATTTGAGTTTATGTTGAGACTTATGTCAGTTTAATTTGAGACTTGTGGGGACTATTTATGTTGGGCAGCTAGACTGTAGTTTATCTTTATTGAGACATTGTATTTGACTTATGTCATTACTTCTTATCTTTTATCGTGCCAGTCATTCTTATAGCTATTGTGATTAAGTATATATTATGGACGGTTGAGCAATATATATTTTATTATCCTCCGTATAGAGTTGATATCATTGACATGTTGTGAGTTATGTTTAGTATTATTGAGACCTAGACAACATTTTACCGCCGATGCTGTAACGTAGGCTGGACGTACCCACTACTCATGCCCAAATTCTAGGTGCGGGTCGTGACAATTAGTAAGATAATATATGATCGACTTGGGCCTAACACGGGCTATAAATTGTAAATACCCTGATTTTTCAAAAAATATTTAAATATTAATTATCCCAATTATCCGGTATTTTCTGGAATTTGAAACTCAGGAGTTTATGATTAAGTGATTTTATTTAATGGATGATAAGTAATGTTAAAATATTACGGAAATAATATTTTATGGTGTAAAATGGAAAACCGGACATAGGGTAATTTTCTGTGAATTTATTGGACTCCAGAAGCATTTTAAAACCCTAGAAACCAACGTACATTTAAACCGAATTAAACCCGTGCCAAATACCCAACAACCCCAGGAGAGCCGAAGTCGAGCCCAAGGAGCATTGACCCATCCCAAACTCTAGGCCCAAACCTAAGGGGATTGACCAAGTCAACTTCTAGGTAAAACACCCAACCCAAGTCAAACCTACATAAATAACTTTTCTTCCCTTTCCTTTTGGAAATCACCCTAAACCTAAGTTTCCAGCCGACATCCCCTCCTCCCTGTTCTCTCTACCAACTCGATTATCTAGGGTTAGGGTTTTAGGGGACCAAATCTAGGCTCATCAATGGCTTCCGCCGCCGCCGCTCAAATCCAGGCTACATCCTTCCTCTCCAACTACAAGAAGAACTTTTCCTCCTCCAAATCCCTCTTCTCCTCCTCCTCCCCAAAATCCCTCCGAATCCAGACTGGGAACAGGAGGAGCTGCGCCCCTCCGCGTCGTCAACGAGAAGGTCGTCGGCGTCGACCTCGGCACCACCAACTCCGCTGTGGCGGCCATGGAGGGAGGGAAGCCGACCATCGTTACCAACGCGGAGGGCCAGCGGACGACCCCCTCGGTGGTGGCCTACACCAAGGCTGGGGACCGTCTGGTGGGCCAGATCGCGAAGGGGCAGGCGGTGGTCAACCCGGAGAACATCTTCTTCCCCGTGAAGAGGTTCATCGGGAGGAAGATGACCGAGGTGTCCGACGAGTCGAGGCAGGTGAGCTACTGGGTCGTCAGGGACGACAACGGCAACGTCAAGCTCGACTGCCCTGCCATCGGAAAGCAGTTTGCTGCGGAGATCTCGGCTCAGGTCTTGAGAAAACTTGTGGAGGATGCATCCAAGTTTCTAAACGACAAGGTTGCTAAAGCAGTGGTCACTGTTCCGGCTTACTTCAATGACTCCCAAAGGACAGCAACAAAGGATGCTGGTCGCATTGCTGGTTTGAAAGTTCTCCGCATCATCAACGAACCTACTGCTGCGTCCTTAGCATATGGCTTTGAAATGAAGAACAATGAGACCATTTTAGTATTTGATCTGGGGGGTGGTACATTCGATGTTCCAGTTCTTGAGGTTGGAGATGGTGTTTTCGAGGTTCTCTCAACTTCTGGAGATACACATCTTGGTGATGATTTTGACAAGAGAATTGTTGACTGGCTGGCTGCAGATTTCAAGAAAATGAAGGCATAGATCTCCTGAAAGACAAGCAAGCCCTTCAACGTCTCACTGAGACTGCAGAGAAGGCCAAAATGGAGTTGTCATCCTTGACTCAGACAAACATTAGTTACCATTCATCACAGCAACTCGATACGGACACGAAGTAGACGCTTGGACACGCGAGAATTAGCCTTCACGGAGCCCTGTTCAGGTACCGTTTTCTCCCTCATCGTAACTCCAATTTCGATTCCGTATATTGCTATGCGTAGACTGTATAACCCTCTCGGTGCCCGTGCAACTCGCTCGGTGCATCGCGTCCTGTAGTGATCGTACACCGCGATCCAAAACAGAAAAAAAAACAATGCCCTGTTTTACCCCGGAACTGAGTACGCCCCGCCAATCGGAACGACTTGGTCGCACGCGGTCTTTACCGAACTGTGCGCGACGATGATACGGTCGTGTGGAATTTTGCAGAAGTCGATTCGGAGGTGCGTGCACCCCGGAATCAACGCGTATCCGCCGACGACACCCCATATCCGTCTTTTCTGGAACACGCTGTAACTTTGTGTACACACGTCGGATCGAGACGAAACTTGTGCTATCGGATCCATAGCAATACGCTGGTCCTGTGAGCCAAGTTTGGTTCGATTCTGAGGACGTTGACAAAATCACGTATTGTGGGCCCCACCGGCTCCACTTGACGGGTGATTTTGTGATCGGCTCAGCGGAATCCAATTCTGGAAGTTCCGTTGGGTTCGTATCACCGTTCCTGACTCGTAGACACTGAGTTTG
The DNA here is from genome assembly GCA_036927795.1 of Iris macrosiphon. Lineage (NCBI taxonomy): Eukaryota > Viridiplantae > Streptophyta > Magnoliopsida > Asparagales > Iridaceae > Iris > Iris macrosiphon. The sequence continues at coordinate 104,926,849 of JAYESA010000018.1, forward strand.
AGAAATTTGGAGACCTTTGACCCTGATACGCTTTTCGGTGCAAAGCAGGCCCACATTTGGAACCCGCTTTGGCCCGGAAATGACCTTTTTGTCCCTGTGTCCAAATTGGACGTAAGGACAGGCATTTCCAGCTATTTGATATCTTCTGAGACTATTGGTGATGTTTATTACAGCTTTTGGAGTAGTCCCTACCGGATCCACTGATACGGGGACAGTTGTTGATATTCGGACATCAGGCAAGTGTACCTTGCCAACTCTGCAGTTTGTTATCTATTTTCTTATCTCATTATATTACTGTGCATGCTCAACCTAGGGCCGTTTGACATACTTAGCGTCCGATTATCGGTCGGGTGCCAACATCGTACGCGGTGTTGGGTAATGTCATCTAGATATGGACATACGTGACACTTTATCTTCTCGTACTTGTCATACCAAGTACACTTGACCCAGGACACTGGACACTGATCATGAGACAGGATCTTCCCGAGATATTCGTGGTGATCCTGTATAGGATGCAGGCCATATAGAGATACTATAATCTAGATACATTATGACTTGTGCATTAGTTATGACCCCGCTGACATGGACGTGAGACGTTATGTTCATGATTTGTTTGGTTACATTGGGTGGGGAGAGACACACAGACTACAGGCTGATCATATATATACACCCCTATTATTGTGAGGCACAAGACTCTATAGCCGAGCTTGGCCCATTACTCATTACTACTGCTGCTACCGGCTCCCCTACACAGAGCTTGTAGTATGCTTCAGCCTGAGTTCTAGTGCTGCTCTCATCTTGCATATCACTTAGCTGGTTATTTTAGTATTCCCTTATTGTTCCATCTATTGCTGGAGATACCCACAGGCTACAGGTTGATTATGTTATGCCGGCTACTCAGTCTTCCGCTGAGCTAGACCACCTCTTGACACCCCTGCTACCGGCTCCCCTTCACAGAGCTTGTAGTAGTTCCAACCTGAGTACTGTTGATATTCTCTCTTGCATTTTATACAGATGTTACATACTTACCCTGCTTATCTCATTATTTGCTGCACTGTTTATATTCTGGCTTGTATTATTTTCTGTACCTTGCTATGTCCCCTGAGGACCTGGATATGGATTTTGTCCCCAGATTTTGCAGAACAGGTTTACCCCGAGGTTTATGGGACCGCAGCAGGAGGAGCCGATCCAGGAGCTGCACCACCATCTGAGGGCGAGGTCTTAGCTGAAGACTTCTCTTGAGCATCCATGTTCATGCTCATATTTATTATTTATTTCCGTCTTTTCTTTTCTGGTCTGTAGAACCATTGTACTAGATATTTATCGGGTTGTTCCCCGAAGTACTTTGTGAGACTTGCTGATGATTTACATTCCTTATTTATTCTGTGGATCATATTTCATATCTTGTGTGGATGGGATTAGTTGTGCCATGATTGTCGTAGACTTGTTTTACAGCTTAAGTATGCCCTGATGGATCCATTATATTGAGTTGGTCCATCGGTGCGTACTGCTGGCCATTGCCACGTGTCTAGTCCCACGGTATTTTGGGACTGGGGCATGACATGTATAAATAAAAGATGAGCTAGCGTGATCACGTGTGAGTTGCCTGATCTACTAACTATCAGGGGATAAACTAAATCACGAGCTATAGGGTATGATCACATATCTACTAATACTTCTCCAACCCCCGACTCGTACACGGCTCCAACCACGACATGTTATAACACGTATATCTGACTGCACGGTCTATAATATCATGCACTATGATCACGGTCTATATAATCACTAAGATATTACGGTAATAACTGAGTAATCATGAGCTCGACATGACGATCACTCAGTAACCATGACAATAACTTCTCATGACCAAGATCTACGTATATCAATCCGTGAAACCATTGTGTCAAGAATCAAATATCTCAATACTAAATACATGAAACAAAGATGCTATCAAATAAGAAAAGTATCAAAGAATGTACCCGCCTGTGGTCCTAAGCAAATAATATATATCGGTATCCGAGCTGGTGTCACACACACCTATATATAAATGGCATGTCAATTGTGTGTAATAAAGTGATAAATAAGCTAAAATACATTAAAAATGCTTTTCTAGGCCATTTCTAGGTCACTCTAGCTAAACTAGATCAACCCTAGTCAAACTAGTCAAACTTAAGTCATACACAAGTTTTTAGGTCCACACTAAGTTAATTAGTCCATATTGGTCACTAACTAACTAACGCTAGGTTGTATTAGCTATACTAGATCATTACCTTAGTGTAATTGTAATGCCTTAACTAATGCTTACACTATCTAGTGATAACTTGGTATCATGGATACCTATACATAACTAATACCTTACACTAAAACTATACCTATTAGTCCAGCTTCCACTTAGTATGGACTCATAACTTAGTATCTATACTCCTTAACTAACACTAATACCTTATTTTCTCATAAATATACTAGTGGACACTAATACTTAGTATATGAAAACTCAACTAATACTAGCAACCCCTTACCTTACCTTGACATAAACACACCTTAACTCTACTCTTACCTCACTGTGCCCTTAACTGACACCAAGATCAACCCATATCACCTTAGCTCCTACAGCTATTGCTCTAGTCCAAATAGCTCCAGGTCTGAATAGACCTCGTATCCAATTTCCCCTTCCTTTCTAGGTTGCTTCTGATGCTTCTCCAATACACACAACAACAACTTGCTGCTATGCACTGCTCTAGTTAACGTGCCCCCTCACTTGCTAATACATACATCCACACATAACCTCTACCACTGATACAATACGCCACACTGCAGTAACTGAACACACACATAATAAATCATCTTATAGTCACTCACAAAAGTACACACACACACCCTCACACCAATGTACCAATGTACACAAGCAACTACCACTCAATATTAGTGACTGTAAAAATAAGTATCAGTACAACTGATACCTTGAGTATCAGTTACAAAATTATTCCCCTACAGCTGCTATTCTGTACTTCCTTTCCTTCGTTTCTGATGCTAGTATTAGTCCTACACCACTGTCATCACCTATCATCTGCTCATACCTTAAATGCAGGTGGCAGTCCTCTTTGCAGTAGACTTAGGGAGCACTATTTGTCCTCAATTTGGCAGCTATTGATTCTACTACTATAGCTTGCACTGCATCAGTATAACCCGACCTTCAAAATAACAACAACCTCAACTCCAAAGCCAAACACAACACCACAATATAGACACACTACCAACTCGACCCAATCAGACCTGATATGCATAGCACGGCTCTCCAACCTGATATATATACTGTACATACTATAGCTAACACCTCACACTCACTCACATGTCACTGATCACAGTCACAACACTCACATCTATATCACACAATCCCCAAGAATTAATCATCAACACATAGATAACTAGATATATATGTACATATATATCATATATATTTATATAACACCCATATACACTAGAGGAACTTAAACGAACATTTGGCATGCTAAATTATGATGCTCTATGATGTACACCCAAATAGAATGCCAAAAGCCCCAATTCTCCATAATAATCATTCACACATAACAAATACACACATATATATAACCAATGCAACTAGTTACAAAGGAAATTAAAAAAATTAACACAAATCACCCAAATGAACCCCGTATCACACTGTATAACAAAATACTATCATACACTCTATTCGTGTCCAATTTTGGAGATGTACCTAGTCCCACAATTCCGATCTAAATCTAATTAGATCTAGTTGGTCTAATAACACACACACTTGATGTGTCAATCTCGTAATTCTCCCTAATTGGACACAAATTACCATGTAGAATTTATAATACAAGTCATATGAACATAGTTCTTGATCTTATGGGTAGTCCTAAATCAAAGGATAATTCCTAATGGTTAAATCCATGAATTAGTGTCTAAATTAAAGGGTGAATTTAGAATTTACCTATTGGAAGATTAATTTCTAATAAAATGCTAAATGTACACAATTAGGACACAATCTCCTTGTCAATTCCTCCTCCTTTAAGTTCTCCTTGCAATCCAAGATCCAATGCTTCTTAGATGATGAAATTGAGAGGAAATAGATATGAATTGGATTGAATTTGGTGGAGGGATAAAGTAAATTGGGGAAGAACATAATTAGGGATCTAAAAATGAACAGAGAATGAAGAGAAGAGAGAATAAGATGGCCTTCATATGGCCAGTCCCCTTTCCTTCCTTTCCAAGTCATAACAAAATGTCCACCATGCCCCTACTTGCTAGTTATGAGAAATAATTAGGGAGAACTATATTAAAAAGTCTCTAAACTAATACAAATTAAGCTAATCTCCTTAATTAACTACGGAAGAGGGTCTAATGGGCTTAGTATAATGTTAGGCTCAATGTGTCATGACAATCCAGTGGCTCCACTAGTGACAAGTCGAACTAACCATACGCTAGCCCACTAACAAATAATTAAATAGCACTACATAATATAATTAATTAGTAGCACAATTATATAATATTTAAATCATTAAATAACAAATATGCTAAATAAATAAAATACTCTCATCTAGATAGATGATAGTAACATTGCAGCGACTTTGGCAACCCAAATCCTCCGAGATTTTTGAGGTCGTGCGGGTCTCGACAAAGAATTTGACTTGTCGACAAACTACAGGTCAACCGTGTGTGCAACTACGGCGTGGGTTGATAATGTATCGGATACCAACTTAGGGCTTGGCAAAGCGGCACTGATGTCCAAAATTTTGCGAGTCTTGCGAGGTCGTACGGGCCTCATTGGAGAGCTCGGCTTGTCCAGCATGTCTTTGAATGCCTGTTAGCCGAAGTGAATGACCAATATCCTCTGAGTCGAACCTAACTTGGTCGCATCAGATTGCGTCACCAACTTCTCATTGTAGGAGAAGTTCTTCTCTAGCAGAGTCGTCATTTTTGTCGACATCGCAAAAAAATAAATAATGGTGGAAGCGTGTAAAGTTATATAAAATTATTATTTATTCCGAATTGGCAAAGAGTACAAAAAAATCTCTATTACAAGAGGATCTAAGTACAAAAAGAATCTGGACAAGTGTGATGGTGGAGATCGAGCAATGTTGCGGCTCCTTTACTCTGTTGATGATCCAGTAGTAAGGAGGTTGATGAGGCTTCGAACCACACTTTTATCTTCTTCTCCTGTTTTGTGGTGGTGGTGGTGGTCCTTGTTTTTGTTGTATATGAGGAATGCCCACTATTTATAGCCTTAGGAAGGCCTTACATAGGCACATATACGCGGGTTGCATGGTGGCGCATAACACTGTAGGCGCTTGCAGTATTTAAGCTTCCACAAGGCAAGTTGAGATATGGGTTTGCAGATGCCTATAATACTCGTGACATGTGTCATACCCTAATTTTAATAGTTGTGATTGCACCTTGGGGCTGTTGCTACTTGGCACATGAAGAACATTGAGGGAGTAGTGGCGCATGGCACTACTGGACAAGTAATGGTGCATGGCGCTGCAGGCACATGGGACACTGGAGAAGTAGTGGTGCATGGCGCTGTGGGTACATGACTCATAGGGATGGATCTCTTTGGCACATGACCTTGGATCACTTTGGCGCATGGTAGAGGTTTTCTAATCTTTTACAACCTGGACCACGGTGGTCGTCGGGTACGTAAGAAAGGGGGATATTGCATCGGTACGGGTACAGATCTCAAATCTCTATCGTTGGATTTTTGTACTTGAATTATTTGTCAGAATTATTTTTGTTTTATGATATGGGAACCATCACTATTTGATGAGTCATACATTACCTAGATTCTTATTGGTTACCTAGATTCTTGTTTGAGTTTTATGTATTTGATGAAATGTTAAGTAGAAATTTTACCCATAACTATTTTCTGAAGCCCAAAAACTTAGAAAACTTGGGTGTTTAAAGACTTGTGCGTGGCCGCAATGGGAATGAAGGTGATGGAGGTGCTGTAGTGGAGGCCGAGGAGGATTGAAGAGAACTTTGCCAAGCTGGGGATCAGTGGCACAGGTTCCTCTCTGGTAATGTTAAGGAGATGGTCTCGCTCTTGCTCGACTCCTCCTCGAAGCCAAAGATGCCTCAGAACTCCCATAACATCTTACCAAGTGTCCTCTTCTTCCACAACCATTGGAAGATGATCTATACATGCTCGGATCGATCAGTAATATTAATACTTGACTATATTTTCCTAATATATATGTATATTTATCTCCTCCTTCAATTATTTGTCCATATTAATCAACATTATTTATAGATTTCATTTACCCCTACAACACATCATGCCTTTACAGTTGGGTATTGTAGCTCTCAAACTTGGTTTCTAGTTCCCATCACTCTGACTCTTTTTTTCCTTGTACTCTATATGTTAAAATTATTAGAAACCACCTTGCTAATATGGAAACTAAAATATTGTATTAGTTATCATAATTCTTTGTTTGTTCTCACCATTACCTAATTAAGTATTAGGTTTTTTATGTCACTTGGTAGTTGTTTATATCACTACAAGAAAATTAACTTTTTATAACGCTTGCAAAAAATTTATTATAACGGTTTATATATAAGCGTTATAAAATTTTAAAATCCCCTCTTAATATGACGGGTTGGACTACTTTTTGGTCTATTATAGCCTTTTATATATATAAGCGTTATATATAATTTATATGTATATAAAGGTAATAAATAGAAAGGTATGAAAGAGCCAAAAACCTATATTCAGGCCCGCTCTATTTTTTCTAAAGGTAATAAATAGAAAGGTATGAAAGAGCCAAAAACCTATATTCAGGCCCGCTCTATTTTTTCACCCTCCCGCTCTTTTTTTTTATTTTCCCCCTAAAAAAGGAACAAAAGATCTGTCACTACCACATTTCTAGAGTAGGAACTTTATGGTCATTTACAATATTTATATTTATTGTGTTAATAATTGCATGATAGGTAATATATATATATTATTCTATATTCACTAATGGCATGGGTTAGTGGACTAGCCTTGATGTGACAATGGACTTTGCTTAGACTTGACATTAAATCCACTAGACTAATCCCTATTCTATTAATTAGATTCTAGTTAGGTCCCTTACTTAAGATTAAAATCTCTTTAATTAAATATCTCTTCATGACAAGTCATTGAGGGTAAATGAGACATTGTGCATTAACCAAACCCTAACAAGTGGCCGGCCCTATAAGTATAGAGGGAGCCTCCCTCAAAGCCATTCATGACTCATAAAGAAACCCTAGAAATAGCTCCCCAAAATCCCTTCATTCTCTTCACAAATTTTAGAATATTAAACCTCAAATCCCTCATTTTTCTCTCATCAAAAGAGGCCTAGAAGCATAGAGTTCAAGAAGCCTTGGAGAAGAATAAGTCACATTGGGAATTGATCTTCCAATAGGTAAAAATCTGGAAACTCTCTTTTAAATTTTGTTTTTATCATTTATTTGGCCATTAGAAGCCCACCCTTTGGTTTAGGAATAACTATTAAGGGAGAGCATGAGTCTTTATTGGTTTCATGATGATTTCTCCATGGTGTCATATGTTATTTTATTTGGGGGTTTTGTGTTCCAAAGATGCATTTTCCCTAATTTTTATAACACTAATAATATATATATATATATATATATATATATATATATATATATATATATATATATATGTAGATGTCTTAGTTGTATATTTAGGGTTTATGTATGAAGATTTACTGTGTATCAAGAGTATCCTAGATTAGTGCACACTAGGTGCTTGTTGAAATGACAAATAGGAAGTATACCTATTTATATTGCCCAGTTCCTATGTATTGGATATGTATATATATGTATGTATATGTATTAATATATATATGTATATATATTAGTGTGGGACTATTACATGGAGAGCTCGGGTTCCTCAGTCTAGTGTGTATACTGTGCACACTGTCTGCCAGTGTGTGATGGGGGAGGTACTGGACTGTAGGTTCATGTGTGTTGAGTTGCACACATGTGTAGGGAAGTATCAGTTTAGGTGAGGTGTTGTGGGTATTTGGTTCTGAGTATATGAGATTTTTCTTCATGGGATTTAGGCAGTATAAATCGTTGAGAGTAAGGGCAGTGTGTGAGGTTGTGTGCATTGGCATGATTTGAGGTGCAGGGGGGATGTGCATTTAAATTATCAGTGGTACACTGACTTAAGTATTAGATTTTAGTACAATACCTGAATATAACAATCATGGGTGAACTTAGAGTTCATTTAGGAGCATCATATTCTGGGTACACACAAGTATTTGTGCAGTGGGGATGTGCACTAATACTTGAATGTATCAGTATTGGAGAACTTGTACTGCAGTATGTGATACAGCAACTGTGCAATTGTAGTGCCTCAATGCACTGAGATGCTAGTCACAACAAGACGGAGGTTTCAGTAGTGGTTCAGTTAATTAGTTAGGTTTTTCAGTTAATCATAGTGAGTTCATTTATGTGTGAACTCTAGGAGGGGAGAGTAGTATCAGAAGTGTTAACCCCTAGTGGCACTGATACCTCAGTGTATCTGTCAAGAGATCAGTAGAGTATGAAATAGTAGCAAACTCGTGCAGCAGTGGCAGCAAGGGCTCGTGGCAGTAGAGGATGCAATGGGGCAACCTCAATACAACATAGTGCAAGGAGATGCTCGTGCACAGTAGCACACATTGGTATGAATCACACCTGAAATGGCAGTAGCTACTGCATCCAGGATGTGCGGGTTACAGTAACATCAAGGCCAGATATCAACACAAGAGACACATACAGCAGAGTCTTCAGCCTGGGCAGTGCATCCACCTTGAGCACTGTATAGTATCAACATAAGGTATCAGTTTCAGTGCAACACTATACATTATCAGCAAGGTTTTGGGTAATGGTTTACTTGGACAGTGAGTTTAGTGTTTAACTAGTGGTTTACTAGTGGGTTTGTATAGCTAGTAGTTAGCTAAATAATTAATTAGTTGTATACTTGATAGGTGTACTAGTTAGATTATTAACTATAAGTTATTATGTAGGTGTGTAGGAGGTCAGATCCCTGGGTGCCTTACACTGAAAATCAGTATTGGGGATTCGTGTATCAGTGCCAGGTAGGTTAGTGTGTGTTAAGGTTAGTGTATAATAGTTGTGTATATGTATATACTATAGTGTGTCTATATCTATATAGTTGTGTGAAGTATTAGGAGTTAAATTTAAGAGATAGTGTATCAATATTCAGATTTCACTACTGGAGGTTGGGTATCACTTAGCAATGGGTAAATATTAGAACTAGTAATTTATTAGAGTGTTTCTCAGTTCTTAGTTGAGTATCCAAGTGTTTGGGGGTATTAGTTAGGATTTGTATCAGATGTTAAAGTATTAGTTAGCTTATATAATGGCTATATGGTAATGTATATAGGAGTGTCAGTTAGTTGTTATTATTATCTGTGGATAAGTTAGAGTGAGAGATGAGTTAAGTTAGTATATATATGACAGTTAGCTTATAACTGATAATAGTTAGTATTGTTAGCTATCGATATCAGTTAGTAGTTAACAGTTGTATAAGTTAGTAATATCAATGGTTAGTATAGTAGTAGGGATGGGTTATCAAATGGTAGTTAATATTGATACTACTTATAGCTAGCACATGAGTTTATTCATAACACCCAGTAGTAAAATGTTAGTCAGTTACTACTAGTAGCTAGTTATCTATATACTAGTTAGTATATAACACATAGTATTTAACCTACAGGTATTAGTGTTATTGATTAGCCTAGTAAGAGACCAAGTGACCTAAAAACACCACAATAATTTTATTAATCATGTTTTAAAATTCACATCACTCATTGAAACTTAATTCTATATATAGGTCCTTGTGATTCCATCTTGGACATCGATCATCATTCCTTGCTCATGACAACCAGCGAGTACATTCTCTGACAGTTTTATTATGTTGATTATTACTATAATTTTAGTTATAGAGTATACTTGATTCTTACACTGTGGATACACGAGCTAGTATCATAGATACCTGTCATGAGGAGTCGTGATTGGAATCCATCGTGCTAGCTGGGGACGGGAAAATATTAGCAATATTATGTGATCATACCCCACTTTACATGCATCATAGCTCACCCCACATATCACGTAGGGTGTAGTCTAACCATTTACATGCCTCATAGCCTGTTATATATGATTAGCCTGACTATTGCTCACATCATAGCTAACCAGACGGTTAGCCTGACCTCACATGTATCATAACCAATCATATATGACAAGCCTGATCTAGTCCCAAGTCGATCACATAGCAAACTGATATTTCACAATTCTTAGCTAGAATTTTTATTTTTTTATTCCAGTTCACTCATTACGAGCATTCACATATATCTGTTCATTGCTAGTTTAGTATTATTGCTGATTACATGTCTTTCCAGTATTCACTATTTTTCTAATATTCCTTCATCATGTAGTTTCTTACACTGTCTTACCATTTTTGTCAATATAATTGAAACTATTGTTTAGTGTTTGTGCTTTGCTCCAATTCTGACTGGATAACATTTTCAGAGGATATTGAGGATTTATGTCCTACTCACTACGGTCCAGGAGTAGAGGGCGACTACATATCGGAGATTCCAAAGGAGTCACTCTCCTTAGAGGAGATACCACCCGCAGTCGTTTAGACAGCTTCTTGGTCTAGTTATCTATGTATTAAATTGTTCTAAAACTTAAGATTTGGAATGTATTTATGTTGAGACTATTTATGTTGGGAAAGCTAGGCTCTAGATTATTGTTGTATTTGGGTTGTGTGCTAGACTCATGTCAGAACTCCCTTATCTTGTATAGCTTAACGTGCCATTTACTTTCTATAGTTATTGTGATTAATTATCTTATGAATTGTTGATCAATGCATTATTCCTTTTCCTCCGTATGGAGTTAAGATCATAGACATTTTATATTGTGAGTTACGATTCATAGTATTGAGACCCAGACATCGTTCTACCGCTGATACTGTGGCGTAGGCTGGATGTACCCACGGCTTATGCCCAAATTCCGAGTGCGGGTCGTGACACATTTTAATGGTGGCCCATTCAGGTCTAGTCGAGTCTAATCTAGTCTAAGAGTAATATTAGGTCGCAACTAGTGTAGTATCGTGGTAGTGATCAGACATAGAGTACTATTACGAGCATGAGAGATAGTATAGATGAGAGTATGCTCAATCACAACCAGAATATCTCTAATTTTATTTTGCTATTCAAAATAATTATTTCCTTTAAATTTTATTATCCTTTTTTGATGATATCGTATCTGTTGACTTAATTGATTCTTTTTCAGTCTGTCTTCAGGATGCCACAGAAGACTAGGTCATTGAGATTGGGACCCACAGCTTCAGAAAGGTCTGCCATCTCTCGACCTGACACAGAGACAGCTGGAGTTGCTTCTCCTACTTCACCTGTTCATCTGGGAGTTTCTGCCGTTTTTGGGGGTCCTCCTCCCCCATCTGTCCAGAGGGTTGCCCCGGCTGTTACAGAGCACCTTCCACCACCACCGAGTCCGTTTCCTGGAGGTATGCCCATTGACGTGGCACATATGTTCGCACTGATCCAGGGCATGGTAGATGCTCAGAGGACATCGGCAGAGCCTCAGCGAGTTCAGGCTGAGGCTCAGAGGGTTCAGGCAGAGGCGCACTAAGCGCATATAGAGCTGATGAGGGAGAGCATAGAGAATTATCATCATGTGGCTCTCCAGAATTTGGAGAGAGTCACACAGCATGTCACTACCACGTTCCAGAAACAGGAATATTTTTGACTTTTTATAATATTTAATATTATTGTAGTTACAATTAATTAATTGCATGATAGTGTATTTTGATTTTAAAATAATTATGTGTGATGTGTAATTTAAATATATAGTATTATATACAGTGTTCATTTATTTTGAGCTAGCAGACTTGACCTAGAAGCCAGTAGATGAACACCTATCGGAATTATGGAATTATGTATTTGATTGATTTATTTAGAATTTAATTTTTGGAGATTTTCATTAATTACCGTAATTTATTTAATTATTGCGCCCTGCCTTTGCTTCGATATTTGGAGCACTACCCTAGCTTTTGTCTTCCAACAAATTTCACAATCTTGTCCTAGACATGCCCGCCTTCCATTCTGCTATTTTTGCAACTCATAATTATGCTCTCTGTGCATTATTTCTAGCCGCACAAAAATTGTCGCGGACGTTATTTAATAAATTCCTATTTTTGTATCGTTGTGCGTTCCAATCGAAATTGGAGGCAATCTTGACCTATTTTTCGTGCGGCCCAAATTAGGGTAATATTCTGTTCTGAGTCTTCTTCATTATTGGTATTGATGACCTGACCTAATTTTGGTCCCATGTACTCCTAATTAATTTTAGAACACAACTTGTATTTTATTCTAATTAAATTGAGGATACTATTTTAACTGATTCTGAAAATTCCAATTTAATTCCTGTGCCCTGCAAATTGAGCCCATACCAATCATACAGCACCCCCTGACCCTACAAAACATCGAACACCGAATCGCCTGCCAAATTTTCGTTATTTCATGCTCCTGTGCAAATACCCAAATTTAAGGGGGTTAATTTGCAAATTTGCATTTTGTCATCACCTCATTTGTTTAAAAATAATGAGGAATCCCTAATAATTTTTAATTAGCCTCTCACCCTCATCCCCACATGAATTATTCCTTCATGTCAAATCTGGACCCCTCACTTAAAGGGGGTCAATCACCACCCTCCATCAAACCCTCTCTCCTATATATGTCATGTCACCATCAACCCTAATCCCTAGAAAACCTAGGTTTCCCCAACCAAGCCTCCATCCTCAACCGTAGGAATTTCTTCCCTTCTCCTTCTCTTTTCTTCTTCTTCTTCTTCTTCTTCTTCTTTTTTCTTTTCTTCTTCTTCCTTTCTTTATTAATTTCAAATTTAAATTGGAAGGGGGGAACACTGTTCACCCACCCCTTCACCTCTGTACCCCGGCGGCCCTTGCCGACTCCGGCGGCCCGGCCTAGCCCCCTCTCTGCTCCCGGCGGCCGAGTCCCCGCAGCCGGTCCCCTAGCCGCTGTCCACCCGGCCCGACCAAGCAGCCCGGCCACCCGGCCAAGACCCAGCCTCCCGTCCAGCTCCCCTTCCGCTGCCAACAGCCTTCCTCCCATTCTCTAACACCACCTCCACCACCCTGCACTCCGCCGGACAACTCCCCTCCCCTTCCCGACCTGCTCCGGCGTCCGGCGGCCTGCCACCACCACTCTTCCTCCCCGCTGCCCAGTTCTCAGGCGGCCGAGCCCCGCAGCCCCTGCTACTCTTCTTCCCGCTGGCCTGCTCACAGCCGGCCAACCCTCCGGTCAGCGAGCCCCCTTGCTCCCTCCGGCGAGACTCCGGCCTAGCCGAGCATTCACTGCTCTTCGACCGAGCCCCGGCCGGCCAGCCACCCCAACTCACAGTGAGTTTCCTCTCTCCTTCTTCCCTCTTTAGTATAATGTATGTTTAGTATATATATAATGTATGTGTATAATTAATTAGTATGTTAATGTATATATATAACTAATGTATAGGTTAATGTATATATAACCAATGTATATGTATTTGTACATATTTAATTAATGTGTAGATATATGTAGGTGTATATTAAAGTATATGTACATATACGTGTATAATCAATGTATATGTATATATATAATTAATGTAAAGTATTTATATATATTTAACTAATGTGAAATGTAAGTGTATGTATTTAATTTAATTTGGTATATATATATGTGTATATGTATATATATATACATCACGTATTTCTCTATTATATATATAGGTATTGATTGTATGTTAGTAAATATGTAATAAATATATATGTGTATTAATTTATCTGTATACATATGATATAGGTTAATAAAAGTTTTAGTATTTAATATTATGTGTAATATAATAAGATTTGGTATATATATATCTATATAGATATTCAATATTTTTGTTTTATACAAAATATTGGTTGTAGTAATGTGGCATATGTATTTTCAACATATTAATATATATAACTACGTATTCTAATATATATAACTTGTATATGTATATACATATATTTTGTATACATACTTAGTATATTTTTTTAATATATAAAATTAATGTATATAGTAAATGTATTGTTCAACATGTATATATATTATTCCATTAATTAAAATAATACACATAAATATTGTTTATGTAATTATGTATTTAAATTAATGTTTAACAGTATATGCATATGTATATGTAAATATCTAATCTACTTGGTATATATATAAATACGTATTTTAGTATGTGTATGTTTTAATTTAAATTGGTATAATATATGTTAATGTATGTTTTCGTATATAATGTTATATATATATATTTAATTGGTATATTTATCTGTATATAGTATAAGTATGATTTGGTATAATTATGAATATATATTTGATTGGTATAGATACAAGACATATTTTGGTATATAAATATATATTTATATACATCTATTTAGTGTATATATTATATATGTATTTTGCACAAATTACTGATAGGCTTATATATATGTATTATATACGTAATTATTGGTATGTACTCTGAGTGTAAATATGTATTTATTTATATATCCCTACTAGATGACCCTAGTTGACTAGTGCCCTGCCTGGCATGGCCCTGAGGCCAGTGTTTATAGACTGTGTGTTAGGGTAGCACCTGATACAAGTGTTATTGTGATATGTTTTTAGGACTGTTGCTTCACCCATGGGATACTCTAGAACAGGACATCCATAATTACCAGCTAAGGACCCAAGGCAAGTACATTCTCCGATAATTTCCAATTTCTTGATAATTTCTATAATTTCAATAATCCTGAAATGTTACAACTGAATCCTTGACACTGTGTTACACGGACTAGTATAGCTTGGATCTGCAGTCATGAGATATTACATTGATTATCGTATTGACATTGTACACGACATGTATATTAGACATCGTACATGATAGATTGGACTTGCTCGTGTATCGTGACGTGTCATGGTTGGATCCTCAGTACTAGTTGGGGGCGGGGAAGTAGTTAGTAAGAAATGTGATCATACCCTTTATACAGTATAGAACAATGTAAGTGTTAATCATGCTCTTCACCCATGATTAGCCAGGCCCTGTAGCTATCGTACATGTTCCCAAGCCGATCACATTTTGAAACTACTATTTCAAACACTTAGAATAGATTACAGTTTCCTATTTAAATCATATACTACATCACCCGTATATGATACTGCTCCTTGTTCTTTTCATTTTCATACATGCACTGACTGTATCATATTGCCTCTTGCCTGTCTTTTTATATTGCCTGTCTCTCTTTAATTGCCATTGCATTTATTTCACTGTCTTCTCAGTAGCTAGCATCACATGTTTATTACTTTATAGTCCTTATCAATTTAATGGAACTGTTATTTGAGATTGTG
Source organism: Iris macrosiphon (assembly GCA_036927795.1). Taxonomy (NCBI): domain Eukaryota; kingdom Viridiplantae; phylum Streptophyta; class Magnoliopsida; order Asparagales; family Iridaceae; genus Iris; species Iris macrosiphon. Next base: position 104,942,322 of record JAYESA010000018.1, read on the forward strand.
CTTTGCTCCTTCCTGACTGGAAATATTTTTCCAGACTATGCCTTAGAGGACCGCTGTCCGACACTTTATGGACCATATGGTGAGTAGCTGCACTTGGGCTTGATAGTTAGTTGTGATTCCGGAAGGTCTATCCGGAATCAATAATTCTTCTAGTTTTCTGATTAGTTCTTTTAGCAGACTTTTGGTACCGGATTTGTCTCCGGCAATTTTTGATGACTGGGATATTTGTTGAGTTAAGTTATTACTTTTTGGCTTGTGTTGTATTTAATTTTTGTTCGCTATCTTATCGTGCTGTAATCCTGTGATTGAGTATGTGTTCATTTTATTTGTGTCATCCGTGCCTCCTTATGGAGATTGGATGCTTGTGTGAGATTGGCTAGATAGTATCAAGACCTTGACAGCGTTCTACCACCGATGCTGCGGCGTAGGCTCGATGTACCCACGCACTCGTGCCCCTAAACCGGGTGCGGGTCGTGACACGTTTTTAGTGGTGGCCCATGCAGGTCAGACTTCGCAAGTTGTGCGATGTCGTAGTAGTGTGGCATCTTTGTTACACTATTGCGTGCCTGCGATAGGATCTAGGACATAGGATACTAGGACGAGAGTGAATACTCAATCATAATTCCTTGAGAGATTCCTGGGATGACCCCTGAGAATCTTGTTATAATTTCCAATTTAAAATCATCCCCTTGTTCCGTCCATTCTCACTTATTGATGTTGAATTTGATTGTTGTTAATTAGGTATTAAGTTATGATTTTGGTTTCATAGTAGGGTTTGATTTCATATCAAGATGAATTTACAGACTGATTTATGGTATTATTTGATGATACACGTCGATGAGGACAGTAAGAAAGATAACACTAGGGCTATTGGACTACAAGATATGGATTTAAATTATAATGTGAAGAGTGAAAACGAATTGCATTTTTGAATTTTGAGAAGTTGAGATATTGTTATTAAATTTTTGAGGATTCAGATTCAATTTGATGAACCTAGACAAGCTATAAGGATTTTTGGAATTGATAAGATTTTCACTTCAGTATTTAGATAATTGACTTTGAGGGAGGTATATGCATTTTTACTTTAAAATTTATTCGAGGAGTTATTTTAAGGAATTTTATTTGAGGATAAGATTTTATAATGGGAGAGATATATTAGTATATAGTAGACAAGATGCATATGTAAGGATTTGTTGGCTTGAGCATGATCGCGATTTCACTGCAAACTGACTTGTGTGTTCATCTAGGAATATATAGGAGAGAGAACAATACTTATTATAGTGTGTTGAATTGATATGCACTTGAGCGATAAGGATAACTAGTATCAGCAATTGCAGTAGGTATGAAAGCTAGCAGAGAGTATATTTCTAGTAGAACTGTGGTACTTAGAGGGATAGAAGTACCAGACCATGGATGTATCTTTGACCTGTGCAATCACAACTAGGATTTTATTTCCAATCTTTTATCTTGAATGTTGCTTCTTTAGAACTATACCTGTCCTTCCTTGATGATATCGTATTTTTGCCTTAATTGATTCTTTGGGATCTGTCTTCAGGATGTCGCCGCAGACACGGTCTATGAGAGCGGGAACATCAGCTCTAGAAGGGTCTGCCACCTCTCCACCTGAGGGACAGACAGCCGTAGTTCCTCCTACATCTCCGATGCACGTAGGTATATCTGCACTTTTCGGGAATCCTCCTCCCCCACCTGCTCAGAGGATTGCCGCAGCTGTGACGGACAACCTTTCTCCTCCACCGACTCCGATTCCCGGAGGTTTGCCCATTGACGGAACGCAGATGTTTACCTTGATCCAGGGCATGGTAGATGCCCAGAGAGTGATGACAGAAGCTCAGCGAGTTCAAGCTGAGGCTCAGAGGGTGCAAGCAGAAGCGCACCAGGCACAAACCAAGCTGATGAGAGAAAACATGGAGAATGCTCATCAGGTGACTCTCCAAGCTTTGGAGAGAGTAGCACAGTACCAACAGTTTCCTGGCCAGCAGCAACAGAGATCAGGCACTATTGTGGATTTCAAAAGGATGATGCCTCGAGAGTTCAAAGGCACCGAAGGGATACTCTACGCTGACGACTGGCTAGAGGATATAGAGAGAAACCTGCGATTGACCCAGATTCCAGAGAACTTACAGATAGAAGCCGCCGGCAGTCAGATGTTCGATATCGCACTCACGTGGTATCGCACAGAGCCGAGAATTACTGCACAAGGACTTACTTGGTAGACCTTCAAGGAACTCTTCAAAGAGAAGTTCTTTCCCGACGTGGCATTGGGAACCTTGGAAAGTCAGTTTCATGACTTAGTTCAAGGAAATATGTCGGTCGACGAGTACGCTGCAGAATTCTGTAGATTGAGCCGTTTTGCATCGTCTATGATTCGTGACCCAGGAGATCGAGCCCAGAAATTTAGAAAGGGACTGACAAGAGAGATTAGGTCACGCACTTCTGGTCGTCGTACCGCTACCTTTGAGGCTATCTTGATGGATGCTCAAATTGCAGAAGAGGATCTGGATCTCAAGCCTAAGAGGAGTCACAATACTTTTGGAGATACGAATGGAAGCGCAGGACCGGCCAAGCATCCCCATATTCAGCACCAACAGCAGTACCAAGTACCATTTCATAGTCAGCAACAACCATGGACATTTCAGCATCCACTGCAGTACCTAGCACCAGTTCCTATCCAGCAACGTCCATGGGCGTATCAGTATCAACAACAGTACCAGGCACCAGTCCGTGTTCAGCAGAATCAGCAACAGCCTCCAAGAAAGACACGGCAGACTTGTCATTTCTGTAAGAAGCCAGGTCACCTTTGGGAGAGCTGTCGAACGAGGCTAGGACTTTGTTTGCACTGCGGCGCTGCTGGACATCGAGTAAGGGATTGTCTTCTAGCCCCTTATCTTCCCGGCCAGCGCGCAGCTTCAGATTATAGAGATCCAGTTAGGCTACCTGTGGAACCGTATATTGCTCAGCACCCGCGAAGGGAACCACCCCAGCAGGGCGGGGCATTTGCGATGACGGTCGAGGAGACCGATACTACAGGTAATGTGTTAGCAGGTTCTGTTCTTTCCTTCCTTCTGTCCCTCTCTACTTGATTGATTGATTGATACCTTAGTACCGTAGCTTGTATGCATGATTTCTTGTTATAATGTAGTTAGTAGTACCCCTGATACAAAGACTGCAATACCATGACAAAGACACCATGACCGTACATATTTCCCTTGGGTTGCATGTTGTATGATTATAGGAAAGATTTTGACCGAGATTATTGGGGTTTAACCATGACGAAGATTCACGAAAGGGTTATGACTTGACAAGAGAGACAAGATGATTAAAATTCGAGGATAAATATTGATTTAAATAGAGGGTTAAGAAATTAACATTGCATAATTGGTGGTTTAATTAATTCCAGGAAGATTATGACATGTTTAAATTGGATATTAAATTAGGAAATTTTGGGAGATTTATCAATATATTTACTTAATTGCAAGTTATGAATTTTAGAACTTTATAGTTGGATGTCGCATTTGGAGAATCTCTAAGCATCGTATTGTTGAATATTTTGAGAAAGAGGAAATCGAGGAATAAAATTTTTGATGGATAAATGTCTGAATTTAAACCTTTTGGACAAGATTACATATGTGCTTCGATTTAAAATCAAATTAGAGGAGTGAATATTAAATTCTGAGTATTTGAAATAATAACTAAAAATTTTGGGGAAAATTTTGATAAAAATGGACTTTGATTTTTATTCCGAGGATTTTTCAGGAATGCAATAATTTCAAAATTTTTGAAAAATTGTGAAAGGACATTGTGGATAATTACCTAATCTCATGGATGATGAATTTAAATTTTGAGAGAAATAATAATGTGTATGATTAAACACTACTTTGAGGATTTTGAATTTCGAGGACAAAATTCTTTTAAGGAGGGTAGACTTGTCACTACCACGTTCCGAAAACAGGGGTATTTTTGACTTTTTATAATATTTAATATTATTGTAGTTATAATTAATTAATTGCATGATAGTGTATTTTAATTTTAAAATAATTATGTGTGATGTGTAATTTAAATATATAGTATTATATACAGTGTTCATTTATTTTGAGCTAGCAGACTTGACCTAGAAGCCAGTAGACGAACACCTTCGGAATTATGGAATTCTGTATTTGATTGATTTATTTAGAATTTAATTCTTGGAGATTTTCATTAATTACCGTAATTTATTTAATTATTGCGCCCTGCCTTTGCTTCGATATTTGGAGCACTACCCTAGCTTTTGTCTTCCAACAAATTTCACAATCTTGTCCTAGACATGCCCGCCTTCCATTCTGCTATTTTTGCAACTCATAATTATGCTCTCTGTGCATTATTTCTAGCCGCACAAAAATCGTCGCGGACGTTATTTAATAAATTCCTATTTTTGTATCGTTGTGCGTTCCAATCGAAATTGGAGGCAATCTTGACCTATTTTTCGTGCGGCCCAAATTAGGGTAATATTTTGTTCTGAGTCTTCTTCATTATTGGTATTGATGACCTGACCTGATTTTGGTCCCATGTACTCCTAATTAATTTTAGAACACAACTTGTATTTTATTCTAATTAAATTGAGGATACTATTTTAACTGATTATGAAATCCCAATTTAATTCCAGTGCCCTGCAAATTGAGCCCATACCGATCATACAGCACCCTCTGACCCTACAAAATAGCGAACACCGAATCGCCCGCCAAATTTTTGTCATTTCATGCGCCTGTGCAAATACCCAAATTTAAGGGGGTTAATTTGCAAATTTGCATTTTGTCATCACCTCATTTGTTTAAAAACAATGAGGAATCCCTAATAATTTTTAATTAGCCTCTCACCCTCATCCCCACATGAATTATTCCTTCATGTCAAATCTGGACCCCTCACTTAAAGGGGGTCAATCACCACCCTCCATCAAACCCTCTCTCCTATATATGTCATGTCACCATCAACCCTAATCCCTAGAAAACCTAGGTTTCCCCAACCAAGCCTCCATCCTCAACCGTAGGAATTTCTTCCCTTCTCCTTCTCTTTTCTTCTTCTTCTTCTTCTTCTTCTTCTTCTTCTTCTCTTTTCTTTTCTTCTTCTTCCTTTCTTCATTAATTTCAAATTTAAATTGGAAGGGGGGAACACTGTTCACCCACCCCTTCACCTCTGTACCCCGGCGGCCCTTGCCGACTCCGGCGGCCCGGCCTAGCCCCCTCTCTGCTCCCGGCGGCCGAGTACCCGCAGCCGGTCCCCTAGCCGCTGTCCACCCGGCCCGACCAAGCAGCCCGGCCACCCGGCCGAGACCCAGCCTCCCGTCCAGCTCCACTTCCGCTGCCAACAGCCTTCCTCCCATTCTCTAACACCACCTCCACCACCCTGCACTCCGCCGGACAACTCCCCTCTCCTTCCCGACCTGCTCCGGCGTCCGGCGGCCTGCCACCACCACTCTTCCTCCCCGATGCCCAGTCCTCAGGCGGCCGAGACCCGCAGCCCCTGCTGCTTTTCTTCCCGCTGGCCTGCTCACAGCCGGCCAACCCTTCGGTCAGCGAGCCCCCTTGCTCCCTCCGGCGAGACTCCGGCCTAGCCGAGCATTCACTGCTCTCCGACCGAGCCCCGGCCGGCCAGCCACCCCAACTCACAGTGAGTTTCCTCTCTCCTTCTTCCCTCTTTAGTATAATGTATGTTTAGTATATATATAATGTATGTGTATAATTAATTAGTATGTTAGTGTATATATATAACTAATGTATATGTTAATGTATATATAACCAATGTATATGTATTTGTACATATTTAATTAATGTGTAGATATATGTAGGTGTATATTAAAGTATATGTACATATACGTGTATAATCAATGTATATATATAATTAATGTAAAGTATTTATATATATTTAACTAATGTGAAATGTAAGTGTATGTATTTAATTTAATTTGGTATATATATATGTGTATATGTATATATATATATATGTATATATATATACATCACGTATTTCTCTATTATATATATAGGTATTGATTGTATGTTAGTAAATACGTATTAAATATATATGTGTATTAATTTATCTGTATACATATGATATAGGTTAATGAAAGTTTTAGTATTTAATATTATGTGTAATATAATAAGATTTGGTATATATATATCTATATAGATATTCAATATTTTTGTTTTATACAAAATATTGGTTGTAGTAATGTGGCATATGTATTTTCAACATATTAATATATATAACTACATATTCTAATATATATAACTTGTATATGTATATACATGTATTTTGTATACATATTTAGTATATTTTTTTAATATATAAAATTAATGTATATAGTAAATGTATTGTTCAACATGTATATATATTATTCCATTAATTAAAATAATACACATAAATATTGTATATGTAATTATGTATTTAAATTAATGTTTAACAGTATATGCATATGTATATGTAAATATCTAATCTACTTGGTATATATATAAATACGTATTTTAGTATGTGTATGTTTTAATTTAAATTGGTATAATATATGTTAATGTATGTTTTCGTATATAATGTTATATATATATATTTAATTGGTATATTTACCTGTATATAGTATAAGTACGATTTGGTATAATTATGAATATATATTTGATTGGTATAGATACAAGACATATTTTGGTATATGAATATATATTTATGTACATCTATTTAGTGTATATATTATATATGTATTTTGCACAAATTACTGATAGGCTTATATATATGTATTATATACGTAATTATTGGTATGTACTCTGAGTGTAAATGTGTATTTATTTATGTATCCCTACTAGATGACCCTAGTTGACTAGTGCCCTGCCTGGCATGGCCCTGAGGCCAGTGTTTATAGACTGTGTGTTAGGGTAGCACCTGATACAAGTGTTATTGTGATATGTTTTTAGGACTGTTGCTTCACCCAGGGGATACTCTGGAACAGGACATCCATAATTACCAGCTAAGGACCCAAGGCAAGTACATTCTCCGATAATTTCCAATTTCTTGATAATTTCTATAATTTCAATAATCCTGAAATATTACAACTGAATCCTTGACACTGTGTTACACGGACTAGTATAGCTTGGATCTGCAGTCATGAGATGTTACATTGATTATCGTATTGACATTGTACACGACATGTATATTAGACATCGTACATGATAGATTGGACTTGCTCGTGTATCGTGACGTGTCATGGTTGGATCCTCAGTACTAGTTGGGGGCGGGGAAGTAGTTAGTAAGAAATGTGATCATACCCTTTATACAGTATAGAACAATGTAAGTGTTAATCATGCTCTTCACCCATGATTAGCCAGGCCCTGTAGCTATCGTACATGTTCCCAAGCCGATCATATTTTGAAACTACTATTTCAAACACTTAGAATAGATTACAGTTTCCTATTTAAATCATATACTACATCACCCGTATATGATACTGCTCCTTGTTCTTTTCATTTTTATACATGCACTGACTGTATCATATTGCCTCTTGCTTGTCTTTTTATATTGCCTGTCTCTCTTTAATTGCCATTGCATTTATTTCACTGTCTTCTCAGTAGCTAGCATCACATGTTTATTACTTTATAGTCCTTATCAATTTAATGGAACTGTTATTTGAGATTGTGCTTTGCTCCTTCCTGACTGGAAACATTTTTCCAGACTATGCCTTAGAGGACCGCTGTCCGACACTTTATGGACCATATGGTGAGTAGCTGCACTTGGGCTTGATAGTTAGTTGTGATTCCGGGAGGTCTAGCCGGAATCACTAATTCTTCTAGTTTTCTGATTAGTTCTTTTAGCAGACTTTTGGTACCGGATTTGTCTCCGGCAATTTTTGATGACTGGGATATTTGTTGAGTTAAGTTATTACTTTTTGGCTTGTGTTGTATTTAATTTTTGTTCGCTATCTTATCGTGCTGTAATCCTGTGATTGAGTATGTGTTCATTTTATTTGTGTCATCCGTGCCTCCTTATGGAGATTGGATGCTTGTGTGAGATTGGCTATATAGTATCAAGACCTTGACAACGTTCTACCGCCGATGCTGTGGCGTAGGCTGGACGTACCCACGCACTCGTGCCCCTAAACCGGGTGCGGGTCACGACACAGCAGCATCCTGCCAGCAGCACCAGAGGCCAGGCACTATAGTGGACTTCAAGAGGATGATGCCTCGGGAGTTCAAGGGCATCGAGGGGATACTCTACGCCGCAGACTAGTTAGAGGATATAGAGAGGAACTTGTGCTTGGCATAAATTCTGGAGAGTCTGCAGATCGAGGCCATCGGCAGCCAGATGTTTGACATCGCGCTGACTTGGTATCGTACGGAGCCGAGGCTTACTGTTAGAGGACTTACTTGGGAGGCTTTCAAGAAGATTTTTAAGGAGAAGTTATTTCCCGACGTGGCCCTGGGAGTCTTGGAGAGTCAGTTCCATGACTTGGTCCAAGGGAACATGTCGGTCGACGAGTACACCGCAGAGTTTTGCCGCTTGAGTCATTTTGTACCGTCAATGATTCGGGACCTAGGAGACAGATCCCAAAAGTTCAGGAAGGGGCTGATGAGAGAGATCAAGTCTCTCACTTCTGGATGTTGCACTGCTACCTTCGAGGGTATTCTGATGGATTCCAAGATTGCTGAGGATGATTTGGATCTCAGGCTTAAGAGAGGATGCGACATTTCTGGGGGAGCGAGTGGTAGCGCGGGACCGGCCAAGCGTCCCCACTTTCAGCAGCAACATAGGCCATATCAGCATCAGCAGCATCAGGCACCAACTCGAGGACACACACAACAACAGCTCCAAAGGCAGACCCAGCTCGATGTCCAATGTGCGTACTGCGGGAAGACGGGACACACAAAGGACATCTGCTGGAAAAGGATAGGTACATGTTTGTCTTGTGGATCGTCATCACACCAGTTGAGAGACTGTCCATCTATTCAGACTCCTCCAGGTCAAAGTGGAGCAGCCGCTCAGAGGGGACCTGCCAGAGTACCTACTGTACCAGGAGGCCAGTAGAGCGGACCTCCACTTCCGCCACAGCAGTAGGAGTTTGTCCAACACCAGCAGCAGCAGAGAGGTGCGCCCCAGGGATGAGCATATGCCATGACGATCGTAGAGGCCGAGCCAGCAGGAGATGTGATATCAGGTTCAATTCTTCTCGATTCTATTCTAGCACTTGCATTATTTGATTCTGGCACTTCCTACAGTTTCTTATCCGTATCTTATGCTCTTAAGCATCGTTTAGAGGCGGAACCCTTAGATAGGACTTGCAAGATCACGACTGCCGGAGGCATTATTCTAGTCAGCAATTTTTGCAAGGACCGGAGAGTATCATTAGGAGGCCGAGAGTTGAGCGTGTGTTTACTCATAATGCCACTTTCGGGATATGATATTATACTCAGAATGGACTGGTTGAGTAGGCACCATGCTACTATAGATTGTCGTAGAGGCAGAGTGATATTTCAACTGCCAGGAGAGCCAGAGTTTGAGGTCGCCATAGGAGAAGCGAAGCAGAGCTGGGGCACATTTTGTGGATCCATGATGGAGGAAGAGGAGTTGTCACATCCTTTGATAGTAGAGTTCCTGGATGTGTTTCCAGAGGAGTTGCCAAATTTGCCACCAGACAGAGATATTTAGTTCTCTATAGACTTGGTGTCAAGAGTGGAGCCTATATCACAATACGTCTATAGGGTCAACAACAGCAAACTGGCAGAACTGAAGAACTAAGATGAGGAGTTGCTGGACAAGGGCTTCATTAAATCTAGTTTATCACCATGGGGAGCTCCGATATTATTCGTATCGAAGAAGGATGGGTCAGTACGCATGTGTATCGACTATAGAGCTCTGAACAACCTCACTATCAAAAACAAATACCCACTGGCGAGAATAGATGATCTCTTCAATCAGTTGAGCGGAGCGAAGGTATTTTTAAAGATAGACTAAAGGTCAAGCTACCACCAGGTGAAAGTAAAGAGAGAAGATATTTCGAAGACAGCTTTTCGGACCCGATATGGCCAGTTTGAGTCCCTGGTAATGCCACTTGGATTGACCAATGCACCGGCGGTATTCATGAACTTGATGAACATGGTGTTTCACTAGTATCTTGACAAGTTCGTTGTGGTGTTCATCGATGATATTCTTGTGTATTCGAAGACCCCAGAGGAGCATGATTAGCACCTGAGGATGATTTTAAAGACTCTCAGGAAAGAAGAGATTTACAGAAAGCTTTTAAAGTACGAGTTATTCCTTGATAAGGTTAAATTCCTTGGTCATGTGGTGACGGGCGACGGGATCTCAGTCAACCCAAAGAAGATTGAGGCAGTGGAGTCTTGGATTACTCCCAGTTCAGTAGCTGAGATCAGGAGTTTTCTCGAATTAGCAGGTTACTACAGGAGCTTTGTACAAGACTTCTCCAGGATTGCAGAGACAATGACTAGGCTGACCAAAAAAGATATAGATTTTGTCTGGACGGAGGATTGTCATGCCACACTTGATGAGCTGAAGAAAAGATTGACGACAACTCCAGTATTGACGTTGCCATCGGGAACAGGTGGATTCACTATCTATAGTGATGCTTCAGGGAAGGGTTTGGGTTGCGTTCTTCAGCAGTACGGGAAGGTGATTGCCTATGCTTTCAGGAAATTATGTCCTCATTAAAAGAACTACCCCACCCACAATTTAGAGTTAGTAACGGTTATCTTTGCTATAAAGTTGTGGAAACACTATCTGTACGAAGAGAGTATTGAGAACTTCACATACCACAAGAGCTTGAAGTACATGTTTACACAAAAAGAGCTGAACATGAGGCAGAGGAGGTAGTTGGAGTTGATGAAAGACTTCGATATTTTATTGCAGTACCACCCAGGAAAGGCCAACATAGTCGCCGATGCCTTGAGCAGGTATCCGATGGCTATGTACTTGACAACAGACAAACACTTATTGGTCGATCTTGAGATCTTGGGAATTGAGGTGCTAGTTCCTGGTATCAAGATTCAGATGTAGGGATTACAGGTACAGTCTGAGATGATGGACAGAATCAGAGCTACGTAGTATGATGATGAGGCTCTGAGGAGTATCAGGGCACAGGTTCGGACATGATTATCAGAATACTTCACTATTGCTGATGATGGGTCATTACGACACGGTACTAGGATATGTGTGCTGAGAGGGGAGCTGTGCGAGAAGGTTTTGCAAAAGGCACATCGCTCTCAGTACTCGATGTATCCAGGTGGCAACAAGATGTATCGAGACCTGAGGGAGCACGTATGGTGGTATGGTATAAAGCATGAGGTAGCACGCTTTATATCTCGGTATTTAGAGTCCAAGCAGGTAAAGGCGGATCGACAGAGGCCAGGTGGATTGCTTCAGCCTTTACCCATCCCAGAGTGAAAGTGGGAGCACGTGACTATGGATTTTGTTTCAAGGATTCCGCATTCTCCAGGAGAAAAAGGCCCGATTTGGGTCATCGTGGATAGGTTGACCAAATCAGCCCACATCATACCGTTCAAAGTGGGTACGTTGACGGAGAAGCTAGCAGAGAAGTATGTGCGACAGACTGTCATATTACAAGGGGTTCCTGTGATCATCGTCTCAGATTAGGATAGTTATTTTACTTCCCATTTCTGGAGGAGTTTGCAGGCTAGCTTGGGCACTCAGCTCAAGTTTAGTACCGTATATCACCCCAGACAGACGGACAGTCTGAAAGGACTATTCAGACTCTCGAGGATATGCTACGCACTTGTGTTCTAGATCTCGGAGATTCTTGGAAGGATCATCTACACCTAGTAGAGTTTCCTTACAACAACAGCTACCAGGCCAGTATTGAGATATCACCATTCGAGGCTCTATATGGACGGAGGTGTCGCACACCGTTATCTTGGGATGATGTTGGAGAGAGAGCCTTGTTAGGACCAGAGATGGTCGTGAATGTAGTGAAAAAGGTGAAACTCATCAGAGACAGACTTCGAGTGGCGTAGGAAAAACAGCGGCATTGGGACGACAACCACCGTAGACCCTTGGAGTTTGAGGTATTGGTTTTGTTATTTTTGCTTGTGTTTGTTTTGTTTTAGATTGCGTGTTAAGGCTATTTTTGTTCTAGGTTGGCAATTTGGTGTTTTTACAGATTTCTCCGACATGGGGCACAATTCTCTTTGGTGGAGGCAGAAAGCTTAGTCCACGGTACATCGGACCTTTTGGTGTCCTTGCGAGGGTCGGTGCAGTGGCCTATAGACTAGACTTGCCGCCTGCACTAGAGGGAGTATATGAAGTGTTCCACATGTCACAACTGAGACACTACGTGGAGGATCCTAGTCACGTATTAGATTACTCGAAGAGCAAGGTTGGTCCGACTCTCAGCTATCCTGAGCAGCCCGTAGAGATTTTGGATCGCAGGGAGAAGGTATTGTGGAACCAGACTATTCTCTTGGTTCGTGTTACATGGAGACATCACTCTCCAGACGAGTCAACCTGGAAGAGCAAGGACGAAATGCGCGAGCAGTACCCCGTATCTCTTCGAGCCTTGAGGTATAGTTCTTATTGTTCTGATTGTATTCTTGTGCTAGTTTAATTCAATTTCGAGGACAATTTTTTTTAGGAGGGTAGACTTGTCACTGCCATATTTTTAGAGTAGAAAATTTATGGTCATTTACAATATTTATATTTATTGTGTTAATAATTACATGATAGGTAATATATATATTATATTATATTCACTAATGGCATAGGTTAGTGGACTAGCCTTGATGTGACCATGGACTTTGCTTAGACTTAACATTAAACCCACTAGACTAATCCCTATTCTATTAATTAGATTCTAGTTAGGTCCCTTACTTAAATTTAAAATTTATTTAATTAAATAGCTCTTTATGATAAGCCATTGAGGGCAAATGAGATATTGTAAATTAACCAAACCCTAACCCTAGCAAGTGGTTGGCCCTATAAGTATAGAAGGAGTCTCCCTCAAAGCCATTCATGACTCATTAACAAACCCTAGAAATAGCTCCCAAAAATCCCTTCATTCTCTCTACAAATTTTGGAATATTAAACCTTAAATCCCTCATTCTTTCCATATCAAAATAGGCCTAGAAGCTTAGAGTTCAAGGAGCCTTAGAGAAGAAGAAGTCACATTGAGAATCCAACTCCCAATAAGTGAAAATCTAAAAACTCTCTTTTAAATTCTATTTTTATCATTTGTTTTGCCATTAGAAGCCCACCATTTGGTTTATGAATAGCTATTAAGAGAATGTATGAGTCTCTATTGGTTTCATGATGATTTCTCCATGGTGTCATATTTTATTTGGGGGTTTTGTGTTCCAAGGTTGCATTTTTCCGACTTTTATAACACTAATCATATATATATATATATATATATATATATATATATATATATGTCTTAGTTGTATATATGGGGTTTATGCCTGAAGATTTACTATGTATCAAGAGTATCCTAGATTAGTGCATACTAGGTGCTTGTTGAAATGACAAATAGGAAGTATACCTCTTTAAATTGCCTAGTTCCTATGTATCGGATATGTTTATATATGTATGTATATGTATTAATGTATATATGTATACATATTGGTGTGGGACTGCTATATGGAGAGCTCGGGTTCCTCAGTCTAGTTTGTGTACTGTGCACACTGTGTGCCATTGTGTGATGGGGGAGGTATTGGACTGTAGGTTCATGTGTGTTGAGTTGCACGAATGTGTAGGAAAGTATCAATTTAGGTGAGGTGTTTTAGGTGTTTGGTTTCGAGTATATGAGGTTGTTCTTCATAGGATTTAGGCAGTATAAATCCTTGAGAGTAAGTGCAATGTGTGAGGTTGTGTGCATTGGCATGGTTTGAGGTGCAAGGGGTATGTGCAATTAAATTATCAGTGCTATACTAACTTATGTATCAGATTTTAGTACAATACCTGAATGTAACAATTATGGGTGCACTTAGAGTTCAGTTAGGAGCATCATAGTTTGGGTACACAAAAGTATTCGTGCACTAGGGATGTGCACTGATACTTGAATGTTTTAATATTAGGGAACTTGTACTGCAGTATATGACACAACAACTGTGCAGTTGCAGTGCCCCAATGCACTGAGATGCTAGTCACAGCAAGACATAGGTTTCAGTAGTGGTTCAGTTAATTAGTTAGGTTTTTTAGTTAATCACAGTGAGTTCAGTCACTGTGTGAACTCTAGGAGGGGAGAGTAGTATCAGAGGTATTAACCCTTAGTGGCACTGATACCTCAGTGTATCAGTCGAGAGATCAGTAGAGTATGAAATGGCAGCAAACTCGTGCAGCAGTGGTAGCAAGGGCTCGGGGCAGTAGATGATGCAATAGGGAAACCTCAATACAGCAGAGTGCAAGGAGCTGCTCGTGCACAGCAGCATATATTGGTGTGCATCACACCTGAAATGGCAGTAGCCACTGCATCCAGGATATGCAGGTTGCAGTTATATCAAGGCCAGATATCAACACATGAGACACATGCAACAAAGTATTCAGCCTGGTCAGTGCATCCACCTTGAGCACCATACAGTATCAGTATAGGGTATCAATTTCAGTGCAACACTGTACAGTATCAACAAGGTTTTGGGTAATGGTTTAGTTGGTCAGTGAGTTTAGTGTTTAGCTAGTGGTTTGCTAGTGGGTTAGTATAGCGAGTAGTTAGCTAAATAGTTAATTAGTTGTATACTTGGTAGGTGTATTAGTTAGAATATTAACTATAAGTTATTATGTAGGTGTGTAGGAGGTCGGATCCCTGGGTGCCTTACACTGAAAATCAGCATCGGGGATTAGTGTATCACTGCCTGGTAGGTTAGTGCGTGTTAAGGTTAGTGTATAATAGTTGGGTATATATATATACTAGAGTGTGTCTATATCTATATAGTTGTGTAAAGTATTAGGAGTTAAATTTAAGAGATAGTGTATCCACATTCAGATTTCACTACTGGAGGTAAGGTATCACTTAGCAGTGGGTAAATATTAGAACTAGGAATTTGTAAGAGCGTGTATCAGTTCTTAGTTGAGTAGAAAAGTGTTTGGGGGTATTAGTTAGGATTGGTATCAAATGTTAAAGTATTAGTTAGCTTATAGAATCGCTATATGGTAATGTATATAGGAGTGTCAGTTAGTTGTTATTATTATCAGTGGATAAGTCAGAGTGAGAGATGAGTTCAGTTAGTATATATATGACAGTTAGCTTATAACTGATAATCGTTAGTATTGTTAGCTATTGATATCAGTTAGTAGTAAACAGTTGTATAAGTTAGTGATATCATTGGTTATTATAGTAGTAGGGATGGGTTTTCAAAGGGTAGTTAATATTGATACTACTTATAGCTAGCACATGAGTTTATTCATAACACCCAGTAGTAAAATGTTAGTCATTTACTACTAGTAGCTAGTTATCTATATACTAGTTAGTATATAACACAGAGTATTTAACATATAGGTATTAGTGTTATTGATTAGCCTAGTAAGAGACCAAGTGACCTAAAAATACCATAACAAGTTTATTAATCATGTTTTCAACTTCACATCACTCATTGATACTTAATTTTATATTTAGGTCCTTATGATTCCATCTTGGATATCGATCCTCATTCTTTGCTCAGGACCACAAGCGAGTACATTCTCTGACAGTTTTTATTATGATGATTATTACTATGATTTCAGTTGTAGAGTATGCTTGATTCTTACACCGTGGATACACGGACTAGTATCATAGATACCTATTATGAGGAGTCATGATTGGAATCCGTCGTGCTAGCTGGGAAAAGAAAAATATTAGCAAGATTATGTGATCATACCCCACTTTACATGCATCATAGCTCACCCTACATATTACGTAGGGTGTAGACTGACCATTTACATGTCTCATAGCTTGTTATATATGATTAGCCTGACTATTGTTCGCATTATAGCTAACCAGACGGTTAGCCTGACCTCACATGTATCATAGCCAATCATATATAACAAGCCTGATCTAGTCCCAAACTGATCACATAGCAAACTGATATTTCACAACACTTAGCTAAATTTTTTATTTCTTTATTCCAGTTAACTCATTACGAGAATTCATATATATCTGTTCATTGCTAGTTTAGTATTATTGCTGATTACATGTCTCTCCAATATTCCCTATTTTCTAGTATTTATTTATCATGTATTTTCTTACACTGTCTTATAGTTTTTGTCAATATAATTGAAACTGCTGTTTAGTGTTTGTGCTTTACTCCAATCCTGACTGGATAGAGGATCTTGAGGATTTTTGTCCTACTCACTATGGTCCAGGAGTAGAGGGAGACTACATACCGGAGATTCCAGAGGAGTCACTCTCCTTAGAGGAGATACCACCCACGGTCGTTTAGACAGCTTCTTGGTCTAGTTATCTATGTATTAAATTATTCTAAAACTTGAGATTTGGATTGTATTTATGTTGAGACTATTTATGTTGGGATAGCTAGGCTCTAGATTATTATTGTATTTGGGTTATGTGCTAGACTCATGTCAGAACTCCCTTATCTTTTACATCTTATCGCGCCATTTACTTCCTATAGGTATTGTGATTGAGTATCTTATGAATTATTGATCAATGCATTATTCCTTGTCCTCTGTATGGAGTTGAGATTATAGACAGGTTATATTGTGAGTTACGATTCATAGTATTGAGACCCAGACAGCATTCTACATCCGTTGCCGCGGCGTAGGCAGGACGTACCCACGACTCATGCCCAAATTTTGGGTGCGGGTCGTGACAAGATCCAAACTCAGCCCGCTCTCTTCCCAGTTCGCATTTTTACTTTTGCTCTAATTTCCCCTATTATATTCCTTCTTCTTCCCTCTCTTTCTCCTCCTCCCCCCTTCCCTCCCCTCCCCCTCTCCACTTCTTGGTTGTTGCAACAGAGCTGAGTTTGAGCCCTATTGAGCTCTCCCCCTCTCCCCTCCGTCGATGGATCCCTACAGGAAAGGTTCCTTATGCTCCTCAATTTTCTTTGTCAAAAATTTAAGGTTAGGGTTTGGTAGCCCAAATTTTAGGGTTTGTGTTTCTTGATTTTGAAAGTTTTTTTTTGTTTTTTAGGCGGAGATAATTTTCAAGGACTGGTGGCTAGCTTGCCTCTCGTTAGGGGAACGAACATGCAGGACCGCCAAACAGTTGAGTTCTTGGACTTTGATTAATTCCTACATAGTTTGATTTTGAATTTGATAATGATCCATAAAGAAGAATTGTTAGATTTTGAGTTGATTAGATCTGGAGAAGTAAAGATTTTGATAATAGGATCCCTCCACCACCACCACTACAACCTTTACCATTGTCTCCGACCGCGGCATCACGCCGGCGATATCGTTGTCATGCCCCAGAACCAAAATACTGGAGAGCATGACTGACAAGGCCAACTATGTATACTTAGAGCACTCCGGTACTCTGTATATACTGTGAAGCTGTAAAACATGAGGGGTCACTACTATAAACCATCAGTCAAGCCTTGGTCCAACAAACCCTAGTATCTCAATCACAAGAACAACAAAAATAATACAAGAAGTAAGACCAGCTGAAGTATAATAGTAAAGTGTCCCAAACTATAATATACAGATGATCATGATATTAGTAAACACAAAATGAATAAACTAGACAGAATCAGAGTCACACATGATCAACCCTAGGATATGTCAATCATGCTAATGCTCGTAGGCTAAACGCCAACAAAAGTAGAATGTACATCACAGTGGGGAAGTAAGAAAACCCACTCAAGCGGTCTGGTGCTCCTAGTGGCCACCATCCTTAGAAAAGTACAAAAGATCCTCTAGTACTGCTACTGGATCTATCCAAACAAAACCAGTGGGGTCAGACCCCCAAATAGCAAGTACCATAAATAAAGCTAATCTAGAAACTTAAACCAACAACACAAGCAATACAAATACTAAATGTAAAGACTGAATGTAAAGGATATCAGAATAATAAAAGAAATATTGTAAACCTGCAATGAGACATATCCAGAACTAATAATCAATAGGGTAACAAGTGTAGAAAATAAAAGTATGATCATGTAAAGCCTAGACTAACCATTATCCATAATTCACGCCAAATTATATAATTACAGACCAAGGCGCTGTTAAGCCCCTGCCCATCTATGATACCTTAACTAACTAGGGTTACTATCATCCTAACTACTAACAATTATAATGCAATACGATGCTAGAGTTCCTTCTGATTGCATGCTCTTGCAGTCTGTCCGGGATATCCATACAAAGAAACTAGCACCAGATACTCCTCAAGATACTCCTCAAGATACTCCATAATATAAACCACTAGATATTTCATAAGATAACTGTATGAATAACCGGGACTGTATGCAATCTAGGAAAATCCCTAGCTATGTACTAAGTGAATCTCTAGTTATTAACCCCTAGCAGTTTCTTGTATGAATTCGGGTGTGGCATTTTATAGAATCCATCCTAGACATGATGTAACCAAAAAAGTTCTAATAATAATATAAACAAGTTTAATATACACTACATAAACGAACTCATGTAAACCACGACAATAACCAAGCCACGTGCAACCTAGTGAAGCAAGGTAAAGATAAGTGAAGTCATGTCAATCCAGGTAAAGCCAAGTGAAACCAAGTATAGCCATTTCCGATGAAGCCTTGTAAATTCAAGCTAAGTCAACTCTAGCCAATCATGTCACCACGTGTAGCCAGGAAAAGCCGGGTGAAACCGAGTAAAGCCAAGTCAAGTCAATTCCTCTGAAGCCATGTAAGTTTATGTCTAGTCGGGTCAAGTCATCATGTGTCCAAACAAAATCCAAAAGTATTAAATGAAATCACGAAAAATAAAAAAATTCTAAAGAAAAAGCATGATCGGTATACCATCGGTACAGTCTAATACACTGTCGGTACACCGATCCAGAGATAAAAAAAATAACAACAAGTGCTTGATTGCAAAAAATTGGTATACCGTCGATATACGGTTGTATACTGTCGGTATGCCATTCCAAGTAGGCAAGAAAGTTATAGGAAAATAAAATTCCACAAATCAGTATACCGTTGGCACAACCCAGTACGTCGTCGGTATGTTGGCTACGACAAATATCCTGAAGTCGGTCACCAAATATCGGCATGATCGGTATACCATTAGTATACTGTAGTACACGGTCGATATACAAAAAGGGTTCACAAAAAATATCTAGAAATCAAGTCGGTCAAAATCGGTATACCGTCGGTAAACTGTAGTATACCGTCGGTAAACTGTAGTATACCGTCGGTATACTGCTTTCCAAGGATAAACATGGTTAAAGTTAAGTCAAGTCTGATTTCCAGAATCTAAATCAAATCCTAAAAATTATATCACAATAGTGAGTCAAATCTAATGGTAAGTCTCATATCATAATATGGACTAAATCTCATGGTCACAACTCCGATACCATTTCTGTTACCGAGTTACCAAAAAGGGACGAAACAAGATTCTACCAAAAATCAAAACCGAGACCGTCAAAAGGCTAAAAACATGAGACTAACAATAATAGTAATGCAAGTCTAAGATAAAAAGCAATAACCAAAGCTCCAGGAAAGTAAAATAACAGAAAGTAGAAGAAGTTCACGAAATCGGCATGGTGTACTTGTCTAAAACGAGCTCCAAGCCTAAACCTTCTAGTCCACGTCACGAAGAAGTTCAGAAACCACACTCCTGGTCTCAAGACCAAGCACCAAGATTAAGAGAAAATGAAGAAGAGAGGAGAGAGAAAGAGAAAGAGAAAGAAGGAAATAAAATGAATCAAGTACTATTTATAGAGAAATATCTCAAAAATATCTCGAAAAGTGAAACAAATATATGTCGGGTAGTATACCGTTGGTATACTGTAGTATACCATTGTTATACCGGTTACGTAGTAAAGTTTCAATTTTGAGAATTTTTGACCTTACTCGAGATCCAATATAATGCAATAAATAGCAATAAATATGTATAAAATATGAATACTGTGAGCCGAGTCTCACAACTCTCCGCTCCTTAGAAAAATTTCGTCATCAGAATTTTCTTAAGGATCCAAAATCACTAAAAAAAAAAAAATCCAAGAAAGCCAGCACGAAACCAAAAAATAAGCATAAAACTCATGTGAGCATAAAATTTCCTAGGCAACAATAAGAAATCAGAAAGAAACAATAACAGACATAACAAATAAGCTATAAATCAATAACATGCACAAGCTAAGATAGGACATAGGTATACGAATAAATATATCTCCTAAGTCGAAGAGAAATGGATAACGAGTATGCATATCGCCCTCGCTCTCCTACGTCGACTAGCCAAA
The DNA here is from genome assembly GCA_036927795.1 of Iris macrosiphon. Taxonomy (NCBI): domain Eukaryota; kingdom Viridiplantae; phylum Streptophyta; class Magnoliopsida; order Asparagales; family Iridaceae; genus Iris; species Iris macrosiphon. Next base: position 104,962,669 of record JAYESA010000018.1, read on the forward strand.
TGAGAGATTCACCCAAGCAATACGAACTAATCTGATAGTCCGATTCTTAAGAACCTTCTCCCTCTGGTCCAAAATAGACATGGTCTCTCCTAATATGATAGGTCGGTACCAACAATCAACACATAATGATCCAGGATATGTCTCGGATCAGGAATATACCGGCACAACTAAGATACGTGAAAGACATCATGTACCTCATAAAACGATGGTGGAAGAGCTAAACGATATGATGCTTCTCCAACTTGCTTGGGAATATCAAATAGGCTTATATGTCTGGGACTAAGTTTTTCCCATACTCCTAATATGATAACTCCACGGGTAGAAAAAATTCTCAGAAATATATGGTCGCCGACATAAAACTTAAAATAACGACGGTGCTGATTTGCCTAATGATGCTAGCGATCCTGAGCCTTTCGGAGATGCTCTCTAATCTTCCTAATCACTCCAACCTTCTGAGAAATCATCTCTGGACCAAGCATTTATTTCTCGCCAATGTCATCCCAATATAACAATGATCTGAATCTTCTACTATTCAAAGCCTCGAATGGTGCTATCTAAATGCAAGTGATCCGCCCAAGATCCTTTGAAGTCAAGTGTACAAGCTCGAAGCATATCCTCTAAAGTCTGAATAATATGCTCCCACTGTCCGTCGGTCTGTGGATGGTAGGCTGAACTGAACTTCAACTTAGTACCCAGACTCTGTTGTAGGCTCTGCTAGAAATAAAACATGAACCGCGAATCTCTATCTGAGACTATGCTAAATGGCACACTATGCAATCTGAGTATCTGTCTTATTTACATCTCAGCTAATAGCTCTGTAGATTGGCCCACTCTGAAAGAAATAAAGTAAGTAACCTTCGTGTGTCGATCCACTATAACCCATAAATCATCTCTGACAGACGGGGATCTAGGAAGAAGGATCACAAAGTCTATAGTAATATGGCCCCACTTTCACTCTGGAATCGGTAAAGACTGAAGTTTTCTAGCTGGTCTATGATTCTCAGCCTTGACCTGCTGACAAACTAAACATTGAGAAATGAACCGAGTTATCTTCCTCTTTATACCATTCTACCAAAAGTGCTAACGAATATATACATCTTTGTCTCTCCTGTATGCACTGAGTACTGAGAACTGTGGGCCTCTGGCATAATCTCCTGCCGGATATCTCATCTCGGCACAAAAAGTCGACTCCCAAACCTGAGAGTTCCATCCTCATGAATGCTCAACTCAGATCTGCGTCCCGACTCACGCCCTGCTCTGAGCTGCCGAAGCCTGACATCACTAGTCTGCTATGCTATGATCCTCTCAACAATAGAAGACTGAACTTATAGACTCGCCATTATAGTCTCGAAGCTGCTGAGATGCATAAGTTGTCACTCTGCCATGCTGCATAAGGACACACCCTAGTCCCACTCCTGAAGTATCGCAATATACTGAAAACCTACCTGGCCCCACTGGAAGTATCAGAATAGGATCCAAAATTAAACACTGCTTGAGCTTCTCGAAAGAAGTCTGACAAGTAGCTGACCACTCAAAGCACACATCCTTATACGTTAGCCGTGTCAATGGTGCAAAGATCCTAGCAAAGTCTTCCACAAACCGTCTATAGTAGCCTGCTAGACCCAGAAAACTGCGTACATCTGAAGTTGTATGAGGCACTAGCCAACTCACAATAGCCTCCACCTTCTTGTGATCTACCTCGAATCCTCTATGAGAAATTATTTATCCTAAAAATAAGATACGATCAAGCTAGAACTCATACTTGCTAAACTTTGCATACAACTGCTGCTCTCGAAGGATCTGAAGAACTATACGTAGATGCTGCTCATGCTCTTCCTCACTCCGACTATAGACCAAGATATCATTAATAAATACTATCATAAACTAGTCTAAGGTATGAAGAGGCTATTCATTAGAGACATGAATATAGCTGATGCATTGGTCGCTCCAAATGGCATAACTAGGAACTACCAAACCCCACAACCAAAATACTGTAAAAAAGGACATACAAGGCAAACTAAGTATACTTAGAGCACTCCGGTATTCCGTATATACGATAAAGCTGTAATCCATGAGGGGTCACTACTACAAACCATCAGTCAAGCTAGGTCCAACAAACCCTAGTGTCTCAATCACAACAACAACAGGAATTATAATAAGATGTAAGATCATAATCCTACTAAACACAAAATGAATAAACTAACCAGAATCTAAGTCATACATAATCAACCGTAGGATATGTCAATCATGCTAATGCCCATAGGCTAACTGATCAAACCAAAACATGAGATAAACACGTGCTCAGTGGCTAAACGCCATCAAAATAAAATTTACATCAGGGTGGAGAAGTAAGAAAAATCACTCAAGCGGTCTGGTGCTCCTAGTGGCCACCATCCTTAGGAAAGTACAAAAGATCCCTGGTGCTGTTACTTGATCTGGCCATGCAAAACCAGTGGGGTAAGATCCCCAAATAAAAATACCATAAAGAAAGCCAATCTAGGAACTTAAACCAACAATACAAGAAATATGAATACTAGAAAGTAAAGACTAAATATAAAAGATTTCAGTATAATAAATACTGTAAAATCTGCCATGATACATATCATGAACTCATGATCAATAAGGAATAACAAGTAGGGAAATAAAGGTGTGATCATGTAAATCCTAGACTAACCAGCATCCAATAAATCACTGCAAATCATGTAAGTACGACATGATACTTTAACTTAATAGGGATATCACAATCCTTAATTACTAACTTTATAATGCAACGTGATGCTAGAGTTCCTTCTGATCGCATGTCCCTGGAGTCCGTCCGGGATATCCATACATACAACCAACTGAATACTCCTCAAGGTAGGCTATAATATAAACCACTAGATACTCTTCAAGATAAAAGTAGGAATAATCGGGACTGCAAGCAATCTAGGAAAATCTCTAGGCATGTACTAAGTGAATCTCTAGTTATTTAACCCATAACAGTTTCTTATATGAATCCGGGTGTAACATTCTGCACAATCTATCAGACATGATACAAATAAATTAATTTCTAATAGTAATATAAATAGGTTCATAACTGAACTCATAAATGCCACGACAACAATGAAGCGACTTGAAACAAAGTGAAGCCGGGTAAAGCCATGTGAAGCCATATCAATCTAGGTGAAGCCAAGTAAAACCATGTGAAACCAGGTAAATCCATGTACAACCTTGTGAAGCCATGTCTGACCAGATGAAACCAAGTGAAACAAAGTCAAGCCATGTTCGATGAAGCCATGTAAAGTCATGTCAAGTCAAGTCTAGTCAATCATGTCATCACGTGTAGCCGGGAAAAGCCGGATGATATCGAGTAAAGACAAGTCAAGTCTAGTAATGTTATCTGAAGCTATGTAAGTTCATGTTCAAATCAGGTCAAGTCATCGCGTGTCCAAGCAAAAGCCAGAAGTTTTATCATAAAATCACGAAAAACCAAGAATTCCTAAAGAAAGTGCATGATCTGTATACCTTTAGTATAGTCCAGTACACCGTCGGTACACCCATCCAGAGATAGAAAAAACACATTATGGATTCCAACAAATTGGTATACCATATTGATAGCAGCCATGAGGGTTGAGCTTACTTCTCAAAGGATGACATCAAGAATAATGGATCAGAAGAGGCCTAATGGACAGAACAATGAGGGAGGACCAGTACCCCGAACGTCAGCACCATCACCTGACATTTGTATACATAATTTAGTGCCACAGAGGGAAGCCGTTCCAACAGTGACAGTACCAACTCGATAACAGCAGCCGAAGCAACAGCAGCAGCAGCAACAATAACAACGATGGAGAGCGCCGACAGGTTGTACTTACTTTGGCAAAGAAGGTCATACCCGGGATATTTATCGGATATCTAACAGACTATGTTTGATATGTACGATCCCTGATCACAAGATTATCACCAGCCCATTGATGTAGAGGCCAAGAGGGCCAGTACAACAGTTTCCTACATTGCCAGCTCCAAGGGCAGTGCAACAAGGAGAACCAACAGTAGCAACACAACCTTTAGCTCAACGTCCGTTGCCGACACAGGCCCAGCTTTATAGGAAGCAATAGCAGAATCAGCAGGAGCCGCAACCATGGCAGCAAAGAAGACAGCAGCAGGGAGCTCAACAAGGCCAAGGGCAGGCACTCACCTTGTCTTTGTAGGAAGCTATGGCATTATGCGACGTAGTAGTAGGTAATATTTTTGTTACAACCTTTTCTGCCATAGCTTTATTTGATTTTAGAGCTTTGCACTGATTAATATCTCCACAATATTCGACACATATTAGATTGAAGTTTAAGGTATTAACAGCGAGGCTGAATATACTCACTGGCAATGGGATCATAGAAGTTAGTAGGGTGTGCCTAGAATGTCCAGTCATCGTATGTGGGCATTTATTACCTGTAAAGTTGATCGATTTCCCTATGGGTAACTTTGAAGTTATATTAGGCATGGACTGGTTGAGAGACGGTCATGCAATGATAGACTGTCATGATGGTAGAGTGTTATTTAGAATTCCCGGTCTAGAAAAGTTTGTCCTTAGCAGAACAATAAGAGACCAGCACAAAGGAGGACTCACAACAGTAGCAAGGAAAGCAAACTCGCTGCCCAAGATAGTTAAAGAGTTCATATATGTCTTTCCCAACGATCTTCCCGGATTACCCCAAGTTAGAGTAGTAGAGTTCTGAATAGAGTTGAAGCCAGGAGTAGAACTAGTATCGCAGAAGGTGTACCCAATGTCACCATCAGAGTTTGATTAGTTATATCAACACATTGAAGGTAAAAAAGTTTATTTGGACTAGTGCATCACCGTAGGGAGCACCAGAGGTATTAGTGAAGAAGAAGGATGGATCAACGCGATTGTGTATAGATTGCAGGCGGCTTAATACAATGACCGTGAAGAACAAGTACCTATTACCAAGGATTAATGATTTCTTTGACCAGCTAAGTGTAGCAAGAGTCTTCTCAAGATAGATTTACGATCAGGATATTATCAGGTGCGAGTCCAGGAGCAGGATATACCAAAGACAATATTTAGATCACGATATGGGCATTACGAATTCTTAGTTATGTCATTCGGACTGACTAATGCTCCAGCGATATTCATGGACTTGATTAACCATATTTTTATGTCATACTTAGACCAATTTGTGGTAGTATTCATCGATGAAATCCTGGTATATTCTTTTAGTGAGGAGGAGCATGACGAATATCTCAGGATAGTTCTATAAACTTTGAGGGAGCACCAGTTATATGGGAAGCTTAGTAAGTGTGAGTTCTGGTTGGATCGCATATCTTTTCTTAGACACATTATTTCTGGAGCAGGAGTGTCAGTTGATCCCAAGAAGGTCAAGGCAGTAGAGAATTGGCTAATTATGAAGACAGTAGCAGAAGTACGTAGTTTTATGGGCTTGACGGGATACTACAGGAGATTTATGTCAGATTTTGCAAATTTTTTGGCACCATTGACTCGGTTGACGCACAAGGAAGTTATATTTGTGTGGTTAATGGAATGCCAGATAGCCTTTTAAGAGTTAAAAATGAAGTTAATCTCTGCACTAAACTCTTACAGTAGGCTCCGGAGGATTCACAGTATACTGTGATGCATTAGGCAAAGGACTTGGATGTGTTTTGATAGAACAAGAAAGAATAATAGCATATTCTTTTCGGTAGCTCAGAGATCATAAGAAGAACTATCGAACTCATGATTTGGAGCTTGCAGTAGCTGATTCACTTAGCAGAAGAGGTGGGGAATTTATGTTGACTACTCAAAAGCACATTTTAGAAGACTTAAGAGTAATGGGTATTGAGATAGTACTTCCACAGAGTATAGGAGTTCAGGCCAGCCTACAATTCAGTCAACTTTCGTAGATAGAATCAAGCTAGCTCAGGCAGAGGACCCGAAGATTCAAAAGCTACGAGAAGAATGCGAGTCAGGTCTTCGGAAGGAGTTGACAATACAAGCGGATGGAACGTTAAGGTTTGGGAATCGTCTAGGCGTACCAAGCAGGGATATTCGGCAAGAAGTTATGACTGAAGGACACAATTCTCAGTATACCATTCATCCGGGAGTCATGAAGATGTACTAAGATATCAAGCAACACTTCTGGTAGAAAAAATAAAGAGGAAAATAGCACGCTTCATATCGTGATGTCTGATATGTCATCAAGTAAAGGCAGAACAACAAAGACCGACATAATTATTACAAAAGCTTTTTATTCCAGAGTGGAAGTGAAAACATATCACTTTGGACTTTGAGACTGGTTTGCCTAGATCACTGACTAGTCGGGATACAGTTTGGGTGATAGTAGATCGTCTCACAAAAGTAGCTCACTTTCTTTCTTTTCGAGTAGAATATTCTACAAAATAATTGGCAAAAAAATTTATACGACAGAAAGTGAGACAACACGGTGTCCCAGTAAGTATCATGTCAGATCGAGACACTCGGTTTATTTCACATTTTTGTAAAAGTTTGTATCAGAGTTTGGGCACCAAGTTAAGATTCAACACATCTTACCACCCCCCGACAGACGGACAATCAGAGAGAACCATCTAGACATTAGAGGACATGCTACGAGCCTGTACCTTAGATCTTGTTGGATCTTGGGAGAATTACCTTCACTTGGTAGAATTCTCCTAGTACAACAACAGTTATCAGGCCACTATTTAGATGACACCTTTTGAAGCACTGTATGAGAGAAAGTGCAAGTCATTATTGGCTTGGGACGACATTGGTTAGTGGAAGATATTAGGCCCTGAAATAATCACGCAGACAGTAGAGGTTGTAAAGTAGATTAGAGAGCGACTTCGGGTTACATAAGACAAGCATCGTCATTGGACAGATCAGCATCGTAGACCTTTGGAGTTTTGTATAGGCGACCATGTATTTTTGCCAATTTTGTCTTCCTGTGGGGTCATTAGATTCGAGGTTCGCGGGAAGCTTAGTCCCAGATACGTAGGTCCGTTCGATATTCTCGAGCGGGTAGGCAATGTTGCTTATCGTCTTGCCCTTCCTCCTTCGCTACGTGAGGTACACGATATATTTTATGTGTCTCAGTGGCGTAGGTTTGTTCTGGATCTAAGTTATATCCTCGATTACTCTGAATTAATCATTGGTACTGACTTATCTTACGAGGAGCAACCCGTATCTATATTGGACCGAAGGAAGAAGGTGCTCAAGAATCAGACTATTTTTCTTGTCCGAGTTGCTTTGGGTCATTACACTCTTGAAGAATCGATGTGGGAGCGCGAGGACGATATTCGGTCTCGGTATTCACACATATTCGATTCTGAAGTCATATTCTACCTTATGTCTTTATATCTAGGATTCTGTGATCAAATGATCACCTTTATGTTGTGATGATATTGCTTGCATGTATAATTGCTAGTAGATTTATATCGTGCTTGTCTTGACTTCTTTAGCTATTGCTTGGATTCGAATTTGGAGGACAAATTTTTTCTAAGGTGGATAGAGATGTCACTCCTCGTTCCCGATATACATATTTAGAACATATTTTATTTTAGTATGGTTGCATGTGCATGGAAACTAGACCCATTCATTGGCTTAACCTTGTTCATGGTTTATTTTGTGGGTTGGTTCAACCCATGAGAGCCTTGGGTTCAACCCTCAAACCCTACCATATATAATCCAATATTTTCTCTCTCTCCTCACTTTTTTATTACTTCCTCCTTCTTTAGCTTTCTTTCCCCATTTTATATGCAAGTACACCTTGCATGAGAAGTGAAAAAACCCTCTATATTATTGTTCTATTATGTTTATTATGTATTTCTAAGCACTTTTAGTTCTTGGAGTTTTCTGGTTTGATGGATGGATTAGTGTAGATCTGCATTTCTAAACTTAGGGGTTCATAAGTTTTTCTTGGTTTTGATATATTAAACTTATGTTTTTGAAAACCATTTTTTGCTACATGATAGAGATTTCAATTTATAGCATTTTGGCTTTTGGTTCACCAGATTTGGACTTAAAATAAGGATTTTATGGGCAAAACAAGATTTCAGTTTTTGCAGCTTTTTTGCCATGGCCGAATCTGTTGTTGGAGAAAACGAAGTTCCCATGTTGCTAGTGAGTATATGCAACCGAGAGTGCCATGCGGCCTGAGAGGGTTATACGGCCTAAACTTTTACCGTATACTAACAACATGCGTCCATCTTGTTGGACGTATGACTGCTGATTTGCATAGTGTCCTTGAATACCTTGTGCTTTCACTCTCTGAACGAATGAGAAATTTGCTAAGTCCTAGAGAACTCCATGCTGCATTGGACCTTATGTGGCACCGACACTCATACAACCTAGAGAACATGTGACCACTATTTTCTTGGATGCATGGCTCTGAATCGTTGGCACTTATTTTCTATAGTTTTGCCTTTTCTTTCTAAAATATTTTATGTCTTGTCACATCAGTCACATCAGTCACTTTATGTCACATACTGATACTTCATTTATTTGATTGTCACTTTAACACTTGCCCCAAGGAGTAGACTTAACCCTGGGCATGCGGCCAAGTGGTCCATATGGCCTAACTTCATGTGGCCTGATTTCCCATGCGGCCTAGAGAACCATGCGGCCTTGCTTATTTTAATTGATTGCTTCTTGATTCATGTGACCCAATGTATAATTGGTAATTGGACTCGAATACTGTATCCGTGCTGATACCACTATTGCCTGATTATTATTCATGATTTAATGTGCGTCGAGGAGCGACACATCCTGTCACATGTTAAGTGATTATATTTGGGTTGTGCATCAAGAATGCCTCCAAATTCTAGAATGCGTGATATTATATATATATATATATATGTGTGTGTGTGTGTGTGTGTGTGTGTGTGTGTTAATTCTCCAGTACGGGCATAATAAGCGAGTCAAACTACCAAAGCGTGGCTAGATTATGGATTGTATGAATGTTGCATAGATGCTCGGGTGAATCCAGATTTGACTTCCATGGATTCGTATCTAACGTGCCCGTACTTTGTATGATATCTTAAGAGAAATTCTTATGTGACCATGCCTTGAGATTTCAAACACAACATAGGGCTAATTAAGTAACTAAAAGTAGTAGTAACATTTAGAGAAAATGGTATCCCGTGATCATGCCGACGAACCTTCCCACAGAGATCCATTCTAAGTACGGTGTGGTCTGGCCACTATAGATGCTGTATATCATCTGCCTAGTGGAGTGTAGTATCTGACTTATTATTATACCGAGCTATTGTTTTAATATAGGAACACTGGAACTACAAATACCGTATTTTTAGCATAGTGGCCCTACGAGGGACTGGTGCATCCTGCAAGTTCCTGTTTTTTTATATTGGTTTGGTAAGCTCATATTCGCCACTGGCATGATCTGAGAATACTTATTATACATTATTTCTGAGATAACATTAGGCACCATAAAAATAGCAATCCGTACAAATGATTGGCCAATTTAGAGAGAAATATAATTGGTTGTGATTATACTTTTTCAGCTAGTAGCCTAGGGAAGTGGACTGTCATAGTTTGATGGTTCAACCCTTGTCCTTGTTTGGTTTTAGGGTTGAGCCTTTGCGCTAGGATATGCCCTGGACCTAAATTACAACAATGAACCTATATAATATTATATATTTTCTTGTGTTTTTGTTTCTCCATTTCGTGCTTCCTTTGTGGTACTTGCTATTTGGGGTCTAACCCCACTGGTTTTGCAAGGCAAGATTTCGAGCCAGCACCTAAGGATCCAGCGTACTTTTTTACAACTCATGGAGTGCACCAGGAATATGGTCGCAGGGGATAGCGAGTGAGTTTTTTCTTTCCTGCTTGTCTTGCACATTTACTTCTTTTTGGATTTAGCCACCGACACCTGTTATCCGGATCATCTGGACATTAGTTTTCCTTAAATTATTATATTAAATCAGACTGCAGCTGATCACAATCATATACTTTTGTTACTCCTCCAGCTTCTTACTTTGTACAGCTGGACTCCAGAACATTTTGAGAAAGCATTTATGATGCCTTTTTGCTTATCATATATGCTCTATGCCTATTGTTTCTTGTTTGAATGATGGATACATAGAAGTTCTTGACCATAAGAGACTGGATTATAGAATGCACCCCCTTGTCTTATACAGCCGTGATCGTCATACGACGTATAATACCTTGTATGGGGTAGCTGGCCATGTCCGTCTCCATATTCCGGTACTGGGATATGACAATCTGGCCATACAAAACCAGTGGGGTCAGACCCTAAATAATAAGTACCACAAAGGAAGACAATCTAGGAGCTTAATCCAACAATACAAATACTGGAAAGTAAAGACTGAATATAAAAGATCTCAGGATAATAAATACTATAAAAATTGCAATGAGACATATCCTGAACTGATAATCAATATGGAATAACAAGTGCAGAAGTAAATATGTGATCATGTAAAGCCTAGACTAACCTGCATCTAATCAATCATGGCAAATCATATAAGTACGACTTGATACTTTAACTAACTAGGGTTATTACAATCCTTAATTACTAACTTTATAATGCAATGCGATGCTAAAGTTTCTTCTTATCGCATGCCCCTGCAGTCCGTCCGGGATATCCATACACACAACTAACTGAATAACCCTCAATATATGCCACAATATAAACCACTGGATACTCCTCAAGATAACAGTACGAATAATCGGGATTGCATGCAATCTAGGAAAATCCCTCGCCATGTACTAAGTGAATCTCTAGTTATTTAACCCCTAGTAGTTTCTTGTATGAATTCGGGTGTGGCTTTCTACATAATCCATCCTAGAAATGATGCAAAAAAATCAAGTTCTAAGAGTAATATAAAAATGTTTAATATATATTGCACAATCGGACTCATGTATGCCACGACAATAATCAAGCCACGTAAAACCAAGTGAAGCTGGGTAAATCCAAGTGAAGCTATGTCAATCTAGGTGAAGCCTAGTAAAGCCATGTGAAACCAGGTAAAGCCAAGTACAACCCTGTGAAGCCATGTCCAACCAGATGAAACCAAGTGAAACCAAGTCAAGCCATGTCCGATGAAGCCATGTAAAGTCATGTCAAGTCAAGTCTAGTCAATTATGTCATCACGTGTAGCTGGGCAAAGCCAAGTGATATCGAGTAAAACCAAGTCAAGTCCAGTCATGTTATCTGAAGCCATGTAAGTTCATGTCCAAATTAGGTCAAGTCATCGCGTATCCAAGAAAAATCCAGAAGTTTCAACATAAAATTATGAAAAACCAAGAATTCCTAAAGAAAGTGCATGATCGGTATACCTTCACCATAGTATAGTACACTGTTGGTACACCGGTCGAGAGAAAGAAAAAATACAGTAAGTTCTGGATTCCAACAAATTGGTATATCATCGGCATACTATAGTATGTCGTTGGTATGATGTTCCAAGTAGGCAATATTTTACAGGAAAATAAAGTTCCACAAATTGGTATATATCGGCATAACCTAGTATACCATCGGTATGCGGGCCAAGACAAATATCTAGCAATGTCGGCAAGATCGGTATACCATCGGCACACCCAGTACACCGTCGATATTCCGATATAGTTCACACAAAAATATATGGAAACTAAGTCGATTGAAATCGATATACCGTCAGTGTACTGTAGTATACCGACTACCGGTTTCCAATAATAAATATGGTTAAATCAAGTCTGATTTTTGGGACCCAAATCAAATATCAAAAATTACCAAAACCAAGTTTAATAGGAAGTAAAGTCTGGGGTAAATCTTATATCACAATATGGTTTAAATCTCACGGTCACAACTCCGGTAACATTTTCGTTACCGAGTTACCAAAAAAGGGTTATTCATTGTTGGGTTATTCATTGTGGATGAGATTTAGATTCACTATTTATGTATTATGTATTGGGTTATTCATTGTACTTCACAGCTTAGGTGCACTCCGACGGGCCCATTAGATTAGGATGCCCGTCGAAGTGTGCTGCTGGCCATTGCCACGTGACTCGGTTCCTTATCTTTGGAACCGGGGGGTGACAAGGTTTTTGTGGTGGCCCATGCAGTTTTGATTTAAATCGTCTTGGTCACTTGACTGTGCCAAGCGAGCCTACAAATTAGGAATAGATATTAGGAATCTCATCTACAAGTTTAAAACCTTCACATGACACCTCTATCTCGATTTCTTTTACCAAATTATAACTTGTTTATTTTCTTAACGCTGATTGCAGTCATGACTTCTTTTCAGAGTTATGAATCTCCGCAGTGGATGCATTGCGCAGCCGGGCGATGATCTCCATGATGCAAGATCATCCGGGGAATCAGAACTGGAGCAGGTCCTTTTGTTGACTCCAGCTCCCCTGGGACAGTAATCGGGGCAGCCCGAGGTGCCTTTGGACGGGCATCAGACTCCGCGTCAGGCACGACCTGAGGATCAGAGGACCCTGAGTTAGGAGGAGCAGCAGCTGCCCCCACCTCCACCATTACCACCCCAGATGCCCTATATGCCATTCCCCGCAGGGCAACCCATGGATGGGACGCAGATGTTTCAGATGGTATATGCGATAATGCTGGTCCAGCAGCAGGTCCAACAACAGGTCCAACAACAGGCTCAGCAGCGCCAGGTTGAGACCCTGAGGGAGAGTATCGTGACGGCCTTGGGACAGGCATCGCCGCCAGCACACCAGTCGATGGTGGGGTCTGTCATAGACTTCCGTCGTATGATGCCACTACCTTTTGCTGGCACCGAAGAGTCGATAGAGGTCCACGCATGGCTCACGAGCATTCAGCACCAGCTGGAGGCTACCGACCTCCCATGACACCGATGGATGACTGCCGTCAGGATGAAGCTCACTAGCAACACACATCACTGGTGGCTCTCAGAGGAGCAGCATTTAGGACCAGACCGGGCCACGTGGGAAGAGTTCTCTAGGTTCTTCCAGGAGATGTACATACTCTCCACTGCCCGAGCAGAGCTTCGGGATAGATTTCAGAACCTCAGGCAGGGGAGTATAACGATTAAGGAATACAATGCTGAGTTCTCTGCCTGAGCAGGTTTGAATCGTACCTGATACCCATCGAGGAGGCGAAGGACGAGAAGTTCTATGAAGGCCTGAGTTTCGAGACCGAGAGGTTTATCGGGTCCATATCCCCCACCTCCTACTCCGAGGTATTATTAGCGGCACGACGCCAGGACCGCATTAACAAGATGGAGGCTAGCCTGAAGTGCTCATGTGCATCGTCATCAGCAGTTCGAGCCCCGCAGGAAGGACCTGCGAAGCGTCCTCTAGTACAACATCAAAAGCAGCAGAGAGCAGCACCCCTGCAGGGAGCAGTGATTCCCATATGCCATTTCTACGGCAAGAGGGGACATTTGTTGAGGGACTGTCGATGGAGGCTGGGCGTATGTCTGAGATATGGATCGGGCCAGTATGCCATCTGGGATTGCCCCGACCAGAGGGATCCAGTACAGATGGTTCACCGACCAGCCCTGCCAGCACCGAGGCCGCATTACGCAAGAGCTGGAGAACAGCGACCACAAGCACCAGGGGAAAATCAGAGGAGGCCACCCTTGGCCCCACAGGTAGATCGCTTCCAGCAGGCTCGACAGCAGCAGCCGAGGGCACCGGCACCGAGACATGGTCAGGCCTATGCGATGACTATAGAGGAGGTAGAGACAGCCGGAGAAGTGATCGCAGGTACTATCTTAGTAGCTTCATTACCAGCAGTAGTCTTATTTGATTCTGGTGCCACACACACTTTTATAGATGCTAGTTTCATGGCCACCCATAGAATAGCCACTGCACCCCTTCCGAAAATTAAGAGAATTCTTACGAAAGGTGGAATAGTACCTGTTAGCGACACTTGTAGATCATGTTCAGTAGTTCTCTGTGGGCAAGAGATGCGTGCCCGATTTCTGGTTTTCTCCATGCCGGACTATGACATTGTCCTAGGCATGGATTGGTTGAGGCAATACCACACAACGCTAGATTGCCGTCGTGGTTGTATCATATTTAGACCCCCAGATCACCCATAGTTTAAGTTTCTTCGGTGAGCCCGAGTGCATGGTGTCCAACCTACCCTAGCGACACACATTGTAGAAGGTGAACCGATATACCCTCACTTTATATCAGAGTTTGAGGATGTGTTTCCAGAGGATCTCCCAGGCCTGCCACCTGACAGAGAGATTGAGTTCACTATAGAGTTGACTCCCGGAGCCAAGCCAATTACTTTCCCCGTTTACAGACTAGCACCGAAGAAGTTGGTTGAGTTGAAAGTCCCAGTAGATGATCTATTAGATAAGGGTTTCATACGGGCTAGTGTATCTCCATGGGGAGCACCCATTTTATTCGTACCGAAGAAGGACGGGTCGGTACGCTTGTGTATCAATTATAGGACGTTAAATGCTGTAACGATAAAGAACAAGTATCTACTGCCGCGCATCGATGATTTATTTGATCAGCTTAGTGGTGCATGTGTATTCTCGAAGATCGATCTCAGATCCAGTTATCATCAGATCAAGGTACGAAGATAGGACATCCCGAAGATGGCTTTTCGGAATAAGTATGGGCACTATGAGTTTCTAGTCATGCCGTTTGGTTTAACCAATGTGCTAGCAGAATTTATGAGTCTGATGAACAATATTTTCCACTAGAACTTAGATAAGTTCATGGTGGTATTTATCGACGACATCTTGGTATATTCCAAGAGCCAGGAGGAGCACGAGAAACATCTCAGGATCATGTTGGAGATGTTGAGACAGGATAGGCTGTACGCCAAACTCAACAAATGTGAGTTCTGTTTGGATAGAGTAATATTTTTGGGGCAAATAATCTTCGGAGATGGGCTATCAGTTGACCTAGAGAAGATAGCTGCAGTTGAGACATGGCCTACCCCTACATCAGTTACAGAGGTTAGGAGTCTCCTCGGACTTGTCGGATATTATCGGAGGTCCATGAAAAATTTCTCGAGGATCGCTACGCCTATGACGCGACTGACGCGTAAAGGCGAGGAGTTTATCTGGACCGACGAGTGTCAAACGGCTTTCGATGAGCTGAAGAAGCGTCTGACATCAGCACCAATTTTGACACTACCTTCAGGATCAGAAGGATTTGTAGTGTACAGTGATGCGTCTGTGAGCGGATTAGGATGTGTACTGATGCAACATGGCAAGGTGATAGTCTACGCATCGAGACAGCTGAGAGTTCATGAGAAAAACTATTCGACGCACGATCTAGAGCTAGCTGCAGTGATATTTGTACTAAAGCTATGGCGACACTACCTTTATGGTGAGCGTGTTGAGATTTATACAGATCATAAAAGTCTGAAGTATGTCTACATACAGAAGGAGCTCGACATGAGACAGAGGCGTTGGCTAGAGTTGATGATAGATTATGATATTGAGTTGCAGTACCACCCTGGCAAGGCGAATGTAGTAGCGGATGCCTTAAGCAGGAAGCCCATGGCCTACATTTTGATGACTCAGCGGCAATTACTAGAGGATCTCTTGGAGCTTGGGATAGAGATTGTATTGCCAGGCATGGATGGACATATGGCCAGTCTCGAGGTTCAGTCTACATTGATTGAGAGGATCAAGGCAGCCCTGCCTACAGATGCAAGATTTCAACGTCTACGAGAGAGGACAGAGGCCGGCATGCAGACAGGACTCAGGATTCATGAAGAAGGAACATTAAGGTGCGGAGATCGCTAATACGTTCCGAGTGGCGAGCTACGCTAGGAGTTGATGACCGAGGCTCATAGCTCGATTTATTCTATTCATCGCAGGGGTACGAAGATGTACCGAGATTTGAGGCAACATTTCTAGTGTAATGGGATGAAGAAAGAGATTGCAAGATTCGGGGCGAGATGTTTAGTTTGTCAGCAAGTCAAGGCTGAACATCAGAGGACTGCTGGACTATTGCAGCTGCTTCCCATTCCCGAGTGAAAGTAGGAACACATTACCATGGACTTCGTCATAGGATTCCCGCGGAGCCCTAGCGGAAAGGATGCAGTTTTGGTTGTCGTAGACAGACTCACCAAGTCTGCACATTTCTTCCCCTTCAGAGTTGGGCAGTCCTCGGTGATACTAGCTGACATGTATATGAGGCATATAGTACGACTACATGGAAGGCCTGTCAGCATTGTATTGGATCATGATTCCAGATTCAGGTCATATTTTTGGCGGAGTATGTAGGAGAGTCTAGGAACTTGTCTCAAGTTCAGCACTGCATATCATCCACAGACTGATGGCCTGTCAGAGCGCACGATACAGATACTAGAGGATATGTTGAGAGCGTGCATGATCGACTTTGTAGGATCTTGGGAGGACCATCTACACTTGGTAAAATTCCCTACAATAACAGGTACCAGGCTAGCATACAGATGGCACCTTATGAGGCACTATACGGTAGAAAGTATAGGTTACCAGTATGTTGGAGTAACGTAGGAGAGCGTCAAATACTTGGTCGAGAGTTCGTGACACAGACAATGGAGAAAGTCAAGCAGATTCAGAGCCACCTGCGTGCAGCACAGGACAGACAGAAATATTGGGCAGATGCGCCCGCAGACCTTTGGAGTTCAAGAAAGGTAACCATGTATTTTTGAAGATATCCCCTACTCGTGGTACCATCAGATTCGGAGGCAGAGGCAAGCTGAGTCCGAGGTACATCAGACCTTTTGACATCTTGGAACGAGTTGGTAAAGTGGCTTATCGTCTTGTATTGCCTCCATCATTAGAAGGAGTGCATGACGTATTTCACGTATCGTAGTTGAGAAGATACGTGGCAGACCCTAGCCACGTGCTTGATCATTCGGAGATTATAGTCGGACCCAGTTTATCTTACGTAGAGCAGCCGGTGGAGATACTCGATCACAGTGAAAAGACTTTGAGAGGTCAGCCTATTCGACTGGTCAGAGTTGCATGGAAGCATCATTCGCCAGGCGAGTCTACCTGGGAGCGCGAGAATTCCATTCGGCAGCGTTTCCCGTATTTATTTGAGGATCAAGGTACGAATTTACGTACCACATTTGATTATCAGTTTGCTTTTAAATTCTCTTAGCTATTATCGTGCTTTACTTTTAATTTCGGGGACAAAAATTTTCTATGTTGGGACGGATGTAAACCCCCTCATTTATTTCTATAGATAGTTTGGTATGGGTTAGAAAATTTTAGTTTTGCAGTAGATGTTTGAGGTTTAGAGTAAGGTTACAGATGTTTGATTTTTATTTAAAATCCTTGGCGCGCCCTACCGTTGTCGAAATATTCGGAGCCCAACATCAGCCCATAAATTTCAACAGATTGTTGCACTCTTGACTTGACATGCCAATTTAGGTGCTGGAATTTCCCGTCGCTCAAAATCATATTTCCTTGTGCTCTAAATTAATTGCATAATTTTTCGTAACCGAAATTTATTATTTAATTCCCTGTCGCGCACCTGTGTCGTTGCCATCAATTTTGAGAGACCAACTCAACCCGTTGAGCCGGACAAATAAAAGGGTCCAAGACTGACACCATGCCTACACCATTCATGATCTTTGTGTCACTCTCAATTGAGATCCCATGTGCCCCCATTTAATTTAAGAGCACATGACAATTTATTCTAATTAAATTGAGGATACCAACTTTGACTAATCCTATTTTAATCCCAATTTAATTCCAATGCCCCTTTAATTAAGCCCATGCAAAACACACAACACTCCCCTCACCCTACAAAATACCAAACACCAATTCTCCAATAATTTTTCCATCATTTTATGTGTTTGTGCAAATATCCAAACTTAAGGGGCTAAATTGCAAATGTTGTAACATGTGTCATAACCTCATTGGTCAAAGCCAAATGAACAAGCCATCCCACTTATTTGACCGGTCAAGCTTCCACATCCCTCTCCTTTGGATGAGAAAATTTCTCCATGTGAAATCCTCACCACTCATTTGAATTGGGCTCATCCATACCATACAACCCTAACACCACTCCCTATATAATGTCTCCATCACCACACTCTTCCCCATGCCGGCCCTAATCCCCAAAACCTAGAGAACCCCCCCCCTCTCTCTCTTCTCCCTCTTCATATTTCAACCAAAATAATTATTCTTCTTCTTCCTTTCTTCTTCTCCTTCTTCCTTCCTTCTTCTTCCTTGGAGAACCAACACCCTGCTGAGATCCCCTCCGGCCAGCTGCTCTTTCCACCGTCGTTCATCATCACCATCACCTTGCTATTGTCGTTCCTCAGCACGTCGACGAGCAACCCCACCGGCGCTGCCATGAGCTCCGACGTGCCAGTTTCCTCCCCATCCCCGCCATTGCCACGAGCAATCGACTACTACGAACCACTCCCCACCACCGGCTGCTGACCGCACTGGCGCTTCCACGAGCTACTACCGCACTTCCATCGACGACCACCCCGTCGACCACATTCCCTCCGGCCAGCTGCTATTCCAACCACCACCATCGACTTCATAACTCCCTCCTCCGGCGAGCCCCGACTTCTCTACAGAGTTTCTTCCCCACCACCATTACCACCGCGAGTTCCACCCCGCTGTCCATCCATCCGGCCACTTCCAGTCGATGACATCTCTAATCCCCGTTCCTCCACTTCCTCCATCAATGTCACCACCCCACCCGAGCCTGCTGCCACCATCCGGCCGACTCCCCTCCGGCCAGAGACGGCCACCTCATCGCCAAGGTGAACCCCTCCCTCCTCCACCTATGTAAGGTTTTGTGGTTTGCATTGTTATGGTTTGTGTGTGAAGTTTAATTAAGTTAGGGTTATAGAAATACTTGAGTTTTTGTTGAATGCAGGTTATAACATACATATCAAGGTCTATGAATTTATTGATATTAAGGAATTAATGTTATAGAATGTATACGTTGTGGCTTCAGAATAAAATAGATCTTTGGTTAGGGTTATATATTTGCATTGAGATTTAAGGGATTAGTTCATTGTAATATATGCAATGAGGATAAAATGCATGGTTAGTAATTAGGGTTTATAAATGCTAGGTTTGAGATATTAGGGTATTTTATTTGATTTATGCATATTGTTATTTGTGATGAGCAGTTTAATTGGTTGTGAAATAACGTTGTGATATCAAAGCAATGATTTATATTAAGAGCTAATATTTTAATGAGGAAACACTGATGGAATTTGAGGAGCAGGTGATTGTTGTGTAGTAGTGTGTAATATTGAACCAATAGCCATGCATTGACATTTGATGAAAAATGATGAACATAATTACATAGCAGTTTTATTGAGAAATGGGAAAGATTGTATATGTCTGAGGATTTGATCAGGGTTTGATTAACTGAGTATTGTGATGAATATAGTAAGATTGAGGTTGGGTTTCATGATATTATACAGATGATTAATTTGGTTAGATGTAACGGGCTCCAAGTCAACCTTGGTCAACCCTCTAGCGTCGTGTCCCTGTGAGTTGTAGCTGAGTCTGAGCATATGTTTAGACGTGTGTCACATCCCTATTTTCTACGTAATAGTTTATTGATTGAGTTTGTATCTCGTCTCTAGGTACTACGGGACCTGCGGACTTGGATGTGGTACCGGATCCCCGTCATCAGCAG
Organism: Iris macrosiphon; assembly: GCA_036927795.1. Lineage (NCBI taxonomy): Eukaryota > Viridiplantae > Streptophyta > Magnoliopsida > Asparagales > Iridaceae > Iris > Iris macrosiphon. The sequence goes on from JAYESA010000018.1 coordinate 104,982,245, forward strand.
CCGGACGTAGGCAAGTGTACCTTGTCACCCTGTATTTTAGTTATAGATATTTATTGTTTCATTATATACATTGTGCGCGTGTTTGATTACGATCGTTACTTCGCGTCCGGATCACAACCGGGTGTAGACGTTCGTCGTAACATCTTGTAACGATTGCTAGATGTTCATAACACCTCGATATATGTACCTGTGTATATCGTCACCCCAGGATATATTCATACACTGTTATCGTGCCAGATTTCCTGTATCCTGATACTGACATCATGATTGGAGACTGGGACGACCTAAGGGTTGCGTTTGTTGATAGTTATTTTTGTGGGAAGAGACTGCTAGATAGAGGTTTAGGTTCAACGCACAATCGTTGACCGCTTGAGAAGGGAAAGACAGTTACTAGACGTTTAGGCTCCTCTGTATGCGCTTTATATATGTATGTCCTGTTGATGTAGTGTTCCTATATCCGGAGTAGTAGTATCACCCGTGTGATTCTGTGCTCGGAGCTACGGTACGCCCCATGTGTCTCTGTGTTCGGAGCTACGGTTTTATTTTGGACAGCCCATGCGTCGAACATTGTCTTTAAACTGTGTCACACTTAGTTGGTTATGCTAGATTACCCCGTCGTTGCACTTGTACCTTCTGTTATACTTGGCATGCTGTATTTTTGTACCTTGTTACGTCCCTCTGAGGACCTGGTTCCCTTCCAGGTTTAGGCGAGGAGGATTACCCAGAGGAGTACGGTCCGGGTATGTATCCAGCAGCAGGACCCCTTGCCAAGGATGAGGTCATCCCCGAGGACTTCGCCTGATCACTGGTAGTGACTTTAACCTTGGGACGGTATTACTATCTAGCTATCTGATGTCGTTCCATGTTATATCATTGCTTACTTTCATTCCAGTATTTTGTACTAGCGGGTTTGTTCCCGTGTGACTACTCTAGTATGTACTATGATACATTATCTCGTGACGTTTCCTTTCTGCACATTAGTTGTTATGATTACCTCTATGTGCTCTTATATCAGTTGCCTGTGGATGAGATTTAGATTCACTATTTATGTGTTATGTGTTGGGTTATTCATTGTACTTCACAGCTTAGGTGCACTCCGACGGGCCCATTAGATTGGGATGCCCGCCGAAGTGTGCTGCTGGCCATTGCCACGTGACTCGGTTCCTTATCTTTGGAACCGGGGTGTGACACAAAGTAAGAGTTATATCCATGTTGACACCAAGGTTCGAAATATGGGGTATCAGATCTTTCCTTTGAGTATTTGTCTCAGCAATTTCGATAGTTTTAGATTGGAGTATCTTTTTTTGTTTTGAAAAGCCAAAAATGATAAAATTATTTTGAAACTATAGAAAAATATTTGGAACATTTATTCACGTTAGTTTTAATTGTAATAATATTCCTCTTGCAATAATACTATTTTGTTTATATGCTTGCTTGTCATATAGTGGCTGGTACGGATTGGGATATGCCAATTCTGATACGTATCGGCTGTTATAATATATTATTTGATAGTTAAATTCACCTATTTCCATTTGTTGCCAAATTTTCTAGTCAGCATCTTGTTTTATAGATAGCAATGTAGTCATTTCTTCTGAATAAGGATCACAAACGAATGTATAATGAAAAAGTTCATTGGTTTCCACTGCCTGACACTTCTCTGCTGAACATATTAACCAGTTTAGCACAACTCACTTTTTTTTTACATTTTGCATAACATCTGGATTTTTATTGCACTTATTAAGTATTACACCTTCATTTTTTTATACAAAGATGCATATCTTACATTGTGTTCACTTGAGACACAAATTATACATAGCATAACTGACTTCTTTTTAGATTCTGCATACTATCTGTGACTTTCATCGCTTCAACTTTTCGCTAGTACATAACTTAATAATTCTTATTTCAGGAAAGTTAATATATAATATTCTATTATGTTCATTTGATTGCTTCATGATGTCTAGTTCTATAAATTCTCAGAACTGAGGTATCTTTTAGTAATAATATTCATTCCTTAAGTTACTAAATTAAGCTCTATAAAAAAAAGCTATTGCCTGGACCTCACCTTGATTTGAAAAGAATGAGTTTCTTTAGTTTGTTATTTAATAAAAATGGAAGTTGTACTTTTTATCATATACTGAAGCTGTTTTTGTATCACACCTGAGTAAGGTGTCTCTACTAGCAGTTCGTCTGACATGCTTCAAGGTAGTCAGCTTATACCTGATAGGTATTGTCTCTTTATTTCTAAGATGTCTGTAGCCATCTGCATTGTTAGTCTTAAATACCTCTTATCAGATTCTTTAATTGTTTTTCCCCTATTGCTATAATACCTTTCCCTTGAAATCATAAATTCAACTAATAAATTTTATTGGCTCAGGGAAAGATTGCAGAGAAAAATAACTCCTATCAATGTATTTTTCTTCTTTTTTTTTCTCAAAAAATTTATTTGACAGACCTATTTTTTGGACTAAATGTTCTTAGTAGTCATGCTTGGAAGGCTTACAATTGCAGCTTTTGTTATTGTTTGGCTATGACATGTGCATTCTTATATTTTTGTAGCATGTACATAGAGATGCAATGCTACTTCTTGTCCATTAAGGGGACAAATTTCAACATTAATTAACATTTTGCGAGGAATTTAATCAGATTGATAATAGCTTGTCCCAGTAATTGATCCTTGGTCTTTTGCTTTGTTTCAAGGGTTATGATTGTGAAACAATTACTTTACTTAGCTGATAAGCTCCTATGTCACGAACAATACTTATTCAACACTTGACATGGTTGCTGATGGACGGCGTGCTCTAGCATTAGTTGTTTTTATTGGAGGAGTAACTCTTGCAGAGATTGCGGCTCTTCATTTTTTGAGTTCCCAGGTACATTTACTCCGTGGATTAATTTATACTATTGTTGTATTATTAAATATTAAGCAAATCTGAGCTGAGAAGACATACTTGAAGATCCAAAAGATGATACACATACTTGATCAGCTCTGTAGAATTTGTTTATTATGACTTGAATTATGATTTGTGGTATAAACATAAGATAAATGTTCCTAAGCCTCTGAGTAACTATATTTATAGGAGAACAATGATCTGTGAGCATTCTTTAAATTACAAACTTCAAAACTTTAGTCTCTTATTGGTGTTTCTGCCCTTCTCAAATTCTTATTTGTGTTTTTGTTCTCTTTTTCAGGAATTACTGGTTTTGTAGCATGGGTGGGAAAGCACTTGATTGCAGACCCCAAGTGAGGGTAAAATGTATTTGTATCTTTTCTAGCAGTAGTAGTTGGTATGTCTATTGGGAAGCTAGCTAAACTGAAAGGGTGCAGGGTTATGGGAAGCTCAGGAACAGATGAAAAGGTATTCTCGTAGCTTTCAAAATTAATTAATTGGATAGTCCAACATTTGTGTATAATCTAATTATTTCCGTCTCCGATACACATGGTATTGATACTCTGATCTCACACATGGCATTGATACCCTGATTTCTAAAATGCAAACTTAAATTATTTATAACTCTTTTAGCTTTTTATTATCCTGCATGTTCTCTTTTAGATCAGTCATTCTACTGCCTAATTTACAACTCTTTTAGCTTTTTATATGTGTCATTCTACTTAATGTGTATTTCTTGATCTGGATGTTTCTTGCATTTGCAAATCCATATTGTAGGAGAAGATATTGCTTGATCTGGATGTTTCTTTCATTTCCAGATTCAGGGAGCCACTGAGTCTATGTTGGAAGGGATCCAAGCAGGTAAAAATGCATTACATCAGGTATCTACTTAATTTTTTATTATATCAGGATCTCATGGTGTTATTTCAGAGAATGCCAAGTGTACCTCTTCTAAGCTTTGTAGATGCTGTGGAATCCGAGCAAAGTAGATATCTTAACGTTATAAAAGCCTTAGGTTAAAGGTATTATAAGTCCCTCTACCAGGTACCTCACGATGGCCATCTTCACTCGGCCAAGTACCATCCGGATTTCCAGAGGATGGTACTTATTTGTTAGTATTCCTGTGATTCTGGATTCATGTAGAATTGTCTGTTCATGCAGCTTTTGGATTCATGTATGATTGAGTAGTTCAAAATAATTCTCTATGACATCTCGTACACTCATTATACATATTTTTATATAATTTGTTAGTATTCCTGTGATTTGTGTATTATAATTTTATTTTTACCTGCTGATGTGTGTGCATGTGAAGTTTTGCATCCCTCTTCCTTATGCAATTGCACATATCTGACTCCTCCCGTTTGGTTTGCTCCTACAAAAGTCACTAGAAGGGAACCGCCCAATCTCATCTTCACTAAATGCAAGGGATTTATCACATTGGAATAAGGAATATGGGAGCAGTAATGTATCTAATTAACATCATTCTAGCTCACCTATGATACTTGCCGTCACCCGTCCTATTTATGTTTTACTTTTCCTCACCACTCCTATTTATGTTTGAGTTTTTTCTTTATCAAGTATGAGTCAATATAGACAAGGCTAGGGAAACACGTAGAGTGGCAGAGAATTTAAAAAGAAATGAATGAGAGGAAAGAAGTGTCTGTTCCATTTACCTCGATATTTTTCATTTTTACTTGTATGCTCAAGCACCTTCTTTCATGGAATCTTATTGTGAGGTCTTGGGTGCTGTTAATAACCTGGAACACGTGAGCATCTAAGAAAATACAGAAAGTGAAAAATTAAGAAGGGATCTATTACCAATTGTTGTCTTCAGAACGGTTATGCCTCATTTTACTCAGTTTGTATATAAACTATCAATTGTATCCTTAATTAGTTGAAGTCAAAGGAAGCTACTCACAGTCTTGAGGATGTCACTTACTAGTGGATGTAAATATATGTATTTGGATATCTATTTTGAAAACATGTAATTAAAATAATGGTATTATGTACTTTTGGAAAGGAATTAAATAATATTTTTAATTCAAAAAGAATGTTTAAGTGTTTATTAAATTTATATTTTAAAAAATTATGTTGTATTTAGTTCAAAATGAATGTTTTGAAATCGAGCATTATTGAGTATTATTTTTTATAATGCTTTGGATAGTGATATATATGTGGATTAAATTTATAACAGTTTGAAAAATAAGTCTTATGTATAGATTTTCTATTTATAATGCTTTGAAAATAAGCGTTATATATATGAAACTTATTTATAACACTTGGGAAAATAAATGTTATTTATGCAGAGAACATTTATAGTGCTTTAAGAAAACAATTATAACACTAGTTTTCATAACGCCTGACTTGCAAAAAAAATTATAAAATATCATTTATGACGCTTTTTAGCCGTCATAAAAAAGTATTTTTGTTGTAGTATATTCAGTAATTTTCTTATAGGAAATTGTAATATTAATCACTTATGATTTAAGATATTTTTAATTGTTTAATGCAAAGTATCTATATCATTTTCTTACCTGATTTAAAGATATCATAATTTTACGTATTCCCTAAAATGAATCCTTGTTGTCTTAATTCTAACTAAGATGGCACATTCTGATTTACTAACATTTAGATGGTTTCTTTCTACAATCTGATTAATAGGTACCAATATTTTTCTGATTTGTCCGATAATGATTTGAATATTATATACATGGGTTATCACGTCTATATTTGTGCTTACTTCTTCCATTTGACTGTTTGAAAAAAAAATAGTACTATGAATGGATCTAAGGAAGTATGGTATTGGTGGGTTTATTTGTTCCTACTACTTCCATTTGACCCTTTTTTTGTTGTTGCTCTTTTTGATATTCCCTAACCATTCCTTTGTGTAATTTTTTACTCTTACAAACACCGTGCAGTCACAATTTTGTTTAAAGTGTTTCGGGAAATGAATTGGACAGGGAAAGCTCCAGTGTGCCAATTTTCGTGCATCAATTCCACAAAAATTTGCATCGCAACCAAGAATCAATTCTACACTTGTTGTAGCTATCCGAATAGCTATGTCTGCAAAATTAGCGACTGCTCGTACAGACGATGTATATCATTTGATGAGAAATGATAATAGACCTGAGAAGGCATTTACAACCGAGTGCGCTAAGAAGGCTGGAAAGGCTAATGCCTGCAGTGGTCAAATTTTTGTCATAGCTTCTCCTGACCATTTCGGGCCAATCTCGCGAGAAAACGGTCCTAAAATGAACAAAGGATTTTTGGTGGGGGATTCATGGGATGACATATTTGAATACAGGCAATAGGGTGCTCAAATGTCTATGTTGTTGGGATTGTTGCCATAATCCACACCCAGTGTAAGGGCACGAGTACTTGGGTACGTCCAGCCTATGCTGTAACATCGGTCGTAGAACGGTGTCTAGGTCAACAATATCATCTATATATGTCACAAAATAACATAACATAACTTGTCAATGATATTTCAGCTCCAAAAGGAGGACAAGATGACTATATATATATATGATAATCAATATTCAATCACGATAAGCTAGAGGAAGAAAATGGCATGATAACAATAAAGAATAGAGAACTCAAAGTCACAACTAGAAATACTACAACCAGAAACCAAGTCTAAAAGTCTATCAACACCATAAAGAGTCTAAACAACAACATCGACAAGTATAGTATTAATAATACATCACAAAGTGTAAGTAAAAGCCGAAAATAAATTCGGTACCAAAATACTAGATAGAGATACTAAGATAACTAGTATCACCGGCTAAACCTTCCGGTAATCACTCTTGAACTATAAGGTCCATGGCTGCTACTTCTACCTCTTGCGGTCCGTAATATGTTGGACCCAAATCATCTAAGTAATCGCCTGAAAAATATATCTAGTCAGGATAGAGTGAGTACAACCCTAACTATAGTTCCAACACATGGTAGAAACTATAATACTGTAAATAGCAATAACTACATGATGAGATAAACAAATACATGATCAGAGTAAAATAAGCAGTGGAAAATATTTAAGTTGATACCATATGACAAAGAGTAATATTGTGGAAAAAAATAATTAGACTGATATAATGTGGCAATAGGCAATAAGTGGAACAAATACAAGAAAGATTGTACTAACTGAATGCGTTTTGATGTGCTACTTTTAATATGTGATCAATCATAAATGATACCATACAATTTTTATAATAGTACGACTCAATCATACCGGTAAAGTATAATCAGCTATCGAATAATGTCTACGATGGTAAGGTCAATCACAAACGTGATTAGCCATCAAAGAATGACAATGATGGTACTGCTCAATCACATACGTGATTAGCTATCAAACAATATCTACAATATCTAAAATGGTTGATCACATATCTACTTGGCACTCTGCCGCCCCGTCTAGTACAATGGATCCAAGTCACGACATGTCATGACACGATAATCATGATGCACGGTCTATAGCACGAGCACGATGATCAATGTCTATATAATCACTGAGATATACAAGGTAATCATGATAAAGTAATATCTCATGATGGGGATCCACTATATACCAATCTGTGTAACCATCGTGCCAGGAATCAACTAAGATATCACTAAATACATGTATTATAATAACTATTAAGTAAAAAAAACTAACAGAGAATGTACTAGCCTGTTGTCCAAGCAATGAATGTCAAACTGTGTACGTATCGATGCCTCAAGGACCTAAATAGGGATTACAAGTCAAAATTGTGTTTTTGGAATAAAAAATATGCTATGCTAGCTTAAAACTAGGTCTCTAAGTCTCCACTAAGTCACACTAGGTCAAACTAAGTCAATATTAGCTAACTAGGTTCATACTAGTTAATATCTAAGATATATTAGATATTATTAGTAATTACTAGTTAATACTAGGGATACTAGATAATAACTTATACTATATATATCATAATATATATAGATTCTATATAACCAATAACTTGGAGTATCATAATTAAATTACCATAACTTACTAATACCTAACCTACTATTTCAAGGTAAACCCATTACCTTAACTAGACTCCAATACCTAGACACTTACCCTATTCTTTAATACCAATAACTTATCATACACTAATATATACTCACACACATACCCTTAGTACTTAATGAACATGTGGACACTAAACCTACTAATACTATTATCATTCCTCTCCATTAAGGCACCACACCCATACTCTGGTATCAGACCTCCCCTTTTCTTATTCAATGATACCTGTGTATCATTACCCCTAGCCTCACCTAGTACCAAGTCGGATACTAACCTATTTTTCATGTACTCGAATTAACACTAGGATGTAAGACTTTAATACCTTACTAATATTCCTTTGCAGACCACCCCCTACAACTCTAATATACCTATTGACTAATACTTAGCTACTTGACACTATCAATCATCTTCTAGTTCCCCTACACACACAAGTACTCAATGCACACACTAACCTTACCACACTCAATACTAAACAATACTCTATACTTATCCATATCTCAATCTATAGTCCTAGTACATTGATACCCTCACCATCACATTGCTCCTAGCACAGACACAAGTGATACACACATGATCTGATCACACAACTATAACACACTATAGGCACTTAACTTGTACACTCAAACACACTAATCCCTTACATAAATCAGAACACATAACACATCCACACAATACTTCACTTAACCCTTAACTCTAATACTCAACAATTACCCTAATATCCAAACTTAGTATTAGTACTTGGACTCCAATACCCACATCAATATCACCTGCACCTACTGTTAATATAGTCATTATCACTTCCTATTTCCAATATATGTATTTGGAACGTATTTTTGCTTGCTAACGTGGTTATCAGGTTGGTTGGAGGCTAGACTATTTTCTGGTAGAGTTAGTTCTTGGTTTATTTTGAGATCAGGGATAGGTCATGAATCGAACCATTGGTTAAGTGAACCCAAACCCTCCCTATATAAACCAAAACACACACTCTCTCTTCACATTATATCCTTTCCATTCTCTCTCTTAGATTTTCTCTCCCTCTATAGACAAGTACACCTTGCATAAAAATGGAGAAACCTTCTATTTTATGAGTCCATTATGTTTGCTATGTAATATTCCATATGTTTAAAACTTGGTATTTTTGGATTTGGTGGATTGATTAGTGTAGATCTACAGTTTTAGTTTATCACTTTTTATGTGTTCTTTAGTTTTCTTGGGTTTAAAACTTGTTATTTTCGAAAACTTGTTATTCTATGTTGATGAGCATTTGATTTTGAGTATTTAGATCTTTAATTTGTTGGATTTGGATTTTGTTTGAGGTTTTCATGGAAGGACTTGAAAGATCACGACTGGGGGTAACATTATCCTAGTCAATAATATTTGCAAGGATTAGAGAGTTTCACTGGGAGGCTGGGAGTTGAGTGTGTGCATACTCATAATGCCACTTTCGAGTCACAATATTGTACTCTGGATGAATTGGTTGAGTAGGCACTATGCTAGTATAGATTATCGTGGAGGCAGAGTTTTATTTAGACTGTCGGGAGAGCCAGAGTTTGAGATTGCCAAAAGAGCAACAGAGCAGAGCAGAGCAAGAATGTCATCTGTGGAGCCATGGTGGAAGAGAAGAAGATGCCACATCCATTAATATCAGAGTATATGGATATTTTTTGGGAGGAGCTGCCGGGTTTTTCGCTAGACCGAGATATTGAGGTCTCTATAGACTTGGTGCCAGGCATAGAGCCGATATCGCAGCACTTCTATAGAGTTAACAACTGTAAACTGACATAGTTGAAGAAGAAAGTGGATGAGTTGCTGGACAAAGGCTTTATTAGATCCAGTTCAACACCTTGGGGTACTCTGGTATTGTTTGTACCAAAGAATGATGGATCAGTATGCATGTGTATCGATTACAGGGTTATGAACAACCTCACTATCAAGGACAAATATCTACTACTAAGGATAGATGATCTCTTCGATCAGTTGAGCAGAGCAAAAATATTTTCGAAGATAGACTTGAGGTCGGTTTACTAGCAGGTGAAAGTGAAGAAGGAAGATATTTCGAAGAAAGCTTTCCAGACTAATTATGGCCAGTTTGAGTTCTTGGTGATGCCGTTTGGGTTGACCAATGTCCCGATGGTATTCATGAATCTGATGAACAAGGTGTTCCACCAGTATCTTGATAAGTTTATGGTGGTATTTATTGATAATATTCTGGTGTATTCGAAGACCTCAGAGGAGCACGAGGAGCACCTGAGGATAGTGTTGGAGACTCTCAGGAAGGAGAAGCTTTGTGGAAAGCTCTCGAACTGTGAGTTATTTCTTGACAAGGTTGAATTCCTTGGGCCTGTGGTTATAGGAGATGGGATCTTAGTAGACCCGAAGAAGATCACGGCTTTGGAGTCGTGGGATACTCCAAGTTCAGTGGAAGAGATCAAGAGTTTTCTGGGGATAGCAGGTTATTACCGAAGGTTTGTACATAATTTTTTCAGGATTGCAGAGCCGATGATGAGGCTTACCAGGAAGGATATAGATTTTGTCTGGACACAGGAGTGTTAGGCCTATTTTGAGTAGCTGAAGAAGAGATTTACCACAGCTCCAGTGTTGACATTGCCATCAAAATCAGGTGGATTCACCATCTATAGTGATGCTTCAAGAAAGGGTTTGGGTTATGTCTTACAGCAGAATGGGAAGGTGATTGCCTATGCTTCTAGGAAATTATGTTCTCATGAGAAGAATTACCCTATCCATAATTTAGAGTTGGTAGTAGTTATCTTTGCTCTAAAGCTGTAGAAGCATTATCTGTAAGGAGAGTGTGTGAAGATTTTTACAGACCAAAAGAGCTTGAAGTATGTATTTATACCGAAAGAGCTGAATATGAGACACCGGCGGTAGTTGGAGTTAATTTAGGACTTTGACATATCATTACAGTACTATTCAGGGAAGGCCAACGTAGTCTCCGATGCATTGAGCAGGTATCCAGTGGCTATGTACTTGACTACAGATATATATTTATTGGCCGATCTTGAGAGCTTGGGTATTGTGGTGCTGGTACTTTGTGTCAAGATACAGATATGGTAATTACAGATACAGTCAGAGCTGATGGATAGAATAAGTACTACGCAGTATGATAATGAGTCTCTGAGGAGTATCAAAGCACATGTTCAGATGGGATTATCCGAGGACTTCACTATTACGGAGGATGGATCATTGTGACACGATACCAGATTGTGTATGTCTAGTGGCACATTGTACGAGGAGGTTCTTCAGGAGCACATCGATCGCAATACTCCATACATCCAGGTGCTAACAAGATTTATAGATATCTGAGGAAGCATGTATGGTAGTATGGTATGAAGTGAGTGGTAGCGTGCTTCATATCCAGATGTTTTGTGTGCCAACAGGTAAAGGCAGAGAGGTAGAGGCCAGGAGTTTTACTTCAGCCTTTACCTTTTCCAGAGTGAAAGTGGGTGCATGTTACCATGGGTTTTATTTCTGGGCTTCCGTGTTCAGTGGTTACTCTTTCACATGTATTTTATCGTATGCATTGGTTATTCATTATTATATACTTCATGTTCACACACTATCTCGTATACAATGTGCCTATATTACTCATGTTCGTAACGTGTCATGATCGGATCCATAAATATTGGTTTAGGGCAGAAGAATAGGAGTTGGTTATGTGATCAAAGCCCAGTGTATTCCTGTATATATCGATTGCACATCACACGTGTAATTGAGTTAATTACATTCGTGTTCAACCTAAACAGATCACATAATGAACTTGTACTCTAAAACACATTAGTTAGTATTATCTATTTCCATTACTTGCATTTATTCCATATTGTCTGTTCTTTCCTTCCAGTACTTTATATCTTATTCTAGTTTATTTCCATTTTCTAGTTGCTAGTGTATCTTGTATTCTTTTCTATTATCTGTCATATATGCTCCACCATGTATTTGAAATTGCTTCCAGAATTTTATACTTCGCTCCAATCCTGATTGGATATATTTTTAAATGATTGGCTTGAGGAGCTGTGTCCCACTTACTACGGGCCGCAGGACGGTGAGCAATTACAGGATACTCTCCTAGAGTAGGAGTACTTAGTGCCAGTGACTGAGGAGGATTATACTTATATGTTAGACATTGTATTAGCCTTACTTTAGACTCATGGCATGTGTATATATTATTTTGGGAGTTGTATTGTTCCTAGACTCATAATGTGGACTTGTGGATGTATTTGTGACTCTTGTACCTCTTTCCTTATTCCCTATCGTGCTATTCTTCATTTACTTTGATATTATGATTGAGTATTGATTCCATTATTATATATCATATTTTTTTCTATTTGGAGTTGAGATGACATGACATGTACCTTTTATATATATATATATATATATATATATATTTTAAGAGATTATTAGATAGTATTGTCGATCTAAACAGCATTCTGCGTCGTAGTAATGACGTAGGTTGGGGGTGGTTTACATACTCGTACCCTTATTCTGTATGTGGGTTGTGACATCATAAAATTGCTTAAAACAAATATTGATAGACCCTATAACTGATACACCTACCCTCACCTCTCTGTGAACTGTGTTGCAGGCCAGTCACTGATCTGATATCTAAATGCACCTTGCATACTTAAACTCTGTGCACGATACAGTGTAATAATCATCAAGTGCAGTTGTAGATCAGAACTGCTTAAACACTATATTCCCTCCTACCCATCTGATACTACATTACAGTCCCAGTGCTCACCAATGTACTGGCCTCAAGTGCACACTCTCCAAATCTCCATGATACACCCCTTGGAATACCAAGGACCAATGCACCTAAGCTCACTAGCACCCCTACTGAACAACAAAGTCCCTACACCCAAATAATCCTTCACCACCACATATATGTATAGATACATACACATATTGTAAAACCCCTCACCAAAAATAGGTATTTTGTGTATATTTTATATTTATTGTATTTATTTTAGATTATTTTAAAATCAATTAAAATCTAATTATTTTATTAGGATACTTTATCGTAGTTTGGACATTAATAATTATTTTATTAGGATATTTTATTAGGATACATACACATATTGTAAAACCCCCTCCCTCTCTCTCTCTCTCTCTCTCTCTATATATATATATATATATATATATATATATATATAATCTCCTTCTCATCTCTCCTTCTAAAAACCATAACCTAAAATCTTCTCTACAAAACCCTATATTTTTCTTCTTCCTCCATCACCGTAGCCTCCACCTCCATTACCAAGGCCGACCACCCCCCATCACGTGGACACCACACCACTTCCTCCATCTAAGAACCCTAGCATCTCCTTCATTCTTCTAGTAAGTTTCTTTAATCCTTCTCTCCTTCCTTCTTCAATCTCTTCTTGATTTATATATAAATATAGATTATATATATGTGCGATGATGTAAATTCTATTATTTTATTTTAAAGAACTAATGCAACCTATGTACCCTAATTTTGAGGTTCAACCCAAAACTTTTGTGCATGCATGAATCCTCCTTCAAAACCCTAATAGAAAATATATTCAATTTTTATAAATAATTCTAGATTTATTAATTATATTAAATTAGAGTTTTGAGCATGATTTATGGGTAGTTTGACCTAGTTTTGATGTATGCATGTTGGAGATCCTTGGACCTTGTTAGGACTTGATCATAGATAGAAAATCCTAAAATTTTCTTGATGAAGTATTATTTTTGCAAAAATTATATATTATGAAATTATATCAAAATTATATTATTTGATGATTATATTGTCACAACACCCATGTACCACCCGTTGGCATGCATACTAGCAAAGTTTGGTTGCCAACCCTGATAGGATCAACTTGTAGATAGTGAAACCCTAATTATTTTTGTATAGATAAAAGAAATAGTATCTATTATATTTAATACTAATTTTTACCAAATATATTCATATTTATTTCTATTTATAAAAATTAGAATTCTAAGATATTTTATATAGCAAGTTGACCTAGTTTGACAAAACATGACCCCAACAGTTTCAGACTTAACTCCCGATCAAAAACCCTTATTTTTAGGATTTAAAATTATATTATTATGTTTTAATTCTAATTTATGAGTATTTATTTCAGATTTAGTTATTTGTCAAAAAAATAATTTTTTGTGACTAGTAGGTAACCCGCTATGACCTAGTTTTTGTTTATACTTGGTTTTGGACTCATAGAATTTATAGAAGACGACCCTATCACGAAAAATCCTACTTTCTAATAAAATCCCAGAATTAATTGTTTTAATAATTAATGATTTAAAAAATATTTTTTGGCAATGTAAATGGTTGGTAATATTTTTGTATGTAGTTACTTGCATGTGCAACCAACGTAGGATTAATAACTAGATATTAAACTAGAAGATTAGAGTCTAATTAGTGTAATAATTAATTGTTAGGTGTTCGAGATATTTCTATGGACAGCTCCTGACCAAATTTGTTGTGCTCGTAGCTTGGCTTGGAAGGTAAGTATACCTTACTTGATTTTATTATTCAGTTTACATTATCCCTAGTTTTCATTTTGCTAGATGTGTGCACGCATCTTAGAAGTAGTTGAATTACCTGGTGTATTGTAAAGATACGTGGTATCTTCTAATCTGACACTATTTCAAACACGTTCACTGTCTGAGTGAAAGAGTGCATGGACTAGCATGTCGACTGATCATCGATACGAGAGTTCGAGCCTTGTGTTAGTAGTTGGTATTGGTTTAGTTTTGTAGATATTGTTTGACGTTAATGCATTACGTCTGCACCATATATACGGTTCAGATAGTTCATTGGAAGGGGATAATCTACTAGTGAGCGTATAAGATTTCTGTTTCTTACTGACTATGAAAATGGTGCAACTGTGTAACACCCGAGTTCTACGGAATGCCTGGTAGGATGACTGTTCTTCTATTTTTACTCCCTCATGCGCCATTAGAGATATCTCGAGTGCGTATCACATAGGTGGTTTAGTTATCCTATTTATCATTTATTGTTTTACCTTCATACATGTCGATTTCTTGTGTACTTATTATATCCCTCTGAGGATCTGACACCCTTTCTAGGTATAGAAGATCATGATTATTTGCAGGAGCAGGGATTAGGACTGGCTACTTCTTTCTCTTTCGAGGATGTCTTTCCTACGAACTTCTCAATCACTAGATGATGTACATATTTTTTTTGTCTTTCATATTCTAGTTTGTTAGTTTATTTGTCTCCACGCGACTATTAGTTTCTTGTCGACTATTTCATACTTGGTTAATTGTCATATTTGGTTATTTATTACTATTTGGTTTTGTGGATGAGATTAGTATTGCCTGTGACTTGTGTAATTATATACCACTTATGAATTATTATTCATAAAATAATATACATATGTGTATAGTTTCCATATATTGGAGTTACCATATACATACGGCTGACATGCTCACGTATTCCTAGTCCTACGTATTTTGGGATTGGGACGTGACACACACACACACACACACACATATATATAGAGAGAGTATCAAGTGTGATACTCTAGGATACGAACTTGAATGCATCGATACACCAAATAAAACACCTAGAATAATTCCTAATACATATAATATGGTATGACATTGATATGAATATTGAAGATACAATAAAATCCATAAGGAAACACTACAATACATAAAAAAACCTAAATATCTACATGTATCATAGCATATCATTACACAGACCTCTTGTAACCAAATATGGACATGATTCTACCCTCACACAAATAAATTAATACCAAATAAACATAATGAACCAAACAACCAATACTTGGTGGCCCAAATTCGAATTTCTCCTAATTTGGCTACCAAAATCTATAGATCTCTTAGGTTTGGGATGAAACCCTCTAATTCTTTCTCCTATAGATTGGTTATGGCCATGGGTTGGTTCCTTGTGGTCCAAATGGTATTCCAAATTCTGAAATTGATAGAGAAAGGGTGAGATTGTACCGATTGGGAGATAGATTCTCAATGAACTCCTCAAGTGGGCACAAGTTCCTAGAAATTCCTTCTTCTTGGTGCTTCTTAGCTCCTCCATGCTCCTAGACCTCCTTGATGGTAAGAATGCATGGAATTGTGAATGAATTGAGAGAAATTTGGTAGGGAATGAAGTGGATTGGGGAAGAGGGAAATTAGTGCTAATGAATAATGAATTAATGATTTGAATAGAGGCTATCACTCCTAGAAGTTAGGGCCGATACGCCCCCATTGGTTGTCATCAAGGTTCATTTAATTATGGATAATTAATTATGGGAAAGGTTCTAATCCAATGGGAGAAATATTCTATATACTCTAGCTAATCCAATGAGTCAAACCATGACTAATCTAATTAATTGAACTAATGGGTCATGTCAAGTCTTGTTGGGTTCACTTAGATTCACAAATATCTAGTCTAACTAATAGACTAGCACTAACCAACTAATCTCATTGTCTATTCTAATTAGCTAATACTCAACCAATATGTGTAATAATGAATATTATTATCACTAATATATAGAATTATCAAGCAATTATTGAAATAACAAAAATACCCCTTTTTGGGAACTAGGTAGTTACAATCCTACCCCCCGTAGAAAAATTCCGTTCTAAAAATTTAGAGATGGTAGTACCCCCTTCTAGGTAAAACTCCCAATACAATATAAAATTATATAAGCATGCAAGTTAAAGAAATTACTACTTATGGTCAAATACATTGTTATGGTCTCTGTCCATCATGGTATTGTAGTCTTTGTCAGTGTATACTACTAACTACACTAACTATATAACACAAGCAACTTTAATCAATAGATAAAATAAATAATAGAAATAAGGAACATAACTTGCTAACCCATCACCTGTAGCATCGATCTCCTTGACCATCATCGTAAATTCTCCTCCCTGCTGGGGTGTCTTCCTCTGCGGGTGCTGAGTAATTTGAGATGCCACAGGTGGCCTAACTCCACCTCTCTGGTTTGGGGCTATACCTTAAGCTGGACGATGAGGGATTAGGATATAATCATTCACCTGATGCTCAGTAAACCTAAAATATAAGCATGCCCCGATCCTCTTCCTGCAGTCATACCAAGTATGTTTGACCCTGTCACATCCCAGTGCCAAAATACACGGAACTAGGCTACGTGACAATAGCCAGCTGTCACGTCTCCGAGGATATCCTAATTTAATGGATTCTAACAAAGTGTGCTACATTGTCCTAATACTAACATATCCAATATCAGTCAACAACAAGTAAACTAATCTCATCCATAATATAAACAGCAAGAGGTACTAAATAAACTGCTGGAAGATAAACACCAGTCTCAAGATATCATAGTACAACTAATAACCCACTACTATGACGGAATAAAAGTACTGAAATGATAGATAAAAGAGTAACGACTAGGGCATCGGCTGACTAGATAATGATGCTCCCAATCCCAGGCGGAAGGCCTACAAAGTGATCATAAAAACTCTAACGGTAACACCTCTAACTCCTCTGTGGTAGAGAACCTCGTCTCCTGTTCTGGGCCGTACACTGTGGGGTAATATGCCTCGTCCAAATCTGGAAATATACCAGGTCCTCAGAGGGACGTAACAAGATACATAAAAGCATGCCATATATAAATACTGAATAAAATAAATACAATAAAGGGTGTGCTAACCATCTAAGTGAATGCAATATGAGGACAACTGTGAGTATATGGGAATGTGTAGGCTAGACATATGCTGACATAATTTACCAGTCGTGACAACCGGCTAGTATATGCCACACATGCCCCCTATAACACTGGCGCAGGAATACAATAACGTCCAACATTCTATAGAGTGTGGTATCTGTAATATCACCACGTAACGTCCAACACTCTACAGAACGTGGTATCAGTAATATATATATACGTCCGCATCACTCCGTCGAGTGCAGTGTCAGTGTAAAGGAGTGGGGTGTCCCATATGCCTACTACTCATCCTCCCCGTCCAATTTATATATCCAAGTCGAATACTCGACGTGAATACTCCGTATCTAAATGCCAAGTATCTACACTAAAATAATCCTTAATTACTTGCTAACTGTGATGCATGTCACACACGCCGGTAGCTAGTCGAGCACGCGAACCCGTATCCCAACATGAAATTGTCACAACGAACGTGTAGAAGTGTCAGTTCTCAGAAGATATCAGAGTATCCTCCATTGGGGTGGGTCACTACGAACTAGGTCAAGTATACGAATCGTCGACGTATCTGTCGATAGCACCAGAGTCGATCTCGGACGCGCACAGTTGTATAAAAAGAAATCAACAAGAATACAATAAAACTTATGCATAATTTAAATTAGACAGTAAATATGGCAAGGTATCTTGCCTGAGTCCTCAAGCTGTGAATGCTAGAACCGATTCTTGTAGTGTCTCTTGGCTGGTCCAATGGTCCTAAACATACAATATAATATAAAAATCTGATATCAGACACTAAGACAATAAACAGACTCTACGTTGTTCTTGGTAATTGTCACAAGTTCACGACTGATCGAAGACAGCTACATGGGTGCACGTAGCTAGGATGTACACATGTTTTGTCCTTGTCAGCGTGTGTCTTGAGACAATAATCACTACAGTTAAGGGGTTACCACTATATTGATTTATACGAATACATGTCCTTATTTTCCCTGGTTGAGCATACAGGTAGAGGTCCAGGTTTTCCAGGTGAATTATTAGCCTTTGGTAATAGGTCTTATGATTAAGGCAATTACTATTTATTTATTTATTTACTGTTTTAATCTAATAAGCATGCACACCTGCATGTAAAGGTTTATTGGTGAACTACCCGTTCTTATAACCAGTCCTATATTAGGGTCATTTATTAATAAGTGTTATCCTAATCTAATTATCTACATACACTGATAGATTCTTATTTTGATGAGCTTGTGTCAGTTGGATGACACCAAGATACGACGACTCGATGACACAAGAACTATTACTAGCACAACAGGTATTACCTGGTCGTGGTCGAGAGGGGTTTGGCTCGTCAGGGCTCGTCCTCCGGCGTGGGCAGAGCTCCGGCGTCGACGGCGGCACGCAGGCAGTAGCGGCAATGGTAGCTGAAGTAGCTGCAGTAGGTCGCAGCAACGGCAGCAGCGGCATCAGCGGCTAGGGGCGATGCTAGGTGGTGGAGACGGTGGTCTGGCGGGGGTAGGCGGTGGAAGAGGCTCGTGGGGGTGGCGGTCTAGTCCGCGGTGGTGGCGGTCTGACGTTGGCGGCAGCGGGTGGATCAGGTTGGAGGAGAAAGTTGATGGTGGTGGTACAGTGGTTGTCCAGTGGCCTGGGGGGAAGGTCCGGTGACTAGGGATGCCGGCGGCGGTCTAGTCCGCGGTGGTGGCGATCTGATGTTGGCGACAGCGGGTGTCCGGTCGAGGAGCAGTCGGGTTTAGGTATTAATGACGGTGTGTGGTTTGGGCATGCGACTTAGGCGGTGGTCCGGCATGGTCAGCCATGGTAGGCGGCGCCCGGCTGTGTTGGAGATGGCCTGAGGTGATGGTGTCTGGTCGGGATGGGGGTGCTCTGTTTGGGGAGACGGGGAGTAGGCTAGGGTTTCTTTGGAGGTGGTGATAAAATATGAGTTTTAGGGTTTGAATGCTAGAAAAAATGTGTATTTATATGGGAGGGGGATGATGGGCTGGCCTCGGAACTTAGGCCTGTCTGGACTCGTTGGGGTGGGGCTGGTCCACGTGAAAGGGTACACGTGGGCTTGGTTGGGTCCCGTTTTAGGGTGAACTTGGCTTCAATTTAATTTAGTTAATAATGCGCAAGATGTTCTTTTACACAAATATTGCATAGTTAAAATGAGACGCAATAACGAGTATCTAAAGTTCCACAAGGGTCAGATGGGTAGTCTGGCACGTCTAGGAGATGTTTGTGACATTGGATTGAAGGTAAATGCTATTGTGGCTTTCCAATCTCGTAGCAACGGCGTGGTGTAATAAGACATGTAGTTGCTGCACAATAATCCTAATTAAATCCGATTATCTCTTGTCTCTAGTTTTAATTCAAAATAATCCCTAAATTGGTTGAGGGGGTTTACAATCTACCCTCCTTAGAGCATTTCGTCCTCGAAATTAAAATATACGCTTGGCAAAAATTTCTGACTGAATTTAAAATGCTAAAACGTACCTAGTCCTTCGAAGAGATGAGGGTAGCACTGTCTAATATCCTCCTCGCGTTCCCAGGTTGACTCGCCTGGTGCATGGTGTCTCCATTCGACACGAACTAAGGGAATAGTCTGACCTCGCAGTACCTTCTCGCTCCTATCCAGAATCTCGACAGGCTCCTCTTGGTATGATAAACTTAGGCCGACTATGATTTTTGAATGGTCAAGCACGTGACTTGGATCTGGTATGTATCTTCTCAGCTGAGATACATGGAAGACGTCATGGACTGCTTCCAACGTCTGCGGCAAGGCTAATATATAAGCAACCTCTCTGACGCGTTCTAACACGTAGAATAGTCCGATGTACCTCGGACTCAGCTTTCCTCTGCCTCCGAATCTAATAGTCCCTCGAGTAGGCGAGATCTTTAGAAATACGTGATCTCCAACCTGGAACTCTAAAGGTCGTCGATGCGCATTCGCCCAATGCTTCTGCCTGTCTTGTGCTGTCGTAGGTGCCCTTGGATCTTCTTCACCTTTTCTACTGTACGAACAACCAACTCTGGCCCAAGAATCTATCTCTGACCTATATCACTCCAACATACGGGGGAACGATATTTTCTTCCATACAATGCTTCGAAGGGAGCCATCTGGATGCTCGCTTGATAGCTGTTATTGTTGAAAAACTCGACCAAGTACAAATGATCCTCCTATGATCATCCGAAGTCAAGCATGCACGCTCTTAACATGTCTTCCAATGTCTGAATGGTGCGCTCTGACTGGCCATCTGTTTGTGGGTGATACGCTGTGCTAAAGTTCAGGTGAGTACCAAGACTCTCTTGCATACTCCGCCAGAAGTAAGATGTGAACCTCGTATCCCTGTCAGACACGATACTAACTGGCACTCCATGTAGGCACACAATCTCTCTCATGTACATGTCTGCTAAGACCTCCGTCGATTGCCCAACTCTGAAGGGTAAGAAGTGTACGGACTTTGTGAGTCTATCCACGATTACCCATACTGCATTTTGACCACTAGAACTCCTCGAAAATCCCGTAACAAAGTCCATAGTGATATGCTCCCATTTTTACTCCGGTATAGAGAGCGGTTGAAGCAATCCTGCAGATCTCTGATGCTCAGCATTGACTTGCTGACACACCAGGCACTTATCCACAAAATTTGCTATCTCTCTCTTCATTCCATGCCACCAGTAGTACTGCCTCAAGGCTCCGTACATCTTAGTGCCTCCTGGATGAATAGAGTAGGTCAAACTGTGTGCTTCTGTCATCAACTCCTGACGAAGTTCTCCATTTGGAACGTAGAGACGATCTCTGCATCTCAAAGTTCCGTCTTTATGTATACGCAGTCCTGTCTGTATCCCAGCCTCTGTCCTCTGTCTAAGTCTCTGGAATCTGGCATCTATTGGCAGGGCAGCCTTGATCCTTTCCACTAATGTCGACTGTAACTGAAAACTCGACAACTGTCCATCTACTCCGGGCATAACTACTTCTATACCCATCTGCTCTAGATCTCTTAATAGATGTTGTTGGGTAGTCAAGAAGAATGCCATGGGTCTTCTGCTCAATGCGTCAGCTACTACGTTGGCCTTTTCCGGATGGTACTGTAGATCGATCTCAAAGTCTGTCATAACCTCGAGCCAACGTCTCTGTATCTGGTTAAGGTCCTTCTGGGTGTAGACGTACTGTAGGCTTTTGTGATCAGTGAATATCTCTACTCTTTCTCCATAAAGGTAGTGTCTCCAAAGCTTCAAAGCAAAGATCACTACTGCAAGCTCCAAGCCGTGAGTGGGATAGTTCTTCTCATGGGTTCTCAACTGTCTAGAAGCATATGCTACAACCTTCCCATGCTGCATCAAGACACATCCTAGTCCTTTCTCGGATGCATCGCTATAGATTACGAATCCTCCGGGTCCAGACGGTATGGTCAAGATAGGTGCTGTAGTTAAACGCTTCTTCAGCTCATCGAATGTCTTCTGACACTCCTCTGTCCAGGTGAACTCCCGCTTCTTACGGGTCAAGCGGGTCATCGGTTCTGTAATCTTCGCAAAGTTTTCTACGAATCTCCGGTAATATTCGACAAGTCCTAGGAAACTTCTCACTTCTGAGACATAGGTAGGGGTTGGCCATGTCTCTACTGATGAAATCTTCGCCGAATCTACTGAAATACCATCTCCTGAGATGACGTGTCCAAGAAAAGTGACACGATCTAGGAGAAACTCGTACTTGCTCAGCTTGGCATAAAGTCTCTCTCCTCAGGGTCTCTAACACTTGTCTCAAGTGCTTCTCGTGCTCCTCTTGGCTCTTCAAATACACCAAAATATTATCGATGAAGACTACCATGAACCGGTCTATGTATTGGTGGAATACTCAGTTCATCAAGTTCATAAAAATGACAAGCGCATTAGTCAGTCCAAAAGGCATCACTCAGAACTCGTAGTGACCATAACGAGTATTGAATGCTGTCTTTTGACCATAACGAGTATTGAATGCTGTCTTTTGAATGTCTTTACTTGATGATAACCCGATCTCTGATCAATCTTTGTGAACACCACTGATCCTGTCAACTGGTCGAACAAATCATCAATCTGCGACAGGGGGTACTTGTTCTTGATAGTCAAAGCATTAAGGGCTCTATAATCAATGCACATGCGTACCGTTCTATCCTTCTTGGGTACAAACAATACTGGTGCACCCAAAGGTGATGCACTAGGACGGATAAATCCCTTTCTCTGTAACTCCTCTAATTGTAACTTCAGCTCATCTAGTTCCTTCTTTGCCAATCAGTATACATTGGAAGATACCGGCGCTGCTCCGGGTACTAGCTCGATGGTGAACTCCACGTCTCTATCTGGCGGTAAGCCTGGCAATTCTTTTAGGAAAACATTCTCGAATTCTACAACTATGGGTGGGGGTACCATTTCCATAGCCATGCAAGTTCCAGCTATCTGTCCTACTCCTTGTTCGACGGTCCCTCACATGTACTCGAACTCCTGTTGATCTGACGGTCTAAAAGTGACGCTATCCTTCCGGCAATTCAGTACGGTGTTATACTGGCTTAACCAGTCCATGCCTAACACAACATCAAAGTACGGTATAGGTAATACTAAGAATCGTGCTCTCATCTCTCTACCACATACAACTACCGAGCACGTTCTGATAGTGCTGGTAACCGGTACGATACCTCCTCCGGTAAGAATCTTCCAACTCTTAGGTAAGGGGGAAGTCACTACTCTATGCATTGCTACGAATCTACTAGATATAAAAGATAGCGTAGCACCAGAATCAAAAATGCTGTCGCAGGTAATGATGGAACTAAAATGGTACCTGTGATAGCTTCCCCTTCTGTCTTCTCTTTTGTAGCTGCTAGTGCAAAGGCCTGCCCGTGTCTCTGCCCTCCGGTCTATTGCCGAGCTCGGTCAAACTGCGACTCCTGTGGGGCCAAGGGTGGTCCCCTCTAAAATACTTCAGGTGCTGGTGGGCGCTGGCCTCCTGGTGGGGGTAGTATCCTCGGGGCTGGTGCTGCTGGCCTCTGTCCTGTTTGCAGTGCTGCCTCTCTACGCTGCGAGAAATCTCTGACAAGGTGCTGACTTGCTCCATATATCATACATAATCCTAACTTCTTCCGATAATCTTTAATGACGTGTCCCTTCTTGCCACAATGGTGACAAGTTGGGAGCTCCTTCGGCTGGTATGGTGCTGCCCTCTGCTGTGTTTGTGCTCCGGGACGTCGGATCGGTCCTCCTACTCCGGGCTGGGCTCTGGCTGGTATAGTCATACTGGAACGTCTAGCTTCTCTGACGATGGCCTCCTGGATTCTCGCCTCCGCAAGAACCTCTTCATAAGAAATTCTCGCCTGTGTGGTGGTATACCTCTGTAGCTCGAAATTGAGGCCGTGATGAAATCTCTGGCCTTTCTCGAGATCATTGGGTATCAGGACGACACCAAATCTGCTAAGGCGGTTGAACTCGATATCATAGGCGTCAACAGTCATATTTTCCTGCTCTAGATGTAGGAACTGGGACTACAGGGCATTTCTGACTGTAGCTGGGATATACTTCGCATTGAAGTATTCTAAGAACTGTTCCCAAGTCTGGTTCTTGCCTACGCTGTGCTCAATGGAATCCCACCAGTGATGGGCGTTGCCTTTTAGTTGGGCCCTCACTGCGGTCATCCAAAGGTCTGGATGCAGTTGTGAAGCTTCTAATAGCATCTTCGTGTTGGCGACTTAGGCGGTGGTCCGGCGTGGTCATTTATTAATAAGTGTTATCCTTATCTAATTACCTACATACACTGATAGATTCTTATTTTGATGAGCTTGTATCTGTTGGATGGCACCAAGATACGACGACTCGATGACACAAGAACTATTACTAGCACAACAGGTATTACCTGGTCCTGGTCGAGAGGGGTCTGGCTCGTCAGGGCTCGTCCTCTGGCGTGGGCGGAGCTCCGGCGTCGACGGCGGCACGCAGGCAGCAGCGACAATGGTAGCAGCAATAGCTGTAGTAGGTCACAGCAGCGGCTAGGGGCGATGCTAGGTGGTGGAGATGGTGGTCCGGTGGGGGTAGGCGGTGGAAGAGGCTCGTGGTGGTGGCGGTCTAGTCCGCGGTGGTGGCGGTCTGATGTTGGCGGCAGCGGGTGGATCGGGTTGGAGGGGAAAGTTGATGGTGGTGGTGCAGCGGTTGTCCAGTGGCCTGGGGGGAAGGTCCGGTGACTAGGGATGCCGACGGTGGTCTAGTCCGCGATGGTGGCGGTCTGACGTTGGCGGCAACGGGTTTTCGGTCGGGGAGCAGTCGGGTTTAGGTGTGGTTTGGGCAGGCGACTTAGGCGGTGGTCCGGCGTGGTCAGCCGTGGTAGGCGACGCACGGCTGTGCTGGAGATGGCCTGAGGTGATGGCGTCTGGTCGGGATAGGGGTGCTTAGTTTGGGGAGAAGGGGAGTCGGCTATGGTTTCTTGGTAGGTGGTGATAAAATATGAGTTTTAGGGTTTAAATGCTAGGAAAAATGTGTATTTATATGGGAGGGGGTTGATGGGCTGGCCTCGGGAATTGGGCCTGTCTGGACTCGTTGGGGTGGGGCTGGTCCACGTGAAAGGGTGCACGTGGGCTTGGTTGGGTCCCGTTTTAGGGTGAACTTGGCTTCAATTTAATTTAGTTAATAATGCGCAAGACGTTCTTTTACACAAATATTGCGTAGTTAAAATAAGACGCAATAACGAGTACCTAAAGTTCCACAAGGGTCAGATGGGTAGTCTGGCACGTCTAGGAGATGTTTGTGACCTTGGATTGAAGGTAAATGCTAGTGTGGCTTTCCAACCTCGTAGCAACGGCGCGGTGTAATAAGACATGTAGTTGCTGCACAATAATCCTAATTAAATCTGATTATCTCTAGTCTCTAGTTTTAATTCAAAATAATCCCTAAATTGGTTGAGGGGGTTTACAGACCCTCTTATAATAAGCACATATGGGAGTACGTTGTATCATATGCTGAAATGGGGCTCTAATTGGAGCCGGAAACTACTATTGCTGCTGGAATGCGTTCGGGCTGAAGCTGGGGATGCTTGGCTGGTCTCGCACTGCTGCCAGCTCCAACAAAAACACATTTTCCTCTCTTGGATCTAATCTCCAAGTCATCCTATGTTATCTGAGCACCTACTAGAATCTTCTCGATCGTTGTGGTATGATGCCCAGTAGTGTGCAATTTAATCTCCATGATCAAACCCTTCCTGAACTTTCTCGCCCTCACCAATGGGTTCTACACCTCTACGAATATGCTCAAACGATAAAACTCGACAGCATACTCATCCACCGACATACTTCCTTATACAAGATTTTGAACCGGCTCTCCAGGGCACTCAGATCCACATCGGGGAAGAACTGTTCCTTGAAAATCTCTTTGAAAGCACTCCATGTCAATCCAAGTGCACAATCCTCGGCTCTGTGCGATACTATGTAAGGGCTAGGTCGTACATCTGGCTACCGGCTGCCTCAACTTGTAAACTCTTCGGGATCTGCACCAACCGCAAGATCCTCTCGATATCTTCTCTCTAGTCGTCCGTATATAATATCCCTTTCGTGCAATTGAAGTCCTCGGGCAGCATCCTCTTGAAATCTACTATAGTCCTCGACTTCGGCTATTGTGGGGCGGGATGAGGCAAAATAATCTGTGGCTGAACAAGAGCTACTCTCTCCATGGTTGCTAGCGCTAACTAGTGGGCATTCTCTGTACCCTAGGGCATCACGTCTGATTGGCGATGCTGTGACTCATCCTGGGCCCTCTAGGCCTCCATCATCTCTGTAAACACCCAGAATTTTTTAGAAATTTAAAAATGAATTTTCAGGAATTTTTTGTAAGTTTTTACTAATTAAAATAAATGCTTTCTGGTATTAAATTAATTGTGTAATTTTACTAAATATTAAAATATTATGAAAATAATATTTTTTGGTGTAAAATAAATAATTAGACTTACTGCAATTTTTGAGAATTTATTGGACCCTAGAACTATTTTTAAAGACCTAAAAACTAAGTTTCTAAATAAACCAAAATAAACCGGATTGAACGAGGTTCAACCCTGAACCGGACCAACCTTTGAACCGACCCTAGCGGATTCGGATCCGTACCCGCAGACCCGAACCCGAAACCGACCCGATAATCCGCTGTTACAGTATTTCCCTAATTCCCCCGATCGACCGCTCGTTCGAATCCCTAACCGCCGTGATTCCCCCGGCCTTTACACCCGCCACCGCCACCGACCATTTCAACCCGCTGTCTCTCCGCTGTCCGCTCGCCTCCAAGCGCCGCTCCACCTCCCTGCAACCACCGCCGGCTCCCCTATATAAACCGACCCCCTCCGCCATCAACCACCCACAGCCACCACCGCCCTCCGACCTCGATAGCCCGGTTACCCCGAGCTTCTCTCCGCCAGAGCCCCGGCGATGCCACCCCTCCAACGTAACCACGACGAGGCCTCCCTTCACCAATACTCACACCGACGAACTCGAGCCCTATTCCTCCGCCTCCTCTACCACGTCTCCCCTCCGCCCGAGCCTCTCCAGCCACACTGCTCCGCTGTGACCACCAGCGCCATCTTCGTCGAGCCTCCCCGGCGACTCCAGCAACCGCCGCAGTCGAGCGTAGCAACCGCCGCCACCGCCGTGCCTCGCCGTGTGAACCTGTTGCCAAGGACAGCATCGAGGTACCTGCTTTCCCGTAAGCGTAACTCCGTGTGCATTGATCCAATTTTTATTCTGTCGAATCATGCGCGTACCCTGCGTGACCCTCTTGAACCCCGTGCACTCGTTCGGGGTATCGCGTCCTGTGTCGGTCGTAAACAGCGACAAAAAATCAGGAAAAACAACCCCTATTTTTGAAAATTCATAATTTGACCCGAACTCCCCAGTTCATGATCGTTTTGCGACCAACCTGTTAAATATTTTTAAAATTTGGCTTGAACAGTTATTAGGACCACTTAACCTAGTTTTAAACCCTGTTTTTAGTTTAATTTAGTGTGTTGTGGATTATATTTTATTTGAGTGAAAATGACCAAAAACTTGGTATTTAAAACCCTAATTTTTCTCGAAACTGGGTGCGCCCCGCTAAACGAGGTAACTTGATCGTGTGTGAACTTCACCGAAAGTTGTGCACTGTCAATACGGACGTATGGGATTTTATGGAATTTGATTTGGATGTGCGTGCACACCAGAATCAATGCGTATCAGTCGATAACGCCCCGTATCGGCCATGTTCTGAAACTCATTGTAACTTCGTGTACGCTCGTCGTATCGAAACAAAACCTGTGCCATCGGACTCGTAGCAATACGCTGGTCCTGTGACCGAAGTTTGGTTGATTCTGAGAACATTGACAAAATCCCGTATCGTGGGCCCCACGGCTCTACTTGACAGGCGATTTTGTGATCAGCTCATCGAAATCTAGTTCTGGATATTCTGTTGGGTTCGTATCATCGTTCTGGACTTGTAGACACTATGTTTGATAAATTTGGAGAACTTTGACTCTGGCACATTTTTTGGTACAAAGTGGGCCACATGTGGACCCCGTTTTGACTAGAAACGGTCAATCTTGCCCCTGTGTCCAAATTGGACTTATTGATAGGCAATTCTAGCTATTTGATATCTTCTGAACATGAGGGTAATAATTATTTCAGCAACCGGAGGAGTACTTGAAGATTCCGCTGTTTCAAAAGCAACTGTTGGTATTCAAACCCCAGACAAGTGTACCTTGCCAATCTTGCAGTACTTGCTATATATTATTCCATTGATTTATTTGTATGATATAAATGTTCAACCTAGGACCGTGTAACATTGCTTAGCATCCAAATAATATTCGGTTGCCAAAGTCGTACGTGGAGTTGTGCAACGTCACTAGCGATTGATATCGCGACCCTATATATTTTCATGCTTGCATTATCAAGTACGTCATACCATAGGACACTTGACACTGTTTATGAGACAGAATCTTCTGAGTTATTCATGGTGATTCTGTATAGGCTACAAGATTCGTGACATTGATATTGCATATGCTTAGCTATCATTATGACTCATTACATCAGTTAGAGGTCATGATCTTGCGTGTCATGGACATGGGATGTGTAATTACATTGGATGGGGAGAGACACACAGGCTACAGGCTAATTATATATATATATTATTGTGAGGCTCTAGACTCTATATCAGAGCTTGGCACTCTACTAGTGATATCACTACTACCGGCTCCCCGACACCGAGCTTGTAGTGGTCTCAGCCTGAGTTCTAGTGATGCTCTCAACTTGCATATCACTTAGTTGGTTACTTAGTTTATCCTATTGATTCATTTATTATTGTACTAAATTTAATTTTGTTTTAGTTATTCTTGTATCTTACTATGTCCCCTAAGGACCTAGAATCCGGATTATGTCCCCAGGTTTAGCAGAGGAGTTTTACCCCGAGGTATACGGGACAGGAGCAGACAATGGAGCAGTACCAGCACCAGAGGACGAGGTGATGCCAGAAGATTTCTTCTGAGTATTTGCTTTATATACTCAGTCTTTTCTGTTCTTGATACTCTATTTCATGTCTCGTAGAATAATGTATTAAACTCATTATCGGGTTGTTCCCCGAGATATTTATTGAGACTTGTTGATTATTATTTCATCTTGATTATTCTGATATTGATTGTATTTATCTTCTGTGGATGAGATTAGTATCGTAGACCTTTACTGTTGTTTTACAGCTTAAGTACACCCTGATGGGTCCATTAAATTGGGTTTGCCCATCGGTGTGTGCTGCTGGCCATTGTCACATGTCTAGTCCCACTGTATTTTGGGACTGGGGCGTGACAGTTTTTTTGGTGGCTCATGTACGTCAACGACTAAATTGTTCGATTTCAACTAAGGGACCGAGCATGCCTGCGATAAGGATATGATAAGTTATAGGATCTCATCCACTTGCTTGAATCGTTCTTGATCTCTATATCGGATTTGAATTAATTCCTTGACTTGCATCCTGCCTTGATTTCCCTGTGCGCCTTTTAGAGTTTATTTTGGATACAGAGTAATGGATTCACAAGCAAGCAACGAGGCTCCCGCAGGAACACCACAAGTTGCAGTTGTCACCTACGACGATGAAGTGACAGCAGTTGGTGAAGGACAATCATCTCAACAAAGCAATCAAGCAGATCAACACTCTTCCAGCAGGCCCAGCAACATCAGAGGATGCCACCACAAGGATGCGAACATGCTTTTGCAATGACCATGGAGGACGTGCAGACTCGCGGAGTAGCGAATGCACGTAAGATTTAAGTTATTCATAGATATCTATTTCTAGCATTGCTTTAACACGTGCCTATTAATTCATGACCTTAGCCTTAAACCTAGTATTTTGAACTTGTTAATAATTAATAACCTAGTTTTTTTAAGGTGTAGTTTTCTTTGCTCTAACCAGATTTTCTTCACTTTTGAATTATCTAACTTTCAATGTCTAGGGAAATACTTTATTCCTTCCCTAGGTGTTTTGCTTAACCCTTATCCTTCGATTTCTCGTTGATCATGATTCTTTGTTTATGTCGTGCTTCGAACATATTTTGCAACCGTGTCATCTCTTTTGACCGGTTATGTTTCGTTATTCTTTGATTGCGAGGACGCAATTCCCTTTAGGAGGGTAGATTGTAAACACCCAAAAAATTTCAGAATTTAAAAAATAAATTTCCAGAAATTTTCTGTGATTTTTTACTAATTAAAATAAATATTTTCTGGTATTAAATTAATTGTGTGATTTTATTAAATATTAAAATATTATAAAAATAATATTTTTTTGGTGTAAAATAAATAATTAGACTTACTGCAATTTTTTTGGAATATATTGGACCCGGAACTATTTTTAAAGACCTAAAAATTAAGTTTCTAAATAAACCAAAATAAACCGAATTGAACCAACCGGTTTAAACCTGAACTGAACAAACCTTGAACCGACCCTAGCGGATTCGGATCCGTACTCGCAGACCCGAACCCGACCCGATAACCCGCTATTACAATATTTCCCTAATTCCCCTGATCGGTCGCCCATTCGAATCCCTAATCGCCGCGATTCCCTCGACCGTTACACCCGCCACCGCCATCGATCGTTTCAACCCGCCGTCTCCCTGCTGTCCGCTCGCCTCCCATTGCCGCTCTACCTTCCTGCAACCGCCGTCGGCTCCCCTATATAAACCGACCCCCTCCGCCATCAACCACCCACAGCCACCACTGCCCGATCACCCCGAGCTCCTCACCGCTAGAGCCCCGGCGATGCCACCCTACCACCGTGACCACGGTGAGACCTCCCTTCACCAACCCTCACACCCACCGCCGCCGACGAACCCGAGCCCGATTCCCCCGCCCCCTCTGCCACGTCTCCTCTCCGCCCGAGCCTCTCCGGCCACACTGCTCCACTGTGACCACCAGTGCCGCCTCCGTCGAGCCTCCCTGGTGACTCCAGCAGTCGCCGCAGTCGAGCGCAGCAACCGCCGCCACCACCGTGCCTCACCGCGTCAACCTGTTGCCAATGACAACATCGAGGTACCTGCTTTACCGCGCGCGTAACTCCCTGTGCATTGATCAGATTTCTGTTCTGTTGAATCATGCGCGTACCCTGTGTGACCTTCTCGAACCCCGTGCACTTGTTCGGGGTATCGCGTCCTGTGTCGGTCGCAAAATCAGGAAAAATGACCCCTATTTCTGAAAATTCAGAATTTGACCCGAATACTCCGTTCGCGAACGTTTTGCGACCAACCTGTTAAATGTTTTCAAAATTTGGCTTAAACAATTATTTGGACCACCTAACCTAGTTTTAAACCCTATTTTTAGTTTAATTTAGTGTGCTGTGGATTATATTTTATTTGAGGGTGAAAATGACCAAAAACTTGGTATTTAAAACCCTAATTTTTTTTGGAACTGGGTGTGCCCCGCTTAACGAGGTGACTTGGTCGTGAGCGAACTTTACCGAAAGGTGCACACTATCAATACGGATGTGTGGAATTTTTCGAAATTTGATTGGGATATGCGTGCATACCGGAATCAACGCGTATCCGTCGACAACGCCCCGTATCGTCCTTGTTCTAAAACTTATTGTAACTTCGTGTACGCTCGTCGTATCAAAATAAAACTTGTGCCATCGGACTCGTAGTAATACGCTGGTCCCGTGACCCAAGTTTGGTTCGATTCTAAGAATGTTGACAAAATCCCGTATCGTGGGCCCCACGGCTCCAATTGACGAGCGATTTTGTGATCAGGTCATCGGAATCCAATTCTGGATATTTTGTTGGGTTCGTATCGTCGTTATGGACTTGTAGACACTAAGTTTGACGAATTTGGAGAACTTTGTCTTTGGCACATTTTTTGGTACGAAGTGGGCCACATGTGGATCCCGCTTTGACTAGAAACGGTCAATCTTGCCCCTGTGTCCAAATTGGACTTATGGACAAACAATTCTAGCTATTTGATATCTTCTAAACATGATGTTAATGATTATTTTAGCAACCGGAGGAGTACTTGAAGATCCCGTTGTTTCAGAAGCAACTATTGGTATTCAAACCCCAGGCAAGTGTACCTTGCCAATCTTGCAGTACTTGCTACATATTATTCCCTTGATTTATTTGTATGATATAAATGTTCAACCTAGGACCGTGTGACATTGCTTAGCGTCCGAATAATATTCGGTTGCCAACGTCGTACGCGGAGTTGTGTAACGTCACTAAAGATTGATATCGCGACCCTATATATTTTCGTGCTTGCATTATCAAGTACGTCATACCATAGGACACTTGACACTGTTCATGAGACAGAATCTTCTGAGTTATTTATGGTAATTTTTTATAGGCTACATGATTCGTGACATTGATATTGCATATGCTTAGCTATCATTATGACTCATTGCATCAGTTAGAGGTCATGATCTTGCGTGTCATGGACATGAGACGTGTAATTACATTGGGTGGGGAGAGACACACAGGCTATAGGCTGATTTTATATATATATTAATTATTATGAGGCTCTAGACTCTACATCAGAGCTAGGCACTTTACTAGTGATATCACTGCTACCGGTTCCCCGACACCGAGCTTGTAGTGGTCTCAGTCTGAGTTCTAGTGATGCTCTCAACTTGCATATCACTTAGCTAGTTACTTATTTTACCCTATTGATTCATTTATTATTGTACTGTATTTACTTTGGCTTGAGTTATTCTTGTACCTTGCTATGTCCCCTGAGGACCTGGATCCGGATTATGTCCCCAGGTTTAGTAGAGGAGTTCTAACCCGAGGTATACGGGACATGAGCAGACATTGGAGCAGTACCAGCACCAGAGGACGAGGTGATGCCAAAAGATTTCTCCTGAGTATTTGCTTTATATAGTCAGTCTTTTCTGTTTTTGATACTCTATTTCATGTCTCATGGAATAATGTATTAAACTCATTATCGGGTTGTTCCCCGTGATATTTATCGAGACTTGTTGATTATTATTTCATCTTGATTATTCTGATATTGATTGTATTTATCTTCTGTGGATGAGATTAGTATCGTAGACCTTTATTGTTGTTTTACAGCTTAAGTACACCCTGATGGGTCTATTAAATTGGGTTTGTCCATCGGTGTATGCTGCTGGCCATTGCCATATGTCTAGTCCCTCTGTATTTTGGCACTGGGCATGACAATCTCCCTGAAGAGCGTAAACATTTGCACGACATCTGCTGGTGCTGGAGGTGGTAAAAGTTCCTCCTAAGCGACTGGGACGACCATCTACACTGGTGTAGGAGGACCCCAAAAGGCGGATGAGGCCCTCACCTGAACCAGTGAGACAACCCTCCTGAAGACAGATGAAAGCAAAAGAATCAATAAGGCACAAGATACGATATCTTCAAAGGAGGAAAGCAATATTCGGAATGAATAGCGATAGTAAAATCAATAGATTGGAATTTTTATAGTTGTGATTGAGTATTCTCTCTTATCCAAGTATCCTATATCCTATATTCTATCGCTGGCTCGCAGTAGTACAACAAAGCTGTTGCACTACCACGATATCGCACTAATTACGAAGCCTGACCAACATGGGCTACCACAAAAATGAGCCACGACCTGCACCCAGTATAAGGGCACGAGTACGTTCAGCCTACGTTGTAGAATCGGTCGTAGAACGCTGTCTAGTTCAACAATATCATATATCTTTCTCACACAATAACATATCGTAACCTGTCAATAATATTTCAGCTCCAAAAGGAGGATAAGATGACTATATATATATGATAATCAATACCCAATTACGATAAGCTAGAGGAAGATAATGGAACGATAGCAATAAAGAATAGAGAACTCAAAGTCACAACTAAAAATTGTCACACCCCAATCTCCCGCAAGCTCGAAGTCCCCGCTGAACGTGAATCACCATGTTAAAGGGCTCCCGTAGGACAATCATTCTCATCGGGACGTAATGCCGTACAAGCCTTGAGTTGCGCTCGAACAAGGCGATGTTGTCCAACATCAAAGTTATTATTGAAACGACCAAGTTACAGCGAAAGTCAAGTATTGTGTACCAAGCACACATCAGAGTATACACAGCGAAGCTCTCAATAGGGTTCAACTGAAAATGCCACAAAGGAGAATGCCACAAAGGTGATGCAACACTCTTGCTCTTCCTCTTGCCCACAAAGGTACTTACCATTCATACATTATGCCCCATATATCTAAGCAGCGCCACTACACCTGCGTACCTGAAATAATGCCCACAAACGTGGGTCAGTACACAGCCATACTGGTGAGCGGGATAACCCACTAGTCTAAACTGACACTAAGTAGAATAGTGAATGCAAACAGTTATATGATGATCTTTCTACTTGAATCCAAGATTTATTTCATGGCAAAGGTATGACAGGTTAAGGAAAACTATAAAGCAGTTTAAACATGAAAACATTCAACTCAAGCTAATATATAAGCGGATATATCCAAATCAAAAAAAAAACTAGCATGCAAATCGTCCTACTAAAACCCAAGTAACGCGTGAACCTATCGAACCATAATCCATGCCTCAATATCCATTCTCAAACCAAGCCACAATCCAAGCCTTATTAATCAAATTATCGATATACACACTCTTGCCGAGGCAAGGTGGCCACCGCCTACACGAAAAGCACAAACCAAACCAAAGCAAAGCAAAGTAAAGCAAAGCAAGCCAACTCTTATCTATATGAAGTCACTGGCCAAGCCATAATGAAATAATCAACTACAGTTCTACTCGATCCAGCGCTGAGTAGCTAGCCCGCCTGGTCGTATCGAAATGCCGGTACCGCGCCCAAGGCACATTACCATTTTTTTTCTCCATGGCCGAACGGTCCCGTTGCCCCGGAGCATATTCCGTTTGAGGAAACAAAACCCTGTGTGCAACAGATTGTCCGTAACCAATGCATACACCAAGTAGGTATGACGAGAGGATCGAGCATTCTTGCCCCACCAAACGATCCTAGCCTCATTCAACCAACTATCCATAATTATTCTCCAACTTATATCCTAAGGCACCATCTCAAGTTATCCCTATAGGCACTACGCCGCTTCGACACAATGCCCCAATTTGGTGCAACACCTCCTTTGTTCAGAAAACTTCGTGGCACAATGCCCCAATAGTGGCACAAATTTGAACCACAACTGCACGCCTTGCTTGACAAAGCGCCCAACTGATACCGGTGCACGGATGCACGCTCGTCCTCCCGAAGTGCCTCGATGTTCCAACCAAGATGATCCACTCAATATCTAACTACCTACTCAAGCTCTAATTGCCCAATGCAAAACTAACTCAAGCCATAAATCATAACCAACTAAACGACATACACTCTATGCATGCCACAGTATAGTAATTTTTAAGTTCTAGTCCAAGTGTTCAAGCCATTATGTGTATTCCATTTTTTAGGCATGAAGGAGTAGAGGAGAAGGGACAGAGCCTACTCACCGATTCTGATTTCGTTAAGTTGTCACGCCCCAGTCCCATAATATCGAGGGACCAGATATGTGGCAATGGCCAGTAGCACGCACCGATGGACAAACCCAATTTAATGGATCCATCAGGGCATACTTAAGCTGTAAAAACAAGTCTACGACAATATGGCACAACTAATCTCATCCACACAAAGTATAAAATATGATCCACAGAATAAATAAGGAATGTAAATCATCAGCTAGTCTCAACAAAGTACTTCGGGGAACAACCCAATAAATATCTAGTACAATGGTTCAACAGACCAGAATATAAAAGACTAAAATAATAAATAAATACTGAGCATGAAACCTGGATGCTCAAGAAAAGTCTTCGGCTAACACCTCGTCCTCAGATGGCGGTACAGCTCCAGGATCAGCTTCTGCTGCGGTCCCGTATACCTCGGGATAGATCTCGTCCTCCAATCCTGGGGACATAATCCGGATCCAGGTCCTCAGGGGACATAGCAAGGTACAAGAAAGCTCAAGCCAAAATAAATACAGTGCAGAAAATAAATAGAATAAATAGGGAAAGTATGTAAATATCTGTATAAAATACAAGAAAGAACATCAATAGTGCACAGGCTGAAACAACTACAAGCTCTGTGTTGGGGAGCCGGTAGCAGTGGTATCATGAGGTGGTCTAGCTCAGCGGGGGACTGAGTAGCCGGCATAACATAGTCAACCTATAGCCTGGGGGTCTCTCCAGCAATAGATGGAACAATAAGGGAATACTAAATAACCAGCTAAGTGATATGCAAGATGAGAGCAGCACTAGAACTCAGGCTGAAGCCACTACAAGCTCTGTGTCGGGGAGCCGGTAGCAGCAGTAATAATGAGTAATGGGCCAAGCTCGGGCTTCAGAGT
Organism: Iris macrosiphon; assembly: GCA_036927795.1. NCBI lineage: Eukaryota > Viridiplantae > Streptophyta > Magnoliopsida > Asparagales > Iridaceae > Iris > Iris macrosiphon. Next base: position 105,018,690 of record JAYESA010000018.1, read on the forward strand.
CTTGTGCCTCACAATAGTAGGGGTATATATATATAATCAGCATGTAGTCTGTGTGTCTCTCCCCACCCAATGTAACCACGCATGTCATGACCATAACGTCTCATGTCCATGTCAGCGGGATCATAACTAATGCACAAGTCATAATGTATCTAAGAATATAGTATCTCTGTCAAGTCCTGTATCCTATATAGAATCACCACGAATATCTCGGGAAGATACTGTCTCAAGAACAGTGTCCAGTTTCCTGGGTCAAAGTGTACTTGGTAAGACAAGTACAAGAAGATAAAGTATCACGAATATCCTTCTCTAGATGACAATACCAAACACCGCGTACGGTGTCGGCACTCGACTGATAATCGGACGCTAGGTACGTCACACGGTCCTAGGTTAAGTATGCACAACAATATAAATGAAGCAAGGAATATATATAACAAAACTGCAGAGTTTGGCAAGGTACACTTGCCTAGTGTTTGAATACCAAAAGCTATCCCTGTATCAGTGGATCCGGTGGGTACTCCTCCAAAAGCTGTAATAAACATCACCAATAGTCTCAGAAGATATCAAATAGCTAGAAACGCCTATCCTTACGTCCAATTTGGACACAGGGCCAAAAAGGGCATTTTCGGGCCAAAGTGGGGTCCACATGTGGGCCACTTAGCACCGAAAAGCGTGTCAGGGTCAAAGGTCTCCAAATTCCTCCAACTCAGTGTCTACAAGTCAGAAACGATAATACGAACCCAATAGAACTTCCAGAATTGGATTCCAATGAGCCAATCTCAAAATCGCCCGTCAAGTGGAGCCTGTGGGGCCCACGATACGCAATTTTGTCAACGTTCTCAGAATCGAACCAAACTTGGGTCACAGGACCAGCGTATTGCTGCGAGTCCGATGGTGCAAGTTTCGTCTCGATCTGACGTGTGTACACAAAGTTACAGCATATTCCAAAAAAGTCGGATACGGGGCGTTGTCCACGGATACGCACTGATTCCGGTGTGCTCGCACATCCGAATCAGCTTCTGCAAAATCCTACACGACCATATCAACGACGCGCACATATCTGTAAAGACCGCACGCGACCAAGTCATCCCGTTTGGCGGGGCGCACTCAGTTCCGGGGTGAAACAGGGCGTTGATTTTCCTGTTTTTGGATCGCGGTGTGCGATCACCACAGGACGTGATGCACCGAGCGGATTGCACGGGCACCGAGAGGGTTATACAGTCTACGCGTAGCAACTGACGGAAACTAAAACGGAGTTACGAGGTGAGAGAAATCGGTACCTGAACAGGGCTCCGTGAATATGAGTTTTCACGCGTCCGATCGTCCACTTCGTGTCCTGGTCGTGTCCTCGCGTGTCGGGTTGCTGACTTGGGGCAGCAGGGCGTCGCTGGAGAGGGTCGGTCTCATTGTCAGCGAAGTCGGCTAGGCGGCGACTGTGTAAGGTCGGCGGGAATGGTTCACGCGGCCGGAGTCTCGTCGTCAGTCGAGCGGTTTCTAGGGTTTCGGCTTCCACTGGGACGGGGCTGGGATGACTCGAGATTGTCGTCGGCCTGGCGGCAGCGGCACCGGGAATTATTCGATGACGAGGGGCTCTAGTGGCTGCTTGAGACGAGGAGCCGAGGGGCGGACGCGGTCGGTGCTCGCGGGGAAGGGGTCGAGGGCTCCGTCGGCGGGGATGGGCGAAATGCAGCGGCGGAGACTGTCGTCGAGCGAGCGGCTGGGTTGATCACAGGGGCGGCGACTGCTTCTAGGGTTTCAATTTGGCTCGCACGTCGAGGCAGGGGGGGTTTATACTGCTACAGGGAATCCGGCGGGTAAGGTTTTCCAATGGGTTTCGGGTCGGGTTTGCTTGGTTCGGTTCGGTTTTAGCAACCCAATAGCTTTTAGAGCTTAAGACGTTACTCCGGAGTCCAATAAATTCACTAAAAAATGCCATGCGTCCGGTTTTCCATGTTGCACCACAAAATCTTATTTTCATAATATTTTAACACCAATAAACTGTATAAAAAAATCCTTAACTCTCAATTATCATGGTTCATCCTCCAGAAGATTCCGAAAAATATATAAAAATTCATTATGAAAACAGGGTGTTTACAATCTTCCCTCCTTAAAAGGATTGCGTCCTCGCAATCAAAGAATAAGCTACCAAGGAAGAACTATAAAATACAAGGTTGCTTAGTTTATAACTGCCTCCTCAAACAGGTGGGGGTAACGCTGGCGCATACTATCTTCTCGTTTCCAAGTCGATTCTCCAGGGGAATGATGTTTCCATGCTACACGAACCAGTCTGATTGTCTGTCCCCGCAATGTCTTCTCACTGACGTAGAGGATGCCAACTGGTTGTTCTTCATATCTCAAGCTCGGGCCTACTGCGATCTCTGAATGATCGACTACATGACTTAGGTCGGTCACGGACCTTCGCAGCTGCGAGACGTAGAATAGGTCATGCACTCCCTCTAAGGATGGAGGTAATGCAAGACGATAGGCCACCTCACCAACGCGCTCTAGGATGTCAAATGGCCCAATATACCTTGGTCTCAACTTGCCTCTGCTTCCGAATCTGATAGTACTACGAGTGGACGAAATCCTTAAGAACACATGCTCTCCTTCTTTAAACTCCAGGGGATGTCTGTGCGTATCTGCCCAATGCTTCTGTCTGTCTTGGGCTGCTCGTAGATGATTCTGAATCTGTTTCACCTTTTCCACTGTCTGCGTTACCAATTCTGGACCCAGTATTTGACGTTCACCAACGTTACTCCAACATATAGGCGATCTGCACTTCCTTCCGTATAATGCCTCGAATGGTGCCATCTGAATGCTGGCCTGATAGTTGTTATTGTAGGAGAACTCCACTAAGTGCAAATGATCTTCCCAAGATCCTCCAAAGTCTAGCATACATGATCGTAACATATCCTCCAAGATCTGAATGGTGCGCTCCGATTGGCCATCTGTCTGTGGATGGTATGCCGTGCTGAATTTGAGTCTGGTGCCCAGACTCTCTTGCATGCTTCTCCAGAAATGAGATATAAATCTCGAATCTCGATCTGATACAATACTAACCGGCACTCCATATAATTTTATAATTTGTCGCATATACATGTCGGCTAGTGCCTCTGTGAATTGTCCAACTCTAAATAGCAAGAAGTGTGCCGATTTAGTGAGTCGATCCACGATAACCCATACTGCATCTCTTCCGCTGGGGCTCCTTGGAAATCCTGTGAAAAAATCTATCGTGATATGCTCCCATTTCCATTCTGGTATAGAAAATGGCTGTAACATACCTGCAGTCCTCTGATGCTCGGCCTTTACTTGCTGACAGACTAAATATTTGGCCACAAATCTTGCAATCTCCCTTTTTATTCCATGCCACCAGTAATATTGTTTCAAGTCTCGGTACATCTTGGTTCCTCCTGGGTGAATAGAGTACATAGAGCTATGTGCTTCCGTCATTAACTCCTGTCTCAATTCTCCATTTGGAACATACAGGCGGTTTCCAAACATCAATGTCCCGTCTTCGTGTATGCGAAGTCCTGTCTGCATGCCTGCTTCTGTCCTCTCTTTCAGTCTTCAAAATCTAGCATCGGTGGACAATGCCTCTTTAATCTTCTCCACGAGTGATGACTTAACTTTAAGATTAGCCAGCAAGCCACTCTATCCTGGTAAGACAACCTCTATCTGAAGCTCCTGCAGATCCTTCAATAACTCGGGCTGCATCGTCAAGAAATAAGTCGTAGGCTTCCTGCTGAGCGCATCTGCAATGACATTCGCCTTTCCCGGATGATACTGCAGATCAATGTCAAAATCTACCATCAATTCAAGCCAGCATCTCTGCCTCATGTTAAGCTCCTTCTGAGTATATACATACTTTAGACTTTTATGATCTGTAAAGATGTCTACTTTCTCCCCATAAAGGTAGTGTCTCCAAATCTTCAATGCGAATATAACTGCAGCTAACTCCAGATCGTGTGTTGGGTAGTTCTTCTCGTGTACCTTCAACTTTCTTGATGCATAAGCAATGACATTGCCATGTTGCATCAAAACACATCCTAATCCGCTACCTGATGCATCGCTGTAAACAACAAAACCTCCTGACCCTGAAGGAAGAGTCAAGACAGGTGCTATTGTTAATCTTCTCTTCAATTCTTCGAAGGCCTTCTGGCAGTCTTCTGTCCATATAAACTCTTGATCTTTACGTGTCAACTTCGTCATCGGTTCTGCAATCCTCGAGAAATTTTCTACAAACCTTCGGTAATATCCCGCAAGTCCGAGAAAACTTCTCACCTCTGCAACTGATGTAGGTGTAGGCCAAGTCTCTATTGCCGCAACTTTCTCTGGATCCACTGAAAGTCCTTCTCCTGAGATGATGTGTCTCAAGAAAGGCACTTTGTCCATACAAAACTCACACTTACTGAGTTTAGCATATAGCTTCTCTTGTCTCAAGGTCTCTAACACGATTATGAGATGCTCCTCGTGCTCTTCGTGGTTCTTGGAATATATGAGAATGTCGTCAATGAACACAACCACAAATTTATCCAAGAACTGATGAAAGACTCTGTTCATTAAACTCATAAACACTGCTGGCACGTTGGTTAAACCAAACGGCATCACCAAGAACTCATAATGTCCATACTTGGTCCTGAAAGCTGTCTTCGGGATGTCTTCCTTCCTTACTTTGATCTGATGATAGCCGGATCGAAGGTCAATCTTCGAGAATACCCTTGCACCACTCAATTGATCGAATAGATCATCAATGCGTGGTAAGGGATACCTGTTCTTGATGGTTACAGCATTCAGTACCCTGTAGTCAATGCATAACCGTATTGTTCCATCCTTCTTTGGCACAAATAGTATGGGTGCTCCCCAAGGTGAAATACTGGGCCGAATGAAACCCTTCTCCTGAAGATCATCTACCTGTTCCTTCAACTCCACTAACTCCTTAGGTGCTAGCTGATATACTGATGAAGTGATAGGCTCTGCTCCTGGAGTTAAGTCTATTGTGAACTCGATTTCCCGATCAGGTGGTAAACCTGGAAGATCATCAGGAAATACATCCATGAATTCTGATATGACTCTTGGGTAACCTGTCTCCCCTTCTACAAATAGTACCCTAAGAGTAGGCTGAACTCCTTGCTCTACTGCTCCTCGAAGAAACTCAAATTCTGGATATCCAGGCGGTCTAAATATAACCCGCCCAAGTCGGCAATCAAGAGTCGCATGGTACTGACTTAACCAGTCCATACCAAGCACAATATCATAGTCCGGCATAGAAAAGATCAGAAATTTAGCTCAAATTTCTCTCCCACAGACTACTACAGAAAATGATCTACAGATGTCACTAACCGGAATAATTCCACCTCCCGTAAGAATTCTCTTCATCTTCGGAAGGGGTGCGGTAGCTACTCTATGGGTGGCTACAAAGCTAGCTGCTATAAATGAATGCGATGCTCCAGAATCAAATAATGCTACAGCGGGTAATGAAGCTACTAAAATAGTACCTGCGATGACCTCGCCCGCTGTAGCCTCCTCCTCAACAGCTAATGTGAATGCCTGGCCTCGTCCCTGAGCTTGGCCTCTCTGCTGCTGAGCCTGCTGAAATAGAGCTGCCTGTGGTGCCAGGGGTGGTCTCTGCTGATTCCCTCCTGGGGCTGGTAGCCTGATGCCTCCAACTCCTGCCTGCTGTGCTCCTACTGCTGGATAAGCTGGTCGTGGTGCAGGCAAAGCTAATCTCGGTGCTCCCTCTCTGTGCTCGGTGCAGTCTCTGGTCTGATGCTGGTTGGACCCGCAAGACAGGTATAGTCCTAACTTGCATCTGCATTCTCTCTCAATGTGACCTATCTTGCCGCAGTGGTGACAAGTAGGGAGAGATATGGCCCTGTGTGCTGTCCTCTCTGGCATACTCCTCTGGGTCCGTTTTGTAGAATCCTCATGTCCTGTCCTGGATAGTGCTGAGGTGATAGGCCTCTTCAGGTTTGACTCCCTTCTAGTGACTTGCTCCATGCGTCGTGCTGTTGCGAGAACGTCGGTATAAGATGTAGGTACGACCGATCCAATCAATCTCTGGAGCTCGAACTTCAGCCCGTCAAAGAACTTCTCAGCTTTCTCTTCCTCTGTCGCAATCAAGGTTGGGGCAAAGCGACTGAGGCGAATGAATTTCGCGTTGTATTCTTCCACTGTCATATTGCCTTGGATAAGGCGGTTGAACTTGTCTCTGAGCTCTGACCGTGCTACTGCGGGAATATACATCTCTTTGAAGAGTCTGGAGAACTCTTCCCAAGTGACTCGGTCCTGCCCGAGCCTTCTCTCCCCTGCTAACCACCAGTGATGTGCATTCTCAGTTAACTGCATTCTGACTGCAGTCATCCACTTTTCTCTCGGAAGTTCAGCGGCTTCCAACTGATGGTGTATGTTTGTGAGCCATTCATGAACTTCTGTTGGCCACTCTTTACCAGAAAATGTACGAGGCTTGAGCTGACGGAAGTCGGTGATAGATCTCGTCGTCGATCGCCTCGCTGGTGGATTTGCCTGCTCCAATGCGGATACCAGGCTGGTCCTCAGATATTCTGCCTCCTGGCGATGGGCCTCTTGCTGAATCTGCTGCTGGGCTTGCATCATGGCATACATCATTTGGAACATCTGTTGCCCGTCCATGGCTTGTCCGGGCAGAAAAACTGGCATCTGGGGAGTGAACTGTGGTGGAGGTGGGATATCATCTCTCCGGAACCTTGGATTAGGCTGACCGGTTTGATCGCTCTGCGATGCTTGTCCTCCATTCCCTGGAGTCACTCCGTCTGTGTAAGTAACCACAGCGTCGTGTGGCGTATCCAAAGGAATCTCGTCTCCGTTCCTGGGATCCATTTCTCTGCAACCAAAAGATAAACTGTAAGAAGGTACCAAGGAATCAACACAGGATGCAGTTCAAGTAAAAGTTTTGAGTTTCGATATAGAGTTCAATAATAGGTTAAATAATGGATGAGATCCTACAATCTATCCTATCCTTAGGACAGGCTGGTTCAGTTCCTAAGTTGAAACCGAATAATTTAGTCGTAGACCTGCATGGGCCACCAAAAGAAACTATGTCACGCCCCAGTCCCATAATATCGAGGGACCAGATACGTGGCAATGGCCAGCAGCACGCACCGATGGACAAACCCAATTTAATGGATCCATCAGGGCATACTTAAGCTGTAAAAACAAGTCTACGACAATATGGCACAACTAATCTCATCCACACAAAGTATAAAATATGATCCACAGAATAAATAAGCAATGTAAATCATCAGCTAGTCTAAACAAAGTACTTCGGGGAACAACCCGATAAATATCTAGTACAATGGTTCAACAGTCCAGAATATAAAAGACTGAAATAATAAATAAATACTGAGCATGAAACATGGATGCTCAAGAAAAGTCTTCGGCTAACACCTCGTCCTCAGATGGTGGTACAGCTCCTGGATCAGCTCCTGCTGCGGTCCCGTATACCTCGGGATAGATCTCGTCCTCCAATCCTGGGGACATAATCCGGATCTAGGTCCTCAGGGGACATAGAAAGGTACAAGAAAGCTCAAGCCAAAATAAATACAGTGCAGAAAATAAATAGAATAAATAGGGCAAGTATGTAAACATCTGTGTGAAATGCAAGAGAGAACATCAATAGTGCACAGGCTGAAACAACTACAAGCTCTGTGTAGGGGAGCCGGTAGCAGTGGTATCATGAGGTGGTCTAGCTCAGCGGGAGACTGAGTAGCCGGCATAACATAGTCAACCTGTAGCCTGGGGGTCTCTCCAGCAATAGATGGAACAATAAGGGAATACTAAATAACCAGCTAAGTGATATGCAAGATGAGAGCAGCACTAGAACTCAGGCTGAAGCCACTACAAGCTCTATGTCGGGGAGCCGATAGCAGCAGTAATAATGAGTAATGGGCCAAGCTCGGGCTTCAGAGTCTTGTGTCTCACAATAGTAGGGGTATATATATATGATCAGCCTGTAGTCTGTGTGTTTCTCCCTACCCAATGTAACCACGTATGTCATGACCATAACGTCTCATGTCCATGTCAGCGGGATCATAAATAATGCACAAGTCATAATGTATCTAAGAATATAGTATCTCTGTCAAGTCCTGTATCCTATACAGAATTACCACGAATATCTCGGGAAGATCCTGTCTCATGAACAATGTCCAGTGTCCTGGGTCAAAGTGTACTTGGTAAGACAAGTACAAGAAGATAAAGTGTCACGAATATCCATCTCTAGATGACAATATCCAACACCGTGTACGGTGTCGTCACCCAACTGATAATTGGATGCTAGGTATGTCACACGGTCCTAGGTTAAGCATGCACAGTAATATAAATGAATCAAGGAATATATATAACAAAACTGCAGAGTTTGGCAAGGTACACTTGCCTGGTGTTTGAATACCAAAAGCTATCCCTGTATTAGTGGATCCGGTGGGTACTCCTCCAAAAGCTGTAATAAACATCACCAATAGTCTCAGAAGATGTCAAATAGCTAAAAACGCCTGTCCTTACATCCAATTTGGACACAGGAGCAAAAAGGGCATTTTCGGGCCAAAGCGGGGTCCACATGTGGGCCACTTTGCACCAAAAAGCGTGTCAGGGTCAAAGGTCTCCAAATTCCTCCAACTCAGTGTTTACAAGTCAGGAACGATGATACGAACCCAACGGAACTTCCATAATTGGATTCCGATGAGCCGATCTCAAAATCGCCCATCAAGTGGAGCCTGTGGGGCCCACGATACGCAATTTTGTCAACGTTCTCAGAATTGAACCAAACTTGGGTCACAGGACCAGCGTATTGCTACGAGTCCGATGGCGCAAGTTTCGTCTCGATCCGACGTGTGTACACAAAGTTACAGTATATTCCAGAAAAGTCGAATACGGGATATTGTCCGCAGATACGCACTGATTCCGGTGTGCTCGCATATCCGAATCAGCTTCTGCAAAATCCCACACGACCGTATCAACGACGCGCACATATCTGTGAAGACCGCACGCGACCAAGTCGTCCCGTTTGGCGGGGCGCACTCAGTTCCGTGGTGAAACAGGGCGTTGATTTTCCTGTTTTTTGATCGCGGTGTGCGATCACCACAGGACGCGATGCACCGAGCGGATTGCACGGGCACCGAGAGGGTTATACAGTCTACGCGTAGCAACTGACGAAAACTAAAACGGAGTTACGAGGTGAGAGAAATTATTACCTGAACAGGGCTCCGTGAATCTGAGTTTTCACGCGTCCGATCGTCCACTTCGTGTCCTGGTCGTGTCCTCGCGTGTCGGGTTGCTGACTTGGGGCAGCGGGGCGTCGCTGGAGAGGGTCGGTCTCGTTGTCAGTGAAGTCGGCTAGGCGGCGACTGTGTAAGGTCGGCGGGAACGGTTCACGCGACCGGAGTCTCGTCGTCGGTCGAGCGATTTCTAGGGTTTCGGCTTCCACTGGGACGGGGCTGGGACGACTCGGGATTATCGTCGGCCTGGCGGCAGCGGCACCGGGGATTGTTCGACGGCGAGGGGATCTAGTGGCTGCTCGAGACGAGGAGCCGAGGGGCGGACGCGGTAGGTGCTCGCGGGGAAGGGGTCGAGGGCTCCTTCGGCGGGGATGGGCGAAATGCAGCGGCGGAGACTGTCGTCGAGCGAGCGGCTGGGTCGATCACAAGGGCGGCGGCTGCTTTTAGGGTTTCAGTTTGGCTCGCACATCGAGGCAGGGGGGTTTATTCTGCTACAGGGAATCCGGCGGGTAAGGTTTTCCAATGGGTTTCGGGTCGGGTTTGCTTGGTTCGGTCCGGTTTTAGCAACCCAATAGCTTTTAGAGCTTAAGACGTTACTCCGAAGTCCAATAAATTCACCGAAAAATGCCATACGTCCGGTTTTCCATGTTGCACCACAAAATCTTATTTCTATAATATTTTAACACCAATAAACTGCATAAAAAAAATCCTTAACTCTCAATTATCTTGGTTCGTCCTCCAGAAGATTCCAAAAAATATATAAAAATTCATTCTGAAAACAGGGTGTTTACTTAAGTACCCTGCCTTGCCAATACGGCCAATCCCTTGAATCCGTGGTCCGATGCAAAGCACGATCTACTCAATTGGTATGACCGTGCGAGCAGGTCGTGCTCTCAAAATCATCTGACCGATTGGACTAAGAAAGACGACATTATCGCTCCAATCCAGCTAACTCAGTACTGCTCTGAACGAACACCTGATTCTATCAAACTTCGATTACGATCTGCACATAAAACCAACTCAAATTAATACTTGTTCCTAAATTCAACAAATCAAAATGTAACTAGCTATTGCCTCATTCAATCCGACTCAGCGTAATATACCGTGCGGTTGTAGGGCATTACATAATATACTACTTAGAATAAGGTTCGTCCTTGAACCATACTAGTATCCATTCCTTGTCGCATGCCGCTTGTCCAATTCATAACTCTGCTCCATACAACTCACATTCTCTTGATCATGACTCAGCATCTCGATGGTGCTGAACAATCGTACAAATTCTATATTCCCATATCCTCCTTGCAACTCAATACGAATTTATCATATCGCTTAGTTTAGATCATACACATATTTAAGGCGTCCCTGATATACATGCAATTCAGCCGAGCTTAGTGATAGAGAATTTGGATAAGTTACAAGGGTTTCTTTATGTCCGAGGCATTTATTTGCTTCACTCCCAATTGAACCAATCCTGATGTTCATTCTATAACTCATTCGCACAAGAATTATTCTCAAATACAATAATTTTCCACTAACGATCCTCCCACATGACTCAATTTAGTTCATGTTCCACATTAATCCATCAAACTATTTATGAATCCACACTAGCACCATCCAAACTCAACTTACCAAACTCTAGCATGACTCCAATCGCATAATATTCTGTAATCACTGTCTCCAAATATTATCTCATGCTCCGAACGATCATCATAACTAATACTACCCCGGCTAGGCGACTTACCCAAATATCAAACTTTGCTCTTAGATCAACTCAACCAAACACCTCTTTCTCAATCTTAATATCTCACTGGGTGAATATCTATATTGAGGTTCATATGATCCATGAAGATTTTACTGCCACGCCATAGGGATAGTGTCACCACGATTTTAACGTGTACACACTCTCTATAATTCCTATGTCGCGCATGGAATAGTTCTTCGTGCTGCTTCCAGTGCGTCCAAGCATAGGATATTACCTTTGCCTTCTGTACGAGCATGCATCTGGACTAAGTTCTGATGCATGTTGTAGATATGAGGCACATTTGTCCCTTCCAGTATTATAATAATTTGATCTGAACAAGACGCTGCTTTAACTTCACAAGCTAGTTTCATAGTCGTTAATTCATATGAATATGAATCACCACGTTGCAACTCTCCCGTAGGACAATCGTTCTCATCGGAACGTGATATCATACGAGCCTGGAGTTAAGCTCGCATAAGGCGATATTGTCCAACACCAAAGTTATCATTGAAACGACCAAGTTGCATCAAAAGTCAAGTATTGTGTACCAAGCACACATCAGAGTATACGCGACGAAGCTCTCGATAGGGTCCAATTGAAGATGCCATAAAGAAGAATGCCACAAAGGTGATGCAACACTCTTGCTCTTCCTCTTGCCCACAAAGGTACTTACCATTCATACATTATGCCCCATATATCCAAGCAGCGCCACTACACCGACGTACTTGAAATAATGCCCATAAATATGGGTCAGTACACAGCCGTACTGGTGAGGGGGTAACCCACTCGTCTAAACCGACACTAAGTAGAATGGTGAATACAAACAGTTATATGGTGATCTTTCTACTTGAATCCTAGATTCATCTCCTGGCAAAGGTATGACATGTTAAGAAAAACTGTCAAGCAGGTTAAACATGTAAACATTCAACTCAAGCCAATATACAAGCAGATATATCCAACTAAAAAAAGGAAACTAGCATGGAAACCGTTCTACTGAAACCCAATCAACGCATGAACCTATCGAACCACAATCCAAGACTCAATATCCATCCTCAAACCAAGCCATAATCCTAGCCTTATTACTCAAATCATCGATATGCACACTCTTGCCGAGGCAAGGTTGTCACGACCCGCACCCGGTTTAGGGGCACGAGAGCGTGGGTACGTCCAGCCTACGCCGCAGCATCGGCGGTAGAACGCTGTCTAGGTCAAGTACTATCTAAACAATCTCACGCTAGTATCCAACTCCATAAGGAGACGTGGATAACATAAAATAAATCTAGAAATACTCAATCACAACTACAGCACGATAGGAAAATGAAGAAATTAAAGAATACAACACAAGTCTAATGACACAATAATCATACCTGCAATCATTACTTCCAATCCCCAAGTATGTCAGAGCCAGTCTACTAAGGTCACAGTCTGGAAAAATATTTCCAGTCAGGAAGGAGCAAAGTACATCTCGAAATAGCAGTTCTATATAAATGACATAAGCTATGTAGCAGTTCTAGATGGAAACATACCAGATGCATGTATAGGTACGAGAAATGTACAATGAAAGAAATACTGGAAAATACTGTAAGTAAATGCAGGAAAAGAAGCAATATGTCAATGAGCAAGAGTTCTATGACTAAGTGTGTGAATACTAGCTTCAACATGTGATCGGCTTGGGAACTTGATCAGGCTGGTTACATGTGATTAGCTATGGTTCATATAAAGTCAGGCTAACCGTTGGTTAGCTATGGTGCATGTAGAGATCAGGCTAATCACACGTAACAGCTATGGAGCATATAAATGGTCAGGCCGCACCCGACGTGAGATGTGGGGTGAGCTATGGTGCATATAAAGTTGGGTATGATCACATATCTACACTAAAGTACTCCCCAAACCCCCGACTGGTATAGTAGATCCAATCATGGTACGCTATGGCACAGGATTCCCTAGGAAGGTAGCAAATCTCCCCGGGAATTAGTGTCTGTACATGCACAAGATATCAAGGAAACAAGTCTCGTACAAGCTACACCATGAATAAGGAATAACATCTCATGACGAGATCCGTGTATACCAATCCGTGTAACCATCGTGTCAGGATCATGGATATTTACACTAGTTACAGTGAACATAGGAGATATCATAAATTAGAAACTAATCAGAGAATGTACTCGCCTTGGGTCCTTAGCTGGTGAATATACCAAGGTCCTGTCCCAGAGTATCGTCTGGAGGAACCAACAGTCCTAAAATATATCAAATACAACATTTGCATCAGGTGCTACACTAACACATCACAAATACATGAACTCAGGGCTCTGCCAGGTATGGCACTAGTCAACTAGGGTCATCTAGTAGGGATACGTAGATAATACACATTACACTTATTAATACTTATAATATTTATACATGCACCAGTTTAAATGTATTTACAATATATATTTGATTTATACTAGTTGAACATTATATATGTATACTCATACATATGCTAAAATACATTTTAAAATATATATATATATATGTGTATTGTCAATGTTTATTATTATTATTAAAATATATACTAATACTAGTACATCACATTAAATACAAATATAATACATTAATTGTATGTACAAGATATATATATATATATATACATTTATACCAATATACATTTATTTATATTTAAATACTGAAACATACATTAATACTTAGTATACCAATAAAACGTATATAATATATATATAAATGTCTATTAGTAATTTACAAAAATACGTATTTGTGTATATACACTAATAGATGTATATACATATATACTTTTTATACCAAAATACATATTTGTATATTTATCAAAAAAATAATACATAACTAATTTACACATAATAAATAACTAATTTCATACAATAAAACAATAAAACTAATTATGTTGTATTTACCAAACTAGTTACATGAATTTACTAAGCTAATTATATGAATTTACCAGACTAGTACATATTAATAAAATCAAATTATATAAAATAACCAATTTACATATTAATATAACTAATTATATTAATATAACCAAAGTACATAAACTAATTACATTAATTAAACTAATTTTATAAAATAACTAATTATATATACTAAACTGATTAATTAATAATTTGATTAAACTAATTGATTACTAATTAACCACTGATTAATAATTAACTAAACTAATTTAATTAATTAATTAACTAACTAATCATATTAATTAATTAATTAACTAATCTCATTTAATTAACTAATACACTAAACTAATTAAATATTAATTATAACTAATTATATATTACTAACTATAGATAGAAACAGAAAGGGGAAAGAGGGAAAGGAGAGAGGGGCTTACGAGGCTTCTCCGGTCGTCGGCGCGGGGTTCGCCGGGGTCGGCGCTCGTCTCGGCGGCGGCTGTTCTCGGCGGAGTCTGGTCGAGGAGGCGGCGCTCGGCGTTCGAGGAGGCGGCTGCGTCTGGTCGAGGAGCGGCGGCGGAACTCGACGCGGCTCGACGCGGGGTGTGTCTGAATCTACGGCGGCCAGATCGAGGAGGCGGTCGGCGGGATCTCGACGACGCGGCGCTCTGTCGATCGACGGATCTGAGGAGATCCAAGGCGGATCTCCGAGCTCGACGCGGGGCGACAGGGCGGCGACGGCGGCTTCGTTCCAGCGGCAGCCACCGGCTTCAGCGGCGACGACGACGACGACGGCTCCGGGCGGCGGCTTCGAGTCTAGGGTTAGGGTCAGGTTCTGGATGTGTCGGTGTCTGGGTACGTGTCCGGGATGGACACGAGGGTTTGTTGTGGGGGACGTGTCCGGGGCTGGACACGGGGACTCGATGCACAGTGGACGTGTCCGGGTGTGGACACGGGAATCTGATGTAGTACTGTACAGAGGTGGATGTGTCCAGATGGTGTCGGACACAAAATCGATTGTAATGTTGTAACTGGACACAGAAAATGAATGGATACGGTGGGACACCCGGGGTCGGACCCGAGGCCAACACGGCTGACACGGTGATGCTGGACACACGGACACGAGCACAAAAAAAAAAATGGTGGTGGCTTTGGCTTGTGGGAATTTGTGAAGGCTAGCTAGGGTTTCTAGGGAGTTGTGATGAGGTACTTAAATAGGGAGAAAGGGTGTGGGATAAAGGGTTGCGGGTTGGCCCAATAATGAATGACCCAGAATTAATTATAAAAAGGGGCTTCTCATGTGGGAAAAATGAGGGTGTGCTGGCTAGTTAATAGGAACGACAACTTGAAAAAAATAAAAATAAAAATAAAGATTATAATTTCAGAAAATGTTTTTAGGAAAGCTAATTAATTTCCAATTAGCTACTAATTAATACATTTTGCAAAGTCCTAGAAAGCATGACATTTATTTATTTACTATCCCAATAAATAAAAATTTATTTTATTTTATGAACTAGTCCTTTAAATAACTATTTAGTTAAAACAATAATTTTATGATTCAAGCCAATAAATATTTGAAACTAGAAATATATATTATTATTTATTTATTTATTTTGTAATACATCATCATTTAGGAAAAAATGATTTTTATAAAGATTTTTAAATTACCTTCTAAAATCAAACATCGTTCAAAATCAATTAAAAATTTTCAAGGAGAAATATTTTATAAAACTTGATATTTTAAAATAAATTAAAATCTAATTATTTTGGAAATTGGAAATCGGAGGTTACAAGTCTATCCACCTTAGAAAAATTTCGTCCTCAAAATTTTAGGGATGACTAGGATAGAAAAATTTCTTGTTCATAATGATGAATATTTTCCAAACAGAAGGAAACATGAAGAAAAAGAAAATATGGTTTAAGACAGGAATAACTTGAAGGAATCATGGCTCGGCCTTGAATCCTCTAGAAAGTTTAGGTTTGGGAAGTAGACACGATCATAAAAACAGATAATTTGAATAATGCACGTTACCTTTTCAAAGTAACTAAACCAAGGAAGACCCAGTATAATGAATGATATAGACATGAAAGTTATAGTTAATTCGAAAGATACGGTCGACAATTTGATTTAAGAAACTTAAATACATCCTTCAGAATGTAATCAAGAGACATCTAATCGCCTTTCTTAATTTCTAGGAAAAATAGTCTTTACTACCATCTGAAAATAATCCTTCCTTTTTATCCTCGTTCATTTTACTTTTCTCAATCTTGTGATTCATCATTAACTAATATCTATAAAAGTTTCAAATTCCACAAACTTTATTAGATTAGATCTTAGAATTTCTGAATCAAAATTTATTACCTGTCCAAAATCCTTATCATCAAATTTGATTTTGTTTATCTTAACATCATCTATACCTCGATTATTTTCTTCAATTTCAAATGTTACTGTCATGGTCAAGATTTAATTTAAATCACAACCTCAATATACCATGATCTTTATTTCATTCCATATTTCTTTATCCGTATGTATAATGTTTCCGAATTTTGAACTAATATATTTTTTTTTTCATCCTCTGAATTTATTATCCCAATGTAAAAATTTTACTACTCAAATCCTCAATATTTTTAATTGAATTCCAGTCGTATCATAATCTCCTCAAATTTGAGTAAATAACTAAATACAAAATTTACTATCCAATCCTTTTAATTGAAATCCAATCAATGCATATTTATAAAACTTAAAAATCTGCATCCCAAAATTTAACTTTAAACACTCATCAATCATCTAACTCAAATTCAATTGACGCTTATTCCAATCTAACTCCTCATCCCAAGAATTTAATTTGACACTATTCCATTTACGATTTTATTTCCTGCTTTTTCTTTTTCTTTTTTTTTCCTCAATACTCAACGATGCGATGCTTCCAGTATCTTCAAGGCAACATTCATACTATATAAAATTTCTATCTTGCAATCAAATAGATAAAATGATAATCTCTCAAATTTCTCAAATTTTTTTTTTTTTATTTATAATCAATTCAATCATATCAAGACCTCCTTAAAATTAATAAATCCTCAAATTTTTGGCTCTGTGAATTTCTTAATTCTCCCTTTAAGTAAATGTTTGTCCTCGAATTTCAATCAACCTCGATTTTCGCAAAAACAATGATTCCATCAACTCTGTTATAACAATCCCCTAAATTCTTTATTTAAATTTTTGCTCATCCATAATTTAATCATCTTGTCCCTTTTTGTCGGTCATACCCTTGTCATAGATCCTTGCTATGGTCAAACCCAAATGATCATGGTTTAAGAAAATTCTACTTACATCCATGCAATTTAAGAAAATATATAGGTCATGTGTCTTGTCACGGTATTTCAGTCTTTGTTAAGGTGTACTACTAGCTAAGTTCTAACAAGAAAATCACGAATATAAACCACGTTACTAGGGAATCAATCAATCAAAAGACGAAAAAGAACATTAGGAAAGAAAAGAAAGAACCTGCTAACATATTACTTGCGGTATCTGCTATCAACCACTTAACTCTAGCACATTCACTAACAAATTCCTATTCATGTACACTGGTACCCATATCAACTAATCATATATTAATATTCATATCTCTTATCTACCAAAAATTAATCCTCAAAATAATCGTCAAGGTTTAACTTCCCGATCAACTTAAAATAAAATGCATATACCTCCTCAAAATCAGATACTTCACATCGAAATAAAATTTAATCACTTCTAAAATCTATGTAGCCTTAACTATGTTTATTGAATCAAATTTAAATCCTCAATATTTTAACAACATAGAATCTCAACTCCTTAAAAATTCTGAAAATTTAAAATTCATTTCCACCTTTTAATTTATAACTCCTCAATGTACATATCAGTGCTCACGGTCTCTGATACTCAAGGTGCACTCAATACCTATATTGTCTAGAACTGTGTACTAAATTTGTACTGCCCGAATCACTTGCACTATTACCTCCAATGATCAAAGTTACCATCAACTGTGTTTTCTTTCATAATTTCAATTTATGTCAACTGGTATATCATCTAATTATCATCACACCGAGTGCTTACTGTTACTAGCACCATTTTCAATAATCCTTGATATAGAATCATCGGCACTCTTGGTATTATATCACTAGCTGCATTAATGGATTATCTCATCAAGCTCATTAGACTCATGATCACCTGTATCCTCTATAACACTCATGTTTCTTTACTCTCATGGGTATGTGTATGGTTCCTCATCTCGATGGTTGTATATGTATTTCCTTCAATCCTTTAAAGCCTATTAAACTAATCCGTGATACGCTTCACAACTTCCATTACTAATCCTGATATTTCTCTACTTATGACATCTCATTAAACCCTTTATACATATACATTTCTTTACTTTTAACATTTTCGATATCAATCATCCAATTGGACATCATGCTCCATAAATCCTTAACACAATTCCCGGATACTTAATCGTTTACATAGATCACTCAATTACATAATTATGATTATCCAGGACGGGTAATTTGCTCTGATACTAACTCTGAGAACTATCACTGATACTCTATACTCTCCTTAACTCTCAGTCTCTAATGACACTACTCCTAGAATCATTGGTACAAGGTACTATACTAAGGGCTAACTCTAGATTAAAGCCTACTGCTCACATGTCCAACTAAGAAACACTTACAACTCACTAGCAACACAGTCAATACTAATACAAGACACAACAAAATTATAAGCCACTAATTATCATACTTAACAAGAAATCCTCAAGAAATAGGAGCTCAAGGACTGAATTGAGGACAGAAGGTATCTTTACTACTAGTAAAGAAAGAAGCGGTGGAACAAAGTCCTGGAATAACAGAAATAGATAAGTCTTGGGATGATATTTTAAGAACCAATTTAGGATACAACCTGATAATCATACACGTCTGTCTGAAATCATGACACTCAGAATCCTCGCCACGCCAGTAAGCATAGATGCGATAAACGATAGGTTTCGTAACTAAGGTATGCACTCCATAGTCATGTCGTCTAGAATCTTCGCCACGCCAACCGGTATGGCTGCGAAAGACTCTAAGCTTCATAACTATAGTATGTACATCCAAGTCAGGTTCCTACGTTCTCGTCACCACAGCTAATATGGCTGCGATAAATTCTAGGTTCCATAACCAAAGTAGACGTTTTACCTTCCTCACTGTCCTCATCAATATATGTCATCAGATGATACCATAAATCCTAGTCCGTAAAAATTCATCTCAATTTGAAATCAACTCAACAACGATACCAGGAATTAAAGTTAACAACTGGTCAACAAGAATCAAACTCAACAATGATACCAAGATTTTAATTTAAAAACTGCTCAACAAGAATCAAGTTCAGTAACAACAAGCGAGAGCGGGCGTAAACAAGGAAAAGTTAAATTGGAAATTTTAACAAGATTCTCAAGGGGTCGTCCCAGGAATCTCTCAAGAGTTTGTGATTGAGTATCCTCTCTCATCCTAGTATCCTATGTCCTATATTCTATAGCAGGTACGCAGTAGTACAACTAAGACGTCGCACTACCACGACATCGCACAGCTCGCGAAGTCTGACCTGCGTGGGCCACCACTAAAACGTGTCACGACCCGCACCCGGTTTAGGGGCACAAGAGCGTGGGTACGTCCAGCCTACGCCGCAGCATCGGCGGTAGAACGCTGTCTAGGTCAAGTACTATCTAAACAATCTCACGCTAGTATCCAACTCCATAAGGAGACGTGGATAACATAAAATAAATCTAGAAATACTCAATCACAACTACAGCACGATAGGAAAATGAAGAAATAAAAGAATACAACACAAGTCTAATGACACAATAATCATACCTGCAATCGTTACTTCCAATCCCCAAGTATGTCAGAGCCAGTCTACTAAGGTCACAGTCTGGAAAAATATTTCCAGTCAGGAAGGAGCAAAGTATATCTCTAAATAGCAGTTCTATATAAATAACATAAGCTATGTAGCAGTTCTAGATGGAAATATACCAGATGCATGTATAGGTACGAGAAATGTACAATGAAAGAAATACTGGAAAATACTATAAGTAAATGCAGGAAAAGAAGCAATATGTCAATGAGCAAGAGTTCTATGACTAAGTATGTGAATACTAGCTTCAACATGTGATCGGCTTGGGAACTTGATCAGGCTGGTTACATGTGATTAACTATGGTTCATATAAAGTCAGGCTAACCGTTGGTTAGCTATGGTGCATGTAGAGATCAGGCTAATCACACGTAACAGCTATGGAGCATATAAATGGTCAGGCCGCACCCGACGTGAGATGTGGGGTGAGCTATGGTGCATATAAAGTTGGGTATGATCACATATCTACACTAAAGTACTCCCCAAACTCCCGACTGGTATAGTAGATCCAATCATGGTACGCTATGGCACAGGATTCCCTAGGAAGGTAGCAAATCTCCCCGGGAATTAGTGTCTGTACATGCACAAGATATCAAGGAAACAAGTCTCGTACAAGCTACACCATGAATAAGGAATAACATCTCATGACGAGATCCGTGTATACCAATCCGTGTAACCATCGTGTCAAGATCATGGATATTTACACTAGTTACAGTGAACATAGGAAATATCATAAATTAGAAACTAATCAGAGAATGCACTCGCCTTGGGTCCTTAGCTGGTGAATATACCGAGGTCCTGTCCCAGAGTATCGTCTGGAGGAACCAACAGTCCTAAAATATATCAAATACAACATTTGCATCAGGTGCTACACTAACACATCACAAATACATGAACTCAGGGCTCTGCCAGGTATGGCACTAGTCAACTAGGGTCATCTAGTAGGGATACGTAGATAATACACATTACACTTATTAATACTTATAATATTTATACATGCACCATTTTAAATGTATTTACAATATATATTTGATTTATACTAGTTGAACATTATATATGTATACTCATTCATATGCTAAAATACATTTTAAAATATATATATATATGTGTATTGTCAATGTTTATTATTATTATTAAAATATATACTAATACTAGTACATCACATTAAATACATATACAATACATTAACTAATTTACAAAAATACGTATTTGTGTATATACACTAATAGATGTATATACATATATACTTTTTATACCAAAATACATATTTGTATATTTATCAAAAAAATAATACATAACTAATTTACACATAATAAATAACTAATTTCATACAATAAAACAATAAAACTAATTATGTTGTATTTACCAAACTAGTTACATGAATTTACTAAGCTAATTATATGAATTTACCAGACTAGTACATATTAATAAAATCAAATTATATAAAATAACCAATTTACATATTAATATAACTAATTATATTAATATAACCAAAGTACATAAACTAATTACATTAATTAAACTAATTTTATAAAATAACTAATTATATATACTAAACTGATTAATTAATAATTTGATTAAACTAATTGATTACTAATTAACCACTGATTAATAATTAACTAAACTAATTTAATTAATTAATTAACTAACTAATCATATTAATTAATTAATTAACTAATCTTATTTAATTAACTAATACACTAAACTAATTAAATATTAATTATAACTAATTATATATTACTAACTATAGATAGAAACAGAAAGGGGAAAGAGGGAAAGGAGAGAGGGGCTTACGAGGCTTCTCCGGTCGTCGGCGCGGGGTTCGCCGGGGTCGGCGCTCGTCTCGGCGGCGGCTGTTCTCGGCGGAGTCTGGTCGAGGAGGCGGCGCTCGGCGTTTGAGGAGGCGGCTGCGTCTGGTCGAGGAGCGGCGGCGGAACTCGACGCGGCTCGACGCGGGGTGTGTCTGAATCTACGACGGCCAGATCGAGGAGGCGGTCGGCGGGATCTCGACGACGCGGCGCTCTGTCGATCGACGGATCTGAGGAGATCCGAGGCGGATCTCCGAGCTCGACGCGGGGCGACAGGGCGACGACGGCGGCTTCGTTCCAGCGGCGGCCACCGGCTTCAGCGGCGACGACGACGACGACGGCTCCGGGCGGCGGCTTCGAGTCTAGGGTTAGGGTCAGGTTCTGGATGTGTCGGTGTCTGGGTACGTGTCCGGGATGGACACGAGGGTTTGTTGTGGGGGACGTGTCCGGGGCTGGACACGGGGACTCGATGCACAGTGGACGTGTCCGGGTGTGGACACGGGAATCTGATGTAGTACTGTACAGAGGTGGATGTGTCCAGATGGTGTCGGACACAAAATCGGTTGTAATGTTATAACTGGACACAGAAAATGAATGGATACGGTGGGACACCCGGGGTCGGACCCGAGGCCAACACGGCTGACACGGTGATGCTGGACACACGGACACGAGCACACAAAAAAAAATGGTGGTGGCTTTGGCTTGTGGGAATTTGTGAAGGCTAGCTAGGGTTTCTAGGGAGTTGTGATGAGGTACTTAAATAGGGAGAAAGGGTGTGGGATAAAGGGTTGCGGGTTGGCCCAATAATGAATGGCCCAGAATTAATTATAAAAAGGGACTTCTCATGTGGGAAAAATGAGGGTGTGCTGGCTAGTTAATAGGAACGGCAACTTGAAAAAAATAAAAATAAAAATAAAGATTATAATTTCAGAAAATGTTTTTAGGAAAGCTAGCTAATTTCCAATTAGCTACTAATTAATACATTTTGCAAAGTCCTAGAAAGCATGACATTTATTTATTTACTATCCCAATAAATAAAAATTTATTTTATTTTATGAACTAGTCCTTTAAATAACTATTTAGTTAAAACAATAATTTTATGATTCAAGCCAATAAATATTTGAAACTAGAAATATATATTATTATTTATTTATTTATTTTGTAATACATCGTCATTTAGGAAAAAATGATTTTTATAAAGATTTTTAAATTACCTTCTAAAATCAAACATCGTTCAAAATCAATTAAAAATTTTCAAGGAGAAATATTTTATAAAACTTGATATTTTAAAATAAATTAAAATCTAATTATTTTGGAAATTGGAAATCGGAGGTTACAAAGGTGGCCGTCGCCTACACGAAAAGCACAAACCAAAGCAAAAGAAAACCAACTATTATCTATATGAAGTTACTGGCCATGCCATAAAGGACTGGTCAACAGCAGTTCAACTTGTTCCAGCACTGAGTAGCTAGCCCACCTGGTTTCATCAAACTGCCGGCACCGCACCAAAGGCACGTTACTATTTGCTTCCTCCATGGCCGAACGGTTCCGGTGCCCCAGAGTATATTCCGTTCAAGAAAATAAAACCCTGTGTGCAACAGGTTGTCCGTGACCAATGCAAACACTAAGTAGGTATGACGAGAGAATTGAGCATTCTCGTCCCACCAAATGATCCTAGACTCATCCAACCTACTATCCATAACCATTCTCCAAATTATATCCCAAGTCACCATCTCAAATTATCCCCATAGGCACTATGCCGCTTTGACACAATACTCCAATTTGGTGCAATACCTCACTCTCTCAGAAAACTCCGTGGCATAATGCCCCAACAACAACAATATATATATCAAAATGTGACATGCTCAAAGTCCCGTGTCGGAGGAAAAACCCCCAAATCAACACATATTACCAAATTATTGGGATACGACCTACACGTACCCAATTGTGGACACGATACTAGCTCTAAACACACAAGCACATGCCAAATTGATCTATAGTAATAATTGACACACAATAATTGTCAATCTCTGTATTCTTCCAAAATTGACACAAAAAATACCAGAACTTTCTCAATAGGCCTCCTATGAACACAAAACTAAATCCTATGTGAGCCTATGCATATGGGTTGATTTTTCATGGTTAAATCTCAGATTTAGAACCAAATTTATGGGAAAAAACTGAATTATACCTATTGATTTACGTATCCAGAGATACGGTATCCTAGTATCTTAAGATATGGTTTTGTGACCTAGACTTTAGTATGTGAACCAATATTTTGTGTAGAGTTATGCAACCTAGAAATAGGTAATTGACTATAATTGACCATAGTTTGACTATAGTTAACCATAGTTGACTTAGAGTTGACCTAGTTTGACTTTTGCCTAGTTTAATATATTTTTTTCCTGGAACCTTGTATTGATGTTGTATTCCATATCTAGGTCTTCGAGGCACCGTATCAGACATCTGTGAGACTATTCTTTGGACTTCAAGCGAGTATATTTTTTGATAGTTTCTCATTTATGATATCCTCTATGTTGATTGTATCTAGTATAGATATCCATGTTCTCTTGATACTATGGTTACACGGGTTGGTATATTCGGATCTCGTCATGAGATGTTATTCCTTGGTATATGGTGTATATGGTGCAAGTATTATTTTATTAGTTATCTTGTACATGTACAGACACTAATTCTCGGGAAGAGTCACTATCTTCTTGGGGAATCTCGTGCCATAGCATACCTTGGTTGGATCTATTATACTAGTTGAGGGTGGGGAGTACTTTAGTGTAGATATGTGATCATACCCCTATTGTATCAAGTACTGTTATTGAATAGTATTAATCATACACCGCACTTATGATTAGCCAGGCCATATATATTGTATCATGTTCCCAAGCTGATCATATATCACTAATAGAATAAGCAGGTTTGGCGACATTTTTTAGCGACGATAAAGAAAACGTTGCTAAATTAGCGACTCCATTTAAAACCGTCGCTAGACGTCGCTAATTGGCGACATTTAGCGACTTTTATTCAGTTTTTAAAAGATTAGTTGTTATAAGTTCAATTTAGGTCGCTAAACGTCGCTAAAATATTTTATTTAGCGACGTTTAGCAACGTATTTAGCGACGTATGTCTTTTGGCCAGTTAGCGACGTCATTAGCGATGTGTTAGACGTCGCTAACTTAGCGACGTCATTAGTGACGTTGATAACTTAGCAACGTCATTAGTGACGTCAGTAAAACGTCGCTAAATTTGTTTCATTTAGGGAACCTTCCCCCTAATTCTTTCGATCTCTCCCTCTCCCTCTCCCAAATTAGAAACCCGCGGCGTCCCCTCCTCCCTCCCGGTGACCTCCCTCCCAGCAACCCCCCTCCGGCCGTGTCCTCCCCCCTCCTCCTCCTCCTCCTCCTCCTCCTCCTACTCCTCTAGGTAAACCCATACTCTCTCTCTCTGTCATGCCCTAGTCCCAAAATATAAGGAACCAGGCCACGTGGCATTGGCCAGTTGACACGTCACTAAGGGTTTACCCAATTTAATGGACCCAAAGGAACGTGCTACGCTGTCCTAAAATACTACAAGTCTAATACAGGTAAAGTCTAATCTCATCCACAAAAATATCAAAAAATAAGGGAATAAGTGCTGAATATATATAATGCTAAGTCTGAAAATGTTATACCTCAGATAATGTCAGGTGGGAACAAACCCACTACAAAATATAATGAAAGTACTGAAATAAGATAGACTAGAGTATCGTCTATCAATGTAGGTATCTCCAGCTCCAAATGTACTAAGAATCAGGCAGACTCTGATGGCACCTCTTCTAACTCCTCCTCAGTGGCATACCTGGTCTCCTGTCTAGGTCCATACACCGTGGGGTAGAAGGCCTCATCTAAATTTGGAAGGGAACCAGGTCCTCAGTGGGACATAACAAGATACATAAAACATATGCCATGTATAAATACTGAATAAAGTAAATAAAGGTATGCTAGCCATCTAAGTGAATGCAAAGTAAAGACCTTGTAGTACGTATAGAAAAGTATAGGCTAGACATATGCTGACTTAATTCACCAATCGTGGTAACTGGCTAGTATATGTGTCATATGCCCCCAGACACATGGGTAGCTCTACAATCAACCATCTCCGAGGAGCATGGTACGAAGGTATAACGACAAGGAGGGGGGTGTCCCATACGTCTACTAGTTGTCTTCCCCGCCCAATGTAACTAATGCCAAGTCATAACTTTCCTGAGTTTTCCTGAATTCGTGCTAAGCCGTGATGCACGTCACACGCACCGGTAGCTAATCGAGTACGTAAACTCGCATCCTAATATGTATTGCAACCTTGTTGCGTGTACCCGTGTCAGGGTCTAGGAGGATATTAAGATACCCTCACAGTTGTTGGAAAGTTTGCTAGAGTCTAAGTTAGTTACACTACGTGTAAACGCACTTGTTGACGGTACCCGAGGCAATCTCAGATACAACATTTATATGTAAGTCTACTGAAAATAACATACAACAGTTTAAATGAATTATACAGTAAAACTTGGCAAGGTATACTTGCCTATGTCCTGAGTGTGTTGAAAACCTGTTCTCGCAGTCAAGTCTGAGGGGTCCTGTGATTGGGGGTCACTGACTGCGCTGAAGATGTACTCTGTTCAAGATGTATAGGGTTCGTGAATTTAATATTTGAATGATGCGTATATTTAAATACCATAGTATAACTATATATAATAATACATAATTAATATATATAGTGTATATTAAGATCATATAAAATATAAATATTGTATTTATATACTTTAATATAAATATATACATATATATAAGTATATGTAATATATATATAATATTGCAAGGAAAAATAATACAATATATGATATTTTATATACTTAACAATATATATATTTATATATATAGTGATATATATATAATATAGCTAAAAATAAGGGCATATATATATAAATGTACATATATACATATATAGCTTATATATATGATATATATATATATATATATATTTACATGTAATATTACATATATAATATAATTATATATATATACATAAAAATAAGAATGCTTACTTACATATATAATACATATATATATATATATATATATATATATATATATATATATATACATATATAGAATATATATAAATAAATAATATATATACATTTAATATAATGCAATATATATAAATATATATATTATACATATATTTCTAAAATAAAATGCATATAGTATACTTATATAATAATATATATAATAATCACTCATATATATATATATATATATATATATATATATACATATATATATACTATATATATTTATATAAAAGGAAAAATAAAAATACAACTTATATATATATTAATAATATATATATTAAGTGTATGTACAGAAATATAATATACATATATATAATATATATTACTATATATATTTTTTAGTATATATAAATATATTTATATATACATATACATATAAAAATAAAAATAAAAATAGAAATAAAATAAAAATGCATATATATATATATATATATATATATATATATATATATATATATATATATATATAATATACTGTATATATTATATATATATATGTACATAAAATTATAATATAATTATATGATATATATAATTATATTTGTATAATATAATATACATATATATATATATATATATATATATATATATATATATATATATATATATATATATATATATATATATATATATATATATATATATATATAAAGAAAAAGAAAAATACATATATATATACATATTATATTATCATAGTATAGTAATACTGTTCATATATACTGTATATATATTATAATATATATAAAAATTAATATATAAAAACATATTTATATATAATAATATATATATAAATATACATATATAAATACATATATAGATATATACGTATTTACGTATTTATATAGTATTATACCTGACAGGTCAGCGGGGAGGGCCCACGGGCTCGTCCCCGGCGGGAGGACGGTGTAAAATCCCCTTCCTAGAAAATCGTATATACCTTTTTATTTATTTATTATTAATTAAAATTTGTAGTAATTATAGCTAAATTGGAGAAATAGATTTTTAATAATTTTTATGTTAGGTGTTCGGGCACTTAGATGACTTGTGGGACCATCAAGAATTTTTCGGATTTTATTCCATGTAGGAGACCCCTTGAGCAGTTGCTAGCCTAACGATGTGCATTACTCTAATCTAGAATTTTTCTATGAGTATATATAATTTATATATATACAAATATATATATAAGTATATATTAATAGGGAAAGGTAAAAGAATTATTAGATAAGAATCTATTAATATATTAATAATAATAATATAATAATAACAACTACTAACTATGTTACCATTCTTTAAGCAACTTACTTTTGCTTTAGTATCCATCCAGCAGCAACTAATTGGCTACCCGCCCCCTTTGGCATTAACAACCACAGTACTTGCAATTGAACCCCCATTAATAACTTCACCCTTCAGCGGCTAACGCAAGACCCGACTCTTACAACCCGATCCTTCCCCCTCTCTCTCCTAAATATAATATATATATATATATATATATGTTAGCTCTCCAAAGCCTTAACCTTTTTCCAGACCTCCTCTTCCCATCTAAGAGCCGTCACCGCAGCCAGAGAAGCCCCGCCAAGCCATCCAACCATCCCGTCGACGCCGACATCGCGCCCTGCAGATTCCCACTCGAGGCACCTTCGCTCCGGCGTGATTTTTCGTCGACTCGCTCATCCAAACGCTGTTCCGTTTTCATAGATATGATCTTTCCTCAACCCTCTTCAATATTTGTTTTATAGTCAACCTCGGAAAACGTGTGCCCCTAGGTGCAAAATATAACCCAAGTCAGCGCGAGCAGACAGAATTCTGCAATCGCAGAATTCTAAAATGACCACCCATATTGCCGAGTTCGTATCTCCCACCACAGAGATCCGAATTCGGTGATTCTTTTTGATACCTGTAGATTACATGACCTAGTTTATTTTCTGTATAATAACTTTGTGCTATTAGTCGCTGTGGAGATAATTATATTCGTCACAAAACTGCGCGCACCCACTTTTTCCGGTTTTCTAAAAGTTGGAGATCGGAGCGCGCCCCGCCAAACGGGACCGCCCCGTCATGTGCCAAGTGTACCGAATGGTGCATGCAGCATAATCGGACACATGAAAATTCGTGGGGACTGATTCGGACGCGTGTGCGCGCCGGAATCAGACCGTATCCGCGGACAAATTTCGTGTCGCCACTTTTGTGAAACTCGCACGTATTTTGTGCACGCTTGTCAGAATACGACGAAACTTGCACCACTAGACTCGTGGTAATGCGCTGGTCCTGTGACCCAAGTTTCATGCATTTCTGAGACGGTTGACCAGATTGCCAATTGGCGGGCCCCACAATTGACTTTTTGGACCAAATTTTGTTCGGCTCATCGGAATCCAAATTTGGACATATCGTTGAGTTCGTATTGACATCTAGAGTTATTTGACCCATAGTTTGTCCCATTTAGAGATTGTTACCTTTGGCGCACTTTTCGGTGCAAAGTGGGCCACTTGTGGACCCCACTTTTACCCAAAATTACCGTTTTGCCCCTGTGTCCAAATTGGACGAAAGGGATATGCTTTTTAGCTATTTTGCTCATTCCGGAAACGTTGGTGATATTTATTTCAGCATCCGGAGACATTTATTCTGTGGCCATAGCTTCTGGTCCTGTGTATTGGACATCTGGACGTGACATTTTGCAGCTTCTTGCCAGGCAAGTATACCTTGCCATTGTACTGTTATTTATATTCCATATGTTGCATGCATCTTTATTTTCTGTCTTTAGTTTATATATTTTAATTGTTATATAAAATGCTCGCGACGGTGACGTCGCGATATGTTTTTATTTATGTATTTGCATTGACCTTGTTCATGAGACTACCCCATTATCATGTAGCACCATTAGGTTCATTGGCCGTGACACAGTGGTTACACGAGTGTGAGTTTCATATAGATCATGGACTGCATGACAGGTCTGGCCTCCTGTACGTATGGACGTACGTTAGGAATAACTGCTGTTAGAAATATTGCATGCTAGTAGACTTGGCAGTTATTAGAGGTCCAGGGACATAGCTTATTGTAGTATGGTGGTTCCATCCTTGTCCTTGTTTGGTTGCAGGATTGGGCTAGGGTACTAAGAATAGGCTATGGACCAAATCGTGTCATGGATGTGACATGCTTAGAGCATGGGGTAGGAAGAACAACAAGTACCGCATTTGAGCTCCTTTACACTTTTTCTGTGAAGCCCGGATTCTCCGCTGGAGATACGGGTGATGATGACCCCTATATATTATGTACTATAAGGCGGGCCACCGGCGTTCAAAAGACGACGTGCCTTTTAGGCCCCTGGCTCTTCAAAAGAGAACCATGCCAAATCCCAGTTTTCAGCCAGATTGCTCACTTGTGGGGAAAGGTGTTCTTAACTGCATTCACATAGATGGTTAGGCGACCCCAATGGATGTTTATTTTTAGTACTTTATTGGCATGTGTTTAAGTATACTTGTTATGTCCCTCTGAGGACCTGGTCCGCTGCCAGGTGTACCTGTTCTTGAGTATTTGCAGGAGCGCAGATTTGGAAGGAATAGATGCTTCATGGATGTCTTCTCTTCGAGCCGTGATTGGTAGCTGGTACTTATTGTTTGAGTGAGTTGTACTGATATTGTATTTACTTTTCTCATTCGAGTTGGTAGTGGATTTGTTTCCATCCAACTATCATCTTTAGATACTTCTTGTTGAGATCTAGTTTCATAGACATTGGTTATTTTATTTCTATATGATTTTGGTGGATAAGATTTAGATTATACCCTGAGACTTGTATTACATTTTATACCACTTGTGGATTTTATATTCATATTACAGCGTACGTATGGATTTGGTTTCCATATATTGGAGTTGCCATATCCATGCGGCTGGCATGCTTACGTGTCCTAAGTCCTACGTATTTTTGGGACTGGGCGTGACAAACGGCGACAGAGCGGTCGGCGGCTGGCCGGAGGGACGGTCACAGCAGCAGTGGCTGCTAGCAGTAACAGCAGCAGCGGCAGCTTGCAGCGGTTGCAGCGCCACAGGCGGTGGCGGGGGCTGCGGTGCAGGCGGTTGGGTCGGCGGAGGGGGCGTCGGCGAAGAGTCCGGTGGTGGTAGCGGAGGTCAGGGGTGGCGGTGGTGGTGGTTGGAGGTGGTCGGGATGGGGGAGGCGTTGCTGGTGCGGGTGAGGGTGGAGGCGCTGCGGGGGAGATGGCGGCCGGGGTGGTGGTCGTGGGGCGGTAGGATGGTGGTGGTCCGGTAGAGGGCGTCGAGGCGGAGCAGTTGGGGGTGGTGGCGGTGGTCCACGGTGGCGGTAGGTGATGGCTAGGGTGGTTCGGGTGGTGGAGAGTGGTGTTGGTGGAGGTGGAAAGTCGGGTCTTTGGGGGCTGTAGGCGGCGCCGCGGGTGGCCAGGGCGGATCTGCGGTGGTCCGACATGGAGCTGGGGAAGGGGCGAAACGTTCGGCCGGGGTCCGGTGGTTGGTGGTGGCCGGAGGGAGGTGGTGTGGAGTTTCGGGAGAGAGGGGGCTGGGGTATATATAGGGTTTAGGGGTTTAGGTTATTTTGTAATTAGGGTTTTGTTTAGGGGTATTTTAGGGATTTTATATTTAAAATATCTTAGATATTTTATCCTGATATTTTGTAGATATTTTATGGTGGACCCCATTGCCAAATGGACGGTGTACGTTCACCGGCCAATAGGAGGGTGACACCTCACACTGGAAATTTGCAAAAAAACTCCTGTAATTTTATAAATTGCATAAAGGTCCTATAATTTGGGAAATTGCGTAATTTCGTACTTTGTTTGGGAAAACATCATATTCCTAAAAATGCTAAAATTCACAGAACTGTAGAAAAAAGCTGTGGGAGGGCCTTGAGTGGGTGGGGGTGAGCCTGGGTAGGGACTGGGCTTGGTTTTTAGGTGATACGGATCACCGTATTAATTAATTAATAATTACTGTGCACGGTGTTTACTAATTATTTAGAGGCAGGTAGGGTCATAATTTTATTTCGGTGTCAATATACTAAATATAGTATATTCAAAGTAGAATATTATCGTATTTTTGTTTGGGCAAAACAGGTGCCAGTTGGGCCACTAATGTCTGTTGGAACAGAGATGGGTATTGGCATAGAAATTAAATAAAAAATAAATACGGACGTTTGTAACGGTATTTGTGCGACTAAAACTATACTCATGGCAGCATATCTGGGAGTTACACAAAGTGCAGGATAGTAGACTGGCATGTCTAATAGGGGTATGTGAACTTTGTTTGGGAATAACAGTCAGTGTAATGCTCTAATTAATTGTGTGATGGACATGTGCATAAATCAATAGGATATGTAAGCAAAATAAATTAAAATATAGCAATAAATCCTAAATTGCTAAAAATGATTTTAAAATATTGAAATCTGGTCGAGGGAGTTTACACTCTCTCTTTCTCTCTCACAGGACACACATGGCACTGACACTGACACGACACACACACGTTAGAGACACTGACACAGACATGACACACACTGACACAACACACACACGTGACCTAGGGTTAAAGTTAGGGTTAGGGTTTTTGACCTTGGGTTAGGGTTAGGGTTTTTGACCTTGGGTTAGGGTTTTTGACCTCGGGTTAGGGTTAGTTTACTTAGCACCTGTAAATCGGTACGTGGTATTCAGTTGCAAATTAGCCCACAAACCAACACTCTAAAATACACAAATCAGGTTATCAGGATTAGGTTGATATAAGCTAGCTCATCGGGTCTGTGTAACAACTCAATTGTGTTTGGGTTTTTATGGGAAGTTGACAAGTACCTGATGCCACTCATAAATGAACTGATAATATATATATTCGTTCAAATAGTATGAAATTTGTTTCATACTTGTACCTTCAAAAGAAGATACCAAGACTAAGGCTAGTAAAGTAGAAGAGAACTTTTCATGGTTGTTAACAGGGCATTTTTTTATGGCAACTTGGAAAAAAACCAACTGTTTATGCTCCAGTCGTCCGAAGCGAGAACAAATGTTCTCCCCAGTAATTATTCCTACAAAATTACAACCTTTAATGAAGCAATTCAAGGAGGTATTACTATTATCTGAGGAGGTATTACTATTACCTGTGTTTTTGACCTGGGGTTAGGGTTAGGGTTTTATGTACTTATTCTCAGTGGTGCAGTGTCTACAACCAGTAAATCGATATTAATAAAAGAGCATTTGTATTATTTTGCAAAATATTAATAAAAGAGATTATTTTCATATGTTATGATGTGATTTAATTTGTCTGCTTACTTCCGTTACGATAACCTTGTTTTGAGATCAATTATTAATTGTGCATATCCATGCCTTGTATAAGTGCAATTCAGATTAGTACGACATCACGTCCAGTAACGACTTTTTGGTTCTGCGGAACCAGGACGTGACACTACCCCTAGTCCTAGTAGGTCCTTTGACTAATATTATATTAGCTCCTTACTGGTGCATATATTCGTTTATACCGCATATGTCCAAACCATCTAAGATGATTTTCTCTCATCTTTTCTTCTATTGGTGTCAAATTCAACTTCCCACAAATACATTCATTTTTTATCTATTATTCATGGAGTTACCAATCATACACCTTAGCATTCTCGTTTTTGTCACACTAATTTTTTGGACATATTCTTTTAATTGTCCAATACTCCTATCCATATATCCATAAAACATAACTAATCTTATAGTTGTCCTTTATGGTATTTTTTTTTCAATTTTAATGTATCTTGCAATAACAAAGAATTGTATAAGTATTCTTCCATTTCGACCACTTATTTTAATTCTATAGACAACAACCTTCCCAATCTCTTCATGAATATTAATACTAAATATGAAAAAATATCGTTCTTTGGTATCTTTGTCCATTAATGTGTGCTTATTCATTTTTGGTATCTTTTGTCCATCAATATGTACTCAGTTCCATTTTAAACCATTGATGTTGAACTTAATACTAATTTGTTGTAATAAAGGTATCCTTTGTATATATTTTTGTCGTTATTACTTTTAGTTTAGTCCCATATCAGTAAACTTTGTTTGCAATATCATATTTCTTTTTTGGAAGGTGGAGTGGCAGGTTACACCTGAGTATAAAAAAGATAATTATCGGTACCAAAACCTATCTGTACAGTGAAGGGATGTGCACATGACTGCAATAGATGCAGAGTTTAGTAGCATGGTTAGGCAAGATGTCTGTGATGTGTGCTGAGTACACACAGATTAGTGAAACAACTCGAGTTTGTGTGTATGCAATAAATGTGGCATTGGTATCAAACCTTAGTGCAACCATAGAGGGTAGACTGGAACTAAGATGTTATAGGATTGGATATTGGAGTAAGAGGGTATTAATAAAGGCCATTGAAAGGGGCATTTCTGGGTGTAGGTTCAGTTCAATGGGTATTGCCGTAGCTAAAGGAGCTTGTGAGTGTTCAGTTGTGAGTGAAGTATGTAGTGGGGTAATGTGAGTTGGTAATATTGTGTGGGGATTGAGTATGGGCAAAGTTGAGGTGATAGGAATTGACTAAAGGTTGGTATTACTTGGGGTAACACCTTGGTAATGTGAGAGTATTGGATGTGTCACTGGGTATTTGGTATTAGCTAACAAGGGTTAAGGGTGTAGATACTTGAGTATTATAAGGAATTAGTTAATGATAGTAGTGTTCCATTTGACACTTAGTTACGACATCCTAGTATGAAAAATATCGTTCTTTGGTATCTTTGTCCATTAATGTGTGCTTCTTCATTTTTGGTATCTTTTGTCCATCAATATGTACTCAGTTCCATTTTGAACCATTGATGTTGAACTTAATACTAATTTGTTGTAATAAAGGTATCCTTTGTATATATTTTTGTCTTTATTACTTTTAGTTTAGTCCCATATCAGTAAAATTCATTTGCAATATCATGTTTCTTTTTTGAACTAACTCTTTTATCCTTAGTTTGCAGTATCCGTCGATACCAATCCAATACGGTCGATACCTATACAGTTTGACATATTCCGATCTGATATTGACCGATACCCAAGACTGATCAATTATATTCTTTGTTTTTATCTATCTTACCAGATGCCACCCATGACTCGAGCACGTGCACGTCACTTGAGAGAGACACCTCCTACTGTTAAGGAGGAAGTGATGCCTCCTACTGTTAAGGAGGAAGAGATACCACCGGCTGTATCTCAGACGGGAAGTTCCAGTCACCCAGCACCTATACCGGAGATTAATCACATAGACACTGTTTATGCGCAGTATTTGAGGGACTGGTATGTGCCCCAGCGTATTGGATATCCTCGAGATTGATACTGTGATGTTTCATATACTTTTATTATCGTTATTGTGTGATTGTGATACTTATATATTATGCATTTTGTGTGACTATGATACTTATATATTATGCATTTTGTGTGACTGTGATACTTTTATTTTGTGTGTATTGTGTGACTGCGATACTTAAAAATTACCGGTGTTGAGTGTTCCACCGAAGGGGTCGGCGAACCCAGAGAATTCAACGGACGATTGCTCCGGGTCTATTTTTAATTAGAAATTCATAAATTACAAGAGATTGGTAATATGATACTTAAAAATTACCGGTGTTGAGTGTTCCACCGAAGGGGTCGGCGAACCCAGAGAATTAAACAGAGGGTTGCTCCGGGTCTATTTTTAATTAGAAATTCATAAATTGCAGGAAATTGTATGGGTAATTTTTAACATTTTTTTTATTTTTCAATGAAAATTTAGCGACGTTTAGCGACGCTACTATACGTCGCTGAATACGTCGCTAAATACGTCGCTGATTACGTCGTTGAATAAGTCGCTAGTTAGCGACGTTTAGTGACATTTTTATACGTTGCTAATTTACAGACGTTGCATCGCTAAACATCGCTAATTTTGCGATATATTTTAAGTCGCTAAAAATATCGGTATAGCGACGTTTAGCGACATTTTTCCTTTCAGCGACATGCTGAGTTCCGACTTCTGTAAATTATCGCTAATTACATCGCTAAATGTGACTAGCGACATTTTTTTATCATTTAGCGATATTTTTTATGTCGCTAATTTGACTTTTTCTGGTAGTGTATTAAAGTTAGTACTCACACACTTAGTCATTAGTATTTTGTTCATTGGCATATTATTCATTATTGTATTCATTCCAATATTTTTTTATTGTATTTATCTCTCGTATCTATTGTGTATCTTGTATATTCACATCTATTTACTGTTACGTAGTTTTTATCATTGATTAGAACTGCTATTAGAGATATAATCTGCTCCTTTCCTGATTGGATATATTTTTTCTAGATGACACTAAGGAGTGGTATCCTACACATTATGGACCTTAGGATATTATGGGCTTAGAGTCTGAGACCCTGGCTCAGGAGGGACTTATCCTAACTGAGACAATTGACTCAGGTTTAGTAGTTTCTTAGTATTCTTTTGTACTGGATTTATCTCCAGCTTATTTGTTAGTATTCTTTCAGACTCATTGATGTATTATTTTAGACTCATGAGTTATATGTGACTATTTCTATTCTTTTATCTAATTCGTGGTCAATTCTATCTTAGTTCTGTGATTGAGTATATTGTTATTGTTGGTGGCTCATTATATTGTTAGATAGATTATCCAGACAGCGTTCCACCACCAATTATGCGGCGTAGGCTGGGCGTTGTTTCCAACTTGCATCCTTATATCGGGTGCAGATCTTAACACGTTTTTAGTGGTGGCACAGTAGGGGAGAGCTGTTTCTGAGAGGTCTGCGATATCCCGATGTCCTACACCAGTCACTTCTCTGGTGATTTGAGTGTCAGCTGCTTTCAGAGGTCCACCACCTACTCAGAGGACTGTACCAGCTGTATTTGAGGGGCTTTCACCTCTACCTCCTGTGCCAGCAGAGGTGACATAGATGTTTACACTATTTTATGAGATGCTCGAGGCATAGAGGGCTCAGTCAGAGGCACATCAAAGGCAGACCGACGTTCTACGGCAGGGCATCGAGAGTGCTCATCAGCTTGCTCGTGCCGTAGTCGAGAGAGGAGTTCTGGTCCAGCAGCAAGTTGCTCCTCAGGTTGTTCAGCTTAGGCCAGACAACATTCAGGACTTCAAGAAGCTGGAGCCTAGGGTCTTCAAGGGGACGAAGGGTATCGTCTATGCTGATGATTGGCTCGAGGATATTGAGCGTCTTATGAGGGTGTCCCATCTTTCTGAGGATCTGAAGGTTGAGGCGGTAGGACTTCAACTGTTCGACGTCGCTCGTACTTGGTTTAGGAATAAGCCGATTATGGTTGACGCATGACAGTCTTGGGAGGTATTCAAGGACCTCTTCAAGAAGAAGTTTTTCGCTCGGGCAGACAGGCTAGACTTGAGTAGGCAGTTCGAGAGTCTCATTCAGGGGAGCATGTCTGTGGAGGAGTACGCTGCGGAGTTCGGCAGGTTGAGTCAATTTACAGAGTATTTGGTGAGAGAGCCAGAGGTTCGGGCTATTCATTTCTTTGAGGGTCTAAACTGAGAAGGGAAGATCTTCATTCCGTCTTTTTATGAGACATACTCGGAGATACTTGCGGAGCCACGCAAGGTTGAGCGGGAGTTGGGTTTGAAGCCCAAGAGAGACCGTAATTCTTTTCTGGTGGCCAACGACAATGCAGTATCTGCTAAACGTCCTCATTTCCAATCCAAAATTTCCAGCAGCCACTGCAGAACTAGACTCTAGCTAAGGTGCCTTTTTACTAGGAAGCACAGCAGCAGAGACAGTTAAAGCAAGCTTCATGCCACTACTGCAAGAAACTCGGTCATATCTAGAAATTTTGTAGGAGGAGTCTAGGAGTTTGTTTGTATTATGGTACTGAAGGGCATCAGCCGAGAGAGTGTCCTCGTCGTGCAGTTCAGGAAGCAGCTTCAGCTCCGAGGGCACAGACAACACCACCTGCAGTACAGCCAAGGGGACCGCTTCTGACACAGCAGCATCGTTATGTACAGCATCAACAGCGGGGAGGTGCACGTCAAGGACGAGCGTTTGCTATGACCGTCAAGGAGGACGAATCTACCGGTGATGTCATCACAGGTTCTATTCTTCTTGATTCCATTCCAGCTTTAGCTTTGTTTAATAGTGGTGCTTTTTATAGTTTTGTATCTGTTTTTTTTGCTCTGAAGCATGGTTTGGTAGCTGAGTCTTTGCTTAGAACTTGCAAGATCATGACCGGGGGAGGCATTATCCTGGTTAATGATATTTACAAGGATCGAAGAGTTACTCTAGGAGGCCGGGAGTTGAGTGCGTGTCTACTTGTAATGCCACTTTCGAACTACGACATTATACCGGGATGAATTGGTTGAGTAGGCACCGTGTTAGCATAGATTGTAGAGGAGGCAGAGTTTTGTTTGGTCAGCCAGGAGAGCCAGAGTTTAAGTTTGCTAGAGGAGCTGCAGAGCAGGGAGAAGTCATTATTTGTGGAGCTATGGTGGAAGACAAAGAATTGTCGCATCCATTGATAGCAGAGTTCTTGGATGTGTTTTCTGAGGAATTGCCAGGATTGCCGCCAGATCGAGATATTGAATTCTCTATAGACTTGGTGCCAGGTGCAGAACCAATTTTGTAGCATGTCTATAGAGTAAATAATAGCGAGCTGGTCAAGCTGAAGAAGCAGGTGTACCAATTGCCGGTTAAGGGGTTTATCAGATTGAGTTCTTCACTATGGGGAGCCCTAATATTGTTTGTACCAAAGAAGGATGGATCGGTGCGCATGTGTATTGATTACAGGGCATTGAATAATCTCACTATCAAGAATAAGTATCCTTTGTCACGGATTGATGATCTGTTCGATTAGTTGAGTGGTGCCAAGGTGATTTCTAAGATAGATTTGAGATCAGGCTACCATCAGGTGAAGGTAAAGCCGATAGACATACCGAAGAATGCTTTTAGAACTCGGTATGGTCAGTACGGGTTTATGGTGATGCCGTTTGGGTTGACTAATACACCAGCGGTATTTATCAAATTAATGAACAAGGTGTTCCATTAGTATCTTGTCAAGTTTGTGGTGGTGTTCATCGATGACATACTCATATACTCGAAGACACTAGAGGAGCATGAGGAGCATTTAAGGATTGTGTTGGATGTGTAGAGGAAGGAGAAGCTGTATGAGAAGTTATCCAAGTGTTAGTTATTCCTGGACAAGATAGAGTTCTTAGGTCATGTTATGACTGGTGATGGTATCTCAATGGATTCAAAGAAGATCGCAGCAGTAGAATCTTGGAAGACCCCGAGTTCGGTAGCAAAGATTAGGAGTTTTTTGGGATTGGTAGACTACTACAGGAAGTTTATGCAAGAATTTTCGAGGATTGTCGAGCCGATGACTAGACTCACCAGAAAAGATATAGAGTTTGGTTGGACGGAGGATTGCCAGGTTGCTTTTGAGGAGTTGAAGAAGAGGTTGACGTCTGCTTCTATTTTGACGTTGCCATCAGGGTATAGTGATGTATCAGAAAAAGGTTTGGGTTGTGTTCTTCAGCAGAATGGAAAAGTTATTGCCTATGCATCCAGACAATTACGTCCTCATGAAAAGAACTATCCTACCCATGATTTGGAGTTGGCAGCAATCATCTTTGCCCTGAAGTTGTGGAAATATTATTTGTACGGAGAGCGTATGGAGATCTTCACAGACCATAAAAGCTTGAAGTACGTTTTCACGCAGAAGGAGTTGAACATGAGGCAACGTCGGGGGTTAGAACTGATGAAGGATTTTGATATCTCTTTGCAATATCATCCTGGGAAAGCTAATCTAGTTGTCGATGCTTTGAGTAGGTATCCGGTGTAGAAGCATGAAAAATACGCTGGGAGGATCTACGCAGCCTCTTGATGCAGAGCAGCGTAAACAGAGGCCTTCAGAGCCATCAAGCGTACAACAGAGCCTTTTTCTGCTAAAATACAGCATAAAGTGTAAGCTCAAAGGACCATCCGCGTAAGTGCAGTACGTCCAGGCCGCTCCAGCGTAAGACAGAGTTCTTCATCGCCTCCATGGCGTAAAACTCAGCCGCTCTCAAAGCAGCGTTAATGCGTACGAGGAATGCTTCGTTTCCCCCGAAATGAACCTGTCAAGTCACGCAGTGAACCTGGCCTCTGACTCCTGACAAAAAGTGCTGCACGGCTACCCAGACGACGGCTGGAAACGATGGCAGACCCCTCGGGACGCGTCCACAGTATGATGGCGGATCTCGGCATTTAATGCAGAGGATTTGGTTAAAATATCACCAAACCGTCGGTTACCAAAGTCCCCCCAGCGTAAACCGCTCTTTCGCGTACAAGGGAATACGCCGCCCTGTTTGACACAGGCAAACATGAGCTGTTTTACGCTCCGCAGTAGACAAACCGCCTGCCACGTCAAAAGCTGCACTTCGTACAGGGCCCGAGGCACGTCTCTACGTCAAATTGCACAGAGCGGTGACAGTTTCCCTCAAGACACGTCTCTACGACGGATGCACAGAAGGGCTGCAGACCTTCAAAATACGTCTCCGCATTTAATGCACAGGATGGTGGCAAATCTCTGTAAGAGATTTGATTACACCTTCGAAAGCCGTAATTCCGGCGAAGACGTCCACATCAACACTCTGGCACGGTACATAGCGGCTTTTACGCCCATTCAGGATCTGTGCTCATTCGGCTTCAAACGCCCACTCAGTCTCTACGACCATTCGGCTTCTATGCCTGTTCGGCTTCTATGCCTGTTCGGCTTCTATGCCCATTCGGCTTCTATGCCTGTTCGGCTTCTATGCCTATTTTGGCTTCTACGCCAGGGGTGACAGTCATTTGGCTTCTACGCCAACCTCTTCTACACAAGGGATACCTACCTACGTGGCTTCTATGCCGTGATCCTCGTAGCAGATATACGCATTTTGTCCCCTTCGTTGGACACGTGTCACATGCTCACTCAAAAGGTCATTTATGTGCAGGCATTGGTTATTTTAACCGTTGTGTAAAAGGGTGCGGTACTGTCCACTCCTCGGTTGTTACACTGATGGAGTGGTCACTGTCACCAAAACTCTATAAATAGAGACCCCTATCAATGGGGAACAAGGTCGACAATTTGGAAGATCGAACCAGGTCGGAGTATTGCTAAAAAAAAAGAGAGAGAGAGAGAGAAGGAGAAGGAGAGAAGAGTCCGGAGCTCAGGCAAAGAGTAGGGGTCGACGGCTCTGGCACCGTACATCCACCCTCCTTCGCATCCTTCGAAGCCGCTACCCGTCTCCCACGGCACTTCTTCAATATCGTGTAGTCCAAGGGCTAAAGTAATCGACTGCAGATCAGACACCTATAGCAATTTATACCCAGATTAAATAAATTGTACTCTCACATCCTTGTATAGGATCGAATTGTACAAGTTTGTTTGTAAACCAAAGGGCACGGGTCTCGTATAAACCTTGTCATTGAAATACACTTTCATTCTTTCGTTTAATACCACAAACATCCGGTAGCTATGTTCTTGATGCAGGATCGATATTTGCTGGAGGACTTGGAGAGCTTAGGCATTGAGATGATAGTTCCTGGTTGTGCTATGCAGATGTGGAGATTGCAGATACATTCAGATTTGATGGACAGGATCAAGGCAGCATAGTATGAGGATATATCTCTGAGGAGCATCCGAGCTCAGGTAAGAGCAGGATTGGTGGATGATTTTACCATTGCTGAGGATGGATCTTTGAGGAATAGAGTTAGATTGTGTGTGCCTAGTGGGGAGCTGCGTGAGAAGGTATTGCAGAAAGCGCATCGCTCTCAGTATTTCATGCATCCAGGTGCCAACAAGATGTATCCGAATATGCGAGAGTGTGTGTGGTGGTATAGCCTGAAGAGGGAAGTGGCACAGTTTGTATCTAGATGCTTAGTGTGTCAGCAAGTGAAAGCCAAAAGGCAGAGACTATGAGGTTTTTTCAGCCATTACCCATTCCAGAGTGGAAGTAGGAACACATTACTATGGATTTTGTGTCCGGACTTTCACGATCTCTAAGAGGGAAAGACGCGATTTGGGTCATCGTTAATAGGTTGACCAAGTCGGCCCACTTTTTGCCTTTCAAGGTGGGTTTGTATACGGAGAAGCTGGCAGAGATATATGTAAGGCAGATCGTTAGGATACATGGAGTTTCCATCAGCATAGTCTCGGATCAGGATAGTCATTTCACTTCTCATTTATGGAGGAGTTTATAGTGAGTTTGGGCACTCAGCTCAAGTTCAGTATTGCATATCATCCCCAGACAGATGGGCAGTCAGAAAGGACTATTCAGACTCTGGAGGATATGTTACGCACTTGTGTACTAGATTTTAGAGGTTCTTGGCAGGACCATCTCCATTTGGTAGAGTTTGCTTATAACAACAGCTACCAGGCTAGTATAGAGATGTCACCTTTTGAAGCTCTGTACGGTCGGAGGCATCGTACTCCCTTGTCATGGGACGATGTTGGAGAGAGAGTTTTGCTTGGGCTAGAGATGGTTATAGATGTAGCAAAGAAGGTTCAGTTGATCAGAGACAGACTTCGTGTGGCACAGGACAGACAGCGGCATTGGGCCGATAGCCACCAGAGTCCTTTGGAGTTTGAGGTATAGGTTAGATTTTATTGGTGCTTGTTATTGGTTGTTGTTATAGATTAAGTTCCTAAGGTTGTGTTTTGTTCTAGGTGAGTGGTTTGGTATTTCTGAGGATTTTTTTGACACGAGGCACGATTCGCTTCGGTGGAGGCGGGAAGCTTAGTCCGTGATTCATCGAACCTTTCACTATTCTAGAGAGGGTCGGTGCAGTTGCTTATAGACTAGACTTGTCACCTGTATTGGAGGGAGTGCACAACGTGTTTCATGTGTCACAGTTGAGATGGTACGTGGCAGATCCTAGTCATGTATTGGATCACTCGGAGATAGAGGTAGGCCCTACCCTTAGCTATCCAGAGCAGCCAGTTGAGTTTCTGGATCGGAGAGAGAAGGTGCTGAGGAACCAGACTATTCCTTTGGTGCACGTCGCATGGAGGCATCACTCTCCGGGGGAGTCTACCTGGGAGAGAGAGGATGAAATGCGAGAGCGTTATCCATATTTGTTTGTGCCATGAAGTATGTTCTTTTCTAATTATGTTATGTTCTTTTATAGTTAATTCTGTTCTTTAGTTCTGTATTTTCTGGGGGGTAGTTTTCGTATTTGAATTTCGAGGACGAAATTATTTTAAGGAGGGTAGACTTGTCACTACCACAATTTCTAAGAAAGGATATTTTAGTAATTTTATATTTAATTAAATATTATGCATGAAAATAATTATTATTATATTATTATTTATTGTTAGAAGTTATTTATTTATTTTGTACTTGTGTTAGTGGACCTAACTAGTTTAGTTTAGACTCATGGACCAACATGTTTTAATTATTAAAATTTAGCCCATTTAGAAAGTCCATTGTTAAGGAGATAGATTAAATTAATTAAACCATTAGACTAGAAGTTTTCCTTATTAATTATTTCTTAATGAGAGGCCCAAGGGATAGATTGGACAATTTATAGTGACTTGAGGAAGGGAAAAGGAGGGGGCCGGCCTATTTAGAGAGGAAGAAAATTATTCTCTCTCCTCTTTTTATTTGGAAATTAGATCTAGAAATTCCCTCAACCAAATTCCTTTATTCCCACTTTATTTTTCTACCAAATGTCATCCTATTTCCGTCTCAAATTACCATTGGAGACTAGTGGAGCAAGGATCTAGAATGAGGAAGCAAGGATCTACAAAGAGGAGCTAGGATCTATAAGTTGGAGGCCAATTTTATCATATTTGGAGGTTGCATTGGGAATCCATCTCCCAATAGGTATAATTTAGTTTTTTTCCCTTAAATTAGGTTATCAATATGAGATTTAACCATGGAAAATTAACCCATATGCATAGGCTACCGATAGGATTTGGTTTTGTGCTCATAGGAGGCCTATTGAGAAAGTTATGGTGCTTTTTGTGTCAATTTTATGGAAATTCCGAGATTGACAATTGTTGTATGTGTCAATTGGTCCTATAGATCAATTTGGCATGTACTTGTGTATTTGCGGCTAGTGTCATGTCCATAATTGGGTATGTGTAGGTCGTATCCCAATAATTTGGTGATATGTGTTAATTTGGGGGTTTTTCCTCCGACACGGAACTTTGAACATGTCATATTTTGACACGGACACGTAGATTTGTGTTTGAATCTTCGTATTATTCATAAATAATATATATGACTTGTTCTTATCCTTCGGGGTATATTTGGATGTGTGGTGGAATAGTATTTCATGCGTAGCCTAGATCTAGTGGGATACGGAGTGATACGTTTCATGTAATATGTAATTTATTGGTAGATCTATCCTTTTGTATTCTTAGTCATGGAGGAGTATATATATATATATATATATATATATATATATATATATATATATATATATATATATATATATTGTTACTACATATATTAATGCATTAGATCTATATGTATCTATATATATACTATA
Organism: Iris macrosiphon; assembly: GCA_036927795.1. Lineage (NCBI taxonomy): Eukaryota > Viridiplantae > Streptophyta > Magnoliopsida > Asparagales > Iridaceae > Iris > Iris macrosiphon. The sequence continues at coordinate 105,062,901 of JAYESA010000018.1, forward strand.
TGTGTATATATTGTTATGTAGCTATTCTCCTACATGTAAGTATAATTATATATTGTAGTATGCATAGATATGTATATGTTAAATAGATAATTATATATTGTTATATTTATATTTATATAATGTGTGTTACATATTATTGTATAATTATATATGTATATATATATATATATATATATATATATATATATATATATATATATATATTACTATGTCTGTGTGTGTATGTTACTATGTATTCATTATGTACATATTTTATATGGTTGTAGCTATGTATATATATGATACTATATTGTAATATGTAATATTGTGTACATATATATGTATATAATATAAGTTGTAAGCTATATATATGTAATTAGATATTGTGTTATATATATACATATGTTACTATATATATATATATATATATATATATATATATATATATATATATTTATATATATATATATATATATGTATGTGAGGAGTATGTATGTATGTATGTATGTATATTTATTAATAGTAGTTATGTACATATTTTTAGTATATCTATTAGGTGTTATGTATATATTATATATATATATATATATATATATATATATATATATATATATATATATATATATATAAGAGGGAGAACTGGAGTTTTTAGCAATAACTTATAAGCGACAGCAGCCAATAGCAGCAACAGCAGAGCATTAATAGCAGCAGCGACAACAATATTTAGCGATAGCAGAGCAGGAAACTGTCGCAGAAAAGCAGCAGTATCAGCACCTACAATAACGGCAGCAGGGAAACCGTCGCAGTAACATCAGTTCCCGCCAGCCGCAACAGCAATGGCGAAGGCAGCAACACCCTACAGCGATACCTCTGTGGTTTAATTTGGTTTTTATATATATTAGATATATATATATATATATATATATATATATGGGTATTTATATATATACGTATATATGTTCCTAAATTCTAATTGTGCTTTAGTATACCATATGTATAATATTCAGTTGTTAATATATATTTACGGGTAGTTAATATAATCAAGGTATTGGGTATTACCTTGAGATACCAAGGTAATTGGGGTTACCTAAGGTATTGGATTTGGGTATTAAGATTTTGAGTTATTGTTGTGATGCCAAATTGGTTCGAAACCAAGGCACCTATTTAATGTTATAAGTAGGATTATATATATATAATTGTTTGACTTATATATGTAATGTTTTACCTATTGATTTGCGTATCCGGAGATACAGTATCCTAGTATCTTTATGACCTAGACTTTAGTAGGTGAACCAATTTTTTATGTAGACTTATGCAACCTAGAAATAGGTAGTTGACCATAATTGACCATAGTTTGACTATAGTTGACTTAGAGTTGACCTAGTTTGACATTTGCCTAGTTTAATTTATTCTCTTTCCGGAACTTGTATGATATTGTATTCCATATCTAGGTCTTCGTGCCACCGTATCAAACATCTGTGAGACTATTCTTTGGACTTCAGGCGAGTACATTCTCTGATAGGTTCTTATTTATGATATCCTGTATGTTTATTGTATCTAGTGTAGATATCCATGTTCTCTTGACACTTTGGTTACACGAATTGATATATCCAGATTTCGTCATGAAATGTTATTCCTTGGTATATGGTGTATATGGTGCAAGTATTATTTTATTGGTTATCTTGTACATGTACAAATACTGATTCTCGGGAAGAGTCACTATCTTCTTGGGGAATCTCGTGCCATAGCATACCGTGGTTGAATCTATTATACCAGTCGAGGATGGGGAATACTTTAGTGTAGATATGTGATCATACCCCTATTGTATCAAGTACTATTAGTGAATAGAATTAATCATACACCGCACATATGATTAGCCAGGCCATATATATTGTATCATATTCCCAAGTCGATAATATGTTAAAGCTAGTACTCACACACTTAGTCATTAGTATTCTTGTTCATTGGCATATTGTTCATTATTGTATTTATTCCAGTATTTTCTTATTGTATATATCTCTCGTATCTACTGTGTATCTTGTATATTCACATCTATTTACTGTTAAATAGTTTTTATCATTGATTAGAACTGCTGTTAGAGATGTACTATACTCTTTTCTTGACTGGATATATTTTTCCCAGATGACACTGAGGAGTGGTACCCTACACATTATGGACCTCAGGATGTTGTGGGTCTAGAGTCTGAGACCCTCGCTCAAGCGAGACTTATCCCAACTGAGACAGTTGACCCGGGTTTAGTAGTTTCTTAGTATTCTTTTGTACTGGATTTGTCTCCAGCTTATTTGTTAGTATTGTTTCAGACTTATTGATGTATTATTTTAGACTCATGAGTTGTATGTGACTATTTTTATTCTTTTATCTGATTCGTGCTTATTTCTATCTTAGTTCTGTGATTGAGTATATTATTATTGTTGGTGGCTCATTATATTGTTAGATAGATTATCCAAACAGCATTCTACCACTGGTTCTACGACGTAGGCTGGGCATTGTTTTCGACTCGCATCCTTACATCGGGTGCGGGTCGTGACATATGTTTTAGTGGTGGCCCATGCCTACGCCGCTACATATATTTGGAAGTTTGCACGAGGAGGCTAGGAGTTTATTTGTATTATGGTACTGAAGGGCTTCAGTCGAGAGAGTATCCTCGTCGTGCAGTTCAGGGAGCAGCTTCAGCTCCGAGGGCACAGACGAGACCACCTGCAGTACAATCGAGGGGATGCTTTCGACACAGTAATAACGTTATGTCCAGCATCAGCAGCAGGGAGGTGCATGTCAGGGACGAGCGTTTGCTATGACCGTCGAGGGGGACAAACCCACTGGAGATGTCATCGCAGGTTCTATTCTTCTTGATTCTATTCCAGCTTTTATTTTGTTTGATAGTGTTGCTTTCCATAGTTTTGTATCTGTTTCTTTTGTTCTGAAGCATGGTTTGGTAGCCGAGTCTTTGCTTAGGACTTGCAAGATCATGACCGGGGGAGGCATTATCCTGGTTAATGATTTTTGTAAGGATCAGAGAGTTACTCTTGGAGGTCGAGAGTTGAGTGCGTGTCTACTTGTAATGCCACTTTCGAGCTACAATATTGTACTCGGGATGGATTGGTTGAGTAGGCACCGTGCTAGCATAGATTGTAGAGGAGGCAAAATTTTGTTTGGTCAGCCAGGAGAGCCAGAGTTTGAGTTTGCTAGAGGAGCTACAGAGCAAGAAGAAGGCATTATTTATGGAGCTATAGTGGAAGACAAGGAGTTGCCGCATCCGTTGATAGCAGAGTTCTTGGATGTGTTTCCTGAGGAATTGCTAGGATTGCCGCCATATCGAGATATTGAAATCTCTATAGACTTGTTGCTAGGTGTAGAACCAATTTTGCAGCATGACTATAGAGTAAACAACAGCGAGCTGGTCAAGCTGAAGAAGCAGGTGGATGAATTACAGGATAAGGAGTTTATCAGATCGAGTTCTTAACCGTGGGGATCCCCGATATTGTTTGTACTGAAGAAGGATAGATCAGTGCACATGTGCATTAATTACAGGGCATTGAATAATCTCACTATCAAGAATAAGTACCCTTTGCCACAAATTGATGATCTGTTCGATCAGTTGAGTGGTGACAAGGTATTTTCTAAGATAGATTTGAGATCAAGCTACCATCAGGTGAAGGTGTAGCCGGTAGACATACCGAAGACTGCTTTTAGAACTCGGTATGGTCAGTACGAGTTTATGGTGATGTCGTTTGGGTTGACTAATGTACCGGCGGTATTTATGAACTTGATGAACAAGGTGTTCCATCAGTATGTTGACAAGTTCGTGGTGATGTTCATCGACGACATACTCATATACTCGAAGACACCGGAGGAGCATGAGGAGCATTTGAGGTTTGTGTTGGATGTGCTGAGGAAGGAGAAGCTGTATGGGAAGTTGTCCAAGTATGAGTTTTTCCTGGACATGGTAGAATTCTTGGGGCATATTGTGACTGGTGATGGTATCTCAGTGGATCCGAAGAAGATCGCAAAAGTGGAATCTTGGAAGAACCCGAGTTCGGTAGCAGAGATCAGGAGTTTCTTGGGATTGGCAGGCTACTACATAAAGTTTGTGCAAGATTTTTTGAGGATTGCCGAGCCGATGACCAGACTCACCAGGAAGGATGTAGAGTTTGTTTGGACGGAGGATTGCCAGGTTGCTTTTTAGGAGTTGAAGAAGAGGTTGACGTCTGCTCCTATTTTGACGTTGCCATCAGGGTCTGGAGGTTTCACTATTTATAGTGATGCATTGGGGAAAGGTTTGGATTGTGTTCTTCAGCAAAATGGGAAAGTGATTGCCTATGCATCCAAGAAATTGTGTCCTCATGAAACGAACTATCCTACCCATGATTTAGAGTTGGCAGCAATTATCTTCGCCCTGAAGTTGTGGAAACATTATTTGTACGGAGAGCGTGTGGAGATCTTCACAGACCATAAAAGCTTAAAGTACGTTTTCACGCAGAAGGAGTTGAACATGAGGTAGCGTCGGTGGTTAGAACTGATAAAGGATTTTGATATATCTTTGTAATATTATCCTGGGAAAGCTAATGTAGTTGCCGATGCTTTGAGCAGGTATCTGGTAGCTATGTTCTTGACACAGAATCGATATTTGCTGGTGGACTTGGAGAGCTTGGGCATTGAGGTAATAGTTCCTGGTTATGCTATGCAGATATGGGGATTAAAAATACATTCAGATTTGATGGACAGGATCAAGACAGCACAGTATGAGAATATATCTCTGAGGAGCATCAGAGCTCAGGTGAGAGCAGGATTGGAGGATGATTTCACCATTGCTGAGGATGGATCTTTGAGGCATGGAGTTAGATTGTGTGTGCCTAGTGGGGAGCTGTGTGAGAAGGTATTGCAGGAAGAGCATCGCTCTCTGTATTCCATGCATCCAGGTGCCTACAAGATGTATCGAGATATGCGAGAGAGTGTGTAGTGGTATGGCATGAAGGGGGAAATGGCATAGTTTGTATCCAGAGTCTTAGTGTGCCAGCAGGTAAAAGCCGAGAGGCAGAGACCAGGAGGTTTACTTCAGCCATTACCCATTCCAGAGTGGAAGTGGGAGCACATTACTATAGATTTTGTGTCCGGCCTTCCACGATCTCCAGGAGAAAAAGACGCAATTTGGGTCATCGTTGATAGGTTGACCAAGTCGGCCCACTTTTTGCCTTTCAATGTGGGTTTGTCTAAGGAGAAGCTGGCAGAGATGTATGTGAGGAAGATCATTAGGATACACGGAGTTTCCGTCCGTATACTCAGATCGGGATAGTCGTTTCACTTCTCATTTTTGTAGGAATTTGCAGAAGAGTTTGGGCACTCAGCTCAAGTTCAGTACTGTATATCATCCCCAGACAGATGGGCAGTCAGAGAGGACTATTCAGACTCTCGAGGATATGTTGCACACTTGTGTACTAGATTTCAGGGGTTCTTGAGAGGACCTTCTCCATTTGGTAGAGATTGCTTACAACAACAGCTACCAGCTAGTATAGAAATATCATACGTACTCCCTTACCATGGGACGATGTTGGAGAAAGAGTTTTGCTTGGGCTAGAGATTATTGTAGATGTAGTAGAGAAGGTTCATTTGATCAGAGACAAACTTTGTGTGACGTAGGACAGACATCGGAATTGGGCCGATAGCCACCGGAGACCTTTGGAGTTCGAGGTATAGTTTAGATTTTGTTGGTGCTTGTTATTGGTTGTTGTTATAGATTAAGTTCTTAAGATTGTGTTTTGTTCTAGGTGGGTGGTTTGGTGTTTCTGAGAATTTTTCGGACACGAGGCACGATTCACTTTGGTGGAGACGGAAAGCTTAGTCCATGATTCATCGGACCTTTCACTATTCTAGAGAGGGTCGATGCAGTTGCTTATAGACTAGACTTGCCACCTACATTGGAGGGAATGCACAACGTGTTTCACGTGTTGCAGTTGAGACGGTACGTGGCAGATCCTAGTTATGTATTGGATCAATCGGAGATAGAGGTAGGCCCTACTCTTAGCTATCCAGAATAACCAGTTGAGATTCTGGATCGGAGAAAGAAGGTGCTGAGGGACCAGACTATTTCTTTGGTGCGCATCGCATGGGAGAGAGAGGATGAAATGGGAGATCGATATCAATATTTGTTTGTGACTTGAGGTGTGTTCTTTCCTAATTATGTTATATTCTTTCATAGTTAATTTTGTTCTTTAGTTCTGGGGGTAGTTTTCGTCTTTGAATTTCGAGAACGAAATTATTTTAAGAAGGGTAGACTTGTCACTATAAATTTTCTAGGAAAGGGTATTTTAGTATTTTCATATTTAATTAAATATTGTCATAAAAATAATTATTATTGTATTATTTAATTGTTGTTAGATGTTAGTTATTTATTTTGGACTTTTGTTAGTGGACCTAACTAGTTTAGTTTAGACTCATGGACGAACATATTTTAATTATTAGAATTTAGCCCATTTAGAAAGTCCATTGTTAAGGAGATGGATTAAATTAATTAAACCATTAGCCTAGAAGCTTTCCTCCTTAATTATTTCTTCATGACAGGCCCAAGGGGTTGATTGGACAATTCATAGTGACTTGAGGAAGGGGAAAGGAGGGGGCCGGCCTATTTAGAGAGGGGAGAAATTATTCTCTCTCCTCTTTTCATTTGGAAATTAGATCTAGAAATTCCCTCAACCAAATTCCTTCATTTTTACTTCATTTTTTTACCAAATTTTATCTTATTTTCTACCCAAATCACCATTGGAGACTAGTGGAGCAAGAATCTAGAAGTTGGAAGCAAGGATCTACAAAGAGGAGCAAGGATCTACAAGTTGGAGGCAAATTTTATCATATTTGGAGGTTGCATTAGGAATCCATCTTCTAATAGGTATAATTCAGTTTTTTTCCCTTAAATTAGGTTCTAAATATGATATTTAACTATAAAAAATTAACCCATATGCATAGGCTACCCATATGATTTGGTTTTGTGTTCATAGGAGACCTATTGAGAAAGTTATGGTACTTTTGTGTCAATTTTGGGAGAATTCCGAGATTGACAATTGTTGTATGTGTCAATTGGTCCTATAGATCAATTTGATATATGCTTGTGTGTTTGGGGCTAGTTTTATATCCATAATTGGGTACGTGTAGGTCGTATCCTAACAATTTGGTGATATGTGTTGATATGGGGGTTTTCCCTCCGACACGAGACTTTGAGCAAGTCATATTTTGACACGGATACGTAGATTTATATTTGACTCTTCGTATTAATCATAAATAATATATATGACTTGTTCGTGTCCTTCGGGGTACATTTGGATGTGTGGTGGACTCGTGTCGCATGCGTATCCTTGATCTAATCGGATACGGAGTGATACGTTTCATGTAATGTTTAATTTATTAGTAGATCTATCCTTTTGTGTTCTTAGTCATGGAGGAGTGTAATTATATATATATATATATATATATATATATATATATATATATATATATATATATATATATATATATATATATATATATATATATATATATATATATATTGTTGTTACATATATTTATACATTAGATCTATATGTATCTATGTATATACTATATGTGTATATATTGTTATGTAGCTATTCTCCTACATGTAAGTATAATTATATATTATAGTATCTATAGATATGTATATATTCAATAGATAATTATATGTTATTATATTTATATTTATATAATGTGTGTTACATATTATTGTATGATTATATATATGTATGATATATGTATAGTTATATATATATATTACTATGTCTGTGTGTGTATGTTACTATGTATTTATTATGTACATATTTTATATGGTTGTAGCTATGTATATATATGATACTATATTGTAATATTGTGTACATATATATGTAATTAGATATTGTGTTATATATACATATGTTACTATATATATATGTATGTGAGGAGTATGTGTGTATGTATATTTATTAATAGTAGTTATGTACATATTCTTAGTATATATATTAGGTGTTATGTATATATATTATATATATATATGGTGTATATATATATATATATATATAAGAGAGAGGGAGAACTGGAGTTTTTAGCAACAACTTATAAGCGACAGCAGCCAACAGCAGTGACAACAGAGCATTAATAGCAGCAGCTGCAACAGCATTTAGCGACATCAGAGCAGGAAATTGTCACAGAAAAGCAGCAGTATCAGCAGTAGTATCAGCACTTACAGCGACAACGCTAGGAAAACCGTCGTATTAGCATCAGTTCCTGCCAGCAGCAACAACAATGGCGACGACAGCTGTAGCCTACAATGACACTTTTGCGGTTTAATTTGGTTTTTATATATATTAGATATATATATATATATATATGGTATTTATATATATACGTATATAAGTTTCTAAATTCTAATTGTGCTTTAGTATACCATATGTATAATATTTAGTTGTTAATATATATATATATATATATATATATATATATATATATATATATATATTTATGGGTAGTAAATATAATCAAGGTATTAGGTATTACCTTGAGATACCAAGGTAAATACCAAGGTAATTGGGGATACCCAAGGTATTGGGTTTGGGTATCAAGATTTTGAGTTATTATTGTGATGCCAAGTTGGTTCAAAACCAAGGCACCTATTTAATGTTATAAGTAGGATTGTATATATATATATAATAGTTTGACTTATATATGTAATGTTTTACTTATTGATTTGCGTATCCGGAGATACAGTATCCTAATATCTTAAGATATGGTTTTGTAACCTAGACTTTATTATGTGAACCAATATTTTATGCAGACTTAAGCAACCTAGAAATATGTAGTTAACCATAATTGACCATAGTTTGACTATAGTTGACCATAGTTGACTTAGAGTTGACCTAGTTTGACTTTTGCCTAGTTTAATGTATTCTCTTTCCGGAACCTTGTATTGATGTTATATTCCGTATCTAGGTCTTCGAGGCACCGTATCAGACATCTGTGAGACTATTCTTTGGACTTCAGGCGAGTACATTCTCTGATAGTTTCTCATTTATGATATCCTCTATGTTCATTGTATCTAGTGTAGATATCCATGTTCTCTTGACACAATGGTTACATAGATTGGTATATCCGGATCTTGTTATGAGATGTTATTCCTTTGTATATGGTGTATATGGTGCAAGTATTGTTTTATTAGTTATCTTGTAGATGTACAGACACTGATTCTTGGGAAGAGTCGCTATCTTCTTGGGGAATCTCATGCCATAGCATACCGTGGTTGGATCTATTATACCAGTCGAGGGTGGGGAGTACTTTAGTGTAGATATTTGATCATACCCCTATTATATCAAGTACTATTATTGAATAGTGTTAATCATACACCGCACGTATGATTAGCCAGGCCATATATATATATTGTATCATGTTCCTAAGCCGATCACATGTTAAACCTAGTACTCATACACTTAGTCATTAGTATTCTTGTTCATTGGCATATTGTTCATTATTGTGTTCATTCCAGTATTTTCTTATTGTATATATCTCTCGTATCTATTGTGCATCTTGTATATTCATATATATTTGCTATTATATAGTTTTTATCATTGATTAGAAGTGCTATTAGAGATATACTCTGCTCCTTTCCTGACTGAATATATTTTGCCCAAATGACACTGAGGAGTGGTACCCTACACATTTTGGACCTCAGGATATTGTGTGTCTAGAGTTTGAGACCCTGGCTTAGGAGGAACTTATCCCAACTGAGACAGTTGACCCGGGTTTAGTAGTTTCTTAGTATTCTTTTGTACTGGATTTGTCTCCATCTTATTTGTTAGTATTCTTTCAGACTCATTAATGTATTAATTTAAACTCATGAGTTGTATGTGACTATTTTTATTCTTTTATCTGATTCGTGCTTATTTCCATCTTAGTTCTGTGATTGAGTATATTGTTATTGTTGGTGGCTCATTATATAGTTTGATAGATTACCCAGGCAGCGTTCTACCGCCGATTCTACGGCGTAGGCTGGGCGTTGTTTTCGACTTGCATCCTTTTATCGGGTGCGGGTCATGACAGTGGCACAATGCCCTTACCGATACAATTATCCGATTTTGAACCACAACTGCACGCCTTGCTTAACAAAGCACCCAACTGATAATCGTGTACGGATGCACGTTTACCCTCCTGAAGTGCCTCGATGTTCCAACCAAGATGATCCACTCAAGCTCTAACTGCCTACTAAAGCTCCAACTGCCCAACGCAAAACTAACTCAAGCCATAAATTATATCCAACCAAACGAAGTACACTCTATGCATGCCACAGTATAGTGAATTCCAAGTTCCATTCCAACTGTTCAAGCCATTATGTGTGTTCCATATTATTAGGCATGGAGGAGTAGAGGAGAAGGGACAGAGCCCACTCACCGATTCTGATTCCATTAAGCACCCTGACTTGCAGATACGACCGATCCCTTGAACCCGTGGTCCGAACCAACACGATCTAAAAATTGGTATGACCATACGAGCAAGCCATGCTCTTTAAATCATCCGACCGATCGGACTAAGGAAGACGACATTATCGCTCCAATCTAGCTATCTCAGTACTACTCTGAACGAATACTTAATTTTACCGAACTCCGCTTGCGATCTACACAAGAAACCAACTCAAATCAATACTTGTTCCCAAATCCAACAAATCGAAATATAACCAGCTATTGCCTCATTCAATCCGACTTAGCGTAATGCACCGTGCGGTTGCGGGGCATTACAAAAATACTACAACCATAAACCAATTCAAAAAGTCTATCAACACTATCAAGAGTCTAAACAACAACATCGACAAGTATAATATCAATAATACATCTCAAAGTCTTAAGTAAAATTCGAAAACAAATCTGGTACCAAAATACTAGAAAAAGATACTAAGATAACTAGTGCCACCGGCTAAACCTCCCGGTAATCGCTATTGAACTATAGGGTCCATGACTACTACTACTATCTCTTGTGGTCCGTAATATGTCGGACAAAAATTATCCAAGTAATTGCCTAAAAAATATATCTAGTCAGGAGGAGCGAGTACAACCCTAATAGCAGTTCCAATACATGTTAGAAACTATAATACAGTAAATAGCAATAACTACATGATGAGATAATCAAATACATAATCATAGTAGGATAAGTAGCAGAAAATAAATAAGCAGATACCATATGGCAATGAGTAATATTGTAGAAAAAATAAATAGACAGATACAAAGTAGCATTAGGCAATAATGAGGAACAAATACAAGAAAGACTGTAATAACTGACTGTGTTTTGAAGTGCTGCTTTCAATATGTGATCAATCATCAATAATAATATACAATATCCATGATAGTACGGCTCAATCATACCAGTAAAGTATGATCATCTATCAAACAATGTCTATGATGGTAAGGCTCAATCATATATGTGATTAGCTATCAAACAATGACTACAATAGTACAGCAAAATCACATACGTGAGTAGCTATTAAACAATATCAAAAATGGTTGATCATATATCTACTTAGCACTCCCCTGCCCTGTCTAGTTCAATGGTTCCAAGTCACGACACGTCATAACACGATAATCATGATGCACGGTCTATAGCACGAGCACGATGATCACGGTTTATATAACCACTGAGATATATAAGGTAATCACGATAAAGTAACATCTCAAGATAGAAATTTATTATATACCAATATATATAACCATCGTGTCAGAAATCAAGTAAGATATCACTGAATCATGCTATACTAGCTTACAACTAGGTCTCTAGGTCTCCACTAAGTCACACTAGGTCAAATTAAGTCAATATTAGCTAACTAGGTTCATACTAGTTAATATCTAAGATATATTAGATACTACTAGTAATTAATAGTTAATAGTAGGGATATTAGATAATAACTTATACTATATATATCATAATATATATAGATTCTATATAACCACTAACTTAGAGTATCTAATTAAATTACCATAACTTACTAATACCTAACCTAGTATCTCAAGGTAAACCCATTACCTTAACTAGACTCCAATACCTAGACACTTACCCTATTCTTTAATACTAATAACTTATTATACACTAATATATACTCACATACATACCCCTAGTACTAAATGAACATGTGGACACTGAACCTACTAATACTATTAAGTATCATTCCTCTCCATTAAGGCACCACAACCATACTCTGGTATCAGACCTCCCCTTGCTTATTCAATAATGCTTAGTGTTTTATTACCCCTAGCCTCACCTGGTACCAAGTAGGATACTAATCTATTTGTCACATACTCGACTTAACATTAGAAAGTAAGACTTTAATACCTTTATGATATTCCTTTGCAAACCACCCCCTAAAAATCTAATATACCTATTGAATGATACTTAGCTACTTGACACTAACACTCCTCTTCTACTTCCCCTACACACACAAGTACTCCCTGCACAAACCAATCTTACAACACTCAACACTAAATAATACTCTATACTTAACCATATCTCGATCTATAGTACCAGTACCGTGATACCCTCACCATCACCTTGCTCCTAGCACAGACACAAGTGATACACACATGATCTGATCACACAACTATAACACACTATAGGCACTTAACCTGTACACTCAAACATACTAATCCCTCACATAAATCTAAACACATAACACATCTACACAATACTTCACTTAACCCTTAACTCCAATACTCAACTATTACCCTAATATCCAAACTCAGTATAAGTACTTAGACTCTAATACCTACATAAATATCACCTGCACCTACTGCTAATACAGTCATGGAAGTCCAACCTCCTACTGCTATTCTCAAACCCCACACATCATGCAGTGTCATGTACTGCAACTTGCAGTATGTAAGAACAACTGCTCCAAAAAGGCCACTGCCACTGCAACCTGAATGCACAGACTCCCACATCTAAACTTGACCTGCAATGCCTCATAATACCATACCTCGTCACGTTACCTCACACGTTCACTTCTCGTAATTAACATATGATGTGGCTAATGCGATAGTTGTACTGTATGGATTGTGATCATCAAACTATATTAAATTTTGGTGGCATAGATCGTGATATGACCAAAAAGAAAACTCTGGAATCATTAGAATTTGGACGCCATTAATGTTAGGAAAAATTTGCTAGAATTGAATGAAAGGAATGGTATATTGAGGAACGATTATAAATACACTTGGAGTCATAATAAAAAGACGACCGGTGATATTCTTAATGTAATTAATCAACGTTGGATAAATCGAAGCAAAGTGATGACAGGTCAAATTATTCATAAGAGATGGGAATGACAAATTTGGCATTGGAAGAATCAATATTATAATACGAAGTGATAGAAATTATGTTATGGTCGGTTTGTTTGGAATGATTAAAGTATCGTGCTTGGGTTAATGGCCTAACATGGACAGTCCCTGATGATTTTATATTTAGTGAATTGAAAGATAATGATTATGGCAGCAAGTCATATAAAATATTCATATGAACGAGATAAAGGAATTGCGCATATGCTAAGATCGAAAGGAAGTTGGTGAATATTGAGAAGTGCTTAGAACCAAAATAGGATTACAATGTGTTGGAAAGATACAGATGGGATTGTTTATAGTGAGTGGTGCAAGAACTTGGAGTTATGAAAAAATTGATGTTAAGGAACATATTGGGCGAAATCATTAAGTGACAAGTAATAAGAAATAAAGTTGCATCTGTAGCCGTTTGATGTTCTAACCATTAGCATTGGCTGACTGCACCATATCTTAAGGATGCCTGAAATATATGTACGAACCAAGCGAAGTGGTGAACGAAATTCAAATGAAGCTGTAGAAGAATATTAGTGAACTGTGGAACATGAACAAATTATTTGGGAAAAAATGAGATGGTGGAATTGAATGCATCAGAATACGAGATTCATGAATGAGCATATTGACAAGAGATTGAAATGGGATATTGAACTAAAACTCGTATAGAATATTTTCGTGGGGTGACTTAAGTGATATAGTGAATTAAGTTATTTCTTAATGTTTTGAGGATGAAACTTTTTTTGAGTGGTATATTATGTAATGCACGCTCCGCGAAGATGCATTATGCTGAAGTTCTAGACGGATCAGACAGATGGGATACAAGTTATACGAGAAATCGAGATGCTTTGTATGATGATTTCAATCTTGCTTAACTTGGCTGGATAGGATATTTTATGGAGCATGGTTCGAGGGTATGGTTATGTCAAGTTAGAAGACTGTGCATCATATCAGATCAATCAAAGGGAATTGTAGGCGAATGTAGGATCATAGCATGGAAACGATATTTGTATGAGTGGATCTGTCCCTTCTCCTCTACTCCTTCATGCCCTAATAAAATTAATGAATTTTAGTGTTACTTATTGAATTGCATTCTAAATGTTGCTCTAGTCCACATTATAACAATAATGACTTTTATCCAATGTCGTTGAAACCAATGGAACATATAAATGATGACTATTAATTCTATTAACACAAAAATACGGTAAATATATGTCTTACATGAGAAGTAATGTCTTGTAAATCACCTTACATTCGTGTAACACTAAAATGGGAACATTGAATATCTGTCCAACAGTAAGTGCATCAGTACACGGTAACTAGAAGGGAATACTTAATATGCGAGTAAAATTGTGGTTTAGTACCACCAGACTATGAGAAGGTTTATAAGTTGGGACCAGCGAGTCACCAACCGAAATAAGAAATAAGGATGGCTATAAGAACAACATATGCGTATGCTTTACTTACAATTCTTTACCATGCAATTTGTGCTTAAGATTTTATTTGCATAGTCGTTGCTTGGTCAAAGATAACTTGTGCACAAGATTTGATAAGTTTCCTCGAACGAGATGCACCAAGACACCGGGATCGTTCGGCCTAGGAGGAAACATAGTACTTTTGTAGCACCGGATATAAACGAGATATTCATTGGGGATCACAACCTCATGAATGGTACTTTGTACGCACTTAGAAGTCCTATATGGCATGTCCCTCATGGTGTTAAAACATATCACCAATGACCCTTATGTCGTTAGCCTGCATACTAACGAGAATATTTATGCAGGCTTAACATTATCTCTGTAAGAATGTTTGTATTAATTATGCTATGGCTAATCCTTGTTTTGTAGGGATACGACTATAGAAGCATAGAAAAGACACATCCATGCACCCAACATCCATATAGGTCACCGGTATGTTAGAGTGACGTAGGAGAGCGTCAGATACTTGGTCCAGAGTTGGTGACACAGACAGTGGAGAAAGTCAAGTAGATTCAGAGCCACCTGCGTGTAGCACAGGACAGACAAAAATATTGGACAGATGCGCACCGCAGACCTTTGGAGTTCAAGAAAGGTGACCATGTATTTTTGAAGATATCGCCTACTCGTGGTACCATCAGATTCGGAGGCAGAGGCAAGCTGAGTTCGAGGTACATCGGATCTTTTGATATCTTGGAACGAGTTGGTGAAGC
This sequence comes from Iris macrosiphon, assembly GCA_036927795.1. Taxonomy (NCBI): domain Eukaryota; kingdom Viridiplantae; phylum Streptophyta; class Magnoliopsida; order Asparagales; family Iridaceae; genus Iris; species Iris macrosiphon. The sequence continues at coordinate 105,078,420 of JAYESA010000018.1, forward strand.
GGCTTATCGTCTTGCATTGCCTCCATCATTAGAAGGAGTGCATGACATATTTCACATATCGCAGTTGAGAAGATACGTGGCAGACCCTAGCCACGTGCTTGATTATTCGGAGATTACAGTCGAACCTAGTTTATCTTACGTAGAGCAGCCAGTGGAGATACTCGATCACAGTGAGAAGACTTTGAGAGGTCAGACTATTCGACTGGTCAGAGTTGCATGGAAGTATTATTCGCCAGGCGAGTCTACCTGGGAGCGCGAGGATTCTATTCTGCAGCGTTTCCCGTATTTATTTGAGGACCAAGGTACGAATTTACTTACCGCATTTGATTACCACTTTGATTTTAAATTCTCTTAGCTATTATGGTGCTTTACTTTTAATTTCGAGGACGAAATTTTTCTAAGTTGGGAAGGATGTAAACCCCCTCATTTATTTCTATAGATAGTTTGGTATGGGTTAGAAAATTTTGGTTTTGCAGCAGATGTTTGAGGTTTAGAGTAAGGTTACAGATGTTTAATTTTTATTTAAAGCCCTTGGTGTGCCCTACCGTTGTTGAAATATTCGAAGCCCAACATCAGCCCATAAATTCTAACAGATTGTTGCACTCTTGACTTGACACGCCAATTTAGGCGCTGGACTTTCCCGTCGCTCAAAATTATATTTCCTTGTGCTCTAAATTAATTGCACTATTTTCCGTAACCGAAATTTATTATTTAATTCCGTGTCGCGCACCTGTGTCGTTGCCAACAATTTTGAGATGCCAACTCAACCCGTTGAGCCAGACCAATAAAAGGGTCCAAGACTGACACCAAGCCTACACCAATCATGACCTTTGTGTCACTCCCAATTGAGATCCCATGTGCCCCTATAATTTAAGAGCACATAACAATTATTCTAATTAAATTTAGGATACCAACTTTGACTAATCCTATTTTAATCCCAATTTAATTCCAATTAATTAAGCCCATGCAAAACACACACCACCCCCCTCACCCTATAAAACACCAAACACCAATTCCCTTACAATTTTTCCATCATTTCATGTGTTTGTACAAATACCTAAACTTAAGGGGCTAAATTGAAAATGTTGTAACATGTGTCATAACCTCATTGGTCAAGGCCAAATGAACAAGCCATCCCACTTTTTTGACCGGTCAAGCTTCCCCCTCCCTCTTCTTTGGATGAGAAAATTTCTCCATGTGAAATCCTCACCACTCATTTGAATTGGGCTCATCCACACTACACAACCCTCACACCACTCCCTATATAATGTCTCCATCACCACACTCTTCCCCATGCCGGCCCTAATCCCCAAAACCTAGAGAACCCCACCTCCTCTCTCTCCTCCCACTTTATATTTCAACCGAAATAATTCTTCTTCTTCTTCCTTTCTTCTTCTCCTTCTTCCTTCCTTCTTCTTCCTTGGAGAACCAATACCCCGGCTGAGATCCCCTCAGGCCAGCTGCTCTTTCCACCGCCGTTCATTATCACCATCACCTTGCTGTTGTCGTTCCTCAGCACGTCGACAAGCAACCCCACCGGCGCTGCCACGAGCTCCGGCGTGCCAGCTTCCTCCCCATCCCCGCCATTGCCACGAGCAACTGACTACTACGAACCACTCCCTACCACCGGCTGCTGACCGCACCGGCGCTGCCACGAGCCACCACCGCACTTCCATCGACGACCATCCCGTCGACCACATTTCCTCCGGCCAGCTGTTTTTCCAACTACTACCATCGACTTCATAACTCCCTCCTCCGGCGAGCCCCGACTTCTCCACAGAGTTTCATCCCCACTACCATTACCACCGCGAGCTCCACCCCGCTGTCCATCCATCCGGCCACTTCCAGTCGATGACATCTCTAATCTCCGTTCCTCTACTTCCTCCATCAACGTCACCACCCCACTCGAGCCTGCTGCCACCATCCGGCCAACTCCCCTCCGGCTAGAGATGGCCACCTCGTCGCCAAGGTGAACCCCTCCCTCCTCCACCTATGTAAGGTTTTGTGGTTTGCATTATTATGGTTTGTGTGTGAAGTTTAATTAAGTTAGGGTTATGGAAATACTTAAGTTTTTGTTGAATGCAGGTTATAACATACATATGAAGGTTTAAGAATTTATTGATATTAAGGAATTAATGTTATAGAATGTATACGTTGTGGCTTGAGAATAAAATGGATCTTTGGTTAGGGTTACATATTTGCATTGAGATTTAAGGGATTAGTTCATTGTAATATATAAAATGAGGATAAAATGCATGGTTAGTAATTAGGCTTTATAAATGCTAGGTTTGGGATATTAGGGTATTTCATTTGATTTATGCATATTGTTATTTATGATGAGCAGTTTAATTGGTTGTGAAATGATGTTGTGATATCAAAGCAATGATTGATATTAAGAGCTAATATTTTAAAGAGGAAACACTGATGGAAATTGAGGAGCAGGTGATTATTGTGTAGTAGTGTGTAATATTGAACCAATAGCCATGCATTGACGTTTGATAAAAAATGATGAACATAATTACCTAGCAGTTTTATTGAGAAATGGGAAAGATTGTATATGTCTGAGGATTTGATCAGGGTTTGATTAACTGAGTATTGTGATGAATACAGTAAGATTGAGGTTGGATTTGATGATATTGTACAGATGATTAATTTGGTTAGATATAACGGGCTCTAAGTCAACCTTGGTCAACCCTCTAGCGTCGTGTCCCTGTGAGTTGTAGCTGAGTCTGAGCATATGTTTAGACGTGTTTCACATCCCTGTTTTCCACGTGATAGTTTATTGATTGAGTTTGTATCTCGTCACTAGGTACTACGGGACCTGCGGACTTGGACGTGGTACCGGATCCCCGTTATCTGCAGTCGGACGCAGGCAAGTGTACCTTGCCACCCTGTATTTCAGTTACAGATATTTATTGTTTTATTATATACATTGTGCGCATGTTTGATTATGATCGTTACTTCGCGTCCGGATCACAACCGGGTACAGACGTTCGTCGTAACATCTTGTAACAATTGCTAGATGTTCGTAACACCTCGATGTACGTACCTGTGTATATTGTCACCCCAGGACACATTCATACACTATTATCGTGCCAGATTTCTTGTATCCTGATACTGACATCATGATTGGAGACTGGGATGACCTTAGGGTCACGTTTGTTGATAGTTACTTTTGTGGGAAGAGACTGCAAGATAGAGATTCAGGTTCAGCGCACAATCGTTGACCGCTTGGGAAGGGAAAGATAGTTACCAGACATTTGGGCTTCTCTGTACGCGCTTTATATATGTATGTCCTGTTGATATAGTGTTCCTGTATCCGGAGTAGTAGTATCACCCGTGTGATTCTGTGCTCGGAGCTACGGTACGTCCCGTGTGTCTCTGTGTTCGGAGCTACGGTTTTATTTTGGACAGCCCACGCGTCGAACATTGTCTTTAAACTGTGTCACACTTAGTTGGTTATGCTAGATTACCCCGTCGTTGCACTTGTACCTTCTGTTATACTTGGCATGCTGTATTTTTGTACCTTGTTACGTCCCTCTGAGGAACTGGTTCCCTTCCAGGTTTAGGCGAGGAAGATTACCCAGAGGAGTATGGTCCGGGTACGTATCCAGCAGCAGGACCCCTTGCCGAGGACGAGGTCATCCCCGAGGACTTGGCCTGATCACTGGTAGTGACTTTATCCTTGGGATGGTATTACTATCTAGCTTTCTGATGCCGTTCCAAGTTATCTCATTGCTTACTTTCATTCCAGTATTTTGTACTAGCGGGTTTGTTCCCGTGTGACTACTCTAATATTTGTACTATGATACATTTCTCATGACGTTTCCTTTCTGCACATTAGTTGTTATGATTACCTCTATGTGCTCTTATATCAGTTGCCTGTGGATAAGATTTAGATTCACTATTTATGTGCTATGTGTTGGGTTATTCATTGTACTTCACAGCTTAGGTGCACTCCGACGGGCCCATTAGATTGAGATGCCCGTCGAAGTGTGCTGCTGGCCATTGCCACGTGTATCGGTTCCTTATCTTTGGAACCGGGGCGTGACACAAAATAAGAGTTATATCCATGCTGACACCAAGGTTCGAAATATGCGGTATCAGATCTTTCCTTTGAGTATTTGTCTCAGCAATTTCGGTAGTTTTAGATTGGAGTATCTTTTTTTGTTTCGAAAAGCCAAAAATGATAAAATTATTTTGAAACTATAGAAAAATATTTGAAACATTTATTCGCGTTAGTTTTAATTGTAATAATATTCCTCTTGCAATAATACTATTTTGTTTATATGCTTGCTTGTCATATAGTGGCTGGTACGGATTGGGACATGCCAATTCTGATACGTATCGGCTGTTATAATATATTATTTGATAGTTAAATTCACCTATTTCCATTGGCTGCCAAATTTTCTAGTCAGCATCTTGTTTTATAGATAGCAATGTAGTCATTTCTTCTGAATAAGGATCATAAATGAATGTATAATGAAAAAGTTCATTGGTTTCCACTGCCTGACACTTCTCTGCTGAACATATTAACCAGTTTAGCACAACACACATTTTTTTTTTCATTTTGCATAACATCTGGATTTTCATTGCACTTATTAAGTATTACACCTTCATTTGTTTTATACAAAGATGCATATCTTCCATTGTGTTCACTTGAGACACAAATTATACATAGCATAACTGACTTCTTTTTAGATTCTGCATACTATCTGTGACTTTCATCGCTTCAACTTTTTGCTAGTACATAACTTAATAATTCTTATTTCAGGAAAGTTAATATATAATATTCTATTATCTTCATTTGATTGCTTCATGATGTCTAGTTCTATAAATTCTCAGAACTGAGGCATCTTTTAGTAATAATATTCATTCCTTAAGTTACTAAATTATGCTCTATAAAAAAAAGGAGCTGCAATGCAAGGTGCTGTAGTGAAAGCTTGTGCTCAAAAAAGTTTCCCAAAGCATCCTCAAGGCTCCTTTGTTGGGCCTTATGCTTTAGTTTTGAAGATTCCATGCAAATACTTGATTGCGTTGGAACTTGTTTTCCTTCTTATTTTGATTAGTTGCCTTTGTTGAAACTCCCAAGTTTGAACTTGATCTTTTAGACTTCCATTGCAGGCGTTCTATAGAAGAAAAATTAAAGCTATTACCTGGACCTCACCTTGATTTGAAAAGAATGAGTTTCTTTAGTTTGTTATTTAATAAAAATGGAAGTTGTACTTTCTATCATATACTGAAGCTGTTTTTGTATCACACCTGAGTAAGGTGTCTCTACTAGAAGTTCGTCTGACATGCTTCAAGGTAGTCAGCTTATACCTGATAGGTATTGTCTCTTTATTTCTAAGATGTCTGTAGCCATCTGCATTGTTAGTCTTAAATACCTCTTATCAGATTCTTTAATTATTTTTCCCCTATTGCTATAATACCTTTCCCCTGAAATCATAAATTCAACTAATAAATTTTATTTGCTCAGGGAAAGATTGCAGAGAAAAATAACTCCTATCAATGTATTTTTCTTCTTTTTTTTTTCTCCACAAATTTATTTGACAGACCTATTTTTTGGACTAAATGTTATTAGTAGTCTTGCTTGGAAGGCTTATTGTTTGGCTATGACATGTGCATTCTTATATTTTTGTAGCATGTACATGGAGATGCAATGCTACTTCTGGTCCATTAAGGGGACACATTTCAACATTAATTAACATTTTGCGAGGAATTTAATCAGATTGATAATAGCTTGTCCCAGTAATTGATCCTTGGTCTTTTGCTTTGTTTCAAGGGTTATGATTGTGAAACAATTACTTTACTTAGCTGATAAGCTAGATTCCTATGTCACGAACAATACTTATTCAACACATGACATGGTTGCTGATGGACGGCGTGCGCTAGCATTAGTTGTTTTTATTGGAGTAGTAACTCTTGCAGAGATTGCGGCTCTTCATTTTTTGAGTTCCCAGGTACATTTACTCCGTGGATCAATTTATACTATTGTTGTATTATTAAATATTAAGCAAATCTGAGCTGAGAAGACATACTTGAAGATCCAAAAGATGATGCACATACTTGATCAGCTCTGTAGAATTTGTTTATTATGACTTGAATTATGATTTGTGGTATAAACATAAGATAAATGTTCCTAAGCCTCTGAGTAACTATATTTATAGGAGAACAATGATCTGAGAGCATTCTTTAAATTACAAACTTCAAAACTTTAGTCTCTTATTGGTGTTTCTGCCCTTCTCAAATTCTTATTTGTGTTTTTGTTCTCTTTTTCAGGAATTACTGGTTTTGTAGCATGGGTGGGAAAGCACTTGATTGCAGACCCCAAGTCAGGGTAAAATGTATTTGTATCTTTTCTAGCAGTAGTAGTTGGTATGTCTATTGGGAAGCTAGCTAAATTGAAAGGGTGCAGGGTTATGGTAAGCTCAGGAACCGATGAAAAGGTATTCTTGTAGCTTTCAAGATTAATTAATTGGATAGTCCAACATTTGTGTATAATCTAATTGTTTCCGTCTCCGATACACATGGTATTGATACTCTGATCTCACACATGGCATTGATACCCTGATTTCTCAAATGCAAACTTAAATTATTTATAACTCTTTTAGCTTTTTATTATCCTGCATGTTCTCTTTTAGATCAGTCATTCTACTGCCTAATTTACAACTCTTTTAGCTTTTTATATGTGTCATTCTACTTAATGTGTATTTCTTGATCTGGATGTTTCTTGCATTTGCAAATCCATATTGTAGAAGAAGATATTGCTTGATCTGGATGTTTCTTTCATTTCCAGATTCAGGGAGCCACTGAGTCTATGTTGGAAGGGATCCAAGCAGGTAAAAATGCATTACATCAGGTATCTACTTAATTTTTTATTATATCAGGATCTCATGGTGTTATTTCAGAGAATGCCAAGTGTACCTCTTCTAAGCTTTGTAGATGCTGTGGAATCCGAGCAAAGTAGATATCTTAACGTTATAAAGGCCTTAGGTTAAAGGTATTATAAGTCCCTCTACCAGGTACCTCACGATGGCCATCTTCACTCGGCCAAGTACCATCCGAATTTCCAGAGGATGGTACTTATTTGTTAGTATTCCTGTGATTCTGGATTCATGTAGAATTGTCTGTTCATGCAGCTTTTGGATTCATGTATGATTGAGTAGTTCAAAATTATACATATTTTTATATAATTTGTTAGTATTCCTTTGATTTGTGTATTGCAATTTTATTTTTACCTGCTGATGTGTGTGCATGTGAAGTTTTGCATCCCTCTTCCTTATGCAATTGCACATATCTGACTCCTCCCGTTTGGTTTGCTCCTACAAAAGTCACTAGAAGGGAACCGCCCAATCTCATCTTCACTAAATGCAAGGGATTTATCACATTGGAATAAGGAATATGGGAGCAGTAATGTATCTAATTAACATCATTCTAGCTCACCTATGATACTTGCCGTCACCCGTCCTATTTATGTTTTACTTTTCCTCACCACTCCTATTTATGTTTGAGTTTTTTCTTTATCAAGTATGTGTCAATATAGACAAGGCTAGGGAAACACGTAGAGTGGCAGAGAATATAAAAAGAAATGAATAACAGGAAAGAAAATACTTATTACAGGAAAGAAGTGTATGTTCCATTTTCCTCGATATTTTTTATTTTTTACTTGTATGCTCAAGCACCTTCTTTCATGGAATTTTATTGTGAGGTCTTGGGTGCTGTTAATTACCTGGAACACGTGAGCAACTAGGAAAATACAGAAAGGGAAAAATTAAGAAGGGATCTATTACCAATTGTTGTCTTCAGAACGGTTATGCCTCATGTTACTCAGTTTGTATATAAACTATCAATTGTATCCTTAATTAGTTGAAGTCAAAGGAAGATACTCACAGTCTTGAGGATGTCACTTACTAGTGGATGTAAATATATGTATTTGGATATCTATTTTGAAAACATGTAATTAAAATGATGGTATTATGTACTTTTGGAAAGGAATTAAATAATATTTTTAATTCAAAAAGAATGTTTTAAGTGTTTATTAAATTTATATTTAAAAAATTATGTTGTATTTAGTTCAAAATGAATGTTTTGAAATCGAGCATTATTGAGTATTGCTTTTTATATTGCTTTGGATAGTGATATATATGTGGATTAAATTTATAACAGTTTGAAAAATAAGTCTTATGTATAGATTTTCTATTTATAATGCTTTGAAAATAAGCGTTATATATATGAAACTTATTATAACACTTGGGAAAATAAATGTTATTTATGCAGAGAACATTTATAATGCTTTAAGAAAACAATTATAACACTAGTTTTCATAACGCCTGACTTACAAATTTTTTTATAAAATATTATTTATGACGCTTTTTAGCCGTCATAAAAAAGTATTTTTGTTGTAGTATATTCAGTAATTACCTTATAGGAAATTGTAATATTAATCACTTATGATTTAAGATATTTTTAATTGTTTAATGCAAAGTATCTATACCATTTTCTTACCTGATTTAAAGATATCATAATTTTACGTATTCCCTAAAATGAATCCTTGTTGTCATAATTCTAACTAAGATGGCACATTCTAATTTACTAACATTTAGATGGTTTCTTTCTACAATCTGATTAATAGGTACCAATATTTTTCTGATTTGTCCGGTAATGATTTGAATATCATATACATGGGTTATCACATCTATATTTGTGCTTACTTCTTCCATTTGACTGTTTAAAAAAAAACATAGTACTATGAATGGATCTAAGGAAGTATGGTATTGGTGGGTTTATTTGTACCTACTACTTCCATTTGACCCTTTTTTTGTTGTTGCTCTTTTTGATATTCCCTAACCATTCCTTTGTGTAATTTTTACTCTTGCAAACACCATGCAGTCACAATTTTGTTTAAAGTGTTTCGGGAAATGAATTGGACAGGGAAAGCTCCAGTGTGCCAATTTTCGTGCATCAATTCCACAAAAATTTGCATCGCAACCAAGAATCAATTCTACACTTGTTGTAGCTATCCGAATAGCTAAGTCTGCAAAATAAGCGACTGCTCGTACAGACGATGTATATCATTTGATGAGAAATGATAGTAGACCTGAGAAGGCATTTACAACCGAGTGCGCTAAGAAGGCAGGAAAGGCTAATGCCTGCAGTGGTCAAATTTTTGTCATAGCTTCTCCTGACCATTTCGAGCCAATCTCGCGGGAAAACGATCCTAAAATGAACAAAGAATTTTTGGTGGGGGATTCATGGGATGACATATTTGAATGCAGGCAATAGGGTGCTCAAATGTCCATGTTGTTGGGATTGTTGTCATAATCCGCACCCAGTGTAAGGGCACGAGTACGTGGGTACGTCCAGCCTATGCTGTATCATCGGTCATAGAACGGTGTCTAGGTCAACAATATCATCTATATATCTCACACAATAACATAACATAACCTGTCAATGATATTTCAGATCCAAAAGGAGGACAAGATGACTATATATATATGATAATCAATATTCAATCACGATAAGCTAGAGGAAGATAATGGCACGATAACAATAAAGAATAGAGAACTCAAAGTCACAACTAGAAATACTACAACCAGAAACCAAGTCTAAAAGTCTATCTACACCATAAAGAGTCCAAACAACAACATCGACAAGTATAGTATTAATATTACATCAAAAAGTGTTAGTAAAAGCCGAAAATAAATTCGGTACCAAAATACTAGATAGAGATACTAAGATAACTAGTGTCACCGGCTAAACCTTCCGGTAATCACCCTTGAACTATAGGGTCCATGGCTGCTACTTCTACCTCTTGCGGTCCATAATATGTTGGACACAAATCATCTAAGTAATCGCCTGTAAAATATATCTAGTCAGGATGGAGTGACTACAACCCTAAATGCAGTTCCAATATATGGTAGAAACTATAATACTGTAAATAGCAATAACTACATGATGAGATGAACAATTACATGATCAGAGTAAAATAAGCAGTGGAAAATATTTAAGTTGATACCATATGACAAAGAGTAATACTGTGGAAAAAAATAATTAGACTGATATAATATGGCAATAGGCAATAATGTGGAACAAATACAAGAAAGATTGTACTAACTGAATGCGTTTTGATGTGCTACTTTCAATATGTGATCAATCATAAATGATACCATACAATTTTTATGATAGTATGACTCAATCATACTGGTAAAGTATGATCAACTATCGAATAATGTCTACGATGGTAAGGTCAATCACATACGTGATTAGCCATCAAAGAATGACAATGATGGTACTGCTCAATCACATACGTGATTAGCTATCAAATAATATCTACAATGTCAAAAATGGTTGATCACATATCTACATGGCACTCTGCCGCCCCGTCTAGTACAATGGATCCAAGTCATGACATGTCATGACACGATAATCATGATGCACGGTCTATAGCACGAGCACGATGATCAATGTCTATATAATCACTGAGATATACAAGGTAATTATGATAAAGTAATATCTCATGATGGGGATCCACTATATACCAATCTGTGTAACCATCGTGCCAGGAATCAACTAAGATATTACTAAATACATGTATTATAATAACTATTAAGTAAAAAAACTATCAGAGATTGTACTAGCCTGTTGTCCAAGCAATGAATGTCAAACTGTGTACATATCGATGCCTCAAGGACCTAAATAGGGATTACAAGTCAAAATTGTGTTTTTGGAATCAAAAATATGCTATGCTAGCTTAAAACTAGGTCTCTAAGTCTCCACTAAGTCACACTAGGTCAAACTAATTCAATATTAGCTAACTAGGTTCATACTAGTTAATATCTAAGATATATTAGATATTATTAGTAATTACTAGTTAATACTAGGGATACTAGATAATAACTTATACTATATATATCAAAATATATATAGAATCTATATAACCAATAACTTGGAGTATCATAATTAAATTACCATAACTTACTAATACCTAACCTACTATTTCAAGGTAAACTCATTACCTTAACTAGACTCCAATACCTAGACACTTTCCCTATTCTTTAATACCAATAACTTATCATACACTAATATATACTCACACACATACCCTTAGTACTTAATGAACACGTGGACACTAAACCTACTAATATTATTATCATTCCTCTCCATTAAGGAACCACACCCATACTCTGGTATCAGACCTCCCCTTTTCTTATTCAATGATACCTGTGTATCATTACCCCTAGCCTCACCTAGTACCAAGTCGGATACTAACCTATTTTTCATGTAATCGAATTAACACTAGGATGTAAGTCTTTAATACCTTACTAATATTCCTTTGCAGACCACCCCCTACAACTCTAATATACCTATTGACTAATACTTAGCTACTTGACACTAACACTCATCTTCTAGTTCCCCTACACACACAAGTACCCAATGCACACACTAAACTTACCACACTCAATGCTAAACAATACTCTATACTTACTCATATCTCAATCTATAGTCCCAGTACATTGATACCCTCACCATCACATTGCTCCTAGAACAGACACAAGTGATACACACATGATCTGATCACACAACTATAACACACTATAGGCACTTAACTTGTACACTCAAACACACTAATCCCTTACACAAATCGGAACACATAACACATCCACACAATACTTCACTTAACCCTTAACTCTAATACTCAACAATTACCCTAATATCCAAACTTAGTATCAGTACTTGGACTCCAATACCCACATCAATATCACCTGCACCTACTGTTAATATAGTCATTATCACTTCCCATTTCCAATATATGTATTTGGAACGTATTCTTGCTTGCTAACGTGGTTGTCAGTTTGGTTGGAGGCTAGACTATTTTCTGGTAGAGTTAGTTCTTGATTTATTTTGAGATCAGGGCTTGGTCATGACTTGAACCATTGGTTAAGTGAACCCAAACCCTCCCTATATAAACCAAAACACACACTCTCTCTCTCTTCACATTATATCCTTTCCATTCTCTCTCTTAGATTTTCTCTCCCTCTATAGACAAGTACACCTTGCATAAAAATGGAGAAACCTTCTATTTTATGAGTCCATTATGTTTGCTATGTAATACTCCATATGCTTAAAACTTGGTATTTTTGGATTTGGTGGATTGATTAGTGTAGAACTACAGTTTTATTTTATCACTTTTTATGTGTTCTTTAGTTTTCTTGGGTTTTAATCTCTAAAAGCTTGTTGTTTTCGAAAACTTGTTATTCTATGTTAATGAGCATTTGATTTTGAGTATTTAGATCTTTAATTTGTTGGATTTGGATTTTGTTTGAGGTTTTTATGGAAGAACTTGCAAGATCACGACTTGGGGTAACATTATCCTAGTCAATAATATTTGCAAGGATTAGAGAGTTTCACTGGGAGGCTGGGAGTTGAGTGCGTGCATACTTGTAATGCCACTTTCGAGTCACAATATTATACTCCGGATGGATTGGTTGAGTAGGCACTATGCTAGTATAGATTATCGTAGAGGTAGAGTTTTATTTAGACTATCGGGAGAGCCAGAGTTTGAGATTGCCAGAAGAGCAGCAGAGCAGAGCAAGAATGTCATCAGTGGAGCCATGGTGGAAGAGAAGAAGATGCCACATCCATTGATAGCAGAGTATATAGATATTTTTTTGGAGGAGCTGCCGAGTTTTTCGCCAGACCGAGATATTGAGGTCTTTATAGACTTGGTGCCAGGCATAGAGCCGATATCGCAGCACGTCTATAGAGTTAACAACGGTGAACTGACATAGTTGAAGAAGAAAGTGGATAAGTTGCTAGACAAAGGCTTTATTAGATCAAGTTCAGTACCTTGGGGTACTCTGGTATTGTTTGTACCAAAGAATGATGGATCGGTATGCATGTGTATCGATTACAGGGTTATGAACAACCTCACTATCAAGGACAAATATCTACTACTAAGGATAGATGATCTCTTCGATCAGTTGAGCAGAGCAAAAATATTTTCGAAGATAGACTTGAGGTCGATTTACTAGTAGGTGAAAGTGAAGAAGGAAGATATTCCGAAGAAAGCTTTCCAGACTCATTATGGCCAGTTTGAGTTCTTGGTGATGTCGTTTGGGTTGACCAATGTCCCGGTGGTATTCATGAATCTGATGAACAAGGTGTTCCACTAGTATCTTGATAAGTTTATGGTGGTATTTATTGATAATATTTTGGTGTATTCGAAGACCTCAGAGGAGCACGAGGAGCACCTGAGGATAGTGTTGGAGACTCTCAGGAAGGAGAAGCTTTGTGGAAAGCTCTCAAAGTATGAGTTATTTCTTGACAAGGTTGAATTCCTTGGGCCTGTGGTTATAGGAGATGGGATCTTAGTGGACCCGAAGAAGATCACGGCTTTGGAGTCATGGGCTACTCCAAGTTCAGTGGAAGAGATCATGAGTTTTCTGGGGATAGCAGGTTATTACCAGAGGTTTGTACATAATTTTTTCAGGATTGCAGAACCGATGGCGAGGCTTACCAGAAAGGATATAGATTTTGTCTGGACACAGGAGTGTCAGGCCTATTTTGAGTAGCTGAAGAAGAGATTTACCACAGCTCTAGTGTTGACATTGCCATCAAAATCAGGTGGATTCACTATCTATAGTGATGCTTCAAGAAAGGGTTTGGGTTGTGTCTTACAGCAGAATGGGAAGATGATTGCCTATGCTTCTAGGAAATTTTGTTCTCATGAGAAGAATTACCCTATCCATAATTTAGATTGGTAGCAGTTATCTTTGCTCTAAAGCTGTAGAAGCACTATCTGTAAGGAGAGTGTATGAAGATTTTTACAGACCAAAAGAGCTTAAAGTATGTATTTATACCGAAAGAGCTTAACATGAGATATCGACGGTAGTTGGAGTTGATGTAGGACTTTGACATATCATTACAGTACTATTCAGGGAAGGCCAACGTAGTCTCCGATGCATTGAGCAGGTATCCAGTGGCTATGTACTTGACTACAGATATATATTTATTGGCCGATCTTGAGAGCTTGGGTATTGAGGTGCTGGTACTTTGTGTCAAGATGCAGATATGGTAATTACAGATACAGTCAGAGCTGATGGATAGAATAAGTACTACGCAGTATGATAATGAGTCTCTGAGGAGTATCAAAGCACATGTTCAGATGGGATTATCCGAGGACTTCACTATTACGGAGGATAGATCATTGTAACACGATACCAGATTGTGTGTGCCTAGTGGCACATTGTACGAGGAGGTTCTTCAGGAGGCACATCAATCGCAATACTCCATACATCCAGGTACTAATAAGATTTATAGATATCTGAGGAAGCATGTATGGTAGTATGGTATGAAGTGAGTGGTAGTGCGCTTCGTATCCAGATATTTTGTGTGCCAACAGGTAAAGGCAGAGAGGTAGAGGCCAGGAGTTTTACTTCAGCCTTTACCTATTCCAGAGTGAAAGTGGGTGCATGTTACCATGGGTTTTATTTCTGGGCTTCTGTGTTCAGTGGTTACTCTTTCACATGTATTTTATCGTATGCATTGGTTATTCATTTTTATGTACTTCATGTTCATACACTATCTCGTGTACAATGTGCCTATATTACTCGTGTTCGTAACGTGTCATGATCGGATCTATGAATATTGGTTTGGGGCGGGAGAATAGGAGTTGGTTATGTGATCAAAGTCCAGTGTATTCCTGTATATATCGACTGCACATCACACGTGTAATTGAGTTACTTAATTGCATTCGTGTTCAACAAAACCGATCACATAATGAACTTGTACTCTAAAACACATTAGTTAGTATTATCTATTTCCATTACTTGCATTTATTCCATATTGTCTGTTCTTTCCTTCCACTACTTTATATCTTATTCTAGTTTATTTCCATTTCCTAGTTGATAGTGTATCTTGTATTCTTTTCTATTATCTGTCAAATATGCTCCACCATGTATTTGAAATTGCTTTCAGAATTTTATACTTCGCTCCAATCCTGATTGGATATATTTTTAAATGATTGGCTTGAGGAGCTGTGTCCACTTACTATGGGCCGTAGGACGGTGAGCAATTATAGGATACTCTCCTAGAGTAGGAGAACTTAGTGCCAGTGACTGAGGAGGATTATAATCATATGTTAGACATTGTATTAGCCTTATTTTAGACTCATAGCATGTGTATATATTATTTTGGGAGTTGTATTGTTCCTAGACTCATAATGTGGACTTGTGGATGTAGTTGTGACTCTTGTACCTATTTCCTTATTCCCTATCGTGCTATTCTTTATTTACTTTGATATTATGATTGAGTATTGATTCCATTATTATATATTATATTTTTTCTATTTGGAGTTGAGATGACATGACATGTACCTTATATATATATATATATATATATATATATATATTGTATGAGATGATTAGATAGTATTTTTAACCTAAACAACATTCTACATCATAGTTATGACGTAGGCTGGGGGTGGTTTATATACTCGTTCCCTTATTCCGTGTGTGGGTCGTGACATCATGAAATTGCTTAAAACAAATATTGATAGACCCTATAACTGATACACCTACCCTCACCTCTCTGTGAACTGTGTTGCAGGCCAGTCACTGATCTGATATCTAAATGCACCTTGCATACTTAAACTCTGTGCACGATACAGTGGAATGATCATCAAGTGTAGTTGTAGATCTGAACTGCACAAACACTATATTCCATCCTACCCATCTGATACTACATTGAAGTCCCAGTGCTCACCAATGCACTGGCCTCAAGTGAACACTCTCCAAATCTCTATGATACACCCCTTGGAATACCAAGGACCAATGCACCTAAGCTCACTAGCACCCCTACTGAACAACAAAGTCCCTACACCCAAATAATCCTTCACCACCACATATATGCATAGATACATACACATATTGTAAAACCCCTCACCAAAAATAGGTATTTTGTGTATATTTTATATTTATTGTATTTATTTTAGATTATTTTAAACTCAATTAAAATCTAATTATTTTATTAGGATACTTTATCGTAGTTTGGACATTAATAATATAGGACGACCCCGAAATCTACATCGCCCTTCGTAGGAAGTAGCCTACACGGGAGACACTACTTGTAGGATCTTCGCGTGACACAAAATTTGACCATTCAATATTAGTATGGCACTAGTGTAATAACGGTAGTTTATTTTATTTTATATATATATATATATATATATATATATATATATAAAATTTATTTATGGTTATTTTCTATCCAAACTTTATACAATAAGCAACTCATAATTCCTCTATGCAATATTAGGCAACTTTTCTCTTTTATAGGATTTATTTATTTATTTATTACTATTTTAATTTCATAGAATCAAATCAAATTTTTGTCATAAATTAATTATTTAATTAATTGTTGACTTTTAATAACTAAAAACCTAATTAGAAAGCATCCTAACAAACTAACTACCCAATCCTAATCCTACCCCATCTCCCAAAACCTGTGGCCCCTCACTATATCTGTGCGTACACCCCTTAATTCGACCCCCCTCTCTCTCTCTCTCTCTCTCTCTCTCTCTCTCTATATATATATATATATATATATATATATATATATATATATATATATATATAATCTCCTTCTCATCTCTCCTTCTAAAAACCATAACCTAAAATCTTCTCTACAAAACCCTATATTTTTCTTCTTCCTCCATCACCGTAGCCTCCACCTCCATTACCAAGGCAGACCACCCCCATCACGTGGATACCACACCACTTCCTCCATCCAAGAACCTTAGCATCTCCTTCATTCTTCTAGTAAGTTTCTTTAATCCTTCTCTCCTTCATTCTTCAATCTCTTCTTGATTTATATATAAATATAGATTATATATATGTGCGATGATGTAAATTCTATTATTTTATTTTAAAGAACTCATGCAACCTATGTACCCTAATTTTGAGATTCAACCCAAAACTTTTGTGCATGCATGAATCCTCCTTCAAAACCCTATTTAATTCTTATTAATATATTTATATAGATGTTATTAATAGGAAATATATTCAGTTTTTATAAATAATTCTAGATTTATAAATTATATTAAATTAGAGTTTTGAGCATGATTTATGGATAGTTTGACCTAGTTTTGATGTATGCATGTTGGAGATCCTTGGACCTTGTTAGGACTTGATCATAGATAGAAAATCCTAAAATTTTCTTGATGAAGTATTATTTTTGCAGAAATTATATATTATGAAATTATATCAAAATTATATTATTTGATGATTATATTGTCACAACACCCATGTACCACCCGTTGGCATGCATACTAGCAAAGTTTGGTTGCCAACCCTAATAGGATCAACTTGTAGATAGTGAAACCCTAATTATTTTTGTATAGATAAAAGAAATAGTATCTATTGTATTTAATACTAATTTTTACCAAATATATTCATATTTATTTCTATTTATAAAATTAGAATTTTATGATATTTTATGTAGCAAGTTGACCTAGTTTGACAAAACATGACCCCAACAGTTTCAGACTTAACTCCCGATCAAAAACCTTATTTTAGCATTTAAAAATTATATTATTATGTTTTAATTCTGATTTATGAGTATTTATTTCAGATTTAGTTATTTGTCAAAAAAATAATTTTTTATGACTAGTAGGTAACCCGCTATGACCTAGTTTTTGTTTATACTTGGTTTTGGACTCATAGAATTTATAAGAGACGACCCTATCACTAAAAATCCTACTTTCTAATAAAATCCCAGAATTAATAGTTTTAATAATTAATGATTTAAAAAATATTTTTTGGCAATGTAAATGGTTGGTAATATTTTTGTATGTAGTTACTTACATGTGCAACCAACGTAGGATTAATAACTAGATATTAAACTAATTAAACTAGAAGATTAGAGTCTAATTAGTGTAATAATTAATTGGTAGGTGTTCGAGATATTTCTATGGACAACTCCTGACCAAATTTGTTGTGCTCGCAGCTTGGCTTGGAAGGTAAGTATACCTTACTTGATTGTATTATTCAGTTTACATTATCCCTAGTTTTCATTTTGCTAGATGTGTGCATGCGTCTTAGAATTAGTTGAATTACCTGGTATATTGTAAAGATACCTGGTATCTTCTGATCTGACACTATTTTAAACACGTTTACTGTCTGAGTGAGAGAGTGCATGGACTAGCATATCGACTGATCATCGATACGAGAGTTCGAGCCTTGTGTTAGTAGTTGGTATTGGTTTAGTTTTCTAGATATTGTTTGACGTTAACGCATTACGTTTGCACCGTATATACGGTTCAGATAGTTCATTGGGAGTGGATAATCTACTAGTGAGCGTATGAGATTTCTGTTTCTTACTGACTATGAAAATGGTGCAACTGTGTAACACCCGAGTTCTACGGAATGCCTGGTAGGATGACTGTTCTTCTATTTTTACTCTCTCATGCGCCATTAGAGATGTCTCGAGTGCGTATCATATAGGTGGTTTAGTTATCCTATTTATCGTTTATTGTTTTACCTTCATGCATGTCGATTTTTTGTGTACTTATTATATCTCTCTGAGGACCTGGCACCCTTTCCATGTATAGAAGATCATGATTATTTACAGTAGCACAGATCAGGACTGGCTACTTCTTTCTCTTTCGAGAATGTCTTTCCTTCGAACTTCTCAATTACTAGATGATGTACATATTTTTTTGTCTTTCATATTCTAGTTTGTTAGTGTATTTGTCTCCACCTGACTATTAGTTTCTTGTCGACTATTTCATACTTGGTTAATTGTCATATTTGGTTATTTATTACTATTTGGTTTTGTGGATGAGATTAGTATTGCCTGTGACTTGTGTAATTATATACCACTTATGAATTATTATTCATAAAATAATGTATATATGTGTATAGTTTCTATATATTGGAGTTACCATATACATACGGCTGACATGCTCACGTATTCCTAGTCCTACGTATTTTGGGATTGGGACGTGACACACACACACACACACATATATATATATAGAGTATCAAGTGTGATACTCTAGGATACGAACTTGAATGCATCTATACACCAAATAAAACACCTAGAATAATTCCTAATACATATAATATGATATGACATTGATATGAATATTGAAGATACAATAAAATCCATAAGGAAACACTACAATACATAAAAAACCCCAAATATCTACATGTATCATAGCATATCATTACACAGACCTCTTGTAACCAAATGTGGACATGATTCTACCCTCACACAAATAAATTAATACCAAATAAACATAATGAACCAAACAACCAATACTTGGTGGCCCAAATTCGAATTTCTCCTAATTTGGCTACCAAAATCTATAGATCTCTTAGGTTTGGGATGAAACCCTCTAATTCTTTCTCCTATAGATTGGTTATGGCCATGGGTTGGTTCCTTGTGGTCCAAATGGTATTCCAAATTCTGAAATTGATAGAGAAAGGGTGAGATTGTACCGATTGGGAGATAGATTCTCAATAAACTCCTCAAGTGGGCACAAGTTCCTAGAAATTCCTTCTTCTTGGTGCTTCTTACCTCCTCCATGCTCCTAGACCTCCTTGATGGTAAGAATGCGTGGAATTGTGAATGAATTGAGAGAAATTTGGTAGGGAATGAAGTGGATTGGGGAAGAGGGAAATTAGTGCTAATGAATAATGAATTAATGATTTGAATAGAGGCTATCACTCCTAGAAGTTAGGGCCGATACGCCCCCATTGGTTGTCATCAAGGTTCATTTAATTATGGATAATTAATTATGGCAAAGGTTCTAATCCAATGGGAGAAATATTCTATATACTCTAACTAATCCAATGAGTCAAACCATGACTAATCCAATTAATTGAACTAATGGGTCATGTCAAGTCTTGTTGGGTTCACTTAGATTCACAAATATCTAGTCTAACTAATAGACTAGCACTAACCAACTAATCTCATTGTCTATTCTAATTAGCTAATACTCAACTAATATGTGTAATAATGAATATTATTATCACTAATATATAGAATTATCAAGCAATTATTGAAATAACAAAAATACCCCTCTTTGGGAACTAGGTAGTTACAATCATACCCCCCGTAGAAAAATTCCGTTCTCAAAATTTAGAGATGGTAGTACCCCCTTCTAGGTAAAACTCCCAATACAATATAAAATTATATAAGCATGCAAGTTAAAGAAATTACTACTTATGGTCAAATACATTGTTATGGTCTCTGTCCATCATGGTATTGTAGTCTTTGTCAGAGTATACTACTAACTACACTAACTATATAATATAAGCAACTATAAGGTACTAAGGAATCAATCAATAGATAAAATAAATAATAGAAAGAAGGAACATAACTTGCTAACCCATCACCTGTAGCATCGATCTCCTTGACCTTCATCGCAAATTCTCCGCCCTGCTGGGGTGTCTCCCTCCGCGGGTGCTGAGCAATTTGAGATGCCACAGGTGGCCTAACTCCACCTTTCTGGTTTGGGGCTATACCTTAAGCTGGACGATGAGGGATTAGGATATAATCATTCACCTGATGCTCAGTAGACCTAAAATATAAGCATGCCCCAATCCTCTTCCTGCAGTCATACCAAGTATGTTTGACCCTGTCATGCCCCAGTCCCAAAATACACGGAACTAGGCTACGTGACAATAGCCAGCTGTCACGTCTCCGAGAATATCCTAATTTAATGGATCCTAACAAAGAGTGCTACGTTGTCCTAATACTAACATGTCCAATATCAGTCAACAATAGGTAAACTAATCTCATCCACAATATAAAGAGCAAGAGGTACTAAATAAACTGCTGGAAGATAAACCCAGTCTCAAGATATCATAGTACAACCAATAATGTCTGGTGGGAACAAATCCACTACTATGACGGAATAAAAGTACTGAAATGATAGATAAAAGAGTAACGACTAGGGCATTGGCTGACTAGATAATGATGCTCCCAATCCTAGGCGGAAGGCCTACCGAGTGATCACGAAAACTCTGACGGTAATACCTCTAACTTCTCTGCGGTAGCTAACCTCGTCCCCTGTCCTGGGCCGTACACTGTAGGGTAATATGCCTCTTCCAAATCTGGAAAGGTACCAGGTCCTCAGAGGAACGTAACAAGATACATAGAAGCATGCCATATGTAGATACTGAATAAATTAAATACAATAAAGGGTGTGCTAACCATCTAAGTGAATGCAATGTGAGGACAACTGTGAGTATATAGGAAGGTGTAGGCTAGACATATGCTGACATAATTCACCAGTCGTGACAACCGGCTAGTATATGCCACACATGTCCCCTATAATACGGGTGCAGGAATAAAATAACGTCCAACGTTCTATAGAGTGTGGTATCTGTAATATCACCAAGTAACGTACAATACTCTACAGAACGTGGTATCAGTAATATATATATACGTCCGTATCACTCCGTCGAGTGCGGTGTCAGTGTAAAGGAGTGGGGTGTCCCATATGCCTACTAGTCGTCCTCCCCGCCCATTGTATATATCCAAGTCGAATACTCGACATGCATACTCCGTATCTAAATGCCAAGTCTCTACACTAAAATAATCCTGAATTACTTGCTAACCGTGATGCATGTCACACGCGTCGGTAGCTAGTCGAGCACGCGAACCCGCATCCCAACATGAAATTGTCACAACGAACGTGTAGAAGTGTCAGGTCTCGGAAGATATCAGAGTATCCTCCAATGGGGTGGGTCACTACGAACTAGGTCAAGTATACTAATCGTCGACGTATCCGTCGATATCACCCGAGTTGATCTCGGACGCGCACAGTTGTATAAAAAGAAAGCAACAAGAATACAATACAACTTTTGCAAAATTTATATTAGACAGTAAATATGGCAAGGTATCTTGCCTGAGTCCTCAAGCTGTGAATGCTAGAAGCCGGTTCCTGCAGTGTCTCCTGGTTGGTCCAATGGTCCTACACACAATTTAATATAACAATCTGATATCAGACACTAAGACAATAAACAGACTCTACGTTGTTCTTGGGAACTGTCATAAGTTCATGACTGATCGAAGACAGCTACACAGGTGCACGTAGCTAGGATGTACACGTGTTCTGTCCTTGTCAGCGTGTGTCTTGAGACAATAATCACTACAGTTAAGGGGTTACCACTATATTGATTTATACGAATACATGTCCTTATTTTCCCTGGTTGAGAATACAGGTAGAGGTCTAGGTTTTCCTGGTGAATTATTAGCCTTTGGTAATAGGTCTTATGATTAAGGCAATTACTATTTATTTATTTACTGTTTTAATCTAATAAGCATGCACACCTGCATGTAAGGGTTTATTGGTGAACTACCCGTTCTTATAACCAGTCCTATATTAGGGTCATTTATTAATGTGTTATCATAATCTAATTATCTACATACACTGATAGATTCTTATTTTGATGAGCTTGTGTCCATTGGATGACACCAAGATACGACGACTCGATGACACAAGAACTATTACTAGCACAATAGGTATTACCTAGTCGTGGTCGAGAGGGGTCTGGCTCGTCAGGGCTCGTCCTCCGGCATGGGCAGAGCTCCGACATCGACGGCGGTACGCAGGCAGTAGTGGCAATGGTAGCAGCAGTAGCTGTTGTAGGTAGCAGCAACGGCAGCAGCGGCTAGGGGCGATGCTAGGTGGTGGAGACGGTGGTCCGGCGGGGGTAGACGGTAGAAGAGCCTCGCGGGGGTGGGGGTCTAGTCCGCGGCGGTGGTGGTCTGACGTTGGCGGCAGCGGGTGGATCGGGTTGGAGGGGAAGTTGATGGTGGTGGTGCAGCGGTTGTCCAGTGACCTGGGGGGAAGGTCCGGTTACTAGGGTTGACGACGGCTGTCTAGTCCGCGGTGGTGGCGGTCTGACGTTGGCGGCAGCTGGTGTCGGGTCGGGGAGCAGTCGGGTTTAGGTGTTAATGACGGTGTATGGTTTGGGCAGGCGACTTAGGTGGTGGTCCGGCGTGGTCAGTCGTGGTAGGCGGCGTCGGGCTTTGCTAGAGATAGCCTGAGGTGATGGTGTCTGGTCGGGATGGGGGTGCTCGGTTTGGAGAGAAGGGGAGTCGGCTAGGGTTTCTTTGGAGGTGGTGATAAAATATGAGTTTTAGGGTTTAAATGCTAGGAAAAATGTATATTTATATGGGAGGGGGTTGATGGGCTGGCCTCGGGACTTGGGCCTGTCTGGACTCGTTGGGGTGGGGCTGGTCCACGTGAAAGGGTGCACGTGGGCTTGGTTGGGTCCCGTTTTAGGGTAAACTTGGCTTCAATTTAATTTAGTTAATAATACGCAAGATGTTCTTTTACACAAATATTGCGTAGTTAAAATGAGACGCAATAACGAGTATCTAAAGTTCCACAAGGGTCAGATGGGTAGTCTGGCACGTCTAGGAGATGTTTGTGACCTTGGATTTAAGGTAAATGCTACTGTGGCTTTCCAACCTTGTAGCAATGGTGCGGTATAATAAGACATGTAGTTGTTGCACAATAATCCTAATTAAATCCGATTATCTCTAGTCTCTAGTTTTAATTCAAAATAATCCCTAAATTGGTTGAGGGGGTTTACAATCTACCCTCCTTAGAGCATTTCGTCCTCGAAATTAAAATATACGCATGGCATGAATTTCTGACTGAATTTAAAATGCTAAAACATACCTAGTCCTTCGAAGAGATGAGGGTAGCGCTGTCTAATATCCTTCTCGCGTTCCTAGGTCGACTCGCCTGGTGCATGGTGTC
This sequence comes from Iris macrosiphon, assembly GCA_036927795.1. Lineage (NCBI taxonomy): Eukaryota > Viridiplantae > Streptophyta > Magnoliopsida > Asparagales > Iridaceae > Iris > Iris macrosiphon. Next base: position 105,102,205 of record JAYESA010000018.1, read on the forward strand.
TCCATGCGACGCAAACTAAGAGAATAGTCTGACCTCGCAGTACCTTCTCGCTCCTATCCAGAATCTCGACCGGCTCCTCTTGGTATGATAAACTTCGACCAACTGTGGTTTTTGAATGGTCAAGCATGTGACTTGGATCTGGTATGTATCTTCTCAGCTGAGATATATGGAAGACGTCATAGACTCCTTCCAAAGTCTACGGTAAGTCTAATCTGTAAACAACCTCTCCGACGCGTTCTAACACGTCGAATGTTCCGATGTACCTCGGACTCAGCTTTCCTCTGCCTCCGAATCTGATAGTCCCTCGAGTAGACGAGATCTTTATAAATACGTGATCTCTAACCTGGAACTCTAAGGGTCGTCGATGCGCATTCGCCCAATGCTTCTGCCTGTCTTGTGCTGCTCGTAGGTGTCCTTGGATCTTCTTCACCTTTTCTACTGTACGAACAACCAACTCTGGTCCGAGAATCTGTCTCTCACCTATATCACTCCAACATACGAGGGAACGATATTTTCTTCCATACAATGCTTCGAAGGGAGCCATCTGGATGCTCGCTTGATAGCTGTTATTGTAGAAAAACTCGACCAAGTGCAAATGATCCTCCCCTGATCCTTCGAAGTCAAGCATGCACGCTCTTAACATGTCTTCCAATGTCTAAATGGTACGCTCCGACTGGCCATCTGTTTGTGGGTGAAATGCTATGCTGAACTTCAGGCGAGTACCAAGACTCTCTTGCATACTCCGCCAGAAGTAAGATGTGAACCTCGTATCCCTATCAGACACGATACTAACTGGCACTCCATGTAGGCGCACAATCTCTCTCATGTACATGTCTGCTAAGACCTCCGTCGATTACCCAACTCTGAAGGGTAAAAAGTGTACGGACTTTGTGAGTCTATCCCCAATTACCCATACTACATTTCGACCACTAGAACTCCTCGGAAAGCCCGTACCAAAGTCCATAGTGATATGCTCCTATTTTCACTCCGGTATAGGGAGCGGTTGAAGCAATCCTACATATCTCTGATGCTCAGCCTTGACTTGCTGACACACCAGGCACTTGGCCACAAAATGTGCTATCTCTCTCTTCATTCCATGCCACCAGTAGTACTGCCTCAAGTCTCCGTACATCTTCGTACCTCCTGGATGAATAGAGTAGGTCGAACTGTGTGCTTCTGTCATCAACTCCTGACGAAGTTCTCCATTTGGAACGTAGAGATGATCTCCGCATCTCAAAGTTCTGTCTTCATGTATACGCAGTCCTGTCTGTATCCCAACCTCTGTCCTCTGTCTAAGTCTCTGGAATCTGGCGTTTGTTGGCAGGGCAGCCTTGATCTTTTCCACTAATGTCGACTGTAACTGAAAACTCGACAATTGTCCATCTACTCCGGGCATAACTAATTCTATACCCATCTGCTCTAGATCTCTTAATAGATATTGTTGGGTAGTCAAGAAGAATGCCATGGGTCTTCTACTCAACGCGTCAGCTACTACGTTGGCCTTTTCCGGATGGTACTGTAGCTTGATCTCAAAGTCTGTCATCACCTCGAGCCAACGTCTCTGTCTCTGTTTAAGGTCCTTCTGGGTCTAGACGTACTTTAGGCTTTTGTGATCAGTGAATATCTCTACTCTTTCTCCATAAAGGTAGTATCTCCAAAGCTTCAAAGCAAAGATCACTGCTGCAAGCTCTAAGTTGTGAGTGGGATAGTTTTTCTCATGGGTTCTCAAATATCTAGAAGCATATTCCACAACCTTCCCATGCTTCATCAAGACACATCCTAGTCCTTTTCCAGATGCATCGCTATAGATTACGAATCCTCCGGGTCCAGACGGTATGGTCAAGATAGGTGCTGTAGTCAAACGCTTCTTCAGCTCATCGAATGCCTTCTGACACTCCTCTGTCCAGGTGAACTCCTGCTTCTTACGGGTCAAGCGGGTCATCGGCTCTGCAATCTTCGCAAAGTTTTCTACGAACCTCCGGTAATATCCGGCAAGTCCTAGGAAACTCCTCACTTCTGAGACATTGGTAGGGGTTGGCCATGTCTCTACTAATGAAATCTTCGTCGGATCTACTGAAATACCATCTCCTAAGATGACGTGTCCAAGAAAAACAACATGATCTAGGAGAAACTCGCACTTGCTCAGCTTGGCATAAATCTCTCTCTCCTCAGGGTCTCTAACACTAGTCTCAAGTGTTTCTCGTGCTCCTCGTGGCTCTTCGAATACACCAAAATGTCGTCGATGAAGACTACCATGAACCGGTCTAAGTATTGGTGGAATACTCGGTTCATCAAGTTTATAAAAACGGCAGGCGCATTAGTCAGTCCAAAAGGCATCATTAAGAACTCGTAGTGACCATAACGAGTCCTGAATGCTGTCTTTTGAATGTCTTCTCTTCGCACATTCACTTGATGATAACCCGATCTTAGATCAATCTTTGTGAACACCATTGCTCCTGTCAACTGGTCGAACAAATCATCAATCCGCGGCAGGGGGTACTTGTTCTTAATAGTCAAAGCATTAAGGGCTCTATAATCAATGCACATGCGTACCGTTCCATCCTTTTTGGGTACAAAAAATACTGGTGCTCCCCAAGGTGATGCACTAGGACGGATAAATCCCTTGCTCTACAACTCCTCTAATTGTAGCTTCATCTCATCTAGTTCCTTCTTCGCCAATCGGTATATATTGGAAGATACCAGCGCTGCTCCAGGTACTAGCTCGATGGTGAACTCCACGTCTCTATCTGGCGGTAAGCTTGTCAATTCTTTCAGGAAAACATCCTCGAATTCTGCAACTATGGGTGGGGGGTACCATTTCCATAGCCATGCAAGTTCCAGCTATCTGTCCTACTCCTTGTTCGACGGTCTCTTGTATGTACTCAAACTCCAGTTGATCTGACGGTCTAAAAATGACCCTACCCTTTCGGTAATTCAGTACGGCGTTATACTGGATTAACCAGTCCATGCCTAACACAACATCAAAGTACGACATAGGTAATACCATCTCTCTACCACATACAACTACCGAGCACGTTCTGATAGTGCTGGTAACCGGCACGATACCTCCTTCGGTAAGAATCTTCCAACTCTTAGGTAAGGGGGAAGTCGCTACTCTATGCATTGCTACGAATCTACTAGATATAAAAGATAGCGTAGCACCAGAATCAAACAATGCTGTCGAAGGTAAGGATGCAACTAAAATGGTACATGTGATAGCTTCCCCTTCTGTCTCCTCTTCTGTAGCTGCTAGTGCAAAGGCATGCCCGTGCCTCTGTCCTTCGATCTGCTGCCGAGCTCGGTCAAACTGCTACTCCTGTGGGGCCAAGGGTGGTCCCCTCTGAAATCCTCTGAGTGCTGGTGTTTGTGGTATTAAACGAAAGGAATGAAATTGTATTTCAATGACGGGGTTTATGCGAAACCCGCGCCCTTCTGTTTACAAACAAACTTGTACAATATAATCCTATACGAGGATGTAGGAGTACAATTTATTTAATCTGGATATAAATTGCTATAGGTGTCTGATCTGCGATCGATCACTTTAGCCCTTGGACCACACGATGTTGAAGAAGTGCCGTGGAAGACAGGTAGCAGCTTCAAAGGTTGCAGAAGAGGTTGGACGCACGAGGCCAAGGTCGTCGATCCCTGCTCTTTGCCTGCTCTCCGGGCTCTCTCTCTCTCTCTCTCTCTCCCTCTCCCTTTCTCTCTCTCTCTTCTTGGACGATAATTCTCTCCTGGATGATAATTCCTTTTTCGCTCCCTCTTCCCCATTGATAGGGGTCTCTATTTATAGAGTTTTGGTGACAGTGACCACTCCGTCGGTGTAAAAATCGAGGAGTGGGAAGTACAACACCCTTTTACACAACGGTTAAAGTAACCAATGCCTGCGTATGGATGATCTTTTGAATGAGCGTATGACGCGGGTCCAACTAAGGGAACACAACACGTACTATTGCTACGAAGATCACGGCGTAAGAGCCACGCAGGTAGGTATCCCGTGTGTAGAAACGGTTGGCGTAGAAGCCAAATGACTGTCACCCTGGCACAGAGGCCAGATAGGCATAGAAGCCGAATAGGGGTAGAAGCCGGATAGGCGTAGAAGTCGGATAGGCGTTGAAGCCGGATAGACATAGAAGCCGGATAGGCGTTGAAGCCAGGTAGGCGTAGGAGCCGGAGAGGCGTTGAAGCCGGATAGGCGTAGGAGCCGGAGAGGCGTTGAAGCCGGATAGGCGTAGGAGCCGGACAGGCGTTGAAGCTGGATAGGTGTTGAGAGCCGAAGGGGCACAGGTCTTGAATGGGCGTAAAAGCCGCTGCGTACCGTGCCCGAGTGCTGACGGGGACGTCTTAGCCGGAATCACGGCTTTCGAAGATGTAATCAAATCTTCTACAGAGATTTGCCATCATCCTGTGCATTAAATGCGAAGACGTGTTTCGAAGGTCTGTAGCCCTTCTGTGCATCCGTTGCAGAGACGTGCCTTGACTGAACCTGTCACCGCTCCGTGCAATTAGACGTAGAGATGTGCCTCGAGCCCCGTACGATGTGCAGCTTTTGACGTGGCAGATGGTTTGTCTACTGCGGAGCGTAAACCAGCTTATGCCTGCCTGCGTAAAATAATGCAGCGTATCCCTCTGTGCAAAAAAGAGCGGTTTATGCTGAGGGGACGTCAGTAAACGACGGTTCGGTGGTATCTTAACCCAATCCTCTGCATTAAATGCCGGGATCCGCCATCATACTATGGTGTGCGTCCCGAGGGGTCTGTGCCTGTTTCCAGCCGTCGTCTGGGTCACCGTGCAACACTTTTTGTCAGGAGTCAGAGGCCAGGTTCACTGCGTGACTTGACAGGTTCATTTCGGGGAAGACGAAGCGTTCCTCGTACGCTATTTTAACGCTGCTTTGAGAGCGGCTGAGTTTTTACGCCCTGGAGGCGATGGGGGGTGGTCCCGTCTACGCCGAAGCGGTTTTGGACGCGCTGCACCCTTGAGCTCTTACGCCTGATGGCACTGAAGGCCTTTGCTTGTGCTGCTCTGTATCAATACGTCGCGTAGCTTTTGCCAGCGTATTTTTCATGATTCTACAAGACCCCCTTCAAAGCTTTTAAATTCCTTGGAATTTGAAACGCTTTGAATGAAGCATGAATGGCCCCTCGTGACTCAAAATGTTTCTGAATGGAGCGTTGAAACGGTCGGTGCGGCCTTTATGGCGGATTTATTGAGGACTGTTTTGGATAAGCGGAAAGTCGCGGAGTGCGAAATCCTCAGCCTGTAGCGTCTGGGCATAAAATACCGTTGAGCGCGAAGTCATAGACTTGTGGTTCCTGAGCGTGAAGTCGTAGGTTTGTCGCCTCTCGAGCGTAAAAGCTACCGAGCACAAAGGCATCCGGGCGAGAAAAACCATAGACTTATAGCTGCTTGAACGTAAAGCCGTAGAATCGTTGCTGTTGAGTGTAGAAAGCTCCTTTAGCGTAGGACTTGTGGATCTGTAGCTCCTGAAAAGAGAATTTCTTCGAGCGTAAAGTTCTGCGGATCTGTTGCTTCTGAGCGTAAACTGAGCGCCACCGAGCGTGAGATCATCGATTTGGTATCTGCTGAGCGTAAAGCCGTAGGTTTGTCGCCTCTCGAGCGTAAAAGCTACCGAGCACAAAGGCATCCGGGCGAGAAAAACCATAGACTTGTAGCTTACGAGCGTAAAATCGTAGATCTGTTGCTGTCGAGCGTAGAAAGCTCCTTTAGCGTAGAACTGCTGAACTGTCTTGCGCAAAGAATTTTTCGAATTCGCTGACTGTCCGTCTTTCGAGGGTAGTGGTTTGACGTAGCACCCAATCATATCCGACTATTAATGGGAGACTTGGTTAGGGCGAGAGTGGTATCAGAGGTAGTATGGACGTGATAAACTCTCGGTAAACTTCAGCAGGGCACGTCTATCCAGAGGTCATACGGACATGATAGAACGTGCTTTGGCCAAGTTTTGTAGGTAAAGTACTATCAGAGGTGAGATAGACGTGATAGGATTTACTAGAGTTTACAGCTCAGAGGTAATATGGACATAGCTGTTTTGTGGGCCTATTACTTGTTGCGCACCTAGGTGCAAGTAATAGGTTTGAGGACAAGCCCTGCTAGAGGTAATATGGACGTAACAGATTTTGTGGACCTAACACCACTGGCGTACTTAGATTTAGTACGGGTGTTAAGTTGAAGTGACGATCGATATCAGAGGTGATAATCGATGGTCAGAATCTTGGAAAGCCTGTTCAGAGGTGATATGGACATGGCAGATTCTCCAAGGAAATACAGTTCAGAGGTGATATGGACATGACTGATTTGTGGGCCTATTGCTTTTTGTGCACCTAGGTGCAAGCAATAGGTTTGAGACAAACCCTGCTGTATTGGGCATTCTCTCGCCATGTGCTGTCCAGAGCCACATCTCATACACTGACCCAAGCGAGTCCGACAATCTCTCGAAATATGTCCATTTCTCCCACAATAGCTGCAATAGGGCTTCCCCAGATTCTGGTATGGTGCTGCTCGGTGTTGCTGATGCTGCTGTGCCAAGGGACGTCTGATAGGTCCTCTCTGTTGTGTCCTTGCCGGTCCCTACTGTATCCTTGCTGATCCTTGTTGTGTCCTCAGCTAACCTTCCTTTCCTCTGCTAATGGTTTCCTGAAATCTGGCCTCTGTCAGTAGTTCAGCGTAAGAGACTCGGGACTGCGAGCTTATATAATATTGTAGCTCCTGGGTCAGTCCTCGATGAAACCTCTTAGCCTTAGCCAAGTCATTTGGTATCAAAGCAGCACCATATTTGCTGAGTCGACTAAACTCGGCATCATACTCGTCCACTGTTCTGTTCCCCTGCTCCAAGTGAAGAAACTGATCATACAAGGTGTCCCTAACGGTATCCGGGAAGTACTTTCCCTCAAAGCACTCCAAGAACTGCTCCCAAGTCTGGTAAGTACCCAACTGGCGCTCTATGAATTCCCACCAGTGATGAGCATTACCCTCTAGAAGCGTCAGTATACCCGTCATCCATAGGTCCGTAGGTAACTGCGATGCCTCCAGTAGCTTCTGTGTGTGAGTGATCTAGTTGGTAGTCTCCTCCGGGCTCTCAGTACCCTTGTACTACCTTGGACCCATCTGAACAAAATCCTTTACTGATCCAACCCTAGCTCGAGGTAATGGAGCTAGTGCTTGGGCTGGTACAGTAGCCTGTGTAGCCATCCTCTCCAGTGCTGCCAAAAATTCTTGCCTCTGCTCGGCTACCTGCTGTCGCTGTTCTTGTATCATCATCTGAAAGAATTGGAATATCTGCGCTAGGCCATCTTGCGGTACAGGGACAGGTGGAAGGTTCCCAATAGGTGAAGCGGGAAGATCAGATGGAACTGGAGTGTGAGTCTATCCATCTGGCCCCGGAAGCCTGGGAATCATTGGGGTCCCTCCTTGAGTCTGACCATTGACTCCAGAAGTTGTGTCACCATTGACGGCAGTACATTCATTTTGCAAATCCATATCTCTGCAGGTGATGTACAAAACGATTAGAAAAGTATAGGAATCAAACAGGATGCAAGTATTAAATAGGAAGGATGAGTTTCAGTCAAGCATGGATGAGATCCTTATACTCTATTCCTATACGCAGGCTTGTTCGGTACAGTAAATAACCGAGACAATATATTCTCGACCAGCATGGGCCACCACAAAAATATGTCACACCCCAGTCCCAAAATACGTAGAACTAGGAATACGTAACACGCCAGCCGTATGTATACGAACTCCAATATATGGAAACCATATACACACGTACGCTGTACATGAATATCCAATCCACAGTGGTAATATATGTCACAATAAGTCACACGCAGTTCTATATCTCATCCACAGCACAAATAATAGAATAATGGAAATCAATAACTGAATATCAAAGAAGCAGTCTCAAATAGGAATCTCAAAGTGTGATAGTCGGGTGGAAACAAATCTACCACAAATCGACTATAATAAACTACTAAAGAGAGAAGAGAATAAACTCTAATATAAGAGTAAATGTCTAGAAAAAGAATAGCAACTAGAATCTCTAAACAGTTGCAAATGAATCACATATAATCAGAAGGTAAGATCGTCTCAAACTGATAGGTAGCGTCAGGTCCAGATCCATACTCCTGCGGGTACTCCTGCGCATCTATATCTGGAAAGGGACCAGGTCCTCAGAGGAACGTAACAAGATACAAAAAACACATGCCAATAAAGTACTGAAATGTAAACATCCATTGAGGTCGTCTAACCGTCTAAGTGAATGCAGTTAAGAACACCTTTCCCCACAAGTGAACTATCTGGCTGAAAACCTGGGATTTGGCATGGTTCTCTATTGGAGATCCAGGGGCCTAAAAGGTACGATGACTTTCGAACGCCGGAGGCCCGCCTGATAATAATATAATATATAGTGGTCATCACCACCCGTATCTCCGGCGGAGAATCCGGGCGCACAATAGAGAAAGTGTAAAGGAGCTCAAATGCGGTACTTGTTGTTCTCCCCACCCAATGCTCTATGCATGTCATATCCATGACACGATAAACCTCTAATAACCGCCAGGTCTACTAGCATGCAAAGTTTCTATTGGCAGTTATCCCTATCCGTCGTACGACCTATACGTACCAGTGGCCAGCCGAGTACGCAAGTCCGTGTCCTACATGTGACTCACACTCGTGTAAGAATAGTGTCATGGCCAATGAAACATAAATGCCTCATGAAGATGGGGTAGTCTCATAAAGTAGGTCCAATGCATATACATAAATAAAAATATAGTACGACGACACCGTCGTTGCACCTAAGTTTCCTTGGACGCGTATTTTATATAGCAGTTAAAATAAATGAACTAAAATAAATAGAAATAAATATGCATGCATCATATGGAATGTAAATACAGTACAATAAAAAGGTATACTTGCCTGGCAAGAAATCTGTAAAGTGTAAGCGCCCAAATATCAAGGACACGGAACCTGGAACTAAGGCCTTCGAACAAATGTCTCCGGATGCTGAAATAAACATCACCAACATTTTCGAAATGAGCAAAATAGCTAAAAAGTACATCCCTTTCGTCCAATTTGGACACTGGGGCAAAACGATAATTTTGGGTAAAAGTGGGGTCCACGTGTGGCCCACTTTGCACCGAAAAGCGTGCCAAGGGTAACAGTCTCTAAATGGGAAAAACTATAGGTCAAACAACTCTAAATATTAATACGAACCCAACGGTATGTCCAAATATGGATTCCGATGAGCCGAACACAATTTTGTCCAAAAAGTCAACTGTGGGGCCCGCCAATTGGCGATTTGGTCAACCGTCTCAGAATTGCGTGAAAATTGGGTAACAGGACCAGCGCGTTACCACGAGTCCAGTGGCACAAGTTTTGTTGTAATCTGACAAGCGTGCACAAAATACGTGCGAGTTCCATAAAAGTTGCGACACCGGATGTGTCTGTGGATACGGCCTGATTCCGGTGCGCACACGCGTCCGAATCAGTTCCCACAAATTTTTACGTGTCCGGTTATACTGCGTGCACCGTTCGGTACACTTGGTACACAGTGGGGTAGTCCCGTTTGGCGGGGCGTGCTCCGTTTTCTAACTTTTGGAAATCTGGAAAAAGTGGGTTCGCGGAGTTTTGTGACAAATTTAATTCTGTCCACAGCAGCTAATAATCTAGGGTTATTTAACAGAAAATAAACTAGGTCAAGTATTCTACACATATCAAAAAGAATCACAAAATTTGGATCTCTGTGGTGGGAGATACGAACTCGGCAACATTGGTGGTCACCGCAGTTTTCTGCGATCCCAGAATTCGGTCTGCTTGCGCCAACTTGGACGCTATTTTCGCCTATAGGTACACATTGTTCGAGGTCGGCTATTATACAAATATGGAAGAGGGTTAATGGGTGAGCATACCGGTGAAGACGGAACGGCATTTGGTTGAGCGAGTCGACAAAAAACAACTCCGGAGCGAATAGCCTCGAGTGGGAATTTGCAGTGCGCGAGGTCGGGGTCGTCGGGATAGTTTGGACGGCCTGGCGGGGTTCTTTGGCTGCGGTGGCGGCTCTAGATGAGAAGAGGATGGTCTGGAGATTTTAGGTTAGGGTTTTATAAAATAATATATATATATATATATATATATATATATATATATATATATATATATATATATATATATATATATATATATATATATATTATGAATAGGAATAGGAAGAAAGGATGGTTCGGGTCCGTTGGGGGGGGTCGTTCCAACTTGGCGCTGTGTCCGTGGAAAGGGATGTAATTGGTTTTGCTAGTTGGCTGCTTTAAAGTGGAATGGGAAAGGTGATGGGATTGCTAACGTTGCTTGCTAGCAAGTTGGAATATTTGCTAAGTGGATTAAAGTTAGTAGTAATATATTATTACTTATTAATTCTTATTATATTATTATTTTTTTTCTTTTCCTTTTTAAATATATATATATACATATATATATTTGTATATATATATATATATATATATATATATATATATATATATATATATATACACATAAGAAAATTTATAGATTAGGATAATGCACACCGTTAGGCTAGCATCTGCTCAAGCGGTCTCCTACATGGAATAAATTCTGAAAAAATTCCTGATGATCCCATAAGTCCTCTAAGTGCCCGAACACCTAAAATAAAAATTATTAAAAATCTATTTCTCTTATTTAGCCCTAATTACTATAATTTAAATTAATAATTAATAAATAAAAAGGTATATACAATTTTTTTGGAAGGGGTTTTACAGCATGTAGCTAGGATGTACACGTGTTCTGTCCTTGTCAGCGTGTGTCTTGAGACAATAATCACTACAGTTAATGGGTTACCACTATATTGATTTATACGAATACATGTCCTTATTTTCCCTGGTTGAGCATACAGGTAGAGGTCCAGGTTTTCCAGGTGAATTATTAGCCTTTGGTAATTGGTCTTATGATTAAGGCAATTACTATTTATTTATTTACTGTTTTAATCTAATAAGCATGCACACCTGCATGTAAGGGTTTATTGGTGAACTATCCGTTCTTATAACCAGTTCTATATTAGGGTCATTTATTAATAAGTGTTATCCTAATCTAATTGTCTACATACACTGATAGATTCTTATTTTGATGAGCTTGTGTCCGTTGGATGACACCAAGATACGATGACTCAATGACAAAAGAACTATTACTAGCACAACAGGTATTACATGGTCGTGGTCGAGAGGGGTCTGGCTCGTCAGGGCTCGTCCTCTGGCATGGGCGGAGCTCCGGCGTCGACGGCGGCACACAGGCAGCAGCGGCAATGGTAGCAGCAGTAGCTGCAGTAGGTCACAGCAACCGCAACAACGGCTAGGAGCGATGCTAGGTGGTGGAGACGGTGATCCGGTGGGGGTAGGCGGTGGAAGAGGCTCGCGGGGGTGGCGGTCTGACGTTGGCGACAGCGGGTGGATCGGGTTAGAGGGGAAAGTTGATGGTGGTGGTGCAGCGGTTGTCCAGTGGCCTGGGGGGAAGGTCCGGTGACTAGGGATGCCGGCGGTGGTCTAGTCTGCAGTGGTGGAGGTATGACGTTGGCGGCACCGGGTGTCCGGTCGGGGAGCAGTCGGGTTTAGGTATTAATGGCAGTGTATGGTTTGGGCAGGCGACTTAGGCGGTGGTCCGGCGTGGTCAGCCGTGGTAGGCGACGCCTGGCTGTGCTGGAGATGGTCTGAGGTGATGGTGTTTGGTCGGGATGGGGGTGCTCAGTTTGGGGAGAAGGGGAGTCGGCTAGGGTTTCTTTGGAGGTGGTGATGAAATATGAGTTTTAGGGTTTAAATGCTAGGAAAAATGTGTATTTATATGGGAGGGGGTTGATGGGCTGGCCTTGGGACTTGGGCCTGTCTGAACTCGTTGTGGTGGGGCTGGTCCACGTGAAAGGGTGCACGTGGGCTTGGTTGGGCCCTGTTTTAGGGTGAACTTGGCTTCAATTTAATATAGTTAATAATGCACAAGACGTTCTTTTACACAAATATTGCGTAGTTAAAATAAGACGCAATAACGAGTACCTAAAGTTCCACAAGGGTCAGATGGGTAGTCTGGCACGTCTAGGAGATGTTTGTGACCTTGGATTGAAGGTAAATACTAGTGTGACTTTCTAACCTCGTAGCAACGACGCGGTGTAATAAGAGATATAGTTGCTGCACAATAATCCTAATTAAATCCGATTATCTCTAGTCTTTAGTTTTAATTCAAAATAATCCCTAAATTGGTTGAGGGGGTTTATAGACCCTCTTACAATAAGCACATATGGGAGTACGTTGTATCATATGCTAAAATGGGGCTCTAATTGGAGCCTGAAACTACTATTGCTGCTGGAATGCTCTCGGGCTGAAGCTGGGGATGCTTGGCCGGTCTCGCACTGCTGCCAGCTCCAACAAAAACACATTTTCCTTTCTTAGATCTAATCTCCATGTCATCCTATGTTATCTGAGCACCTGCTAGAATCTTCTCGATCGTCGTGGTATGATGCCCAGTAGTGTGTGATTTGATCTCCATGATCAAACCCTTCCTGAACTTTCTCGCCCTCACCAATGGGTTCTATACCTCTACGAATATGCTCAAACGACAAAACTCGACGGTATACTCATCCACCGACATACTTCCTTACACAAGATTTTGAACCGTCTCTCCAGGGACTTAGATCCACATCGGGGAAGAACTGTTCCTTGAAAAGCTCTTTAAAAGCACTCTATGTCAATCCAAGTACACAATCCTCGGCTCTGTGCGATACCATGTAAGGGCTAGGTCGTACATCTGGCTACCGGCTGCCTCAACTTGTAAACTCTTCGGGATCTGCACCAACCGCAAGATCCTCTCGATATCTTCTCTCTAGTCGTCCGCAAATAATATCCCTTTCGTGCCATTGAAGTCCTTGGGCAGCATCCTCTTGAAATCAACTATAGTGCTTGACTTCGACTGTTGTGGGGCGGGATGAGGCAAAATAATCTGTGGCTGAACAAGAGCTACTCTCTCCATAGTTGCTAGCACTAACTGTGGGTATTCTCTATACCCTAGGACATCACGTCTGACTGGCGATGCTGTGACTCATCCTGGGCCCTCTGGGCCTCCATCATCTCTGTAAACACTCAGAATTTTTCAGAAATTTAAAAATAAAAGTTCAGGAATTTTTTGTAATTTTTTACTAATTAAAATAAATGCTTTCTGGTATTAAATTAATTGTGTGATTTTACTAAATATTAAAATATTATAAAAATAATATTTTTGGGTGTAAAATAAATAATTAGACTTACTGTAATTTTTTGGAAATTTATTGGACCCCAGAACTATTTTTAAAGACCTAAAAACTAAGTTTCTAAATAAACCAAAATAAACCGGATTGAACCAACCGGTTTAACACTGAACCGGACTAACCTTGAACCGACCCTAGAGAATTCGGATCCGTACCCGCAGACCCGAACCCAAAACCGACCCGATAACCCGCTGTTACAGTATTTCCCTAATTCCCCCGATCGGCCGCCCGTTCGAATCCCTAACCGCCGTGATTCCCCCGGCCTTTACACCCGCCACCACCGTCGACCGTTTCAACCCGCCGTCTCTCCGCTGTCCGCTCGCCTCCCAGCGCCGCTCCTCCTCCCTGCAACCGTCGCCGGCTCCCCTATATAAACCGACCCCCTCCGCCATCAACCACCCACAGCCACCACTCTCCTCCGACCTCGATAGCCCGGTCACCCTGAGCTCCTCTCCGCCAGAGCCCCGGCGATGCCACCCCTCCACCGTAACCACGATGAGGCCTCCCTTCATCAACCCTCACACCCACCGCCGCCGACGAACCCGAGCCCGATTCCCCCGTCCCCTCTGCCACGTCTCCCCTCTGCTCGAGCCTCTCCGGCCACACTGCTCCGCTGTGACCACCAGCGACGTCTTCGTCGAGCCTCCCCGGCGACTCCAGCAACCACCGCAGTCGAGCGTAGCAACCGCCGCCACCGCAGTCAACCTGTCGCCAACGATAACATCGAGGTACCTGCTTTCCCGTGCGCAAAACTCCCTGTGCATTGATCCGATTTCTATTCTGTCGAATCGTGCGCGTACCCTGCGTGACCCTCTCGAACCCCGTGCACTCGTTCGGGGTATCGCGTCCTGTGTCGGTCGCAAACTGCGACACAAAATCAGGAAAAATGACCCTTATTTCTGAAAATTCAGAATTTGACCCGAACTCCCCATTTTGCGACCGTTTTGTAGACCAACCTGTTAAATATTTTCAAAATTTGGCTTGAACGGTTATTTGGACCCCTTAACCTAGTTTTAAACCCTATTTTTAGTTTAATTTAGTGTGCTGTGGATTGTATTTTATTTCAGTAAAAATGACCAAAAACTTGGTATTTAAAATCCTGATTTTTTTCGGAACTGGGTGCACCCCACTAAACTAGATGACTTGGTCGTGTGTGAACTTCACTGAAAGGTGCGCACTGTCAATACGGATGTGTGGGATTTTATGGAATTTGATTTGGATGTGCGTGCACACCGAAATCAACGCGTATCCGTCGATAACGTCCCGTATCGACCATGTTCTGAAACTTATTGTAACTTCGTGTATGCTTGTCGTATTGAAACGAAACTTGTGCCATCGGACTCGTAGCAATACACTGGTCTTGTGACCCAAGTTTGGTTCAATTCTGAGAACTTTGACAAAATCCCGTATTGTGGGCCCCACGGCTCTACTTGATGGGCGATTTTGTGATCAGCTCATCGGAATCCAGTTTTGGACATTTCGTTGTGTTCGTATTGTCATTCTGGATTTGTAGACACTATGTTTGATGAATTTGGAGAACTTTGTCTCGGGTACATTTTTTGGTGCGAAGTGGGCCATATGTGGACCCCGCTTTGACTAAAAATGGTCAATCTTGCCCCTATGTCAAAATTGGATTTATGGACAGGCAATTCTAGCTTTTTGATATCTTTTGAAAATGAGGGTAATAATTATTTCAGCAATCGGAGGAGTACTTGAAGATCCCACTGTTTCAGAAGCACCTGTTGGTATTCAAACACTAGGCTAGTGTACCTTGCCAATCTTGCAGTACTTGCTATATATTATTCCATTAATTTATTTGTACGGTATAAATATTCAACCTAGGACCGTGTGACATTGTTTAGCGTCCGAATAATATTCGGTTGCCAACATCGTACATGGAGTTGTGTAGTGTCACTAGAGATTGATATTACGACCCTATATATTTTCATACTTGCATTATCAAGTACGTCATACCATAGGACACTTGACACGGTTTATGAGACAGAATCTTCTGAGTTATTCATGGTGATTCTGCATAGGCTACAGGATTCGTGACATTGATATTGCATATGCTTAGCTATCATTATGACTCATTACATCAGTTAGAGGTCATGATCGTGCGTGTCATGGACATGAGATGTGTGATTACATTGGGTGGGGAGAGACACACAGGCTAAAGGCTAATTATATATATATATATATATATATATATTATTGTGAGGCTCTAGACTCTATATCAGAGCTAGGCACTCTACTAGTGATATCACTGCTACCGGCTCCCGACATCGAGCTTGTAGTGGTCTCAGCCTGAGTTCTAGTTATGCTCTCAACTTGCATATCACTTAGTTGGTTACTTAGTTTAACCTATTGATTCATTTATTATTGTACTGCATTTAATTTGGCTTGAGTTATTCTTGTACCTTGTTATATCCCCTAAGGACCTAGAATCCGGATTATGTCCCCAGGTTTAGCAGAGGAGTTCTACCCTGAGGTATACGGGACAGGAGCAGACAATGGTGTAGTACCAGCACCAGAGGACGAGGTGATGCCAGAAGATTTCTCCTAATTATTTGCTTTATATACTCAGTCTTTTCTGTTCTTGATACTCTATTTTATGTCTCGTAGAATAATGTATTAAACTCATTATCGGGTTATTCCCTGAGATATTTATTGAGACTTGTTGATTATTATTTCATCTTGATTATTCTAATATTGATTGTATTTATCTTCTGTGGATGAGATTAGTATCATAGACCTTTACTGTTGTTTTACAACTTAAGTACACCCTGATGGGTCTATTAAATTAGGTTTGCCCATCAGTGTGTGCTGCTGGCCATAGCCACGTGTCTAGTCCCTCTGCATTTTGGGACTGGGGCATGATATAGTTTTTTTGCTGGCCCATGCAGGTCAACGACTAAATTGTTCGATTTCAACTAAGGGACCGAGCATGCCTGCGATAAGGATATGATAAGTTATAGGATCTCATCCACTTGCTTGAATCGTTCTTGATCTCTATATCGAATTCGAATTAATTCCTTGACTTGCATCCTGCCTTGATTCCCCTGTGCGCCTTTTAGAGTTTATTTTGGATGTAGAGTAATGGATTCACAAGCAAGCAACGAGGCTCCCGCAGGAATACCACAAGTTGCAGTTGTCACCTACGACGATGAAGTGACACCAGTTGGTGAAGGACAATCATCTCAACAAAGCAATCAAGCAGATCAGCACTCTTCCAGCAGGCCCAGCAATAGCAGAGGACGCCACCACAAGGACGCGGACAAGCTTTTGCAATGACCATGGAGGACGCACAAACTCGCGGAGTAGCGAATGCACGTAAGATTTAAGTTATTAATAGATATCTATTTCTAGCATTGCTTTAACACGTGCCTATTAATTCATGACCTTAGCCTTAAACCTAGTAATTTGAACTTGTTAATAATTGATAACCTAGTTTTTCTAATCTGTAGTTTTCTTTGCTCTAACCAGATTTCCTTCACTCTTAAATTATCTAACTTTTATTGTCTAGGGAAATACTTTATTCCTTCCCTAGGTGTTTTGCTTAACCCTCATCCTTCGATTTCTCGTTGATCATGATTCTTTGTTTATGTCGTGCTTCGAACATATTTTGTAACCGTGTCATCTTTTTTGACCGGTTATGTTTCATTATTCTTTGATTGCGAGGACGCAATTCTCTTTAGGAGGGTAGATTGTAAACACCAATTTTTTTTCAGAATTTTAAAAATAAATTTCCAGGAATTTTCTGTGATTTTTTCTAATTAAAATATATATTTTCTGGTATTAAATTAATTGTGTAATTTTATTAAATATTAAAATATTATGAAAATAATATTTTTTGGTGTAAAATAAATAATTAGACTTACTGGAATTTTTTTGGAATATATTGGACCCCAGAATTATTTTTAAAGACCTAAAAACTAAGTTTCTAAATAAACCAAAATAAACCGGATTGAACCAACCTGTTTAACCCTGAACCGGACCAACCTTGAACCGACCCTAGCGGATTCGGATCCTTACCCGCAGACCCGAACCCGATCCGATAACCAGCTGCTACAATATTTCCCTAATTCCCCCGATCGGCCGCCCATTCGAATCCCTAATCGTCGCGATTCCCCCGACCGTTACACCTGCCACCGCCGTCGACCGTTTCAACCCGCCATCTCCCTGTTGTTCGCTCGCCTCCCAGCGCCGCTCCACCTCCATGCAACCACCGCTGGCTCCCCTATATAAACTGACCCCTCCGCCATCAACCACCCACAGCCACCACCGCCCTCCGACCTCGACAGCCCGGTCACCCCGAGCTTCTCTCCGCTAGAGCTCCGACGATGCCACCCCTCCACCGTGACCACGACGAGGCCTTCCTTCACCAACCCTCACACCCACCGCCGCTGACATACCCGAGCCCGATTCTCCCGCCCCCTCTGCCACGTCTCCCCTCCGCCCAAGCCTCTTCGGCCACACTGCTCCACTGTGACCACCAGCGCCGCCTCCGCCGAACCTCCTCTGCGACTCCAGCAGTCGCCGCAGTCGAGCGCAACAACCGCCGCCACCGACGTGCCTCGCCGCGTCAACCTGTTGCCAATGACACCATCGAGGTACCTGCTTTCCCGTGCGCGTAACTCTCTGTGCATTGATCCAATTTTTGTTCGGTTGAATCATGTGCGTACCCTGTGTGACCCTCTCAAACCTCGTGCACACGTTCGGGGTATCGCGTCCTGTGTTGGTCGCAAACTGTGATGCAAAATCAGAAAAAATGACCCCTATTTTTGAAAATTCAGAATTTGACCCGAACTCTCCGTTCGCGAACGTTTTGCGACTAACCTGTTAAATATTTTCAAAATTTGGCTTAAACAATTATTTGGACCACCTAACCTAGTGTTAAACCCTATTTTTAGTTTAATTTAGTGTGCTATGGATTATATTTTATTTGAGGATGAAAATGACCAAAAACTTGGTATTTAAAATCCTAATTTTTCCCGGAACTGGGTGTGCCCCGCTAAACAAGGTGACTTGGTCGTGTGCGAACTTTACCGAAAGGTGCGCACTGTCAATACGGACGTGTAGAATTTTGCAGAATTTGATTTGGATGTGCGGACACACCGGAATCAACGTGTATCCGTCGACAACGCCCCATATCGTCCCTATTCTAAAACTTGTTGTAACTTCGTGTACGCTCGTCGTATCAAAATGAAACTAGCACCATCGGACTCGTAGTAATATGCTGGTCCCGTGACCCAAGTTTGGTTCGATTCTGAGAACGTTGACAAAATCCCGTATCGTGGGCCCCACGGCTCCACTTGACGGGCAATTTTGTGATCAGCTCATCGAAATCCATTTTTGGATATTCCGTTGGGTTCGTATCATCGTTCTGGACTTGTAGAGACTAAGTTTGACGAATTTGGAGAACTTTGTCTTTGGCATATTTTTCGGTGCGAAGTGGGCCACATGTGGACCCCACTTTGACTAGAAATGGTCAATCTTGCCCCTGTGTCCAAATTGGACTTATGGACAAGCAATTCTAGCTATTTTATATCTTCTAAACATGATGTTAATGATTATTTCAGCAACTGGAGGAGTACTTGAAGATCCCGTTGTTTCAGAAGCAACTGTTGGTATTCAAACCTCAGGCAAGTGTACCTTGCCAATCTTGCAGTACTTGCTAAATATTATTCCTTTGATTTATTTATATGATATAAATCTTCAACCTAGGACCGTGTGACATTGCTTAGCGTCCGAATAATATTCGGGTGCCAACGTCGTACGCGGAGTTGTGTAACGTCACTAAAGATTGATATCGCGACCCTATATATTTTCGTGCTTGCATTATCAAGTACGTCATACCATAGGACACTTGACACTGTTCATGAGATAGAATCTTCTGAGTTATTCATGGTGATTTTGTATAGGCTACATGATTCATGATATTGATATTGTATATGCTTAGCTATCATTATGACTCATTACATCAGTTAGAGGTCATGATCTTACGTGTCATGGACATGAGACGTGTGATTACATTGGGTGGGGAGAGACACACATGCTACAGGATGATTTTATATATATATTAATTATTGTGAGGCTCTAGACTCTATATCAGAGCTAGGCACTTTACTAGTGATATCACTGCTACCGGCTCCCCGACACCGAGCTTATAGTGGTCTCAGCCTGAGTTCTAGTGATGCTCTCAACTTGCATATCACTTAGCTAGTTACTTATTTTACCCTATTAATTCATTTATTATTGTATTGTATTTACTTTGGCATGAGTTATTCTTGTACCTTGCTATGTCCCTTGAGGACCTGGAATCCGAATTATGTCCCCAGGTTTAACAGAGGAGTTCTAACCCGAGGTATACAAGACAGGAGCAGACATTGGAGCAGTACCAGCACCAGAGGACGAGGTGATGCCAAAAGATTTCCCCTGAGTATTTTCTTTATATAGTCAGTCTTTTCTGTTTTTGATACTCTATTTCATGTCTCATGGAATAATGTATTAAACTAATTATCGGGTTGTTCCCCGTGATATTTATCGAGACTTTTTTATTATTATTTCATCTTGATTATTCTGATATTGATTGTATTTATCTTCTATGGATGAGATTAGTATCGTAGACCTTTACTGTTGTTTTACAGCTTAAGTACACCCTGATGGGTCCATTAAATTGGGTTTGCCCATCGGTGTGTGCTGCTGGTCATTGCCACATGTCTAGTCCCTCTGTATTTTGGCACTGGGCATGACAATCTCCCTGAAGAGCGTAAACATCTGCACGACATCTACTGGTACTGGAGGTGGTAAAAGTCCCTCCTAAGCGACTGGGATGACCTTCTGTACTGGTGTAGAAGGACCCCCAAAGGCGGATGAGGCCCTCACCTGAACCAGTGAGACAACCCTCCTGAAGACAAATCGAAGCAAAAGAATCAATAAGGCACAAGATACGATATCTTCAAAGGAGGAAAGCAATATTCAGAATAAATAGCGATAGTAAAATCAATAGATTGGAATTTTTATAGTTGTGATTGAGTATTCTCTCTCATCCAAGTATCCTATATCCTAAATTCTATCGCTGGCTCACAGTAGTACAACAAAGTTGTTGCACTACCACGATATCGCACTAATTACGAAGCCTGACCAGCATGGACTACCACAAAAATGAGCCACAACCTGCACCCGGTATGAGGGGACGAGTACGTCCAGCCTACGTTGTAAAATCGGTCGTAGAATGCTATCTTGTTTAACAATATCTTATATCTTTCTCACACAATAACATATCGTAACCTGTCAATAATATTTTAGCTCCAAAAGGAGGATAAGATGACTATATATATATATGATAATCAATACCCAATTACGATAAGCTAGAGGAAGATAATGGAACGATAGCAATAAAGAATAGAGAACTCAAAGTCACAACTAGAAATTGTCACACCCTAATCTCCCGCAAGCTCGAAGTCCCCGCTGAACGTGAATCACCATGTTGCAGTGCTCCCGCAGGACAATCATTCTCATCGGGACGTAATGCCGTACAAGCCTGGAGTTGCGCTCGAACAAGGCGATATTGTCCAACATCAAAGTTATCATTGAAACGACCAAGTTGCAGCGAAAGTCAAGTATTGTGTACAAAGCACACATCAGAGTATACACAGCGAAGCTCTCAATAGGGTCCAATTAAAAATGCCACAAAGGAGAATGCCACAAAGGCGATGCAACACTCTTGCTCTTCCTCTTGCCCACAAAGGTACTTACCATTCATACATTATGCCCTATATATCCAAGCAGCGCCACTACACCTGCGTACCTAAAATAATGCCTACAAACGTGGGTCAGTACACAGCCATACTGGTGAGCAGGGTAACCCACTCGTCTAAACTAACACTAATAAAATAGTGAATGCAAACAGTTATATGATGATCTTTTTACTTGAATCCTAGATTCATTTCATGGCAAAGGTATGACAGGTTAAGAAAAACTATAAAGCAGTTTAAACATGAAAACATTCAACTCAAGCTAATATACAAGCGGATATATCCAACTCAAAAAAGAAACTAGCATGCAAATCGTCCTGCTAAAACCCAAGTAACGCATGAACCTATCGAACCATAATCCATGCCTCAATATCCATTCTCAAACCAAGCCACAATCCAAGCCTTATTAATCAAATTATCGATATACACACTCTTGCCGAGGCAAGGTGGCCACCGCCTACACGAAAAGCACAAACCAAACCAAACCAAAGCAAAGCAAACCAACTTTTATCTATATGAACTCACTGGCCAAGCCATAAAGGAATAATCAACTACAGTTCTACTCGATCCAGCGCTGAGTAGCTTGCCTGCCTGGTCGTATCGAACTGCCGACACTGCGCCCAAGGCACATTACTATTTGTTTCCTCCATGGCCGAACGGTCCTGTTGCTTCGGAGCATATCCCGTTCGAGAAAATGAAACCCTGTGTGCAACAGATTATCCGTAACCAATGCATACACCAAGTAGGTATGACGAGAGAATCGAGCATTCTTGCCCCACCAAACGATCCTAGCCTCATCCAACCAACTATCCATAATTATTCTCTAACTTATATCCTAAGGCACCATCTCAAGTTATCCCCATAGGCACTCCGCCGCTTCGACACAATGCCCCAATTTGGTGCAACACCCCCCTCATTCAGAAAACTCTGTAGCACAATGCCCCAACAGTGGCACAATTTTGAACCACAACTGCACGTCTTGCTTGACAAAGAGCCCAACTGATACTAGTGCACGGATGCATGCTCGCCCTCCCGAAGTGCCTCGATGTTCCAACCAAGATGATCCACTCAAGATCTAACTGCCTACTCAAGCTCTAACTGCCCAATGCAAAACTAATTCAAGCCACAAATCATAACCAACTAAACGACGTACACTCTATGCATGCCATAATGTAGTAATTTTCAAGTTATAGTCCAAGTGTTCAAGCTATTATGTGTGTTCTATTTTTTAGGCATGAAGGAGTAGAGGAGAAGGGACAGAGCCCACTCACCGATTCTGATTCCGTTAAGTACCCTGCCTTGCCGATACGGCCAATCCCTTGAACCCGTGGTCCGATGCAAAGCACGATCTACTCAATTGGTATGACCGTGCGAGCAGGCCGTTCTCTCAAAATCATTTGACTGATTAGACTAAGAAAGACGACATTATCGCTCCAATCCAGCTATCTCAGTACTGCTCTGAACGAACACCTGATTCTATCAAACTTCGGTTGCGATCTGCACATAAAACCAACTCAAATTAATACTTGTTCCCAAATCCAACAAATCAAAATGTAACCAGCTATTGCCTTATTCAATCTGACTCAGCGTAATGTATCGTGCGGTTGTAGGGCATTACATAATATACTACTTAGAATAAGGTTCGTCCTCGAACCATACTAGTATCCATTTCTTTTCGCATGCCGCTTGTCCAATTCATAACTCTGCTCCATGCAACTCACATTCTCTTGATCATGACTCAGCATCTCGATGGCCCTGAACAATTGCACAAATTCTATATTCCCATATCCTCCTTGCAACTCAATACAAATTTATCATATCGCTTAGTTTGGATCATACACATATTTAAGGCGTCCCTGATATACATGCAATTCAGCCGAGCTTAGTGATAGAGAATTTGGATAAGTTAAAAGAGTTTCTTTATGTCCGAGGCATTTATTTGCTTCACTCCCAATTGAACCAATCCTGACATTCATTCCATAACTCATTCGCACAAGAATTTTTCTCAAATACGATAATTTTCCACTAACGATCCTCCGACATGACTCAATTTAGTTCATGTTCCAAATTAATCCATCTAACTATTTCTGAATCCATACTAGCACCATCCAAACTCAACTAACCAAACTCTAGCATGACTCCAATCGCACAATATTCTGCAATCACTATCTCCAAATATTATCTCATGCTCCGAACGATCATCACAACTAATACTACCCCGGCTAGGCGACTTACCCAAATATCAAACTTTGCTCTTAGATCAACTCAACCAAACACCTCTTTCTTAATCTTAATATCTCACTGGGTGAATATCTATATTGAGGTTCATATGATCCATGAAGATTTTGCTGCCACACAATAGGGATAGTGTCGCCACGATTTTAATGTGGGCACACTCGCAATAATTCCTATATCGCGCATGGAATAGTTCTTCGTGCTGCTTCCACTGCCTCCAAGCATAGGATATCACCTTTGCCTTTTGTACGAGCATGCATCCCGGACCAAGTTCTGATGCATCTTGTAGATCTGAGGCACATCTGTCCCTTCCAGTATTATAATAATTTGATCTGAACAAGAAGCTGCTTTAACTTCACAAGCTAGTTTCACAGTCGTTAATTCATATGAATGTGAATCACCATGTTGCAACTCTCCAGCAGGACAATCATTCTCATTGGAACGTGATGCTGTACGAGCCTGGAGTTGTGCTCGCATAAGGCAATGTTGTCCAACACCAAAGTTATCATTGAAACGACCAAGTTGCATCGAAAGTCAAATATTGTGTACCAAGCACACATTAGAGTATACGCAATGAAGCTCTCGATAGGGTCCAATTAAAGATGCCACAAAGAAGAATGCCACAAAGGTGATGCAACACTCTTGATCTTCCTCTTGCCCACAAAGGTACTTACCGTTCATACATTATGCCCCGTATATCTAAGCAGCACCACTACATCGGCGTACCTGAAATAATGCCCACAAATGTGGGTCAATACACAGCCGTACT
Organism: Iris macrosiphon; assembly: GCA_036927795.1. Lineage (NCBI taxonomy): Eukaryota > Viridiplantae > Streptophyta > Magnoliopsida > Asparagales > Iridaceae > Iris > Iris macrosiphon. Next base: position 105,126,275 of record JAYESA010000018.1, read on the forward strand.
ATGAGTGGGGTACCCCACTCGTCTAAACCGACACTAAGTAGAATGGTGAATGCAAATAGTTATATGGTGATCTTTCTACTTGAATCCTACATTCATTTCCTGGCAAAGGTATGACATGTTAAGGAAAACTGTAAAGCAGGTTAAACATGTAAACATTCAACTCAAGCCAATATACAAGCAGATATATCCAACTAAAAAAAGGAAACTAGCATGCAAACCATCCTACTGAAACCCAATCAACGCGTGAACCTATCGAACCATAATCCAAGCCTCAATATCCATCCTCAAACCAAGCCACAATCCAAGCCTTATTAATCAAATCATCGATATGCACACTCTTTCCGAGGCAAGGTGGCCGTCGCCTACAAGAAAAGCACAAACCAAACCAAAGCAAAAGAAAACCAACTATTATCTATATGAAGTCACTGGCCACGCCATAAAGGACTGGTCAACTGCAGTTCAACTTGATCCAGCACTGAGTAGCTAGCCCACCTGGTCGCATCAAACTGTCGGCACCGCACCCAAGGCACGTTACCATTTGTTTCCTCCATGGCCGAACGGTTCCGGTACCCCAGAGCATATTCCGTTCAAGAAAATGAAACCCTGTGTGCAACAGGTTGTCCGTGACCAATGCAGACACCAAGTAGGTATGACGAGAGAATCGAGCATTCTCGTCCCACCAAATGATCCTAGACTCATCCAACCAACTATCCATAACCATTCTCCAACTTATATCCCAAGGAACCATCTAAAGTTATCCCCATAGGCACTATGCCGCTTTGACACAATGCTCCAATTTGGTGCAATACCCCACTCTCTCAGAAAATTTCGTGGCACAATGCCCCAACAATAACAATATATATATATATATATATCAAAATGTGACATGCTCAAAGTTCCGTGTCGGAGAAAAAACCCCTAAATTAATACATATCACCAAATTATTGGGATACGACCTACACGTACCCAATTGTGGATACGACACTATCCCTAAACACACAAGCACATGCCAAATTGATCTATAGTACCAATTGACACACACAACATTTGTCAATCTCGGTATTCCCCCAAAATTGACACAAAAAATACTATAACTTTCTTAATAGGCCTCCTATTAACACAAAACCAAATCCTATGGGTAGCCTATACATATGGGTTGATTTTTCATGGTTAAATCTCAGATTTAGAACCAAATTTAAGGGAAAAAACTGAATTATACCTATTGATTTACGTATCCGGAGATACGGTATCCTAGTATCTTAAGATACGGTTTGGTGACCTAGACTTTAGTATATGAACCAATATTTTGTGTAGACTTATGCAACCTAGAAATAGGTAGTTGACCATAATTGACCATAGTTAACCATAGTTGACTTAGAGTTGACCTAGTTTGACTTTTGCCTAGTTTAATGTATTTTCTTCCCGGAACCTTGTATTGATATTGTATTCCATATCTAGGTCTTCGAGGCACCGTATCAGACATCTGTGAGACTATTCTTTGGACTTCAAATGAGTACATTCTTTGATAGTTTCTCGTTTATGACATCCTCTATGTTGATTATATCTAGTATAGATATCCATGTTCTCTTGATACTATGGTTACACGGGTTGGTATATCCGGATCTCGTCATAAAATGTTATTCCTTAGTATATGGTGTATATGGTGCAAGTATTATTTTATTAGTTATCTTGTACATATACAGACACTGATTCTCGGGAAGAGTCGCTATCTTCTTGGGGAATCTCATGCCATAGCATACCGTGGTTGGATCTATTATACCAGTTGAGGGTGGAAAGTACTTTAGTGTAGATATGTGATCATACCCCTATTGTATCAAGTACTGTTATTGAATAGTATTAATCATACTCCGCACGTATGATTAGTCAGGCCATATATATTGTATCATGTTCCCAAGCTGATCATATATCACTAATAGAATAAGCGGGTTTAGCGACGTTTTTTAGCGACGACAAAGAAAACATAGCTAAATTAGCGACTCCATTTAAAACCGTCGCTAGACGTCCCTAATTGGCGACATTTAGCGACGTTTAGCGACTTTTATTCAGTTTTTAAAAGATTAGTCACTATAAGTTTAATTTAGGTCGCTAAACGTTGCTAAAATATTTTATTTAGCGACGTTTAGCGACGTATTTAGTGATGTATGTCTTTTGGCCAGTTAGCGACGTCATTAGCGACGTGTTAAGTGTTGCTAACTTGGCGACGTCATTAGTGATGTCGCTAAATTAGCAACGTCATTCGTGACGTCGCTAAAACGTCGCTAAATTTGTTTTATTTAGGGATCCTTCCCCCTATTTCTTTCGATCTCTCCCTCTCCCTCTTCCAAATTAGAAACCCGTGGCGCCCCATCCTCCCTCCCGGTGACCTCCCTCCCGGTGACCCCCCTCTGGCCGTGTCCTCCCCCCTTCCTCCTACTCCTCCTACTCCTCTAGGTAAACCCGCTCTCTCTCTCTCTCTCTCTCTCTCTCACAGGACACACATGGCACTGACACTGACACGACACACACACGTTACAGACACAGACACAGACACGACACACACTGACACAACACACACACGTGACCTAGGGTTAAGGTTAGAGTTAGGGTTTTTGACCTTGGGTTAGGGTTAGGGTTAGGATTTTTGACCTTGGGTTAGGGTTTTTGACCTCGGGTTAGGGTTAGTTTACTTAGCACCTGTAAATCGGTACAAGGTATTCAGTTGCAAATTAGCCCACAAACCAACACTCTAAAATACACAAATCAGGTTATCAGGATTAGTTTGATATAAGCCAGCTCATCGGGCCTGTGTAACAACTCAATTGTGTTTGGGTTTTTATGGGAAGTTGACAAGTACCTGATGCCACTCATAAATGAACTGATAATATATATTTGTTCAAAAAGTATGAAATTTGTTTCATACTTGTACCTTCAAAAGAAGATACCAAGACTAAGGCTAGTAAAGTAGAAGAGAACTTTTCATGGTTGTTAACAGGGCAATTTTTTATGGCAACTTGGAAAGGAACCAACTATTTATGCTCGAGTTGTCCGAGGTGAGAACAAATGTTCCCCCTAGTAATTATTCCTACAAAATTACAACCTTTACTGAAGCAATTTAAGGAGGTATTACTATTATCTGAAGAGGTATTACTACTACCTGTGTTTTTGACCTGGGATTAGGGTTAGGGTTTTCTGTACTTGTTCTCAGTGGTGCAATGTCTACAACCAGTAAATCGGTATTAATAAAAGTGCATTTGTATTATTTTATAAAATATTAATAAAAGAGATTATTTTTATATGTTATGTTGTGATTTAATTTGTCTGCTTACTTCCGTTACGATAACCTTGTTTTAAGATCAATTATTAATTGTGCATATCCATGCCTTGTATAAGTGCAATTCAGACTAGTACGACATCACGTCCAGTAACGACTTTTTGGTTCTGCAGAACCAGGACGTGACACTACCCCTAGTCCCAGTAGGTCCTTTGACTAATATTATATTAACTCCTTATTGTTGTATATATTCGTTTATACCGCATATGTTCAAAACATCTAAGATGATTTTCTCTCAACTTATCTTCTATTGGTGTCAAATTCAACTTCCCACAAATATATTCATTTCTTATCTATTATTCATGGAGTTACCAATCATACACCTTAGCATTCTTGTTTCTGTCACACTTATTTTTTGGACATATTCTTTTAATTGCCCAATACTCCTATCCATATATCCATAAAACATAACTAATCTTATAGTTGTCCTTTATGGTATTTTTTTTTAGTTTTAATATATCTTGCAATAACAAAGAATTGTATAAGTATTCTTCCATTTTGACCACTCATTTTAATTCTATGGACAACAACCTTCCCAATCTCTTCATGAATATTAATACTAAATACGAAAAAATATCGTTCTTTGGTATCTTTGTCCATTAATGTGTGCTTCTTCATTTTTGGTATCTTTTGTCCATCAATATGTACTCAGTTCCATTTTAAACCATTGATGTTGAACTTAATACTAATTTGTTGTAATAAAGGTATCCTTTGTATATATTTTTGTCTTTATTACTTTTAGTTTAGTCCCATATCAGTAAACTTTGTTTGTAATATTATGTTTCTTTTTTGGAAGGTAGAGTGGCAGGTTACACCTGAGTATAAAAAAGATAATTATCGGTACCAAACCCTATCTGTACAGTGAAGGGATATGCACATGACTGCAATAGATGCAGAGTTTAGTAGCATGGTTAGGCAAGATGTCTGTGATGTGTGCTGAGTACACACAGATTAGTAAAATAACTCGAGTTTGTGTGTATGCAATAGATGTGGCATTGGTATCAAACCTTAGTGCAACCATAGAGGGTGGACTGGAACTAAGATGTTGTAGGATTGGATATTGGAGTAAGAGGGTATCAATAAAGGCCATTAAAAGGGGCATTTCTGGGTGTAGGTTCAGTTCAATGGGTATTGCAGTAGCTAAAGGAGCTTGTGAGTGTTCAGTTGTGAGTAAAGTATGTAGTAGGGTAATGTGAGTTGGTAATATTGTGTGGGGATTGAGTATGGGCAAAGTTGAGGTGATAGGAATTGACTAAAGGTTGGTATTACTTGGGGTAACACCTAGGTAATATGAGAGTATTGGATGTATCACTGGGTATTTGGTATTAGCTAACAAGGGTTAAGGGTGTAGATACTTGAGTATTATAAGGAATTAGTTAATGATAGTAGTGTTCCATTTGACACTTAGTTACGGTGTCCTAGTATGAAAAATATCGTTCTTTGGTATCTTTGTCCATTAATGTGTGCTTCTTCATTTTTGGTATCTTTTGTCCATCAATATGTACTCAGTTCCATTTTAAACCATTGATGTTGAACTTAATACTAATTTGTTGTAATAAAGGTATCATTTGTATATATTTTTGTCTTTATTACTTTTAGTTTAGTCCCATATCAGTAAAATTCATTTGCAATATCATGTTTCTTTTTTGAACTAACTCTTTTATCCTTAGTTTGCAGTATCCGCCGATACCAATCTAATACGGTCGATACCTATACAGTTTGACATGTTCCGATCTGATATTGATCGATACCCAAGACTGATCAATTATATTTCTTGTTTTCATCTATCTTACCAGATGGCACCCATGACCCGAGCACGTGCACGTCGCTTGAGAGAGACACCTCCTACTGTTAAGGAGGAAGTGATGCCTCCTACTGTTAAGGAGGAAGAGATACCACCTGCTGTATCTCAGATGGGGAGTTCCAGTCACCCAGCACCTATACCAGAGATTGATCACATAGACACTGTTTATGTGCAGTATTTGAGGGACTGGTATGTACCCCCGCGTATTGGATATCCTCGAGATTGATACTATGTTGTTTTATATACTTTTATTATCGTTATTGTGTGATTGTGATACTTATATATTATGCATTTTGTGTGACTATCATACTTATATATTATGCATTATGTGTGACTGTGATACTTTTATTTTGTGTGTATTGTGTGACTTTGATACTTAAAAATTACCGGTGTTGAGTGTTCCACCGAAGGGGTCGGCGAACCCAAAGAATTCAACGGAGGGTTACTCCGGGTCTATTTTTAATTAGAAATTCATAAATTGCAGGAAATTGTATGGGTCATTTTTAACATTTTTTTTATTTTTTAATAAAAATTTAGCGATATTTAGCGACATTTAGCGACGTTTAGCGTTGCTACTATACGTCGCTGAATACGTCGCTGAATACGTCACTGATTACGTCGCTGAATAAGTCGCAAATTAGCGACATTTAGCGACATTTTTGTACGTCGCTAATTTACAAACGTTGAGTCGCTAAACATCGCTAATTTTACGATATATTTTAAGTCGCTAAAAAACGTCGGTATAGCGACGTTTTTCCTTTCAGCGACATGCTGAGTTCCGACTTCTGTAAATCATCGCTAATTACATTGCTAAATGTGACTAGCGACATTTTTTTGTCATTTAGCGACATTTTTTTACGTCGCTAATTTGACTTTTTTGGTAGTGTATTAAAGCTAGTACTTACACACTTAGTCATTAGTATTCTTGTTTATTGACATATTGTTCATTATTGTATTCAATCAAATATTTCCTTATTGTATATATCTCTTGTATCTATTGTGCATCTTGTATATTCACATCTATTTACTGTTACATAGTTTTTATTATTGATTAGAACTGCTGTTAGAGATGTAATCTGCTCCTTTCCTGATTGGATATATTTTTCTAGATAACACTGAGGAGGGATACCCTACACATTATGGACCTTAGGATATTGTGGGCTTAGAGTCTGAGACCATGGCTCAGGAGGGACTTATCCCAACTGAGACAATTGACTCAGGTTTAGTAGTTTCTTAGTATTCTTTTGTACTGGATTTATCTCCAGCTTATTTGTTAGTATTCTTTCAGACTCATTGATGTATTATTTTAGACTCATGAGTTGTATGTGACTATTTCTATTCTTTTATCTAATTCGTGCTCAATTCTTTCTTAGTTCTGTGATTGAGTATATTGTTATTGTTGGTGGCTCATTATATTGTTAGATAGATTATCCAGACAGCGTTCTACCACCGATTCTGTGGCGTAGGCTGGGCATTGTTTCCAACTTGCATCCTTAGATCGGGTGTGGATCGTAACATGTTTTTAGTGGTGGCACAGCAGGGAGAGCAGTTTCTGAGAGGTCTGCGACATCCCGATTGATTACACCAGTCACTTCTCCGGTGATTTGAGTGTCAGCTGTTTTCAGAGGTCCACCACCTACTCAGAGGGCTGTACCAGCTGTATTTGAGGGGCTTCCACCTCCACCTCCTGTGCCAGCAGAGGTGACATAGATGTTTACACTATTTCGTGAGATGCTCGAGGCACAAAGGGCTCAGTCAGAGGCACATCAGAGGCAGACCGACATTCTACGGCAGGGCATCGAGAGTGCTCATAAGCTTGCTCATGCCGTAGTCGAGAGAGAAGTTCCGGTCCAGCAGCAAGTTGCTCCTCAGGTTGCTCAGCTTCGGCCAAGCAACATTCAGGACTTTAAGAAGTTGGAGCCTAGGGTCTTTAAGGGGACGAAGGGTATCATCTATACTGATGATTGGCTCAAGGACATTGAGCATCCTATGAGGGTGTCCCATCTTTCTGAGGATCTGAAGGTTGAGGCGGTAGGACTTCAACTGTTCGACGTCGCTCGTACTTGGTTTAGGAATAAGCCAATTATGGTTGACGTAGGACAGTCTTGGGAGGTATTCAAGGACCTCTTCAAGAAAAAGTTTTTCGCTCGGGCAGACTGGCTAGACTTGTGTAGGCAGTTCGAGAGTCTCATTCAGGGGAGCATGTCTGTGGAGGAGTACGCTGCGGAGTTCGGCAGGTTGAGCCAATTTACAGAGTATTTGATGAGAGAGCCAGAGGTTCGGGCTATTCATTTTTGTGAAGGTCTAAACTGAGAAGGGAAGATCTTTATTCCGTCTTTTTATGAGACATACTCTGAGATACTTGCGGAGGCACGCAAGGTTGAGCGGGAGTTGGGTTTGAAGCCCAAGAGAGATCGTGATTCTTTTCTGGGGGCCAACAGCAATGTAGTATCTGTTAAACGTCTTCATTTCTAGTCCAGACCTTTCCAGCAGCCACAGCAGAACCAGACTCCAGCTAAGGCGCCTTTTCACTAGGCAGCACAACAACAGAGACAGTTAAAGCAAGCTTCATGCTACTACTGTAAGAAGCCCGGCCATATCTGGAAATTTTGTAGGAGGAGTCTAGGAGTTTGTTTGTATTATGGTACTGAAGGGCATCAGCCGAGAGAGTGTCCTCGTCGTGCAGTTCAGGGAGCAGCTTCAGCTCCGAGGGCACAGACAAGACCACCTACAGTACAGCCGAGGGGACCGCTTCTGACACAGCAGCAGCGTTATGTACAGCATCAACAGCAGGGAGGTGCACGTCAAGGATGAGCATTTGCTATGACCGTCGAGGAGGACGAACCTATCGAAGATGTCATCGCAGGTTCTATTCTTCTTGATTCTATTCCAGCTTTAGCTTTGTTTGATAGTGGTGCTTCCCATAGTTTTGTATCTGTTTCTTTTGCTCTGAAGCATGGTTTGGTAGCTGAGTCTTTGCTTAGAACTTGCACGATCATGACCGGGGGAGGCATTATCCTGGTTAATGATATTTACAAGGATCGAAGAGTTACTCTAGGAGACCGGGAGTTGAGTGTGTGTCTACTTGTAATGCCACTTTTGAACTACGACATTATACTCGGGATGGATTGGTTGAGTAGGCACCGTATTAGCATAGATTGTAGAGGAGGCAGAGTTTTGTTTGGTCAGCCAGGAGAGCCAGAGTTTAAGTTTGCTAGAGGAGCTGTAGAGCAAGGAGAAGTTATTATTTGTGGAGCTATGGTGGAAGACAAGAAATTGCCGCATCCGTTGATAGAAGAGTTCTTGGATGTGTTTTCTAAGGAATTGCCAGGATTGCCGCCAGATCGAGATATTGAATTCTCTATAGACTTGGTGCCAGGTGCAGAACTAATTTTGTAGCATGTCTATAGAGTAAACAATAGCGAGCTAGTCAAGCTGAAGAAGCAAGTGTACCAATTGCCGGTTAAGGGGTTTATCAGATCGAGTTCTTCACTATGGGGAGCCCCGATATTGTTTGCATCGAAGAAGGATGGATCGGTACGCATGTGTATTGATTACAGGGCATTGAATAATCTCACTATCAAGAATAAGTACCCTTTGCCATAGATTGATGATCTGTTTGATCAGTTGAGTAGTGCCAAGGTATTTTCTAAGATAGATTTGAGATCAGGCTACCATCAGGTGAAGGTAAAGCCGGTAGACATATCGAAGAATGCTTTTAGAACTCGGTATGGTCAGTACAGGTTTATGGTGATGCCGTTTAGGTTGACTAATGCACTGGCAGTATTTATCAACTTAATGAACAAGGTGTTCCATTAGTATCTTGTCAAGTTCATGGTGGTGTTCATCGATGACATACTCATATACTCGAAGACACTAGAGGAGCATGAGGAGCATTTGAGGATTGTATTGGATCTGCAGAGGAAGGAGAAGCTGTATAAGAAGTTATCCAAGTGTTAGTTTTCCTAGACAAGATAAAGTTCTTAGGGCATGTTGTGACTGGTGATGGTATCTCAGTGGATCCGAAGAAGATTGCAGTAATAGAATCTTGGAAGACCCCGAGTTCGGTAGCAAAGATCAGGAGTTTCTTGGGATTGGTAGACTACTACAGGAAGTTTATGGAAGATTTTTCAAGGATTGCCGAGCCGATGACCAGACTCACCAGGAAAGATATAGAGTTTGGTAGGACGGAGGATTGCCAGGTTACTTTTGAGGAGTTGAAGAAGAGGTTGACGTTTGCTTCTATTTTGCCTATGCATCCAGGCAATTGCGTCCTCATGAAAAGAACTATCCTACCCATGATTTGGAGTTGGCAGCAATCATCTTTTCCCTGAAGTTGTGGAAATATTATTTGTACGGAGAGCGTGTGGAGATCTTCACAGACCATAAAAGCTTGAAGTACGTTTTCACGCAGAAGGAGTTGAACATGAGATAACGTCGGTGGTTAGAACTGATGAAGGATTTTGATATATCTTTGCAATATCATCCTGGGAAAGCTAATATAGTTGTCGATGCTTTGAGTAGGTATCCGGTAGCTATGTTCTTGATGCAGGATCGATATTTGCTGGAGGACTTGGAGAGCTTGGGCATTGAAGTGATAGTTCCTGGTTGTGCTATGCAGATGTGGGTATTGCAGATACATTCAGATTTGATGGACATGATCAAGGCAACATAGTATGAGAATATATCTCTAAGGAGCATCCGAGCTCAAGTGAAAGCAGGATTGGAGGATGATTTCACCATTGCTGAGGATGGATCTTTGAGGTATAGAGTTAGATTGTGTGTGCCTTGTGGGGGGCTGCATGAGAAAGTATTGCAGAAAGCGCATCGCTCTCAGTATTTCATGCATCTAGGTGCCAACAAGATGCATCAAAATATGCGAGAGAGTGTGTGGTGGTATAGCCTGAAGAGGGAAGTGGCACAGTCATCTAGATGCTTAGTGTGTCAACAGGTGAAAGCCGAGAGGCAGAGGCTAGGAGGTTTTTTTTAGCCATTACCCATTCCAGAGTGGAAGTAGGAGCACATTACTATAGATTTTGTGTCCGGACTTCCACGATCTCCAGGAGGGAAAGACGCAATTTGGGTCATCGTTGATAGGTTGACCAAGTCGTTCCACTTTTTGCCTTTCAAGGTGGGTTTGTCTACGGAGAAGATGGCAGAGATGTATGTAAGGTAGATCGTTAGGATACATGGATTTTTCGTCAGCATAGTCTCGGATCGGAATAGTCATTTCACTTCTCATTTATGAAGGAGTTTGTAGTGAGTTTGGGCAATCAGCTCAAGTTCAGTACTACATATCATCCCCAGACCGATGGGCAGTCAGAAAGGACTATTCAGACTCTCGAGGATATCTTGCGCACTTGTGTACTAGATTTTGGAGGTTCTTTGGAGGACCATCTCTATTTGGTAGAGTTTGCTTATAACAACAGCTACCAGGCTAGTATAGAGATATCATATTTGAAGCTCTATACGGTCGGAGGTGTCGTACTCCCTTGTCATGGGACGATGTTGGAGAGAGAGAGTTTTGCTTAGGCCAGAGATGGTTGTAGATACAGCAAAGAAGGTTCAGTTGATCAGAGACAAACTTCGTGTGGCACAGGATAGACTATCGGCATTGGGCCGATAGCCACCAGAGTCCTTTGGAGTTTGAGGCACAGGACATGACATACTTCGTATTTTATTTTAGGTGGGTAGTTTGGTGTTTCTGAGGATTTTTCTGACACGAGGCACGATTCGCTTCGGTGGAGGCGGGAAGCTTAGTCAGCGATTCATCGGACCTTTCACTATTCTAGAGAGGGTCGGTACAGTTGCTTATAGACTAGACTTGCCACCTATATTGGAGGGAGTGCACAACGTATTTCACGTGTCGCAGTTGAGACGGTACGTGGCAGATCCTAGTCATGTATTGGATCACTCGGAGATAGAGGTAGGCCCTACTCTTAGCTATCCAGAGCAGCCAGTTGAGATTCTGGATCGGAGAGAGAAGGTGCTGAGGAACCAGACTATTCCTTTGGTGCACATTGCATGGAGGCATCACTCTCCGGGGGAGTCTACCTGGGAGAGAGAGGATGAAATGCGAGAGCGTTATCCATATTTGTTTGTGCCTTGAAGTATGTTCTTTTCTAATTATGTTATGTTCTTTCATAGTTAATTCTGTTCTTTAGTTCTGTATTTTCTAGGGGTAGTTTTCATATTTGAATTTCGAGGACAAAATTATTTTAAGGAGGGTAGACTTGTCACTACCATATTTTCTAAGAAAGGGTATTTTAGTAATTTAATATTTAATTAAATATTGTGCATGAAAATAATTATTTTTATATTATTATTTGTTATTAGAAGTTATTTATTTATTTTGTACTTGTGTTATTAGACCTAATTAGTTTAGTTTAGACTAATGGACCAACATGTTTTAATTATTAGAATTTAGCCCATTTAGAAAGCCCATTGTTAAGGAGATGGATTAAATTAATTAAACCATTAGACTAAAAGTTTTCCTTCTTAATTATTTCTTCATGAGAGGCCCAAGGGATAGATTGGACAATTCATAGTGACTTGAGGAAGGGGAAAGGAGGGGGCCGGCCTATTAAGAGAGGAAGAAAATTATTCTCTCTCCTCTTTTCATTTGGAAATTAGATCTAGAAATTCCCTCAACCAAATTCCTTCATTTCCACTTTATTTTCATACCAAATTTTATCCCATTTTCTTCTCAAATCACCATTGGAGACTAGTGGAGCAAGGATCTAGAAGGAGAAAGCAAGGATCTACAAAGAGGAGCTAGGATCTACAAGTTGGAGGCCAATTTCATCATATTAGGAGGTTGCATTGGGAATCCATCTCCTAATAGGTACAATTCAGTTTTTTCCCTTAAATTAGGTTCTCAATATGAGATTTAACCATGGAAAATCAACCCATATGCATAGGCTACCGATAGGATTTGGTTTTGTGTTCATAGGAGGCCTATTGAGAAAGTTATGGTACTTTTTATGTCAATTTTGTGGGAATTCTGAGATTGACAATTGTTGTGTGTCAATTAGTCCTATAGATCAATTTGGCATATGCTTGTGTGTTTGTGGCTAGTGTCGTATCCACAATTGGGTACGTGTAGGTCGTATCCCAATAATTTGGTGATATGTGTTGATTTGGGGGTTTTCCTTCCGACATGGGACTTTGAGCATGTCACATTTTGACACGGACACGTCGATTTGTGTTTGAATCTTCGTATTATTCATAAATAATATATATGACTTGTTTGTATCCTTCGGGGTACGTTTGGATGTGTGGTTGAATAGTGTTGCATGCGTATCTTAGATCTAGTGGGATACGGAGTGATACATTTCATGTAATATGTAATTTATTGGTAGATTAAACCTTTTGTATTCTTAGTCATGGAGGAGTATAATTATATATATGTATATATATATTGATATATATATTGTTGTTACATATATTTATGCATTAGATCTATATGTATCTATTTATATACTATATGTGTATATATTGTTATATAGCTATTCTCCTACATGTAAGTATAATTATATATTGTAGTATGCATAGATATGTATATGTTCAATAGATAATTATATATTGTTATATTTATATTTATATAATGTATGTTACATATTATTGTATGATTATATATATGTATATATATGTATAGTTATATATATATATATATATATATATATATATATATATATATATATATATATATATATATATATATATATATTACTATGTCTGTGTGTGTATGTTACTATGTATTCATTATGTACATATTTTATATGGTTGTAGCTATGTATATATATATGATACTATATTGTAATATGTAATATTGTGTTCATATATATGTATATATTATAAGTTGTAAGCTATATATATGTAATTAGATATTGTGTTATATATATATATATATATATATATGTGAGGAGTATGTGTGTATGTATATTTATTAATAGTAGTTATGTACATATTTTTAGTATATCTATTAGGTGTTATGTATATATATTATATATATATATATATATATATTTATATGGTGTATATATATATATATATATATATATATATATATATATATATATATATATATATATATATATATATATATATAAGAGGGAGAACTGGAGTTTTTAGCAACAACTTTTAAGCGACAGCGGCCAGCAGCAGCAACAGCAGAGCATTAATAGCAGCAGCGACAACAACATTTAGCGACAGCAGAGCAAGAAACTGTCGCAGAAAAGTAGCAGAATCAGCAGCAGTATCAGCACCTACATCAACGGCAGCAGGGAAACCGTCGCAGTAGCATCAGTTCCCGCCAGCTGCAACAGCGATGGCGAAGGCAGCAGCACCCTACAGCGATACCTCTGTGGTTTAATTTGGTTTATATATATATATATATATATATATATATATATATATATATATATATATACGTATATATGTTCCTAAATTCTAATTATGCTTTAGTATACCATATGTATATATTTAGTTGTTAATATATATATTTATGGGTAGTTAATATAATCAAGGTATTGGGTATTACCTTGAGATACCAAGGTAAGTACCAAGGTAATTAGGGATACCCAAGGTATTGGGTTTGGGTATTAAGATTTTGAGTTATTGTTGTGATGCCAACTTGGTTCAAAACCAAGGCACCTATTTAATGTTATAAGTAGGATTGTATATATATATAATTGTTTGACTTATATATGTAATGTTTTACCTATTGATTTGCGTATCCGGAGATATAGTATCCTAGTATCTTAAGATATGGTTTTGTGACCTAGACTTTAGTTTGTGAACCAATATTTTGTGTAGACTTATGCAACCTAGAAATATGTAGTTGACCATAATTGACCATAGTTTGACTATAGTTGACCATAGTTGACCTAGTTTGATTTTTGCTTAGTTTAATTTATTCTCTTCCTGGAACCTTGTATTGATGCTGTATTCCATATTTAGGTCTTCGTGCCACCGTATCAAACATCTATGAGACTATTCTTTGGACTTCAGGCGAGTACATTCTCTGATAGTTTCTTATTTATGATATCCTGTATGTTCACTGTATCTAGTGTAGATATCCATGTTCTCTTGATACTATGGTTATACGAATTGATATATTCAGATCTCGTCATGAGATGTTATTCCTTGGTATATGGTGTATATGGTGCAAGTATTATTTTCATTTGTTATCTTGTGCATGTACAAACACTGATTCTCGGGAAGAGTCGCTATCTTCTTGGGGAATCTCGTGCCATAGCATACCGTGGTTGAATCTATTATACCAGTCGAGGATGGAGAGTACTTTAGTGTAGATATGTGATCATACCCCTATTGTATCAAGTACTGTATGATTAGCCAGGCCATATATATTGTATCATGTTCCCAAGCCGATAACATGTTAAAGCTAGTACTCACACACTTAGTCACTAGTATTCTTGTTTATTGGCATATTGGTCATTATTATATTTATTCCAGTATTTCTTTATTGTATATATCTCTCGTATTTACTGTGCATCTTGTATATTGACATCTATTTACTGTTAAATAGTTTTTATCATTGATTAGAACTTCTGTTAGAGATGTACTCTGCTCTTTTTCTTACTAGATATATTTTTCCCAGATGACACTGAGGAGTGGTACCCTACACATTATGGACCTCAGGATGTTGTGGGGTCTAGAGTCAGAGACCCCTGGCTCAAGCGAGACTTATCCCAACTGAGACAGTTGACCCGGGTTTAGTAGTTTCTTAGTATTCTTTTATACTGGATTTATCTCCAGCTTATTTGTTAGTATTCTTTCAGACTCATTGATGTATTATTTTAGACTCATGAGTTGTATGTGACTATTTTTATTCTTTTATCTGATTCGTGCTCATTTCCATCTTAGTTCTGTGATTGAGTATATTGTTATTGTTCGTGGCTCATTATATTGTTAGATAGATTACCCAGACAGTGTTCTACCACCGGTTCTGCGGCGTAGGCTGGGCGTTGTTTTTGACTCACATCTTTACATCGGGTGTGGGTCGTGACATATTTTTTAGTGGTGGCCCATGCCTACGCCGCTATATATATTTGGAAGTTTGTAGGAGGAGGATAGAAGTTTATTTGTATTATGGTACTGAAGGGCATCAGTAGAGATTGTATCCTCGTCGTGAAGTTCAGCAAGCAGCTTCAGCTCTGAGGGCACAGACGAGACCACCTGCAGTACAACCGAGGGGACCGCTTCCGACACAGTAATAACGTTATGTCCAGCATCAGCAGTAGGGAGGTGCACGTCAGGGACGAGCGTTTGCTATGACCGTCGAGGGGGACAAACCCACCGGAGATGTCATCGCATGTTCTATTCTTCTTGATTCTATTCCAGCTTTAGCTTTGTTTGATAGTATTGCTTCCCATAGTTTTGTATCTGTTTCTTTTGCTCTGAAGCATGGTTTGGTAGCCGAGTCTTTGCTTAGGACTTGCAAGATCATGACCGGGGGAGGCATTATCCTGGTTAATAATTTTTGCAAGGATTAGAGAGTTACTCTAGGAGGCCGGGAGTTGAGTGCGTGTCTACTTGTAATGCTACTTCCGAGCTACAATATTGTACTCGGGATGGATTGGTTGAGTAGGCACCGTGCTAGCATAGATTGTAGAGGAGGCAAAGTTTTGTTTGGTCAGCCAGGAGAGCCAGAGTTTTAGTTTGCTAGAGGAGCTACAGAGCAGAAAGAAGGCATTATTTGTGGAGCTATGGTGGAAGACAAGGAGTTGCCATATCCGTTGATAGCAGAGTTCTTGGATGTGTTTCCTGAGGAATTGCTAGGATTGCCGCCAGATCGAGATATTGAATTCTCTATAGACTTGTTGCTAGGTGCAGTACCAATTTTGCAGCATGTCTATAGCGTAAACAACATCGAGCTGGTCAAGCTAAAGAAGCAGGTGGATGAATTATAGGATAAGGAGTTTGTCAGATCGATTTATTAACCGTGGGAATCCCCGGTATTATTTGTACCAAAGAAGGATGGGTCAGTGCGCTTGTGCATTAATTACGGAGCATTGAATAATCTTACTATCAAGAATAAGTACCCTTTGCCACATATTGATGATCTGTTCGATCAGTTGAGTGGTGCCAAGGTATTTTCTAAGATAGATTTGAGATCAGGATACCATCAGGTGAAGGTGAAGTCGGTTGACATACCGAAGACTGCTTTTAGAACTCGGTATGGTCAGTACGAGTTTATGGTGATATCGTTTGGGTTAACTAATGCACCGACGATATTTATGAACTTGATGAACAAGGTGTTCAATCAGTATATTGACAAGTTCGTGGTGATGCTCATCGACGACATACTAATATACTCGAAGACACCGGAGGAGCATGAGGAGGATTTGAGGATTGTGTTGGATGTGTTGAGGAAGGAGAAGCTGTATGGAAAGTTGTCCAAGTATGAGTTTTTCCTGGACATGGTAGAATTCTTGGGCCATATTGTGACTGGTGATGGTATCTCAGTGGATCCGAAGAAGATCGCAAAAGTGGAATCTTGGAAGACCCCGAGTTCGGTAGCAGAGATCAGGAGTTTCTTGGGATTGGCAGGCTACTACAGGAAGTTTGTGCAAGATTTTTTTAAGATTCTCGAGCCGATGACCAGACTCACCAGGAAGGATGTAGAGTTTGTTTGGACGGAGGATTGCCAGGTTGCTTTTTAGGAGTTGAAGAAGAGGTTGACGTCTGCTCCTATTTTGACGTTGCCATCCGGGTCTGGAGGTTTTACTATTTATAGTGATGCATTGGGGAAAGGTTTGGGTTGTGTTCTTCAGCAGAATGGGAAAGTGATTGCCTATGCATCCAGGCAATTGCGTCCTCATGAAAAGAACTATCCTACCCATGATTTAGAGTTGGCAGCAATTATCTTCACCCTGAAGTTGTGGAAACGTTATTTGTACGAAGAGCATGTGGAGATCTTCACAGACCATAAAAGCTTAAAGTACGTTTTTACGCAGAAGGAGTTGAACATAAGGTAGCGTCGGTGGTTAGAACTGATAAAGGATTTTGATATATCTTTGTAATATCATCCTGGAAAAGCTAATGTAGTTGCCGATGCTTTGAGCAGGTATCCGGTAGCTATGTTCTTGACGCAGGATCGATATTTGCTGGAGGACTTGGAGAGCTTGGGCATTGAGGTGATAGTTCCTGGTTATGCTATACAGATATGGGGATTATAAATACATTCAGATTTGATGGACAGGATCAAGACAGCACAGTATGAGAATATATCTCTGAGGAGCATCAGAGCTCAGGTGAGAGCAGGATTGGAGGATGATTTCACCATTGCTGAGGATAGATCTTTGAGGCATGGAGTTAGATTGTGTGTGCCTAGTGGGGAGCTGTGTGAGAAGGTATTACAGGAAGAGCATCGCTCTCAGTATTCCATGCATCCAGGTGCCTACAAGATGTATCTAGATATGCGAGAGAGTGTGTGGTGGTATGGCATGAAGGGGGAAGTGGCATAGTTTGTATCCAGAGTCTTAGTGTTCCAGCAGGTGAAAGCCGAGAGGCAGAGACCAGGAGGTTTACTTCAGCCATTACCCATTCCAAAGTGGAATTGGGAGCACATTACTATGGATTTTGTGTCCGGCCTTCCACGATCTCCAGGAGAAAAAGTCACGATTTGGGTCATCGTTGATAGGTTGACCAAGTCGGCCCACTTTTTGCCTTTCAAAGTGGGTTTGTCTACGGAGAAGCTGGCAGAGATGTATGTGAGGTAGATCTTTAGGATACATGGAGTTCCCATCCGTATACTCAGATCGGGATAGTCGTTTCACTTTTTATTTTTGTAGGAGTTTGCAGGAGAGTTTGGGCACTCAGCTCAAGTTCAGTACTGTATATCATCCCCAGACAGATGGGCAGTCAGAGAGGACTATTCAGACTTTCGAGGATATGTTACGCACTTGTGTACTAGATTTCGGGGGTTCTTGGGAGGACCTTCTCCATTTGGTAGAGGTTGCTTACAACAACAGCTACCAGCTAGTATAGAAATGTCACATTTTGAAGCTCTCTACGGTCGAATGTATCGTACTCCCTTATCATGGGACGATGTTGGAGAGAGAATTTTGCTTGGGCTAGAGATTATTGTAGATGCAGTAGAGAAGGTTCATTTGATCAAAGACAAACTTTGGGTAGCATAGGACAGACAGCGGAATTGGGCCAATAGCCACCGGAGACCTTTGGTGTTCGAGGTATAGTTTAGATTTTGTTGGTGCTTGTTATTGGTTGTTGTTATAGATTAAGTTCTTAAGATTGTGTTTTGTTCTAGGTGGGTGGTTTGGTGTTACTAATGATTTTTTCGACACGAGGCACGATTCGCTTCGGTGGAGACGGGAAGCTTAGTCCGCGATTCATCGGACCTTTCACTATTCTAGAGAGGGTCGATGCAGTTGCTTATAGACTAGACTTGCCACCTACATTGGAAGGAATGCACAACATATTTCACGTGTCGCAGTTGAGACGGTACGTGGTAGATCCTAGTTATGTATTTGATCACTCGGAGATAGAGGTGGGCCCTACTCTTAGCTATCCAGAACAGCCAGTTGAGACTCTGGATCGGAGAGAGAAGGTACTGAGGGACCAAACTATTTCTTTGGTACGCATTGCATGGGAGAGAGAGGATAAAATGGGAGAGCGATATCTATATTTGTTTGTGCCTTGAGGTGTGTTCTTTCCTAATTATGTTATATTCTTTCATAGTTAATTATGTTCTTTAGTTCTGGGGGTAGTTTTCGTCTTTGAATTTCGAGAACAAAATTATTTTAAGAAAGGTAGACTTGTCACTACCATATTTTCTATGAAAGGGTATTTTAGTATTTTTATATTTAATTAAATATTATCATAAAAATAATTATTATTGTATTATTTAATTATTATTAGATATTAGTTATTTATTTTGGACTTGTGTTAGTGGACCTAACTAGTTTAGTTTAGACTCATGGACCAACATATTTTAATTATTAGAATTTAGCCCATTTAGAAAGCCCATTGTTAAGGAGATGGATTAAATTAATTAAACCATTAGACTAGAAGCTTTCCTCCTTAATTATTTCTTCATGAGAGGCCCAAGAGGTAGATTGGACAATTCATATTGACTTAAGAAAGGGGAAAGGAGGGGGCCGGCCTATTTAGAGAGGGGAGAAATTATTCTCTCTCATCTTTTCATTTGGAAATTAGATCTAGAAATTCTCTCAACCAAATTCTTTCATTTCCACTTCATTTTCCTACCAAATTTTATCCCATTTCCTACCCAAATCACCATTGGAGACTAGTGGATCAAGGATCTAGAAGTTGGAAGCAAGGATCTACAAAGAGGAACAAGGATCTACAAGTTGGAGGCAAATTTTATCATATTTGGAGGTTGTATTAGGAATCCATCTCCCAATAGGTACAATTTAGTTTTTTTCCTTAAATTAGATTCTAAATATAATATTTAACTATGAAAAATCAACCCATATGCATAGGCTATCCATAGGATTTGGTTTTGTATTCATAAGAGGCCTATTAAGAAAGTTGTGGTGCTTTTGTGTCAATTTTGGGGGAATTCCGAGATTGACAATTGTTGTATGTGTCAATTAGTCCTATAGATCAATTTAACATTTGCTTGTGTGTTTGGGGCTAGTTTCTTATCCACAATTGGGTACGTATAGGTCGTATCCCAATAATTTGGTGATATGTGTTGATATGGGGGTTTTCCCTCCGATACGGGACTTTGAGCATGTCATATTTTGACACGGACACGTAAATTTATATTTGACTCTTCGTATTATTCATAAATAATATATATGACTTGTTCGTGTCCTTCGGGTTACATTTTGATGTATGGTGGACTCGTGTCGCATGTGTATCCTTGATCTAAATGGATACGGAGTGATACGTTGTCATGACCCGCACCCAAAAAATCGGACATGAGTCGTGGGCACGTCCAGCCTACGATGCAGCATCGGCGGTAGAACGCTGTCTAGGTCAACTATCTAGATAATAATCTCACACAATCAATATATAAACCTATCAAGAACTCAACTCCAAACGGAGGAGCAGTGTCATAATGATAATCAAGTACTCAATCACGAATCTAAGCACGATAAGATAACAAAAAAGACTAACAACTCCAAAGTCTAACCAACAACAACTACTACATCAACCACAACATCAATAATAATAATAAATCATCCAAAATAATATACAATACAAGGTCTCAATCCAAAATCGGAGACAAATTCGGTGCTAAAGCTAATAAAAACAACAACAAGGTCTTAGTGATCCCGGCTACCAACCCGGAAATTACCCCTAAACTAGAGGGTCCCTGTCTGTACCATCAACAGGCTCAGGTCCATAAAACGTCGGACACCAATCCTCTGGATACTGTGGAAAAATATGTCAAGTCAGGACTGGAGCAAGTACATCTCTAACAACAGTTCCATTTAAATGATAAAAACTATAAACAGTTATAGCAAGTAGCAAGTAGCAAGGAGAATAAAATATAGTATGAGACAAGAAATATATATATCACTGGTGTATAAAGGTAAAGATGCAGGAATATCATAAACAAGATAGTAATAACTGCAAGATACAAGAAATCTAAGCTAAGATCAAGTCCGTGCACATGAACGTGTAGTGAGTCCAGCATGAAATATATGTAGTGAGTCAAGTCCAGAAACATGTAAGTCAGACCAGCAAGAAATGCAAGTGAGTCCAGACTATAAAGAATGAACTCGATGTCTTTGAAATACTTATTTCGACATATAAATGGCTAGGGATAAGTACGGCTCACCGCGCACTGGGTGCGCGACTGCTATCATTCCAGATTAGACCAGAGGGAGTGATTCCTGATGATTCCAGATGGGAATATTTACATGTCTACTTGAGTATTTTCCCGCCTCAAATAATACAAGTGAATCCAAGACCCGACACGTAAATCAAGTATGAGTCCAGCCTGAAACCTGAGTGATGCCTGTAGTGATGCCTGTAGGTGATGCCAGTAGTGATTCCAGAATAGAGGCCAGAAACATGAAATATACGTATCGCAAGTAAATGAATCCAAAAATACCAGTCAGTGTCCCGTGTTGTGCCAGAATAATCAGATAATACTATACTAGAAGTTAAATCATAATAATCATCAGATAATAAAAACTATAAGAGAATGTACTCGCCTGACATCCTGAGCAACTGGCGATCCGAACCGGTGTCGCAAGGACTATTACGAAAAGCAAGGTTAAATAGGGTTCTAATGAGTTAAATAGATATAAAATAACTAAAAATAGGCTTCTAGGGTCATCCTAGGTCAAACGGATCAAACCAGTAAAATCTGGATTAAAAAGTCAACTCTGGGTCCAAAAAGTCAACTCTGGATCAAAATTAGGTTAAAAGTTGACTTTGGCGGTCAACCGAGTCAACTACGGTCTACTCTAGGTCAAACTAGGGTGCTCCTGAAATTCTAGGTCAAACCGAGCTCATTAGGCTAATAAACCCTCAAACTCGCCTCTTTGAGATACCGGGATACCCTCGGTATCCGATACCTCAACCTAGGCTACGCACCCCGCCTAAACCCGCTAAAACCTATGCTAGCACGCGTAAATATATACACATAAGCATATAAAAATTACTCCAATACTATTCCTAGGCTATTGCTCAAATACCCCGCTCGAAACTCAATACCTTGGATATCTCAAGGTATTGAGATACCGCCCTCAAACCCCTCTAACTGGTTATCTAGTAGCTATTTAAGTATATATATATATATATATATATATATATATATATATATATATATATATATATATATATATATATATATATGTATATATATATATATCTAGCTATAATCTAGACTAAAAATATATATATATATATATCATATCTATACATATCTACGCACCTACGCATATATATATAGATATCCACACACATATACATATACCCATATACCTTACCTTACCTATACATATATATATATATATATATATATATATATATATATATATATATATATATATATATATATATATATATATATATATATATATATATATCTAGTATCTATACATATATATAGCTATATATATATATATATATATATATATATATATATATATATATATATATATATATATATATATACACTTAGATAGATATAACTATCTATCTATCTATCTATCTATCTATCTATCTATTACCTATCTATCTATATGTCTATCTATCAATTTACCTATCTATTATATATCTAACTATCTATTAATCTATCTAACTATCTATTGAACTATCTATCTATCAATCTATATATCAATCTATCTATATATAGATCGATAAATCTATCTATTCATCTAATATCTTTTATCTAATATCCATCTATCTAGCAATCTACCTATCTATCTATCTACTTATTAATCTATCTAATAATCTAGCTATCTATCTAATTATCTATCTATAATTCTATCCATCTATTTATCTAACTATCTATAGATCTATCTATCTATCTATCTAATACCTATCTATCTATCAATCTATTTATGTATTTATCTATCTATGTAATACCTAGCTATCTATCAATCTATCTATCTACCTATTTAATAGCTATCTATCAACCTATCTAACTATCCAACTATTTATCTACCTATCTATTTATCTATCTATCTAGGCATCTATCTATCTATCTATCTATCCATTTATCTATCTAACTATGTATCTATATATCCATCTATCTCTCTAATTCGCTACTCTAGATGCTACCCCCGCTGCTTGCTGCTGCTACTAGCTTATATTGTTGTTGCTGCTATGCTCAAACCTGCTGCTGCTGCTGCTGCTGCTGCTGCTGCATAAAGCTACTGCTGCTGCTGAGCATGCTGCTGCTGCAGCATGCTGGAGCTGTTGCTGCTGCCACCTATTCTGCTGCTGCTGCTGTTCTGTTCAGGTTCCCCCCCCCCCTCTCTCACTCTCATACACACACACAACCACATATAGACACATATATATATATATATATATATATATATATATATATATATATACATATATACATATATCTATATATATACATACAACCATATATATATACACACACACTCTATATATTTATATATATCTACACACACACACACACACACTAACATATATATTTATACACACACAAACACTAACATATAAATACACACACACACATACAAGCACATACATATATCTATATATATATATATATATATAAACACATATCTATATATATATACACACATATATCTATATATATATATATACATATACACACTCACACTCAAACATATATATACGTATACCCTCACTCACACACCCTCACACACACACTCTCACACACACTCACTAATACATAACCACACACACAAATATATATATATATATATATATATATATATATATATATATATATATATATATTAATATATATATACTTATATACACACAAACTCATATACATATATATATATAAACACTCACTCACACACACACTCACCTACACACATACACTAGCACCAACCCACACTCACACAAGCACTCACAAACACACTCACATATACATAAAAATACACATACATATATAAATATATATACAAAAACACACACACAAATATATATATATACATATATATATAAATACAACACACACACAACACAACGCACACAATGCCCACAACGCTCACCAACGCACGCCCAACGACCCCGACACGCACAAACACCTATAAATATATAAAATATAGCCCAAGAATTCTAGCACACACTCCCCGATGCTAACCCAACGTGCGCACAAGCCCGAAACTAGAAAACCACGCCGAAATGGCCGTTCGGTCATTTCGACGAACACGCGGTGTGCGGTTCAGAAAACCTCCTGAAACGCACACCAAACCAACTCAGAATCGGCCCAAAATTTACCCACGGGTCCTAAACGATGTCTAGATCCTAGAAAAAAATGCTACAACATCGATTCTAGGTCCGTGATAAAAACACGCATGCACTAAGAACCGGCGACGACGAAAATTTCAAATTCGACCGAAACGCCCGTTTCTCCGCGACACGACTTCACGTGTCCGAACGGAGACACACACTCACCCTAAAGACAACCGACAACGTCTACCTAGGTCCATCTAACCTAGGGCATCACCCAAAATTGGGCCAAATTTGGATTCCACCCGAAATTGACACAAAACCTAGTGTTAAAGTCTCCAAATACTACCAAACTAGTTCCAACTTCCTCCCACGGGTAGCCCTAAGGTCTAGAAAGGTTCTAAACTCTTAATTACACCATATAAGAATAATTACAAGGGGGAAAATCAGGGTTTACCTCTTGGGAGTTGGAATCCCAAGCCAACATTTTCAAAAAGCTCCAAATCCACCAAACCAAGCTTCCAAGCTCCCAAATCTAGCTCCAACACCAAATCTAAGCTCTACCCACCTAGGTTGGGGAAGAATGCAAGGTTAGGGTTCACATAAAGAAGAAGGAATGGAAGAAAGAAGGAAGAAAAATGAAAAGAACTTACTTTGTAAGAAGGAAGGAAGAAGAAAGAAGAAGTGGAGAAGAAGAAGAAGAAGAAGAAGTGAAGAAGAAGAAGGGAATGGGGATGACTGTGTTGCTCGGGTCTGGGAGTGAGGGGCTGGTCGGGTGTGGGTAGGTAGGGGCCGGCCAAGCCAAATAAAGGGGTTACAAGTTGGCAAATGTCCAAAATGCCCTCCCGTAACTCGGTTATGGGTTTCGGGTTCCAAAAGCACTCAAACTAACTCCAAATCTCTCCAACTAACCCACTAAAAATATAATAAATATTCTAAACCCAAAAATAAGTCTCACAGGGATGTGGGCTGGGTCGGACATGTGTCCACTAGGGTATGACATGGGTCCAGGCTAGCCAAAACCCTAAAACAATCAATAAAAAATATTACAATCACTAATTAAATATAAATACAAATATTTATAAATAATACACAAATAATAATATTAAAAAAAATACTCGGCTCTGGAAATAGGGTAGTGACAAGCCTATCCTCCTTAGAAAATTTTATCCTCGAAATTTAAAGTCAATCACACTCCCTCTAGGTCAAACCCCCAACAATCACAGTCAAGAAATTCTACCTAAACAACATACAAGATCATGGTCCTACTGGTCGTGTTATCACAGTCTCAATCAGGGTCATTATACTATCTACCATAGCACAAATAGAAAAGTCTAACAGGTACTAATGAAGCACACCACAAGGAATAGAAAAGGACAGGAAGAAGAACCAAGAGACAGACCTGCTAACCCGACACCCGTAGCATCGGCCTCCTCGACCGTCAACGCATAAGCCCTGCCCTGCTGGGGTATATTCCTCTGCTGGTGTGGGGCATGATGGTGTGCCACAAGTGGCCTAGCTCCAACTCTCTGATCCTGTGCTCCACCCAACGGAGGTGCAGTGGGGCAATCTCGCATATGGTGAGCAGCGGATCCACAGAACAAACACACCTTCAGCCTCCTCCTACAAACATCCCAAGTATGTCCTGCCTTCCTGCAGTAGGCACAAGTGGGCTCCCTCTGATCCTGACCCTACTGCTCTGTCTTCTGTACATAGGGACGCTTAGCTAGTCCCGTACTACCACTCGCACTGCCTGAATCATCCCTGCCTCTCTTGGACTTGAGCTCCAAGTCATCCTCTGCCCTCTGAGCATCTCCCACTATCTGCTCAAAAGTTGCCTCGCGGTCGCTCCTGGTCAAAGACTTGACCGCCATAACCAAGCCCTTGCAAAACTTCCTCGCCTTGGCTGCCTCACTCAAGCCCTCCACGAATCTGTCCAGACGGTAGAACTTCGTTGCGTACTCGTCCACCGTCATGCTCCCTTGGACGAGTGCCTCAAACTGGCTCTCCAAAGCACTGAGCGCCATATCAGGGAAAAACTTCTCCTTAAAAAGCCTCTTAAAAGCCTTCCAAGTAAGCCTTGGCACCGCGATCCTCATATCTGTACAATACCATGTCAAGGCGAGGTCGAACATCTGACTACCCGCTGCCTCTATCTGCATGCTGTCTGGAATCTACGCCGGCCTGAAGATCCCCTCGATCTGCTCTATCCAGTCATCAGCGTACAGGATCCCTTCTGTACCACAGAACTCCTTGGGCCGCATCCTCTGGAAGTCAATGATACTGCCCAGCCTCGGACGCTGAATCGGATCTTCCTGTGGCTGAATCTGTGCCACCCTGTCCACTGTCGTCATGGCCACCTGGTGGGCATTCTCAATGTCCAGCCTCATCACATCCACCTGACGGTGCTGCGCGTCCATCATCTCCCTGAAGAACGCAAACAACTGTGCGGTATCTACTGGAGCAGGAAGTGGTGGAGGAACCACCGGAACGACTGGGGTAGTCTTCGAATCGACAGGTGAAGGAGGATCCCCGAGAGAAACAGATGCTCCCTTAACCGCAGGAGTGGTGAGTAGAGCGGTAACAGCTGCCTGAATACGAGCTAGACGAGAGATAGCAGACCTCTCGGTAGCAACTACTGGAACGGTATGACGAGATCGTGTCTTCGGAGGCATCCTGAACACAGATCAAAAGAAGTCAATACGGCGCAAGATACGATATCATCAAAGAAGGACAGTAATATTTCAAAAGAAAACAATTTTAGAATAATTAGATTGGAATTGTTCCTAGTCGTGATTGAATACACTCTCATCCTAGATCCTATATCCTAGAGCAGGCTCACAGCAGTACAACTAAGTTGTTGTACCACAACAACATCGTACTAATTACGAATCGAGACCTGCATGGGTCCTTCACCAAAAATGTGTCACGATCCGCACCCGAAAAATTGGGCATGAGTCGTGGGCACGTCCAGCCTACGCCGCAGCATCGACGGTAGAACGCTATCTAGGTCAACTATCTAGATAACAATCTCACACAATCAATATATAAACCTGTCAAGAACTCAACTCCAAACGGAGGAGCAATGTCATAATGATAATCAAGTACTCAATCACGAATCTAAGCACGATAAGATAACAAAGAAGACTAACAACTCCAAAGTCTAACCAACAACAACAACTACATCAACCACAACATCAATAATAATAATACATCATCCAAAATAATATACAATACAAGGTCTCAATCCAAAACCGAAGACAAATCCGGTGCTAAAGCTAATAAAAACAATATCAAGGTCTTAGTGATCCCGGCTACCAACCCGGAAATCACCCCTAAACTAGAGGGTCCCTGTCTGCACCATCAACAGGCTCAGGTCCATAAAATATCGGACACCAATCCTCCGGATACCCTGGAAAAATATGTCCAGTCAGGACTGGAGCAAGTATATCTCTAACAGCAGTTCCATTTAAATGATAAAAACTATAAAACAGTTATAGCAAGTAGCAAGTAGCAAGTAGCAAGTAGCAAGGAGAATGAAATATAGTATGAGACAAGAAATATATATATCGCTGGTGCATAAAGGTAAAGATACAGGAATATCAGAACAAGATAGTAATAACTGCAAGATACAAGAAATCTAAGCTAAGATCAAGTCCGTGCACATGAACGTGTAGTGAGTACAGCATAAAATATATGTAGTAAGTCAAGTCCAGAAACATACAAGTGAGACCAGCAAGAAATACAAATGAGTCTAGACTATAAAGAATGAACTCGGTGTCTTTGAAATACTTATTTCGACATGTAAACGGCTAGGGGTAAGTACGGCTCACCGTGCACTGGGTGCGCGACTGCTACCATTCCAGATTAGACCAGAGGGAGTGATTCCTGATGATTCCAGATGGGAATGTTTACATGTCTACTCGAGTATTTTCCTGCCCCGACTAATATAAGTGAATCCAAGACCCGATACGTAAATCAAGTATGAGTTTAGCCTGAAATATGAGTGATGCCTGTAGTGATGCCTGTAGGTAATGCCAGTAGTGATTCCAGAATAGAGGCCAGAAACATGAAATTTACGTGTCGCAAGTAAATGAATCCAGAAATACCAGTCAGTGTCCCGTGTTATGCCAGAATAATCAGATGATACTATACTAGAAGCTGAATCATAATAATCATCAGATAATGAAAACTATCAGAGAATGTACTCGCCTGACATCCTGAGCAACTAGCGATCCGAACCGGTGTCGCAAGGACCTATTGCGAAAAGCAAGGTTAAACAGGATTCTAATGAGTTAAACAGATATAAAATAACTAAAAATAGGCTTCTAGGGTCATTCTAGGTCAAACGGATCAAACCAATAAAATCTGGGTCAAAAAGTCAACTTTAGGTCCAAAAAGTCAACTCTAGGTCAAAACTAGGTCAAAAGTTGACTTTGGTGGTCAACCGAGTCAACTACGGTCAACTCTAGGTCAAACTATGGTGCTCCTGAAATTCTAGGTCAAACCGAGCTCATTAGGCTAATAAACCCTCAAACTCGCCTCCTTGAGATACCGGGATACCCTCGGTATCCGATACCTCAACCTAGGCTACGCACCCCGCCTAAACCTACTAAAACCTATGCTAGCACGCGTAAATATAAACACATAAGCATATAAAAATTACTTCAATACTATTCCTAGGCTATTGCTCAAATATCCCGCTCGAAACTCAATATCTTGGATATCTCAAGGTATTGAGATACCGCCCTCAAACCCCTCTAACTAGTTATCTAGTAGCTATTTAAGTATGTATATATATATATATCTAGCTATAATCTAGGCTAAAAATTTATATATCTATCATATCTATACATATCTACGCACCTATGCATATATATATATAGATATCCACACACATATACATATACCCATATACCTTACCTTACCTATACATATATATATATATATATATATATATATATATATATATATATATATATATATATATATAGTATCTATACATATATATAGCTATGTATATATATATATATATATATATATATATATATCTATACACTTAGATAGATATAACTATCTATCTATCTATCTATCTATCTATCTATCTATCTATTACCTATCTATCTATATGTCTATCTATCAATTTACATATCTATTATATATCTAACTATCTATTAATCTATCTAACTATCTATTGAACTATCTATCTATCAATCTATATATTAATCTATCTATATATAGATCTATAAATCTATCTATTCATCTAATATCTATTATCTAATATCCATCTATCTAGCAATCTACCTATCTATCTATCTACTTATTAATCAATCTAATAATCTAGCTATATATCTAATTATCTATCTATAATTCTATCCATCTATTTATCTAACTATTTATAAATCTATCTATCTATCTAATACCAATCTATCTATCAATCTATTTATGTATTTATCTATCTATGTAATATCTAGCTATCTATCAATCTATCTATCTACCTATTTAATAGCTATCTATCAACCTATCTAACTATCCAACTATTTATCTACCTATCTATTTATCTATCTATCCAGGCATCTATCTATCTATCTATCCATTTATTTATCTAACTATGTATCTATATATCCATCTATCTCTCTAACTCGCTACTCTAGATGCTACCCCCGCTGCTTGCTGCTGCTACTAGCTTGTATTGCTGCTGCTGCTCTGCTCAAACCTGCTGCTGCTGCTCTTACCTGGCTATTGCTGCTGCTGCATAAAGCTACTGCTGCTGCTGAGCATGCTGCTGCTGCAGCATGCAGGAGCTACTGCTACTGCCACCTATTCTGCTGCTGCTGTTCTGTTCAGGTTCCCCCCCCCCTCTCTCACTCTCACACACACACACAACCACATACAGACACATATATATATACATATATCTATATATATATACATACAACCATATATATATACACACACACTCTATATATTTTTATATATCTACACACACACACACACACTAACATATATATTTATACACACACAAACACTAACATATAAATACACACACACACATACAAGCACATACATACATATATATATATATAAACACACATCTATATATATATATACACACACACACACACACACATATATATATATATATATATATATATATATATATATATATATATATACATACACACTCACACTCACACTCAAACATATATATATGTATACTGTCACGCCCTAGTCCCAAAATACGTAGGACCAGGAATACGTGACACGCCAGCTACGCATTCGACCAGACTCTGGTCTGACTCGAATACGTATAAGCTGTAATATAAAGGGCACTATCTAGATATTCCATAAATATAAACCTCTATGTCTCAATCCACAATGTACATCAGTATACAAGAAAGAGCTATGTGTGCTAAGGTCGGCCGCCCAATAACACACTAACTCGAATAGACTCGAGAAGAAGTATGAGTCTACAAAACTAGGCTACAACAGCAGATGAGTAATCAATGTAAATAACCATAATGTCGGTAGATATAATGTGAGTACCTGGTACCATGCTCGCAAGATATGCCACTCCATCTGTATCTCCAAGTGCTCCGTAATCGTCTATGCTGCAAAACTGGCAGGGAACCAGGTCCTCAGAGGGACGTAACAAGGTACAGAAATACAACATGCCAAGTAAACAGAAAGTACAAGTGCACGACAGGGTACTCTATCATAACCAACTAGTGTGACACAGTTTAAAGACAATGTTCGACGCGTGGGCTGTCCAAAATAAAACCGTAGCTCCGGACACGGAAACACACGGCACGTACCGCAGCTCCGGGCAAAGAGTCACACGGGTGAAATAGGCTACACTAGAAACAGGTATCACTAGAAAATACTACATATATATAAGCGCGTGCAGAGTAGCCCAAACGTCTAGTAACTGTCTTCCCCTTCCCAAGCGGTCAACGATTGTGCGTTGAACCTGAACCTCTAACTACAGTCTCGACACAAGGAATAACTCAACAGACGCGACCCTAAGGTCGTCCCAGTCTCTGGTCATGATGTCAGTATCAGGATACAGGAATCTGGCACGATCACAGTGTATGAGTGTGTCCTAGGGTATCGATGTACTCTGGTACGTGCATCGAGGTGCTATGAAGCATCTAGTATTTATTCTAAGACGTTAAGTCGAATGTCAACACCCGGTTGCGATCCGGACGTGAAGTATCGAACGTCAACATAACTACGTGCACAATGTACATAACGAAATAAGAAATATCTGTAAACTGAAATACAGGGTGGCAAGGTACACTTGCCTGCGTGCGGCTGCTGATGACGGGGATCGGGTACCGCGTCCAAGTCCTCAGGTCCCGCAATACCTAGTGAAGGGATACAAACCAGAATCAATAATCCACCTAAGACAGACAGGTGAAATGACACGCATCTACAACCAAACTAAAACCCAACTCAAATAGTTATACAATAAGTTTTACAGTCCTCCATCCCTGATTCATGATCCGATCTACTACCTATTTCCAAATCATTCGCCCGTACAATATCATCAATTATTAGCTCTATAATTAACCACTGCTCAAGTACTATACTACACAACCCTGTAAATGCTAACATTATATTTATCAAACCCTAACCACCTTATCTACATATCTAGCTCAAAGGAACACTACACTATAAAACATAGGCTCCAAAACATATTAATCCTCATTAACAAACCTCATCCATATATATCTCAATCATATATTTCCATTACCACCCTACACTTTACATCCACATATATAATCCAAAACCCTAGCTAACATTCCCATCTCCATAAACACCAATATTTTTTCACATAACCCTAGCTAAATCCACACATCCATATTTTAAATATCACCACAACATTTCACAATACTTAAACCTGCTCCTTAATAAAAATTAATATGCATGGACTACACATAACATCCTAAAATCTCACACCTAGTATTCGTACACCCTAGACTTAATCTATATCATCACTCCCTGAACTCATCGCATATAACACCACTCTAAAACTAAGTTATAAGCAAAAACAGACAACATTTAACTACTCAAGGAGAGGGGGAGAGTTTACCTCGACGATGCGTAGTGGTGGTGTTGATGCTAATTAACTTGAACAGGTCTGCTGGATACGGTCAAGGCTGGCAGCGATGTGAATCAAAGATCAAGGCACCACAACAAACCGTCACTGAGACTTGTCGACGACAGAGTCGAAGAGTCGACGTCCACCGGAAATGTCGAGTGAAGCCGTTCGTCAGAGACGAGGTACAGTAGCCGATCACGCCAACTCGGTTCAACCAGAGTTCGTCGATACAGCGGCTCGCGGGGGCGGGCTCGGCCGGAGCGGCAGCTCGGTCGGGTCGAGGAAACGGCCGGGAGAGAGGGACAGTTCGACAGCAGCACGGCTGGAGCGTGGAGCTGCTAAGGAGGTCAAGGGGGTACTCGGCCGGAGAGATGTCCTCTGTGGAGCCGATGGCTCGATGCCGGGGCAGCAGCTCGTCGGAGCTGCTAGCTGCACAACGCCGGAGCCGCTGAGGGAGGCCCGCGGGGATTGCAGCGGCTGAGATGCGGTGGATAGGCTGGCCGGATCGGCAGTCTGCCGGAGCTCGA
Source organism: Iris macrosiphon (assembly GCA_036927795.1). Taxonomy (NCBI): domain Eukaryota; kingdom Viridiplantae; phylum Streptophyta; class Magnoliopsida; order Asparagales; family Iridaceae; genus Iris; species Iris macrosiphon. The sequence continues at coordinate 105,158,917 of JAYESA010000018.1, forward strand.
GGCTGGAGTACTCCTCGCGGCTGGAGGTGCGCCGGCATTGGTCAACGACGTCGGATCGGCTCGTCGGGGTGGCAACTGGCGTGCAGTGAGGAGGTCGGTTCGTCGACAGTTCTGCCATTGTTGTAGTCGACTTCTCTCCTGATGTCCTTCTCGCGGAGGAGGAAGCCGGTGAAGGCCGCTGGAGTCAGTCGAGATCCGTGAAAATCCGGCGGAGAGATTATTCAGTCGGCCGACTCGAGGATGAGGGATCCACGAGCTCGCCTACGGGTTCGCCATGGCCGAGCTCCTCAATGAGGGTGGTCATGAAACTTGGTGGAAGGATGAAGAAGAAGAAGAAGAAGAAGAAGAAGCAGAAGAAAAAAAAAGGAAGAAATATGGAATGAGAGAGGTGGCTGTGATTTGTGTAATAAAGAGGGAGGAGAGAGAGTGAGGTGGGTGGTTTCCAAAGCCCCTAGGGATTAGGGCCGGCCTAGGGAAGAGGAAAGTGTAGGAGGGATTAAATAGGGGAGTGTGTTGAGTGTGTGGTGAGGATTGAGTGTTTTAATTTGAATGGAGGGCCTTGATTATTCATGATGGAGAAGTACAACCAAGGGAGAGAAAGAGTGTATTGTGACCGGTCAAGAGAGGGAGAGTGGCTTCTTCATTTGCCTTAGCCAATAGGATGGTGACACCTATCGCTACATTTGCAAATAAGCCCCTTAAGTTCGGGAACTTGCACAAACACATGAAATGACGCAAAAATTGTGCCGAAAATTGCGTTTATTAAATTGTCATAGTGAGGGGGCGTTGCGCGTTAGGCGCGGGTCAAATTTGAAGGGCATTGGGATTAATTTAATATTAAAATAGAATTTACAAGGTTGTTAAATCCCGATTTAAGTAACGATAACGCGTCCCGCGAATTTAATTTAATTGGGGCATGCGGGGTCAAAATCTGGAAATGGTGCAAAGGCCAAAAATGGTGGGGGCTTAGAGTCGGTCTTGGACCCTTTAGTTGGTCCGGCTGAACGGGTTAAGTTAGTATCCCAAAATTTAGAGTAACGACACAGGAGTCCGACACAGAATTAAATACGGGTTACGACTTTCGGAAATGTTGTGCAATTAATTTAGAGCACACAAAAGTTGATTTTAACAGTCAGAAAAGTCCAGTGCCTAATTTGGCGAGTTGAGTCGAGTGTACAATATTTGTACGGAATTTATGGGCTGATAATGGGCTCCGAATAATTAGACAAAGATAGGGTGTGCCAATGGTTTAAATTAATTGGATTAAAATTCCAGATAAATCTCCTTTACTCTAAACCTCAATATCTTCCATCAAAATTTTCCAAGACCACTCTAACTATCTACAGAATAAATCGAGGGGGTTTACATTCTTCCCAACTTAGAAAAATTTCGTCCCCGAAATTAAAAGTAAAGCACGATAATATCTAACAGAATCTTAAAACAACTAGTAATCAAATGCCGTACATAAATTCGTACCTTGCTCCTCAAATTAGTACGGAAATCGCTGCCGAATAGAATCCTCGCGCTCCCAAGTAGACTCGCTTGGTGAATAGTGCTTCCATGCCACTCTGACCAGTCGAATTGTCTGCCCTCACAAAGTCTTCTCGCTGCGATAGAGGGTCTCAACTGGCTGCTCTACGTAAGACAGGCTGGGCCCGACTGTAATCTCCGAATGATCAAGCACGTGACTAGGGTCTGCGACATATCTTCTCAACTGGGATACGTGAAATACGTCATGTACTCCCTCTAATGATGGAGGTAATGCAAGACGGTAAGCCACTTCGCCAACTCGTTCCAAAATGTCGAAAGGTCCGATATACCTCGGACTCAGCTTGCCTCTGCCTCTGAATCTGATGGTACCACGAGTGGGCGATATCCTCAAAAATATATGGTCACCTTCCTTGAACTCCAATGGTCTGCGGTGCGCATCTGCCCAGTGTTTCTGTCTGTCCTGTGCTGCTCGCAGGTGGCTCTGAATCTGCTTGACCTTCCCTACTGTCTGTGTTACCAATTCGGAACCAAGTATCTGACGCTCTCCCGCGTCACTCCAATAAACTGGCGACCTACATTTCCTGCCGTACAGTGCCTCATAAGGTGCCATCTGTATGCTGGCCTGGTAACTGTTATTGTAGGAGAATACTACCAAGTGTAGGTGGTCCTTCCAAGATTCTCCAAAATCGATCATGCACGCTCTCAACATATCCTCTATTATCTGTATCGTGCGCTCTGTCTGACCATCAGTCTGTGGATGATACTCAGTGCTGAACTTGAGACGAGTTCCTAGGCTCTCCTGTATACTCTGCCAAAAATTATGATGTGAATCTGGAATCATGATCCGATTCGGTGCTGACAGGCACTCCATGTAATCGTACTATCTGCCTCATATACATGTCAGCTAGTATCCCTGTGGATTGCCCAACTCTGAAGGGCAATAAATGTGCAGACTTGGTGAGTCTGTCTACGACAACCCAAACTGCATCCTTCCCGCTAGGGCTTCGCGGAAATCCTGTGACGAAGTCCATGGTAAGTGGCTGCAATAATCCTGCAGTCCTCTGATGTTCAACCTTGACTTGCTGACAAACTAAACACTTCACCACAAATCTTGTAATTTCTCTCTTCACCCCATGTTACTAGAATTGTTGCTTCAAGTCTTGGTACATCTTCGTACCCCCAGAATGAATAGAATAAATCGAGCTATGAGTCTCGGTCATCAACTCTTGGCGTAGCTCGCCACTCGGAACGTATAGGCGATCTCCTTACCTCATCGTTCCGTCTCCATGAATCCTGAGTCCTGTTTGCATGTCGGCCTCTATCCTGTCTCGCAATCGTCTAAATCTCGTATCAGTAGGCAAGGCTGCCTTGACCCTCTCAATCAATGTAGACTGAACCTCGAGACTGACCATCTGTCCATCCATGCCTGGCAATACAATCTCAATCCTGAGTTTCTGAAAATCCTCTAACAACTGGCGATGAGTCGTAAAAATATGCCATAGGCTTCCTGCTCAAGGCATCTACTATTATATTCGCCTTGCCAGGGTAGTACTACAACTCGATATTATAAGCTGTCATAAATTCTAGCCAATGCCTTTGTCTCATGTTGAGTTCCTTCTGTGTGTAGGCATACCTCAGACCTTTGTGTTCCTTTTAAATCCCAACACGCTCTCTATAAGGGTAGTGTCTCCATAGCTTTAGTACAAATATCACCGCAGCTAACTCCAAGTCGTGCGTCGGATAGTTCTTTTTATGAACTCTCAACTGTCTCGATGCGTAGGCTATCACCTTGCCGTGTTGCATCAGTACCCATCCCAATCCGCTCCCTGACGCATCACTGTACACTACAAATCCTCCTGATCCTGAAGGTAGTGTCAAAAATCGGTGCTGATGTCAGACGCTTCTTCAGCTCATCGAAAGCCGTCTGACACTCATTGGTCCAGATAAACTCTTCGCCTTTACGCGTCAGTCGCGTCATAGGCGCAGCTATCCTCGAAAAGTTTTCCACAAACCTCCGATAATATCCGGCAAGTCCGAGGAAGCTCCTAACCTCCGTAACTGATGTAGGGGTAGGCCAGGTCTCTACTGCAGCTATCTTCTCCGGGTCAACTGATAGTCCATCTCCGGTGATTATGTGTCCCAGAAATGGTACTCTATCCAAGCAGAACTCACATTTGCTGAGTTTGGCGTACAGCCTCTCATGTCTCAGCGTCTCCAACACAATCCTGAGATGTCTCTCATGCTCCTCCTGGCTCTTGGAATATATCAAGATATCGTCTATAAATACCACTACGAACTTATCTAAGTACTGGTGGAAGACATTGTTCATCATACACATAAATACTGCTGGCGCGTTGGTTAAACCAAACGGCATAACTAAAAAAACTCATAGTGGCCATACTTCGTCCAAAAGGCCATCTTTGGGATGTCCTCTCTCCGTACCTTGATCTGATGATAACTGGATCTGAGATCGATCTTCAAAATACATATGCGCCACTTAGCTGATTCAAATTAATCTTCGATGCGCGTCAGGGGTACTTGCTTTTTATTTCTACGGCATTTAATGCCCTGTAATCGTTATGCAACGTACCGTCCCGTCCTTCTTTGGTACAACAAGATGGTTGCTTCTCATGGAAAAACACTAGCCCGACCGAAACCCTTGTCTAAGAGATCCTCTTCGATGGACCTTCAACTCAACCAACTCTATTGGTGCTAGTCTGAAGACGGGAAAATAACTGTCTCGGCTCTTGGAGTCAACTTTGTAACAACTCTTTCTATCATGTGGCAGGCCCAAAAAATTCTCTAGAAACACATCCTCAAGCCCTGATATAATACGGGGTACACTGGTTTACCTTCTGCAATGTGTGTCTCTAAGGTAGAGGGGCACCATGCTTCCGGGCTCCCTGAAGTATCTCAAGCTCAGGGTAATCTGGTAGTCACAAATAATGTAATCACTTCGACAATCTCGCGTCGAGTGATATTGGCTCAATCAATCCATGTCTAGGATAAGGTCATAGTCTAGACTAAACCTCAAAATAATTTCTCCCGTCCTGTTTCCACATCAATTCTCAAAGGAAAAAAAATTCCTTGCCTAATGTATAATTCTCTTCTCCTCAAAGTTTTCCCTCAATTTCTATTCCTCAAAATCCTTCTTTTCGTTATTTATCTGTCCAAGTCACATAGTGCAATTATAATAATGATGTCACCCAAGCACCTACTAAAATTTCTGGTATTAGATCATCATCATCCAAGTGAGAGCTTGAAATTTTATCTCCTCTAGTCCATAATATCATTCCTGGTATTGCTATCATATACAACCACTAGTTTCTATCATTAGGCTATGCATTCACATAAATCATTCTAGGTCATGATCAACAATCCTTCCAGCTCTCAGTACTTCCAAGATCACTGCTATCTCAAGCACGGGTAGGGTACTACTAGGTCCAACTCTCTTGCCAGACTTCTACTCTAGTTCTACAATCCAAAGATCCTATCAATCTGTCCTAATAAGGTAGCACTCTTCTCCAAGTAAGGTACACGAATTCTGTCTCCTGTCGTCTGGTCTTCGAGCTTCTTCTGGAGGGAAGTCATCAGTCACAAATATTCATCTCCCCGAACAATAGGGGACGAGAAACAAGGATAGCGACATTGACGAAGATTGAACGAATGCAAAGTGGAAGTCCAAGGGCGATAATCACATACAAAGAGTTTTAAAATCGATTATGGATTGAGATCCTACTCAACAATCATAACATCTATTCCTAATTTGCAGGCTCGCTTGGCACAGTCAGGTGACCAAGACGATTTAAATCGGACCTGCATGGGCCACCACAAAAACATGTCACGCCCCAGTCCCAAAATACGTAGGACCAGGAATACGTGACACGCCAGCTACGCATTCGACCAGACTCTGGTCTGACTCGAATACGTATAAGCTGTAATATAAAGGGCACTATCTAGATATTCTATAAATATAAACCTCTATGTCTCAATCCACAATGTACATCAGTATACAAGAAAGAGCTATGTGTGCTAAGGTCGGCCGCCCAATAACACACTAACTCGAATAGACTCGAGAAGAAGTATGAGTCTACAAAACTATGCTACAACAGCAGATGAGTAATCAATGTAAATAACCATAATGCCGGTAGATATAATGTGAGTACCTGGTACCATGCTCGCAAGATATGCCACTCCATCTGTATCTCCAAGTGCTCCGTAATCGTCTATGCTGCAAAACTGGCAGGGAACCAGGTCCTCAGAGGGACGTAACAAGGTACAGAAATACAACATGCCAAGTAAACAGAAAGTACAAGTGCACGACAGGGTACTCTATCATAACCAACTAGTGTGACACAGTTTAAAGACAATGTTCGACGCGTGGGCTGTCCAAAATAAAACCGTAGCTCCGGACACGGAAACACACGGCACGTACCGCAGCTCCGGGCAAAGAGTCACACGGGTGAAACAGGCTACACTAGAAACAGGTATCACTAGAAAATACTACATATATATAAGCGCGTGCAGAGTAGCCCAAACGTCTAGTAACTGTCTTCCCCTTCCCAAGTGGTCAACGATTGTGCGTTGAACCTGAACCTCTAACTACAGTCTCGACACAAGGAATAACTCAACAGACGCGACCCTAAGGTCGTCCCAGTCTCTGGTCATGATGTCAGTATCAGGATACAGGAATCTGGCACGATCACAGTGTATGAGTGTGTCCTGGGGTATCGATGTACTCTGGTACGTGCATCGAGGTGCTATGAAGCATCTAGTATTTATTCGAAGACGTTAAGTCGAATGTCAACACCCGGTTGCGATCCGGACGTGAAGTATCGAACGTCAACATAACTACGTGCACAATGTACATAACGAAACAAGAAATATCTGTAAACTGAAATACAGGGTGGCAAGGTACACTTGCCTGCGTGCGGCTGCTGATGACGGGGATCGGGTACCGCGTCCAAGTCCTCAGGTCCCGCAATACCTAGTGAAGGGATACAAACCAGAATCAATAATCCACCTAAGACAGACAGGTGAAATGACACGCATCTACAACCAAACTAAAACCCAACTCAAATAGTTATACAATAAGTTTTACAGTCCTCCATCCCTGATTCATGATCCGATCTACTACCTATTTCCAAATCATTCGCCCGTACAATATCATCAATTATTAGCTCTATAATTAACCACTGCTCAAGTACTATACTACACCAACCCTGTAAATGCCAACATTATATTTATCAAACCCTAACCACCTTATCTACATATCTAGCTCAAAGGAACACTACACTATAAAACATAGGCTCCAAAACATATTAATCCTCATTAACAAACCTCATCCATATATATCTCAATCATATATTTCCATTACCACCTTACACTTTACATCCACATATATAATCCAAAACCCTAGCTAACATTCCCATCTCCATAAACACCAACATTTTTTTCACATAACCCTAGCTAAATCCACACATCCATATTTTAAATATCACCACAACATTTCACAATACTTAAACCTGCTCCTTAATAAAAATTAATATGCATGGACTACACATAACATCCTAAAATCTCACACCTAGTATTCGTACACCCTAGACTTAATCTATATCATCACTCCCTGAACTCATCGCATATAACACCACTCTAAAACTAAGTTATATGCAAAAATAGACAACATTTAACTACTCAAGGAGAGGGGGAGAGTTTACCTCGACGATGCATAGTGGTGGTGTTGATGCTAATTAACTTGAACAGGTCTGCTGGATACGGTCAAGGCTGGCAGCGATGTGAATCAAAGATCAAGGCACCACAACAAACCGTCACTGGGACTTGTCGACGACAGAGTCGAAGAGTCGACGTCCACCGGAAACGTCGAGTGAAGCCGTTCGTCAGAGACGAGGTACAGTAGCCGATCACGCCAACTCGGTTCAACCAGAGTTCGTCGATACAGCGGCTCGCGGAGGCGGGCACGGCCGGAGCGGCAGCTCGGTCGGGTCGAGGAAACGGCCCGGAGAGAGGGACAGTTTGACAGCAGCACGGCTGGAGCGTGGAGCTGCTAAGGAGGTCGAGGGGGTACTCGGCCGGAGAGATGTCCTCTGTGGGGTCGATGGCTCGACGCCGGGGCAGCAGCTCGTCGGAGCTGCTAGCTGCACAACGCCGGAGCCGCTGAGGGAGGCCCGCGGGGATTGCAGCGGCTGAGATGCGGTGGATAGCCTGGCCGGATCGGCAGTCTGCCGGAGCTCGAGGCTGGAGTACTCCTCGCGGCTGGAGGTGCGCCGGCATTGGTCAACGACGTCGGATCGGCTCGTCGGGGTGGCGACTGGCGTGCAGTGAGGAGGTCGGTTTGTCGACAGTTCTGCCATTGTTGTAGTCGACTCCTCTCCTGATGTCCTTCTCACGGAGGAGGAAGCCGGTGAAGGCCGCTGGAGTCAGTCGAGATCCGTGAAGATCCGGCGGAGAGATTATTCAGTCGGCCGACTCGAGGATGAGGGATCCACGAGCTCGCCTACGGGTTCGCCATGGCCGAGCTCCTCAATGAGGGTGGTCATGAAATTTGGTGGAAGGATGAAGAAGAAGAAGAAGAAGAAGAAGAAGAAGCAGAAGAAAAAAAAAGGAAGAAATATGGAATGGGAGAGGTGGCTGTGATTTGTGTAATGAAGAGGGAGGAGAGAGAGTGAGGTGGGTGGTTTCCAAAGCCCCTAGGGATTAGGGCCGGCCTAGGGAAGAGAAAAGTGTAGGAGGGATTAAATAGGGGAGTGTGTTGAGTGTGTGGTGAGGATTGAGTGTTTTAATTTGAATGGAGGGCCTTGATTATTCATGATGGAGAAGTACAACCAAGGGAGAGAAAGAGAGTATTGTGACCGGTCAAGAAAGGGAGAGTGGCTTCTTCATTTGCCTTAGCCAATAGGATGGTGACACCTATCGCTACATTTGCAAATAAGCCCCTTAAGTTCGGGAACTTGCACAAACACATGAAATGACGCAAAAATTGTGCCGAAAATTACGTTTATTAAATTGTCATAGTGAGGGGGCGTTGCGCGTTAGGCGCGGGTCAAATTTGAAGGGCATTGGGATTAATTTAATATTAAAATAGAATTTATAAGGTTGTTAAATCCTGATTTAAGTAACGATAACGCGTCCGGCGAATTTAATTTAATTGGGGCCCGCGGGGTCAAAATCTGGAAACGGCACAAAGGCCAAAAATGGTGGGGGCTTAGAGTCGGTCTTGGACCCTTTAGTTGGTCCGGCTCAACGGGTTAAGTTAGTATCCCAAAATTTAGAGTAACGACACAGGAGTCCGACACAGAATTAAATACGGGTTACGACTTTCGGAAATGTTGTGCAATTAATTTAGAGCACACAAAAGTTGATTTTAACAGTCAGAAAAGTCCAGTGCCTAATTTGGCGAGTTGAGTCGAGTGTACAATATTTGTACGAAATTTATGGGCTGATAATGGGCTCCGAATAATTAGACAAAGATAGGGTGTGCCAATGGTTTAAATTAATTGGATTAAAATTCCAAATAAATCTCCTTTACTCTAAACCTCAATATCTTCCATCAAAATTTTCCAAGACCACTCTAACTATCTACAGAATAAATCGAGGGGGTTTACATATACCCTCACTCACACACACTCACTAATACATAACCACACACACAAATATACATATATATATATATATATACACATAAACTCATATACATATATATATATATATAAACACTCACTCACACTCACCTACATACATACACTAGCACCAACCCACACTCACACAAGCACTCACTAACACACTCACATATACATAAAAACACACATACATATATAAATATATATATATAGAAACACACACACAAATATATATATATACATATATATATAAACACAACACACAACACAACGCACACAACGCCCACAACGCCCACAACGCTCACCAACGCACGCCCAACGACCCCGACACGAACAAACACCTATAAATATATAAAATATAGCCCAAAAATTTTAGCACACACTCCCCGATGCTAACCCAACACGCGCACAAGCCCGAAACTAGAAAACTACGCCGAAATGGCCGTTCGGTCATTTCGACGAACACGCGGTGTACGGTTCGGAAAACCTCCTGAAACGCACACCAAACCAACTCGGAATTGGCCCAAAATTTACTCACGGGTCCTAAACGATGTCTAGATCCTAGAAAAAAATGGTACCACGTCGATTCTAGGTCCGTGGCAAAAACGCGCACGCACTTAGAACCGGCGACGACGAAAATCTCAAATTCGCCCGAAACGCCCGTTTCTCCGCGACACGACTTCACGTGTCCGAACGGAGACACGCACTCACCCTCAAGACACCCGACAACGTCTACCTAGGTCCGTCTAACCTAGGGTATCACCCAAAATTAGGCCAAATTTGGATTCCATCCAAAATTGACACAAAACCTAGTGTTAAAGTCTCCAAACACTACCAAACTAGTTCCAACTTCCTCCCACATGTAGCCCTAAGGTTTAGAAATGTTCTAAACTATTAATTATACTATATAAGAGTAATTACAAGGGGAAAAATTAGGGTTTACCTCTTGGGAGTTGGAATCCCCAGCCAAAATCTCCAAAAAGCTCCAAATCCACCAAACCAAGCTTCCAAGCACCCAAATCTTGCTCCAACACCAAATCTAAGCTCTACCCACCTAGGTTGGGAAAGAATGCAAGGTTAGGGTTCATATAAAGAAGAATGAATGAAAGAAAGAAGGAAGAAAAATGAAGAGAACTTACTTTGTAAGAAGGAAGGAAGAAGAAAGAAGAAGTGGAGAAGAAGAAGTGAAGAAGAAGAAGGGAATGGGGGTGCTGTGTTGCTCGGGTCTGGGAGTGAGGGGCTGGTCGGGTGTGGGTAGGTAGGGGCCGGCCAAGCCAAATAAAGGGTTACAAGTTGGCAAATGTCCAAAATGCCCTCCCGTAACTCGGTTTTGGGTTTCGGGTTCCAAAAGCACTCAAACTAACTCCAAATCTCTCAAACTAACCCACTAAAAATATAATAAATATTCTAAACCCAAAAATAAGTCTCACAGGGGTGTAGGCTAGGTCGGACATGGGTCCACTAGGGTCTGATATGGGTCCAGGCTAACCAAAATCCTAAAACAATCAATAAAAAAAATATTACAATCACTAATTAAATATAAATACAAATATTTATAAATAAAACACAAATAACCAAATTAAAAATAAAAAAAATACCCGACTCTGGAAATGGGGTAATGACATACGTTTCATGTAATGTGTAATTTATTGGTAGATCTATCCTTTTGTCTTCTTAGTCATGGAGGAGTGTAATTATATATATATATATATATATATATTGATATATATATTGTTGTTACATATATTTATACATTAGATCTATATGTATCTATGTATATACTATATGTGTATATATTGTTATGTAGCTATTCTCCTACATGTAAGTATAATTATATATTGTAGTATCTATAGATATGTATATGTTCAAAAGATAATTATATGTTATTATATTTATATTTATATAATGTGTGTTACATATTATTGTTGATTATATATATATATAGATATATGTATAGTTATATATATATATATATATATATATATATATTACTATTTCTGTGTGTGTATGTTACTATGTATTTATTATGTACATATTTTATATGGTTGTAGCTATGTATATATATGATACTATATTGTAATATTGTGTACATATATATGTATATATTATAAGTTGTAAGCTATATATATGTAATTATATATTGTGTTATATATACATATGTTACTATGTATATATGTATGTGAGGAGTATGTGTGTATGTATATTTATTAATAGTAGTTATGTACATATTCTTAGTATATATATTCGGTGTTATGTATATATATTCTATATATATATAGTGTATATATATATATATATATATATATATATATATATATATATATATATATATATATATATATATATATAAGAGAGAGGGAGAACTGGAGTTTTTAGCAACAACTTATAAGCGACAACAGAGCATTAATAGCAGCAGCAGCAGCATTTAGTTACATCAGAGCAGGAAATTATGACAGAAAAGCAGCAGTATCAGCAGTAGTATCAGCACTTACAACGACGGCAGCAGGGAAACCGTCGTATTAGCATCAGTTCCTGCCAACATCAACAACAATGGCGACGGCAGCTGCAACCTACAATGACACTTCTGCAGTTTAATTTGGTTTTTATATATATTATATATATATATATATATATATATATATATATATATATATATATATATATATATATATATATATTAACCACTAAATATTATACATATGGTATACTAAAGCACAATTAGTATATATATATGTATATATGTTTCTAAATTCTAATTGTGCTTTAGTATACCATATGTATAATATTTAGTGGTTAATATATATATATATATATATATATATATATATATTTACGGGTAGTAAATATAAGCAAGGTATTAGGTATTACCTTGAGATACCAAGGTAATTGGGGATACCCAAGGTATTGGGTTTGGGTATCAAGATTTTGAGTTATTGTTGTGATGCCAAGTTGGTTCGAAACCAAGGCACCTATTTAATGTTATAAGTAGGATTGCATATATATATATAATAGTTTGACTTATATATGTAATGTTTTACTTATTGATTTACGTATCCGGAGATACGGTATCCTAATATCTTAAGATATGGCTTTGTGACCTAGACTTTAGTATGTGAACCAATATTTTATACAGACTTAAGCAACCTAGAAATAGGTAGTTAACCATAATTGACCATAGTTTGACTATAGTTGACCATAGTTGACTTATAGTTGACCTAGTTTGACTTTTGTCTAGTTTAATGTATTCTCTTTCCAGAACCTCGTATTGATGTTGTATTCCATATCTAGGTCTTCGAGCCACCGTATCAGACATCTGTAAGACTATTCTTTGGACTTCAGGCAAGTACATTCTCTGATAGTTTCTCATTTATGATATCCTCTATGTTCATTGTATCTAGTATAGATATCCATGTTCTCTTGACACTATGGTTACATGGATTGGTATATCCGGATCTTGTTATGAGATGTTATTCCTTGGTATATGGTGCAAGTATTATTTTATTGGTTATCTTGTAGATGTACAGACACTGATTCTCGGGAAGAGTCGCTATCTTCTTGGGGAATCTCATGCCATAGCATACCGTGGTTGGATCTATTATACCAGTCGAGGGTGGAGAGTACTTTAGTGTAGATATGTGATCATACCCCTATTATATCAAGTACTATTATTGAATAGTGTTAATCATACACCGCACGTATGATTAGCCAGGTCATATATATATTGTATCATGTTCCTAAGCCGATCACATGTTAAACCTAGTACTCACACACTTAGTCATTAGTATTCTTGTTCATTGGCATATTGTTCATTATTGTGTTCATTCCAGTATTTCCTTATTGTATATATCTCCCGTATCTATTGTGCATCTTGTATATTCATATCTATTTACTATTACATAGTTTTTATCATTGATTAGAACTGCTGTTAGAGATGTACTCTGCTCCTTTCCTGACTGGATATATTTTGCCCAGATCACACTAATGAGTGGTACCCTACACATTATGGACCTCAGGATATTGTGTGTCTAGAGTCTGAGACGCTGGCTCAGGAGGAACCTATCCCAACTGAGACAGTTGACCCGGGTTTAGTAGTTTCTTAGTATTCTTTTGTACTAGATTTGTCTTCATCTTATTTGTTAGTATTCTTTCAGACTCATTGATGTATTATTTTAGACTCATGAGTTGTATGTAACTATTTTTATTCTTATATCTGATTCGTGCTCATTTCCATCTTAGTTTTGTCATTGAGTATATTGTTATTGTTGGTAGCTTATTATATTGTTTGATAGATTACCCAGGCAGCGTTCTACCGCCGATTCTATGGCGTAGGCTGGGCATTGTTTCCGACTTGCATCCTTTTATCGGGTATGGGTTGTGACAGTGGCATAATGCCCTTACCGATGTAATTGTCTGATTTTGAACCACAACTGCACGCCTTGCTTGACAAAGAACCCAACTGATACGCGTGCACGGATGCACGTTCACTCGCCCGAAGTGCCTCAATGTTCTAACCAAGATGATCTACTCAAGCTCTAACTGCCTACTCAAGCTCCAACTGCCCAACGCAAAACCAACTCAAGCCATAAATTATATCCAACCAAACGAAGTACACTTTATGCATGCCACAGTGTAGTGAATTTCAAGTTCCATTCCAAGTATTCAAGCCATTATGTGTGTTCCATATTATTAGGCATAGAGGAGTAGAGGAGAAGGGACAGAGCCCACTCACCGATTCTGATTCCATTAAGCACCCTGACTTGCAGATACGACCGATCCCTTGAACCCGTAGTCCGAACCAAAGCACGATCTAAAAATTGGTATGACCGTGCAAGCAAGTCATGCTCTCCAAATTATCCGACCGATCGGACTAAGAAAGACGGCATTATCACTCCAATCTAGCTATCTCAGTACTACTCTGAACGAATACTTGATTTTACCGAACTCCGCTTACGATCTGCACAAGAAACCAACTCAAATCAATACTTGTTCCCAAATCAAACAAATCAAAATATAACCAGCTATTGCCTCATTCAATCCGACTTAGCGTAATACACCGTGCGGTTGCGGGGCATTACAAAAATATTACAACCATAAACCAATTCTAAAAGTCTATCAACACTATCAAGAGTCTAAACAACAACATCGACAAGTATAATATCAATAATACATCTCAAAGTCTTAAGTAAAATTCGAAAACAAATCCAGTACCAAAATACTAGAAAAAGATACTAAGATAACTAGTGCCACCGGCTAAACCTCCCGGTAATCGCTATTGAACTATAGGGTCCATGACTACTACTACTATCTCTTGCGGTCCATAATATGTCGGACATAAATCATCCAAGTAATTGCCTAAAAAATATATCTAGTCAGGATGGAGTGAGTAGGACCCTAATAGCAGTTCCAATACATGTTAGAAACTATAATACAGTAAATAGCAATAACTACATGATGAGATAATCAAATACATAATCATAGTAGAATAAGTAGCAGAAAATAAATAAGCAGATACCATATGGCAATGAGTAATATTGTGGAAAAAATAAATAGACAGATACAAAGTAGCATTAGGCAATAATGAGGAACAAATACAAGAAAGACTGTACTAACTGACTGTGTTTTGAAGTTGTAAACACCCTGATTTTTTTAAAATAATTCTAATATAATTTTTCCCATATTTCGGTATTTTCTGGAAGAAGAACCAAGGTAATTATGATTAAAGGATTTTTTAATGCTGATTATTAATATTGAAATATTATGGAAATAATATTTTATGGTGTAAAATGGAAAATCGGACATAGAAAATTTTTTGGTGAATTTATTGGACTTCGAAAACGCGTTTAAAGCCCTAAAAACTATTGGATATTTAAACCTGAACTAGACTGAACCGAACCAGGCCAAACCCAGCATAGCGGGTCGGGTCAGGTCGGATCCGATTCAACCCGACCCGGACCCGTAACACCCATAGAACTCTAGAATTCCCCGGCCGAAATTCCTGTAGGAGCTGTATAAAACCCCCTTGGCGTGCGTGCCCAGCCGCAACCCTAGTAATCTGCCGCCGCCGCCTTTTGCACATCCCTCTTCCACCGTAGCATCGTGCCCCAAGCCGCGGTCGACCATCACCATCTTCCTCTCCCTATATACCGGTGTTACGACCCACACCCATTTTAGGGGCACGAGTACGCGGGTACATCCAGCCTACGCCGCAGCATCGGCTGTAGAACGCTGTCTATGTCATGATACTAACTAAGCAATCTCATACGAGCATCCAATCTCCATAAGGAGGCACGGATGACACAAAATAAATGAATAACATACTCAATCACATAACTACAGCACGATAAGAAATCGAAGAAATAAAATGAAATACAACACAAGTCTAATGTAAAATCTAACTCAACATAAAATCAAGTCTCAACAAAATGCCGGAGACAAATCCGGTACCAAAAATAATATACTAAAAGAACTAACTAGGTAACTAGTGATTTCGGCTAACCTCCTAGAATCACGACTGCACTACTAAGTCCAAGACTGCAGCTATTCACCCTGATGGTCCATCAGTGTCAGATACCAGTCCTCTAGGCATAGTCTGGAAAATATTTTCCAGTCAGGAAGGAGCAAAGTACATTTCTAAATAGCAGTTCTATATCAATGATATAAACTATGTAGCAGTATATAGATAGAAATATAAAAGATGCATGTATATGTACGAGAAACATTCAATAAAGGATATACTGGAAATACTGTAAGTAAATGCAGGAAAAGAAACAATATGTCAATGAGCAAGAATCCTATGACTAAGTGTGTGAGTACTAGCTTTAACATGTGATCGGCTTGGGACTGGTAAACTCATTGCATTGGTTAGCGATCATCCTTGAGGTCAGGCTAATCCGTAGGAATAGCTATGATGCGAGTAATAGTCAGGCTAACCATATGTAACAGTGATGAGGCATGTAATGGTAAGGCTGCACCGACGTGAGGCGTGGGTGAGCTATGATGCATGTAGAGTTGGGTATGATCATATATCTACACTAAAATACTCTCCACCCCCGACTGGTATAGTAGATCCAATCACGGTACGCTATGGCACGGGATTCCCTAGGGAGGTAGCAAATCTCCCCGGAAATCAGTGTCTGTACATGTACAAGATAACAATAAAACAAGACTTGTACAACCTACACCATGAACAAGGAATAATATCTCATGACGAGATCTATATATACCAATCCGTGTAACCATCGTGTCAAGAGCATAGATATTTACACTAGATACAGTGAACATAGGGGATATCATAAATAAGAAACTAATCAGAGAATGTACTCGCCTTGGGTCCTTAGCTGGTAAAGCTAATGTCCTGTCCTAGAGTATCGTCTGGAGGATCCAACAGTCCTATAGACATATAATGAAATAATACAATATTTGCATCAGATGCTATACTAACACAAACATAAACAATAAACTCAGGGCTATGCCAGGTATGGCACAGGTCAATCTAGGGTCAGTGTGCGTCAATTGCACGGGCGTCGCGTCTGCGATTGCTGGGCAAGACAGACGATCAAAATTGTACAGGGCTTGCCAATACGTCAGTGTACGCGTGGCAGTCAACTGACCGTTCATAGAGTCATAGGTCCATGTAAATATGGGGTATTCGTATTTACTCTCGGGTCATCTAGTAGAGACATATAGAAATGTACATATCATTAACTAACATTAATACTTATAATATATACATGCACCCAATTAAATACATATATAATATATATATGCACCAAAATAATACATATACAATATATATTTATGTACCATTTAATTTCATATATAATATATATATACCAAATTTATATACTAAAAGTATACTACATGTTTATACAAAATATATATATATACACATACAAATTAACAAATACATACATAGACTAATTATATATACACATATATATATACCAATTAAAATACAATACAATATGCTTGTATATAGTACATATATACATATATATACCATTCACTAATGCAAATACTAATACACAAATTTTAATTTATACTAGTATACTTTTTATCAATTACATATTATATAAAAATAAACCAATATATATATATATACATATATATATACCAATTAGATTAAATACATACATATACATTATATATATACCCTTTATATATATTAAAAATATTAAGTATATACAAAAAATATATATATATAAACATATACCAATTAGATTATATATACTATATATACGTATTTACATGTATACCAGTTATATTAGATATACATATACCTATACAAATGCACAAACACATATACACGTATGCTATACACACAAAATATGTATTCATACATATATATACACTAACACGTATACGTATTTATACGTATAAACATATATAGGAGGGAAGAGGGAGAGGAGAGAAGTGCTCACCGGGGGTTGGCCGGACGGAGGAGCAGGGAGGCTACCGGGGAAAAACTGCTGATGGTGGTGGAGCTGGTGTATGATGATAAGGGTGGTGGTGATAGCTCCGGGTGGCTCGAGGGCAATGGCTGCGGCTGCCTACCGGAGTGAGGAGCAGGAGGAGGAGGGAAATGAAGAGTGGGACTTCGCCGGGGAAGGGGGTGGCGACCGGGCTGAGTGAGGAGGAACTCGGGGGTGCTGGGGGCTCTGTTGCCGGAGTACGGGGCTGAGCAGTGGACTCTGTGGTCGAGAGTCGGCTGGCTGTGGGTCTCGGTCGGAGGAGTGGGACAGTAGCACAGGGGTAGAGGGGATGAACGGAGATGAGGGAGGTGGAGATGGCTGAGATAGGCCGGAGTTGTGGAGTTGAGCTCCACGATGGATGAGGCGGGTGAGGATATCGGGCTGCTGGTGGGAGTAGCAGGGAGGCGGAGCTCGGGCTCGGCCAGGGTGTGCAGAAGTGGCCGGCTGCAATGGTCGAGCAGCTCGGCTCCGGAGGGGGAGCTAGGGTTTGATGGTAGTGGCTCGGCTGGAGGAGTGGCTGAGCTGCGGGAAGCTCGAGTGAGGCGGAGGAGCAGTGGGGAAGACAGGTGGCTTGGTCACCGGAGAGGGATCTGCGTGCCACCGGAAAATGCTTGGGGGAGAGGCCAGATGAATAGTGCACAGAGGTTGGGTTCCCCTCCCCCTTTGTAAATTCAAAATCAAAAGGGAAGAAGAAGAAGAAAGAAGAAGAAGAAGAAAAGATGAAAAAGAAAAATGGAGAAATTTTAGAATGGGGAGGAGGCTACGGTTGGGGGCTTGGGGCTAGTGAGGAGGTGTGCTTCCCTAGGTTTTTGGGGATTAGGGCTAGGTGATAGGACATTAAATAGGGTGATGTGAGAGGGAATGAATGGTGGTGATTGCATCCATCTAGAAAGGGGTGGCCATGACTTGTCATGAAAAAAATTTAATTATTCATGGAGAGGGTTGTTGACTTAGTCAAATAATTGGGCTCTCCATTTGATTGAACCAATGGGGTGTTGACACATAATGCAAATTTGCAAATTAGCCCCCTTAAATTTGGATATTTGCACAGATGTATAAAATGATAAAAATTGGGTGGGCGATTCGGTGTTTGGCATTTTGTAGGGTGAGGGGGCGTTGTGTGTGTTGTACGGGCTTAATTTGCAGGGTACTAGAATTAAATTAGGATTTACGGAATCAGTCAAAATGGTATCCTCAATTTAATTAGGAATAAAATGCAAGCTGTGTTCTAAAATTAATTAGGAGTACATGGGAACAAAATCAGGTCGGGTCACCAATACCATTAATGAAGAAGACTCAGAACAGAATATTATCCTAATTTGGGTCATACGAAAAATAGGTCAAGATTGCCTCCGATTTTGATTGGAACGCACAACGATACAAAATTGAAATTTATTCAGAAAATATATAAACGTCCGCGACGATTTTTGTGCGGCTAAAATGAAGCACAAGAAAGCATAATTATGAGTCGCAAAAATGTCAGAATGGAAGGCGGGTATGTCTAGAGCAAGGTTGTGAATTTGTTGGAAGGCAAAAGCCTGGGTAGCGCTCCAAATATCGAAGCAAAGGTAGTAACAATTAAATAAATTACGGTAAATAATTACTATCTCAATAATTAAATCCTAAATAATGTAATTAACACGTAATCCTATAATTCGGACAGGTGTTCGTCTACTGGGCTTCTAGGTCAAGTCTACCAGCTTAAACATAAATGCACACTGTAAATAATAATATATTTAATTACACATCTCACGAAATTATTTAATTTAAATACACCTATCGAGAATCATCTAATATAAATACTATAATATTAATAATACATAAAAAGTCAAAAATATCCCTGTTTTCAGAATGTGGTAGTGACAAGTCTACCCTCCTTAAAAGAATTTTGTCCTCGAAATTTAAAGTCCTCATAGTAGGGTTTATTTATTATATTATTTTCCATCAACGGTTAAATTCACCAACCCACGAAATCCTGAAACAATCCACCTTGTCATTTCACAATTTTCAAAAATTCTGAATTTATTGTATTCCTGAAAAATCCTCGAAATAAAAATCAGTTTCCATTTTCCTCACAATTTCCTCCGTATTTATATTAAAAATTAAATACTCGGAATTTGACATCCAATCCTCTAATTCACTTAATACACATTAAGACTCCCATCTAAAAACACAATCCATAAATCCAACCCTTCAATTTAATTAATCAACTATATTCATAAATTTTAAAATGTCATCCAAAAAGTTTGAATTTAACACCAATCCATTAATGATTTTTTACTTCTCAATTTAAATCCAATCGACGCATATTCAAAATTTAAATCCTCATCCCGAGAATTGAATTCGACACTATTCCATTAACAATTTTATTTCCTAATTTTCTTTTTCCTCAAAATACTCAACGATGCGATATTTACAGAATCTTCAAATGCAACATTCATAATATAAAATTTTAAATTCCTATCTTGCAATCAAATAGATATAATGATAATTTCCCTAATTCTCTCAAATTTTAATAACCAATTCAATCATATCATAACCTTCCTAAAATTAATAAATCCTCAATTTTGCCATGTTAATTTCTTAACTCTCCATTTAAGTTAATGTTTATCCTCGAATTTCAATCATACCTCAATCTTCGTAAAATCAATGATCCATCAATTCTGTTATATTAACTCCTTAACTCTTTATTTAAATTATTGTTTATCCACAAATTTTAATCATCTTGCCCCTTTTGTCAAGTCATAACCTTGTCATGGATCTTTGTTATGGTCAAAACCCCAATGATCTTGGTCTAAGAAAATTTTACCTACAACCATGCAATCTAAGAAAATATGTAGGTCATATGTCTTTTGTCATGATATTGCAGTCTCTGTCAGGGTGTACTACTCACTACATTCTAACAGGAAAATTATGAATACAAGCTACGGTACTAGGGAATCAATCAATCAGAAGACGAAAACAAACATGAGGAAAGAAAAGAAGGAACCTGCTAACATATTACTTGCAGTACCTTCTATCTCTAACATACACTTACCTCTGGCACATTCACAAACTAATTCCTATCTTTGTACACTGGTACCCCTATCAATTAATTATTAGTCCACAAGACATCCATGATTACATCCTCATTGCATACACCTGTCTATTGATACCTAATCTGATACCAAGAATCTCTAATACAACCATGGTTCAATAATGCATCCAAGTTTGATACCTTTATCTCTTTAGTACCATAGTTTCTACTACAAGCACACTCACTGCTAGCTCTCTTACCTACTATAATTGTTCATACTAGTGGTCCTTTATCACTCAAGTGCAGAACAAGTGCAACACACCATACTAAGTACTGTTCTCCCTAATACAACTCTAGATGGACACCCAAGTCCGTTTGTAGTGCCATTTCAATCATGCCCAAGTCAACGGATCCTTACGTATGCACTTCATCCACCCATATATTATTATACATTTCTTACCCACCGAAAAATTAATCCTCAAAATAAGATCATCAAAGTTTTAACTCCTTTAAAATAAAATGCATTTACTTCCTCAAAAATCCAATACTCAATATCGAAATAAAATGGTAATCAATTCTAAAATCTTTATAGCCTTGACCATGTTTATTGAATCAAATTTAGTCCTCAAACCTTTAAATAACATAAAAATCTTAACTCCTTAAAATTCAAAAAAATTTGCAATTAACTCCCATTCTTCAAATGATAAAATTGAATCCTCAAGTATACATATAAATACTCACAGTCTCTAATACTCAAGGTGCACACTAATACACTAATTATTTACAACCCCAACTGTGTACAAAAATTATACTGCCCGAATTATTTGCACTATTACTCCCAAATGATCATCATCACTGATATTCCTTCTCCTCTATCTATAGCGCCAATACTAACTATATTACACCTATCATAGAGTTATTGCTACAAGGCACTACGCTATGGGTTACTTTAGATTAATGCCTACTGCTCACATGTCCAACTAGGAAACACTTACAACTTACTAGCAACACTCAGTCAATACTAATACTCAAGACACAGACATAATTACAAGTCACTAATTATCATACTTAACAAGGAATCCTCAAAGAATAGAAGCTCAAAGAAATTGGGTTGAGGACTAAAGGTATTTATACTACTAGCAACCCAAGAAACGATAGAATAAAGTCCTGTAATAACAGAAATAGATAAGTGTTGAGATAATACTTTAAGAACCAATTTTTTTAAGATACAACCTGATAATCATACACGTCGGTCAGAAATCATAACGCTGAGAATCCTCGCCATGCCAGTAAGCATAGGTGCGACAAAGGATAGGTTCCGTAACTAAAGTATGCAACCCTATAGTCATGTCATCTAGAATCTTCGCTACGCCAACCGGTACAGCTGCGATAAACTCTAGGTTCCATAACCAAAGCAGACGTTTCACCTTTCTCACTGTTCTCATCAATATATGTCATCAAATAATATCGTAAAATTTAGTCCGTAAAATTTATCTCGGCATGAAATCAAACTCTACAATGAAACCAAGATCCTAATTTAATAACTGATCAACAGGAATCAAACTAAATATCAACAAGTGAGGACGGACGAAAATAAGGCGAAGGATTTAAAATTAGAAATTATAATAAGATTCTCAAGGGGTCGTCCCAGGAATCTCTCAAGAATTTGTGATTGAGTATCCTCTCTCATCCTAGTATCCTATATCCTATATTCTATAGCAGGCACGCAGTAGTACAACTATGACGTCGCACTACTACGATATCGCACAACTTGCGAAGTCTGACCTGCATGGGCCACCACTAAAAATGTGTCACGACCCGCACCCGTTTTAGGGGCACGAGTACGTGGGTACGTCCAGCCTACGCCGTAGCATCGGCGATAGAACGCTATCTAGGTCATGATACTAACTAAGCAATCTCACACGAGCATCCAATCTCCATAAGGAGGCACGGATGACACAAAATAAATGAATAACATACTCAATCACATAACTACAGCACGATAAGAAATCGAAGAAATAAAATAAAATACAACACAAGTCTAATGTAAAATCTAACTCAACATAAAATCAAGTCTTAATAAAATGCCGGAGACAAATCCGGTACCAAAAATAATATGCTAAAAGAACTAACTAGGTAACTAGTGATTCTGGCTAACCTCCCAGAATCATGACTGCACTACTAAGTCCAAGACTGTAGCTACTCACCCTGATGGTCCATCAGTATCAGATACCAGTCCTCTAGGCATAGTCTGGAAAATATTTTCCAGTCAGGAAGGAGCAAAGTACATTTCTAAATAGCAGTTCTATATCAATGATATAAACTATGTAGCAGTATATAGATGGAAATATACAAGATGCTTATATATGTACGAGAAACATACAATAAAGGATATACTAGAAATACTGTAAGTAAATACAGGAAAAAAAATAATATGTCAATGAGCAAGAATCCTATAACTAAGTGTGTGAGTACTAGCTTTAACATGTGATCGACTTGGGACTGGTAAACTCATTACATTGGTTAGCGATCATCCTTAAGGTCAGGCTAATCCGTAGGAATAGCTATGATGCGAGTAATAGTCAGGCTAACCATATGTAACAGTGATGAGGCATGTAATGGTAAGGCTGCACCGACGTGAGGCGTGGGTGAGCTATGATGCATGTAGAGTTGGGTATGATCACATATCTATACTAAAATACTCCCCACCCCCGACTGGTATAGTAGATCCAATCACGGTACGCTATGGCATGGGATTCGCTAGGGAGGTAGCAAATCTCCCCAGAAATCAGTGTTTGTACATTTATAAGATAACAATAAAACAAGACTTGTACAAGCTACACCATGAATAAGGAATAACATCTCATGACGAGATCCGTATATACCAATCCGTGTAACCATCGTGTCAAGAGCATGGATATTTATACTAGATACAGTGAATATAGGGGATATCATAAATAAGTAACTAATCAGAGAATGTACTCGCCTTGGGTCCTTAGCTGGTAAAGCCAATGTCCTGTCCCAGAGTATCGTCTGGAGGATCCAACAGTCCTATAGACATATAATGAAATAATACAACATTTGCATCAGATGCTATACTAACACAACATAAACATTGAACTCAGGGCTATACCAGGTATGGCACTGGTCAATCTAGGGTCAGTGTGCGTCAATTGCACGGGCATCGCGTCTGCGATTGCTGGGCAAGAAAAACGATCAAAATGGTACAGGGCTTGCTAGTACGTCAGTGTACGCGTGGCAGTCAACTGACCGTTCACAGGGTCATAGGTCCATGTAAATACGGGGTATTCGTATTTACTCTCGGGTCATCTAGTCGAGACATATAGAAATGTACATATCATTAACTAACATTAATACTTATAATATATACATGCACCCAATTAAATACATATACAATATATATATGCACCAAAATAATACATATACAATATATATTTATGTACCATTTAATTTTATATATAATATATATATACCAAATTTATATATTAAAAATATACTACGTGTTTATACAAAATATATATATATACGCATACAAATTAACAAATACTTACATAGACTAATTATATATACACATATATATATATGCTAATTAAAATACAATACTATATGCTTGTATATAGTACATATATACATATATATACCATTCACTAATGCAAATACTAATACACAAATTTTAATTTATACTAGTATACTTTTTATCAATTACATATTCTATAAAAATAAACCAATATATATATACACATATATATATACCAATTAGATTAAATACATACATATACATTATATATATACCATTTATATATATTAAAAATATTAAGTATATACAAAATATATATATATAAACATATACCAATTAGATTATATATACTATATATACGTATTTACATGTATACCAGTTATATTAGATATACATATACCTATACAAATGCACAAACACATATACACGTATGCTATACACACAAAATATGTATTCATACATATATATACACTAACACGTATACGTATTTATACGTATAAACATATAAAGGAGGGAAGAGGGAGAGGAGAGAAGTGCTCACCGGGGGTTGGCCGGACGGAGGAGCAGGGAGGCCGCCGGGGAAAAACTGCTGATGGTGGTGGAGCTGGTGTATGATGATGAGGGTGGGGGTGATAACTCCGGGTGGCTCGAGGGCAATGGCTGCGGCTGCCTGCCGGAGTGAGGAGCAGGAGGAGGAGGGAAATGAAGAGTAGGACTTCCCCGGGGAAGGGGGTGGTGACCGGGCTGAGTGAGGAGGAACTCGGGGGTGCTGGGGGCTCTGTTGCCGGAGTACGGGGCTGAGCAGTGGACTCTGTGGTCGAGACTCTACTGGCCGTGGGTCTCGGCCGGAGGAGTGGGACAGTAGCACCGGGGAAGGGGGGATGAACGAAGATAAGGGAGGTGGAGATGGCTGAGACAGGCCGGAGTTGTGGAGTCGAGCTCCACGATGGATGAGGCGGGTGAGGATGTCGGGCTGCTGGTAGAAGTAGCAGGGAGGCAGAGCTCGGGCTCGGCCAGGGTGTGCAGCAGTGGCCGGCTGCAGTGGTCGAACAGCTCGGCTCCGGAGGGGGAGCTCGGGTTTGATGGCAGTGGCTCGGCGGGAGGAGTGGCTGAGCTGCGGGAAGCTCGAGTGAGGCGGAGGAGCAGTGGGGAAGACGGGTGGCTTGTTCGCCAGAGAGGGTGCTGCGAGCCGCCGGGAAATGCTTAGGGGAGAGGCCGGATAAATAGTGCACAGAGGTTGGGTTCCCCCTCCCTTTTTGTAAATTCTAGATCAAAAGGAAAGAAGAAGAAGAAGAAGAAGAAGAAAAGAAGAAAAAGAAAAATGGAGAAATTTTAGAATGGGGAGGAGGCTACGGTTGGGGGCTTGGGGATAGTGAGGAGGTGTGCGTCCCTAGGTTTTTGGGGATTAGGGCTAGGTGATAGGACATTAAATAGGGTGATGTGAGAGGGAATGAATGGTGGTGATTGCATCCATCTAGAAAGGGGTGGCCATGACTTGTCATGAAAAAAATTTAATTATTCATGGAGAGGGTTGTTGACTTAGTCAAATAATTGGGCTCTCCATTTGATTGAACCAATGGGGTGTTGACACCTAATGCAAATTTATAAATTAGCACCCTTAAATTTGGGTATTTGCACAGATCCATAAAATGAGGAAAATTGGGTGGGCGATTCGGTGTTTGGCATTTTGTAGGGTAAGGGGCGTTGTGTGTGTTGTACGGCTTAATTTCCAGGGTTCTAGAATTAAATTAGGATTTACGGAATCAGTCAAAATGGTATCCTCAATTTAATTAGGAATAAAATGCAAGTTGTGTTCTAAAATTAATTAGGATTACATGGGACCAAAATCAGGTCGGATCACCAATACCATTAATGAAGAAGACTCAGAACAGAATATTACCCTAATTTGGGTCGTACGAAAAATAGGTCAAGATTGCCTCCGATTTCGATTGGAAAGCACAACGATACAAAATTGGAATTTATTCATAAAATATATAAACGTCCGCGATAATTTTTGTGCGGCTAAAATGAAGCACAAGAAAGTATAATTATGAGTTGCAAAAATGTCAAAATGGAAGGCGGGCATGTCTAGAGCAAGGTTGTGAATTTGTTGGAAGGCAAAAGCAAGGGTAGCGCTCCTAATATTGAAGCAAAGGTAAGGTGTAACAATTAAATAAATTACGGTAAATAATTACTATCTTAATAATTAAATCCTACATAATGTAATTAATACGTAATCCTATAATTCGGACAGGTGTTCGTCTACTGGGCTTCTAGGTTAAGTCAACCAGCTTAAACATAAATGCACACTGTAAATAATAATATATTTAATTATACATCTCACAAAATTATTTAATTTAAATACACCTATCGAGAGTCATCTAATATAAATACTATAATATTAATAAAACATAAAAAGTTGAAAATACTCCTGTTTTTAGAATGTGGTAGTGACAACCGGACCACCCGCCGACAGAAACCAACCACCCTCATCCCGTCGACCGTAGCACTCGCCGGCGTAGCCGTGTCTGCCAACCCCTTCCCCCACACTCGCCGGAGCCGATCCCGACCACGCCGATCACCACCTGATCCCAGCCGCTCACCGCCTGAACGACACCCCAGAACTGTCCGGTCATCTCGACCCCACTGAACCGCCGAGCGACTCCACAGCAGCCCCAAGCCGCTAACGACCTCGCCGCTGACGCCGCGAACTCCTCTCCGCCGGTCGACGCAGCCCTAGCAGCGGACACGAGAGCTCTTGACCAGGATGCGAGCAGCGGACATAGACAAAAGAGCTCGACTAGGACACGAGCGGGATACGAGAATTCAGACTTATCGGAGCCAGTTCAGGTAACGTTTCCTCTCTCCTTGTGATTCCATTTTTGATTGTCTGTTACAATACGTAGAGTGTGTAACCCTCTCGGTGCCCGTGCAACCCGTTCGGTGCATCGCGTCCTGTGGTGATCGCAAACCGCGATCCAAAAACAGGAAAAACAATGCCCTGTTTTACCCTGGAACTGAGTACGCCCTGCCAAACGGGACGACTTGGTCACACGCGGTCTTTATCGAAACGTGCGCATCATTGATACGGACATGTGGAATTTTGCAGAAGTTGATTTGGATCTGCGTGCACACCGGAATCAACGCGTATCCGCCGACAACGCACCGTATCCGTCCATTCTGGAATACGCTGTAACTTTGTGTACACACGTCGGATCGAGACGAAACTTGCGCCATCGGACTCGTAGTAATACGCTGGTCCTGTGACCCAAGTTTGGTTCGATTCTGAGAACATTGACAAAATCGCGTATCGAGGGCCCCCACCGGCTCCACTTGACGGGCGATTTTGTGATCGGCTCATCGGAATCCAAATCTGGAAGTTCCATTGGGTTCGTATCATCGTTCCTGACTTATTGACAGTGAGTTTAAGGAATTTGGAGACCTTTGAACCTGACACACTTTTTGGTGCAAAGTGGCCCACATGTGGACCCCGCTTTGGCCCGGAAATGTCATTTTTGTCCTTGTGTCCAAATTGGACTTAAGGACAGGCGTTTCTAGCTATTTGATATCTTCTGAGACTGTTGGTGATGTTTATTACAGCTTTTGGAGGAGTACCTACAGGATCTACTGATACAGGGACAGTTGTTGGTATTCCAACACCAGGCAAGTGTACCTTGCCAAACTCAGCAGTATTGTTACATATTTTTCTTGCTTCATTTATATTGCTATGCATGCTTAACCTAGGACCGTATGACTTATTTAGCGTTCGATTAATAGTCGGGTGCCAACACCGTACGTGGCGTTGTGTATTGTCATCTAGAGATGGACATTCGTGACACTATATGTTCTCGTACTTGTCTTACCAAGTACACTATGACCCAGGACACTTGACACTATTCATGAGACAGGATCTTCCTGAGATATTCATGGTGATTTTGTATAGGATACAGGACTTGACAGAGATACTATATTCATAGATACTTTATGACTTATTGCATTAGCTATGATCCCGCTTGACATGGACATGAGACGTTATTGTCATGATATACGTGGTTACATTGGGTGGGGAGAGACACACAGGCTACAGGCTGTTTTATATATATATCTACTACTATTGTGAGACCGTAGACTCTCGAAGCAGAGCTAGGCACATTACCGATTATTATCGCTACCGGCTCCCCGACACAGAGCTTGTAGTGGATCAGCCTGAGTACTCGTGATGCTCTCACTTGCATTTTTACATAGATGGTTACATACTTACCCTATTTATTTCATCATTTACTATTATACTGCATTTATTTTGGCTTGTATTATCTGTACCTTGCTATGTCCCCTGAGGACCTAGACCGGATTATGTCTCCAGGATTTGCAGACGAGATCTATCCCGAGGTATACGGGACCGAAGCTGAAGCAGATACAGGAGCTGTACCGACACCCGAGGACGAGGTGTTAGCTGAAGACTTTTCTTGAGCATCTATGTTCCATGCTCAGTATTTACTTTATTCTGTCATTTATATTTTGGTCTGTTGAACCATTGTATCAGATATTTATCGGGTTGTTCCCGGGGGAGCACTTTGTTGAGACTGGTTGATGGTTTACATTCCTTATATTTTGTGGATCATATTTTATATCTTGGATGGATGAGATTAGTTGTGCCCTGTTGTCGTAGACTTGTTTTTATAGCTTAAGTACGCCTTGATGGATCTATTAAATTGGGTTTGTCCATCAGTGTGTGCTGCTGGCCATTGCCACGTATCTGGTCCCTCGGTATTTTGGGACTGGGACGTGACATGGTTTTTGTGGTGGCCCATGCAGGTCTACGACTAAATCGTTCGATTTCAACTTAGGAACTGAACAAGCCTGCCCTAAGGATAGGATAAGTTATAGGATCTCATCCATTATTTGAACCATTTTTGAACTCTATATCGAACTCGAATAAATTACTTGGTTTGCATCTTGTGTTGATTCCTCTGAGTGTTCTTACAGTTTATCTTTTGGTTGTAGAATAATGGATCCCAGGAACGGAGATGAGATTCCCTTGGATACGCCATACGACGCTGTGGTTACTTATATAGACGGAGTGACACCAGGAAATGGAGGACCAACATCGCAGAGTGATCAAACCGGTCAACCTAATCCAAGGTTTCGGCGAGATGACATCCCACCTCCACCACAGTTTACTCCACAGATGCCAGTTTTCCCGCCAGGACAAGGCATAGACGGACAACAGATGTTCCAGATGATGTATGCCATGATGCAAGCCCAGCAGCAGATTCAGCAAGAGGCCCATCGCCAGGAGGCAGAGTATCTGAGAACCAGCCTGGTATCCGCATTGGAGCAGGCAAATCCACCAGCGAGGTGATCAGCGACGGGATCTATCACCGATTTTCGTCAGCTCAAGCCTCGTACCTTTTCTGGTAAAGAGGGGCCAATAGAAGTTCATGAATGGCTCACGAACATACAGCACCAGTTGGAAGCAGCTGAACTTCCAAGGGAGAAATGGATGACTGCAGTGAGGATGCAGTTGACTGAAAATGCACATCATTGGTGGTTAGCAGAAGAGAGGAGGCTCGGACAGGACCGAGTCACTTGGGAAGAGTTCTCCAGACTCTTCCGAGAGATGTATATTCCAGCAGTTGCACGGTCAGAGCTCAGAGACAAGTTCAACCGCCTTATCCAAGGCAATATGACAGTGGAAGAATACAACGCAGAATTTATTCGCCTAAGTCGCTTCGCCCCAACCTTGATCTCGACAGAGGAAGAGAAAGCTGAGAAGTTCTTTGACGGACTGAAGTTCGAACTCCAGAGGTTGATTGGATCGGTAGTACCTACATCATATACCGACGTCCTTACAGCAGCACGACGCATGGTGCGCGTCACTATAAGGGAGTCAAACCTGAAGAGGCTAATCACATCAGCACCATCCAGGACAGCACCTGGGGATTCTACAAAATGATCCCAGAGGAGTATGCCAGATAGAGCAGCACACAGGGCCATATCCCTTCCTACTTGTCACTACTGCGGCAAGGTAGGGCACATTGAGAGAGAATGTAGGCATAAGTTGGGACTATGTCTGAGCTGCAGATCCAACCAGCATCTATCCAGGGACTGTTCGGAACGCAGAGATGGAGCACCGAGACTAGCTTTACCTGCACCACGACCAGCTTATCCAGCAGTAGGAGCACTGCAGACAGGAGTTGGAGGAGTCAGACCACCAGCTCCAGGAGGATACCAGCAGAGACCACCACTGGCACCGCAGGCAGCTCTATTTCAGTAGGCTCAGCAGCAGAGAGGTCCAGCTCAGGGACGAGGCCAGGCATTCACAATGGCTGTTGAGGAGGAAGCTACTGTAGGCGAAGTTATCGCAGGTACTATTTTAGTAGCTTTATTACCAGCTGTAGCTTTATTTGATTCTGGAGCATCGTATTCATTTATAGTAGCTAGCTTTGTAGCCACCCATAGAGTAGCTACCGCACCCCTTCCGAAGATGAAGAGAATTCTTACGGGAGGTAGAATTATTCCGGTTAGTGACGTCTATAGATCATGTTCTGTAGTAGTCTGTGGAAGAGAGATGCACGGTCAATTTCTGATCGTTTCCATGCCGGATTATGATATTGTACTTGGTATAGACTGGTTAAGTCAGTACCATACGACTCTTGATTGCTGACTCGGATGGGTTATATTTAGACCGCCTGGACATCCAAAATTTGAGTTTCTTCGGGGAGCAGTAGAGCAAGGAGTTCAGCCTACTCTTAGGGTACTATCTGTAGAAGGGGAGACAGGTTACCCAAGAGTCATATCAGAATTTGTGGATGTATTTCCTGATGATCTTCCAGGTTTTTCGCCTAATCGGGAAATAGAATTCACAATAGACTTAACTCCAGGAGCAGAGCCTATCACTTCATCAGTATATCGGCTAGCACCTAAGGAGTTAGTAGAGTTGAAGGAACAGGTTGATAATCTTCTGGAGAAGGGTTTTATCTGGCCTAGTGTTTCACCTTGGAGAGCACCCATATTATTTGTGCCGAAGAAGGATGGAACAGTACGGTTGTGCATTGACTACAGAGCACTGAACGCTGTGACCATCAAAAACAGATATCCTTTACCACGTATTGATGATCTATTCGATCATTTGAGTGGTGCTAGGGTATTCTCGAAGATTGACCTTAGATTCGGGTATCATCATATCAAAGTAAGGAAGGAGGACATACCGAAGACAGCTTTCAGGACCAAGTATGGATATTATGAGTTCTTGGTAATGCTGTTTGGTTTAACCAACGCGCCAGCAGTGTTTATAAGTTTAATGAACAGAGTCTTTCATCAGTTCTTAGATAAATTTATGGTTATGTTCATTGATGACATCCTAATATATTCCAAGAGCCATGAAGAGCACGAGGAGCATCTCAGAATCGTGTTAGAGACCTTGAGACAGGAGAAGTTATATGCCAAACTCAGTAAGTATGAGTTTTGTATGGATAAAGTGCCTTTCTTGGGACATATCATCTCAGAAGAAGGACTTTCAGTTGATCTAGAGAAGGATGCTGCAATAGAGACTTGGCCTACACCCACATCAGTTGCAGAAGTGAGAAGTTTTCTCGGACTTGCGGGATATTACCGAAGGTTTGTAGAAAATTTCTCAAGGATTGCGGAGCCTATGACAAAGTTGACATGTAAAAACCAGGAGTTTATATGGACAGAAGACTGCCAGAAGGCCTTCAAAGAATTGAAGAGAAGATTAACAACAGCACCTGTCTTGACTCTTCCTTCAGGGTCAGGAGGTTTTGTTGTTTACAGTGATGCATCAGGTAGTGGATTAGGATGTGTTTTGATGCAACATGGCAAAGTTATTGCTTATGCATCAAGACAGTTGAAGGTCCAAGAGAAGAACTACCCAACACCCGATCTGGAGCTAGCAGCAGTCATATTTGCACTGAAGATTTGGAGGTATTATCTTTATGGGGAGAAGGTAGAAATTTTTACTGATCACAAGAGTCTGAAGTATGTATATACTCAGAAGGAGCTTAACATGAGGCAGAGACGTTGGCTTGAATTGATAGTAGATTTTGACATAGATCTGCAGTATCATCCGAGAAAGGCAAATGTCGTAGCAGACGTACTCAGCAGGAAGCTTACGGCTTATTTCTTGACAATGCAGCATGATTTATTGAGAGATCTACAGGAGCTTCAGATAGAGGTTATTTTACCAGGATAGAGTGGCGTGCTAGCTAATCTTGAAGTTAAGTCGTCACTTGTGGAAAGAATTAAAGAGGCATTGCCCACCGATGCTAGATTTTAAAGACTGAAAGAGAGGACAGAAGCAGGCATACAGACAGGACTTCGCATACATGAAGACGGGACCTTAAGGTTTGGGAATCGCCTGTATGTTCTAAATGAAGAATTAATATAGGAGTTAATGACTGAAGTACATAGCTCTATGTACTCTGTTCACCCAGGAGGAACCAAGACTTGAGATAGTATTATTGGTGGCATGGAATGAAAAGAGAGATTTTAATATTTGTGGCTAAATGTTTAGTACGTCAGCAAGTAAAGGCCGAGCATCAGAGGACTGCAGGTATATTACAGCCGCTTCCTATACCAGAATGGAAGTGGAAACATATCACAATGGATTTTGTCACAGGATTTCCAAGGAGCCCCAGCGGAAGAGATGCGGTATAGGTTATTGTGGATCGACTCACTAAATTGGCACATTTCTTGCCATTTAGAGTTGGACAGTCCACAGAGGTACTAGCCGACATGTATATGCGACAAATCGTAAGATTACATGGAGTGCCGGTTAGTATTGTATCGGATCGAGATTCGAGATTTACATCTCATTTCTGGAGAAGCATGCAAGAGAGTTTGGGCACCAGACTCAAATTCAGCACAGCTTACCATCCCCAGACAGATGGTCAATCGGAGCGCACGATTCAGATCTTGGAGGATATGTTGCGATCGGGTATGCTAGACTTCGGAGGATCTTGGAAAGATTATTTGCACTTAGTGGAGTTCTCTTACAACAACAGTTATCAGGCCAGCATTCAGATGGCACCATTCGAGGCATTATACGGAAGAAAATGTATATCGCCAGTATGTTGGAGTGACGTTGGTGAACGTCAAATACTGGGTCCAGAATTAGTAATACAGACAGTGGAGAAGGTAAAACAAATTCAGAATCATCTTCGAGCAGCTCAGGACAGACAGAAGCATTGGACTGATACACACAGACGTCCCCTAGAGTTCAAGGAAGGAGAGCACGTATTCTTGAGGATTTTGCCCACTCGAGGTACCATTCAATTTGGGAGCAGAGGCAAGTTGAGCCCAAGGTATATTGGGCCATTTGATATTCTGGAGCGCATTGGTGAGGTGGCTTATCATCTTGCATTACCACCATCCTTAGAGGAAGTATATGACGTATTCCACGTCTTACAGCTGAGAAGGTACGTGACCGACCCAAGTCACGTAGTTAATCATTCAGAGATCGCAGTGGGCCCTAGCTTGAGATATGAAGAACAATCAGTTGGCATCCTCGACTACAGTGAGAAGACATTGCGAGGACAGACAATTAGACTGGTTCTGGTAGCTTGGAAACATCATTCTCCTGGCGAATCGACTTGGGAACGGGAGGATAGTATGCGCCAGCATTATCCTCACTTGTTCACGGATGCAGTTGTAAACTAAGTATTCTTATAAATTCCTAGTTCTTCCTTTAGTAGCTTATTCTTTGATTGTGAGGACGCAATCCTCTTAAGGGGGGTAGATTGTAAACACCCTGATTTTTTTAGAATAATTTTAATATAAATTTACCTATATTTCGGTATTTTCTGGAAGAAGAACCAAGGTAATTGTGATTAAAGGATTTTTTAATACTGATTATTAATATTGAAATATTATGAAAATAATATTTTATGGTGTAAAATGGAGAACCGGACATAGGGTAATTTTCGGTGAATTTATTGGAATCCAAAAATGCGTTTAAAGCCCTAAAAACTATTGGATATTTAAACCTGAACCAGACTGAACTGAACCAGGCCAAACCCAGCATAGCGGGTCGGGTTGGGTCGGATCCGAGTCAACCCGACCCGGACCCGCAACACCCACAGAACCCTAGAATTCCCCCACCGAAATTCCTGTAGCAGCTGTATAAAACCCCTCCTTGGCGTGCGTGCCCAGCCGCAACCCTAGGAATCCGCCGTCGCCGCCTTCTGCACATCCCTCTTCCACCGCAGCGCTGTCCCCCAAGCCATGGCCGACCATCACCATCACCATCTCCCTCTCCCTATACACCTGACCACCCGCCGACAGAACCCACCACCCTCATCCCGTCGACCGCAGCACTCGCCGGCGTAGCCGTGTCCGCCACCCCCCTCCCCCACACTCGCCGGAGCCGATCCCGACCCCGCTGATCACCGCCTGATCCCAGCCGCTCACTGCCTGAACGACACCCCGGAACTGTCTGGTCATCTCGACCCCGCTGTACCGCCGAACGACTCCACAGCAGCCCCAAGCCGCTGTCGACCTCGTCGCTGACGCCGCGAGCTCCTCTCCGCCGGTCGATGCAGCCCTAGCAGCGGACATGAGAGCTCTCGACCAGGACGCGAGCAGCGGACACAGGGAAAAGATCTCGACCAGTACACGAGCGGGACACGAGAATTCAGACTTCTCGGAGCCAGTTCAGGTAACGTTTTCTCTCTCCTCGTGATTCTATTTTCGATTTTGTCTGTTGCAACGCGTAGACTGTGTAACCCTCTCGGTGTCCGTGCAACCCGCTCGGTGTATCGCGTCCTGTGGTGATCGCAAACCGCGTTCCAAAAACAGGAAAAATAATGCCCTATTTTACCCCGGAACTGAGTATGCCTCGCCAAACGGGATGACTTGGTCGGACGCGGTCTTTACCTAAACGTGCGCGTTGTTGATACGGACGTGTGGGATTTCGCAGAAGTTGATTTGGATGCGTGTGCACACCGGAATCAACGCGTATCCGCCGACAACGCCCCGTATCCGTCCATTCTAGAACACGTTGTAACTTTGTGTACACACGTTGGATCGAGATAAAACTTGCGCCATCGGACTCATAGCAATACGCTGATCCTTTGACCCAAGTTTGGTTCGATTCTGAGAACATTGACAAAATCGTGTATGGAGGGCCCTACCGTCTCCACTTGACGGACGATTTTGTGATCGGCTCATCGGAATCCAATTCTGAAAGTTTTGTTAGGTTCGTATCATCGTTCCTGAATTGTTGACACTGAGTTTGAGGAATTTGGAGATCTTTGACCTTGACACGCTTTTCGGTGCAAAGTTGCCCACATGTGGACCCCGCTTTGGCCCGAAATTGTTATTTTTGCCCTTGTGTCCAAATTGGACTTAAGGACAGACATTTTTAGCTATTTTATATCTTCTGAGACTGTTGGTGATGTTTATTACAGCTTTTGGAGGAGTACCTACAGGATCCACTAATACAGGGACAGTTGTTGGTATTCCAACACCTGGCAAGTGTACCTTGCTTAACTCTGCAGTATTGTTACATATTTTTCTTGCTTCATTTATATTGCTGTGCATGCTTAACCTAGGACCGTGTGACTTACTTAGCGTCCGATTAATAGTCGGGTGCCAACACCGTACGCGGCGTTGTGTATTCTCATCTAGAGATGGATATTCGTGACACAATATGTTCTCGTACTTGTCTTACTAAGTACACTATGACATAGGACACTTGACACTATTCAAGAGACAGGATCTTCCTAAGATATTCATGGTGATTCGGTATAGGATACAGGACTTGACAGAGATACTATATTCATAGATACTTTATGACTTGTTACATTAGCTATGATCCCGCTTGACATGGACATGAGACGTTATGGTCATGATATGCGTGGTTACATTGGGTAGGGAGAGACACACAGGCTACAGGCTGTTTCATATATATATCTACTACTATTGTGAGGCCGTAGACTCTCTAGCAGAGCTAGGCACATTACAGGTTATTACCGCTACCGGCTCCCCGACACAGAGCTTGTAGTGGCTCAGCCTGAGTAATCATGATACTCTCACTTGTATTTTTACATAGATGGTTATATACTTCCCCTATTTATTTCATCATTTACTATTACACTGTATTTATTTTGGCTTGTATTATCTGTACCTTGCTATGTCCCCTGAGGACCTGGATCCGGATTATGTCCCCAGGATTTGCAGACGAGATCTATCCCGAGGTATACGGGACCGGAGCAGAAGCAGATACAGGAGCTGTACCGACACCCGAGGATGAGGTATTAGCTAAAGACTTTTCCTGAGCATCTATGTTCCATGCTCAGTATTTATTTTATTCTGTCATTTATATTTTGGTCTGTTGAACCATTGTATCAGATATTTATCGGGTTGTTCCCCGAGGAGCACTTTGTTGAGACTGGTTGATGATTTACATTCCTTATATTCTGTGGATCATATTTTATATCTTGGGTGGATGAGATTAGTTGTGCCCTATTGTCGTAGACTTATTTTTACAGCTTAAGTACGCCCTGATGGATCCATTAAATTGGGTTTGTCCATCAGTGTGTGCTGCTGGCCATTGCCACGTATCTGGTCCCTCGGTATTTTGGGACTGGGGCATGACAGAAGTGCTGCTTTCAATATATGATCAATCATCAATGATACTATACAATATCCATGATAGTACGGCTCAATCATACCAGTAAAGTATGATCATCTATCAAACAATGTCTATAATGGTAAGGCTTAATCACATATATGATTAGCTATCAAACAATGACTACAATAGTACAGCAAAATCACATACGTGAGTAGCTATCAAACAATATCGAAAATGGTTGATCATATATCTACTTAGCACTCCCCCGCCCTGTCTAGTTCAATGGTTCCAAGTCACGACACATCATGACACGATAATCATGATGCATGGTCTGTAGCACGAGTACGATGATCACGGTCTATATAACCACTGAGATATATAAGGTAATCACGATAAAGTAACATCTCAAGATAGAAATTTATTATATACTAATATGTATAACCATTGTGTCAGAAATCAGGTAAGATATCACTGAATCATGCTATACTAGCTTACAACTAGGTCTCTAGGTCTCCACTAAGTCACACTAGGTCAAATTAAGTCAATATTAGCTAACTAGGTTCATACTAGTTAATATCTAAGATATATTAGATACTACTAGTAATTACTAGTTAATAGTAGGGATACTAGATAATAACTTATACTATATATATCATAATATATATAGATTCTATATAACCACTAACTTGGAGTATCTAATTAAATTACCATAACTTACTAATACCTAACCTAGTATCTCAAGGTAAACCCATTACCTTAACTAGACTCCAATACCTAGGCACTTACCCTATTCTTTAATACTAATAACTTATTATACACAAATATATACTCACACACATACCCCTAGTACTAAATGAACATGTGGATATTGAACCTACTAATACTATTAAGTATCATTCCTCTGCATTAAGGCACCACAGCCATACTCTGGTATCAGACCTCCCCTTGCTTATTCAATAATGGTTAGTGTTTCATTACCCCTAGCCTTACCTGGTACCAAGTAGGATACTAATCTATTTGTCACATACTCGACTTAACATTAGGAATTAAGACTTTAATACCTTTATGATATTCCTTTGCAAACCACCCCCTAAAAATCTAATATACCTATTGAATGATACTTAGCTACTTGACACTAACACTCCTCTTCTACTTTCCCTACACACACAAGTACTCCCTGCACAAACCAATCTTACAACACTCAACACTAAATAATACTCTATACTTAACCATATCTCGATCTATATTACCAGTACCGTGATACCCTCACCATCACCTTGCTCCTAGCACAGACACAAGTGATACACACATGATTTGATCACACAACTATAACACACTATAGGCACTTAACATGTACACTCAAACACACTAATCCCTCACATAAATCTAAACACATAACACATCTACACAATACTTCACTTAACCCTTAACTCCAATACTCAACTATTACCCTAATATCCAAACTCAGTATCAGTACTTAGACTCTAATACCTACATAAATATCACCTGCACCTACTGCTAATACAGTCATGGAAGTCCAATCTCCCACTGCTACTCTCAAACCCCACACATTATGCAGTGTCATGTACTGCAACTTGCAGTATGTAAGAACAACTGCTCCAAAAAGGCCACTGCCACTGCAACCTGAATACACAGACTCCCACATCTAAACTTGACCTACAATGCCTCATAACACCATACCTCGTCACGTTACCTCACACGTTCACTTCTCGTAATTAACATATGATGTGGCTAATGCGATAGTTGTACTAGATGGATTATGATCATCAAACTATATTAAATTTTGGTGGCATAGATCGTGATATGACCAAAACGAAAACTCTGGAATCATTAGAATTTGGATGCCATTAATGTTAGGAAAAAGTTGCTAGAATTGAATGAAAGGAATGGTATATTGAGGAATAATTATAAATACACTTGGAGTCATAATAAAAAGACGACCAGTGATATTCTTAATATAATTAATCAACATTGGATAAATTGAAGCAAAGTGATGACAGGTCAAATTATTCATAAGAGATGGAAATGACAAAATTGGCATTGGAAGAATAAATATTATAATACGAAGTGATAGAAATTATGTTATGGTCGGTTTGTTTGGAATGATTAAAGTATCGTGCTTGGGTTAATGGCCTAACATGGACAGTCCCTGAGGATTTTATATTTAGTGAATTGAAAGATAATGATTGTGGCAGCAAGTCATATGAAAGATTCCTATGAACAAGATAAAGGAATTGCGCATATGCTAAGATCGAAAGGAAGTTGGTGAATATTGAGAAGTGCTTAGAACCAAAACAGGATTACAATGTGTTGGAAAGATATAGATGGGATTATTTATAGTGAGTGGCGCAAGAACTTGGAGTTATGGAAAAATTGATGTTAAGGAACATATTGGGTAAAATCATTAAGTGACAAGTAATAAGAAATGAAGTTGCATCTGTAGCCGTTTGATGCTCTAACCATTAGCATTGGCTGACTGCACTATATTTTAGGGACGCCTGAAATATATGTACGGACCAAGTGAAATGGTGAACGAAATTCAAATGAAGCTGTAGAAGAATATTAGTGAACTGTGGAACATAAACAAATCATTTGGGAAAAAATGAGATGGTGGAATTGAATGCATCAGAATACGAGATTCATGAATGAGCATATTAACAAGAGATTAAAATGGGATATTGAACTAAAACTCGTATAGAATATTTTCGTGGGGTGACTTAAGTAATATAGTGAATTAAGTTATTTCTTTATATTTTGAGGACGAAACTTTTTTTGAGTGGTATATTATGTAATGCACGCTCCGCGAAGATGCATTATGCTGAAGTTCTAGACGGATCAGACAGATGGGATACAAGTTATGCGAGAAATCGAGATGCTTCGTATGATGATTTCAATCTTGCTTAACTTGGCTGGATGGGATATTTTATGGAGCGTGGTTCGAGGGTATGGTTATGTCAAGTTAGAAGACTGTGCATCGTATCAGATCAATCAAAGGGAATTATAGGAGAATGTAGGATAATAGCATGGAAACGATATTTGTATGAGTGGATCTGTCCCTTCTCCTTTACTCCTTCATGCCCTAATAAAATGAATGAATTTTAGTGTTACTTATTGAATTGCATTCTAAATGTTGCTCTAGTCCACATTATAATAATAATGACTTTTATCCAATGTCGTTGAAACCAATGGAACATATGAATGATGACTATTAATTCTATTGACACAAAAATACGGTAAATATATGTCTTACATGAGAAGTAATGTCTTGTAAATCACCTTATTTTCGTGTAACACTAAAATGGGAATATTGAATATCTGTCCAACAGTAAGTGCATCAGTACACGGTAACTAGAAGGAAATACTTAATATGCGAGAAAAATTGTGGTTTAGTACCACCAGACTATGAGAAGGTCTATAAGTTGGGACCAGTGAGTCACCAATCGGAATAAGAAATAAGGATGGCTATAAGAACAACATATGCGTATGCTTTACTTACAATTCTTTACCATGCAATTTGTGCTTAAGATTTCATTTGCATAGTCGTTGCTTGGTCAAAGACAACTTGTGCACAAGATTTGATAAGTTTGCACGAACGAGATGCACCAAGACACCGGGATCGTTCGGCCTAGGAGGAAACATAGTACTTTTCTAGCACCGGATATAAATGAGATATTTATTGGGGATCACAACCTCATGAATGGTACTTTGTACGCACTTAGAAGTCCTATATGGCATGTCCCTCATGGTGTGAAAATATATCACCAATGACCCTTATGTCGTTAGGCTGCATACTAACGAGAATATTTATGCATGCTTAACATTATCTCTGTAAGAATGTTTGTATTAATTATGCTATGGCTAATCCTTGTTTTGCAGGGATACGACTATAGAAGCATGGAAAAGACACATCCATGCACCCAACATCCATATGCCCCAAAATAAAACTCAACAGATGAAGGACACCATGGAAATCATGCGGCCTAGAAAAGGGATATCTATGCGGTCCAAACAAGCGTCCTGACAACTGGCCGCAGGTCAACCTGACATGAAATCCTGATAACAAAGATGACATCGGACACAGAATCATGACAAAAAGTATTTTCCTGATCGCCTCGAAGGACGAGAATACACTAAGAGACAAAAATCTTGCAGATACTACAGAGCCACGTGTACAATATGATAAAAGATCCTATGCGACCCTGGCACATGCATCCTAGACTCCATGCGGTCCATGCGGTACTGGCCCATGCATCCCAGACTCTATGTTGTCCATGCATCTCTTGCCCATGAGTCCTAGACTCCATGTGTCCCATGAAGCCCTGGCCTATGCGTCCCAGTCTTCATGTGTCCCACGCGGCTCTAGCCCATACGTTCCAGAAACCATGCGTCCTGTGCGTCTTTGGCCACACGTGTCCCAGATTCTATATCGACCAGACCTTACAGTTTCAACTGAGTGATTCTCTACAACCCAGTACCGACTACGTGTCCATTTGACCAAGTCGCGCCTACAACAGATGAGAACCATCCAGATATTCAGCAACAAAAAATCTTAACAAAATATCCATGTGATAGCTGAACCCCGATCGTGTCCACGATTGTAACTCCTTACTGTTAAGAGAAGACACGAGGCAACCCCCAACGTCCATGCGACCCAAAATCTATGTGGCCACAGAATAACTATAAATAACAGGGTACTACCCCTATGCAAAATGCAGGCTGGTTATCTGCGAGTCAACACTCAAGAAAGAGAGAAGAGCTGCTACGTCGGATCGTTCATAGAGTAAAGAGAGTTGCAACACTCATAACCCTCCATTGTCATCCCCCAGAAAACAAATTTGTACTTAGATTGTCTTTTAGGACTCTTCTTTGTACTTTCTTAGTTTATTAATCAAATCAAGTTCTCCTAGTTATCGTTTTGATATTAAATGGAAAATACGGTGGCGACTCTGTTGTGGATGTCCCTCTCCACTTTTGTGAAGTCGATAACATAATCCGATGCGGCCAAGCTCGGTTCGATACAAAAGATGCTGGTGGTTCGCTTCGACTAACAATCGTTCGAGGATATGCTCTCCTAAGAAAGGGCTAATCCTTCGTCAAGGATAGCCAAGCCCAAGAAGACCGCAGAACGTGGGTGGCTAAGGCCGCTGTCCCTCACCCAACTACGGAGGAGACGTGTCACGACCCGTACCTGAAAAATCGGGCATGAGTCGTGGGTACATCCAGCCTACGCCGCAGAATCGGTGGTAGAACGCTGTAAAGGTCCATTCTAGGTCACAATATCTATATCTCACAAAACCTATCAATATAACCTCTCCCAAACGGAGGGCAATCACGCAATATATATATGACTCAATCACAATAACTAGGGGAAGAGTAAAAGCACGATAAGATATCACAAAGAAACAAGAACCCAAGAGAGCAAGAACAATATCCAAATATACAGTCCAAGTCTATAGTCTACAATATCTCACAATAACAAAATAATAAATATCAATACAGTCATCCTAATAGCAACTGGAAACAACCCAGGGAAACTCACCTAGCTGAACTAAGGTGCTAACGGCGTCTCCTCGACGGGCTCCTCCTCAATCTCCAGGTCACAACACTCCTCGACACCCGGCTCGTAGAATATTGGGCAAAAATCCTCAGGATCCTCTGGAAAAAATATGTCTAGTCAGGACTAGAGCGAAGTACATAACTCTGAAAGCAACTCCAAATACATGGTAAGGTGTATATGACTAGCAATAGAAAAGTATACAAGATGCACATGAAAATAAATACATGGTAGAACAGATAAAGTAGCTGCAATGTAAAACTGGACAACAATACAAGTAGTAGAAAAGTAACTGCATGTGAAAAAATAGGAATACTAGCTAAGTGCCTTGAGCACAAGTTCGTTATGTGATCGGCTTAGGTTGCACATGAATAATCTTCAATAACTCCGTTATGCGTGAGTTGCATAACCGACATACACATAAATACTGTTTGACTTTGATCACATAACCAACTCCTACTCCCCTCCCCCACTAATACTCTTGGATCCAACCACGACATGCTACGTACATGATGCATAACTCGCACACATAAAGAGGAGAGCACACGAAGCACATGAAAGCACATGAGAATCAATACCCGAAGCACATGATGAAATACATGTGATAGAGTACCCGCTGAACACGGTAAGGGGATAGCATCTCAGGACGGGATCCACTAGTACCAGCTCGTAAAACAATGTGTCAAAATCAAGTATTATAGTTCTAGAACAGGTGATATAAACGCTATAATGAAACAGAAATAATCAGAGGTAGGTACTCGCCTGACGTCCTGAGCAACTGATGAGGATCAAGATCCGTACTGGCATCGCAAGAACCTATTACGAAAAACAAGGTTAAATAGAGTTTTATGGAGTTAAACTGATATAAAATAACAAAAAACAAGCCTCTAGGGTTATTCTAGGTCGAACGGGTCAAACCGGTAAAATTTGGGTTAAAAAGTCAATTTG
Organism: Iris macrosiphon; assembly: GCA_036927795.1. Taxonomy (NCBI): domain Eukaryota; kingdom Viridiplantae; phylum Streptophyta; class Magnoliopsida; order Asparagales; family Iridaceae; genus Iris; species Iris macrosiphon. The sequence goes on from JAYESA010000018.1 coordinate 105,202,185, forward strand.
GGGTCCAAAAAGTCAACTTAGGGTCAAACTAGGTCAAACAGTGACTTTTACGGTCAACGAGGACAATTATGGTCAACACTAGGTCAAACTAGGTGCCCCTAAAATTCTAGGTCAAAACTAACTCATTAAGCTAGTAAACCCTCAAACTCGCCTCCTCGAGATACCGGGATACCCTCGGTATCCGATACCTCGACCTAAGCTACGCACCCCGCCTATACCCGCTAACACCTATGCTAACATGCGTAAATTTATACACATATACATAAAAACCTAACTCTAGACTCAAACCTAGGTAATTGCTCAAAAACCTTACCCGATACCTAATACCTTGAGTATCTCAAGGTATTGAGATACCTTGATATCTCAAGGTATTGAGATATCCCTCTAATCCCTCACTAACTACCCATCTAGCTAACTATTTATGTATCTACATATATACCTAGCTATATATATAGGCTAATATATATATATATATATCTAACACATATATATATACACCTACGTATCTATATATATATAACCACACAAACACACAAACCCATATCCATATCCTCTCGTATATATATATATATATATATATATCTCTATCTAACTATATATCTATACTCTAAACTATCTATCTATCTATCTATCTATCTATCTATTTCTCTAGCCCTCTCTCTCACTCACTACCTGCTACTACCGCTAGGCCTCGCCACGCGGCGCTGCGCCACGCCAAGCTGCTGCTGCTACAGTGCGCTTCTGCTGCTGCGCTTCGCTGCCTCGCCTGCTGCAGCGTGCTAACCACTGCCCACCCCTCTCGACACACCATATGCACACACAACCACACACACACATATATATATATATACACACACGAACATATATACCTATATATATATATATAAACACAACCATATATCTATATATACACACTTACACATATGTATATAGGTACACACATACACATACCTATAATCACACATATGTATATATATATATATATATATATATATATATATATATATATATATATATAACACAAACTCTACATATATATATATATACACATACTCATATATACGTATATAGACTCACATACATATATATACAAACACACACACACACACACACACACACATATATATATATATATATATATATATATATATATATATATATATCGACACACACACACACACACACACACACACACACACATATATATATATATATATATATATATATGTGTGTGTGTGTGTGTGTGTGTGTGTGTGTGTCGATATATATATATATATATATATATATATATATATATATATATATATATATATATATATATATATATATATATATATATATATCGAGACACACACACACACACACACACACACATATATATATATATATATATATATATATATATATATATATATATATATATATATATATATATACACATACACATACATATATATATACACACACTCACTTATATATATATAGATACACTTACACAAACACATATACATACTTATATATACATATACAAACACATATATATAAAAATACACACACACATACATATATATATATATATATATATATATATATATATATATATATATATATATATAGACTTATATGCATATATATATATACACACTCTTAAACACAACACACACAACACAACACACACAACCACACACAACACACAACACCAACGCACGCCCAATGACCCAAACACCAATAAATACATATAAATATATAAGATATAACTCAAAAACTCTAGCACACACTCCCCTAAGCTAAACCAACGCGCGCACAAGCCCGAAACCTAGAAACTAAGTCAAAATGGCCATTCGGTTATTTCGACGAACACGTGGTGTACGGTTCACGAAACCTCGTGAAACGCACACCAAACCTACTAGCAATTGGTCCAAAATTTACCCACGGGTTCTAATCGAGGTTTAGAACCTAGAAAAAATGCTAACACGCCAATTCTAGGTCCATGACAAAAAATACGCACGCACATAGAACCTACGACGACGAAAAGCTCCAAATCCCCCGAAACGCCCATTTCTCCGCGACACGACTTCACGTGTCCGAACGGAGACACGTACTTACTCTCAAGACATCCAAGCACGTCTACCTAGGTCCGTCTAACCTAGGACAGCACTAAAAATTGGGCCAATCTCGGATTTTACCCAAAATTGACACAAAATCTAATGTCAAAGTCTCCAAACACAACCAAACAAGCTCTAACTTCCTTCCACGGGTAGCCTTAAGGTCTAGGAAGGTTCTAAACTACTAATTACATTATATAATAGCAACCACTAAGAAAAAAGTTAGGGTTTACCTCTTGAAAGATGGAATCCCAAGGCCAAAGTCTCCAAAACCCTTGAAATCACCACCCTCAAGCCTCCAAGCCTCCAAATCAAGCCTCCACCCTAACTCTAGGCTCTAAAGACCTAGGTTAGGGAAAAACAAAGGGTTAGGGTTCACATCCATGAAGAATAGAAGAAGAAAGAGAAGAAATGACTTACTTGAGACTTGTTGGAAGAAGGAAGAAGAAGAAAATGGAGAATGGATAAGAAGAAGAAGAAGAAGAAGAAGAAGAAGAAGAAGAAGAAGAAGTGAAGGAATGAAAAAAAGAATGGGGGGCTGCTGTCCAAATCTGGATAGGGGCCTGCCATAGCATTAAAGAAGGGTTTACATGGATGGAAATGACTAAAAAGCCCGCCCCTTTGGTCACTATAATTGGGATTTGGGTTCGGGGTTCTAAATGCACTCAAATTAACTCCTAATCACTCCAACTAACTAAAATAAAATATAATAATAATTCTAAACCCAAAAATAAGCCTCACAAGGGTGTTGGTTGGGTCGGACATGGGTCCACTAGGGTCTGACACGGGTCCAAACTAGCCAAAATCCTAAAATAATCAATAAAAAATAATACAACCATCAATTAAATATAAATATAATTATTTATAAATAATACACAATTTACCATAAAAAGAAAAAAAGAAAATCCCTATTTTCTAGAATTGGGTAGTGACAAGCCTACCCTCCTTAAAATAATTTCGTCCTCAAAATTAAAAGACGAAACTATGACAGGAATGCAAGGAAAAGAAAAAGAACCATACCTCAGGGCTCGAAAAGATAAGGGTATCGCTCGCGTATTTCATCCTCTCTCTCCCAGGTCGACTCACCTGGAGAGTGATGCCTCCACGCAATGCGAACCAAGGGAATAGTCTGGTTTCTCAACACCTTCTCCCGCCGATCCAGAATCTCCACTGGCTGCTCTAGATAGCTAAGAATAGGGCCGACCATAATCTGTGAGTGATCCAATACGTGGCTGGGATCCGCCACGTACCGTCTCAACTGTGACACGTGGAACACATCATGAACTCCCTCTAGCGTAGGCGGCAAATCTAGCTTATACGCCACATCGTTGACCCTCTCAAGGATGCTGAAGGGTTCGACGAAACGTAGGCTAAGCTTCCCGTCTCCACCGAAGTGAATAGTGCCCCACGTCGGAGAAATCCTCAGGAACACCAGATCTCTAATCTAACACAAACAAGGTCTCAGTACTTAATCTAAAACAAGCAATCACAAGCAAACACAAGAACAAAATCTAGATTCTAAGCTATACCTCGAACTCCAAAGGTCTCCGGTGGCTATTGGCCCAATGCCGCTGCCTGTCCTACGCCACCCGAAGTCGATCTCTAATGAGCTTGACCTTCTCTGCTGCATCAACCACCATCTCTGGGCCAAGCAAAGCTCTCTCGCCTACGTCATCCCATGATAACGGAGTACGACACCTCCGTCCATACAATACCTCGAAAGGTGACATCTCGATACTGACCTGGTAGCTGTTGTTGTAAGCAAACTCTACCAAGTGCAAGTGATCCTCCCAAGAGCCTCCGAAATCTAGAACACAAGTGCGAAGCATGTCCTCAAGTGTCTGAATGGTCCTCTCTGACTGACCATCTGTCTGTGGGTGATACGCACTACTAAACTTGAGCTAGATGCCCAAGCTAGCCTGCAGACTCCTCCAGAATGCGAAGTAAAGCGACTGTCCCGATCTGATACTATGCTCACAGGAACTCCATACAGTCTGACTATCTGGCGCACATACATCTCTGCTAGTCTCTCTGTAGACGTACCCACTTTGAATGGTAGAAAGTGGGCCGATTTGGTCAACCTGTCCCCGATGACCCAAATCGCATCCTTCTCGCCTGGAGAACGGGGAATTCAGAAACAAAATCCATGGTCACATGCTCCCATTTCTACTCCGGAATGGGTAACAGCTAGAGCAAACCTCCTGGCCTCTGCCTCTCTGCCTTCACCTGCTGGCACACTAAGCATCAAGATAAGAAGTGCGCTACCTCCCGCTTCATCCCGTACCACCATATATGCTCTCTCAAATATCTATACATCTTATTGACACCTGGATGCATAGAGTACTGGGATCGATACGCCTCCTGAAGAACCTCCTCGTGCAACGACCTGCTCGGCATATACAACCTGGTACCGTGCCTCAATGAACCATTATCAGCAATGGTGAAGTCATCCGATAATCCAATCTGAACCTGCGCCCTGATGCTCCTCAGGGACTTATCCTCAAACTGTGTAGCCCTGATCTGTTCTACCAACTCTGACTGAATCTGTAGTCCCCACATCTACATATTAACTCCAGGCACTATCACCTCAATGCCTAAGCTCTCTAGATCTGCCAGAAGATAATGATCTGTAGTCAGGCACATAGCTACCGGATACCTGCTCAGTGCATCCGCAACTACGTTCACCTTCCCTGGATGGTACTGCAATAATATGTCAAAGTCTTTCATCAACTCAAACCATCTCCTTTGCCTCATGTTCAGCTCTTTTTGGGTAAACACATACTTCAAGCTCTTGTGGTCTGTGAAGATCTCTACACGCTCTTCGTATAAATAGTGTTTCCACAACTTCAGAGCAAAGATGACCGTTGCCAACTCCAAATCGTGGGTAGGGTAGTTCTTCTCCTGAGGACATAATTGCCTAGAAGCATAGGCAACGACCCTCCCATTCTGCTGCAACACACAACCCAGTCCCTTCCCTGATGCATTACTATAGATAGTGAAACCTCTAGACCCTGATGGCAACGTCAACACTGGAGCTATCGTCATCCTCCTTTTCATCTCATCAAAGGCAATCTGGCACTCCTCCGACCAAACAAACTCCATGTCCTTCCGGGTCTGCCTAGACAACGGCTCTACAATCTGGGAAAATCTTGGACAAATCTCTGTAGTAACCTGCCAGTCGCTACTGAACTCGGAGCACTCCATGCCTCAACTGCCATGATCTTCCTCGGATCCACCGAGATCCCCTCTCCAGTCACCACATGACCAAGGAATTCAACCTTGTCAAGGAAGAACTCGCACTTCGAAAACTTTCCATAGATCTTCTCCTTTCTGAGAGTCTCCAGCACTATCCTCAGATGCTACCCATGCTACTTTGGGGTCTTCGAATACACCAAGATGTCATCTATAAACACCATCACAAACCTGTCCAGATGCTAATGGAACACCTTGTTCATCAGATTCATGAACATTGTTGGGGCATTAGTCAACCCAAACGGCATCACCATGAACTCATACTGTCCATACCTGGTCCGAAAAGCTGTCTTCGAAATATCCTCCCGCCTGACCTTCACCTGGTGGTAGCCTGTCCTCAGATCAATCCTGGAAAACACCCGCGCTCTGCTTAACTGGTCAAAAAGATCATTAATACGCTGCAGCAGATACTTGTTCTTGATTGTGAGGTTGTTCAGAGCCCTGTAGTCGATACACATCCATATCGACCCATCCTTCTTCGGCACAAAAAGTACCGGAGTACCCCACGCAGAAGAACTAGATCTAATAAATCCCTTGTCCTGAAGCTCATCCACCTGCTTCTTCAACTCTGTCAGCTTACTGTTGCTGACTCTATAAACGTGTTGGGATATCGGCTCCGCGCCTGGCACCAAGTCTATAGAGAACTCCACGTCTCTGTCCAGAGGTAACCCTGGCAACTCCTCCAAAAAGACATCCATGAACTCCGCTATCAGTGGATGTGGCAACCTCTACTCTACCACCAGGGCTCCGTAGAAGACTCCCTTGCTCTGCTCCGTTGCACCTCTGGCAAACTCAAACTCTGGGTCACCCGGCGAACTAAACAACACTCTGCCTCCACGACAATCTATACTAGCACAGTGCATACTCAACCAATCCATCCCGAGTATAATGTCGTAGCTCGGAAGTGACATTACGAGTAGGCACACACTCAACTCCCGGCCTCCCAAGGTAACTCTCCGGTCTCTGCAGACATCACTGACTAGGATGATGCCACCCCCGATCATGATCTTGCAGAGTCTTGTTAAAGGTTCAGCAACAAGATGGTGTCTAACAGCAAAAGATACAGACATAAAACTATGGGAAACACCGGAATCAAATAAAGCAAGTGCTGGAATGGAATCAAGAAAAACAGAACCTGAGATCACGTCACCAACGGTGCAAGATATGATATCATCAAAGAATGATAGTAATATTGCAAAAGAAAATAATTTCTGAAAAATTAAAGATAACAAAAATCAGGAAGGGTCCTAGTTGTGATTAAGCACACACTCTCTCAGCCTATATCCTATATCCTATCGCAGATAGACCTAGAAACTAGACCTGCATACTAGACCATGCATGGGCCACCACCAAAAATGTGTCACGACCCGCACCCAAAAAATCGGGCATGAGTCATGGGTACGTCCAGCCTATGCCGCAGAATCGGCGGTAGAATGCTGTAAAGGTCCGTTCTAGGTCACAATATCTATATCTCACAAAACCTATCAATATAACCTCTCCCAAAAGGAGGGCAACCACGCAATATATATATGACTCAATCACAATAACTAGGGGAAGATTAAAAGCACGATAAGATATCACAAAGAAACAAGAACCAAAGAGAGCAAGAACAATATCCAAATATACAGTCCAAGTCTATAGTCTACAATATCTCACAATAACAAAATAATAAATAGCAATACAGTCACCCAAATAGCAACTGTAAACATCCCAGGGAAACCTACCTAGCTGAACTAAGATGCTAACGGCGTCTCCTCGACGGGCTCCTCCTCAATCTCCTGGTCACAATACTCCTCGACACCCGGCCCATAGAATATCGGGCAAAAATCCTCAGGATCCTCTGAAAAAAATATGTCCAGTCAAGACTGGAGCGAAGTACATAACTCTGAAAGCAACTCCAAATACATGGTAAAGTGTATATGACTAGCAATAGAAAAGTATACAAGATGTACAGGAAAATAAATACATGGTGGAGCAGATAAAATAGCTGCAATATAAAACTGGAGAACAATACAAGTAGTAGAACAGTAACTGCATGTGAGAAAACAGGAATACTAGCTAAGTGCCTTGAGCACAAGTTCATTATGTGATCGGCTTAGGTTGCACATGAATATTCTACGATAACTCCGTTATACGTGAGTTGCATAACCGACATACACATGAATACTGTTTGGCGTTGATCACATAACCAACTCCTACTCCCCTCCCCCACTAATACTCTTGGATCCAACCACGACACACTACGTACATGATAAATAACTCGCACACATGAAGGCGAGAGCACACGAAGCACATGAAAGCATATAAGAATCAATACCCAAAGTACATGTTGAAATACACATGATAGAGTACCCGCTGAACACGGTAAGGGGGATAGCATCTCATGATGGGATCCACTAGTACCAGCTCATAAAACAATATGTCAGAATCAAGTATTACAGTTCAAGAACAGGTGATATAAACGCTATCATAAAATAGAAACAATCAGTGGTAGGTACTCGCCTGACGTCCTGAGCAACTGATGAGGATCGAGATCCAGACTGGCGTCATAAGAACCTATTATGAAAATCAAGGTTAAACGGAGTTTTATGGAGTTAAACTGATATAAAATAACTAAAAATAATCCTCTAGGGTTATTCTAGGTCGAACGGGTCAAACCGGTGAAATTTGGGTCAAAAAGTCATCCAGGGGTCCATAAAGTCAACTCAGGGTCAAACTAGGTCAAACATTAACTTTTACGGTCAACGAGGACAATTATGGTCAACACTAGGTCAAACTAGGGTGCCCCTAAAATTCTAGGTCAAAACTAGCTCATTAAGCTAGTAAACCCTCAAACTCGCCTCCTCGAGATACCGGGATACCCTCGGTATCCGATACCTCGACCTAAGCTACGCACCCCGCCTATACCCGCTAACACCTATACTAACATGCGTAAATATATACACATATACATAAAAACCTAACTCTAAACTCAAACCTAGGGCAATTGCTCAAAAACCTTACCCGATACTCAATACCTTGGGTATCTCAAGGTATTGAGATACCTAGATATCTCAAGGTATTGAGATATCCCTCTAATCCCTCACTAACTACCCATCTAGCTAACTATTTATGTATATACATATATACCTAGCTATATATATAGGCTAATATATATATATATATATATATATATATATATATATATATATATATATATATATCTAACACATATATATATACACCTACGTATCTATATATATAACCACACAAACACACAAACCCATATCCATATCCTCTCGTATATATATATCTCTCTATCTAACTATATATATCTATACTCTAAACTATCTATCTATCTATCTATTTCTCTAGCCCTCTCTCTCACTCACTGCCTACTGCTACCGCTAGGCCTCGCCACGCGGCGCTGCGCCACGCCAAGCTGCTGCTGCTACTGCTGCTACAGTGCGCTGCAGCTGCTGCTGCAGCAGCGAATTGCTGAAGCTGCTGCGCTTCGCTGCCTCGCCTACTGCAGCATGCTAACCACTGCTCACTGGCCACCCCTCTCGACACACCACATGTACACACAAACACACACACACACACACACACATATATATATATATATATATATATATATATATATATATATATATATATATATATTTATATATATATATTTATATATATATTTATATTTATATATATATATATATATATATATATATATACACAACCATATATCTATATATACACACTTACACATATGTATATATATATATAACACACACTCTACATATATATATACACATACTCATATATATGTATATAGACTCACATACATATATATATATATATATATATATATATATATATATATATACAAACACATATATTTATATATATAGACACACACACACACACACACACACACACATATATATATATATATATATATATATAGACACATACATATATATACACACTCACTTATATATATATATAGATACACTTACACAAACACATATACACACTTATATATGCATATAGAAACACATATATATAAATATACACACACACACACTTATATATATATATATATATATATATATATATATATATATATATATATAAACACTCTTAAACACAACACACACAATACAACACACACAACCACACACAACACACAACACCAACATACGCACAACGACCTAAACACCAATAAATACATATAAATGTATAAGATATAACTCGAAAACTCTAGCACACACTCCTCGAAGCTAAACCAACGCGAGCACAAGCCCAAAACCTAGAAACCATGTCGAAATGGCCATTCGGTCATTTCGACGAACACGTGGAGTGCGGTTCGCAAAACCTCTTGAAACGCACAACAAATCTACTCGGAATTGGCCCAAAATTTACCCACGGGTTCTAATCGAGGTCTAGAACCAAGAAAAAATGCTAACTCGCCGATTCTAGGTCTGTGGCAAAAAATGTGCACGCACATAGAACCTACGACGACGAAAACCCCCAAATCGCCCAAAACGTCCATTTCTTCGCGACACGACTTCACGTGTCTGAACGGAGACACGTACTTACCCTCAAGACACCCAAGCATGTCTACCTAGGTCCATCTAACCTAGGACAACACCAAAAATTGGGCCAATCTCGGATTTCATCCAAAATTGACACAAAACCTAATGTCAAAGTCTCCAAACACAACCAAACAAGCTCTAACTTCCTCCCACGGGTAGCCTTAAGGTCTAAAAAGGTTCTAAACTACTAATTACACTATATAATAGGAACCACTAAGAAGAAAGTTAGGGTTTACCTCTTGGGAATTGGAATCCCAAGGCCAAAGTCTCCAAAACCCTTGAAATCACCACCCTCAAGCCTCCAAATCAAGCCTTCACACTAAGTATAGGCTCTAAAAACCTAGGTTAGGGAAAAGCAAAGGGTTAGGGTTCACATCCATGAATAATAGAAGAAGAAAGAGAAGAAATGACTTACTTGAGACTTGTTGGAAGAAGGAAGAAGAAGAAAATGGAGAATGGAGAAGAAGAAGAAGTGAAGGAATGAAGAAGAGAATGGGGGGGCTGCTGTCCAGATCTGGATAGGGGCCGGCCATAGCATTAAAGAAGGTTTTACATGGATGAAAATGACTAAAAAGCCCTCCCCTTTAGTCACTATAATTGAGATTTGGGTTTGGGGTTCCAAATGCACTCAAATTAACTCCTAATCACTCCAACTAACTAAAATAAAATATAATAATAATTCTAAACCCAAAAATAAGCCTTACAAGGGTATTGGTTGGGTCGAACATGGGTCCACTAGGGTCTGACACGGGTCCAAACTAGCCAAAACCCTAAAATAATCAATAAAAATAATACAACCATCAATTAAATATAAATATAAATATTTATAAATAATACACAATTTACCAAAAAAAAAGAAAAGAAAATCCCTATTTTCTAGAATTGGGTAGTGACAAGCCGCTTCCAACCTCTCACTCTGTTGCCGATGACGGTCGTCGGATGAACACCCAGAACGTCCACGACTATGCGACATCCAGGGCTAACGCAGAAAATGTTCAGCACCCAAACTCTGGCAGAGGAAAATACTATGATACCAGACGTCCGACTGCTGAGGCAGCTTCTATACGGACAAAGAAGAGGCCACATAAGACTGTCCATGTGGTATCAACTCACAACTGCAGACAGCAGGCCGCATTCGGCCCTAATAACAACATAACCTCTGCTTTTACCCATACCACATGCGGTACAGATCCTATGCGACCCACGGAGAATGGTAAAAACCTAAAGCTAGAATCTTCATACTACACTCCTGCGGTAGCTAAGCTAAAGAAGTCCAGGGCAGTGTGAGCCCGTCAAACTCAAGAAATAGTTCATATGATCGACCGTCAACAGGCATCATTAATTATTATGCGAGCCTATGACGGACAGTTGTACAAGACTAATAGACATGGCCAGTCTCAAAAGTCTTCTACCGATAACTCGGGGCAAGTTTGTGTACGAACCCCAGGCAAGGAAGCAATATAATACATGCGCATCCGTGTGCCCGAGATACCCGGACTCACAAAGAGGATGCAAAATTAAAATACCCTTCGCATGATTTGCGTGACGTAATTACTCACAAGCGCAAAGCAAGGGAAACAACTACGGTGTATAATGTGACCTCTTTAAGGCACAACTGCGCCAACATCATTATTAACTGTTGCTTCAACAAAGCAGCAGTACTCATAGACAGACAGTTGGCCTTCCTACGACTGCACCAGAAAGCACCTACCCGGCAGCAACCTGGAGATCAGGTGCAAGTATTAGAGGAGGATGAGTTGCCCTTCGCCTTATGCTACTCAACTAGAAAGTTTCCCTCCACCAAGGGAAGAAAGAAGTCAAATACCTCCAGTCCGGCGCTCTCTACCACTGTATCATGAGGGCGATTACCCGAAGGGCTGACAACGGCACCTGCGGAGGGAGTATTAAAAGGCACCCATGTCAGTACCTATACCCAAAATAAGGGCACGAGTAGAACATTGTCTAAGTCAACTATAATATCTAAACATCTCATACAATATATACATGATACATGTCAATATCAACACAAGATACAAAATTGTGCACTTGTTCACCTATGAACTCCTGATACATAGTACACCTGCATGTATTGGCACATTAATACACACTCAACCATAGTACTAAGCAATGTCAGCATCTACAACCTCCTAAATCTGCTACTGAACTCTCAATTACCCAACCGCACACTTGAATGCAGTTACTCCAATGTCATCTACATCCAACCCAATGCATCCACTCTAACTCGAGGTCCTATTGCCATCTGAACCCACACACATCTTACCTGAACACCATACCTCATCACGTTACCTCACACGTTCACTTCTCGTAAAATTACTTAACACACTCCCTTTTCTTTGAACTGTGTTACTGGCTAGTCCACTTCACTGATCTGATATCTGTATGCACCTTGCACACTTAAACTCTGCACGTGCGCATAACATAGTGGAAAGCTCATTAAGTGTAGATGCTTATCTTAAATGCCCAAATACTATATTCCTTCTAACCTATCTGATACTTTATTGCAGTCCCACATCTAAACTTGACCTGCAATGCCTCCTAACTGTGCACAAGATACAACTATAATATCTAAACATTTCATATGTTGCTAGTGAGCTTAGGTGCATTGGTCCTTGGTATTCCAAGGGGTATAACATGGAGATTTGGAGAGTTTGGACTTGAGACCATTGCATTGGTGAGAACTGGGACTGCAATAAAGTATCAGATAGGTTAGAAGGAATGTAGTATTTGGGCATTTAAGATATGAAATGTGTAGATGCTTATCAAGTGTAGATGCTTATCTTAAATGCCTTCTCTTTGAACTGTGCTACAGGCTAGTCCACTTCACTGATCTGATATCTGAATGCACCTTGCACACTTAAACTCTGCGTAGGTACGCACGACACAGTAGAAATCTCATCAAGTGTAAATGCTTATCTTAAATGCCCAAATACTACATTTCTTCTAACCTATCTGATACTTTATTGCAGTCCCAGTTCTCACCAATGCAATGGTCTCAAGTCCACACTCTCCAAATCTCCATGTTACACCCCTTGGAATACTAAGGACTAATGCACCCAAGCTCACTAGCAACATATGAAATATTTAGATATAAAGTTTTTCTTCCAACATATAAAATATTTACATATTATAGTTGACTCAATAGGACCTCGGGTTCAGATTGCAATATGACCTCGGGTTAGAGTGGATGCATTGGGTTGGATGTAGATGACATTGGAGTGACTGCATTCAAGTGTGCGGTTGGGTAATTGAGAGTTCAGTAGCAGATTTAGGAGGTAATAGATGCTGACATTGCTTAGTAATATGGTTGAGTGTGTATCAGTGTGCCAATACATGCAGGTGTACTATGTATCAGGAGTTCATAGGTGAACAAGTGCACAACTTACCTGAACACCATACCTCGTCATGTTACCTCACACGTTCACTTCTCGTAAAATTACTTAACACACTCTCTTCTCTTTGAACTATGTTACAGGCTAGTCCACTACAGTGATCTGATATCTGAATGCACCTTGCACACTTAAACTCTGTGCACGTGCGCACGACACGGTGGAAAGCTCATCAAATGTAGATTCTTATCTTAAATGCCCAAATACTACATTCCTTCTAACCTATCTAATACTTTATTGCAGTCCCAGTTCTCACCAATGCAATGGTCTCAAGTCCATACCCTTTAAATTTCCAAGTTATACCCCTTGGAATACCAAGGACCAATGCACCCAAGCTCACTAGAAACCCTATGGAACCGCAAAGTCCAGATACCCAAACAATCCTTTACCACCACATATATGCAGAGTATCATGCCCCAGTCCCAAATATTGAGTGACTAGACACGTGGCAATGGCCAGCAGCACACTCCAATGGGCAAACCCAATTTAATGGACCCGTTAGAGTGTACTTAAGCAAAAAAACAACAATAAGGGTCTACGAAACATGTCACATTCTAATCTCATCCAAGGAAGATAAATACGATCAATATTACCATAATGAAATATAAACCAACATTAAGTCTTAATAAAGTATCTCGGGGAACAACCCGATAAATAGTCTGATACAGTAGTTCAATAGACAAAAAATAAAAAAGTCTAACAATAGCAAAGACTGAGTATAGATAAAGCAGATACTCAGGAGAAATCCTCGGCTATCACCTTGTCCTCGGGTATCGGTATTGCTCCTGCTTCTGCTTCTGCTCTTGTCCCGTATACCTTGGGATAGATCTCCTCTGCTATATATAGGGAAATAATCCAGATCCAGGTCCTCAAGGGACATAGCAAGGTACAAGAATAACTCAAGCCAAAATAAATACAGTACAATAATAAATGAATCAAATAGAGTAAACTATGTAACCATCTATGTGATATGCAAGTGAGAGCATCATTAGTACTCAGGATGAGACCACTACAAGCTCTGTGTCAGGGAGCCGGTAGCTGTAATATCACGTAATGTGCCTAGCTCTGATATAGAGTCTACGGCCTCATAATAATAAAAAATATTTAAAATCAGCATGTAGCCTGTGTGTCTCTCTCCACCCAATGTAATCACACGTCTCATGTCCACGATGTCTCATGTCCATAACACGCAAGATCATATCTAATGCAACAAGTCATATTGATAACTATGCAAATATATAAAGTCTAAGTCATGAATCCTGTAGCCTATACAGCACCATGAATGACTCAGGAAGATTTTGTCTCATAAATAGTGTCACATGTCCTATAGTATGACGTACTTGATAATGCAAGCACAAAATGTATAGGATCGCGATATCAATCTCTAGGTGACGTTACACAACTCCGCGTACGGCATCGACACCCGAATCTTATTCGGACGTTAAGTAATGTCACACGATCCTAGGTTGAATAGATATAACTCAGAAATAGATTAAGAGAATAATATAAAGCAATTTACTATAAGTATGGCAAGGTACACTTGCTTGGGGTTTAGTTTCCAATAGTTGCTCTGGTATCAGCGGGATCTTCAAGTACTCCTCCAGATGCTGAAATAGACATTACCATGATTCTCAGAAGATATGAAATAGCTAGGATTGCCTACCCATAAGTCCAATTTGGACACAGGGGCAAAATTGACAGTTTTTGGTCAAAGCGGGGTCCACATGTGGCCCACTTCACACCAAAAAATATGTCGGAGACAAAGTTCTCTAAATTTGTCAAACTTAATATCTACAAGTCCAGAACGACGATACGAACCCAACAAAATATCCAGAACTGGATTCCGATGAGCCGATCAAAAAATCGCCTATCAAGTGGAGCCGTGGGGCCCACGATACGGGGTTTCGTCAACGTTCTCAGAATTGAACCAAACTTGGGTCACATGACCAATGTATCGCTACGAGTCCGATGGCGCAAGTATCATTTCGAAATGACAAGCATACACGAAGTTATAATAAGTTTTATAATAGGTCCGATACGGGACAATTTCGGCGGATATGCGTTGATTTCGGTGTGCACGCACATCCAAATCAACTTCTGCAAAATCCTACATGTCCGTATTGACGGTGCGCACATTTTGGTAAAATTTGCACACGACCAAGTTGCCTCATTTAGCGGGACACACCCAGTTCGAGAAACTTTAGGGTTTTAAAGACCAGTTTTTGGTCGATTTCACCCGCAAAATAATCATAATCTACAGCACATCAAAATAAATTAATTACAAGGTTTGAATCTCGGTTATATTATCTAATTAACTGTTCAAGTGAATTTAAGAATTATTAAACAGGTTGGTCACAAAACGGTCGTGAACTTGTGAGTTCGGGCCAAGTTTCTGAAGTCCAAAAATTGGGAATATTTTTCTACTTTTGTGCCACTGTTTGCCGTCAACACAGGATACGATACCCCAGTCTAATTGCACAGGGTTCAAGGTGGTTACGTAGCGAATATGTCGCAACAGTCTATTCAGAAAACAATGCGATGAGGAGAGAGAAGGACTCACCGGAACAGGAGATCGATATCGACTATACGTCGTGAACACGCGGTGGCGCGGCGCACGTCGACGGCGGTTGGCGGCACTGCTACAGCTGCTGGTGGTCGTCACCGGAGCTCGGGTGGCCAGAGGAGTCAGGGTCGTGCAAGGGGGCGTCAGGCTCTGGTAGTGGAGAGATACAATGGTGGCTGTGGTGGTTGCCGGTGTTGATGGGTGCCGGCGTCGAGGTATTGGGGAAATGGCGGAGCCTGTGGAGAATGATGGGGAAGATTGTGGAGGTTCGTCGGCCGCAGGTTTTATAGGGAGTGGCGGAGACCGGTACGGGGAGGGGAGAGTTCAGTGATTGTATGAGGCGAAGAGGTAGGGACGGCGGTTGGAGGTAGCGGGGAGACGAAGAGACGCGACTGCGATGGTGAACAATGGAGAGGAAACGTCGGGTAGGCGGGGAGTTTACAGCGGTTAATGTAGCGGACGGGTTCGGGTAGGCAGGTTCGGATAGATGGGTACGGATCTAAATCCGACCCGGTAGGTGTTTGGGTTAGGTTAGTTTATTTAGTTTAAACCGGTTTGGTTCGGTTCAGGTTGGTTTAGACCAGTTTATTCTGGTTTATTTTAAAACTATGTTTTTGGGTCTTTAAAAATAGTTTTTTGGTCCAATAAATTTCAAAAAAATTACACTATGACTAGTTATTTATTTTACACTCAAAAATAATATTTTTATAATACTTTAATATTTAATAAAATCACAAAATTTATTTAATACCAGAAAATATTTATGTTTAATTATTTTAAAAAATAACAAATAAATTCTGAAAATTTATATTTTAATTTCTAAGAAAATATGGGTGTTTACAATCTACCCTCCTTAAAAGAATTACGTCCTTGCAATTAAGAAAACAAACATAACCGATCAGAAGAGATGGCACGGTTGTAAAACATGTTTGAAGCACAACATAAAGGATAAAGAATCATGATCATGGAAAATTTGAGAGAAAAGGTGAGGGTTATGCAGAATATACAGGGAAGGAAATAAATCATCATTTCCCTAGGCAATGAGAGATAGGTAATTCAGGAGTAAAAGAATCTGGATAGAGCAAGAAAATCTACTTCTTAAGGAAACTTGGGTATCAAGTACTAACAAGTTCAAAATACTAGGCTTGGGCTAGGGAATGGAATTAACAGGCACATGCCAAAGAATTACTAGGAATAGATAGCTATGATAAAACTTAAATCTTACTCGTATTCGCTATTCTACGAGTCTGTGCGTCCTCCATTGTCATCACAAAAGCTTGTCCACGTCCTTATAGTGGTGTCCTCTGTTGTTGGGTCTCTTGATAAACCTGTTGTTGGGCTTGGATCATTGCATAGAATATTTGGAACATCTGTTGACCATCCATAAGCTATCCTGGTGAAAAAATGGACATTGGTGGAGTAAACTACGACGATGGTGGAATATCGTCTCACCGAAATCTTGAGACGTGCTGATTTGCTTGATTGCTTTATTGAGCTGAATGACCTCCATCTACTGGTGTCACTTTATCGTCGTAGGTGACAACTGGAACTTGTGGTATTCCTGCAGGAGTGTTGTCGCTTGCTTGTGGCTACATCCAAAATAAACTATAAAAGGCACACAAAGGAATCAAGGCAGGATGCAAGTAAAGAATTTATTTTGAAGTCGATATAAAGGTTAAGAATGAATCAATCAAGTAGATGAGATCCTATAACTTATCATATCCTTATCACAGGCTTACTCAGTCCCTTAGTTGAACCAAAATAATTTAGTCGTTGACCTTAATGCTTAGACCTAAATGGGCCACCACAAAAAACTATGTCACGCCCCAGTCCCAAATACCGAGGGACTAGCCACGTGGCAATGGCCATCAGCATACTCCAATAGGCAAACCCAATTTAATGGACTTGTTAGAGTGTACTTAAGCTGTAAAACAACAATAAGGGTCTAAGAAACATGTCACATTCTAATCTTATCCATGGAAGATAAATATGATCAATATCAGCATGATAAAATATAAACCAACATTAAGTCTCAATAAAGTATCTCGTGGAACAACCCGATAAATAGTCTGATACAACAGTTCAATAGACAAGAAATAAAAGAGTCTAACAACAACAAAGACTGAGTATAGATAAAGCAGATACTCAGAAGAAATCCTCGGCCATCACCTTGTCCTCGGGTATCGATATTGCTCCTGATTTTTCATCTGCTTCTGTCCCGTAGACCTCGGGATAGATTTCCTCTGCTATACCTGTGGACATAATCCGGATCCAGGTCCTCAAGGGACATAGCAAGGTACAAGAATAACTCAAGCCAAAATAAATGCAGTACAATAATAAATAAATCAAATAGGGTAAACTATGTAACCAGCTATGTGATATGCAAGTGAGAGCATCACTAGCACTTAGGCTGAGACCACTACAAGCTCTTTATCGGGGAGCTGGTAGCATTAATATCATGTAATGTTCCTAGCTCTGATGTAGATTCTCCGGCCTCACAATAATAAATAAATATATATATATAAAATTATCTTGGAGCATGTGTGTCTCTCCCCACCCAATGTAATCACACATCTCATGTCCACGACATCTCATGTCCATAACACGTAAGATCATATCTAATGCAGCAAGTCATATTGATAGCTATGCATATATATAAAGTCTAAGTCACGAATCCTGTAGCTTGTATAGAATCACCATGATTGACTTAGGAAGATTCTATCTCATTAATAGTGTCAGGTGTCCTATGATATAACGTACTTGATAATACAAGCACGAAAATGTATAAGGTCACGATATCAATTTCTAGGTGACGTTATACAACTCCGCGTACGGCATCGACACCCGAATCTTATTCGAATGTTAAGTAATGTCATACGATCCTAGGTTGAATAGATATAACTCAAAAATAGATTAAGAGAATAATATAAAGCAATTTACTACAAGTATGGCAAGGTACACTTGCTTGGGGTTTAGTTTCCAAAAGTTGCTCTGGTATCAGTAAGATCTTCAAGTACTCCTCTAGATGTTAAAATAGACATTACCATGATTCTCAGAAGATATGAAATAGCTAGGATTGACTACCCATAAGTCCAATTTGGACACAGGGACAAAATTGACAATTTTTAGTCAAAGCGGGGTCTACATATGGCCCACTTCACACCAAAAAATATGTCAGAGACAAAGTTCTCCAAATTTATCAAACTTAATATCTACAAGTCTAGAACGATGATACAAACCCAACAAAATATTCAGAACTGGATTCCGATGAGCCGATCAAAAAATCGCCCGTCAAGTGGAGCCGTGGGGCCCACGATACGGGGTTTCGTCAACGTTCTCAGAATTGAACCAAACTTGGGTCACAGGACCAATGTATCGCTATGAGTCCGATGGCGCAAGTATCATTTCGAAACTACAAGCATACACGAAGTTACAATAAGTTTTATAACAGATCCGACACGGGGCAATTTTAACGGATATGTGTTGATTTTGGTGTGCACGCACATCCAAATCAACTTCTGCAAAATTCTATATGTCCGTATTGATGGAAAGCACCTTTCGGTAAAATTTGCACACGACCAAGTTGCCTCGTTTAAAAGGACACACCCAGTTAGAGAAACTTTAGGGTTTTAAAGACCAAGTTTTTGGTCGATTTCACCCGCAAAATAATTATAATCTACAGCACATCAAAATAAATTAATTACATGGTTTGAATCTCTGTTATATTATCTAATTAACTGTTCAAGTGAATTTTAGAATTATTAAACTGTTTGGTCACAAAACGGTTGTGAACTTGTTAGTTCGGACCAAGTTTCTGAAGTCCAAAAATTGGGAATATTTTTCTATTTTTGTGCCGCAGTTTGCGGTCAACACAGGACACGATACCCCAGTCTAATTGCACGGGGTTCGAGGGGGTTACGTAGCGAATATGTCGCAACAGTCTGTTCAAAAAATAATGCGATGAGGAGAGAGAAGGACTCACCGGAACAGGGGATCGATATCGACTACACGTCGTGAACACGCGATGGCGCGGCGTACGTCGACGGCGGTTGGTGGCACTGCTGCAGCTGCTGGTGGTCGTCGTCGGAGCTCGGGTGGTCGGAGGAGTCAGGGTCGTGCAAGGGGGCGTCAGGCTCTGGTAGTGAAGAGATACAGTGGTGGCCGTGGTGGTTGCTGGTGGTGAGAGGTGCCGGCGTCGTGGTGTTGGGGAAATGGCGGAGCCTGTGGAGAATGATGGGGAAGATTGTGGGGGTTCGTCGGCCACAGGTTTTATAGGGAGTGGCGGGGACCGGTACTGGGAGGGGAGAGTTCAGTGATTGTAGGAGGCGAAGGGGTAGGGATGGCGGTTGGAGGTAGCGGGGAGACGAAGAGAAGCGACTGCGACGGTGAACGGCGGGGAGGAAACGTCGGGTAGGCGGGGAGTTTACAGCGGTTACTGTAGCGGACGGGTTCGGGTAGGCGGGTTCGGATAGATGGGTACGGATCTAAATCCGACCCGATAGGTATTTGGGTTGGGTTAGTTTATTTAGTTTAAACCGGTTTGGTTCGGTTCAGGTTGGTTTAGACCGGTTTATTCTGGTTTATTTTAAAACTATGTTTTTGGATCTTTAAAAATAGTTTTTGGGTCCAATATATTTCAAAAAAATTACACTATGACTAGTTATTTATTTTACACTCAAAAATAATATTTTCATAATACTTTAATATTTAATAAAATCACCAAATTTATTTAATACCAGAAAATATTTATGTTTAATTATTTTAAAAAATCATAAAAAAAATCTGAAATTTATATTTTAATTTCTGAAAAAATATGGGTGTATACAATCTACCCTCCTTAAAGTAATTGCGTCCTCGCAATTAAGAAAATAAACATAACCGGTCAGAAGAGATGACACGGTTGTAAAACTTGTTTGAAGCACGACATAAAGGATAAAGAATCATGATCATGGAAAATTTGAGAGAAAAGGTGAGGGTTATGCAGAATACACAGGGAAGGAAATAAATCATCATTTCCCTAGGCAATGAGAGATAGGTAATTCAGGAGTAAAAGAATCTGGATAGAGCAAGAAAATCTACATCTTAAGAAAACTTGGGTATCAAGTACTAACAAGTTCAAAATACTAGGCTTGGGCTAGGGAATTGAATTAACAGGCACATGCCAAAGTATTACTAGGAATAGATAGCTATGATAAAACTTAAATCTTACTCGTATTCGCTACTCTACGAGTCTGTGCATCCTCCATTGTCATCGTAAAAGCTTATCCGCGTCCTTATGGTGGTCTCCTCTGCTGTTGTTGGGCCTCTTGATAAACATGTTGTTGGGCTTGGATCATTGCATAGAACATTTGGAACATCTGTTGACCATCCATAAGCTATCCTGGTGGAAAAATGGACATTGGTGGAGTAAACTACGACGATGGTGGAATATCGTCTCGCCGAAATCTTGAGACGTGTTGATCTGCTTGATTGCTTTGTTGAGCTGAATGACCTCCATCTACTTGTGTCACTTTATCGTCGTAGGTGACAACTGCAACTTGTGGTATTCCTGCAGGAGTGTCGTTGCTTGCTTGTGGATCCATTACTCTGCATCCAAAATAAACTATAAAAGGCGCACAAAGGAATCAAGGCAGGATGCAAGTAAAGAATTTATTTTGAAGTCGATATAGAGGTTAAGAATGAATCAATCAAGTAGATGAGATCCTATAACTTATCTTATCCTTATCGCAGGCTTACTCGGTCCCTTAGTTGAACCAAAATAATTTAGTCGTTGACCTTAATGCTCAGACCTGAATGGGCCACCACAAAAACTATGTCACACTCCAGTCCCAAATATCGAGGGACTAGCCACGTGGCAATGGCCATCAGCACACTCCAATAGGCAAACCCAATTTAATGGACCTGTTAGAGTGTACTTAAGCTATAAAACAATAATAAGGGTCTACGAAACATGTCACATTCTAATCTCATCCATGGAAGATAAATATGATCAATATCAGCATAATGAAATATAAACCAACATTAAGTCTCATTAAAGTATCTCGAGGAACAACCCGATAAATAGTCTGATACAACAGTTCAATAAACAAGAAATAAAAGAGTCTAACAACAACAAAGACTGAGTATAGATAAAGCAGATACTCAGAAGAAATCCTCGGCCATCACCTTGTCCTCGGGTATCGGTATTGCTCCTGATTTTTCTTCTGCTTCTATCCCGTAGACCTCAGGATAGATCTTCTCTGCTATACCTGTAGAGATAATCCGGATCAAGGTCCTCAAGGGACATAGCAAGGTACAAGAATAACTTAAGCCAAAATAAATGCAGTACAATAATAAATAAATTAAATATGGCAAACTATGTAACCAACTATGTGATATGCAAGTGAGAGCATCACTAGCACTTAGGCTGAGACCACTACAAGCTCTCTGTCGGGGAGCTGGTAGCATTAATATCACGTAATGTGCCTAGCTCTGTTGTAGATTCTCCGGCCTCACAATAATAAATATATATATACATAAAATTATCCTGGAGCATGTGTGTCTCTCCCCGCCCAATGTAATCACACGTCTCATGTCCACGATGTCTCATGTCCATAACACATAAGATCATATCTAATGTAGCAAGTCATATTGATAGTTATGCATATATATAAAGTCTAAGTCACGAATCCTATAGCTTATACAGAATCACCATGATTGACTTAGGAAGATTCTGTCTCATAAATAGTTTCAGGTGTCCTATGATATGACGTACTTGATAATACAAGCACAAAAATTTATAGGGTCGCGATATCAATCTCTAGGTGACGTTACACAACTCCACGTACGGCGTCGACTCCCGAATCTTATTCGGACGTTAAGTAATGTCACACGATCCTAGGTTGAATAGATATAACTCAGAAATAGATCAAGAGAATAATATAAACCAATTTACTACAAGTATGGCAAGGTACACTTGCTTGGGGTTTGGTTTCCAACAATTACTTGGGTATCAGCGGGATCTTCAAGTACTCCAGATGCTGAAATAGACATTACCATGAGTCTCAGACGATATAAAATAGCTAGGATTGCCTACCCATAAGTCCAATTTGGACACAGGGGCAAAATTGACAGTTTTTGGTCAAAATAGGGTCCACATGTGGCCCACTTCACACCAAAAAATATGTCGGAGACAAAGTTCTCCAAATTTGTCAAACTTAGTATCTACAAGTCCAGAACGACGATACGAACCCAACTAAATGTCCAAAACTAGATTCCGATGAGCCGATCATAAAATCGCCTATCAAGTGGAGCCGTGGGGCCCACGATATGGGGTTTCGTCAACGTTCTCAGAATCGAACCAAACTTGGGTCACAGGACTAATGTATCACTACGAGTCTGATGGAGCAAGTATCATTTCAAAATGACAAGCATACACGAAGTTATAATAAGTTTTATAACAGGTCCGATATGGGATAATTTCGACGGATACGCGTTGATTTCGGTGTGCACGCACATCCAAATCAACTTCTGCGAAATCCCACACGTCCGTACTGACAGCGTGCACCTTTCGATAAAATTTGTACACGACTAAGTTGCCTCATTTAGCGGGACACACCCAGTTCGAGAAAATTTAAGATTTTAAAGACCAAGTTTTTGGTCGATTTCACCCGTAAAATAATTATAATCTACAGCACATCAAAATAAATAAATTACAGGGTTTGAATCTCGGTTATGTTATCTAATTAACTGTTCAAGTGAATTTCAGAATTATTAAATAGGTTAGTCACAAAACGGTCGTGAACTTGTGAGTTCAGGCCAGGTTTCTGAAGTCAAAAAATTGGAAATATTTTCCTGTTTTTGTGTCGCAGTTTGCGATCGACACAGGACACGATATCCCAGTCTAATTGTACGGGGTTCGAGGAGGTTACGTAGCGAATATGTTGTAACAGTCTGTTCAGAAAACAATACGACGAGGAGAGAGAAGGACTCACCAGAACAGGGGATCGGTATCGACTATACGTCGTGAACATGCGATGGCGCGGCGCACGTCGACGGCAGTTGGCTGTACTGCTGCAGCTGCTGGTGGTCGTCGCCGGAGCTCGGGTGGCCGGAGTAGTCAGGGTCGTGCAGGGGGCGTCAGGCTCTGGTAGTGGAGAGATACAGTGGTAGCCATGGTGGTTGCCTGTAGTGAGGGGTGCCATCGTTGAGTTGTTAGGGAAATGGCGGAGGCGGTGGAGAATGATGGAGAAGATGGTGGGGGTTCGTCGGCCCCGGGTTTTATAGGGAGTGGCATAGACCGGTATGGCGAGGGAAGAGGTCGGTGGTTGCGAGAGGCGAAGGGGTAGGGACGGCGGTTGGAGGCAGCGGGGAGACGGAGAGGCCCGGCTACAACCATGAACGGTGGAGAGGAAACATCGGGTAAGCGGGGAGTTTACAGCGGTTACTGTAGCGGGCGGGTTCGGGTAGATGGGTACGGATCCAAATTCGACCCGATAGGAGTTTGGGTTGGGTTGGGTTGGTTTATTTAGTTTAAACTAGTTTGGTTCGGTTCAGGTTGGTTTAGACCGTTTTATTCTGGTTTATTTTAAAACTATGTTTTTGGGTCTAATAAATTCCAAAAAAATTACACTGTGACTAATTATTTATTTTACACTCAAAAATATTATTTTTATAATGCTTTAATATTTAATAAAATTGCAAATTTTATTTAATTCCAGAAAACATTTATTTTAATTAATTAAAAAAATCACAAAAATTCCCAAAAATTTATATTTTAATTTCTGAAAAAAACTGGGTGTTTACACATAGACACATAAACATATATATATATATATATATATATATATATATATATATATATATATATATATATATATATATATATATATATATATATATATATATATATATATATAATAGATATATAATACATAACTATAGCTATATGTGATACCCATGTACTAAGTGCATTAAATTAAACACATGAAGCTCACTTTTGTGATGCTCTAGGATACACACTTGATGCATAGATACACCAAACAAAACACCTAGAATAATTCCTAATACATAGAATATGGTATAACATCGATATGAATGTTGAAGATACAATAAAATTCATAAGGAAACACTATAATAGACAAAAAAACCCAAAACACCCAAATATCTATCTGTATCATAGCGTATCATGACATGGTCCCCTTGTATTCAATTATGGACACGATGGCTGGAGTTGATGACGAACTATGATCTAGACCTTCAGTATCATCCTGGGAAGGCCAATGTGGTAGCAGATGCCTTGAGCCGGAGAGTAGGAGCCTATTTTCTCATAGCACAATGAGGGATTTTAGATGATCTTCAAGAGATGGACGTAGAAGTTGTATTGCCTGGCGACGCAGCATTGATGGCAGGTCTACAAGTTTAGTCCAGTATAGTAGAAAGAATCAAGATAGCACAGTTAGCAGATGCCATGCTTCAGCGAATCATAGTAGAGTGTGAGGTAGGGCATAGAACCGAACTTAGCATTCCCAGTAACGAAGCTCACCATTTTGGGAATCGTCTTTGTGTACCTAACGGAGACTTTTATAGTAAGATTATGTCGGAGGCCCATAGTTCACAATATTCAGTGCATCTCGGAGGAACCAAGATGTATAGAGACATTCGTCAGCATTTTTGGTGGAATTGAATGAAGTTCGATTTGTCTCTCGATGTTTGGTATGTCAACAAGTTAAAAATAAGCATCGGAGACCAGCATGACTTCTTCAACCTTTACCAATTCTGGAGTGGAAGTGGAAGGATATTACCATAGATTTTGTGACAGGTCTACCTAGGTCCCCAGCTGGCAGGGATGTTATTTGGGTAATAGTGGACCGACTCACGAAAGTTGCACACTTTTTTCCTTTCAGGGTTGGCCAGTCCACAGAACAGTTAATCGAGATATACAT
The DNA here is from genome assembly GCA_036927795.1 of Iris macrosiphon. Classification (NCBI taxonomy): domain Eukaryota; kingdom Viridiplantae; phylum Streptophyta; class Magnoliopsida; order Asparagales; family Iridaceae; genus Iris; species Iris macrosiphon. Next base: position 105,228,009 of record JAYESA010000018.1, read on the forward strand.
AAGACAGATTGTTAGACTACATGGAGTGCCAGTCAACATAGTCTCGGATAAAGATTTTAGATTTACTTCTCACTTTTATAAGAGTCTTCAAAATATCTTAGGCACCAACCTGAAGTTCAGTACGGCTTATCACCCCCAGACGGATGGTCAGTCGGAGCGAACCATCCAACTCTAGAAGATATGCTTCGTTCATGTACCCATGACTTTGGTGGTTCATGGAAATATCACATACACCTGGTAGAGTTCACCTACAATAACAATTTTCTGTCCAGTATCCAGATGGTACCCTTTGAGTTAATGTATGGCAGTAAGTGCGGATCCTTTGTAGCCTGGGATGATATTAGTAAAAGGTAATAGCTTGGACCCGAGATGATAGCCGAAATAGTTGAAGTTGTCAAGCAAGTTCGGAAGCATCTTCAAGTAGCACAAGATCGCCAGTGTCATTAGGCTGATTCGCATCGGCGGCCTCTTGAGTTTTCTGTCGGTTACCATGTATTCCTTCAGATTTTGTCTACCCACGAAGTCAACAGATTTAGTGTACGGGGAAAGCTTAGTCCGCGGTACATAGGCCCGTTCGATATTCTTGAGCGAGTAGGAGATATTTCATATCGTCTTGATCTTCCACCGTCGCTTCGTGAGATACATAATAGTTTTTATGTATCCCAGCTACGATGGTATATACCAGATGCAAGCCATGTCCTAGATCATTTGAAATTGGTTGTTGGTACCAAACTTTTGTATGAGGAAAGGCATATATCCATTTTGGACTGGAGAGAGAAGATTCTCTAAAACCGAACTATTTGTTTAGTCCGAGTTGCTTGGGGGCATCGCATACCGGGCGAGTCAACTTAGGAGCATGAGGATGATGTCCGAGCTCGATACTTGTATCTCTTTGATTCATAATTTTTAAATCAGTTTAATTGATTTTTAAATCAGCTCAATCAAGATATTATATCGGTCAAGGTTTGTCAATTATCAAAATGAGGGAGATTGTTGGCCCATTGCTCATGGTATGAGACTCGTCTTACTATTGCATATATTTTTATGTTCATATCTTGTATATGTGTTCTATTATTATATATTGCTTCGCGTATATTTTTTTGGATTTCTTTAGTTGCTCTCATGTAATTTCTAGATTTATGCATAGTGTAACTACCCTTGATATATAACCCCTCTCTTTCTCTCTCTTTCCCATTATTTTACTTTCCCCTCTCTTCATTTTCTTCTCCTTTCCTCTCCTCTCCTCCCTAGCCGAGAGCAGCACAAGACCAGTCCCCCTCCCCTTTTCCTTGGTAGTAGTGGTAGTAGTTAGTGGTGGTTCTAGTTAAGTACATCTTGTCAATGATGGAAAACTTGCACTTTTATATTATTGAAAATTTCTTGTATTTTATTAGTCTATATTATACCCTATAAACTCATATGTATGTTTACTTCTTAGTATTTTCGGTTTTGAAGGCTTTGTAGGACTAGATGTACATTTTTAGTTTAATGTGTTCTTGACATTTTTATGGTTTCGATCACTTAGACTTTGTTATTTTCTAAAAAATAGTTGTTCTATGTGAGAGATCATCTGATGTCAAGTGGTTTAGAACTTTACTTCTCTGGATTTGAGCTGAAAATGAGGATTTCAGGAAGAAACACATTTTCAGGACCTGGAGCTTTTCCATGACTAAAACTTGTTGTTCTGGGACGAAGTAGCTTCATTCGGCCTACTTTGCTTGTGGACTGGACTCCTTGCTCCAAACTCAGCATGCGGCTATCTTGTTGGATGTATGGCTGAATCTTTACATGTGTCCCTTGACCAAATGTATGAAACTTGAACGGATTTTTTTCTCTCTAAGTTCCTGATTCTATGCGTCCCAGAGGAGCATGCGGCCAAAATTATCTATGCGGCCAAAATTGTCCATATGGCCTGAGCTATGTATTCCTCTTTTCCAATTAATGACTCAACACCGCCTTGGCACGATTTTCCCTAAATTGTCTTTTCTTCTCTGACACGCTTTATTGGCTAATCACTTCAGTCACTTTTCTGCTCTTGTAATTTTTCCCTGTCACTCAACCCTTGTCCCGAGGAGTGGACCTTGTGATGATTCATGCTGCCAGCTTCCTGCATGCGAACAATTTTTATCCATGCGGCCAGTTTGGTTCATGGGCCAGTTTCTGCCTGCGGCCAGCTCATCTCCTGCACTTATAGCACTTTTAGTAGTAATGTTTCCCTTTGTTTTATGTTCTCTTATGGATTATTTACTCCTTGTGCTTGGCCCAATTAGTTAAATTAATATGGTAAATATTATTTTTAATTACTTATAACTTGGATGCTACCCTTACCAGAACTTAGAATACCCGAAACCTGGAATATAATGGTACTGTTAGACTGTGAACTCCTCGTACCTGACTTGTACTGAATAAACTTGATCCCTAACTCTAGATACCTGACATGTACTTATAAACCTGATAGTAGCTCGATGTACCTCACTCCTGACATGCTAGAATCTCCAGAACTGAAATGCTTATACTGATAAGATAAATTCTCGTGGTTGATTATTTGACCCTGTCTTGATTGTACTTGTCAAGCTATTGTCCAGTCTTGCATCATGTCTAACGCAGATTCCTGAGCACTACATTCAGGAACCCTTAATAACTTGCCTAAGTTAATAAAGAGAATAATTATCTAGAAGCATCTAGAGAGATTTTCTGGTTACATATAATCCTGATATCCCAACGACACCTAATCGATTTGGAGCTCTCTGTCGAGAGGGACACACTTCTAGCACACCGTCGAGTATTACAATATACCATAAATACTATACACTTAATTAATCTATGTTATATGCCCTTACGTCTGGATAACCCGGATAGTCTGCAGGGCTTATGGCTGTATGGAACCTCAAATGCATTTGTTAGTAACCAAGATTATGATAACCCTAGTTAGTTAATGATAGTAAGCCGTAGATCATGTTTGTCCGTGATTGCATATTTTCTAGTCTTGTCTTCTCTTGGATCACTCAGCTACTAATCCTGAATCGTACTCGTTACTGATTCCAGAACTGCTTAACTACTTATTTACAATTGCTCTTATTTATATTTTCTTATGCTATTGAATGTTTGTATGCTATTTTTAGTTTCTTAAGTTGACTCCCTTGTGGTACTTTGCTATCTTGGGGTCTGACCCTACTGGTTTTGTATAACCAGATATCGAATTAATACCGCAGGATCTTTCGTACATCCCGCCTCCAGATGGTGAACACGAGAAATACCCGAGGACTTGAGTGGGTTTCTTCTTCATCACCCACCTGATCTTGTAATTATACTTTTGAGGCATTTAGCCACCAAGTACGTGTTTAGCTCATGTTTTGATTTCTGATATTCTATCCTACGGTCCTACATGTAAAGCATATTCTAGACTATAGCTAGAGCTGATCATGTAATATTGTATTTTGCTAGTTCTTCATTTTGGTAACTAGCTTCATGATCATCTATGTATGCATAGTTTGGGATACCTTACTATTATATATTTGGTGATTATACTTCTTGTAACTTGTTGTTTACTTGAGATTGAGACAACTAGGAATCTTGACCAAGGAATGCCAATTGGATTGTAGAGTAAACCCTCACATGTTAAACAGCCGTGACAGTATCTCGGGGTATAGAGTACTATGGAATACGTAGTTGTCTTTTTTCTCCCCCGCTCTTTGGTATTTTGGTTCTGGGGTGTGACACATGGTCGAACCAATTTTGATAATTGATCTAACCTGGACTCGATATAAGCTACTGTGACGCTTTTCAGACGTACTGCGACGACTGCAACATCAACTATTCAGAGCTGCTTTCCGTCGTTGTGTATGTATTTATTTTCTATATGCAATATAATTTTCTATTTCATTGAGTCTAGGAATATACTGTACACCGTGTCGTACTGGCAATTAGGCTACCCTAAATTATTTTTAAAATAGCCTAACTTGGAATAGCCTAAAATCCTATATTTTGGTTTAGCTTTTGTTGGACCCAAAACTCAGCTCAATTTCTGTTCTGGCCCTGAACTAAGGGAAAGATAACTCGGACTGAGTTCGGCCCGAGTTCGGCCTTAGTGAACATTTTATTCAGAAACTTGGTCTCCCTGCAGTTTCAGATACAATGGTAATTTTTTGATATTTTGCAGACGAAATCTAGCCGAGTTCTGGCCGAGTTCTGGCTAAACTCTACTTTGAGAAATCCTATAAATAGTAAAAATATTTCACATTCCAAAACATCAATAATTCATTTTTAATCTTCTCTTCTCTTCTGGTATACGAGTCCTAAAAAAGCCTATATTTTTATATCCCAAGCCAGTTACAATTCTCTAGTCTCAGTTGCCAGTATGGTACGGTCTAGAAGTCTAGAGAGTTGTAATCAAAAGCGTGTTCAGAAGTTCTCTACTCCACACTTGAAGTCTTTGGGCTCTTCGGATCAAAGCCCGTGTTTGTAGGAAGTCGACAAGTCTTCGGATCAAAGTTTGTGTTCCATTCGTATAGTAGATTCTAACTGAGAGCTAGAGTCCTCTCGCCTGGATTAGTCCTCATATTGAGGGATACCAGGATACATCTCTTTGTTTGTATTTGCCTTCTCACTTTTTACTTTACTTTGGCTTATACTGTGATAGTTGTGACAAACCTACAACATAATTGCTAGACTGTTATTATAGCTATGACACTTACTTATATCTGTGACACATATATAGCAGTCATGACACTTTTATAACTTGTTGTAAATTTTTTAATTGCTAAATTTTGCTGCATACTCTATTCACCCCCCTCTAGAGTATATTCTATTATATTTTGATTATAAAGTATTTATACAGAAAGAGCTAAACATGAGACAGTGGCGGTGGTTGGAGTTAATAAAGGACTTTGACATATCATTACAGTACTATCTAGGAAAGGATAACGTAGTCGCTGATGCCTTGAGCAGGTATCCAGTGGCTATGTACTGGACTACGGACATATATTTATTGGCCGATCTTGAGAGCTTGGGTTCTAAGGTGTTGGCACCTGGTGTCGAGATACATATATGGGGATTGTAGATACAGTCAAAGATGATGGACATGATCATAACTACGCAGTTTGATGATGAGTCTCTGAGGAGTATCAGAGCACAGGTTCAAATAGGATTATCCAAGGACTTCACTATTGCAGAGGATGGATAATTACGGTACGGTACCAGATTATGTGTACCAAGTGGGACATTACGCGATAAGATTTTTCAGGATGAGCAATGATCTCCGTACTTTATACATCCATGCTCCAACAATATGTATAGATATTTGAGGAAGAATGTACGATGGTACGGTATGAAGCAAGAGATAGCATACTTCGTATCCAGGTGTTTATTGTGTCAGCAGGTAAAGGCAGAGAGGTAGAGGCCATGAGGTTCACTTCAGCCATTACCCATTCTAGAGTGGAAGTGGGAGCATATTACTATAAATTTGGTTTCGGGGCTTCCGCATTCTCCCGGAGGGAAAGGCGCAATTTGGGTCATCGTAGACAGGGTGGCCAAATCGGCTAACTTCTTGACATTCAAAGTGGGTACGTGTCACGCCCAGATTTCGCTAAGTCGACAATCGTCCTTCGGGCATGATACCGTGCATGCGTAAGGTGCGCGTGCACAAGGCCTAGGCATAATGATATACTTTTGAACAAATACAACAGAGTACGCAAATAAGATATCACACTTTGTGATAAGGAAAATTTCTCTTTTATTGATAATGAACATCTGTTTACAGATTCTTGACCCAAAGTAGTAAAGATGTCACACGGGCTTACAACTTGGATGCAAAATGAGATAGTCGATCCATACATTATATCCTTTACTAGTATTTCAAAAGCACAAAATACCTTGGGTGCGAGTCAGCACCATCACCTAGTAGCTTCAAAAAGTGAGAGCGAGCTCCTTTCTTGCTTATTTACTTGATCTCCCAAAAGTCACAACATGAATGCACCTTGATTCAAGAAGGGTTGGAGAAAGGTTTAGCTCCTCGTCACGTCGCCTCGGCTCGGGGAACCTGTTGCAACTAAGGGTCAGTACTTCAAAGAGTACCGGTGAGGGCGAGCTAACCCAACTTACCAAAATCGATTACGAATTTATATGAGCATGCAATATTTTTATTATGTGATCTTTCTATCTTGCCTTAGTTCAATTCTTTATATATGATAGAACAAAATAACATAACCAAATGTGCTACCGCTGGATGACTTTACCTGTACCGTCTTAACCACCTGTACAAAACTTACCATGACCTTCCCTGCCATGAAGACATAGTTAGTCTGCACAGTTTAAGCAATCACTTGGTCGGACAAGAGATGGGCTGGCTGTCATTCAGCCTCAGGTAGCTAGCCCTTGGCGGACGCACGGACCCATCCAATGCTAGGACTACACTAGCAATTTGTTCTACCCGGGTCAAAGCGGTCCCAGTGCCCCGGCGATCGTTCGTAGAATGACATCCCTTGTGTACAAGTTGTCCAAGACCATGTCTCCTCAACCAGCTAAGTTATCAATTAAAACACATATTTAATCAATATAAGTAAATGAACTTTATGCATTTCCCATAGTCTAGGCCACTTGCACAATGATCCTATTTCCCTTTGTACCATACCTTGAACAATTATAGATAAATGATTTCTAACTATAACTGACACAAAATAGTTATGTGTATAATGGATATGCACACATCAATGTAATTATTTAGAATTCTGTGTGACAAGCATTATTAGTGTTTCAAGTCTACTTCTTCTTTATTCTGACTCAAATTTATTATTTTGGTATTGTTTGATCGGAATGCACAAATGAGTCAATCTATTTAGAACGAAGACTTGGAAGAAGGGAGCTAATCGAAGTAAAGCCACTCTCAAGTTGGTGAAGGGAGAGAAAATGGGAGATCTTCATGACTCCGCTTGCATGTCGCCTACTCGATCAACTGCACGCACCAACAGATGATCAATATCTCCAGCTTCAGTCTCTAAGGTTTGATACGAAATACGAAATCCTAAGAACGAAGGCAGTAAAATCCATCAAAAGCGTTCAAGAAAATGCAAGTCATAAACCAACAAGAAAGCAACCAAGCGGCATCAAAAATGGGCAAGGAAACCAACGCAACAGAAATGCCCCTCTCGACTCTACCGCTGAGTCCTTTCTTGAGGCACGATCTGTTGAATATGAGATATGATTCCAAAGAAACCAATCCATAACAAGGAAAGAATCTTGATTCAATCTGTCCCGATCGAACGATACCAATTATTTCTTAGCCGCGCTCCCCGAATAGGGAAAATAGGGTACTACATCAAACTATCTAATAAAAAGTTATGTCCACAAAACTTAGGAATATAACCTACCTCTAACGAATAATGAGAGAAACTTTTCCCTCATGTCTGATTCGAGTTTCCAGGTCAATTCTTCGACCGAGTGGTTTAGCCAAAGAACGCACACTAGCGAGACTGCTAGATTCCGTAACTGCTTCTCTTTTCGATCCAAAATCTAAACGGGCTTTTCGACGTACGATAAGTCCGCCTGCAGATCAAGCTGGCCAAAGTCTACCTTGTGGTTCAGGTCATGCACGTACTTTATAAGCTGTGATACATGAAAAATATTATGCACTTTTGACAGAACTGGTGGCAATGTAATTTGATAGGCAACTGCAGTGACTCGCCTGAGAATTTTAAACGGGCCAACAAATCTCTGACATAGCTTCCTTTTACCCCGAATCTCGTAACTCCTTGCATGGGCGAGATCTTTAAAAACACGTGGTCACCCTCTTGGAACTCAAGGGGTCGACGACGAATATCGGCATAGCTCTTCTATCGGCTCTGTGCTACCTTTAATTGCTCTCGGATCAACCGAACCTTTTGGACTGTTTGTTCAACCAGTTCTGGCCCAAGGATTAGGTGCTCCACAACTTCATTCTAATAGATCGGTGACCTATACTTCCGTCCATATAGAGCCTCGTACGGAGCCATTTGGATCCTAGATTGATAACTGTTATTGTATGCAAATTCGGCCAGCGACAGGTCGACGTCCCAACTTGACTTTGAATCGATTATACAGAGGCGCAATATGTCTTCTAGTACCTGATTCACTCGTTCTGTTTGTCTATCTGTTTGAGAATAGTAGGCTGAACTGAACTTCAACTTGGTCCCCATCACTAACTGAAGGCTTTCCCAGAAACATGATAGGAATCGTCCGTCCCGATCTGATACTATGGAAACTGGCACTCCTTGCAGCCGAATTATCTCATCAAGATAGGTCTGAGCAAGGCGGTCAGTGCTCCAAATATTTTTGATGGCAATGAAGTGTGCTGACTTGGTTAACCGATCGACGATGACCCAGATTATGTCGTTCCCTAGTTGTGTTCTTGGCAAGCCAACAATAAAATCCATGCTTATGTTCTCCCACTTCCATTCTGGGATAGCAAGATTCTGTATTTCTTTGCCCGGTCTACAATATTCTGCTTTCATCCTCTGACAGGTTATGCATTGTGACACGAAGAGCGCCACATCTTTCTTCATGTTGTGCCACCAGAAGATAGTGCGAGGTCTCTATACATATTCCTGCTCCCGGGATGGATCGTATAGGCTGCATAATGGGCTTCCGCAAGGATCTCCTTTTTGAGTTCTGGGTCATTGGGGATGCATAGCCTTCCCTTAACTCGCAATACTACATTCTCACCTACTGCAAAGTCTTTAGCCTTTCCTACTAGAATCTGCTCGCGTATTTTCCTTAGGAATGGATCGTCCCTCTGATTAGATGTGACCCTCTATAACAGGTTGGGTACGAATCACATCTGAGCAACCCGCGTGCCACTATATCGAATTCGGAGTTCGATGCCCATCTCCTCTAAGTCCCTTTGTAACCTGCGATCAACGAATAGGGATCCCGCAAAGATCCGACTCAACGTATCTGATATCATATTTCCCTTGCCAGGTGTGTAGTCTATCATCAAGTCGTAATCCTTTATTAATTCTAGCCAACGTCGCTGACGTAGGTTAAGGTCCATTTGGGTGAATAGATACTTTAAACTTTTGTGATTGGTGTAAATTCGGCAAGCCACTCCATAAAGGTAGTATCGCCATAATTTTACATAGAACACAATTGCTGCTAGCTCCAGATCATGCGTAGGATAATTTTTCTCATAATTTTTTAGTTGCCTGGATGCGTAGGCTATCACCCTATCTTGCTGCATAAGTACACACCCCAAGTCCTGCCCTGACGCGTGTCGTTGAATATTTGGAATTCTGAGGTGTCATCTGGTAGTACGAGTAACGGGGCAGAGGTGAGGCTATGCTTTAACTCTTCAAACGAGGCTTCGCAGTCGGCGAACCACTCAAACGCGACTCCCTTCTGTGTGATACGAGTCAGAGGTGATGCTAATTTGGAAAAATTCTTCACAAAATGCCTGTAGTAGCCCAAGGAAGCTTCGTATCTCACTGACGGAGGCAGGCTGTTTCCATTCGACGATGGCTTCAACTTTTTTTAGATCGACTGAAATGCCTACCGCAGAAATGATTTGCCCGAGGAAAGATACACTACTAAGCAAGAATTCGCACTTACTCAGTTTTGCATATAACTTGTTGTCCCAAAGAGTCTGTAGCACGGTCCGCAAGTACTTTGCATGTTCCGCTCCATTCTTCGAGTACACTAAGATATCATCGATGAACACTACTACAAATTTATTAAGATATGGCCGGAACATCCGGTTCATTAAGTCCATAAAGGCGGCAGGGGCATTAGTTAATCCGAACGACATCACCAAAAACTCATAGTGGCTATAACGAGTGCGAAAAGTTGATTTTGGCATATCGTCCGGTTTAATCCTAAGTTGATGGTAACCCGAGCAAAGATCAATTTTCGAGAATACTGTTGTACCTTGTAGTTGATCGAAGAGGTCATCTATCCTGGGGAGGGGATACTTGTTTCGAACAGTGGCTTTATTCAATTCCCGATAGTCGATGCAGAGCCGTAAAGAGCCATCCTTTTTCTTAATAAACAACACAGGCGCACCCCATGGAGATACACTAGGACGAATATACCCATGATCTATCAGTTCTTGCAACTATATCTTTAACTCCTTTAGTTCTGCCAGGGCCAGTTGATACGGAGTCTTGGAAATTGATCGAGTTTATGGAAATATGTCTATAGTGGACTCTATCTCTCGATCAGGCGGCATGCCGGGCAACTCATTTGGAAACACATCAGAAAAATCTGCCTCAAAGGGAATAGACACAACGTTTGCGTAATCTTGCTGAGTGTCTCGAACGGACGCCAAGTATCCTTCACATCCGGAGTGAATCATCCGTCGAGCAGACATTGCTGAGATCACCATGCAGGCATTTAACGCTCTCGACTGGGGACTGCACGTATAGCAAAATTTGATCTCGCCAGGTAGATGAAACACGACTTTCTTTTTCGCACAATCAATGGTAGCCGAGAAAGCGTCGAGCCAATCCATCCCCAGAATAATGTCGAGTCCCTAATGTCTAAGACTATCGTATCTAGTGATAATTTACTTCCCAATATGCAAATGTTACCTTCACGACAGACTAAGTGAGCCGGCAAATCCATGCCCGATGGAGTACGGACTCTAAGGTTTATGCCTAATGGTGTCATAGGGAATCTATTTTTGGCGACAAAATCTGCCGTAATGAAACTATGTGTTGCACTAGAATCAAACAATACTCGAGCAGGTATATTATTGAAGAGTAATATACATGGCACCATCGTGTTTAATACAAATGTCTCATCCCAAGTCAGAGCATAGACTCGGCCTTGAGCATTATGCGGTGTCGTATGGTTCGCTCGAGGTACTTGCCCCTGATCTTGAGGCACACAGTTTTGTTGCTACTGCTAATTTGGTCCTCCTGCTAAATAGTTTACTGCCATATGCCCCTGGCAACTGCACTTAAAGCACGATCCATTAAATACTCGACAGTTTTGAGCGATGTGTCCGGTACGATTACATCGATGACAAACAAGCTCGCTACCTCTCCCTGGGTTTGCCCCATGATTACCATCGTTATTGGAGCACTTGGGCGCATTGTTACCCCTTGTCTTTCTAAGACGCTTGTGATTGAGATTTTGCACAGCGCTGGTATGAACTGGCGGGGAGGGGGGGTACTGCGGTTCGAGGGAGAGGGCGTGGTTTAGAGACTCCCACATGGTTCGGTACTGGGGGACGACGATGTGGGTACAAATAGAAGGTCATAGTCCTATCTTAAATCTTTGTGCATGAGTCTCGGCATCACAGAGGTGAGACTTAGCAAATTTTACAAGCCTGTTAAATTCTGAGGCGTACTGCCGCACTGTCATGTTGCCTTGCTGCAGATGTGTGAATTCGTCTTCCTTCTTACGGCGGACAGCGGGTGAAAGATACTCCTCTTCAAAGGTCTTACGGAACACAAACCAAGAGATAGTCGCCCTGCCACTTTCACTCAATAAAGCTTGTTTTTGCACATCCCACCAATCATGTGTGTTTAAATGGAGCTGAAGCTGGGTGCAAGCTAATCTCTTGGTTTCGTCCACGCGAAGCACTTCGAAGTGGCCTTCCAACTCAACCAGCCAATCCAATGCCACGGAGGGGTCCTCAGTCCCATTAAAGGTAGCATGACATATCTTTTTGAACTCTGATATTTTCAGGATTGGGCCCTTTTAGTCTGAGGGCGGAGGTTACGGAGAGTCCTGAGGTCCGACAGTATCGGCTACAACAGGAGCTGCCATGGCGGCTGCTGATGCAGAATGGTTGTTGGCGACTGGCATCGTCACAATCGTTTGTAAGTATCCATTTGCTTCTACTGTACTTCGGCCTGAGTCCGTTGTGCCAAAAATTGAGCCTCAATCCTGGACTCGAATTGGTTCTGTCGTAGTTCGGCTTGTATCTGTTGTATTTCCATCAAATGCATCATCCGTTCGAATGGATCCATAGAGGGTACGACAGCTGGAATTCCTGAACTGCCTGATGTGCCGGAACTGCTCCCTTGCACTTGCGCCACTATTTGCGCTTGTGCACCCGACTTTGAGGCCGTTCCTTTAAAGATAAGTAACTTGTATCAATTTCAAAATATATTATGGTCTCACTGTATGGAACGCAACTTATTTTGGCCAAGCGAATTCAAGGGTTCAACTAGGAGGGACAGGGTAATTTCAAGAAACTTTTCTGACACGAAGGTCAAAGGATCTAAAGCCATGCTCTGATACCAATATGTCATGCCCCGATTTCGCTAAGTCGATAATCGTCCCCCGGGCGTGATGTCGTGCACGCGTAAGGCACGCTTGCACAAGGCCTAGCATAATGATATACTTTAGAACAAATGCAACAGAGTACGCAAATAAGATATCACACTTTGAGATAAGGAAAATTTCTCTTTTTTGATAATGAACATCTGTTTACAGACACTTTACCCAAAGTAGTAAAGATGCCGCATGGGCTTACAACATGGACGCAAGATAGGATATTCGATCCATACATTACATTATTTACTAGTATTTTAAAAGCACAAAATACCTTGGGTGCGAGTCAGCACCATCGCCTAGTGGCTTCAAAAAGTGAGAGCGAGCTTCTTTCTTGCTTATGTACTTGAGCTCCGAAAAGTCACAACACAAACACGCCTTAATTCAGGATGGGTTCCTAAAACTGCAAGTTCTTGCCTTGTGCGACCGCAACTCTAGGCTCGCACGGTATCACGCCCCAGGCGAGGACGAATCGGTTTCGTAAAGGATCCGGCGAGGACGATTGACCCTTTCGGGATCGGGGCGTAACAACCCGCACCCGGTGTAAAGGTACAAGTCGGGAACAACCCAGCCTACGTTGCAGAATCGGCAGTAGAACGCTGTTTAGGTAATCTATCTAATAATATAATAAGCCACAAACAATATCAATATACAATCATAGATCTTAGATAAAAATGAGCACGAATCAGATAAAGAATAGAATAGTCACATACAAATCATGAGTCTAAAATAATAACATCAATAAGTCTGAATAAATACTAAACAATAAGCTGGAAACAAATCCAGTATAAAAGAATACTAAGAAGCTACAAGTCCCGGGTCACCTATCTCAGTCGGGATGAGTCCCTCCTGAGCCAGGGTCTCTGACTCTAAACACACAACATTCTGAGGCCCACAATGCGAAGGGTACCACTCCTCAGTGTTATCTTGGAAAAATATATCCACTCAGGAAAGGAGCAGAGTAAATCTCTAACAACAATTATAACCAATGATATAAACTAAGTAACAGTAAATAGATGTGAATATACAAGATGCAATAATAAGTACAAGAGATATACAATAAAGAAAATACTGGAAGTAAATATAAGAATAAACAATATAACAATGAACAAGAATACTAATGACTAAGTATGTGAGTACTAGCTTTAACAAGTGATCGGCTTGGGAACTTGATACAATATTTATGGCCTGGCTAATCATACGTGTGGTGTATGATTAACACTATTCAAGAACAAGACTTGATACAAAGAGGGTATGATCACATATTTACACTACATACTCTCCAACCCTGACTGGTATAGGGGATCCAACCAAGGTACGCTATGGCACAGGATTCTCTAAGAAGATAACTAGTCTCCCCGAGAATCAGTGTATGTACATGTACAAGAAGAACAATAAAACAAGGCTTGCAGAAGATATACCATATATACCAAGGAATAACATCTCATGATGAGATCCAGATATACCAATCCGTGTAACCATAGTGTCAAGAAATTATGGATATCTATACTACATACAATGAACATAGAGGATATCATAAATAAGAAATTGTCAGAGAATGTACTCGCTTGAAGTCTGTTAAATAGTCTCACAGATGTCTGATACGGTACCTCAAAGACCTAGATATAAAATATAATATCAATACAAGGTTTTCGAATAAAAAATAAGTTAAACTAGTCAACTTCTAGGTCGATAAACTATTTCTAAGTCAAAATAGTCAAACTAGGTCAACTCTAAGTCAAATCGGTCAAACTTAGTCACTATTTCTAGGTTGCAAGAGTCTATCTCAATGATGTTGGGTTCATAAACTATAAAACTAGATCATACAAGCTAAATCTATGATACTAAGATACCGTATCTCAGGATACGCAAACAAGAGATACGAAATACTACACATGCATATTCAATCAATAATATGTATAATAATCATAATCATAAATACGAAGTGGATACCTTGGTTTTGAAACAATACGGTATCGTACCACTAAACCTCCATCTTGATACTCAAACCCAATACCTTGAGTATCGGCCAACACCTTGATATTTACCTTGGTATCTTAAGGTAATGTCAAAACCTCCTTCTTGTAGCTAATACCCAATATTAACCATATGATAAACAACTAACTAAAATATATAATATAGTAATACTTAGATATATATACTACATACTAACATATACTTATGTATCACTAAAGATACAATAATAATACAAGTATGCATATCTAATTACAAACTATATGTATACATAACTACTAGCTAACTACAAAACTATCAAAATAATTAATTACAATAACTAAACTACTAACATATACTAAACATATAACTTATATACATACTTCTATAATAACTAGAGATATCTAGCAATAACTTGCTAACCAATGAAACCACTACTAAGGAACTAGCTCTCCTCTGCTGCCACTGCCCATTGTTGCTCATGCTGTTACTTGTTGCTCCTGCTGATCCTTCTTTGCTGCTTCTACTGTTCCTTCTTCTCTCTGCTGTTTTTGTGCTTCTTTTCGCTGCTGTTGTTGTTCCTTATTGTTGTTATTGCTGCTGTGATTCTTCTCGCTGCTGCTTCTGTGCTTCTTCTCGCTGCCGTTGTTCCTTCTTTTTGGTGTTGTTGTTGTCCTTCTTCTCGCTACTATTGTGCCTTTTTCTCACTGTTGCTGCCATGTTTCTTTTTGTTGTTTTTGTTCCGTCTTCTTGCTGCTGCTGCAGTGCTTCATGTCGTGCCCCTCTCCCTCTTGCACACACAACTATAAACCCAACTATATATATATATATATATATATATATATATATATATATATATATATATATATATATATATATATATACGAGTGTATGTTACTTATGAGTGTCTATACTTATCAATATAACTATAGACACTCATAAGTAACATACACTCGTATATATATATATATATATATATATATATATATATATATATATATATATATATATATATATATATATATATACTCAAAAATATACATTTACATAGAGTATCAACACACTTACATAATACACTTAGATACACACATACACATAGGTAAATATATAACTCTCCCTCCTATATAACACACACACACACACACACACACACACACACACACACACACACACACATATATATATATATATATATATATATATATATATATATATATATATATATATATATATATATACACATAAACTATCACATAGCTATATACATACATAATTATATGGTATCAAATAATTACATATACTTATACATATACATATGAATTCCTATAATATAAACAATGGGAAAGGAATCTAGAAATTAATTGCAACAAACATGTGGAGTGCATCGCACCCGTATCATACTAGATCTATGATACGCTTGCGACACGAGTCCACCACACAATCAAACGTACCCCGAAGGACACGAAAAAGTCTAATATATTATTTATGAATAATACGAAGAGTCAAACACAAATTTACGTATCCTTGTCAAAATGTGACATGCACAAAGCTCCGTGTCGGAAGGAAAATCCCCAAATCATCACGTATCACCAAAATATTGGGATACGACCTATACGTACCCAATTATGGATACGATACTAGACATAAATACACAATCACATGTCAAATTGATCTATAGGACCAATTGATAAATACAACAAGTGTCATTCTCAAAATTCTACCAAAATTGACACAAAAATACCATAACTTTCTCAATAGGCCTCCTATGAACTCAATTCCAATTCATATGGGTAGCCTGTGCATATGGGTTGATTTTTCATGGTTAAATCTCAGATTTAGAACCTAAATAAAGGGAAAAAACTGAATTATACCTATTGGAAGATGGATTCCCAATGTAACCTCCAAATATGATTAAATTGGCCTCCAACTTGTAGAACCTTGCTTTCTCCTTCTAGATCCTTGCTCCACTAGCCTCCAATGGTAATTTGGAAAAAAATTAGGATAAAATTTGGTAGAAAAATAAAGTAGGAATAAAGGAATTTGGTTGAGAGAAATTTTAGATTTAGATTTAAAATAAAAAGAGGAGAGAGAAACTTTTTTCCCCTCTTTATGTAGGCCAGCCCCCTTGCCCCTCCCTCGTGCTACTAGGTAATGTCTATTATACCCCTTGGAGCCTCTTATAAAGAAATTATTAAGGAGAGAAGGTTCTAGTCTAATGGTTTAATTAAACTATTCATCCTCCTAATCAATGGGCTTTCTAGTTTGGCTCAATTCTAACAATTAATACATGTTGGTCCATGAGTCTAAACTAAACTAGTTAGGTCCACTAACACAAGTCCAAAATAATAAACTAACATCTAACAATAATTAAATAATATAATAAATATTTATACAACATGTATAATATTTAATTAATTATAAAATAACTAAAATACCCTTTCCTAGAAAATATGGTAGTGACAAGTCTACCCTTCTTAAAATAATTTCATCCTCGAAATTCAAAGACAAAATACCCCCAAAAAATAACAGAACAGAACAAAAGAACATAACAGAACTAGGAAATAACATACCTCAAGGCATAACCAAATATGGATAACGTTCTCGTATTTCATCCTCTCTCTCCCAAGTAGACTCCCCCGGAGAGTGATGCCTCCATGCGATGTATACCAAAGGAATAGTCTGGTTCCTCAGAACCTTCTCTCCAATCCAGAATCTCAACTAGTTGTTTTGGATAGCTAAGAGTATGGCCCACCTCTATCTCCGAGTGATCCAATACGTGACTTAAATTTGTCACTTACCGTCTCAACTACGACACGTGAAACACGTTGTGCACTCCCTCAAGTGCAGGTGGCAAGTCTAGTATATAAGCAACTGCACTGACCCTCTCTAGAATAGTAAAAAGTCTGATAAATCGCGGACTATGCTTCCCGCCTCCATAAAAGCGAATCGTGCTCGTGTCAGAGAAATCCTCAGAAATACCAAACCATCCACCTAGAACAAAATACCACCTAAGAACTTAATCTATAACAAACAACTAATAACAAGTACAAAATAAAAATCTAAAGCTATACCTCAAACTCCAAAGGTCTCCGGTGGCTTTCGGCCCAATGCCGCTGTTTGTCCTGTGCCACTCGAAGTTTGTCTCTAATCAACTGAACCTTCTCTGCTGTATCAACAACCATCTCTGGCCCAAACAAAACTCTTTCTCCAACATTGTCCCTTGACAAGGGAGTATGACATCTTCGACCGTACAGAGCTTCAAAATGTGACATCTCTATACTAGCCTGGTAGCTGTTGTTGTAAGCAAACTCTACCAAATGGAGATGGTCCTCCCAAGATTCCCTAAAATTAAGTACACAAGTGCACAACATATCCTCAAGAGTCTGAATAGTCCTCTCTGACTGCCCATCTGTCTGGGGATGATATGTAGTACTGAACTTGACCTGAGTGCCCAAACTCGCCTGCAAACTCCTCCAGAAATGAGAAGTTAAACGACTATCCCGATCCGAAACTATGCTGACGGGAACTCCATGTATCCTGATGATCTGCCTCACATACATCTCTGCCATCTTGTCCGTAGACAAATCCACCTTGAAAGGAAAAAGTGGGCTGACTTGGTCAACCTGTCAACGATGACCCAAATCGCGTCTTTCCCTCCTGGAGATCGTAGAAGTCCGAACACAAAATCCAGAGTAATATGCTCCCACTTTTACTCTGGAATGGGTAATGGCTGAAGTAAACCTCCGAGCCTCTGCCTCTCGGCTTTCACCTGCTGGCATACTAAACATCTGCATACAAACTATGCCACTTCCCTCTTGATGCCATACTACCACACACTCTCTTGCATATCCCGATACATCTTGTTGGCACCTGGATGTATAGAATACTGAGAGTGATGCGCTTCTTGCAGTACCTCCTCACGCAGCTTCCCTCTAGGCACACACAATCTAACTCCATGTCGCAAAGATCCATCCTCGGCAATGGTGAAATCATTCTCCAATCCTGCTCTCACCTAAGCTCTGATGCTCCTCAGAGATACATCCTTATAATGGGCTGCTTTGATCCTGTCTATAAACTCTGAATGTACCTGCAATCCCCATATTTGTATAGCCAAACCAGGAACTATTATGTCAATGCCCAAGCTCTCCAAGTCCTCCAACAAATATTGATCCTGTGTCAAGAACATAGCTACCGGATACCTGCTTAAGGCATCGGCAACTACATTAGCTTTCCCAGGATGATACTACAAAAAGATATCAAAATCCTTCATCAATTCCAACCACCGACGCTGCCTCATGTTCAACTCCTTCTGTATGAAAACGTACTTCAAGCTCTTGTAGTCTGTGAAGATCTCTACACGCTCTACATACAAATAGTATCTCCATAACTTCAGGGCAAAGATGCCTGCTGCCAACTCCAAATCATGGGTAGGATAGTTCTTCTCATAATGACACAATTGCCTGGATGCATAGGCAATCACTTTCCCATTCTGCTGAAGAACACAACCAAAATCTTTTACTGATGCATCACTATAAATAGTAAAACCTCCAGACCCTGATGACAACGTGAAAATAGGAGCAGACATCAACCTCTTCTTCAATTCCTCAAAAGCAACCTGGCAATCCTCCGTCCAAACAAACTCTACATCCTTCCCGGTGAGTCTGGTCATCGTCTCGGTAATCATCGAAAAATCTTGCACAAACTTCCTATAGTAGCCTGGCAATCCCATAAAACTACTGATCTCTACTACCGAACTCGGGGTCTTCTAAGACTCCACTGCTGCGATCTTCTTCGGATCCACTAAAATACCATCACTAGTCACAACATGCCCCAAGAATTCTACCTTGTCCAAGAAGAACTCACACTTGGACAACTTCTCGTATAACTTCTCCATCCTTAGCACCTCCAACATAATCCGCAAATGCTTCTCGTGCTCTCCCGGTGTCTTCGAGTATATGAGTATGTCGTCGATGAACACCATCATGAACTTGTCAAGGTACTGATGGAACACCTAGTTCATCAAGTTTATAAATACCGTCGGGGTATTAGTCAACCTAAATGGCAACACCATAACTCATATTGACCATACCGAGTTCTAAAAGCTATCTTCGGTATGTCCTCTGGCTTTATTTTCATCTGGTGGTAGCCTGATCTCAAGTCTATCTTAGAAAATACCTTGGCACCACTCAACTGATCGAACAAGTCATCAATCCATGGAAAAAGGGTACTTATTCTTGATAGTGAGATTATTCAATGCCCTGTAATAAATGCACAAGCACACTGATCCAGTCTTCTTCCGTATAAACAATACCGGGGCTCCCCATAGTGAAGAACTCGATCTGATAAACCCCTTATCCTGTAATTTGTCTACCTGCTTCTTCAGCTCGACCAGTTCGCTGTTGTTTACTCTATAGACATATTATAAAATTGGTTCTGCACCTGGCACCAAGTTTATAGAGAATTTAATATCTAGATCTGGCGACAATCCTGGTAATTCCTCAGGAAACACATCCAAGAACTCTGCTATCAACGGATGCGGCAACTCCTTGTCTTCCACCATAGCTCTACAGAAAATGCCTTCTCTCTGCTCTGCAGCTCCTCTAGCAAACTTGAACTCTGGCTCTCCTGGCGGACCAAACAAAACTCTACCTCCTCTACAATCTATACTGGCACGGTGCCTACTCAACCAATCCATCCCGAGTATAATATTGTAGCTCGAAAGTGACATTACAAGTTGACACGCACTCAACTCCCGGCCTCCCAGAGTAACTCTATGATCCTTGCAAATATCATTAACCAGGATAATGCCTCCCCCAGTCATGATCTTGCAAGTCCTAAGCAAAGACTCAGCTACCAAACCATGCTTCAGAGCAAAAAAACAAATACAAAACTATGGAAAGCACCACTATCAAACAAAGCTATAGCTGGAATATGATCAATATGGCATATGATGTAAGACACTCAAGGAAGGACAGTTTAAAGATCAAGTATCAATATCAAGGAAGAATAGTTGAATGAATCAAAAGAATTTTTTCCTCGATGTGATTGAGTATTCTCAACCTATAGCATATATCTTAAAACAGGCTCGTAATAGTACTCAATTCAGAGCACCACTACGAATCGTACTAATTGCGACCTCGAAGACCTGCATGGGCCACCACTAAAAATGTGTCACGACCCGCACCCAGTGTAAGGGTATAAGTCGGGAACAACGCCTAGCCTACGCCGCAGAATCGACGGTAGAATACTGTTTGGATAATCTATCTAACAATATAATAAGCCACCAATAATATCAATATAATCAATCACAGATCTAAAATAGAAATAAGCATGAATCAGATAAAGAATAGAATAGTCACATACAACTTATGAGTCTAAAATAATAACATCAATGAGTCTAAAAAAATACAAAACAATAAGCCGGAGACAAATCTAGTATAAAAGAATACTAAGAAGCTACAAGTCCCGGGTAATCTTTCTCAGTCGGGATGAGTCCTTGCTGAGCCAGGGTCTCTGACTCTAAACCTACAACATTGTGAGATCCGTAATATGTAGGGTACCACTCCTCAGTGTCATTCAAAAAAAAATATTCAGTCAGGAAAGGAGCAGAGTATATCTCTAATAGCAGTTCTAATCAATGATATAAACTATATAACAGTAAATAGATGTGAATATACAAGATGCAATAATAAGTACAAGAGATATATAATAAAGGAATTACTAGAAGTAAATACAAGAATGAACAATATAACAATGAACAAGAATACTAATGACTAAGTGTGTGAGTATTAGCTTTAACAAGTGATCGGCTTGGAAACTTGATACAAGATTTATGGCCTGGCTAATCATACGTGCGGTGTATGATTAACACTATTCAAGAACAAGACTTGATACAAAGAGGGTATGATCATATATCTACACTACATACTCCCCAACCCCGACTGGTACAAGGGATCCAACCAAGGTACGCTATGGCACAGGATTATCTAAGAAGATAACTAGTCTCCCCGAGAATCAGTGTATGTACATGTACAAGAAGAACAATAAAACAAGGCTTGCAGAAGATATACCATATATACTAAGGAATAACATCTCAGGACGAGATCCAGATATACCAATCCGTGTAACCATCGTGTCAAAAAATCATGGATATCTATACTACATACAATGAACATAGAGGATATCATTAATGAAAAACTATCAGAGAATATACTCGCTTGAAGTCCTGTGAATAGTCTCACAGATGTCTAATACGGTACCTCGAAGACCTAGATATGGAATATAATATCAATACAAGGTTTTTGAATAAAAAATAAGTTAAACTTGTCAACTTGTAGGTCAACAAACTATTTCTAAGTCAAAATAGTAAACTATGTCAACTCTAAGTTAAACCGGTCAAACTTGGTCAAACTACCTATTTCTAGGTTGGAAGAGTCTATCTCAATGATGTTGGGTTCATAAACTATGAAACTAGGTCATACAAGCTAAATCTAGGATACTAAAACGAGAGATACGAAATACTACACATGCATATTCAATCAATAATATGTATACTAATCCTAATCACAAATGCTAAGTGGATACCTAGATTTTGAACCAATGCGGTATCGCACCACTAAACCCCCATCTTGATACTAAAACCCAATATCTTGAATATCGGCCAATACCTTGATATTTACCTTGGTATCTCAAGGTAATGTCAAAACCTCCTTCATGTAGCTAATACCCAATACTAACCATATGCTAAACAACTAACTAAAATCTATAATATACTAATACTTAGATACATATACTATATACTAACATATACTTATGTATCACTAAGATACAATAATAATACAAGTATGCGTATCTAACTACTAACTATATGTATACTTAACTACTAGCTAACTACAAAACTATCAAACTAACTAATTACAATAACTAAACTACTAACATATACTAAACATATAATATATATACATACCTCTACAATAACTAGAGATATCTAGCAATAACCTGCTAACCAATGAAACTACTACTAAAGAACTAGCTGTCCTATGCTGCCCCTGCCCCTTGCTTCTCATACAGTTACTTGTTGCTACTGCTGATCCTTCTTTGTTGCTGCTGCCATTCCTTCTTCTCGCTGCTGCTGCTGTGCTTCTTCTCGCTGCTGCTGTTCCTTCTTCTTGTTGCTGCTGCTATGCTTCTTCTCGCTGCTGCAGTGCCTTCTTCTCACTGCTGCTGTTGTGCTTTTTTTCACTTCTGTTGTTCCTTCTTCTCGCTGTTGCTGTTGTGCTTCCTGTCGAGCCCCTCTCCCTCTTGCACACACAATTATAAACCCATATATATACACATAACTACACACCTATATATAGATACATCTATATATATATATATATATATATATATATATATATATATATATATATATATATATAGATAGATAGATAGATTTATATACTTATCAATATAACTATAGACACTCATAAGTAACATACACTCGTACACACACACACACACACACACACACACACACACACACATATATATATATATATATATATATATATATAAATATATATATATATATATATATATATATATATATATATATATATATATATATATATATACTCAACAATATACATATATATAAAGTATCAACACACTTACAATAATACACTTAGATACACACATACACATAGGTAAATATATAACTCTCCCTCTTACATAACATATATATATATATATATATATATATATATATATATATATATATATATATATATATATATATATATTTATATATATATATATATATATATATAACATACACATAGTTATATACATACACATTTACATATATGATATATATATATATATATATATATATATATATACATATACTATCACATAGCTATATACATACATAATTATATGGTATCAAATAATTATATATACTTATATATATACATATGAATTCCTATAATATAATGGCTAGGAACAATGGAAAAGGAATCTAGAAATTAAATGCAATAAACATGTGGAGTGCATCACACCCGTATCACACTGGATATATGATACGCTTGCGACATGAGTCCACCACATAATCAAATGTACCCCGAAGGACACGAACAAATTTAATATATTATTTATGAACAATACGAAGAGTCAAACACAATTTTACGTGTCCGTATCAAAATATGACATGCACAAAGCCCCGTTTCGAAGGAAAACTCCCAAATCAACACGTATCACCAACACACAATCATATGTCAAATTGATCTATAGGACCAATTGTAGATACGACACTAGCCACAAACACACAATCATATGTCAAATTGATCTATAGGACCAATTGACAAACACAACAAGTGTCAATCTTAGAATTCTACCAAAATTGATACAAAAAGCACCATAACTTTATCAATAGGCCTTTTATGAACTCAATTCCAATTCCTATGGGTAGCCTATGCATATGGGTTGATTTTTCATGGTTAAATCTCAGATTTAGAATCTAAATAAGGCAAAAGAACTGAATTATACCTATTAGGAGATGGATTTCTAATGCAACCTCCAAATGTGATAAAATTGTCCTCCAACTTATAGATCCTTGCTCCTCTTTATAGATCCTTGCTTCCTCCTTCTATTTCCTTGCTCCACTAGCCTCCAATGGTGATTTGGAAAGGAATTAGGATAAAATTTGGTAGAAAAATGATGTAGGAATGAAGGAATTTGGTTGAGGAAAATTCTAGATCTAGATTTGAAATAAAAAGAGGAGAGAGAAACTTGCTCCCCTCTTTATGTAGGCCGACCCCCTTTCCCCCCTCAAGCTACTATATAATTTCCATTATATCCCTTGGGGCCTCTCATGAAAAAATAATTAAGGAAAAAAGGTTCTAGTCTAATGGTTTAACTAAACTAATTATCCTCCTAATCAATGTATTTTCTAGTTGGGTTCAATTCTAACAATTAATACATGTTGGTCCATGAGTCTAAACTAAACTAGTTAGGTCCACTAACACAAGTCCAAAATAATAAACTAACATCTAACAATAATTAAATAATATAATAAATAATTATACAATATGCAAATATTTAATTAATTATAAAATGACTATAATATCCTTTCCTAGAAAATGTGGTAGTGACAACTTGTACCAGGCGGAGGCTCAGTACCGCCAGTCGGATGGGATAAGACTGGGGATATAAAATGCCCATCAGCTAGCACTTGCAGCAGTAAAGTGGGTTGCCCTAGTTCAGCCACAGGTGGTACCTTCTCACCCCGCCTCGCAGTAGCCGAGGCCGGAGACCATTATTGATTTCAAGAGGATGGGGCCCAAGGACTTCAAGGTCATAAAAGGGATCTTTTATGCTGATGATTGGATTGAGGAGGTAGAGAGGAACCTGCGACTAGCATAGATTCCTGAGAGTCTACAGGTGGAGGCAGCGAACAACTAGATGTTTGATATTGTCCTAACATAGTTCCGTACAGACCCGAGGATCGCGGCCCCAAGATTGACTTGGGAAGCCTTTAAATAACTTTTCAAGGAGAACTTCTTTTTGGACGTGGCTCTGAGTGCCCTAGAGAGCCAGTTACAAGACCTCGTCCAGGGGAGTATGACAGTAGACGAGTACGCTACAAAGTTCTACAGATTAGGAATATTTATGGAGGGGTAGAATCCCCTACGGAATGCTAGGAAGTTCTGTAAAGGTTTAATCTGGGAGGTCAAATTCCTCACTAGGGGACACCGCACAGCTACATTCAAGGAGATCCTGATGGATGAACAGTTGACTGAGGATGACTTCGAGATCAAGTCCTACAGGATGAGAGACATATTAGGGGGAGCTAGCAGCAGTGCGGCCAGCCAAGCGACCCAAATTCTAGCAAGAGAGGACCTTCCAGCCGTAGAGACAGTAGTTTCATGTACTATTTCGGGCACCAGTGCAACATACACACCATGTCTCAAGCCCGGAATAACAGGCCCCGTAGTGTACTCATTGTGGAAAGATTGGCCATACACGGGAGGTCTGCAGGAAGAAGCTTGGCGTGTTGCTCTATTATAGAGAGCCAGGCTACCAGTTGAGGGAGAGTATAGTTGCTCCAGTTCAAGTAGGTCATGGAACAGCACTGACGCAGAGAGCCCCAGTTAGGCCACCTGAGGGACAGTAGAGGGGACCTCCTTTACCAATCGAGCAATAGCGGTTAATCCAGTATCGGCAGTAGCAGAGAGTTGCACAATAAGGATGAGCTTTTGCCACGATATTTAAGGAGGAGGAGCCGGTAGAAGATGTGATACTAGGTTTAGTTCTTCTTGATTCTATTCCAGATTATGCTTTATTTGATTCTGGTACTTTTCATAGTTTTGTATCTGTATCTTTTGCTCTTAAGCATCGTTTAGAGGATGAACCTTTGGCTAGGACTTGCAAGATCAAGATTGGGTGTAGCATTATCCTGGTCAATAATATTTGCAAGGATCAGAGAGTTTCACTGGAAGGCTGGGAGTTGAGTGAAAGTATACTCGTAATGCCACTTTCGAGTTACAACATTATACTCGGGATGGATTAGTTGAGTAGGCACTATGCTAGTATAGATTATCATGGAGATAGAGTTTTATTTAGACCGTCGGGAGAGCCAGAGTTTGATATTTCCAGAAGAGCAGCAGAGTAGAGCAAGAATGTCACCTGTGGAGCCATGGTGGAAGAGAAAAATGTAAAACCCCTAATCCTAAAAAAATCGTACTAACCTTTTTAATTAATTATTTAATTAAATTATAGTAATTAGTGGCTAATTAGAGGAAATAAATTTATTTAATTTTTATTTGAGGTGTTTGTGCATTTAGGAGATTTAGGGAGCCATTATAAATTTTTTCTAATTTATTTCATGTAGGAGACCCTATGGACAGTTGCTAGCCTAATGGTATGCACAAATATATTTTTTAGAATTTTCTATGTATATATATATATAATTTATTAGAAAAGAAAAAGAAAGAAAAACAAAAAAAAAAGAAACAAAATTCCTTAATGGATTATTCCTATTGGATCTACCCAAACTCCTATTGGATCTCTAACCCATTTCCTAATCTACCCCAAACCCAAACCCACATCTTAAACCCCCTAACCCTATAACCCGCACCCTTAGAATTAAGAGAGCAGCAGCAGCCGCTCCCTTTCACCCCGCGTATACAACCAACACCCCCTTCCTTATTCTATATATAACCCCAGCCATCGACCAAACCCTAACCCTAATCCTCCCTCTCCCTGACCCACGCGACCGCCGTCGCCAGCCAGACCACCGCCCGAAGCTGCCACCGCCGATCGACCGCGCAACCCGTTGCAGAAATAAACTGCAAATTTCCTGTGTTCCAGCCCCGTTTCCCGTCACCTCGCTCAACCAAACTCGACCCCGTCTTCAACGGTATGATCCTCACCTATCCTCCTTCCATATTTGTGTGTTAGTTTATCTTGAACAGTGCGCAATCCTAGGTAAAATTGACGCAAAGTCGATGAAAAACCACGACTTTTTAATTCCAGAAATTCTGTTGCAACTACCTATGTTCACGGATTCGTATCTCCACCACAGATATCTGAACCCAGTTTTTCATGTTGGTATGCGAAGACCACCTAACCTAGTTTAATTTCTGTTATTTATATTAATTTATTAGATGTTGTATGTTAAAATAAATTAAGTTGAAAAACCCAAAAATATACTTTTTGGCAAATTCCAAAAATTGCGATACGGAGCGCGCCCCGCCAAACGGGACCATCCCGTCGTGTACCAAGTGTACCAAAAGGTGAGTGCAGTATACCCGGACGTGTAAGATTTTGCGAAAACTAATTTGGACGCGTGTGCGCATCGAAATCAGCCCGTATCAGCGGACAATCCCCCGTGCCACAACTTTTGCAAAAGCCCTGCCCATTTAGTGCACGCTTGTCAGAATGCGACAAAACTTGCGTCACTGGACTCGTGATAACGTGCTGGTCCTGTGACCCAATTTTCACACAATTCTGAGACAGTTGACCAAGTTGTCAATTGGTCGGCCCCACGGTTGACTTTTTGGGCAAAATTATGTTCGGCTCACCGGAATCCACATTTGGACATACCGTTGAGTTCGTACTGACATTTAGAATTTATATGCCCTATAATTTGTCCTATTTAGAGACTGTTACCCCTGGCACGCTTTTCGATACAAAGTGGCCTACATGTTGGCCCCACTTTGATCCAAAATTACCGTTTTGCCCCTATGTCCTAATTGGACGAAAGAGAAGTGCTTTCTAGCTATTTCCCTTATTCTGGGAATGTTGGTGATATCTATTTCAGCATCCGAAGACATTTGTTCTGAGGTCATAGCTTCTGATCTTGTGTGTTTGATATTTGGACGTTATATTTTGCAACTTATTGCCAGGCAAGTATACCTTGCCATTGTACTGTTATTCATATTCCATATGTTGCATGCATCTTTATTTTTTATCTTTAGTTTATATATTTTAACTGCTATATAAAATGTGCATCAAAGGAAACTTGGGTGCAACGACGTTGTCGTCGTGATTATTTTTATTATGTATATGCATTGACCTTGTTTATAAGACTACCCCTTTATCATGTAGCATTATTAGGTTCATTGGCCGTGACACAGTTGTTACACGAGTGTGAGTCTCATATAGATCATGGACTGCGTGACAGGTCTGGCCTCTTGTACGTATGGATCGTGCGTTAGGGATGACTGTTGATAGAAACTTTGTATGCTAGAAGACTTAGCAGTTATTAGAGATCCATAGACATAGCCTATTGTAGTATGGTGGTCCAATCCTTGTCCTTATTAGGTTGCAGGATTGGGCTAGGGTACTAAAGATAGGCTATGAACCAGATCGTGTCATGGATGTAACATGCTTAGAGCATGGGGTAGAGAGAACAACAAGTACCACATTTGGGCTCCTTTGCACTTTTTCTATTGTGCGCCCAGATTCTCCGCCGGAGATATAGATGCTAATGACCACTATATATTATATATTATCAGGCGGCCTCTGGCGTTCAAAAGACGACATGCTTTTTAGGCCCCTGGATCTCCAAGAGAACCATGCCAATCCCAGTTTTCAGCCAGATAGCCCATTTGTGGGAAAATTTATTCTTAAACTGCATTCACTTAGACGATTAGGTGACTCATTGGATATTTATTTTAGTAATTTATTGGCATTCTTTTATGTATCTTGTTATATCCCTTTGAGGACCTGGCCCTTCCAGGTGTCGTTGTTCTTGATTATTCGCAGGAGCGCAGATTCGGATGGTTACATATGTTTCTAGGATGTCTTCTCTTCGAGCCCCGTGGTCGTTAGTTGATATTCTTATTTTGTGTTTATTGTGTTGTACTTATATTGTGTTTACTTTTATATTCTAGTTGGTAGTATATTTGTTTCCACCCAACTATCATCCTTAGATACTTCTTATTGAGATCTAGTTTCATAGATATTGGTTATTTATTTATATTTGATTTTTGTGGATAAGATTTAGATTATACCTTGTGACTTGTGACATATGTTTATACCACTTATGGATTTGATATTCATATTACAACGTATGTGTGGATTTTGGTTTCCATATATTGGAGTTGCCATATCCATATGGCTGGCATGCTTACGTGTCCTAGTCCTACGTATTTTGGGACTGGAGCATGACATGTTTTAGTGGTGGCCCATGCAGGTCGAGAGCATATTGTCTGGGTTATGTTACTATGCCGAGTAAGCCTGTAAATAGGATTAGAGTATAGAATCTCATCCACATTTGACTATGATTCACCTCCCTTTTAATCTATTATATTTGAATAATCGCATCCTGCTTGATTCATGTGCTTTACTTAATAGTTCCTTGAGTATAGCCTCTTCTAGAATATAGAAGTCCCTGTTGTTAGATAATAAGTCGGGTAACCTTCCTAGTAAGAGTACAACTAGACTGTTGACACACCACTAAGTTTAGAATATCTAGTGAACCCTATAATTCCTTATCTATAGATTGGTTTACCATTACCCCTTGATGTATTATGAAGACTTGAGAGTAGTATAGACACTACTAGAGTTAGTTAGAAGTTTTACGATAATGTTTGACCCTAGTATTGAGGAACCAATAGAAAACCAAAATTGAATATTAGGACTGAACCTAACCTTCATAGTTAGATAGTATTGGAGAACTATAAATTTAGATTCTTGTCTTGAGATTAGCGGACAGTACCTTAGAAAGCTAAGAGCAATGCAAAGAATATTTTCTTGATCATACCTCAAACACAGAGATTAGCGTAGCATCTTCCCTTAGGAAACCATGACATTATCAATAGCCCCTCTATTTTAATTTCATGACTTGTTCCTCTGAACTCTTAGCTCTCACTATTAGTGCGACGACAGAATTTTTCCTCTTATCTTTCAACTCATGCTACCTAACACCTCTGATTATAGGCCAAGTGATTTTATTCTATGTTAGGATATATAGTTGCTAAGGTTATGGTTCTAATCTTAAACTTTGAAATTATATGCCTTGTAGTTAGAACCTGATAATTGAGTTGTCCATTTAGACTGTGATGATTATCCTTTAGTTGTAGATCACGTAATTGTACCCTCACCTCGATACGACTTATATCCCCTTTTTACTTGAGGCTAGTAACATTTCCATTCTTTCTATTGATAATTGTTCCATAAGCACTATGACTAAAACTTAAGATGACCAATACCTATATAATGCAATAGGAGACCCTAATAGTACCAAGATATTTTCTCGTAAACCCCAATAAGAGCTTCTGCTTTAATTACAAGTGCAAAGTTATTTTGTAGAAACCCCTTAAGACTGTCTCAGTATTAGTTTATTTGTTTTAAGATTGGGTAGTATGCCTCACAAAATAGTATCACATAGTCCTCGGGACCCATTAATGAAGTATAACTGAATGACATCAATTATATGCTAGCATAAGACGACAGTGTTTATTCAGACTGTAGAATCTAGAGGCCCATACCCCTGTTTGGTCGACTAGGGACTTAGACAAGGAGTTTGTATGACAACTGTAGAGATTGTATAGTCTTATCTTCTTGTGAACTTGAATTATTTTGTAACATCTCTCATCATAATCTAGCGTACTTATATTTTCTGTACTACCTTGACTTATGCTGCTATTATAGCCTAGTTTTTGCAAGCTTATTCTTTTATCGAGCTTGTTCATGACATATGTGTTATTGGGGCCTGATCAACCACACTAATATATTTCAGAATCAGTGCATTATGGTCTGATCAACCATAATGCACTTGATTCGCCCTTCGCAATAATACTTTACATGGATTGAGATATATAGTTGACTAGTAGACACATGTACTTGCCCTCTAGATATGTTTGAGCGGATCATATAAGTTACATAACTGTACTGATACGAGCATGTGAATAGGAATTTCTAAACTAGGATTTTAATCCACAACTGCCTTGGCAATTCCCTTTTGAATTCTCTAATCGCCTTGATCTTTATACTTCTATTCTAGTTCCTTTCCCTTGAACACTTTATTATTGATCTCTGTCTTTCCTTATTTCGAAAAGACGAAACCTCGTGCTTGGTATAAGTTTGATATACAGACAGTACTAGATATACCCATAGGCCAATCGCATTATTTGGTGACTATCTTTTATAATGATTAAGGGCATATCATATATGATATAATTGGTGTTAAATTTTTGAGAATTGAATGACATGAGTAAATAAATTAAGAAATATTTTCTTAAAGTGTATAGCCTTATATGATAGATGAGTAAATTCTAAGTTGGGTAGAAGTCGCATTGTTAATTTGAGGTTAAATTCTTTTAGACCGTGATCAAGTAGGATTAGATTGAGAGATTAAGTCATTTTAAATGTGGAAATTTTATGAAGAAGGAGTTAGATGATGAGTATGTAATGAATTTTTAAATCTTGATATGACGGACCAAATATTTCTACTTTAAGTACATGATTTAAATTTTGAATATTGAAGGTAAATCATCAATTTGAATTTTGAGGATAAACATAGAATTTCAGACTTGAACAATGGTGGATTGAATTTAAAATTTTTACAATTTGATGATTTGAATTAAGAGTAAAACTTTGATTGTTGGATTACCTATTTGAAATATTAAGGATAAAAATTGAAATTAAAATTTGAAGAGTACAAAAATTCATAAGTTGAAGATAGGACTAATATTGGATTAAAATTGTTTTCTAAAAGAGATTATGATAGTTGGGGATTACAAAATAAACTTTGATGTAGGATGTCATATAGATTTTATTTATATTTGGATGATTGATTATTTAAAAATTGAGAAGATAGTATGAGAAGTTAAATTTTGATTTAAATAATAATTAATTTGATTTGAAGTAAGTGTGATGGATTTGAATAGATTTTGTTATTTACAATTTTGGAAGATATCGCGATTGACTGACCATATATATGATTGTAAAGGATTTAACAAATTATGCCTTATTTTAATTTTGAGGATGAAATTGTTTTTAAATTGGCTAAATTAAAAACCCCCTAACCCAAGATTAGGCTTACTTGGCTTAGAAAGAGAAACTAGGGCTAGTTTGTATCCAATTAGATATAGGACACGACATTTTATTTAATTTTGTAATATTTATATCACTTAGCGCACCTTATCGTTGCTTCGATAATTGGGGCACTACACTAGCCACTGCCTACCTACAAACTTCACATCCTTGTCCTAGACATGCCCGCCATCTATTCTGACCTTTGTGTGACTTATAATTAAGCTCTCTTGTGCTATATTTTAGTCGCACAATATTCCTCGCGAACGTTATCTCTTAATTCTAAATTAATTTCAACTTTGTATTCTTGTGCGCTCCAATCGAAATTGGAGACACAATCTTGACCCATTTTGTGCAACATCGCCCCCTCATTTAAACCTAGCCTTATATTTTAAAATGTAATTTATAGCCTTCCAAACATCCCCATGACAATTGAAAAATCATGGAGGCTAGGATGGAGGAAGGTGCAGAATAAGCTGCAAATCTCTAACTTATACCATCCTTGACTTTCTATCGTGGCTTAGTTTTAATTTCAGGACAAAATTTTTATAACTTGGGTAGAATGTAAAACTCCTAATCCTAAAAAATCATACTAACCTTTTTAATTAATTATTTAATTAAATTATAGTAATTAGTGGCTAATTAGAGGAAATAGATTTATTTAATTTTTATTTGAGGTGTTTGTACATTTAGGGGATTTAGGGAGCCATTATAAATTTTTTCTAATTTATTTCATGTAGAAGACCCTTTGGACAGTTGCTAGCCTAATGGTATGCACAAATATAATTTTTAAAATTTTTTATGTATATATATATATATATATATATATATAATTTAATAGAAAAGAAAAAGAAAAAGAAAAAGAAAAAGAAAAAGAAAATTCCTTAATGGATTATTCCTATTGGATCTACCCAAACTCCTATTGGATCTCTAACCCATTTCCTAATCTAACCCAAACCCAAACCCATATCTTAAACCCCTAACCCCATAATCCGCACCCTTAGAATTAAGAGAGCAACAGCAGCCGCTCCCTTTCACCCCGCGTATACAACCAACACCCCCTTCCTTATTCTATATATAACTCCAGCCATCGACCAAACCCTAACCCTATTCCTCCCTCTCCCCGACCCGCACGACCGTAGCCCGAAGCCGCCACCGTCGGCCATCTCCGTGACCGCGATCGACCGTGCAACCCGCTGAAGAAATAAACTACAACTTACCTGTGTTCCAGCCCCGTTTTCCATCACCTCGCTCAACCAAACTCGACCCCGTCTTCACCGATATGATCCTCACCTATCTCCCTTTCATCTTTGTGTGTTAGTTTATCTCGAACAACGCGCAACCCTAGGTAAAAATCGACGCTAAGTCGATGAAAAACTACAACTTTTTAATTCCAGAAATTGTGTTGCAACTACCTATGTTCACGGATTCGTATCTTCCACCACAGAGATCCAAATCCAGTTTTCCTTGTTGGTATGCAAAGAACACCTAACCTAGTTTAATTTTTGTTATTTACATTAATTTATTAGCTGCTGTATGTTAAAATAAATTAAGTTGACAAACCCGAAAATATACTTTTTGGTAAATTCCAGAAATTGCGATACGGAGCGTGCCCCGCCAAACGGGACCACCCCGTCATGTACCAAGTATACCAAAAGGTGCGTGCAGTATACCCGGACGTGTGAAATTTTGCGAAAAGTAATTTGGAAGCCTGTGCGCGTCGAAATCAGCCTATATCCGCAGACAATCTCCCGTGTGGCAACTTTAGCAAAAGCCCTGCTCGTTTAGTGCACGCCAGTCAGAATATGACAAAACTTGCACCACTGGACTCGGGGTAACGCGCTGGTCATGTGACCCAATTTTCACATAATTCTGAGACAGTTGACCAAGTCGCCAATTGGCGGGCCCCACCGTTGACTTTTTGGGCAAAATTGTGTTCGGCTCACCGAAATCCACATTTGGACATACCGTTGAGTTTGTACTAACATTTAGAGTTTGTTTGACCAATAATTTGTCCTATTTAGATACCGTTACCCCTAGCACGCTTTTTGGTGCAAAGTGGCCCACTAGTGGACCCACTATGACCCAAAATTACCGTTTTGCCCCTGTATCCAAATTGGACGAAAGGGTAGTTCTTTCTAGCTATTTCACTTATTCTGGGAATATTGGTGATATCTATTTCAGTATCCGGAGACATTTGTTCTGAGGCCATAGCTACTAATCTTGTGCGTTTGACATCTAGACGTTACATTTTGCAGATTCTTGCCAGGCAAGTATACCTTGCCATTGTACTGTTATTCATATTCCATATATTGCATGCATCTTTATTTTCTATCTTTAGTTCATATATTTTAACTGCTATATAAAATGCGCATCAAAGAAAACTTGGGTGTAACGACGGTGTCGTCGTGATTGTTTTTATTATGTATATGCATTGACCTTGTTTATGAGACTACCCTATTTTTATGTAGCATCATTGGGTTCATTAGCCGTGACACAGTTGTTACACAAGTGTGAGTCTCATATAGATCACGGACTGCGTGACAGGTCTGGCCTCCTGTACGCATGGGTCGTGTGTTAGGGATGACTGTTGATATAAACTTTGTATGCTAGAAGACTTAGCAGTTATTAGAGGTCCATGGACATAGCCTATTGTAGTAAGGTGGTCCAATCCTTGTCCTTGTTTGGTTGCAGGATTGGGCTAGGGTACTAAAGATAGGCTATGAACCAGATCGTGTCATAGATATGACATGCTTAGACCATGGGGTGGGGAGAACAACAAGTACCATATTTGGGCTCCTTTGCACTTTTTCTATTGTGCGCCCGGATTCTCCGCCGGAGATACGGGTGGTGATGACCACTATATATTATATATGATAAGGCGGCCTCTGGCGTTCAAAAGACGACATGCTTTTTAGGCCCCTGGATCTCCAAGAGAACCATGCCAATCCAAGTTTTCAGCCAGATAGGCCAATTATGGGGAATATTGTTCTTAAACTGCATTCACTTAGATGGTTAGGCGACCCATTGGATATTTATTTCAGTACTTTATTGGCATACTTTTATGTATCTTGTTATGTCCCTCTGAGGACCTGGCCCTTCCAGGTGTAGTTGTTCTTGAGTATTCGCAGGAGCGCAGATTCGGATGGTTATATATATTTCAAGGATGTCTTCTCTTCGATCCCCGTGGTCGTTAGTTGATATTCTTATATTGTATTTGTTATTTTGTACTTATATTGTATTAACTTTTATATTCTAGTTGGTAGTGGATTTGTTTCCACCCAACTATCATCCTTAGATACTTCTTATTGAGATCTAATTTCAAAGATATTGGTTATTTATTTATATTTAATTTTTGTGGATAAGATTTAGATTATACCTTGTGACTTGTGACATATATTTATACCACTTGTGGATTTATTATTCATATTACAGCGTACGTATGGATTTTGGTTTCCATATATTGGAGTTGCCATATCCATACGGCTGGCATGCTTACGTGTCCTAGTCCTACGTATTTTGGGACTGGGGCATGACAAAAAAAATGCCACATCTGTTGATAGCAGAGTATATAGATAAGTTTTCAAAGGAGCTATCGGGCTTTTCGCTAGACCAAGATATTGAGTTCTCTATATACTTGTTGCCGACGTAGAGCCGATATCGCAACACGTCTATAGAGTTAACAATAGTGAACTGGCAGAGTTGAAGAAGAAAGTTGATGAGTTGCTGGACAAAGGCTTTATTAGATCTAGTCCATCGCCTCGGGGTGCTCCGATATTGTTTGTACCCAAAAAATATGGGTCCGTATGCATGTGTATCGATTACAAGGCTATGAACAACCTCACTATCAAGGACAAATATCCACTGCTGAGGATAAAAGATCTCTTATTATCAGTTGAGCAAAGCAAAGATATTTTCGAAGATAGACTTGAGGTTGGTTTACCACCAGGTGAAAGTGAAGAAGAAAGATATTCCGAAGATAACTTTCCAAACTTATTATGGCCAGTTTGAGTTCCTGGTGATGCCATTTGGGTTGACCAAATCCCCGATGGTATTTATGAATCTAATGAGCAAGGTGTTCTACCAGTATTTTGATAAGTTTATGGTGGTATTTATTTATGATATTCTGGTATATTTGAAGACCTTGAAGGAGCACGATGAGCACCTGAGGATAGTTTTAGAGACTCTCAGGAAGGAGAAGCTTTATGTAAAACTCTCAAAGTGTGAGCTATTTCTTGACAAGGTTGAATTCCTTGGGACTGTGGTTATAGAAGATAGAATCTTAATGGACCCGAAGAAGATCGCGGCTTTAGAGTCGTAGGCTACTCCAAGTTCGGTAGAAGATTAGGAGTTTTCTCGGGATAGAAGATTATTACCGGAGGTTTGTACAAAAAATTTCCAGGATTGCAGAGCCGATGACGAGGCTTACCAGGAATGATATAGATTTTGTCTAAAAAAAAGGAGTGTCAGGCCTATTTTGAGTAGCTGAAGAAGAGAATTATCATAGCTCCAGTATTGACATTGCCATCAGAATCAGGTGGATTCACTATCTATAGTGATGCTTCAAGAAAGGGTTTGGGTTGTGTCTTGTAGCAGAATGGAAAGGTGATTGCCTATGCTTCTAGAAAATTATGTTCTCATGAGAAGAATTATCCTATCCAAAATTTAGATTTGGTAGCGGTTATCTTTGCTCTAAAGCTGTGGAAGCACTATCTATAAGGAGAGTGTGTGGAGATTTTCACAGACCACAAGAGCATGAAGTATATATTTATACAAAAAGACCTTAACATGAGACAACGGCGATAGTTAGAGTTGATGTAGGACTTTGACATATCATTATAGTACCATCCAGGGAAGGCTAATGTAGTCTCCGATGAATTGAGTAGGTATCCAGTGGCTATGTACTTGACTATAGATATATATTTATTGGCCGATCTTGAGAGCTTGGGTATTGTGTCACCCTCACATTTTCATTTAAGGGTAGTTTGGTAATTGATACGGGTATTTTATTTTAGGATGTTTTATATTTAAATATTATACATGCATGATTAATTAATTATTATATTATTCATTGATTATTAGTTATAGATTTATTTTAGACTTGTGTAGTGGAACTAACATATTTAATAGGGTGCATTAACCCAATATTTCAGATTTGTTTAGATTATGCCCATGAATTAGGCCCATGGATTAGGAGATTTGATTAATTAGTGAAACCATTAGACTAGAACCTTCCCTCCCTAATTAATTTTTTCATGAGAGGCCCCAAGGGATAAATAGGACATTTCATACTTGCTTGGGGAGAGGGCTAGGGTTGGCCATAGAGGAAGGAGAGAGAGAGAGTGCCTCTCTCATTTCAATTTCTAATTCCATTAAATCTAGTTTTTCCCTCTTCCAATTTCCTTCATTCTCTCATCAATACTCCACCAATTTTTTCACAATTTTATTCTCTAATTCTTCATTGGAGGCTTCTACATCAAGGATCTACAAGAAGGAAGTAAGGATCAAGAAGGAGGAGGCTAAGATCTATAAGGAGAGTAACTACATTTTATTTGAGAACTTTTCATTGGGAATCCATCTCCCAATAGGTATATTTTAGTTTTCCCTCTTCTAATAAGTTCTAATTCTGAGATTTAACCATGAGAAACTAATCCACATGCATTGGCTATCCATAGGAATTAGTTTTAGGTTTATAGGAGACCTATGGTAGAAGTAATGTGTATTTTGGTGTCAATTTTGGGGGAATTCTGAGATTGGCAGATGTGGTATTTGTCATTTGGTCAAATAGATCAAATTAACATATGCATATTTGTTTGTGTCTAGTGTCGTATCCACAATTGGGTATGTGTAGGCCGTATCTCGTCAATTTGACGAAACGGATTAATTTTGGAGGGTTTTCACCGACACGGGGACTTGTGCATATCACATTGTGACACAGACACATAGATGATATAATTACTATACGTATTGTTCAAATTTAGCATATTAGACTTGTCGTGTCCTCTGGGATGTGTTTGGTTATGTGTTGGAGCCGTATCGCAAGCGTATCATAGAGTTAGTATGATACGGGTGCGGTGCACTCCACGTGTTTGGTTTATTGTCCTCATTCTATATGTACATGTGTGTATATATATATACATATCTATGTGATATATTATATGATATATATATATATATGTTTATGATTTTATGTAGTTATATAGATATAGGGATTGATGTTTATAGTTATGTATATATATATATATATATATATATATATATATATATATATATATATATATATATATATATATATATATATATATATATATATGTGTGTGTGTGTGTGTGTGTGTGTATTAATGGTTATATATATATATGCATGTGTGTGTTTGTGATTATATGTGAGTATATATATATATATATATATATATATATATATATATATAGAGAGAGAGAGAGAGAGATATAGATTGGTGTAATTATATATACATAGAGAGGTATGTATATAGGTATGTGAGTTTGTGTGAGCTATGTGTGCATTGTGTTTGTGTTTGTGTTTGTGTGTGTGTGTGAGGGGACTCGGGCAGCAACAGCAAGGAAGAAGAAGGCAATGTGCAGTATCCTCTTTAGAGCAGCAGCTCGGGCAACTGCACAGTGCACTTGTGTACAAAATCTGCACGGTACATTTGTGCACAGAATCTGTAGTACAAGGTTCTACAGAGGAGGGAGAGCACAGGAATGTGTGCTTGTGCATCTTTGTGTTGCACAGCAGGGAGCACATCAGCAGGAAGGCGGTGCTCATGCATTGAGCTACTGCAAGCTACATCGAATCAGCAAGGAGAAGGGCTCAGGGTGTACTGCTCAGCAGAGAGCAGTTGCAGTCCCAAACTGATACTATTGATGCAAGGTATCAGTCGAGCAGTGCAGTAGATCAGTGCATCAGTGCACACAGGGAGCTACTGCAGCTATGTACAGTCAGTGACTGAAGAAGGAAAGCAGATGTATCACTGCTATGGAGGCTCAGGCTATGCACAACAGGGAAAAGCACAGTGTCAGTAGCAAGCTCATGTAATGCAACAGCAGCGGGGAACCTGCAGTATATCAGAGTGCTTGTACAGCCATATATATCAGCATAGGAGCCAGGTAACATAGTATCAGTACCTCAATATTCAGGTATCAGTATCAGGGAGTTAAGGTTCAGTTCAAGGTTTAGGTTTATAGTGATTCACTAGCAGTGTTAGTAGTTGGGTAAGGATTAGTATATATAACTATTAGTTTAGATATTTAATAGTAGATTAATAGCTATGTTTAGCATATAGTTTAGCTATATATATATATGTATATATGTAGGTATATTATATATAGATATGTATGTATTATATTATAGTTAGTTTCTATATGGTATTGGTATATACTATAGTGTCAACATATATTAGTATATTAGTTTTGGGGGTTTTATATATATATATGTATTAGCTATAATGGAGAGGTTTTGGATTACCTCGGGATACCAAGTTAATACCAAGGTATTGGGTCGATACCCAAGGTATTGAGTTTGGGTATCGAGATAGGTGTGATACGCATTGGTGGAAGGCCAAGGTATCATAGTTTCATTGAATTGTTATAGTATTAACTATATTGACTTGAATATATATCTAAATTACTATTTTCAAATATAGAAACTTGCTATCTTATGATACGGCTTTTTGAGTGTTTCATAGTATCATAGGTTAGCTTGTATAGCTTAGTTTCATAGTGCTTTGACTTAGTATCTTAGTGTTAGAATCTTACAACATAAATTTAATCGGTTTGACCTAGAAATGACTTTATGACTTAGAATTTGCATTATTTTAACTTATTTCTATTTTCGAACCTTGTATTGATGCAACATACCATATATAGGTTTTTGTGACACCAGCTTGGGCATCGAGAGACACACCTTGCTCTGGACTTCAGGCGAGTACATTTTTCTGATAGTTTTCAATTCATAATAGTATATATATGCATGTTCTAGAATTGTATACTTGATTCTGATACAGTGATTTCACGGACTTGTACTACATGGATTCCGTTAGGAGATGTTATTCCCTACCGTGTTTAGCGGGTACTCGTGTACATATATTTTATCGTGTATATTGGGTATTGATTTATATTTCGTGTTCACACACTACTCGTGTTCAGTGTACTTATTCGTGTACACCCACTGCTCGTGTTCAGTGGTTCTTATATTCTTGTACACCCACTGCCCATATTCAGTGGTCATATTCGTGTTCGTAGCGTGTCGTAATTGGAACCATTGGTATTAGTTGGGGATGGAAGAGTAGGAGTTGATTATGGGATTAAAGTCCCATTGTTACATCGTGTACATTCTGGTTACATACCTCACTTGTAACCGTCTTACCTGATCATGTTCACCCAAACCGATCACATAATAAACTTGTATTCTGAGACACATTAATTAGATTACAGTTATTTTATTATATTGCAAATATTTATATTGTTGTTCTATATTCTCGTACATTACCTATATATCTATTGTTCATTCATTCATATGTTAGCGATCTTGTATTTTATTTCTATTATCTATTTTATATGCTCGATTATGTTATTGAAACTACTTTTAGAGGTATATACTTTGCTTCAATCATAACTGGATATATTTTTTCAGATGACTAGCTTATAGAGCAATATCCCACATTCTATGAGCTACATGATGACGTACATATAGAGGATACTCTTATAGACCAGGAGGACTTAGTTGTAGAGCCTGAGAAGGTCTAGTTATTTGTGTTGGCATGTATTAGACTATTTGTGGAGATTTACAATTTGTATATTATTTCAGATTGTGGATTTTATCTTATTCTTTCCTTCGCTATTCCATTCGTGCTTTATCTTCCTTAGTTTATTTTGTGATTGAGATTAGTTATACTTGTGAGATACCTTATTGCTCCTCCGTTTGGAGTTGAGATAATTGACAAGTATCATATTATATTGTTGAGATGTTAGATAGTTAGAAATAACCTAGACATCGTAGACTGGGCGTAACCACGTACTCGTGCCCGAATATTCCGATGCGGGTCGTAACATATTGAGGTGCTGGTACTTTATGTCAAGATACAGATGTGGGGATTAAAGATACAGTTAGAGCTGATGGACATAATAAGTACTACGCAGTATGATGATGAGTCTCTGAGGACTATCAAAGCACAAATTTAAATGGGATTATCCGAGGACTTCACTATTGCGGAGGATGGATCATTGCGACACGGTACAAGATTGTGTGTGCCAAGTTGCACCTTGCACGATGAGGTTCTTCAGGATGCTCATCGATCGTTGTACTCTATATATCCAGGTGCCAATAAGATTTATAGATATCTGAGGAAGCATGTATAGTGGTATGGTATGAAGTGAGAGGTAGCTCGCTTCGTATTCAGATGTTTGGTATGCCAACAGGTAAAGGAAGAGAAACAGAGGCCAGGAGTTTTACTTCAACCTTT
This sequence comes from Iris macrosiphon, assembly GCA_036927795.1. Taxonomy (NCBI): domain Eukaryota; kingdom Viridiplantae; phylum Streptophyta; class Magnoliopsida; order Asparagales; family Iridaceae; genus Iris; species Iris macrosiphon. Next base: position 105,269,213 of record JAYESA010000018.1, read on the forward strand.
ATCCATTCCTGAGTGAAAGTGGATGCATGTTACTATGGCCAGAGTGAAAGTGGACGAGAATAGTAGAGCTAATATCTACTAGTAGTGGCTTAGTAGTATCAAAGTAGCAGAGCTAATACATGAGTATTAGCAATTGGCCCTAGGTATAGTTAGTATCAAAGCTAATATCTACAGTATAGCTCAAGTTGATTCTAATATCTATTAGTAGTGGCCTAGTAGTATCAAAGTATCAGAGCTAATACATGAGTCAATTATCCCTAGGTATAGTATCAACAAGTATCCCGAACACAAGTATCCTGAACATGAGTATCAGAGCTAATACTAGTAATGTCTTAGTAGTGGCATAGTATCATGAGTATCAATATCAACAAGTATCCTGAACACAAAATTAAGGGCAACAATGATACTCCACTACTAAACAGTATCCTGATATTTAATAATGCATAAATATACAGCACATAATGACTGCAAATCCTAGATAAAGTACAAAAATTACCTTTAGGAATGGATATCTCAAGAACGGTGACTCAGGATCCATCCACTCAATGCGAACTTCATTAGTCTCGTCAAAGCTGTACTCACTCTTCTTATTGTACTATTTGTAAATAGGAAAAAAACATAAGTGATCGTAATATATTTTAAACATACATGTTGATTAAGTAGAATATCACCTTAGGATTAAGCAAACTTGGATCATTTCTGATCTCTTCCATATATCTCATTATGTAGTAACCACATTCGAGAGCGCCACTTTGTTCTGGCCCCTATGCATAGAAAATCAAAGTGCTTACACACTTGTTCATTTCTTATTTATATATATTAACGAGAGAAATATAGTGTACCTTAATTGATAACCAATTCAATTAAAATTTTTTAACTTGGTTTCCACATTGAGCATGATACATCCGAAGTCCAGTATACAAATTAAAATGGACAACATTATTTGTTATTATTAAAGCATATAACATTAATTATAGCTGTGCGAAGATTTGGGACAAATATATTCATACATACCTTGTTACAATTTGTTTAAGGTCCTCACATATGCGACCCCCCAGAGAATCCAGGTAGTACGCTTTCATTAGTACAATATCAATGACAACCAAAATCCAATAATCTCTGTAACACCATATAACACCAAGATATATACAAGTTAAGGTATTAGAGTTAGAGGGTCTATTAGGATCAATTGTAGTGTATATTAGAGTCTGTTAAGTAGGATAGTGTAGTGGCCAGAGTGTGTGTTAGTGAAGATAAAATAAAATAATCTGATTTGTACCCAACTCGATTAAGGTTCACCAATGTGAAACCAAATTCATCAACCTTAACACCTTTACTCTCGATCCAATCGTGCTTAAATACTGGAATGTTAAAGCTATGATAATTGAGCTCCCATATTTTTTTGATAACTCCATAGACACACATGTCCCATACTATAGGATTCTTATCTTTCGAACTTGCAATCTGCATTATTGTAGCTATAAGACTAACTCCACTATCTTAGCTAACTCGAGCATTATTACGATCCTTCGTGTGGTAGCGGCAACGATTAATAACATATCCAGAACTTTTAAGTACATGGTGGCTAGGCCCTTGTGCTAGCCACTTGACAGTTTGTGAGATTTTTTCTTTCCCATTTAATGCATCATCAATCTGTACAAATTCAATATTATTAATATTCTTTAACTTCTGAATAAGAAAGAGTATAAATATATTAATTTTGTTTCAACAACTACCTTCTGTTGTAACCAATAGATAAATGTCTGATTGTGTTTGTCCTACAACCATTTTCTATTTTTAGACTTTAGGGGATGTTGTAAGTGTAACCTCTCAATATGCTCGCTGTCAAGTCAATATGAGAACCTATTATACAATGTAACAATTTTTATACAATAAATTAGAAAATCAAAAGAATTACGATAAAGAAGCTTACTCAATATAAGGTTCAATTTTATTTGTGTTCTCCAAAACATATAAATGGGCTTGTTGTCATTTTTCACGATCAATTGATACGAGACAACCTCCAGGCAAAGGTTTTTTATCTTGAATGTTTCCCTTCCTCGCAAGGGGATTTTCTATTGCCTCAAAATGTTATAGATAGTCGCTACAAAATTCTATTGCTTCTTCTACAATATAACATTCTGGAATGCATCCTTCGGGACGGTTATGATTGCGCACATAACCCTTCAAAGGTTTCATGCACCTTTCAAAAGGATACATCCACGTCAAGAAAACGGGTCCACAAATCCTGACTTGTACAACAAGATGTAGAGGTAAATGGACCATAATGTCAAAGAAAGACGGTGGAAAGTACTTTTCCAGCATGCATAATGTGACCACAAGATCATTTCAATATTGTTTAGCATATTCAAATCTACCACTTTCTTATATATTGTATTGAAGAAGAAGCAAAACTGAGTAATAGCAACTCTAACTGGCTTAGGCAGAACTGAACGGATTACCACGGGTAGTAGTTATTGCATTAGGGCATGACAATCATGAGATTTGAGACCATAAAGCTTCAAATCTTGCATTGAGACAAGATTTCTGATATTAGAAGAGTAACCTTCCGAAACCTTTATGTCTAATAATGTTTGACAAAATTTCTTCTTCTCATCCTTTGTTAATGTAAAACAAGCTCGCGGCAAATAAGCACATTTTTTTTCAAAATCAGGATGTAGTTCGGTCCTTAGCCCCTTCTCCACAATGTACCATATATGATCTCACAAACATTTTTTTGATATGCATAACGTAGAGTGTTTGGTGAATATGCAAGTGTTCCCAATAGTCAAGTGTGAAGAAGATTGACTTTATCTTCAGCCATCTTCTTTCACAAGACTTTGATGCTTTGCACTTTTCATATTTCTTACTCCAAGAGTTCAAAATTTGACTAGCCTTTTCTAATATCTCTTTTTCGCTCAATGGTGTTGGAGTACCACAAAATTTTTGCTTAGCATTGAAAACTTTCTTTTGACTATGATACGGATGGTGGCGTGGAAGAAACCTTCTTGTACCAGTATACACATTTTTACCACTATGTTTCAGTCTAGGCGCATAAGTATCTTTTTCGTATATGGGGCAAGCATAATACCCCTTAGAAGTACAACCAGATAAATTTTTATAGGCAGGAAAATCATTGATGGTCCACAACAATACAGCCTTTAAAGTAAAGAACTCTTTATTTTGTGCATCATAAGCTTCAACTCTCTCTTCCCATAAAAGTTTCAAGTATTCAACTAATGGTGCTAAATAAACATCAATATCATTGCCCGGTTAATGCGGACCTGATATCAATAGCGACAACATCATGAATTTTCTTTTCATGCACAACCACGACGATAGATTATAGGACACAAATATAACTGGCCAACAATTGTACTTACTACTAAGGGACCTATGTAGATTTATGCCATCGGCTGAAAGCGCCAGTAGAAGGTTTCTAGGTTCTTTTATAAAATTTGGCTACTTATGGTAAACTAGCTTCCATAATGAGGCATCTGCAGGGTGACGAAGTTTGTCGTCAGCTACACTTTCAGAAGCATGCCAAGTTAAGTCCCTTGCTTTCTGTGAGGATTGAAACATCTGTTTAAACTGAGGAATGGGAGAAAAATATCATAGAACTTTGGAAGGTATTTTTTTAATCAGAATTTGATGAGAACCACCATTTGCCTTCTTCCATCTTGACGTTCCACAAGTGGGACATTCAGATAAATTGCTATACTCTTTTCTATAAAGTATGCAATCATTGGGGCATGCATGAATCTTCTTATATTCCAAACCTAGGGCAGTCATTAACTTCTTAGCCTCGTACATTGATGAAAGTAATTTCAACAACTCATAAAAGCTACTGTCAGACCACCCGTATCTTCCTTTAATGTTATACAATCTCACCAAGCCCGATAGCTTTGTATACTTTGAACAACCAGGATAAATAGGCTTTTCAACATCTTTAAATAGAGATTTAAATGCCTTTGGGTCATCGAAAACATGTTCATATTGTCACTACCACGTTCCGAAAACAGGGGTATTTTTGACTTTTTACAATATTTAATATTAATAAATTGCCTGATAGTAAAATCGATTTAATTGATTATGTGTGATGTATAATTAAATATATAATTATATGCAGTGTTAGTTATTTTATTTTAGCTAGCAGACTAGACCTAGAAGCCCAGTAGACGAACCCCTGTCCGAATTATAGAATTATGGAATTTTGAGGTTAATTATTTTACCTAGAATTTAATTCTTGGAGTTTATAATTAATTACTGTATTTTATTTAATATTTTTGCGCATTGCCTTTGCTTCGATATTTGGAGCACTATCCTAGCTTTTGTCTTCCAACTAATTTCACCATCTTGCCCTAGACATGCCCGCCTTCAATTCTGCTATTTTTGCAACTCATAATTTTGCTCCCTGTGCATTGTTTCTGGCCGCACAAAAATCGTCGCGGACGTTTATTTTTAAATTCCTATTTTGTATCGTTGTGCGTTCCAATCGAAAATTGGAGGCCATCTTGACCTATTTTTCGTGCGGCTCAAATTAGGGTAATATTCTGTTCTGAGTCTTCTTCAATATTGGTATTGATGACTTGATCTGATTTTGACCCCAAGTACTCCTAATTAATTGTTGAACACAACTTGCATTTAATTCTATTTAAATTGAGGATACCATTTTATCTGATTTTAAAATCCCAATTTAATTCCAGTACCCTGCAAATTCAGCCCATACCCATCTTACAGCGTCCCCTGACCCTACAAAACATCGGACCCCGAATCGCCCGCCCAATTTTCGTCATTTTATGTGTCTATGCAAATACCCAAATTTAAGGGGGCTAATTTGCAATTATTACATTATGTGTCAACATCCCATTGGTTCAAACAAATGGAGAGCCCAATTATTTGACTAAGTCAACAACCTTCTCCATGAATAATTAATTTTTTTCATGACAAGTCATGTCCATCCATTCTAGGTGGATGCAATCTCCACCCTTCATCCACATCTCACCCCTCCCTATTTAAATGTCACATCAACCCATTTCCCTAGAAAACCCTAATCCCCAAGCAAGCCCTCTCTCTCTCCTCCAAGCCCCATCCCCTACGTATGAAAATTCTTCTTCCTTTCTTCTTCTCATTTCTTCTCTTCTTCTTCCTTTTTCTTCTTCTTCTTTTATTTGAACTTGAATTCAAATTGAAGGGAAGGGGAGGGGGAAACCTGGAACACTGTTCCGGCGGCCACCCCTGCCGTGCTCCGGCGGCCGAGTCCCCATCTCCCTCTGCGACTTCCCAGCCGGCTCGCCATCCCCGTTCGAGATCCCTCCGGCAGCCGCCTGTGCGCCGGCTGCTGCTGACAGCGTCTCCACGGCTCGTCGACTCCGGCGACCCCCACTGCTCCCTCTCCTCCATTCAACTCATCACCACCACCCGCTGCTCTTCCATCCTCCATCATCCAACACTTCCTCCCACCACCTGCCGACTACACCAAACTCTCCTCCGGCCGGCGGCCAACCCCATTCCCGCTGCTCGTGCTCCTCCCTCCATCTCCTCCTCCCATCATCTTCTACCATCATCACCCATTCCATCAGCCACTGCCAACCGGCCGAGCCGACCCCTCCGGTCTGCTGCTCCGGCGTGGTTCAAACCACCCTCCGGCCTGCTGCGGCTGCTCCGACTAGCCACTTCCAGCCAGATCGAACCGAGCTCTTCCCCGCATTCTTCAGTCGAACACCCACTTCATCCCCTGCAGATTCCCCACCTTCCAAGAAGCCATTGCCTATGGCTAACCGAAACGAAGAGAATGGGAATGATCGACAAAGTCTTGCTGCTTCTCATGCTGAATTACCTATGGACAGTGATGTGAATTTTGAAGTTGAAGCGGAGGATGAGGAACACGAGGACCTGGACTTCAATCCCTTTTTAGAGCAGATGTGCCATCAGAAGTCTCTTCTAGTTTGAGTTCTGAGGATGAAGGTTTAAACGTCACCGCAGAGAGAGGTATTTATGGATCTTTGAATGACAAAGATGCTGGCCCATCATCAATTCCAATGGTCGAATCACAGGATCCCAAAGAAGATTCTGAAATTGGTGATCTTTCGGAGAACCATGATGCAAATTGCTTAACCAGAGACGACCCCGCAGCCGATCACTGACCTCCCTCTGCCGTCCGGTCTGCACCTCGGCCAGCCCTGACCTCCACGTTCACCGGAACCACCATCGCACCCCGGTGAGTCCCTCTCCTCTTTCACAAAGTATATAGTTAATATGATAAACAGAGTATATAGTTAATATGATAAACAGAGTATATAGTTAATATGATAAACAGAGTATATAATTAATATAATGTATAGTGTAGATAAATTAGTATAATGTATAATATACGTATAATTGACATATGTATATGCATGTATTTTGTATAATACTTAGTATATTTTAATACATATAATTAGTATATGTATGTATATGTATATATTAATATGGTTGATATAAATATAAATACGTACTTAGTATATGCTGTATAGGTATTGTATTAATTGATATATGTATATATGTTTTGTATATACTTTCAACATATATAATTTGTATATATGTATAAAAATATATATTTTGTACATGCTTTTATTATATTCCTAATATACATAGTATAAACTAAATCGGTATTAGTATTAGTATATTTAATAATGATGTTGACAATATATATATATATTCAAAAAATGTACTTTTGCACATATATGATATATACGTATTTTGGTATATAAAATGTAATGGTATACGTACTATTTTGATATATAAATATATATCTTGTTCAATTGGTATAGTATAATATGTATATGTGTATTTCCTTTAATATATATATATATGTAGGTATTTTGGTATAAAGTATATAATGTTAGTATATGTATATATTTTGTATGTATATGTACTTAATATTTTCAAATATGTATTTAAAAGACTATAAATAAATAAATATATATATATTGTAAATATATTTAAATAGGTACATGTATAAATATTGTAAGTGTAATGTGTATTATATACGTATCCCTACTAGATGACCCTAGTTGACTGAGTTCCATGCCAGGCATAGCCCTGAGTTAGGTATTTGATTGTGTGTGTAGTGTAGCATCTGATGAAAATGTGGTTTTGCTTGTGATATGTTTATAGGACTGTTGGGTTACCCAGGGGACACTCTGGAACAGGACCTCGGTATTCACCAGCTAAGGACCCAAGGCGAGTACATTCTCTGATTAGTTTCTAATTTATGATATCTCCTATGTTCACTGTATCTAGTGTAAATATCCATGATCTTGACACGATGGTTACACGGATTGGTATACACGGATCTCGTCATGAGATGTTATTCCTTATTCATGGTGTAGCTTGTACGAGACTTGTTTCCTTGATATCTTGTGCATGTACAGACACTAATTCCCGGGGAGATTTGCTACCTTCCTAGGGAATCCTGTGCCATAGCGTACCATGATTGGATCTACTGTACCAGTCGGGGGTTTGGGGAGTACTTTAGTATAGATATGTGATCATACCCAACTTTATATGCACCATAGCTCACCCCACATCTCACGTCGGGTGCGGCCTGACCATTTACATGTCTCCTCACTGTTACATCGGTTAGCCCTACTAACCCCTGTAATGAGTTTACATGCCTCCTCACTGTTACATCGGTTAGCCCTACTAACCCATGTAATGAGTTTACTAGTCCCAAGCCGATCACATGTTAAAGCTAGTACTCACACACTTAGTCATAGGATTCTTGCTCATTGACATATTGTTTTTTCCTGCATTTACTTACAGTATTTCCAGTATTTCTTTCATTGTACTTTTCTCGTACCTATACATGCATCTGTATATTTCCATCTAGAACTGCTACATAGTTTATGTCATTTATATAGAACTGCTATTTAGAGATGTACTTTGCTCCTTCCTGACTGGAAATATTTTTCCAGACTGTGACCTTAGTAGACTGGTTTCAGACACTTGGGGATGGGAAGTTAATGATTGCAGGTATGATTATGTTGTCATTAGACTTGTATTGTATTCTTTTATTTCTTCATTTCCTATCGTGCTGTAGCTGTGATTGAGTATTTCGAGATTTATTTTAGGATATCCACGCCTCCTTATGGAGTTGGATACTAGCGTGAGATCGTTTAGATAGTACTTGACCTAGACAGCGTTCTACCGCCGATGCTGCGGCGTAGGCTGGACGTACCCACGCTCTCGTGCCCCTAAATCGGGTGCGGGTCGTGACACGTTTTAGTGGTGGCCCACGCAGGTCAGACTTCGCAAGTTGTGCGATGTCGTAGTAGTGCGACATCATAGTTGTACTACTGCGTACCTGCTATTAAATATAGGACATAGGATACTAGGATGAGAGAGGATACTCAATCACAAATTCTTGAGAGATTCCTGGGACGACCCCTTGAGAATCTTATTATAATTTCCAATTTAAATCTTTTTCCTTGTTTCCGTCCGCTCTCGCTTGTTGTCACTGAACTTGATTCTTGTTGAGCAGTTATTAAATTAAATCTTGGTATCATTATTGAGTTTATTCTTGTTGACCAGTTGTTAACTTTAATTCCTGGTATCGTTGTTGAGTTGATTTCAAATTGAGATGAATTTTACGGACTAAAATTTACGGTATCATCTGATGACATATGTTGGTAAGGACAGTGAGAAAGGTAAGACGTCTACTTTGGTTATGGACCTTAGAGTTTATCGCAGCCATATTATCTGTGGTGACGAGAACGTAGGAACCTGACTTGGATGTACATACTATAGTTATGAAACTTAGGGTCTCTCGCAGCCATACCGGTTGGCGTGGCGAGGATTCTAGATGACATGATTATAGAGTTGCATACCTTAGTTACGGAACCTGTCGGTTATCGCACCTATGCTTACTGGCGTGGCGAGGATTCTGTGTGTCATGATTTCGGATAGACGTGTATGATTATCAGGTTGTATCTTAAATTGGTTCTTAAAATATCATCTCAAGACTTATCTATTCCTGTTATTCCAGGACTTTGTTCCACCGCTTCTTTCTTTACTAGCAGTAAAGATACCTTCCGTCCTTGATCCAGTTCCTTTTTGAGCTTATTTTCTTTGAGGATTCCTTGTTAGTATGGTAATTAGTGACTTGTAATTTTGTTTGTGTCTTGTGTTAGTATTGGTCGAGTATTGTTAGTGAGTTATAAGTGTTTCCTAGTTGGACATGCGAGCAGTAGACTTTGATCTAGAGTTAGCCCTTAGCATAGTACCTTGTACCAATGGTCCTGGGATAAGAGTCATTAGAGTAGAAGGAGAGTATAGAGTATCAGTAATAGTTCTCAGAGTTAGTATCAGAGCCAACATACCCGTCCTGGATAATCATGATTATGTAATTGGATGAGCTACGTGAACAATTAAGCATCAAGAAATTGTGTTAAGGATTAATGGAGCATGACGTTCAATTTGATGATCGATATCGGGTGTGTTAAAGGTAAATAAATATATATGCATGAGGAATAATAATGAGGTGTCATGAGTAGAGAAATATCGGAATTGGAAAGGAAAATGGTGAAGCGTATCACAGATTAGTTTAACAGGCTATAAAAGGTTAAAGGAAAATACATATACATCAATTGAGATGAGAACCATATACTTTCCCACGAGAGTAAAGAAACATGAGTGTTATAGAAGATACATGTAATCATGAGTTATAATGAGCTTGATGAGATGATCCATTAATGAAGCTAGTGATATAATACCAAGAGTGATAATGGTTCTATATCGCAGATTAATCGAGAATGACGCTAATAATAGTAAGCACTCTGTGTGATGAAATTGGATGATATACCAGTTGACATAGATTAAAAATCATGGAAGAAAATACATGTGATGATAACCTTGATCATTTGGAGGTAATAGTGCAAGTGATTCGGACAGTACAATTTAGGTACACCATTGTAGACAATAGATGTATTGAGTGCACCTTGAGTATCAGAGACCGTGAGCACTGATATGTACCTTTGTGGAGTTATAAATTAAAAGGTGGAAAAATATTTTATTTTTAGAATAATTGAGGAGTTGAGATTATGTCATTAAAATTTTTGAGGATTTCAAATATTGATTCAAAAAAAAAAAAATGGTTAAGGCTACAAAGATTTAGAAGTGATTAAATTTTATTTCGATGTTGAGTATCTGATTTTGAGAAAGTATATGCATTTATTTTAAAGTTGTTCGAGAAGCTAAACCTTGACGATTAATTGAGGATTAATTTTATGGTAGATGAGAGATATGAATATTAATATATGAGTAAATGATATACATGTGTAAGGATCTGATAACTTGAGCAGAATTGAGAGGGCACCGCAGAGTGACTTGGGTGTCTATCTAGAATTGTATTAGGAAGGCTTAGCACTTAGTATGGTGTTACACTTGGTGTGCACTGGAGCGATGAGAAAATAGTATGGACAATTGTAGTAGGAACGGGAACTGACAGAGAGTATGGTACTAAGGAGATAGGGGTATCAACTTAGACGTATTATTGAATCATGGTTATATTAGAGATTCTTGGCATCAGATTTAGGTGTTAATAGGCATGTGTGTGCACATGGATATATTCATGGATCTTGTGGATAAATGACTAGTTGATATGGGTACCAGTGTACATGAATAGGAATTTGTTAGTGAATGTGCTAGAGTTAAGTGTTTGTTAGAGATAGTAGATACTACAAGTAATAGGTAGCAGGTTCTTTTTCTAATGTTCCCGTCTCTTGATTGATTGATTTCCCTAGTGCTGTAGTTCGTATTCATGATTTTCTTGTTAGAATATAGCTAGTAGTGCACCCTAACAGAGACTGAAATACCATGACAAAAGATACATGACCTATATATTTTCTCAAATTGCATGGCTGTAGGTAAAATTTTTTCTTAAACCACGATCATTGGGGTTTAGACCATAGCAAAGATTTTGAAAAGGTTATGACTGGACGAAAGGGACAAGCTGATTAAAATTTAGGGATAAGCATTCATTTAAATAAAGGGCTAATGAGTAATATAACAAAATTGATGGATCCTTGATAATTACGAAGATCGAGGTATGATTGAAATTTGAGGATAAACATTAATTTAAATAAAGGATTAAAAATCTCACATAGCAGAATTGATGATTTATTAATTCCAGGAAGGTTGGCTATGATATAATTTATCATTTAAAATTTTGAGGAAAATTTGGAAATTATCATTACATATTTGATTGCAAGATAGTAATTTAAAAAATTTTATATTGCGGACATTACATTTGAAGGATCCATAAGTGTCGCATTATTAAGTATTTTGAGGAAAAGAGGAAACTGAAGAATTAGATCATTGATGGATTATTGTTTGGATTCCGACTTTTGGGACGAGATTCAATACATTGATTGAAATTAAATTTGAGGAACAGATATCAAATTCCGAGTATATTTTTATTTAAAATTCGTGGAAATTGTGAGGAAATGGAAACTGATTTTTATTCGAGGATATTTTAGGAACATAGTAATTTCAAATTTTTGAAAAGTGCGAAACGACAAGGTGGACTATTTCAGGATTTTGTGGGTTGTTGAATTTCACAATTTATGGAAAAAAATAATGTGTATGAGTAAACGCTACTATGAGGATTTTAAATTTCGAGGACGAAATTCTTTTAAGGTGGGTAGACTTGTCACTACCACGTTCCGAAAACAGGGGTATTTTCGACTTTTTACAATATTTAATATTAATAAATTGCCTGATAGTAAAATCGATTTAATTGATTATGTGTGATGTATAATTAAATATATAATTATATGCAGTGTTAGTTATTTTATTTTAGCTAGCAGACTAGACCTAGAAGCCCAGTAGACGAACCCCTGTCCGAATTATAGAATTATGGAATTTTGAGGTTAATTATTTTACCTAGAATTTAATTCTTGGAGTTTATAATTAATTACTGTATTTTATTTAATATTTTTGCGCATTGCCTTTGCTTCGATATTTGGAGCACTACCCTAGCTTTTGTCTTCCAACTAATTTCACCATCTTGCCCTAGACATGCCCGCCTTCAATTCTGCTATTTTTGCAACTCATAATTTTGCTCCCTGTGCATTGTTTCTGGCCGCACAAAAATCGTCGCGGACGTTTATTTTTAAATTCCTATTTTGTATCGTTGTGCGTTCCAATCGAAAATTGGAGGCCATCTTGACCTATTTTTCGTGCGGCTCAAATTAGGGTAATATTCTGTTCTGAGTCTTCTTCAATATTGGTATTGATGACTTGATCTGATTTTGACCCCAAGTACTCCTAATTAATTGTTGAACACAACTTGCATTTAATTCTATTTAAATTGAGGATACCATTTTATCTGATTTTAAAATCCCAATTTAATTCCAGTACCCTGCAAATTCAGCCCATACCCATCTTACAGCGTCCCCTGACCCTACAAAACATCGGACCCCGAATCGCCCGCCCAATTTTCGTCATTTTATGTGTCTATGCAAATACCCAAATTTAAGGGGGCTAATTTGCAATTATTACATTATGTGTCAACATCCCATTGGTTCAAACAAATGGAGAGCCCAATTATTTGACTAAGTCAACAACCTTCTCCATGAATAATTAATTTTTTCATGACAAGTCATGTCCATCCATTCTAGGTGGATGCAATCTCCACCCTTCATCCACATCTCACCCCTCCCTATTTAAATGTCACATCAACCCATTTCCCTAGAAAACCCTAATCCCCAAGCAAGCCCTCTCTCTCTCCTCCAAGCCCCATCCCCTACGTATGAAAATTCTTCTTCCTTTCTTCTTCTCATTTCTTCTCTTCTTCTTCCTTTTTCTTCTTCTTCTTTTATTTGAACTTGAATTCAAATTGAAGGGAAGGGGAGGGGGAAACCTGGAACACTGTTCCGGCGGCCACCCCTGCCGTGCTCCGGCGGCCGAGTCCCCATCTCCCTCTGCGACTTCCCAGCCGGCTCGCCATCCCCGTTCGAGATCCCTCCGGCAGCCGCCTGTGCGCCGGCTGCTGCTGACAGCGTCTCCACGGCTCGTCGACTCCGGCGACCCCCACTGCTCCCTCTCCTCCATTCAACTCATCACCACCACCCGCTGCTCTTCCATCCTCCATCATCCAACACTTCCTCCCACCACCTGCCGACTACACCAAACTCTCCTCCGGCCGGCGGCCAACCCCATTCCCGCTGCTCGTGCTCCTCCCTCCATCTCCTCCTCCCATCATCTTCTACCATCATCACCCATTCCATCAGCCACTGCCAACCGGCCGAGCCGACCCCTCCGGTCTGCTGCTCCGGCGTGGTTCAAACCACCCTCCGGCCTGCTGCGGCTGCTCCGACTAGCCACTTCCGGCCAGATCGAACCGAGCTCTTCCCCGCATTCTTCAGTCGAACACCCACTTCATCCCCTGCAGATTCCCCACCTTCCAAGAAGCCATTGCCTATGGCTAACCGAAACGAAGAGAATGGGAATGATCGACAAAGTCTTGCTGCTTCTCATGCTGAATTACCTATGGGCAGTGATGTGAATTTTGAAGTTGAAGCGGAGGATGAGGAACACGAGGACCTGGACTTCAATCCCTTTTTAGAGCAGATGTGCCATCAGAAGTCTCTTCTAGTTTGAGTTCTGAGGATGAAGGTTTAAACGTCACCGCAGAGAGAGGTATTTATGGATCTTTGAATGACAAAGATGCTGGCCCATCATCAATTCCAATGGTCGAATCACAGGATCCCAAAGAAGATTCTGAAATTGGTGATCTTTCGGAGAACCATGATGCAAATTGCTTAACCAGAGACGACCCCGCAGCCGATCACTGACCTCCCTCTGCCGTCCGGTCTGCACCTCGGCCAGCCCTGACCTCCACGTTCACCGGAACCACCATCGCACCCCGGTGAGTCCCTCTCCTCTTTCACAAAGTATATAGTTAATATGATAAACAGAGTATATAGTTAATATGATAAACAGAGTATATAGTTAATATGATAAACAGAGTATATAATTAATATAATGTATAGTGTAGATAAATTAGTATAATGTATAATATACGTATAATTGACATATGTATATGCATGTATTTTGTATAATACTTAGTATATTTTAATACATATAATTAGTATATGTATGTATATGTATATATTAATATGGTTGATATAAATATAAATACGTACTTAGTATATGCTGTATAGGTATTGTATTAATTGATATATGTATATATGTTTTGTATATACTTTCAACATATATAATTTGTATATATGTATAAAAATATATATTTTGTACATGCTTTTATTATATTCCTAATATACATAGTATAAACTAAATCGGTATTAGTATTAGTATATTTAATAATGATGTTGACAATATATATATATATTCAAAAAATGTACTTTTGCACATATATGATATATACGTATTTTGGTATATAAAATGTAATGGTATACGTACTATTTTGATATATAAATATATATCTTGTTCAATTGGTATAGTATAATATGTATATGTGTATTTCCTTTAATATATATATATATGTAGGTATTTTGGTATAAAGTATATAATGTTAGTTTATGTATATATTTTGTATGTATATGTACTTAATATTTTCAAATATGTATTTAAAAGACTATAAATAAATATATATATATATATTGTAAATACATTTAAATTGGTACATGTATAAATATTGTAAGTGTAATGTGTATTATATACGTATCCCTACTAGATGACCCTAGTTGACTGAGTTCCATGCCAGGCATAGCCCTGAGTTAGGTATTTGATTGTGTGTGTAGTGTAGCATCTGATGAAAATGTGGTTTTGCTTGTGATATGTTTATAGGACTGTTGGGTTACCCAGGGGACACTCTGGAACAGGACCTCGGTATTCACCAGCTAAGGACCCAAGGCGAGTACATTCTCTGATTAGTTTCTAATTTATGATATCTCCTATGTTCACTGTATCTAGTGTAAATATCCATGATCTTGACACGATGGTTACACGGATTGGTATACACGGATCTCGTCATGAGATGTTATTCCTTATTCATGGTGTAGCTTGTACGAGACTTATTTCCTTGATATCTTGTGCATGTACAGACACTAATTCCCGGGGAGATTTGCTATCTTCCTAGGGAATCCTGTGCCATAGCGTACCATGATTGGATCTACTGTACCAGTCGGGGGTTTGGGGAGTACTTTAGTATAGATATGTGATCATACCCAACTTTATATGCACCATAGCTCACCCCACATCTCACGTCGGGTGCGGCCTGACCATTTACATGTCTCCTCACTGTTACATCGGTTAGCCCTACTAACCCCTGTAATGAGTTTACATGCCTCCTCACTGTTACATCGGTTAGCCCTACTAACCCATGTAATGAGTTTACTAGTCCCAAGCCGATCACATGTTAAAGCTAGTACTCACACACTTAGTCATAGGATTCTTGCTCATTGACATATTGTTTTTTTCTGCATTTACTTACAGTATTTCCAGTATTTCTTTCATTGTACTTTTCTCGTACCTATACATGCATCTGTATATTTCCATCTAGAACTGCTACATAGTTTATGTCATTTATATAGAACTGCTATTTAGATATGTACTTTGCTCCTTCCTGACTGGAAATATTTTTCCAGACTGTGACCTTAGTAGACTGGTTTCAGACACTTGGGGATGGGAAGTTAATGATTGCAGGTATGATTATGTTGTCATTAGACTTGTATTGTATTCTTTTATTTCTTCATTTCCTATCGTGCTGTAGCTGTGATTGAGTATTTCTAGATTTATTTTAGGATATCCACGCCTCCTTATGGAGTTGGATACTAGCGTGAGATCGTTTAGATAGTACTTGACCTAGACAGCGTTCTACCGCCGATGCTGCGGCGTAGGCTGGACGTACCCACGCTCTCGTGCCCCTAAATCGGGTGCGGGTCGTGACACATATGCCATATTAACCATTTCTACAGCGTTTGCACCATCTTCAAAGGAGACACATTTATAGTTAGGTGTTTGTTCATCACTTGCTGCAATGCTTATCGATGCTCTGCTAAGGTGTTCCTTACCATGCCAAACCCATATTGTATAACTTCGATCGATACCCCTACTAAACAAGTATTTTCTTATGTCCCCTAGCTTTTGGAATATCAAATTTTAATATTTTTCGCATGAACATCGAATAGAAATAAGATTATTCAAATGGAGCTTTGCAAACTTAAGAAACTCTTCTACTGCTTCCTTATATTCACTGCACATTCTATCCTTTGACATCCATGACTTAGACATGGTTGTCTTGTCTGATGTTCCACGTATATCAATCAAAATTTTTGCAGTAGCAGATTATATAACCAGGTTATAAATCTACCTGAGCAGAAGTGTTAGATAACTGTAATCCCGACCTCAATCTGGGTGCTCCTTCCTTTCTTGCAATAAGAATGAGGCAGCAGATTAGTATATTGGTCTAGTGTACTGCAGCAGATTAGTTTCAGTTTTGTGAATAAAAAAATCCTAGGACACGACACAGTTGAGTATGTCAATAAAATCAATAAATTAAAAAAAATCTAGGACACAACACAAGTTCAGTTCTGTCAATAAAAATAAAACCCACACCATATGGCAAAATTGACCCACAAAAAATCCTACTCATTCTCAAATATGACACGACATAATTGAGTATGCCAAAATTGACCCACAAAAAATCCTACTCATTCTCAAATAAGACACGACACAGTTGCGTATGCCAATAAAACCAACAAAACTCTACTAATTCCCCATTAGGACACGTCACAGTTGCCAGACACAAAAAAACCCTACTCTTAATAAAATCCATAAAAATCCCTACTGTCAATAAAATCCTTATTTGCCGCACACAAGAAACCCTAATCTCAATAAAATTCACAAAAAACCCTCATGACAAAAAATCCTGCTCTTAATAAAATCTACAAAAAAATCCTAACTTCAACTTGCATTACCATAAAATCGAATTACAGAGAAAAAATATGGAATAGAATTGCATATTACCGCATGGTGAAGACTGAAGTTGCCGCATGGTGAAGTTGCCGCAGATGATAGAGTTTTAAAGAGGGGATGTAGGCCACTAAGGAGAGAGGGGACACCGAGGAGAGGGTTTTAAGGAGTGGAGGGAGAGTGTCTTCTGAGAGGAAAGAGAAAGGACTTGAGGAGAGGAGGGATTTTCTGAGAGGAATGGGAGGAGAAGAGGGGTTTTCAGCACCGCTACTATTTACTTAATATATCAAAAGAGAAAGGACTTGAGGAGAGGAGGGATTTTTTTTTGAAAAGATGCGGGCTCTTGAACTATACCACTGCTATTTTCTTAATATATCAAAACCATCACTAACCCAAATTATTTAGAATATTTATGATAATGGCAAATAAAATAGCCATGGGAATTCCCTCCCCTGAATTTAGTTGACGTCTTTAACCTAACCGTCAAGGAAAAGACGTAGATTTTGTGACGGTTCCCCGAAACCCGTCAACTAAAGGGGTATGATATTTTAAACTGAACACAAAATAGGGGTTTAGTTAACACAAGGCCTAAACTGTCAAGTAAAAGAGTTTAGTTGATGGATTTTACCGATCGTCAATAAAAAGACCGTCACCAAATATCATTTTTCTTGTAGTGTACTAACTAAACTAACTAACTAACTAAACCACAACAAATACCCATTGTCTGATACCTAATATATACTAACTTCCTATAATGCTAATTAATACTAATGCTCTACTTAACTTAGCCCTTCAATAACAATTCACACCAAGTACAACCAGAAATGAGATATTTATTCAACCAATACACCCATTGTTCAGATACTTACCGGCACTTTTAACCTGTATAAGTCTCCTTATTTCTAACTGAATGCTTGTTACCCCCAATTGCCAGGTCTGAACAGGCCTTTATCCAAGCCTGAGTGTTCCCTCTTGCATACATTAGTGTTTATACCTTTACACTGATGTACTATCAAACACAGGTTCTATTTCATACTCAAGGGAAATAAACTCCTAAATGATCACAGTGTATCAATGCACAACTCCCAAGCCATTATAAACTCCCTGAGCATGCATTGCTCTACTACTCACTCAGTACTCTTTCCCTCAACATTTCTACTCAACCACTGACACTATAGGATATACATGGAATCCAATACACCAATACTCATTCAAAGTCTGCACATAAGAATTGATACGTACATGTATAACATCTGATATATGACACACACTTGCAGTAAA
This sequence comes from Iris macrosiphon, assembly GCA_036927795.1. NCBI lineage: Eukaryota > Viridiplantae > Streptophyta > Magnoliopsida > Asparagales > Iridaceae > Iris > Iris macrosiphon. Next base: position 105,287,471 of record JAYESA010000018.1, read on the forward strand.
ACTTGAAGCTATTCCCTAATTGACCTTACCTGTAGGTAAGCTTCACCCTATCCACCTTGCTGTTACTGCAGTTACATTAGTTGGTTTATAATGCAAATGATGAAATTCTATAACTGCTACAACTACATATCAAAGCCCCACACTTGCAAATCCCAAACATCTACATTATCAAAGCCACAAACCTACAAACAACTGCACTCTTCCTCACTTTATAACACACTTACAATATACTGGATGAACACATTAAAATAATCCAACCTACCTATCACAGAAAAATTGAAGTCTAGCCTCCCTCATAGAGCTGGAATGCACATACACATACTGAATATATCAACACTTATCACAGACTGTCATGATCCACACCCGGATATTCGGGTACGAGTACGTGGTTACACCCAGTCTACGTCACAACATCGGTGGTAGAATGTTGTCTGGGTCATTTTTAACTATCTAACACCTCAACAATATAATATGGTACATGTCAATCATCTCAACTCTAAACGGAGGAACGATATGGTATCTCATAAGTATAACTAATCTCAATCACAAACAAACTAAGGAAGATAAAGCACGAATAAAATAGCGAAAGAAAGAATAAGATACAATCCAAATCTAAAATAATATACAACTGTGAATCTCCATAAATAGTCTAATACATGCCAACACTAATAAACTACACCTCCTCGGGCTCTGCAACTAAGTACTCCAGGTCTATAGGAGTATCCTTTATAGGTACGCCGACCTGCGGCCCATAGAATATGGGATACTACTCTATAAGCCAATCATCTGGAAAAATATATCCAGTCAGGGTTAGAGCGAAGTACATACCTTTGAAAGTAGTTTCAATAACATAATCGAGCATATAAAACAAATAATAGAAATAAAATACAAGATCACTAAACATATGAATGAATGAACAATAGGTATATAGGTAATGTACAAGAATATAGAACAACAATATGAATATCTGCAATATGATAAAATAACTGCAATCTAACTAATGTGCCTCAGAATACAAGTTTATTATGTGATCGGTTTGGGTGAACATGATCAATAAGGTAAGACGATTACAAGGGTGGTATGTAATCAGAATGTACATGATGAATAATAGGGCTTTGATCACATAATCAACTCCTACTCTTCCATCCACAACTAATAACAATGGATCCAATCACGATATGCTACGAACACGAATATGACCAATGAACATGAGCTGTGGGTGTACACGAATAGAATCACACTAAACACGAGCAGTTTATGTACACAAATAAGCACACTAAAAACGATCAATATGCGAATACAAATATAAATCAATACGCAATGTACACGATAAAATATATGTACAGGACTACCCGCTGAATACAGTAGGGGATAACATCTCTTGACGGGATCCATGTAGTACAAGTCCGGGAAATCACTGTATCGGAATCAAGTATACAATTCTAGAACATGCAAATATACACTATTATGAATTGAAAACAAACAGAAAAATGTACTCACCTGAGGTCCTGAGCAAGGTGTGTCTCTCGATGCCCAAGTTGGTGCCCAAGTTGGTGTCACACAGACCTATATATCGTATGTTGCATCAATACTAGGATCAAAAATGAAAATAAGTTAAGTTGATGCAATTCTAAGTCATAAAGCCATTTCTAAGTCAAATCGACCAATTCTAGGTTGCAAGAGTCTAACACTAAGATACTAGGTCGAGATGTTATGAAACTAAGCTATACTAGCTAATCTACAATACTATAAAATATACAAAATGTCGTATCTCAAGATACGCAAGTTTAATATATGAAATAGTAATTTGTGTATATATATACAAGTCAATATATAGTGCTTAACTAATCAAAGCAATTAGGATACCTTGGCCTTGCACCAATGCGTATCATATACATATCTCGATACTCAAATCCAATACCTTGGTATTGACTTATTACCTTGACTTTACCTTGGTATCCCAAGGTAATTCAAAACCCATTGAAATAGCAAATATATATATAGCTAATACCCCAATACTAACTATAGAATATTATATAATAAGTACTATAATATATATCAATACAATAGTAACTATACTGTAATACATACATAGTTACATATAGTTACTTAGCTAACTATTTCTCAATCCACTAACTATCAACATAACATATATATGCTAGTATACCTATCCAACTTAACCAATAACTTATACACACACACACACACATACACACACACACACACACACACACACACACACACACACACATATATATATATATATACTAATCAAGTAAACCAAATAAACCATCACCTTAACAAACTAAACTAACTATTTACTATAAGTATACTAAACTAACTGATATATTAACCTATCAACTACTAACCAATAATTAACTAACTACCCATACCTAGATAATACTGAACTGGACTGATACATCTAACCCAAATATCCACCTTGTTGATACTGTACTGAATGGATGCCTGGTATAGAAACTGATACTGAAACCATGCAAATACTGTACTGATACACTGATACAGTGCTCATTACAAAGTTAACTGATACTAATTTGAGCTGAATGCCTGTGCGGGCTGTGCCTCTGAGTCGATTTCCTGCCACTGCCCGAGCCCTTGTTGTATACCTCCTGCTATGATACTGCACTATGATGCACGAGCTGCTGTACACCTTTATTTGCACTCTGCATGAGGAACTGCTCCTTGTAGTGGCTCGAGCTCCCTGTTGTTGGCTGTTGCTTTCCTTCACTGCCACTATGTACTCCTCAGTGCATGAACTCCATGCTGAAACTGCCAACAGCAGTGAAGCTCCTCTGTTATACTGGTGGTTCCTGTTCGAGAAGTGGATGCAGTGGATATGCATACATTGCTGCACAAACTATTGTTCTCCCTCACTCATTGATACACACTCACACACACACACAAACATAGCTCACACACATACACATATCACAATACACACATATATGCATAACTGCTATATGTATCACTCTATACATATATATACACTTACATATATATATAAACACACACACACACACACACACACACACACATATATATATATATATATATAAAATCACACGCACACACACACACACACACACACACACACACACACACACATATATATATATATATATATATATATATATATATATATATATACACACACACATACATACATATAGATATACATAACTATATACACTTACGCACACACATAAACACATATAGCATATACTCATATGTTCAACTATATTAATCATTCTACCTATGTATATATATATATATATATATATATATATATATATATATATATATACTTAACTATATACATACCCGTATACATATCATATAATATATCATATATATATATATATATATATATATATATATATATATATATATATATATATACACAAGCACACATAGAAATAAGGTCAAATGATTAAACACGTGGAGTGCACCGGACCCGTATCACACTCATTCTATGATACACTTGCGATACGGCTCCACCACACAACCAAACGCATTCCGAAGGACACAAGTAAGTCTAGATTACTAATTATGCAGTATACGAACAATAATAATACCAACTACGAATCTATGTCACAAACAAGCAATCATATGTACCCAATTATAGATACGAAACTAGTCACAAACAAGCAATCATATGTCATATTGATCTATTTGACCAATTGACAAGCACCAAATGTGCTAAACTCAGAATTTTCCTAAAATTGACATAAAAACACAAATAACTTCCACCATAGGTCTCCTATGAACGTAAAACCAAATTTTATGGGTAGCTTATGCATGTGAGTTGATTTTTCATGGTTAAATCTCATATTTAGAACCTACTACAAGAGGAAAAACTAAAATGTACCTATTAGGAGATGGATTCCTAATGAAAATCCACAAAATTAGAAATATAGCTCCTCCTTGTAGATCTTGGCCTCCTTCTTGTTGCTCCTTTCTTCCTTCTTGTAGATCATTATTGTAGTAGCCTTAATTAAAGACTGGGGAAGTAATTTGTGAAGAAATTGGTGAGGAAACGATGAGGGAATGAAGGAATTTGGAAAGGGAAAAATATAGATCTAATTGGAATGAACCAAATAAAATGAGAGATAATCTCTCTCCTTCTCATGTGGCCGGCCATATACCCCTTCCCCAAGAAATTGTAAAATATCTAAAACACTCATTGGGGCCTGTCATAAAGAAATTAATTAAGGGGGGAGGTTCTAGTCTAATGGTTTCACTAATTAATTCATCCTTCTAATCCATGGTCCTAATTATTGGGCTCAATCTAAACAAAACTAAATATTGGGTTCATGCATTTAATTAAATGGTTAGATCCACTACACAAGTCCAAAATAATCTAGCATCTAACAGTAATTAAATAATACAATAAATAATTAATTATGAATGCACAATATTTAAATATAATTAATCCTAAAATAAATAACCCATGTCAATTACCAAATTGTCCTAGATTAAAAATATGAGGGTAACCATCCTACCCACCTTAGAAAAATTGTGTCCTCAAAATTAAGGAAGAAACTAACTACCAAAAGCAAACAATATAATACAAGAAAGAATTATACCTCACGGATCAAACATATATGGATATCGCTCGCGCATCTTGGCCTTTCGCTCCCAAGTACTCTCTCCTGGCAAGCGATGCCTCCACGCGACATACACCAAAGGAATCGTCTGGTTCCTCAGCACCTTCTCTCTCCGATCCAGAATCTCCACTGGCTGCTCTGTATAGCTAAGACTAGGGCCCTCCTCTATCTCTGAGTGATCCAACACATGACTAGGATCTTCCATGTACTGTTTAGCTGAGACACATAAAACACGTTATATACTACCTCTAATGCAGGTGATATGTCTAGTCTGTATGCAACTGTACTGACCCTCTCAAGAATACTGAAAGGTCCGATGAATCGCGGACTAAGATTTTCGCCTCTACAAAAATAAATTGTGCCACGTGTCGGAGAAATTCTCAAGAAAACCAGACCGCTAACCTAGAACGAAACACAACCTTAGTACTCTAACAAAATAAACAATCAATCACAAGCAATGCAGAACAAAAATCTATACCTCAAACTCCAAAGGTCTTCGATGGCTATCAGCCCAATGTCGTTGCTTGTCCTGCACCACTCGAGGTCTATCCCTGATAAACTTTACCTTCTCAGCTACATCCACTACCATCTTTGGTCCCAATAAAGCCCTCTCACCAACTTCGTCCAATAATAAATGAGTGCGACATCTTCGTCTATATAACAACTCAAATGGTGATATCTCTATACTGGCTTGGTAGCTGTTGTTGTATAAAAACTCTACCAAGTGAAGATGATCCTCCCAAGAATCTCCAAGATCCAAAATACAGGTGCGTAACATGTCCTTGAGAGTCTGAATAGTCCTCTTCGACTGTCCGTCAGTCTGAGGGTAATATGCGGTACTAAACTTGAGCTAAGTGCCCAAGCTAGCCTACAAACTCCTCCAGAACTGGGACGTAAAGCGACTATCCTGATCCGAGACTATGCTCACTAGAACACCGTGCAATCTGACTATCTGGCGCATATACATCTCTACGAACTTCTCCGTAGATGTACCCACTTTAAATGGCAGAAAGTGGGCTGATTTGGTTAACCTATCTACGATGACCCAAATAGCACATTTACCTCCTAGAGAACACGGAAGTCCTGAAACAAAATCCAGTGTCACATGCTCCCATTTCCACTCTGAAATGGGTAAAGGCTAAAGCAATCCACCTGGCCTCTGTCTCTTCGTCTTTACCTATTGGCAAACCAAGCATCTGGATATGAAGCTAGCTACCTCCCGCTTCATACCATACCACCATACATGCTCTCTTATGTCTCTATACATCTTGTTAGCACCTGGATACATAGAGTACTGAGATCGATGTGCCTCCTATAGAATCTTCTCATGCAATGCTCCACTCGATACACACAATATGGTACCATGCCACAATGATCCATCATCTGCGATACTGAAGTCTTCTGCCAACCCGTTCTGGACCTGTGCTCTGATGCTCCTCAGAGACTCATCCTCGTACTATTCGACTCTAATTCGATCCATCAGTTCCGATTGTACCTAAAGTCCCCACATCTGTGCTGTGACTCCAGGAACTAATACCTCAATGCCCAAACTATCAAGATCGGCCAATAAATATTTGTCTCTCGTCAAGCACATAACCACGGGATACCTGCTCAAGGCATCCGCGACTATGTTGGCCTTCCCTGGATGGTATTGTAAAGAAATTTTGAAGTCTTTCATCAACTCCAACCATCGCCGCTGCCTCATGTTGAGCTCTTTTTGTGTAAATACATACTTCAAGCTCTTGTGGTCTGTGAAGATCTCTACTCTCTCTCCATACAAGTAGTATTTCCATAATTTAAGAGCAAAGATAACTATTGCCAACTCCAAGTCATTGGTAGGGTAGTTCTTCTCATTCGTGCATAATTGCCTGGAAGCATAGGCAATCACCTTCCCGTTCTGCTGCAACACATAACCCAAACCCTTATCTGATGCATCACTGTATATAGAAAATCCTCCTACTCCTGATGGTAATGTCAAGATTGGAGCTGTAGTCAACCTCTTTTTCAGCTCCTCAAATATTGACTGACAATCCTCAGTCAAGACAAATACCACGTCCTTCCTGGTTAGTCTAGTTATCGGCTCTGCAAATTTGGAAAAATCTTGAACAAACCTCCGATAGTAGCCTGCCAATCCAAGAAAACTCCTGATCTCTGCTACTGAACTCGGGGTAGACCACAATTCAACTGCTGAAATCTTCTTTGGGTCTACTGAGATTCTATCTCCTGTAATAACATGCCCGAGGAATTCAACCTTATCAAGGAAAAACTTACACTTTGTTAGCTTGCCATACAACTTCTCCTTCTTGAGGGTCTTTAGAACTATCCTTAAGTGCTGCTCATGCTTCTCTGGGGTCTTCGAATATATCAGAATATCATCAATGAAGACTACCACTAACTGATCTAGGTACTGATTAAACACCTTGTTTATCAGGTTCATAAATACTATCGGGGAATTAGTCAACCCAAACGGCATCACCAAGAACTCGAACTGCCCATAACGAGTCCTGAAAGCTATCTTTGGGATGTCTTCCTTCTTCACTTTCATCTGGTGGTACCCTGACCTCAAGTCTATCATTGAGAATATCTTTGCTCCGCTCAACTAATCAAATAAATCATCAATCTATGGCAATGTGTATTTGTTCTTGATAGTGAGGTTGTTAAGTGCCTTGTAGTCGATACACATGCGTACCGACCCATCCTTCTTTGGTACAAAAAGTACCAGAGTACCCCATGGTGATGAACTGGAATGGATAAAGTCCTTGTCTTGCAACTCATCCACCTGCTTCTTCAACTCTGCCAGTTTGTTGTTGTTCACTCTATAGATCTGCTGAGATATTGGCTCTGTGCCTGATACCAAATATATAGAGAATTCTACATCTCTGTCTGGTGGCAACCCTGGCAACTCCTCTGGAAAGATATCTATGAACTCTGCAATCAACGAATGTAGTGGCTCCTACTCTTCTACCAAAGCTCCACAAAAATTGCCTTCGCTCTGCCCTGCTTCTCCTCTGACGAACTCAAACTATGGCTCTCCTGGCATCTGAAATAAAACTCTGCCTCTATGATAATCGATACTAGCGTGATGCCTACTCAACCAATCCATCCCGAGTACTATATCGTAACTCGGAAGTGGCATTACGAGTAAACTTACGCTCAACTCTCGGCCTCCTAGATAAACTTTTTGGTCCTTGCAAACATCACTGACCAGGATAATGCCACCCCTGGTCATAATCTTGCAAGTCCTCGCTAACTGTTTAGTCTCAAGATGATGTCTCAGAGCAAAAGATACAGATACAAAACTATAAGAAGCACCATAATCAAATAAAGTATGAGCTGGAAATGAATCAAGATAAACTGAACCTGAGATGACATCGCCAACCGGCTCCTCCTCCTCGATAGTCAAGGCAAAAGCTCGCCCCTATCATTGCACACCTTTTTTCTGCTGGTGCTGAGCAAACTGCTGCTGCTGCGGTGGTAGAGGTCCTCTTTGTTGTCCCGCTGGTGGTCTAGCGGGTGCTCTTTGTACCTGACCTCCGCCCTGAACTGGATGAGTTGGGACTTTAGGATAAGCCCTCAACTGATGATCTCCCGATCCTCAGAATAAGCATTGGCCTAGTCTTATCCTGCATGCATCCCATCCATGTCCTTGCTTCTTATAAAAAGTGCAAGGAACAGCTGCCCTCTGGATCTGGTACATTTGTTGTGCCGGCGCTCTAGCTAGCCCGTAATACTGCTGCCTCGGATGCTGATAGTACCTCTGGTACTACTACTATAAATGAGGCCTCTTCGCTGGACCCATGTTGGTACTGGATCCTCCTGTGTCCCTCGGCCTCTTAGAGCCAAGCTCTAAGTCATCCTCTGCCCACTGCGCCTATCTGAGAATCTTCTCGAAGGTGGCAGTAGGATCTCCGTTCGTGTGGGATTTGACCTCCCGGTTCAGGCCCTTCCTGAACTTCTTGGCTCTCCCCCTGGGGTTCTACCCCTCCATAAAGCGACCTAGTCGGTAATACTCCGCCACGTACTCGTCTACTTACATACCTCCCTGGACGAGGTACTGGAATTGGCTCTCTAAGGATGTTAGAGCCACGTCTGGGAAGAATTTTTCTTTGAAAAGCTCTTTGAAAACCTCCCAAGTGAGTCCTGGTACTACAATCCTGGGGTCTATCCTAAACCATGTCAAAGTAATGTCGAACATCATGCACCCCGCTGCCTCTATCTGTAACATCTCTAGAATCTGCGCCAGCCGCAGGTTCCGCTCGATGTCGTCGATCCAATCATCTGCATAAAGGATCCCCTTTGTGCCTCTAAAGTCCTTCGGGTCCATCCTCTTGAAGTCTATGATGGTCCCCGACCTCGGCTGCTGAGGAATAAACTGAGGTGGTGTCGTCTGTGGCTGGACTGTGGTAGCTCTGTCAACTGTTGCAAGCATGATCTGGTGAGTATCCTCCATGCTCCGTCGCAGGACCTCTGACTAACACTGCTGCACCTCCATCATCTTCTGGAAGAGCACGAATATATGCGTCTGATCTACTGCAGGTGGTGGGGGTGAAAGATCCTCGGAAACTGTCTGCCCTGTCCTGTGTACCGGAGGTGGAGCACCTCCGAAGGCTGCTGCAGATATGCCCACTTGGACCGGTGAAGCTGACCTCCTGAATGTAGGTGCTGGACCATCGTCTGAGGGTGCTACCCTAATGGGTGATAAAGTGAATGATCGTGCTGTCGCGACACTTGAGCGCTGGGAACTCATCTTCGACGATATCCTGAAGGTAGATTAAAATAAGGAATCAATATTGAATATGATACGATATCATCAAAGAATGACATAATTTTATTCAAAGTAAAACAATATTCAATAGATAAGGATTTCAAAACAGATATTTGAAAAGTTTTCCTAGTTGTGATTGAGTAAACTCTCAGCCTAAATCATGTTACCTAAAGCAGGCTCGTAGAAGTACTATAGGCGAGCACCAGTACGATATCGCTAAATTGTGAATCTAGACCTGCATGGGCCACCACTAAAAATGTGTCACAATCTGCATCCGGATATTCAGGCACGAGTACGTGTTTACGCCCAGCCTATGTCGCAGCATCAGCGGTAGAATATTGTTTGGGTCATTTTTAACTATCTAACATCTCAACAATATAATATGGTACTTGTCAATCATCTCAACTCCAAACGGAGGAACAATATGATTTCTCATAAGTATAACTAATCTCAATCAGAAAACAAACTAAGGAAGATAAATCATGAATGGAATAGCGAAGGGAAGAATAAGATACAATATATAATATGAATAATATACAACTGTAAATCTCCATAAATAGTCTAATACATGCCAACACCAAAAGTAGACCTCCTCGGGCTCTACAACAAAGTCCTCCTGGTCTATAGGAGTATCCTCTATAGGTACGTCATCCTGCGACCAGTAGAATGTGGGACACTTCTCTATAAGGCAATCATCTGGAAAAATATATCCTGTCAGGATTGGAGTAAAGTACATACCTCTGAAAGCAGTTTTAACATAATCGAGCATATAAAACAGATAATAGAAATGAAATACAAGATCACTAAACATATGAATGAATAAACAATAGGTATATAGGTAATGTACAAGAATATAGAACAATAATATAAATATCTGTAATATGATGAAATAACTGCAATCTATAACTAATGTGCCTCAGAATACAAGTTTATTATGTGATCAGTTTGGGTGAACATGATCAATAAGGTAAGACGATTATAAGTGTAGTATATAATCAGAATGTACACGATGAACAATGAGGATTCGATCACATAATTAACTACTACTCTCACATCCCCAACTAATACCAATGGATCCCATCACGACACTCTACGAACACAAATATGACCACTGAACACGAGCAGTGGGTGTACACGAATATAATTACACTGAACACGAACAATGTGTATACAAGAATAAGCACACTGAATACGAGAAGTGTGTGAACATGAAATATAAATCAATACCCAATGTACACGATGAAATACATGTACAGGAGTATCCGCTGAACATGGAGGGGATAACATCTCCTGACGGGATCCATGTAGTACTAGTCCATGAAATCATTGTGTTGGAATCAAGTATTCAATTCTAGAACATGCATATATACACAATTATAAATTTAAAACTAACAGAGAAATGTACTCGCCTGAAGTCCTGAGCAAGGTGTGTCTTTCGATGTCCAAGTTGGTGTTACACAGACCTATATATAGTATGTTGCATTAATACATAGTTCATAAATAAAAATAAGTTAAGTTGATACAATTCTAAGTCATAAAGTCATTTCTAAGTCAAACCGACCAATTCTAGGTTACAAGTCTAACACTAAGATACTAGGTCGAGATGCTATAAAACTAAGCTATACGAGCTAATCTACAATACTATGAAACACACAAAATATCGTATCTCAATATACGCAAGTTTAATATATCAAAATGGTAATTTGTATATATATATATACAAGTTAATATATAGTGCTTAACTAATCAAAGCAATTAGGATACCTTGGCCTTGCACCAATGCGTATCACACTACATATCTCGATACTCAAACCCAATATATTGGTATTGACCCATTACATTGACTTTACCTTGGTATCCCAAGGTAATTCAAAACCCACTGATATAGATAATATATGTATATATAGCTAAAACCCTAATACTAACTATAGAATATCATATACTAAGTACTATAATATATATTAATACAATACATAGATAGTAACTACAATGCAATACATACATAGTTATATATAGTTACTTAGCTAACTATTTCTCAATCCACTAACTATCAACATAACATATATATGCTTGTATAACTATCTAACTTAACCAATAACTTATATATATATATATATATATATATATATATATATATATATATATATATATATATATATATATATATATATATATATATACACTAATCAACTAAACCAAATAAACCATCACCTTAACTAACTATTTAATACAAGTATACTAAACTAGCTGATATACTAACCTATCTACTACTAACCAATAATTAACTAACTATCCATACCTAGATGATACTGAACTGGACTGATACATCTAACCCAAATACCCACCTTGCTGATACTGTACTGAATGGATACCTGGTATAGAAACTGATACTGAAACTGTGCAGATACTGCACTGATACACTGATACAGTGCTCATTGCACAGTTAACTGATACTACTTCGAGCTGAATGCCTGTGCGGGCTGTGCCTCTGAGTCGATTTGCTTCTACTGCCCGAGCCCTTGCTGTATACATCCTGCTGTGATACTGCACTGTGATGCACGAGTTGATGCACACCTTTAGTTGCACACTGTAGTGAGGAACTGCTCCTTATAGCTGCTCGAGCTCCCTGTTATTGGCTGGTGCTTTCCTTCACTGCCACTGTGTACTACTCAATGCATGAGCTCCATGCTAAAACTTCCAACTGTATTGAAGCTCCTCTGCTGTACTGGTGGTTCTTGCTCGCGATGTGGATGCACTGGCTATGCATACATTTGCTGCACAAACTGTTGTTCTCCCTCACTCACTGACACGCACTCATACACACACAATCATAGCTCACACATATATACATATATGCATAACTGCTATATGTATCACTCTATACATATATATATACACTCACATATATATATATAAACACACACACACACACACACACACACATACATACACACACACATATATATATATATATATATATATATATATATATATATATATATATATATATATATATATATTCAACTATATAAATTACTCTACCAGTGTATATATATATATATATATATATATATATATATATATATATATATATATATATATATATATATATATATATATACATAGTCATTTACATAACACATAATATATCATACAAATATACACACAAGCACACATAGAAATAAGGCCAAATGAACAAACACGTCGAGTACACCATACCCGTATCACACTCATTCTATGATACGCTTGCGATACAGCTCCACCACATAACCAAAGGTATCCCGAAGGACACGAGCAAGTCTAGATTACTAATTATGCACTATACAAACAATAATAATATTAACTACGTGTCTGTGTCAAGATGTGATATGCACAAATTCCCGTGTCGGAGAAAAACCCCCAAAAACAACTCGTATCACAAAATCGATAAGATACGGCTTACATGTACCCAATTGTGGATATGACACTAGTCACAAACAAGCAATCATATGTCATATTGATCTATTTGACCAATTGACAAGCACCACATGTGCCAATCTCGGAATTCTCCCAAAATTGATACAAAAATACACTTAACGTCCACCATAGGTCTCCTATGAACCTAAAACCAAATCCTATGGGTAGCCTATGAATGTGGGGTGATTTTCCATGATTAAATCTCATATTTAGAACCTACTACAAGAGGGAAAACTGAAATATACCTATTGGGAGATGGATTCCTAATGAAAATCTCTAAAATTAGAAATATAGCTCCTCCTTGTAGATCTTGCCTACTCCTTGTTGCTCCTTGCTTTCTTCTTGTAGATCCTTATTTTAGTTGCCTCAATTGAAGAATGGAGAAGGAATTTGTGAAGAAATTGGTAAGAAAATAATGACGGAATGAAGAAAATTTGAAAGGGGAAAATGTAGATCTAATTGGAATGAACCAAATAAAATGAGAGACACTCTCTCTCCTACTCATGTGGCCGGCCATATACCCCTTCCCCAAAAAATTATGAAATGTCCAAAATACCCCTTGGGGCCTCTCATGAAGAAACTAATTAAGGAAAAATGTTCTAGTTTAATGGTTTCACTAATTAATTCATCCTCCTAATCTATGGGCCTAATTATTGGGCTCAATCTAAACTAAACTAAAATGTTAGGTTCATGTATTTAATTAAATGGTTAGGTCTGCTACACAAGTCCAAAATAATCTATAATCTAACAATAAGTAAATAATACAACAAATAATTAATTATGCATGCACAATATTAAAATACAATCAATCCTAAAATAAAATATCCATGTCAATTACCAAACTGCCCTTGATTGAAAATGTGAGGTTGACACAGACTTACACAGGCTAGGCTCAGAACAGGAATTAAGTATCAGTGCTCACAGGACTACTCACATTGCATAGTTCACAGAATACACTACACTCATACTCATATTATATACACACACACACATACACACACACACACACACACACACACACATACATATATATATATATATATATATATATATATATATATTAAGGACATAATAACAAATACATGTAGTGTGTACTTAGGGAAATCATGATACACACACTAATCAATTGCCCAAATTCACCAATTCTCCATATTAGACTATAGTATACACTAATTACAACTACTAATAACTATTATAATTAGTTACAATGGGAAATTAAGAGAAATGCACCACATAAAATGAGCCCCGTATCATACTGTATCACACTGTATCGTGATACGGCCTACTCGTATCCAATTTTGGACACGTAACTAGTCTCACAACCCCGATCTAAGTCTAATTAGATCTAATTGGTCGTATGACACATAATTGACGTATCAATCTCATAATTCCACCTAATTGGATACAAATCACCATGTAACTTTCATAATACAAGTCATATAGACCTAATTCTTGATCCTATGGGTAGCCGTAAGCCAAGGGATGATTTCTAATGGTTAAATGCATAAATTAGAGTCTAATTTAACTGTTGGATTTAGAATTTACCTATTGGAAGATAAATTTTCAATGAAAAACTCAATGGACACAATTAGGACACGTTCTCCTTGCCAATTCTACTTGTTCAAGTGCTTCATGCAAATCCAAGCTCCAATGCTCTTCAATTGATAGAAATAAGAGAAAATGAGAGAAAATAAGGGTGAGTTAGTGGAGGGATAAAGTCAATTAGGGATGAACACAATTGGGGATCTAAAGGAATGAATAATGAAGAGGGGAGAGAGAGAGAGAGAGAGAGAGATAAAATAGCCCCTCTATACTAGCTAGCCCCTTTCTCCCTCTCCAGGTCACCATCAAATATCTAAGTTGCCTCTACATGAAGAGTTATGGAAAATAATTAACGATGTCTATTTTGGGAAGTTTTTACACTAATGCAAATTAGTCTAATCCTCCTAATTAATTAGTAGAAATGGGTCTAATGGGCCTAGTCCATGTTGGGCTCAATAAGTTGTCATGACAAGTCTCATTGGTTTCACTAGTGTAAAGTTTATTTAATAGGCTAGCTTACTAACTATAAATAAATAATAACACACTAATTAAATATTAAATTACTAAAATAAAATAACTAAGCTGAATGACTAAAGTACCCTCATTTTGAAAAGTGATGGTGACAATCCTACCCACCTTAGAAAAATTTTATTCTCAAAATTTAACAAAGGAACTAACCTACAACATCAATCACAACAAGCAAGAAAGAATTATACTTCATGGCTCAAATAGATAAGGGTACCGCTCGCGCATCTCAGATTTTCTCTCCTGGGTAGACTCCTCTGGAGAGTGATGCCTCCACGCGATGTGTACCAAAGGAATCGTCTGATTCCGTAGCACTTTTTTCCTGTAATCTTGAATCTTCACAGGCTGCTCTGGGTAGCTGAGAGTAGGACCTACCTCGATCTTCGAGTGATCCAATACATGGCTTAGATCTGCCATGTACCATCTCAAATGAGACATGTGGAACATGTTATGCACTCCCTCTAGAACAAGTGACACGTCTAGTCTGTAAGCCACTGCACCGACCCTCTCAAGAATACCGAAGGGTTCAATGTACCGTGGACTAAACTTCCCACCTCCACCAAAGTGAATCGTGCCCCTTTTCGGCAAAATCCTCAAAAACACCAGATCACCCACCTAGCACAAAAGGCAATCTTAGCACTCTATTTAAAAAAAGCAATTACAAGTAATCCAAAATAAAACCTATACCTCAAACTCTAAATTTCTCCGGTGACTGTCGGCCCAATAAATGATAGGAATAATTATGCGGATAACAACAGCGTACCAATTAATTATAATAAAATAAATAGAATAAAAGTAAACTAATAATTATTGTATAAAAATAATGGTAATTATAATTAATAAGGAAGTTTTTATAAAATAACAAGAAAAGTAAAGAAAATAATAATAACAACAACAACAACAACAATAATAATAATAATAATAATAATAATAATCAAAACACAACTCAAAGCTAACAAAACACAACAGCAGCAACACTAGTAAACAATCCTACCCCCTAGTTCGGCTCAAAACATATATATATATATATATATACATATATATACGTGCAACCAAAGGCCCCAAACCCTAATCTCCTTTCCTTCCTACGATCGCTCGTCGACATTCCCAAACCCAACTCACCGTCGCTCGACTGTCAAATGTCGGAGCACCACCGTCGTCGCCGCTGACCAGGACACGCGTGCGCCAAAACTGCGACAGTAGCGAACTCCAGGTACCCATCTTCCCTGCTAAATTTTTTCCTACATACGCGACCAAATTTTAATCCAGTTGTTTAGATTCAACCACAATATGAACATCATCTAATGTCTTCAAGTAGTTTTATTCGAACAACTTTATTTCTGTTTTTAAATTAATCAAAACTTTCAGAAAAACCAGTTTTATATATACAAAATAGAACACCCAAAACTTTTTCAAACACCTATTTTGGAAGGCAATTCTCTCCCAAACGAATCGACTAAACTTGATTTTTTTCCTTACACGAAGTCAATATAACTAGGATTACAAAGATTTATTATTTGCATATTATTTATCATTACTCCTGCATTAGAAACTGTATTTAAAAATAAAAAAACACATAAGGACACCGATTTGACCCAAAATTATCTTTTTTGTCTCTGTGTCCAAATTGGGCAAAAGGGTAGAGTTTACTGACTATTTTACTGATTCCAAAAATATTAGTGATGTTTACTTTAGCATCCGGAGACATTCATTCGGAGTTGTAGTTTTTGATCTATTGTGCTTGACGTCATGAGGCCTACATTACACAGATTGCTTGCCAGGCAAGTATACCTTGCCATTGTGTTATTTATTTACATTCATTATTAGCATGCATATTTTTGTTGTTCATTTAGTTATTTTATTTTACCATATAAAACTGCACGTCCAAGAATAACTTGGGTGCAATGACGGTTGCATCACTTTTTGTCACTTATTTAATATTTTGCATGACGACCTAGTGTTACGAGTCCACCCTATGATGTTGAGGCATTCTTATGTTTCATTGGCCATGGCATATTTTTTATACGAGTGTGAGTCTCATGTAGAACACGGACTTACGTGATAGGCTGGACACCTGTACGTATGGGACGTACGACGGATATAAAATAATTGCTAATAGAAATGCATGCTAGGAGACTTGGCAGTTAATAGAGGTATCACCATGGCATATATATGATATGACTAGAGCATAGGATTGGGGGAACAACAAGTAGGAATATGGCCTCCTTTATAGTATTCCTTTTCTAACCCTTATGCTTGGTAAGATGACCCTTATATTATATTATTTACAGGCAACCTCTGACGATCGAAAAACTTTACACTTTTTAGGCCACTGATTATCCGAGAGAGTCACACCAATCCCATTTTTAGCCAGATAGCCCATACATTGGAAAGTTGTTCTCAAAAGTGCATTTAACATAGACGGTTAGGCGACCCTTTGGATGTTATTTGTAGTATATTATGGTATGTACTTTTTGTATCATGTTACGTCCCCCTGAGGAACTGGTCCACTTCCAAGTATAGACGAGCAGGATCATCCGCAGGAGTATGGACCCGGGCCTGACACATCTTTCAATGTTGAGAAGGTCTTACCTCCTGAGTAACAATGATTACTTCATTGCTGATGGATCCTTAGTTACTGTTTATTTATTGATATTTATTTCATATTTGGGTTTTGATCTCCTCTATCATTTTAGTTTTTGGTATAGTCGATAGGCAGTGGATTTGTCTCCACCGAACTATTATTCTTTTGATACTTCGTACTTGAGACATTTAGCTATTTATTTGATATTCCTTTACTTGTGCTTGTGGATGAGATATAGATGTCTGTGACATGTGTTGACAATATATGAGCACTTATGAATTAATATTCATATTATAGCGTACTATACGTTATGATTTTCCAATATATTGGAATTATCATATACATACGGCTGGTATGCTACTTTTTTCTAGTCCTACATATTTTAGGACTGGGGCATGACATATTTTTATAGTGGCCTATGCAGGTCAAGAGTATATTGTCTCATTTATGTTACTATACCGAGCAAGCCTGCAAATAGGATTAAAAAATAGGATCTCATCCACACTTGACTATAACTCACCTTCTTTCCAACCTGTCCTATTTAAATGCTTGCATCATGCTTGATTCATGTACTCTTCCTAACCATTCGTTCATCTCTTACAGAAAGATAAATTTGTGTAGCTGACGTGCTGCCACAGGGAATGACACGTCTCCAGGCGTCAATGGCCAATCACCGGGAGAGGCCTCAATGACTCCTCGACTTCCAAGACCAGATAGACAGACAAACAATCCGGTTCCACCAACTCCTTCCACGGCGCCTAATGGTACGTTTCCAACTTCACCAGCACCGTCGGACGGCTAGGTGCAGCTGTTCTAATTCTTCCAGATGATGATGCAGGAACAGAGAGAGCAAGTCGTCGTCCTGGTTGTCGAACAGAGGCATCAAGCGGCAGAGCAAAGGCGGGAAGTCGTTAAAATTAGATAGGGATTCTAGGCAGCACTTGAGAGGTTGGCTGCACCAGCACCCATACCAGCTCATGCACTAGTCCGAGTGCCACAAGCGCATGTTGGTTCAGTAAAGGATTTTTGACAGATGGGTCCTAAGCCATATAAAGGCAATAAGAGCCCAAAGGAGAACACAACCTGGATAACCAACACCAAGAAGCTATTAGAGGCGTCATAGTTGCCTACAAATTTATGGATGACTGAAGTGAGGACCCAGCTAAAAGAAAATGCTCATTGCTGGTGGGAATCAATGGAGCACCAATTGGGTACACGTCAGACTTGGGAGCAGTTCTTTGAGAACTTTGAGAAAAAATACTTTTCGGCCACCGTAAAGGATGCATTGTATAATCAGTTCCTCTATCTAAAGTAGGGGAACAAGATGGTCGATGAGTACGATACAGAGTTCAGCCACCTTAGTAGATATGGCATCATTCTGATACCCAATGACTTAGATAAAGCTAAGATATTTCATCACGGGCTGCCTCAAGAGCTATAGTACTATACCAGCTCACAGTCCCGAATCTCTTATGCCGAGTTTTTGATAAAGGCCAAGATCCAGGAGGCCTTCCATAAGGGAAAAAGCAATCAACAAAGAATTCAGCAAGGACCAGCAAAGACGCTACAAGGATGGCCTATCAGACGTCCTTTGGCACATCAGCAGCCATAGAAACAATAGAGAGCCGGACTATACCAGATTCAGGAGAAGCCCCACTGCAGTTACTGCAGGAAGCACAAATACATTATGAGGGATTGTTGGCTTCGCTTAAGGCAGTGTATGAGATGTGTTTTTGGGCAGCATATAGCTAGATGATGTTCGGTGCAGCAGGCCTTGGCTTTTTTACAGCCGACACAGAGGCCAGTACTTCCAGCACCGAAGCCAGCCCAGCAGATGACAAGGCCAGGAGAAGCAGGAGCGAAAACACATCGACCTCCAGCAAGCAGAGGATTCCAGCGGGGACCACTGCTACCTACTCAGGAGGACCAATTCGCGAGGGCCATGTCACAGGGACTACCTCAAAGAACAGGACATGCTTTTGCTTTGGAGATGGATGACATAGAGCAGGATATTGATGTTATAGTAGGTATTACCCTTGTTTATGCTTTTTCTATTGTAACATTGTTTGATATGGGATCCACACACTCGTTCATATCTTCTAGTTTTGTTACAAAGAACAATATTGCCACTATGCCTTTGACTAGTTGTGTTAGAATTCTCACTAGGAGAGGAGTTGTACCTGTTAGCCACATTTGTAGATTTTGTCCTATAGTGATTCGCGGCAGAGATGAAGGCTCGACTCTTTGTCTTTTCCATGCCAAACTTTGATATTATCTTCGGATGGACTGGCTAAGAAAGTACCATGCTTTCTTTGACTACTATAGAGAAAGCATTCTCTTTAAGGTACAAGCCAGCCAGAGCTTGAGTTTGTATGAGGATCCACAGAGGTTCTTGTTGGTGTTCAGATGGCATTGGGGGATGTCATTTATCACCCTATAATTTTAGAGTTTGAAGATATCTTTCTAAAGGATTTGCCAGGACTACCTTCGGACAAATATATAGAATTCTCGATTGAGTTGACCGAGGAGAAGCACCCATAGCATCGCATGTTTACAGATTGGCAAAGAAGGAGATTGATGAGCTGAAGGCACAATTGAAGGAGTTAGAAGAGAAAGGCTTCATCCGACAGAGTGCATCCTCCTAGGGATCCCCAGTGTTATTTGTACCCAAGAAGGATGATTAGTGCACATATGAATTGACTATAAAGCCTTGAATGCTGTGAATGTGAAGAATAAGTACCCTCTGTCATGCATTGATGACTTATTTGATCACCTTAGTGGATCCAAGGTGTTCTCGAAGATAGACTTGAGATCAGGATATCACCAGGTGAAGGTGCAAAAATAGGACATTCTGAAGATCGAATTCAGGATAAGATATGGACACTACGAGTTTTTGGTCATGCAATTTGGATTGACCAATGCTCCAGCTATCTTTATGGACTTGATGAATCGAGTCTTCCATCAGTATTTGGACTAGTTCATGGTTGTCTTCATGATGACATCCTTGTTTATTCTAAGAGCCACGAGGAGCATGAGAAGCACTTGCGAATTATCTTAGAGATATTGAGGAGAGAGCGGCTGTACGCAAAGCTTAGCAAATACAAGTTTTTCTTGGATAAGGTCTCTTTCCTTGGGTATGTTGCCACTAGAGATGGTATTTTTGTAGATCCAGAGAAAATTTCTACAATCGAGACATGGCCCGTTCCTAAGTCGGCATCGGAGGTGAGGAGTTTCCTCAGACTTGCTGGATATTACCGTCGGTTCATAGAAAACTTCTCGAGGATAGCAGAGCCTATTACTCGGTTGATGTATAAGGACCGAGAGTTTATATGGACAGATGAGTGTCAATCCACTTTTGAGTAGTTGAAGAAGCGACTTACCACAATACTAGTGTTGACCATTCCATTAAGATTAGGCGGCTACGTGATCTACAGTGACGCATCAAAAAAATGATTGGGATACGTATTAATGCACCATGGAAAGGTTATTGTGTATGCATCTAGATAGTTAAGAGTACATGAGAAGAATTATCCAATTCATGACTTGGAGCTTGCAGCCATTCTGATATCCAATAACTTGAAAAAAGTTAAGAGATTTTATGAAGACAGCCATTCTGATATCCCACCTCAGTAGATATGGCACCATTCTGATATCCAATAACTTAAAAAAAGTTAAAAGATTTTATCACGGGCTGACCCATGTGCTTCAACACTATACCAGCTCACACTCCCGGATCCCTTATGCTGAAATATTAATGGAGGCCAGAGTTTAGGAGGCCATCATCAAGGAAAAAGGGAATCAGTAGAGAATTCAGCAAGTACCAGCAAAGAAGCAACAAGGAGGGCCTATCAGATAACCAATGGGATATCAGCAGCAACAATAGAGGATGGGACCCTACTAGCTTAGAGAAACTCCGACTTGTCACTTCTGTGGAAAGAATGGGCATATGCGAAGGGAGTGTAGGAAGAGACTGGGAACTTACATGATTTATGGATGTGGATAGCATCAGACTCGGGAGTGTCCACAGCGTGGAGCCATTGTTCCAGTAGGAGTTCAAAAATTAGCAGTACCAGCACCAGGAGCAACCAACCAAGGAGAAGATTTACTCGTTTACCAGCACCAGGAGGCCAGCGCAGAGGACCAACCTTGGCGTCGCAGGTAGTGCAGTTCGAGAGAGCCAGACAGCAGACAGGCGCTCAGAGGCAAGGACAGGTGTTTTTACTGACTCAGGGAGGAGCAAAGACTGAAGGAGAGGCTATTACAGGTATTATTCTTGTCGGATCAGTACATGCCACTATTTTATTTGATTCTGGGGTCACTCTTTCATTCATATCATCTAGATTTGTATCAATGCATATAATAGCTACTTTACCCTTGCCTAAGAGTTGGAGGATTCTTACCGGGGTAGGAATAGTTTCTGTAACTAGTACCTGTAGGACTTGTTCAGTTATTACCTATGGTCGGGAGATGAGAGCTCGACTTTAGGTATTTCCAATACCAAATTTTGACATAGTGCTGGGGAAGGATTGGCTTAGCCAATATCATGTAGTATTAGATTGCCATAGAGGTTGTGCTATCTTTAAGCCACCAAGCCAGCCAGAGTTTAAATTCATGAGAGGGACTATGGAGAAGGGTGTAGGCCAGTATGGTGGAGCTTGCATGGGGATGGAAGTTATGCCACCACCGATTATTGAGGAGTTTGCATATGTCTTTCCAGACGAGTTGCCAAGTCAGCCACCAGACAGAGAAGTCGAGTTCACTATTGAGTTGGTGCCGGAAGCAGCACCGATATCTTCTAATATGTATCAGTTGGCAAAGAAGGAGCTAGATGAGCTGAAGATGCAGTTGCAAGATTTGCATAACAATAGATTTATTAGGCCAAGTACATCACCTTGGGGATCTCCAGTTTTGTTCGTACCAAAGTAAGATGGAACAATTCACATGTGCATCACTATAGAGCCCTTAATGTAGTAACCATCAAGAATAAGTACCCTCTATCGCGGATTGATGACTTGTTCGACCAACTAACAGAAGCACAGGTGTTTTCTAAGATTGATTTAAGGTCGGGATACAACAAGTGAAGGTGAGGAGCGAAGATATTCAGAAGACGTCTTTCAGGACTCGCTGTGGTCATTACAAGTTCTTAGTAATGCCTTTTGGGTTGACAAATACACCAGAAGTGTTCATGAACTTAATAAACCGAGTATTCTAGCAGTATTTGGATAAGTTCATGGCAGTCTTCATTGGCGATATTCTGGTGCACTCGAAGAGCCAGGAGGAGCACGAAGAGCATCTGAGAAAGGTGTTGAAGACATTAAGGAATCAGAAGTTATATGCTAAGCTGAGAAAATTTGAGTTTCTCCTAGATCATGTCTCTTTTCTCAGGCATATTATCACGGAAGAAGGCATATTAGTGGATCCAGCTAAGATATCAGCAGTAGAGACGTGGTTGACCCCAACCTACATCTAAGAGGTATGAAGTTTTTTAGGACTAGCCGGATATTACCGGTAGTTTGTGGAGAATTTTGCAAAGATTACAGAGCCTATGACAAGGTTAACCCGCAAGGACCATAAGTTTATTTGGACAGAGAAGTGTCAGATGGTGTTTGATTAGTTGAAGAAACGCCTGACTACAGCATCGATCTTGACCATACCTACTGGACTGGGAGGATTTATTATTTATAGCGATGCTTCCGGAAAGGTATTAGGTTGTGTCTTGATGCCGCATGGGAAGGTGGTAGCCTATGGTTCTCGGCAGTTGAGGATCCATGAGAAGAACTATCCCACTCATGACTTAGAATTTGTAGCAGTAATCTTTGCTCTGAATC
Organism: Iris macrosiphon; assembly: GCA_036927795.1. Classification (NCBI taxonomy): domain Eukaryota; kingdom Viridiplantae; phylum Streptophyta; class Magnoliopsida; order Asparagales; family Iridaceae; genus Iris; species Iris macrosiphon. The sequence goes on from JAYESA010000018.1 coordinate 105,310,796, forward strand.
TTTGGAGGCACTATTTATACGAAGAGACTGTAGAGATCTATACAGATCATAAGAGTTTAAAGTATGTCTATACTCAGAAGAATCTGAATCAGAGATGGAGACGATAGCTCGAGTTGATAGCAGATTTTAACATTGAGCTGCAGTACCATCCAGGCAAGGCTATTGCAATAGCGGATGCGTTGAGTAGAAGACTGATGTCGTACTTCTTGACAACACAGAAATAATTTTTATATGATTTAGAGCAGCTTGGCATAAAGATGGTTATACTAGGAGAAGTCACAAGGTTGTTGAACCTTCAAGTACAATCATCAATTGTAGAGCGTATCAAGGCAGCTATGTCGATTGATGCAAGATTTTAGAGGCTTAGACAGAGGACTGAGGCTGGGTTGTAGACTGGACTGGGGATACATGAAGATGGGACTTTAAGGTGTGGGAGTTGCCTCTATGTTCCTAATGGAGAACTTCAATAGAAGATAATGTCGGAGGCTCACAGTTCAGCATACTTTATTCATCCGGGAGGTATGAAGATGTATAGAGACTTGAGACAGCATTTCTGTTGGCACAGGATGAAGCGAGAGATAGCACAGTTTATGGTAAAGTGCTTAGTATATCAGCATGTTAAGGATGAACATTAGAGATCAGCAGGACTACTCCAACCACTTCCATTTTTGGAGTGGAAATGGGAGAACATCACTATGGACTTTATTACAGATTTTTTGATGAGTCCAGCTGGCCGAGATATAGTTGGGTGACTGTAGACAGGATGACTAAGGCAGCACACTTCTTACCCTTTAGAGTTGGGCAATCTATAAAAGTTTTGGCAGAGATGTACATGAAGAAGATTGTACGCCTACATGGAGTACCAGTCAACATAGTTTTTGACAGAGATTCGAGGTTCACATTACACTTTTGGAGGAGTATGCAGGAGAGCCTATGAACTAAATTAAAGTTTAGCACTTCTTGTCACCCGCAGACAGACGGATAGTTAGAGTGCACTATTCAGATGTTGGAGGAATGTTGAGAGCGTGTATGCTTGACTTTGGAGAATCTTAGGAGGATGACTTACATTTGGTGGAGTTCTCTTACAATAATTGCTATCAAGCAAGCATTCAGATAGCTCCTTTTGAAATATTATAGCACAGTTTATGGTAAAGTGCTTAGTGTGTCAACATGTTAAGGCTAAACATTAGAGATCAGCAAGACTACTCCAACCACTTCCAATTTTGGAGTGGAAATGGGAGAACATCACTATGGACTTCATTATGGATTTTTTGATGAGTCCAGCTGGCCGAGATACAGTTGGGTGATTGTGGACAGGATGACTAAGGCAGCACACTTCTTACCCTTTAGAGTTGGGCAATCTACAAAAATTTTGTCAGAGATGTACATAAAAAAGATTGTACGCCTACATGGAGTACCAGTCAACATAGTTTCTGACAGAGATTCGAGGTTCACATTACACTTTTGGAGGAGTATACAGGAGAGCCTATGAACTAGATTAAAGTTTAGCACTTCTTATCACCCGCAGACAGACGGATAGTTAGAGCGCACTATTCAGATGTTGCAGGAATGTTGAGAGCGTGTATGCTTGAATTTGGAGAATCTTGGGAGGATCACTTATATTTGGTGGAGTTCTCTTACAATAATAGCTACCAAGCAAGCATTCAGATGGATCCTTTTGAAATATTATACGGAAGAAAGTGTCGATCATCAGTATGTAGGGAGAGAGGCAGATACTTGGACCAGAGTTGGTGACTCACACACTAGAGAAAGTCAAGCAGATTCAAGGTTACCTTCGAGCAGCACAGGATAGACAGAAACAGTATGCAGATACTCATCGTTGACCCCTAGAGTTCAAGTCGGGAGATTATATGTTCTTAAGGATCTCCCCTACTAGAGAAACCATCATATTTGGAGGTAGAGGGAAGCTTAGTCTGAGGTACATCGGACTGTTCGACGTATTGGAACAAGTTAGAGAGGTTGCTTATAGACTATCATTATCATAGACCTTGAAGGGTATCCACGATGTATTCCATATCTCATAATTGAGAAGGTATTTGGCAGATCCTAGCCATGTATTGGATCATTCGGATATCATTGTAGGATTGAGTTTATCGTATGAGGAGCAGCCGGTTGAGATTCTCGACCACTGTGAGAAGGTGCTAAAAGGGAAGACCATTCGACTAGTCCGCGTTGCTTGGAAGCATTATTCACCGGACGAATCAACTTGGGAGCGGGAGAATTCGATCTTAGAGCATTTTTCACACTTACTCGAGTCTTCAGGTATGGACTTTACAACCGTATTATTATTTTTCTAGATCGTGCCATATTCTTAATTTTGAGGACAAAATTTCTAAGGTGGGTAGATTGTAAAACTCCTCACCCAAAACTGATATTTTGTGTGTATTCTATATTTATTGTGTTTATTTAGATTATTTTTAAAATTAATTTAAATCTAATTGTTGTATTCTAATTGTTGTATTAGAATACTTTACCATAGTCAGAACATTAATGACATAGGACGACCCCAAAATCTATATCGTCCTTCGTAGGAAGTAGCCTACACGGGAGACACTACCCATAGGATCTTCATGTGACACAAAATTCGATAACTTAGCATTAGTATGGCACTAGTATAACAACTATAGATTATTGTATTTAAAATATATATATATATATATATATATATATATATATATATATATATATATATATATATATAATTATTCTCCAATCCAACCTTCTTCATTAAGCAACCCATAAATTTTTCATGCCAAATTAGGCCACTTTTCTCTTTTGTAGGATTTAATTATTTATTTATTACTATTTTAAATCCCATAGAATCAAATCAAATATTTGTCATTAATTAATTAATTGATTAGTTGTTGAGTTTTAAATAACTAACAATCTAATTAGAAAATAATTTAAACTAAACATAATCCTACTCCTACGCAAAACTTTGACCCACCCTCCTTCCTGCAGCTCCCCCTCCTCAAAACCCACGTGACCCCCCTCTCTCTCTCTCTCTTTATCTCTCCACCTATATATATATATATATATATATATATATATATATATATATATATATATATATATATATATATATATATATATACATATACTCTATTTCTCATCTTCCCTTCTAAAAACCTTAACCAAAATTCTCCTTCAAAACCCTAATTCTTTCCTCCTCCAAGAACCCTAGCCGCCACCGTCACCACCAAGGCCGACCCCCCTTTACGTGGACAACTTCACCTCCTTCAACCAAGAACCATAGTTCTTCATCCTTCTTCTTTCTAGTAAGTCTCATTCTTCCTCAAAACCCTCTCTAATATGTATGATTGCATGAATAATTATTGGTATATATAAATAAATAATTTTTATATTTATTTGTAATCCATTGCCATGTTCTTTATAGTAGAGTTTTATTTTAGGGTTTGCATGTAAAGAATTAAACCCATGAATGCATGTATCCATCCATAGGTAGAACCCTTGATTAAACCTTGTTATTAATATAGAAATATGATATTTAAATTGTTTTTATTCATATTTTTGCTGTTTATTCTAGATTATTAAACTATTATTATTATTATTTTGAATAAATTGCATGTACAATGGGAATGGTGACCTAGTTTTATATTTTCTCCAAAATCTCGCATCGAACCCTTCTAAAACTTTATAAATAATTATATTTTGTTGTTATTAACCTATATAAAATTCAATTTTTAATTTATAATTTCAGAAATATTATTTTTAATTTAAATAGTTTTTATGCATAAAAAGTAACCTAGTTGACCTAGTTTTCATATAAACCTATTGTAACATATTCTTTAGCTATATATAAATTTCTTTCCTATTATTTATGATTAAAAACTTATTCTTACAGAATTAATTATGATTTTATAATTTTATGCAAGGCATAATAGTAGGGTTATAATGGCAAAATTTTGCCAATACTATTGCTAGAAGACTAGTAGGTATCCAATGGAAAGGCCAATAAGTATAATTGATAAAGATGCATGTAGGAACTTATTTAATCATTATTTTCTAATATTCTAGAATTATTGTGAGAATTAACATTTTATGATTTCTACTTTTCAGAACTTGCATGTTTGAAAAACCTTGTTTAGCACCTATATTAGCATGACTAATTGCCAACCTTCGTAGAAACCCTTTGTAGAAGAAAAACTATTATTTTGCTTATTTTTATGATTAATTCCAGAATTATTATTTTATTTAATTAATGTCTTTAAAAAGAATTTTGGTAATGATTAACAGTTAGTATTATTTTGAGGCTAGTTACTTGCATGTGCAATCAACGTAGAATTAAAAACTAGCTATTAACCTAATTTTTCACTAGATAGTAAGAGTCGAATTAGTATAATAAATTGGTTGATGTTCGTGACGTTCCTGTGGAGATCTCTAGACCAGATTCGTTGTTCTCATATTTTGGTTTGTCAGGCAAGTACACCTTGCTTGTTTGTATTGTGCAATTTACATTATACTTAGTTCTTTTTATTGTGTTATTTGTGTGCATGCGTCCTAGAAGTAGTTGACATATCTAGTATGGTAAAGATATGTGGTAACTTTTGACCTGACACAGTTTCAAACACGTTCACTGAGTGAGAGAGTGCATCGAATGGCATATTGACTGGCCATTGGTACGTGAGTTCACGTCTTGTGTTAGCTGTTGGTTTTAGTTTGGGTTCTAGATTTTATTGATGTCTTACATTATGTCTGCACCACGTATATGGTTCGGATAGTACAATGGGAAGGGAGAGTCTACTAGTGAGCGTATGGGATTTCTGTTTCTAATGATGTAAATGGTGTATATCGTGTACCCCCGAGTTCTGCGGAACGCCTGGTAGGATGACTATTATTCTATTTCTTCCCCCTCATACGCCATTAAAGATATCTCGAGTGTATATCACATAGATGGTTAATTATCCTATTATACTGCTTTACTTTCATGCATATCAATTCTTGTGTACTTGTTATGTTTCTCAGAGGACCTGGCACCTTTTCTAGATCTCGATGAGCACTTGTACCCGACAGACTACGGAGTTGGAGATCTTGATGACGAGGACCTTAAGATGGACCACTGGAGTTTCCTTGAGCGTCTTGGATGACAGTTTCTTAGACTCTTGGGTATCATTATCTAGTTAACTGACGCTCGGACTATTTTATTATTTCTTTATTACTTTTTTGTACTATTTCAGTAATTATTTGTACTCATTTTTTGTGGATTGTTCTCTACTAGATATTCTTTTATAGTAGACTTGAGACTTATCTATTTATTCAGTTCCTTATTCTGTGATGGTTGTGGATGAGACTAGATTATACATGCATATGTTGTTATGACTTAGTTATATTTTACAGCGTACTACGACTGTTAGGTTCATTAATTGTATTCCTAAACTTGTTCATACAGCTAGCATGTGTACGTATACCTGGTCCTACGTATTTTGGAACTAGGGCATAATATATTTTTAGTGGTGGCTCATGTAGGTCCTGTTAGCTGTTTCGGTTATGTAACTGTACCAAGCGGACCTGCACTTAGGATTAGAGTTTAAGGTCTTATCCACATTTGACTATAACTCATATTCCTCCCAATTCGTCCTATTTGAATAAATGCTTGCATCCTGCTTGATTCATATACTCTTCCAAATCTTTCGTTTATCTTTACAAAGAGATAAATTTACGTAACAGATGTGCTACAACCGGAGGCAACACGTCCCTTGGGGACGATAGCCACACACAAGGAGAGACCTCGACGACTCCTCTACTTTCAGGACCGGACGGGCATACTGACAATCCGGTTCCACTAGCTCCTCCCGTAGTGCCTAATGGAGCTTCCCAGCTCCAACAGCACAATAGGACTGCCAAACGTAGATATTCTAATTCTTCCAGAAGATGATGCAGGAACAGAGACAGCAGGCTGCCGCACTGGCTGTCGAGCAGAGGCAGCAAGCGGCGGAGTAGAGACAGGAAGCTGTCGAGATAAAGTAGGAATTCTTGGCAGCACTTAAGAGGATGGCTGCACCAGCCCAGGCACTAGCACCTGTCCCACAAGCGCACATTGGTTCAGTTAAGGACTTTATGCAAATGAATCCCAAGCCAATAAAGACAATGAGAGTCTAAAGGAGACCACAACTTAGATAACCAGCAACAAGAAGCTTTCGGAGGCATTACAGCTGCCCACGAACTTGTGGATGAAAAGCATGAGGACTTAGTTAGAAGGGAACGCTCATCACTAATGGGAATTTATGGAGCACCAATGGGATATACACCAGACTTGGGAGCAATTCTTGGATTACTTTGAAAAAAATACTTTTTGGCCATTGTGAATGATGCATTGTACAATCAGTTCCTCCATCTAGAGCAAGGGAACAAGACAGTCGATGAGTATGACTCAGAGTTTAGCCGCCTCAGTAGATATGGCACTGTTCTGATACCCAATAACTTAGAGAAAGTTAAGAGAATTCATCATGGGCTAACTCAGGAGCTTCAACACTATACCAGCTCACAATCCCGGATCTCTTATGCTGAAATATTAACTAAGGACAGAGTTCAGGAGGCCATCAGCAAGAAAAAAGGGAATCAATAGAAAATTCAGCAAGGACCAACAAAGACGCAATAAGGGGGGCCTATCAGACGACCATTAGAATATCAGCAGCAACAACAGAGGACGGGACCCTACCAGCTTAGAGAACCTCTGACTTGTCACTTATGTGGCAAGAGGGGCATGTGCAAAGGGAATACAGTAAGAGACAGGGAACTTACATGATTTGCGGATCAGGAAAGCATCAGAATCGAAAGTATCCACGGCATGGAGCCATTGTTCAATTAAGACTTCAAAAACCAGCAGTACCGGCACCAGAAGCAACCAACCAAGGAGGAGGTTTACCTATTTACCAGCACCAGGAGGCCAGCAGAGAGGACCACCCTTGGCGTCGCAGGAAGTACAGTTCAAGAGAGCCAGATAGCAGGCAGAAGCTCAGAGGCAAGGACAGGTATTTTCACTGACTCATGGAGGAGCAGAGACTGAATGAGAGGCTATTATAGGTATTATTCTAGTCGAATCAGTACCTACCATTATTTTATTTGATTCTAGGGCCACTCTTTCATTCATATCATCTAGATTTATAACAATGAATAGAATAACTATTTTACCCTTGCTTAAGAGTTGGAGGATTCTTACCAGGGGGGAATAGTTTCTGTAACTAGTACCTATAAGACTTGTTCAGTTATTATTTATGGTCGGGAGATGAGAGCTCGACTTTTGGTATTTCTAATGCCAAATTTTGATGTAGTACTGGGGATGGATTGGCTTAGCTAATATCATGTAGTGTTAGATTGCCATAGAGGTTGTGCTATCTTTAAGCCACCAGGCCAGCCAGAGTTTGAATTCATGAGAGGAACTATAGAGAAGGGAGTTGGCCAGTATGGTGGATCTTGCATGGCGATGGAAGTTGCGTCGCCGCCAATTATTGAGAAGTTTGCATATGTCTTTCCAGACGAGTTGCCAGGACTGCAACCCGACAGAGAAGTCGAGTTCACTATTGAGTTGGTGTCGGGAGCAGTACCGATATCTTCTAATGTATATCGGCTGGCAAAGTAGGAGCTAGATGAGTTGAAGGTACAGTTGCAAGCGTTGTAGGACAAGGGATTCATTAGGCCAAGTACATCACCTTGGGGAGCCCCATTTTCGCTCGTGCCAAAGAAAGATGGAACAATTTGCATGTGCATCGACTACAAAGCCCTTAATGCAGTGACCATCAAGAATAAGTTTCCTCTATCGCGGATTAATGACTTGTTCGACCAATTGACAATAGCACAGGTGTTTTCTAAGATTGATCTAAGGTTGGGATACCATCAAGTGAAGGTGAGGTGCAAAGATATTCAGAAGACGACTTTCAGGACACTATATAGAGTTTTTGGTAATGCCTTTTGGGTTGACAAATGCACTAGCTTTGTTCATAAACTTAATGAACTGAGTATTCCACCAGTATTTGGATAAGTTCATGGTAGTCTTCATTGACGACATTCTAGTGTACTCGAAGAGCCAGGAGGAGCACAAAGAGCATCTAAGGAAGGTGTTGGAGACATTAAGGCATCAGAAGTTATATGCTAAGTTAAGAAAATGCGAGTTTCTCCTAGATCATATCTATTTTCTCGAGCATGTTATCTCGGGAGATGGCATATCAGTGGATCCAGCTAAGATATCAGCAGTAGAGACGTGGCCGACCCCAACCGACGTCTCAGAGGTGTGGAGTTTTCTAGGACATGTCGGATATTATCGGAGGTTTGTAGAGAATTTAATGAGGATTGCAGAGCCTATGACAAGTTTTATCAGCAAGGACCAAAAGTTTATTTGGACAGAGGAGTGTCAGATGGCGTTTGATGAGTTAAAGAAACACCTGACTACAGCACCGATCTTGACCATACCTACTGGACCGGAAGGATTTGTTATTTATAGCGATGACTTTGGAAATGGATTAGGTTGTGTCTTGATGCCTCATGGGAAGGTGGTAGCATATGGTTCTCAGCAGTTGAGGATCCATGAGAAGAACTACCCCACTCATGACTTGGAGCTTGCAGCAGTAATCTTTGCTCTGAAGCTTTGGAGGCACTATTTATACGGAGAGACCATGGAGATTAATACAGATCATAAGAGTTTAAAGTATGTCTATACTCATAAGGATATGAATCAGAGACAAAGACGATGGCTCGAGTTGATGGCAGATTTTGACATTGAGCTACAGTACCATACAGGCAAGGCTAATGCAGTAGCGGATGTGCTGAGTAGGAAACCGATGGCGTACTTCTTGACATTACAGAAAGAATTATTATATAATTTGGAGTAGCTGGGCATAGAGGTTGTTATGCCAGGAGAAGTCGCAAGGTTGATGAAACTTCAAGTATAATCATTATTGGTGGAGCGTATCAAGGCAACTATACCGACTGATGTAAAATTTTAGAGGCTTAGACAGAGGACTGAGGCTGGATTGCAGACTGGACTGAGGATACATGAAGATGGGACTTTAAGGTATAGGGATCGCCTCTATGTTCCAAATAGAGATCTTCGGTAGAAGCTAATGTCAGAGGCTCACAGTTCAGCATACTCTATTAATCCGGAAGGTACGAAGATGTACAGAGACTTGAGACAGCATTACTGGTGGAACAGGATAAATCAAGAGATAGCACAGTTTGTGGTGAGGTACTTAGTATGTCAGCAAGTTAAGACTAAACATCAGAGATCAGCAAGACTACTCCAAACACTTCCAATTCCTGAGTGAAAATGGGAGCACATCACCATGGACTTCATTACGGGTTTTTCGAGGAGTCCAGCTGGCCGAGATATAGTTTGGGTGATTGTGGATAGATTGACTAAGGCAGCACACTTCTTACCCTTTAGAGTTAGGCAATCTACAAAAGTTTTGGCAGAGATGTACATGAAGAAGATTGTATACCTACATGGAGTACTAGTCTACATAGTTTCCGACAGAGATTCGAGGTTCACATCACACTTTTAGAGGAGTATATAGGAGAGCCTAGGAACTAGATTAATTTTAGCACTTCTTATCATCCGAAGACAGACGGGTAGTCAGAGCACACTATTCAGACGTTGAAGGATATATTGTGAGCGTGCATGCTTGACTTTGGAGGATCTTGGGAGGATCACTTAGATTTGGTGGAGTTCTCTTACAATATTAGCTACCAAGCAAGCATTCAGATGGCTCCTTTTGAAGCATTATACGAAAAAAAGTGTCGATCGCCAGTATATTGGAGTGATGTGGGCGAGAGACAGATACTTGTACCGGAGTTGGTAACTCACACAGTGGAGAAGGTCAAGCATATTCAAGTTCACCTTCAAGCAGCATAGGATAGACAGAAATAGTAGGCAGATACTCACCGTCGACCCCTAGAGTATAAGTTGGGAGATCATGTGTTCTTAAGGATCTCCCCTACTAGAGGAACCATCATATTTGGAGGTAGTGGAAAGCTTAGTCCGAGGTACATTGGACCGTTCGACGTATTGGAACGAGTTGGAGAGGTTGCTTATAGACTAGCATTACCGCAGACCTTGGAGGGTGTCCACGATGTGTTCCATATCTCATAATTGAGAAGGTATATGACGGATCCTAGCCATGTATTGGATCATTTGGATATCAATGTAGGACCATGTTTGTCGTATGAGGAGCAGTCGGTTGAGATTCTCAACCGCAGGAAGAATCTGCTAAAAGGGAAGACCATTCGACTAGTCCGCGTTGCTTGGAAGCATCATTCACCGGACAAATCGACTTGGGAGCGGGAGAATTTGATCTTGGAGCATTTTTCTCACTTACTCAAGTCTTCAAGTATGGACTTTACATACCGCATTATTATTTTTCTAGATCGTGCCATATTCTTAATTGCAATGATAACATTTTCTAAGGTGGGTAGGTTGTAAAATCCCTCACCCAAAAATAGGTATTTTGTGTGTATTATATATTTATTGTGTTTATTTAGATTATTTTTAAAATTAATTTAAATCTAATTGTTGTATTAGGATACTTCACCATAGTCTGAACATTAATGACATAGGACGACCCCAAAATTTATATCGCCCTTCGTAGGAAGTAGCCTACACGGGAGACACTACCCGTAGGATCTTCATGTGACACAAAATTCGACCATTTAGTATTAGTATGGCACTAGCATAACAACCGTACATTATTATATTTAAATTTTAGATATTTTTATATATATAATTCCTATGTAATTATTCTCAAATCCAACCTTCTTCATTAAGCAACACATAAATTCTCAATGCCAAATTAGGCCACTTTTCTCTTTTGTAGGATTTAATATTTTAATTATTACTATTTTAAATCCCATAGAATCAAATCAAATCTTTGTCATTAATAAATTAATTAATTGATTAGTTGTTGACTTTTAAATAAATAACGATCTAATTAGGAAATAGTTTAAACTTAATCCTACTCCTACCCAAACCCTTGACCGACCCTCCTACCCGCGGCTCCCCTCCTCAAAACCAACGTGACCCCCCTTTCTCCCTTTCTCTCTCCACCTATATATATATATATATATATATATATATATATATATATATATATATATATATATATATATATATATATATACTCTCTTTCTCATCTTTCTTTCTAAAAACCCTAACCAAAATTCTTCTTCAAAACCCTAATTTCTTCTCTCCTCCAAGAACCCTAGCCGCCACCATCAACACCAAGGCCGACCCCCCTTCACGTAGACAACATCACCTCATTCATCCAAGAACCCTAGTTCTTCATCATTCTTATTCTAGTATGTCTCCTTCTTCCTCAAAACCCTCTCTAATGTGTTTGATTGCATGAATAATTATTATTATATATAAATAAATTATTTTTAAATTTATTTGCAACCCATTGCCATGTTCTTCATAGTAGAATTTTATTTTAAGGTTTGCATGTAAAGAATTGAACCCATGAATGCAATATGCACCCATAGGTAGAACCCTTGATTAAATCTTATTATTAATATAGAAATATGATGTTTAAATTATTTGTATTCATATTTTTACTTTTTATTCTAGATTACTAAATTATTATTATTATTATTTTGAATAAATTGCATGTATAATGGAAAAGGTGACATAGTTTTATGTTTTCTCCAAAATACTGCATCGAACCCTTCTAAAACTTTATAAATAATTAAATTTTAATGTTATTAACCTATATAAAATTTATTTTTAAATTTATAATTCCAAAAATATTATTTTTAATTTAAATAATTTTTATGCATAAAAAGTCACTTAGTTGCCCTAGTTTTGATATAAACCTAGTGTAACATGTTCTTTAGCCATATATAAATATATTTTATATTATATATGATTAAAAACTTATTTTTTCAGAATTAATTATGATTTTAGAATTTTATTCAAATCATAATAGTAGAGTTATAATGGCAAAATTTTGCCAATACTATTGCTAGAAGACTAGTAGGTTTCCAATGGAAAGGCCAATAAGTATAATTGATAAAGATGCATGTAGGAACTCATTTAATCATTGTTTTCTAATATTCTATAATTATTTCTAGAATTTAAAAATTTTATGATTTTTTTCTTTTTAGAACTTACATGTCGAAAAAATCTTGTTTAGCACCTATATTAGCATGACTAGTTGCCAACCTTCGTAGTAATCCTTTGTAGAAGAAAAACCATTATTTTGCTTATTTTTATGATTAATTCCATAATTATTATTTTATTTAATTAATGTATTTAAAAAGAATTTTGGTAATGATTAATGGTTAGTATTATTTTGAGGCTAGTTACTTGCGTGTGCAATCAACGTAGAATTAATAACTAGCTAATAACATAATTTTTTACTAGATAGTAAGAGTCTAATTAGTGTAATAAATTTGTACGTATTTGTAACATTCCTGTGGAGAGCTCTGGACCAGATTCATTATTCTCACATTTTGGCTTGTCAGACAAGTACTCCTTGCTTGTTTGTATTGTGCAGTTTACATTATGTCTAGTTCTTTTTATTGTGTTATTTGTGTGCATGCGTCCTAGAAGTAGTTGACCTACCTGGTATAGTAAATATACGTGGTATCTTTTGACCTGACACAGTTTCAACCACGTTCACTGAATGAGAGAGTGCATGAACTGGCGTGTTGACTGGCCATCGATACGTGAGTTCGCGTCTTGTGTTAGCTGTTGGTGTTAGTTTGGGTTCTAGATTTTATTGACGTCTTGCATTATATCTGCATTGCATATACTTTCGGATAGTACATTGAGAGGGAATAGTCTACTAGTGAGCGTATGAGATTTTTGTTTCTAATAGTGTAAATGGTGTATATCGTATGGTGGGATGACTATTCTTCTATTTCTCCCCCCTCATACGCATTAGTGATGTCTCGAATGCATATCACATAGATGGTTAGTTACCTTATTATTGTTTATTGCTTTACTTTTATGCATGTTGATTCTTATGTACTTATTATGCCCCTCTGAGAACCTGGCAACTTTTTCAGATTCTGACGAGCATTTGTACCCGACAGACTACGGAGTTGGAGATCTTGCTAACGAGGACCTTGAGGTGGAGCCACTGGATTTTTCTTGAGCATCATAAATGATAGTTGCTTAGAGTCTTGGGTGTCATTATCTAGTTAGCTGATGCCCGGACTATTTTTATTATTTCTTCTTACTTAGTTGTATTCTTTCAGTAATCATTTATACTCATTTTTCGTGGATTGTTCTCCACTAGATATTCTTTTATAGTGGACTTGAGACTTATCTATTTATTCAGTTCCTTATTCTGTTGGTTATGGATGAGACTAGATTATACCTGAATGTGTTGTTGTAACTTAGTTATATTTTACAACGTACTACGTCTGGTCAGATCCATTAAATTGGGTTCCTATACTTGTTCGTACAGCTGGTATGTGTACGTATACCTGGTCATACGTATTTTGGGACTGGGGCATGACCGCTAGATTTAAGACCTTCAAATCTAATAAAAAATTAAATCTAGTATATCAAGACCTTCCCAAAATTTTAAATTTAATCTTACCATATAATACCTTTAAATTATACCCCAAAGTTGTCTCATTTTACCATTTTAAAATTCAATTCTCAATTAGTATTCTCCTCAAATCCTCAAATTTTTGAATAAATTTTTTTTCTCGAAACGATAATACCCATAACTTAATCAATTTTACCCTGTATAACATCATTAAACCTAGCAATCATAAAACTACCCAACAAAAAAATTCATATATGGCATATAAAATTCTAGCCAACCTTCTAAGATCAAATCAAATCCCCAAAAAATTATAATCTTTAATATATTATATCTTTATATCCTCAAATCTTAAAACTTAATTTAATTCTATCTATTCTTAAAATTTAAATCCAATCACAAAATTTAAAATAATCTCATCTAAAATTTTGAATTCCAAAAATAGTTCCAACAAATTTTTACTCCTCTATATTTTTTGCTTTATATAATCAACCACAATTTTCTCACCATAATTTCTACTTACCTTCAATTCAACAATTATCACAAAACTTCCTCAAATTCACCAAATATTATTTAACCTCTAAATTTTTTCAAGAAAATATAAATCTATTTTATCAAACTCTTCTCCAAGTTTTAAAAGTTTAAATTCTATTATTTAAAATTTTTAATTTAAATCCAATGCCTCAAAACTTCATTTAATAACTCAATCTCAATAATTCAAGTTTAAATCCAATCCTCTATTTTAAATCCAACAATTGCATATTCTCTTGAATAAATTTTAATTTAAATTCTCATCCTTAAAATTTAAATTTGAAACAATTCTCTCGACCTTTTTTTTCTTTATATTTTTCTTTTTTACACAGTACTCAAACAATAAAATAATTAAGAAATCTTCAAATTGAGATTCACCAATGCTCTGTCTCATCATATCCTAAAATTCTCAAATTTAGATTCTAAGTCAAATCTTATCAAAATCTTCAAATTTAAACTCCACAAAATTTAAATGCTTCAAGATACTTCAAATCTAAATTTAAATCCATCATCATAATCTCCTTTAAATTTAAACACAAATTCAATCATATCATAATCTTCAAAAACTTATGGTTTAACAAAATCGTTAATACTGTCATATCAAATTCTCAATTTTTTATTTAAATTAATGTTTATCCACGAAATTTAAACTCTATAATATTTAAATTCATTAAAAATCTATTAATTTTAAATCTATTACATCATAATTGCCTTAAAATTTTAAATTCAATAAATCTCTAGCTTCTTATCTCATCATTTTTTCCATCAAATTTTAATCGAAAATACCCTCTCTCTTTTTCAAATCACATCGAAGTTTAAGCCTCGAAGCACCAAAACTTAACAATTCTCATCTTCATCAATTGATTAACCTCCAAACCAATTTGCTAGTTGAGAAGTCCACCTACACTAGATCAAACTATCTTATCTAAACACAATATTATATCCTAACATAAAATTACCCAAATTTATCTAAAAGGTTTATCTAATAGTACTACATCACTTATAACCTAGATAATTGATATAGTCCACATTGGTTTAGGTTCTTACTGATAATGCCCTTAATCTATTTTATCTTTAACATCTAGAAATCTTCTACCATAATATTTCCTACTCAGGCAACCATCTACTTACAAATATTCTATCAAACATGTCTTCTTCGTCTTGACGAGAATCTTCTCTTGGGGAGATCATCGCACACGAGTGTTCGTTTCTCCGAGATAGAGAAAAAAGAAAATCAAGGAATAAGAGTTCAAAGAAAGTATGGATGATTACAATTTTGAGATTCAAGGATGATATTAGAAATCAAAGGAAGTTTCAATAGCAATTGTGGATTGAGATCCTAAACAACCTTAGCCTAATTGCAGGTTCACTCAGCACAATAACGTAACCAAAATAATATGCTCTGACCTGCATGGGCCACCACAAAAATATGTCACGTCCAGTCCTAAAATACGTAGGACTAGGAATATATAAGTATGTCAGCCGTATATATATGACAACTCCAATATATGAAATATTATAATACATACGTACGCTGTATTATGAATAATAATTCACAAGTGGTATATAATGTCACAAGTCACATGCAACTAAATCTCATCCACAATACAAGTCAATAAATAAATACTAAACCAATATAGATCTAAATAATCCAGTCCAAATAATCCAAAATAATAATCTGGTGGAGACAAATCTACTACCAAACTAGGATAGAAATATAATCTGACTTCTTAAAATAAATAAATGACAGAAAAGTATCAACTTAACTATGAACTAATAGACATGAAGGTAAAGAGCTCCTTGGAAGGAAATAAAGCAGCAGGTCCTGATCGTGCTCCTACAAATAGTCATGATCGTCTGCAACTGGAAAGGGTGCCAGGTCCTCAGAGGGACATAACAAGTACACAGGAAATCGACATGCATAAAAGTAAAACAGTAAACAAAAAAAGGGTAACTTATCCATCTATATGAAATGCACTCGAGATATCTCTAGTGGCACATAAAGGGGAAGAAAAGAATAATCCATCATCCCACTAGGCGTTCAACAGAACTCGGGGGTATACTATATATAGAAGAAGAAGAAGAAGAAGAAGAAGAAGAAGAAGAAGAATGTCCCATACGCTCACTATTACATTCTTCCCTTCCAATGTAACATTCAAACCATATACGCGGTGCAGACATAGTGCAACGATGTTAATAAAATCTAGGAACTAGACCAAACACTAAGTACTAACCCAAGACGCGAACTCACGTATCGATGTACGGTCGATACGCTAGTCCATGCACTCACTCACTCTGACAAAAAATGTGATGGACAAGTGTCAGGTCATAAGATACCAAGTACCTTCATAATATACCGGTATGTCTGCTACTCTAAGATGCATGCACACACTATAAACTAAAACTAGGCATATGTAAACAGAATAATAAAATCAAGCAGGGTATACTTGCCTTCCAAGCCAAGATGTGAGCACCACAAGTCTGGTTTGGAGCTCTCCACAGAAACGTCTCGAACACCTACCAATTAATTATTACACTAGTTAGACTCTAATTTTCTAGTTAAATTAGATTATTATGTAGTTATTACTTTTACATTGTTTGCACATGCAAGTAGCTACACACAAGAATATTATTAATCATTAAACATTGTCAAAACTATTTTTAAATCTTTAATTATTAAAAATATTAATTCTGGAATTATTATTTATTTAGTGAAAAATACTAAAATATTTGATGTTGAATGCACAAAGTTTTATTGCGCGTCGACTAGGAGTTCTAGCAACTTGACAACTAGTTTGTGCATGCAAGGTTGCCAACTTGCAAAGAAAATTATTTAATATATAAAATATATTAATTAATATTCTAAAAATTATTATTTAAATTCTAAAAATTTATATTTTAATAATAAAATAATAACATCTATCAAAACTAGGTTATTATGGTTATCACATTGCCATGTATTGGTTTTGTGTCATCAAAGAGTAATTTTTTATATATAATAGGTTTCACATGCATAGCATTTTTCTTATTTATTCTCTAACATATTTATAATTTCTCACAAGGGTTTTTACATGGGAAGATAATTATTTAAAAGAAATTACAAAACTTACTTGATCGTGATTACAATAGAGCTTCTTCTTGCAATACGGACCTTTTGGAGTGCCAAACAGACTCCAAATTCCACAAAACTTGAGAGAGCACTTGGGATCTTCAAATATAATGTAAATCTAGGATTTTTTTTTTAAGGGTTTTTGCTGTTGTAGAGGAGTCTGAACTGCTGCTATAATCAGCAGCCAATATTTAGCCTAAAAGGGGGTTCGGTTGGGGGTTTTAGTGGCCGGCTTGTCGGAGATTGAAAGGGGGAAGGAAGAAAATGGAAAAGAGAGAAGAAATGGAGGGGGAGAGGCTGTTTGGTCATGGTTTTGAGAGAGTGGGAGGTCGACTATTAGGTTTAGGTGTTGGAGGTTGATAAATATAAGTAGTTTAAATAGGTGTGTGGTTAGGATTTGATTTTAGTGTTTCCATCTATGGATATGATTTAAAGAGACTAAAATAGGGTGAGAGGATGCTCTAAAATCTTTAAATTAGATTTTAAAAGATTTTTTTGAGATTTAAATTGATATGCAACAAGATTGCATAGGGGGTCTTTCCTAATTTATAAATATTGTATTTATGGACCATTTAATTAATTTGTTCATATTTTGTGGATATATTTTATATTTAGAATATGTTATGGAGTAGGAAAAAGGTATAGGGGTAGTGTACGTGTTTCGTAAAAATTGGTTTAAGAGTCTGAGTTGGGTGTTTGGGCTCGCTTGGGTTCAACTAGCCAAATGAAGGTAGTTTTGCAATGCCAATGGTTGTAGATATTTGTCAATATTTTTGGAGCATGGGAAAGATTAAATTAATACAACACCCATGTCCAAAATGTACTAGTTATAGTCAAGGTCAATAATGTAAATTCGGTTGGAAGGAAAAAAAGGTCCTGCATTGCTCAAAATATCCAAGCCATAAATAATAAAAAGAATTTTAGAAAATAATTCTTTAAATCTATCTAATTAAACAAAATAATAAAAATATTTACAAATTATCAAATTACTCCTTTCTAAAATTGGGGGCTTATAAGTTCTGGGGAATTGTAGCTTTATAGATCTAGTCTCCAGTCGACCACTTTACTCCTTGGACCACCCGACACATGGGAAAGAAATGCTAAATCTCGATCACTGGAGAACTAGGCAGCTGTAAGGCTCTGGCAAAAGAGTTTTTTTTTATTTTTCCTTCTTTTTTTCTTTGAATAACAATGATCCATATTTATAGTTGTTCTATGACTAGTACACGATGAACAATCCTCAGTGTGATTTGTTACTTTGTACATGCGTATGTGGCAGACTTTGGCCATGCTGACAAGACTTTAGTCATGATAATAACTGTCATTTTATGATCATAGCATTAATTTGTCATCCCCTCCAAGATTTTCTAAGAGATACTGTCACGACCCGCACCCGGTTTAGGGCACGAGAGCGTGGGTACGTCCAGCCTACGCCGCAGCATCGGCGGTAGAACGCTGTCTAGGTCAAGTACTATCTAAACAATCTCACTTTAGTATCCAACTCCATAAGGAGAAGTGGATATCAAATTTTAAATCTAGAAATACTCAATCACAACTACAGCACGATAGGAAATGAAGAAATAAAAGAATACAATACAAGTCTAATGACAACATAATCATACCTGCAATCCTTAACTTCCAATCCCCAAGTGTGTCGGAAACCAGTCTACTAAGGTCACAGTCTGGAAAAATATTTCCAGTCAGGAAGGAGCAAAGTACATCTCTAAATAGCAGTTCTATATAAATGACATAAGCTATGTAGCAGTTCTAGATGGAAACATACCAGATGCATGTATAGGTACGAGAAATGTACAAGGAAAGAAATACTGGAAAATACTGTAAGTAAATGCAGGAAAAGAAGCAATATGTCCATGAGCAAGGAACCTATGACTAAGTGTGTGAGTACTAGCTTTAACATGTGATCGGCTTGGGAACTTGATCAGGCTGGTTACATGTGATTAGCTATGGTTCATATAGAGTCAGGCTAACCGTTGGTTAGCTATGGTGCATGTAGAGATCAGGCTAATCACACGTAACAGCTATGGTTCATATAAATGGTCAGGCCGCACCCGACGTGAGATGTGGGGTGAGCTATGGTGCATATAAAGTTGGGTATGATCACATATCTACACTAAAGTACTCCCCAAACCCCCGACTGGTATAGTAGATCCAATCATGGTACGCTATGGCACAGGATTCCCTAGGAAGGTAGCAAATCTCCCCGGGAATTAGTGTCTGTACATGCACAAGATATCAAGGAAACAAGTCTTGTACAAGCTACACCATGAATAAGGAATAACATCTCATGACGAGATCCGTGTATACCAATCCGTGTAACCATCGTGTCAAGATCATGGATATTTACACTAGATACAGTAAACATAGGAGGTATCATAAATTAGAAACTAATCAGAGAATGTACTCGCCTTGGGTCCTTAGTTGGCAAAACCAATGTCCTGTCCCAGAGTATCGTCTGGAGGAACCAACAGTCCTATAAACATATCATAAGCAAAACCACATTTGCATCAGGTGCTACACTAACACATCACAAATACATAAACTCAGGGGCTCTGCCAGGCATGGCTCTAGTCAACTAGGTCATCTAGTAGGGATACGTATATAATACACATTACACTTATTAATACTTACTATATTTATACATGCACCAATTTAAATGTATTTACAATATATATATATATATATACTAGTTGAACCATACGTATACTCATATATATGCAAAAATACCGTTTAAAATATACATATATTTTGTCAATATCATTATTAGAACATACTATATTAAATTACCAATTCACATTTATACTATATATATATACAGATGCCAATTAATTTATATATTAAAAATACGTTTTATTACACTTATACTACGTGAAATTATACCAATTAAATATATGCATAATTATACCAAAATATACATACATATATACATGTATATATATATACCAAAATAATTATATACATATACAAAAATATATATACATAGCTACCAAATCAATTACATACACTAGAATACGTATTTACATATATAAATCCTTTCGAAATTATTTGAACAATAATTGTTAAACTTTCCTTTCGAACAACATTACACTTAAAAGTTTATTTATAAAAATCTAGAATTTATGTAAAAGCCAATGTATTTATATATCTCTAGAATTTTCAGTTACCAGTCAAAAATAACCAATTTCGAACTAATTTAGATTATTGAAACTATATATTTTTTTTTTTAATTAATAATGTAACCAAAAATTATTATTATTTTTACATATCAAAACCCTTTTAATTTGTTACATAAAATAAACTAATTACATAAACTAGCTAATTGCATATTAATATAACCAAATTATATAAAATAACCGAATTACATATACTAATTACATTAATTAAACTAATTATATAAAAGAACTAATTATATATACTAAACTGATTATATAATTCAATTAACAAAAATAATTAACAAATATAAATAAACTAATTGATTAATTAATTACTAATTATATAATTAACTACTAATTATATAATTAATAATTAACTTAAACTAATATATTAACTATTGATTATACATAATTAATTACTGATTAATAATTAATTACTGATTATTAATAATTTACTGATTAAATGATTAAGTATTTAATTAACTAATCTAATCAGAATTAACCAAACTAATATCTATAATTAATTAACTAATAGATTAATTGATTAACTAACTAATTAAATTAATCACTAATCTAATTAATTAACTAACTAATTAAATTAATCACTAATCTAATTAATTGAAACTATTAATACATTACTAATCAATTTCCTTAACTCACTCCCATCACTGAAAATCGAAACAGGGAAAGGGGGAGGCTCACCTGGGTCTCGGCGTCGGCGGATGGGGTTCGCCGGGGCTGGTCGGCGGCAGCGTCGGCTTCAGCGGCAGGGGGCTCGAGAGCGGCGGTGCTCTGTTCGAGACGGCGGGCGCTCCGCTCGAGGGGACGGCGGTCTGTTCGAGGGTCGGGTTCTTCGAGGCGGCGGCGGCTTCGATCTCGGCGGTGGCGGTTCTCTGGAGCAGCGGCGGTCGACGACTCAGCGGCGGTGGCGGTTCTCGGGAGCAGCGGCGGTCGACGACTCAGCGGATCTGAGGCGGCCACCGGTCGAAGGTCGGCGGAGCTCGACGCGGCTCGACGCGGGTGAGGCGCAGCGGTCGACGG
Organism: Iris macrosiphon; assembly: GCA_036927795.1. Classification (NCBI taxonomy): domain Eukaryota; kingdom Viridiplantae; phylum Streptophyta; class Magnoliopsida; order Asparagales; family Iridaceae; genus Iris; species Iris macrosiphon. The sequence continues at coordinate 105,332,170 of JAYESA010000018.1, forward strand.
CTCGACGACGGGGTGCTCGAGGTGGCGGTTGCAGGCGGCCACCGGCGTTCGACGACGACGAGGAGGACTCCATCGCCGGCGACAGCGGGATCTGGGTTAGGGTTAGGTTCTGTGTCGGGGTTTGGGTACGTGTCCGGGATGGACACGAGGGTTTGTTGTGGGGGATGTGTCCGGGGCTGGACACGGGGACTCGATGCACAGTGGACGTGTCCGGGTGTAGACACAGAAATCTGATATAGTACTGTACAGGGGTTGTGTCCGGGTGTGTCGGACACGGAAATCTGATTGTAACGTTGTAACTGGACACAGAAAATGAATGGATACTGTGGGACACCCGGGGTCGGACCCGAGGCCATCACGGCTGACACGGTGATGCTGGACACACGGACACGAGCACAAAGGATGATGGTGATGGCTTGTTGGCTTGGGAATTGTGGAGGCTAGCTAATAATTAGGAGATTAGGGTTTCTTGGGAAATGTGAGAATGAGAACTTAAATAGGGAGAAGGGTGTGGGATAAAGAGTTGCGGGTTGGCCCAATGGTGAATGGCCCAGAATTAAATATAAAGGGGCTTTTCATGTGGGAAGAATGGGGGCGTGAATGGGAGACGGAAAACGATAAATTAAATAGAAAAGAAATTTAAGAAAAAATGTTTTTAAGAGGCTTTCGATTAGCTACTAATTAAACTCATTTTTCAAAATATTAGGAAGTATGTAATTCATTTATTTACTACCCCAATTAATTATAAAATTTATTATGAAGAAACTCTAGTCTTTTAATTAATTTTATCAAATAACTAACTTTATGATTTCAAGCCAATAAACATTTGAAACTAGAGAATATATATACATTATTATTTATTTATTTATTTGTAATACATCGACATTTAGAAAAATGATTTTTATAAAGATTTTAAATAATCTTCTACAATCGAACATTGTTTAAAATCAAATAAAAATTTCAAGGAGAAAATATTTTATAAAACTTGATATTTTAAAATAAATTAAAAATCTAATTATTTTGGAAATTGGAAATCGGAGGTTACAGATACCGTATTAAATGTGCATATTTTGTCTCGTACACTTGACCACCCACTATCAATTTAAGAGAATAAAAGAGATGCATGCACTCCTTTGACGCATGCAAAATTAGCCAAATCCACTTGGTTTTGTCATTTTGTACATGCGTATCTTTGTACGTGGCAGACTTTAGCCATGCTGACTAGACTTTTATCGTGATAGAACTGTCTTTTCATGATCACAACGTTAATCATCCATGATCTCCCCTACGATTCCCCAAGAGATACTACATTAAATGTGTATATTTTGTCTCATACTCTTAACCGCCCATTGTCGATTTAAGAGAGTGGAAGAGACGCATGCACTCTTCTGATGCTTACAAAATAGGCAAACTCTACTCGATTTTGCCATTTTGTACGCGCATATCTTTGTACGTGGCAGACTTTTATTTCTGCCATGGCCCAAGGTTTCTTGTATGGAGAAGGAAAAGGGTCTCACCTCGTCATCTCGCAAATCGTCAGACCGTCGCCCCCGTGAGGAATGCGTCCCCATCGATCGACTCCGTATGCCGAGATTCGAACTTCTTGAGATGGCTTACCCACTTTGGAAAGTATGTGTGGACGCTTGGTCATCCCCTCATTTTTCTCTTTCATTTCTCTTTTTTATTGTAATCGTAAAAAGAGAAGAAAAAATACACAGATATGCATGCACGCGTAGGGACTCATTTTCCTCATTTCGGGAGAGACAATTTCTATTGTATGTTGTTTGGACTCGCGCATATTCTAAGAAGAAGAAAACTATTTCACGCATCTTGTACTAGGACCATGCGTGCCTTGGCATGTTTCCTTCTTTCTAAGGGCAAGATGATTTTTCCACGCGTTGTCTTAGGACCGTGCATTTTTATGTGTGTTTCTAACAAACGTTTAGTTTTTATATATCTTATTCAATTTATTTTTGACAATTGCGGTGCCTACGGACCCTTTGTCTAACGTACTGGGAACGACCGAGGGCATTCTTCATACTAACTATATGAGAAATTTATCGTACTGCGAGTTTCCTCAATCTAACCCGGCCTTGTCGTGAGACAGGCAACTGATGATATCTTACCAAGGCAATGCCATGCAACTTTCTATGATAAGTACTGCCCCTTTGCAAATGATAGATGGAGCAACCTACCCAAGGCCTGCCCATTTATTTGGAGACGCCATTAATGTGGCCTTATCATAAATGAGCACGAAAAAGGAGATGATGGTTTTTACCTTTGATGATAGAGTCATGTTCCTCCCCATGATGTTCCATCATTATCCTTTATCGTCCTTCTTTTATACCACCGTTCCGAGAAGGATGGGAGGTGATCTGACTCCATACATCCCCGGAGTTAAAATTGGAAAGATTTGCCACAAGCGTGGTGATGATAGGGGAATTAAGTATTTTCTACAGCACTCCGAAGATCCTTCTCGTCCTATCCACGGCCTGAATCCTGGTTCTATTCATAGTTAAGACTCTTCACTTGTTGACCATTGGCTGGTACCAACCTTTATAAATCTCTTCGCCAGAGTAGGTAGAATTTACCCATCCGACCAATGTAGGGCTATTAGGTTACTGACCAACTCCAACAACAGATGGCATTGCCTCACCTTCTGGGTATTGGCTAATTATCGTACAGTCCATGAGAATATAGGACTTTATAAGGCTGTTGCAGCGGCAGGCCATGGTATGTTCTCCAACTCTAACATGTTTCTTGCTTTGATGGAGTAATACAACTCGTGCACCAGAACTTACTTTATGCCCTAAGGAGGGTAGACTTGTCACTACCACGTTCCGAAAACAGGAATATTTTCGACTTCTTATAATATTTAATATTATGGTAGTTACAATTAATTAATTGCATGATAGTATATTTGATTTTAAATAAATGTGTGATGTGTAATTTAAATATAATATTATATGCAGTGTTTATTTAATTTTAAGCTAGTAGACTTGACCTAGAAGCCTAGTAGATGAACACCTGTCAGAATTATGGAATTTTTGTATTTAATTATTTAGTTAGAATTTAATTCTTGGAGTTTGTAATTAATTACCGTATTTTATTTAATATTTTTGCGCATTGCCTTTGCTTCGATATTTGGAGCGCTATCCTGACTTTTGTCTTCCAACAAATTTCACAATCTTGACCTAGACATGCCCGCCTTCCATTCTGCTATTTTTGCAACTCATAATTATGCTCTCTGTACCTTGTTTCTAGCCGCACAAAAATCGTCGCGGACGTTATTTAATAAACCCCTATTTTGTATCGTTGTGCGTTCCAATTTAAATTGGAGACAATCTTGACCTATTTTTCGTACGGCCCAAATTAGGATAATATTCTGTTCTGAGTCTTCTTTATTATTGGTATTGATGACCTGACCTGATTTTGGCCCCATGTATTCCTAATTAATTTTAGAACACAACTTGCATTTATTTCTAATTAAATTGAGGATACTATTTAAACCAATTCTGAAAATCCCAATTTAATTCCAGTGTCCTGCAAATGGAGCCCATACCAAACTTACAGCGCCCCCTGACCCTACAAAACACCAGACACCGATTCGCCCACCAAATTTTCGTCATTTTATGCGTCTGTGCAAATACCCAAATTTAAGGGGGCTAATTTGCAAATTGCATTTTTGTCAATACCTCATTTGTTTAAAATAATGAGGGAGCCTAATAATATTTAATTAGCCTCCCACCCTTATTCCCACATGAAGAAATCTCATGTCCAATCTGGACCACACATTTAAGGGGGGTCAATCACCACCCTTGATTTCACAACACCCTCTTCTTATTTAAAGTAACATCAAACCCTAATCCCTAGAAAACCTAGGTAGCCCACATCCCCAAACAAGCCCCCACATTCTCACTAGCCTCCAACCGTAGGTTCCATTATTCATTCTTCCTTCTCCTTTCTTCTTCTTCTCTTTTCTTCTCTTCTTCTTCCTTTCTTCTTCTCCTTCTTTATTTTTTTGAATTTGAAATTTATAAGGGGGAGGGGGAAACTTCACCCTCACCACTGTACTTTTCCGGCCAACTTCCTGTTCTCGGCCGGCCACCCGGCAAGGCCCGACCTCAGCCGACCTGCTCCGGCGGCCGAGCCCCGAGCTTCCTCTCCTCCCAGCCTCTGCGAGCTCCCCCGGCCGCTGCTCAGCCTGGCCATAGCCACCTCATCCCGGCGGCCTGCGTACCGCACTCCGGCGAGCACAGCCGAGCAGCAAACCCCTGCTGCTCGACTCCCCACTGTCCCTAAGCCGACCTCCCGCTGGCCTGCTCTCCAACCTCACCTCTGTTCCCGGCCCCTCTGAACTCCGGCGGCCTACTGCACCCGGCGCTGCCTCGACGCGTCCAGCGGCCCCGCTCTTCCCCATCAGCCAAGCCCCGAATCCCCTCAACTCCGGCTGCTCCTCCCCCATTCCTCCCTATGTACACCCTCCGGCCGGCCAAACTTCTCCTCCTCCGCCTCTAATCTTCCTCCCTCCATCACCATTAACATCCACCACCACCTCCATCTTCACCATACACCACCTATCACCACCACTACTATCATCACCACCACCACCTACATCTAACACCACCACCACCATCAGCCACCCTCCGGCGATCGAGCTCCCCCTCCGGCCGTACTCCGGCCAGCAAGCCCCCGCGGTGAGCCTCTCCCTCCTTCTTTCTTCCTGTGTATATATATATATATATATATATATATATATATATATATATATATGTATATATATATATACTTATATACGTATGAGTACATATAATATACGTATATGTATATAAATAGTATTATTTAATTAATGCTTTAAATACATGAGTATGTATAGTATATAAATACTTTAGTAATGTATAATTTAATATGTACATGTGTAGTATTTATTTTTAATTAATTAAATGTTAAACATGTATAAGCGTAGTATATATATATATATATTAGTATATGTATGTATTAATGTATATATATACATAAATATGATATAGGAAATGTTTAATGTTTAATTAGTGTATATTTAAAGAAAATTAGTATGCATATATATATACTGGTAATTCCATAAAATTGTATTTTATAAAAGGTACACTACATTATTAGTGTAAATTAAATTATTGTACTGGTACTTATGTATTTATATATATGCAACTAGGTATTTAAATTAATGCTTAATATTAATGTATACATATATATTTTGTATATGTATTTAATTTGTATATATATATATATATATATTTGGTATACACTTATTATATATTTGCTATATATATTAATTGGTATATACGTATACAAACATTCTTAGTATATGTATGTAATATGATTAATTGGTGAATTTACTAGATGATTCTAGGTGGCCAGTATCATACCTAGAGAAGTCCCGAACTCAGTGTTTTTAGACTGTGTTAGTGTAGCATCTGATGCAAATGTGGTTGCTTTGTGATATGTTTATAGGACTGTTGGTTTACCCAGGGGATACTCTGGAATAGGACATCAATAATTACCAGCTAAGGACCCAAGGCAAGTACATTCTCTGATAATTTCCAATTCCTTGATAATTTCTATAAATTCAATAATCATGAAATGTTACATCTGAATCCTTGACACTGTGCTACACGGACTAGTATAGCTTGGATCTGCAGTCATGAGATGTTACATTGATTATCGTATTGACATTGTATACGACATGTATATTAGATATCGTACATGATAGATTGGACTTGCTCGTGTATCGTGACGTGTCATGGTTGGATCCACAATACTAGTTGGGGGCGGGGAAGTAGTTAGTAAGAAATGTGATCATAACCTCTTATTGCAGTGTAGAACAATGTAAGTGTTAATCATGCTCTTCACCCATGATTAGCCAGGCCCTATAGCTATCGTACATGTTCCCAAGCCGATCATATTTCGAAACTACTATTTCAAACACATAGAATAGATTACAGTTTCCTATTTTAAATCATATACTATATCACCCGTATATGATGCTGTTCCTTGTTCTTTTCATTTTCATACATGCACTGACTATATCATATTGCCTATTGCCTGTCTCTTTACATTGCCTGTCTCTTTTTTATTGCCATTGCATTTATTTTACTGTCTTCTTAGTAGCTAGCATCACATGTTTATTGCTTTATAGTCCTTATCAATTAAATGGAACTGTTATTTGAGATTTGTACTTTGCTCCTTCCTGACTGGAAACATTTTTCCAGAATATGCCTTAGAGGATCGGTAGCCAACACTTTATGGACCATATGGTGAGTAGTTGCACTTGGGCTTGATAGTTAGTTGTGATTCCGGGAGGTCTAGCCAAAATCACCAATCTTCTAGTTAGTTCTTTTAGTAGACTATTTGGTACCGGATTTGTCTCCGACATTTTTATTGAGACTTGGATATTGTTGAGTTTGATTATTACTTTAGACTTGTGTTGTATTTAATTTTGTTTCGCTATCTTATCGTGCTGTAATCCTGTGATTGAGTATGTATTCGTTTTATTTGTGTCATCCGAGACTCCTTATGGAGATTGCATGCTTGTGTGCGATTTGCTAGATAGTATCAAGACCTTGACAGCGTTCTACCGCCGATGCTGCGGCGTAGGCTGGACGTACTCGCGTACTCGTGCCCCAATTTCGGGTACGGGTCGTGACACCAACTCCAACAACAGATGGCATTGCCTCACCTTCTGGGTATTGGCTAATTATCGTACAGTCCATGAGAAGATAGGACTTTATAAGGCTGTTGCAGCGGCAGGCCATGGTATGTTCTCCAACTCTAACATGTTTCTTGCTTTGATGGAGTAATACAACTCGTGCACCAGAACTTACTTTATGCCCTTAGGATAATGACCATTGATGAAATTGAAGTGACCATGTTGGAAGCCAGGAAACATGATGGACGTCTAACAAAAGCGGTGGGAAGCTATCCCGAGGGCATTGTTATTCTCAAATTCTTTTGACAAGCTCAGCATGAGATGTCTTCGGAAGCTCTTTCGGGAGCTTCCGGACACGAAAATTCGATCCGTTTGAAGTTTCAAAAAGCTGATATAAAGGCCTACGATATTTATCCTCTGGATTTATTTAATAAATCTAATAGGTTCAGTATTTATTACAAGAAGAAGACAGACTATACGATATAGGCTTTTGTGAGAAACCATAAAAAATAGATATGGCTATAGTTATATCTCCAATTGCCTAGAGCTATAATTTAGATATTGGTTGAGTAGTATTTAATTTAAATCTTCTCTTTAGGACATTTAGGGATCCACAAAATCTTCGGACGCGTACATGGGATAGACTTCTTCGCAGCAACCAGTGACATGCAAGTGTTTCTTGCCATGTTGTATAACAGTTTCCTGTCTTATTTGTTTTATATATATATTATTGTTACATGATATTGTTGATGTAGATGATTACCCTAGGATCGTTAGACGATACTTAGATGCCGAACCAAATTCGGAGTTGAGTATCGTTAGTGAGAGACGATTCCAAGAACCCTTATTACATGCTTGTACTCTTTGCACATCAGACCGTAGGACACTTGTCATGACCTTCTATGACAGAATCCTTCTTGACATGTTCTTGGTCATTGGATTCTGTATAGGGTTCTAAGACTCATGATATTATATATAGATATACTTAGATAACTATAACTCGATGTGCAAGATAAAGGTTATGATCTTGCATGTTATGACTATGATACATGAGGTTACATAGGAGGTAAGAGTATACACCATGCTATGAGCTAATTTCTACATAGTTTGTCTTAGTCTCTGTAGCAGAGCTTTGGTATTTTACAAAGTTTATTTTAGGTTCCATGATATAGAGCCTTTAGTGTTTTACTAGTTTGCTTCAGGTTCCACCAAACGGAGCATTTAATGTTTACCTAGTTTATGGAAGTGTCTATTGAGATCTTCCATATTTACAGCCTAGAGTACGAGTAATGCTCTTATGTGTATATCACTTATACAGTTACAGTAGCTTACCTTTGAGTATTTGTACTATTATATTATTTACTTTTAGCATGATATTTCTTGTACCTTGTTATGTCCCCTGATGACCTGGATTCGAATTTGTCCTCAGTTTATTGTTGAGCTGGGTTGGTGGAGTATATTGGTGGAGGATTGTTTCTCCAGGATTTTAAGTATATATAGTTGATTCGTTTATCATATTCTTCCATATTTATATTTATTTCTCGTTACTTATTTATGCCGACATGGCCTAGTTTTTCAAGCTTTATTCTTTTCTATGTGCTTGTTCAAGACAATTGTGATAGAGTCTGGTCTACTTTATTATATATTGTCTATTCTTATACACTTATAAGATACGTTATATTACTGCCTGGTCAGCTTTAGTGCACTTGGTCTATACAAGAGTTCATCTTTATTGTATTAAGATATAGAATTATTATGGTGATATTGAGATACAATTGACCTCTAGACAAATTATATGTATTTGAGTTGGACTGGTGTTCACTTAATATGTAGCTGGCCATTACCACGTGGTCTGGTCCCGCATATTTTGGGACTGGGGCATGACATAGTTTTTGTGATGGCCCATGTAAGTTAGATCATATCATCTCGATTACGTTACTGTACCGAATGAGCCTGCATTAGAATAAAAGTATTAGGATCTCAATCCATAGTTGCTATTGAAACTTCTTTGACTTCTATTATCGTCGTTGATCCTTTTACTTGTATTCAATCGTACCTTCTTGAACTCCTTAGTATTGCTTCTCGTCTTCTCCTATTTTGGGAAGACGAACACTTGTGATTGAACCCTATCGATTAAGTTTTATTGTGGGATAGAAGCAAGGTTAATAGAGTAATTATGAGGAGAGTGATTATCTAAGTTAACGAATAGACACCTTTACTAGATAAAATATTAGGACGAAGTGGCAGTTTAAGATATTTTCTTTTATCTATGGGTTTAGCCCTAGTAAGGGGATTTTCTTTTATCTATGGATATAAACTTCTACCATTTACCTAAGCAAGACAGAGTAGGGTTTGAAGCAATGCATGTTTCATTAGTTCAGTTAGGAGGGTGACATATTTCTAGACCATGATGACTGACATGAATGATTTAAGAGGTTACACATTTGAACTTTTGGAGTGATTACAGTTTCCTATATTGGAATATGATTAAACATAGAGAAGACTTAAGAAGTAGGACTATTATGAATAGAATGAATTGATAAATATTTATGACTAAATATAAACCTTATTAGAATTATATAGTTGCATTGAGTTTGAATTTTTTTTTAATTGGAGGGATATAATTTAATCTAGGAAACACATAAATTTTTTGAGGATAATAGCAATTGGGAATTTTTTTAGAGAGTTTTATTTGTTAACATAATCTTATATTTTATAAATGATTTTTTGGATAAAGAGTTGGTAGAAAGTATTCCAAATTAGGATTGCTGGTACATAACGGAAATTTGATTAAAATAATATGGTACTTGGTATGATATGAAACTAATCGAGATGATCATTATTGAATGAACCCGATGAGATGAGCACCATGTTAAGTTCCAACTTTTAGGATGAGATTCTATTCTAAAAGGTTTCAAGTTTAAGATGAAGGGTTTTAACCTCAAAAAATGTGAATGAATTGAAAGTTTGAAGATTTTATATGTTTAATTTAGATTAAGGATTTTAAATAAATTAGATCATGATGAATGATAATAATTTTAATTGGAGGACATAGATTTGAATTTAAGGATAAGTGTATCTTGATGATTAAAATTTTGGATTTTTATATATTTGATTGGAAATTTATAATTTGAGGGGTATTTATGAAATTTAGAATTTTGAGGGTTATCCATGAGAATAAAAATGTTAGAATAAATTTGAGGGATTAATCCAATCTAATATCATGAGCATAAGGAAGATGGAATCTTGAAATTGAAAGTTTTGTTAGATTCATGATGATTAAAAATAATTGATGATTTTTGCTAGATTTATTTTTAAGATTTGTAAATAAATTACCCAAAGAAACTTTTGACGAAACTTGATTGGTAGGCCCTACTATTACATTAGTTTCCTTAAGATGTATTAAGTATACTAGTAATTCTAAGGTAGGTAGACGGTGTATCGTCAAATTCACATTTAATTGGATTTTTTTCAAATTGAAGTGAAACTCATAGATGGTGGTTAAGAAGGCAAACAAGTAAAATAAGGTTGAGGAATTTAAGTGCTTCTGATGACTTCAAGAATTTTTAGAAGAATATATGTAATTTATTTTAGTGAATTTTCAAAAGAATATTTATGAATTATTTGAGGGATTGAAAATAGTGAATTGACTCAAAGGAGAAGAGTGTCTTGGGATTTTCAATTGAAGTATTTAATTTTAAGTGTTGAATTTCGAAGGTTGAATCAATAGTTTAAATTTTGAGAATCAAAATTGAATTTAAATTTTGAAGATCACGAATATTTAAAATTTAGAAGATAGTTAAATGAACAAATTTTGTTTATTTAAATTTTGAGGAGATAATGATCGAATGGATTTAAATTTAAACTTTGAAGAGTGAAATTGATAGTTAAGTTTCAAGAATTATGTCTGAACCTTGAATTTTACGGAGGGATTTAATTTTTTTTTTAAGTTTTGAAGGAATATTAAGTTGGTTGAATTTAAATCCTAAAGATCTTATGATAAGGGTGGACTAGCATTTTAAATTCTACTGGATTTTAGATTTACAATTGGAAAATTGGATCTCAATTTTGAGTTAGATAGTTGAACCATCAATTTAAAAGTTTGAAGAGAAATATTATATTTGGAAGACTACAGAATTCTAGAATTGGAATATGTGCTATTAAATCAACTCTGGTTATTTAAAATTTTGAGGAGATTTTGACAAGGGTGAACTTGCATTTTTAAAGCCTTGAAGATTGAATTTAAAATTTAAAATTTTCATAGTTTGAATTTTTAAAATTTACCATTCAAGGATTTGATGTAAAATATAACATTTTCATAGTTTAAATCCTCCTTCCTTCTCCTCCTTCTCCTTTTTCTTTCTTCCCCCTTTCTCCCCCATAACCCTCAAAAACCTAACCACCCACCTAGGCCGACCCCTCCTACAATCGCTGTTGTTGCTCCTTTCCAGTGTGTACACGTTGTTGCGCATGTCTCCCCAAGGATGAAAACACCTCCTTCTTGAAGCCATCTCACCCCCCCCCTTTCGAGTTCCAATTGGTTTGAAGGCAATCTGAGTTTCCTACAGGTCGTAATCGCGACTTGAGCGCCTACCGTAATCGCGACTTGGTACGTTATTTCCCTTTCGATGCGTTCTTCATTTATGAAAACTTTATAGATGAATATATATCATATTAGAGACATGAGAACACATCCATGCTATGTTAAATCCATTAAAAAAATTTGTCTAACCCGTATACCAAAGTTTGATAAAATAGCCCAAATTTGTCATAGCATTCAGTCTCGTTTTTCAAGTGTAATAGCAACTTAGGAAGGCCATAACTCTCAACTCAAAACTACTTTTATTCTCCAGTTATTTTTAAAAGAACCATGTCGAAGTTATCTTAATAGAAAAAATTTGATCTGGAACTTTCTGTAGAATTATTTAAGTGTCAGATGTCCGAAAGACAAATGCGTTCCGATGTTTTTGCGATTCCTGGGGCCTCTGGACACAAAAATGTGATCCGTTTGAAGTTTTGAAAAGTTGATGCGAAGTCATATGACATATGTTAACCCCAAAATTTATTTAATAAATCTAATATGTGAAATATTGATTACAAGTAGAAGACAGACTATTCGACATAGGCTTTTACGAGAAACCATAAAACGTTGATATGGCTATAGTTATATGACCAATAGTGTTTTACTAGTTTTCTTTAGGTTCCATGATATTGAGCCTTTAGTGTTTTACTAGTTTGCTTTAGGTTCTCCTATATGGAGCCTTTAGTTTTTACCTAGTTTCTGTAAGTGTCTATTGAGATCTTTCGTGTTTTCAGCCTGGAGTATAAGTAGTGCTCATGTGCATATCAATTTGACGGTTACAATAGCTTACCCTTGAGTATTTGTACTATTATACTGTTTACTTTTGGCATATTGTTTCTTGTACCTTGTTGTGTCCCCTGAGGACCTGGATCCGAATTTGTCCCCAGGTTATTGCTCAGATGGGTTGGTGGAGTATATTGGTAGATGATTATTTTTCCAGGATTTCAGGTATATATAATTGATTTCTTCATCATGTTCTTCTATATTTATATTTATTTCTCGTTACTTATTTCTGCTAACATGGCATAGTTTTGCAAGATTTTTTTTTCTATGAGCTTATTCAAGGCAATAGTAATAGAGTCTGGTCCACTTTATTAAACTTTTTCTATTCTTGTACACTTGTGAGATCTAGTATATTACTGCCTAACCAGCTTTAATGCACTTGATCTATACAACAGTCCATCTTCAATGGATTAAGATATAGAATTGCTACGGTAATATAGAGATATAATTGACTTCTAGACAGCTTATATGTATTTGAGTTGGACTGGTGTTCACTTAATATGTAGCTGGCTATTTCCATATTATCTTATCCCACGTATTTTGGGACAGGGGTGTCACGCCCCAGTCCCAAAATACCGTGGGACCGGACGCGTGATAATGGCCAGCAGCACACACCGACGGACAAACCCAATTTAATGGATCCATCAGGGCATGCTTAAGCTGTAGTCTAACAATAATTGGAACCAATGATACAGGTCACAGTCTATACTAATCTCATCCACAAACAGATAATCACAGATCAATTGTCAGAATAATGCAAATAGAAATAAACTAGCATATCTCAATAAAGGTGTCTCGGAGAACAATCCGAGAATAAGTCTGATACATCAATGAAATAGACTGGAAAGAAAATAACTAGAAACAGAAATAAATGAATATCTCGCGCCAATACTCAGGAGAAGTCCTCTGGTATGACCTCGTCCTCAGATGTCGGTACAGCTCCTGTAACTGCTCCTGATAATGCTCCTGTATCTGCTCCTGATAATGCTCCTGTACTGTATAACTCTAGGTGGATCTCCTCTGCTAGTCTTGGGGACAAAGTCCGGATCCAGGTCCTCAGGGGACAGCAAGGTACAGAAAATACAAGCCAAAATAAATGCAGTACAGCAGAAAATGCAATAAATAGGATAAGCTATATAACCATCTATGTGAAAATGCAAGTGAGAGCATCACTAGTGCTCAGGCCGAAGCCACTACAAGCTCTGTATCGGGGAGCCGGTAGCGGTAATAACCGGTAGTGGGCCAAGCTCGGCTTCCGAGTCTTGTGCCTCTCAATAATAGGGGTTATATATATATATATATCAGCCTGTAGCTTGTGTGTCTCTCCCCACCCAATGTAACCACGCATATCATGACCACAACGTCTCATGCCCATGTCAAGCGGGATCATAGCTAATGCAACCAGTCATACTATATCTAAGCATATAATGTCCATGTCATGTATCCTATACAGGATCACCACGAATATCTCGGGAAAATCCTATCTCATGAATAGTATCAAGTGTCCTGGGTCATAGTATACTTGGTAAGACAAGTACGAGAGTATAAAGTGTCACGTATGTCCATCTCTAGATGACAGTACCCAACGCTGCGTACAGTGTTGGCACCCGACTGATAATCGGACGCTAAGTACTTCACACGGTCCTAGGTTAAGTATGCACAGCAATATAATGAAGCAAGAAAAATATATAATAATACTGCAGAGTTTGGCAAGGTACACTTGCCTGGGGTCCTGGCTCCAACTGTAGCTCTGGTCTCAGGGTGATCAGCTGCTACTACTCCGGTTGCTAAAATAAACATCACTATTAGATTCAGAAAATATCAAATAGCTAGAAACGCCTGTCCTTGAGTCCAATTTGGAGACAAGGACAAAAACGACATTTCCGGGTCAAAGCGGGGTCCACACGTGGGCCACTTTGTACCGAAAAGCTTGTCAGGGTCAAAGGTCTCCAAATTCCTCAAACTCAGTGTCTACAAGTCAGGAATGATGATACGATCCTAACGAAACTTCCAAAATTGGATTCTGATGTGCCGATCACGAAATCGTCCGTCAAGTGGAGCCTGTGGGGCCCACGATACGCGATTTTGTCCATGTTCTCAGAATCGAACCAAACTTGGGTCACAGGACCAGTGTATTGCTACGAGTCTGATGGCGCAAGTTTTGTCTCGATCCGACTTGTGTACACAAAGTTACAGCGTGTTCCAGAAAGGTCGGATACGGGGTGTCGTCGGCGGATACGCGTTGATTCCGGTGTGCACGCATATCCAAATCAACTTCTGCGAAATCTTACACGTCCGTATCAATGTCGCACACATATCGGTAAAGACCGCACGCGAGATACGGGGTGGAACAAGGCATTGTTTTTCCTGTTTTTGGATCGCGGTGTGCGATTACCACAGGACGCGATGCACCGAGCGAGTTGCACGGGCACCGAGAGGGTCATACTGTCTACGCGACACAACTGACGGAATTGAAAACGGAATTACGAGAAGAGAGATACGGGTACCTGAACATGGTCTGAAAAGCCGAGTTATACGTGTCCGCGTGTCGTCTCGACTCGTGGGGACACCGTGTCCTGTGTCAGAACCGAGCTAGGGTTAGGGTTCAGTCCTTGCTGGCCGGGCGGTTCGGTGTGGCTTGGCGGTTGGACGAGGGCTGGTGATCGAGGAAGGGAGCAGGGGGAGGCGGTCGTCGAGGGGGATGAGGTGGTGGAGTTAGGGCTGAGGAACGCTGGAGGCACGGCGGGCGTCGGGCACGGCGAAGGAGGGGAGTTGGCTGGGCTAGGCGAGGGGAGGAGAAAGAGGAGATCGATGGGGCGGTGCTGCACAGGAGGGAAGGCGGGGTACTCCGGCGAGGCGACTGTCGGGGAAGAGGGGTGTCCGGGCGGCGAAGGCTGGGAGGATGAGCGGGAACGAGGCAGCGGGCTAAGGCGGAGAGGAGGGTGGAGCTCGTCGGAGGAGTCGTGCGGCAGCGGAGGTGTAGAGAAGAGAGAGAGGGGTTAGGGTTCAGGCTAGAGTGATCGGCTCCGGCGGGGGTGGCCTTGGTCGGCGGAGGGAGCGGCCAGGGTTAGGGTTAGGGTTAGGTTTAATTTGGATTAGGGATTTGGGGATTAGGAATTTGGGATCTCTTTCTTTTTATTTTTCTTTATGGAGAAAACTTAGGGAATTATGTATTTATACATACATAAATTGGAATAGGGTTTGACCTAGGATTTGGGCTGGGTCAACGCTCCTTGGGCTTGGCGTCAGCTCTCATGGGGTGTTGGGCGTTTGGCACGGGTTAGATTCGGTTTAATTCTACATCGGTTCCCAAGGCTTTAAACGGGTTTCCGGAGTCCAATAAATTCACGAAAAATTATCCTATGTCCGGTTTTCCATTTTTTACACCATAAAATATTATTTTCATAATATATTAATATTAATTAATAGCAATTAAAAATTATTTAATTACCAAAGGCCTAGGTTTTAATTACAGTAAAATCCCGAAAATTCCGGAAAAATTGTGAAAAGTCCAAATTAATAATTCCTGAAAATCAGGGGGCTTACAAGGGGCGTGACATATTTGAACTGAAGGCACATGTTATGTCATCGACTCCGAAGTATCTTACAACGCCTTGCTCGGACGTCCGTGGATACAAGATAACTTAATATTACCCTCCACTCTACATCAATATTTCAAATATGTAGACAAATAAAGGGTAGTCACTGATATTGCAGATATCAATCCCTTCAAAGGCATCAAGGCCTATTATTCTGACTCAATCCTTTACTCACCATAATATCTCAATATCGAAGACGACAAAGCTGATGCACAAGATGCATCCACGTCAACCAACGAGGATTCACTCATCATCTGCACCAAGAGCCGAATCTCCGACAAGAGTGCCCAGAAAACTCTTATAATTGACTGTTGTAAGTCAGCTCATGGAAAGGAACCAAGATTCCACTGTTGATGGACATCGCCAAAATTGCTTATAAGACAGAGCCTCTCATTATCAATATTCGTTGTAAAGATTGATCCATCCTTAATTACTAGACTCTGGCTATAAACATGACTAAGGCTACGCCTAGGGAAAAGACCGATGTTGATCCTCTTGAAAGGAAAGAAATTATGTACCGCATGAATGAAAAGGACATGCCTTCATACTATTTCAACGTTGATCACTTTACTACATAGTTTTTAGAGGCTCTCAATACCTATGACCCTCTGTCAATACCAATCTCAGCGCCCTCCCGGTCTAGGATATCATACATCTCCTACGAAGATGACTACTTCATCATTCCACCAAGGAAGATCGGAGACAATCTAATAGTCTTTGGTAAAGCTAGGGTCAAAAGAGACTCTCATACCGACGACTCTAAAAATGAGATGGAGAAGATACAACTCCATCAATATAGTTAGTCAGTCAAAGACATCATCTGCAAGATGGTCTATGGCCTAAAGTCTAACTAAGGCCTCAACTATGGCAGAGGCTGAAGCCTTCCACTCTGCCACTTGGCTCCAAAAGGCAAACCTGGTAACTACTACTAGCGGACACGCAGTGGTCTAGGCTATTTTACCTCTCCAATGACTCTCAAAGACTCAAAAGACGATGAGAATACCGCATCGGGTTCTTTTGACTCTTTACTTTGGGATTCCGACGAAAGCATCGGTAACATCTTTAAACAAATGTTGTCCATCAACATGGTATCAAAAGGCGGGATTGAAAACAACGACTAATCGTTAAAAATTTTTGAAGATTATTTATTGATATAATAGATGGAGTCACAATAGGAATTGACATTCGAACAGTGCGAGCCGCCTACCGAAGACAATATTACCCACGTCGATCTAGGGGATCAGTTATCTTCCAAACCTATCTTCACCAGCAAAAGTCTTTCTGATGAAGATAAGCAAGCTCTCATACAGATGATAAGAGAATACATTAATATTTTTGCTTGGAGTTACGAAGATATGCCTGGTCTGGACCCGCGGATAGCCATACACAGACTAAATATTCTTCCAAACGCAAAACTAGTAAAGCAATATCAGTAACAGTTTTGTCCGGATGTTATGGATGCCATTGAAGCTGAAGTTAAGAAGCTAATAACAAGTGGCATCATTTATGAAGAGTAATACCCCGATTAGGTAGCAAACATTGTTCCGGTTTTAAAAAAGGCCAAAAAACTCAGAGTCTGTATAGACTACCGAGATCTGAATGCGGCATGCCTAAAACATAAGTTTTGTCTCTCAATTACTGACATCATAATCGATAACACATGTGGCTTCGTGCATATTTCCTTCATGGATGGATCTTATGTTATAACCAAATCAAGATATACTCGGAGGTCAAAAATCATACATCGTTCTGAATACCACTAGGGGTATGCTATTACACTACGATGCCCTTTGGTCTGAAAAATACAGGTACAACATATTAGTGAGCCATAAGCATAATCTTTCATAAACATCTTCTCAAAATAATAGAATGCTACGTAGACGACATCGTTGTTAAAAGTTGACTCAAAAGTGACCACCTCCAGGATTTAAGAACGATATTCGAATTAATGCATCAATACCACTTTAGAATGAATCCGACCAAGTCCTTCCTGGGAGTCTCTAGCGGTAAGTTCCTTGGGTTTATTATAACATCCAAAGGTATCCATCTTGACCCTGACAAAGTCAAGGCTATCCTTGAAATAATTCCTCCACGAAATCTCAGGCAGCTTCGAGGGCTCCAAGGCTGGTTGGCATACATCAAGAGATTCATATCAAATCTCTGGGGATGATGCAACTATTTACTCAACTCAAGAAGAAGGGAGTTACTTTTGTTTGGAACGAAGTATGCCAGCGAGCATTCAACGTTATCAAGAATATCTCACAAACCCTCCAGTTCTAATAGTTCTAGTAGTGCGAAAACCCTTTTTAATGTATGTCTGGGCAATGGACCACACTTTGGAAGCCCTACTCGCGCAGAAGAGTAACGAAGGCCATGAGCAGGCCATCTACTATCTTAGTCGTATGATGGTCGGCGCTGAACACAGATATAACCATGTAAAAAAAGAATATCTTGCTTTGGTGTTTGCCATTCAGAAGATGTGCCATTATGTAACTGGGCAAACAATCCATATCATATCAAGAGTCAATCCGCTCCGGGAATTAATGTCCAAGCCTAGTATACTTAATTCTCGCCTAGCTATATGGACAATATTATTATGCCCATATGACATGGTATATGTTCTGCAGAAGGCAATTAATGGCCAAGCACTGGCCGACTTCCTTGCAGCTCACCTATTTCCTGAAACCTCAAAGTTGTATCAAGACATTCCAAACAAAGTATTAGAATCTAACATGACAAAAAATTGCTGGCAAGTATTCTTTGACTACGCGTTAAGAATAGGACCCAATGGCCACATTATTGCAGTAGTGGTGATACTCGTCTCTCTCGATAAACTGCTGATACATCATGCATATTCTCTCATAGAACCATGCTCAAACAATATTGCAGAATACAATACTCTACTCACGTCCCTCTAATTAGTAAAATAGCTAGGGCAGACTATCTTGAAGCCTATGACGACTCTAAGTTTATAGTCAACCAGGTCAAAGAGGAATACGAAATTCGTCACGAAGACCTCATTCCCTATTACTAAGCTGCAACTGAGTTGGCCTCTACTGTCTCCAAATTCTTTATCTACCACGTGTCTCAATTACAGAACACGGAAGTTGATACTCTCGTCGGCTTGGCAGCCTCTGTGGCTATCCCGATAAGAAAGCAACACTCGATCACAGTGATTGGTCGAGAGTTAGTCTTTATTAAGAATAACCTACAGATCAAACACATTTACGCAAGTGGGGCAAATATCGGCTCTGAAATTTGGAGATCCCCAGTGATAGACTACGTGATCTAAGGAATCCTTTTTGACGACCCAAAGGAAGCTATCTCTATTAAGAGACGCTTCCTTCGGTTCTACTATGATACCTCCATCGAGATGTTGTACCGACGCTCAAACGATGAGCTCCCATTGTGATATTTATCAGAAGTAGAAGCTAAAAAAATATTACGTGAAGCTCATGAAGGCACTTATGGTGCACACCAGCCCAGTCCCAAGTTACAGGATTGCCTCAGGCATATGGGTACTATTGACCCACAATGGTAGTAGACGTCATCGACTATTCTCGCAAATGTAAGGTGTGTCAAATTTATACTGACTTTATACACCAACCTTCAGAATTTTTATATCCTATGACTATATCAAGGCCATTTGAAGCATAGGGTATGGATGTCATCAGCCCGATTAGCCTACCTTTGTCCAATAGTCACTGGTTTATCCTAGCAATAATTGATTATTTTTTGAAATAGGCAAAAGCGGTACTACTCATCAAAGTAAAGACAGCCAATATGATCAGTTTTGTCAAGCATCACGTCATTTAATGCTTCATCATTCCCCAGAGGATAATCTATGATAACGGGCCACAATTTGCTAGCCAATCGTTCTATTAGTTTTATGACAAAAACTGGATCAAGAACATCGCATCCACGGCATAAAACCATGTAGCCAACGGTTTAGCAGAATCCTTCAATAAAAAAATAATCAAGCTGCTCAAGAAATTTATTTTATCCAACAAACACAATTGGAATGAGAAGCATGGCTAATGTTTATGGGCATATCGAACAACGGTACAGACTCCAACTGGTATTACACCATACTCTCTAGTTTATGGGTGTGATGCAGTCCTTCCCCTGGAGATCCAAATACCTTCTCTCAGGATATCTTTGTCTAATAAGCTAACTACTGAGAACAACGATCGCTTACAATTGCAGGAATTGGAAGCACTAGATGAGAAGCGTCTATAAGCTCAACATCAAATTGAACTATATCATGAACGCATCTCTAAATTCTTTAACAAAAAGGTAAAAGAAAGAATATTTCAAGTCAATGAGCTTGTTATATCCGTCAAAAACCCGATGATTATGACGCACAAAAGTAAAGAAAAATTTTAGGCTAAATGGGAAGTCCCTTCATAGTGGAATCAGTGTATTCCAACGATGCGTACATGCTTGTAAAACCTAACAGAGATTTATTGATAATGTCGATCAATGGCAAATTCCTTAAGAAATGCTACGTCAAAAGCTAGGCTCGTATTTCTCTCTCCCCAGCGGGGCATTAAATGTACAGCGTTTACATCTACCCTTTTACTCCCAATAATGTTAATGTACAGTGAGACATTTTACGTTATAGAAGCCATTATCCGTATTCAAGTCTTGAATATGTCATGGATAATATGTCCACTAAAGCTTCTTTTTCATAGTATATTTAGAGATTGTAATAGCCCTCCCCAAGAGAGTCAATGAAGCTCTTCACTTCAAACTATTATTTGTATTAAATATTCTTGAATAAGCCTTGGATAATAGGCCCTCTAAAATTCTCCAACGGGATCATCAACAGATCCCAAAAAAAATTCATCGAGATCACACATTTTAATCTTTCCCGACAAACAAAAAATATTTTGGGAGCCCAGTTGCTCTAAGAAAGTCCTATCCTAGCAATAGAAGTAATCAATCCTCTGGGGGAGTTTGTCTCACTAATGATTCATGTCCATATCTTCTTTGAACCATAATATTTTTACTCCTCCCTAATCGAGTGAGTTCTTCTTAAGAGACCAGTTGTTTTAAGAATTCCTTATGTCTAAATCTCAGCTGGTTTAGAGATAATTGATCTCCGAAAGATAATCATGTCCAAATTACCTCAGGATTAATTTTTACACAAGTGTTATTATGCTGCCATGTCCATACTACCTATGAGCAGATGTATGCCATAAACTATTTTCTACACAAGTGTTATTACGCTGCCATGTCCATACTACCATTCCCAAAGTGTTAATCGATCCCCTGGAGGAGTTTGTCTCACTAATTATTCTTGTCCATATCTTCTCTGAACCATAATATTTTTACTCCTCCCGAATCGAGTGAGTTCTTCTTAAGAGACCAGTTGTTTTAAGAAGTTCTTATGTCTAAATCTCAGCTGGTTTAGAGATAATTGATCTCCGAAAGATAATCATGTCCAAATTACCTCTGGATTATTTTTTACACAAGTGTTATTACGCTGCCATGTCCATACTACCTATGAGCAAATGTATGCCACAAATTATTTTCTACACAAGATAGTCAGGTCCAAATTAGCTCTAGATTATTTTATACACAAGTGTTATTTTGCTGCCATGTCCATACTACCGTTCCCAAAGGTGGTGCCTCGACAACCTCGAGCCCCTCTGAGTTGCACACAGAAAACCCTACTCCTTCTTGCTCCAAAGCAAGTGTCGTGGGAGGCTGGGGAGACTCTCCTCCCTTAACCTGAGCACCGGACACCTACCTTCGAGGAGCAAAGCCATCGAAAAAAACCACAAAAAGTATACCAACCAAAAAAAACCAATTATCAATACCCCAACTCACCCAGACCCATGGCCACGAACAAGCTGCAAAGGTGAGCCACATAAACCCCAGCATAGGAGCACTGAGTCAATGCCCTGGATGTTTGTCTCTTGGCTTCCCCGATCAGCTGTGCAGGAGAGAAAAAGTGCCCTTTAAATCTAGCTTTGTTCTGGTTCCTCCAAGGCACCCAAATAATCACCAAACAGATAACAACCAGTATATGACAATCACTACCCTCTACCATAAAGAAAGATGGTCCCTAAGCGGACCACTACCTCTCATAATCTGGCATAAGGCATAAAAATGATCCCAAAAAGCCTGTATCGTATCACCCTCTAAGAACAAATGAGTCAAGGTTTTCTTGCTTGGGATAACACAACAGTGGCATCTGGAAGCAATGAAGAAACCCATAAGGCACAGAATGTCATCTGAAGGAACCTTCCACTTTAGGATCTGCGATAGTAGCATGGACCATTTCAAAGGAAAGCATCCACCCCAGCAACACGAAAGAACCGGGTCAGCATTGCAAGCCATGCGGATGACACGACAAGCCGAATAAGTAGAGAATTCCCCAATGGTTCCAGGGCTCCAAACAAAGGTGTACTCCTCTTCCGAGATAGCGATCCCCAAATCCCAAATCAGAACCATGACCTGCTCATCAAATAGATGAAGAACAATATTGAAATCCCAAACCCCATTGGGTAACCATAACTGGCAGATAATAGCATCAGGACAAGGGTAAAGAACGGGCTGCAACTCCCCCAACCCGGTCCTATTATTAAGTAACAAATCAGATATATCATTCCCCACTATGACCTGAACAAACATGTCTCCCAAATCCCTCTTGTGCAACATTTTCCGCCAAACAGAAGATACAATACTATTGGTCATCGCCTGAGAAGGATGAATATAGGCAAAATACCTCGCACGCATGTAGCGGCTCCAGAGTGAGTGTTGGGTACGAACCTTCCACCACAACTTGACAAAGAAAGCAAAAAAACCTCTAACAAAGCTTTCAGACCCAATTCCCTTTCCTGGGTCAAACTGGCCATCGTATTCCAGCTCACCCACCTCATGTGCGTCTCTTCCACTCTGTGTCCCTAGAAAAAGCTACTGAAGAGTTTCTCCAACACCAACATAACTTTTTTGGTGGACAATAGGCCGCAAGCGTATAGATAGGAATGGAGCAATGAACAAGTCTAAACAGGATCAGCTTTCCTCCGAGGGAAAGAAGGTTATTGTGCCAACCTTCATATATGTTTTTGACTTTCTGGATGAGCAGCTCGTACATACCCAAGTTCTTTCCATACACAAGAGGACAACCCAAGTAATATATAGGCGGGATCCTTACCTTAAACCCATAGGAGGAAGGAAGCTCCTCATGTTTGTCCTGAGGAGAAGACTCGTGAACGAAAATTAAGTTCTTCCCTTTGTTGACCTTCTGCCCAAAGTACTGTAATATCTCTAAAGCATATTCCCAATGCAGCGTAGAGACCTTTTGTCCCTCGAAGAAAATATGATGACATCATCCATATAGGATAGATGAATGACAAGAGAACATCCTATAGAAGCATGATACTGCATAAAGCTCAGACAATTACCCATCTAAATAAGATTATGGATCAATATCTCAGCAGATAGGATGAACAACGATGGAGAAAGCGGGTCACCTTGCCTCAAACACCTCTGGGACTTGAAAAACCCAGTCCCCACCCCGTTGATGACTACGGGAAACCAAGAAGATACCAATAACCTCCAAATAATACCAATCCATATTTCCTAAATCTTGAAGCACCGCAATACCTAGAGAATTACTTGACAATCAAACTTATCATAAAAAAATTCCATATCAAGTTTGATCGCAATGTTACCCCGCAGTTCGTAGCACCCATGCCACAAACAAGTTCCTAAGCAAGTATAATGTTGTCGATAATTTCCCTACCATGTACAAAACTACTTTGTTCCTTAGGTACCAACTTTGGAAGGAGGCACACCATACAGCTAGCAATCAATTTTAAGAAGATCTTTGTAAAAAATTTGCAAAGACTAATAGGCCTGAAGTCCCCGAAAGAAACTGGATTGTGGACTTTAGGAATAAGCACCAAAAGAGTATGGGCAATCTCCTTACGAAAATCGAGCCCTTCCCAGATGGCATTCACTATAGTTACCATGTCAGCCTTGATAATATCCTAGCAAACCAAGAAGAACTCTCCCGAGAAACCATCGAGACTGGGAGTTGTAAACCCCCTCATCCGAAATTAGGTTTACTTGGCTTATAAAGTGAAATTAGGGCTAGTTTGAACCCAATTAGAATTTAGAACACGACATTTGATTTAACTGTACATTATTTTATCGTGTAGCGCACCTTACTGTTGCTTCGTTAATTGGAGCACTACGCTAGCCATTGCCTACCTGCAAATTTCACAATATTGTCCTAGACGTGCCCGCCTACCTTTCTGACCTTTGTGTAACTTATAATCATGCTTTCTGGTTCGACATTTTAGTCGTACAATAAACGTCACGGACGTTATTTATTAATTCTAAATAAATCTTGACTTGTACCCTTGTGCGTTTTAATCGAAATTGGAGACATAATCTTGACCGTTTTGTACCACCCGAATTTTATTAATATTCTACACTGTATCTTCTATTCCACAGATACTTGTGTCCGACCTAATTCTATTCCCAGGTACTCCTAATTAATTCTAGAACATCGTGCGCAGTAAAATTTTAATCAATTAAATCTAATTTCTGCCTTGTGCAATTTTTCTAATTATTGGGGGCTTTTATGCACAAACGCGTTGAGATATCCCCACCATTGGACAATATGTGAAGAAATCCAATTTTTCCTTCACGTGGATCTTTTCGTAATTTTTGGGATGTGCAACGCGCGCACATCGCCCCGTATATTAATTTACCCTTGCATTTAATTAATGTAAATTCCAGCCCTCCCAACATCCCCATGTGAGCCCAAGGCCCATACCAAGGAGTGTTAACCAAGTTCTAATCCTAGGTCAAACCCAAGCCCAAATTTCTACATGTATAAAATTACTTTTTCTATTTTTCTTCTTTACCTAAAAAAAGAATCAAATCCCAAAATCTAAAATATTATTCATCTTTCCCCCTCCCCTGTGCCCGACTCCCCCCCATGTCCAGCCCTCGCAGGAGTCAGCCCTCGCCGGAGCCGTCGGCCTCCTCCGCACCTCCCTCTCCTCCCTCGTCGACCTCCCAGTCACCATCACCATCAACTTCCCCAACCCCCTTGGCCACTGCCAACCACCGCCGAGTCCACCCTCCCCCACCGTCTTCCAGCCATCAACCCCGACTTTGCCACGCCGGAGCTTCTGAACGCCTGCACGACCTCGCCGACCTGCTGCACCCCCCCCCCCAGAACACCTCCGCCTGGCCGACGAACTTGACCACGAGCAGCCGGCCACCTTCCTGCAGAACCACCACCACCAGCATCCCCGAGCACCTGACCCCGGCGCTCCAGCGGACGACTCCCCGCCGCTGGAGGTGACAGCAACCCCACCACCATTGCCTCCCCTCGACTTTATCCCGAGCACCCGACCCCCACCGGAGTCGACCGGACAGCCCCTCTCTTCCCTGCAAACACCATTACCACCACCCTCTTTGACTTCCTCTCCGACTTTATCTCCGTTTCCCCCACGCCCTTCATTCACTACAGCCCCCTCTCCTCCTTGTCCTCCTCTTGTTGGCCGGACCTCCCTCCCCCTCGCTGGCCGAAGTTCAGTAGCCACCACCAACATCTTCATCATCATATACATCGTCATCTTCCCTATGAAACTCTACCAACACTACCACCATCAACATAAACCTCATCCCATTACCTACATCGTCGTCCTCGAAATCGCTAGCATCCACATTGTCATCCCTGCCGTCATCGACCTCGCCCTCGTCGTCATCATCCTAGTCATCCTTATCATCCTCGTCCACCATCATCATCGTGGTCGTCATCACCATCATGAAATCATCATCGATCTTGGCATCATCATCATCATCCATCCTCAACACATGAAACCCTAATCATTGTCTCGTCATCTTCATTACCACCATCACCCTCGTCATCACCATCTTCGTCATTTGTAATCATCATCATCGCTTCCATCGTCATCATCATCCATATTGTTATCATCATCGTCGTCTTAGTCATCACCTTCACCACCATCATCAGTAGCATCCCAGCCACCCTCTACAGCATCTTCCTCACCTCCTCACCTAATCACCATGATCGGTATCACCCTTAACCCTCACCCTTAGCAACCTCAAACTCGTCACCCTCGCCCTCGTGTTCACTATGAACCCGTCACCCTCGCTAGACAAACTGCAGTAGTCACTCCGCTTCCCGTACCTGTGCACGCTGACCCCGAAGATCTGTTGGATTTAGCTACGCGACTTCCGAAGCTGGTTATTGGGACTACACAGCCGCTTGCCAGGCAAGTATACCTTGCCTTTGTTGTACTATTTAAATTATGTATTATTAGCTGCATATTTATTATTTAATTGTGCGCGTCCGAGAGAGACTCGGGTGCAGTCAACGAATGTGTTGACGTTAGGACTTGTGTCTGACCTAGTGTCTAGTAGACCCACCCAAAGTGTGGAGTTATTGGTATGACTCCCAGGCCTTGACACATTTCGTACACGTGTTATGAGTCTCATGTAGGGCACGGTCCTACGTATATGGTTGGCCACCTGTACATGTATACGTGCGACGGATAGGGTATAACTGCTAATAGTGATGCATGTTAGAAGATTTAGCAGTTATTAGTAGGTGGAGCATAGACTAGCGTGGTATGATGGTCCCATCATTGTTCTTGTTTGGTTGAAAGTTGGACTACCGATCTAACGATAGACTATGAGCCAGAGTTACGATGCTGCGGCGTAGTAGCTGACGTGTGTTGTGGATACAACATGCTTAGATCATTGGGCGGGGAGGACGACTAGTAGGCATATGGGACACCCCACTCCTTTACACTGATACCGCACTCGACGGAGTGATATGGACGTATATATATTACTGATACCACGTTCTGTAGAGTGTTGGACGTGACTTGGTGATATTACATATACTACACTTTATAGAACGTTGGACGTTACTGTATTCATGCGCCCGTGTTATAGGGGCATGTGTGGCATATACTAGCCGGTTGTCACGACTGGTGAATTACGTCAGCATATGTCTAGCCTACACATTCCCATATACTCAAAGTTGTCCTCAAGTTGTATTTCACTTAGATGGTTAGGTCACCCCTGGAGTTTTACAGTATTTACTTTATAGCATGCTTTTATGTATCTTGTTACGTCCCTCTAAGGACCTGGTCCCCTTCCAGGTGTATTGTTCCTGAGTATTTACAGGAGAGCAGATCCGGACTGGCTACTTATGTTGCGAGAGGTCTTCTCTTCGAGTCTCGTGATTGGTAGAGGTTGTACTTATATTATATTTAATTTATTTATTCTATATTTTAGTTCGGCAGTGGATTTATTTCCATCCGACTACCCTCATTAGATACTTTTTATAGAGATCTAGTTTCATAGCTACTGGTCATTTAATTATATTGATTTTATGGATGAGATCTAGATTATACCATGTGACTTGCGTTGGATTTATACCACTTGTGGATTTTATTATTCCTATACAGCGTACGTGTGTTATGGTTTTCCATATATTGGAGTGTCATATTCATACGGCTGGCATGATTGTGTATCCTGGTCGTACATATTTTGGGACTGGGGCGTGACAGGAGTGCTGTCTTTAGCCATGGAGTTAACCGTCAAAAAATTCCAATTCAACAAAATATGTCAGAGCAGCGCCGTGTTCTTATCCCGGGAGATGCTTTTAAGAATGAAGTCGAGGAAGATGTTATCTTCAATAATACCCTTAGAGAGCAAAGAAGAGAAGAAACAAACAGCTTGCTTTAATCTTCTCCTTTTTGCAAAGAGTCTCGCCATTATGAGCTTTTATTTTGTGAATAAATAGTTTACTCCGCTGGTTGCACATACAAGCATGGAAGAAGCGAGTGTTTTTATTACCCTCGAGGTAGCAACGCCCCTTAGCTTTCTGATACCAAAACCACTCTTTAGAAGAGATGTGTTGATTCAACTCAGCCCGAGCAGCGTTGAGCCTGCTCCTATCAACCATACTTCCAGAATGATCAAATGAAGATTCTAGCCAATCTACTAATTCCTCTGCCTTACGAGCTTTAATAAATATGTCCCCAAAAATTGATTCATTCAAGACTATGAGGGCATGCCTGACTACTTTCAGTTTGGCAGCAGTCCTGATGAGGGACATTCAGGGAAGACCAAGTGTTGGGCGCGCAGAAGGGTTGACTACCCACTTAAGATAACCAACCAACCTAATGAACAACAAGCACAGATCAAAGACAACGTATATAGTGGTGACTACGTAACCTAGACAAATCTTAATCTATATAACTCAGGTAAAATTACAAGAATGACAAAAACTAATCTTAAACACTTTTCCCTAATAGGTTCAACTCCCTCACAACACTCAAGAATAAAAGATATAGATTATAATTGAAATCACTCACCAAATCTCGTTGCAATTTTCTTGAATGAAGACGATGACTACTCGATCAAATCTCTTCTTCCTTCTATCTTGGATGGTGAGTCCTAAGAGCAAAGCATAGACTTTCTCTTAGATTTTATGTGGATGAGCACCCCTAATCTCTACATTTGTACTATATTCTGTGTGCCTCCACCCTCACCCATATAAATAGGATAAGAAACCCTAGTTTAGGTTATTAGAATTCCTAAATAAGAAACCCTAAAATAGAAAATCAATTACCTAAAATATCAGGCATCAATTATGGACGTCCAACTATGGTCAAATTAAATATTTGATACAAATTTGTAAATCTAATCAAATCAAATATTTAATATATATTTTCAAATTGCATTAAATTAAATTTTTTACCATATTTGGGTTCCAAAATTTGCTCTTACCAATTCAGACTGGACCCAACATACTCTCCTTCAGTCTGATGAGAGGGTGTTGACCCATGGATCCTCAACTGGATTCTATGTCTATCATTCCGTGACAGAGTTTCTGTTCTCTCATGCCACCGATCTCCGATCCCCAAGCTGCCATGCATCTTCCTTCGTCTCTCACTCATCGGTCGTCAAGTTGACGTTAGCTGCAATGCGTAGCACCTCCTGTACAAATAGGATCCTACCAACATTAATGATACGGCCAAAATTGAAGTACTTGACGATCAGCCTCACCATGAGTCTTGGCTGCCTATCCCCGACTTTCGTCTTCCACCGGAATATACTACCATTCCGACGAGCTTCTTCACCCTTGGTTGTCCCAACCAAGCGGACGATATGATTCTTCCAAAATTCGAACTCCTGAACCTTCCCACCTTTGTGTCTGACACTGAAGCTCCCCCATACACATGCATCCTCGAGAAGAACATCATACATTATGCACTTCGTCGATGACCTACATCTCCCTCAAAATTGTTTGAATAGAGATGCACCTGTCTCATATTAAGTTTGCTGCACACCTTGCTCTCCTCCCTGGCTTTGAACTGTTAAAACAGATGTCACTCCGCAAAGCTTTGGCAAACCACCCATTGCCAAAATCGGATAAATGGAATAACCCCCACCTGGAGACTGACCAACTGTTATAGGACCGACAGACTGACCATCAATCTTTGACTCATCACCATTCACCATTTTATCTCGACGAACCGAATCCTCCGTCATCCTTAAAGTATCTCGATGACCCTCCTCAGCAACTTACCGAAGATCCATCTCATGTCGAAAACCCCTCGAGCCTCCATCCGATATCTGTGGCCTGTCTGTATACCTCAGCGGCATGAGTCGGTACATGACATAACATAAATATTCTCGAGCCGGCAATTGGGAACACTTCTTAAGCATCCAATATTTGTATCCATATAAACTATGACAGCCATCATTTGTCATCCTCCCTACCAAATTAAGTTGTAGCACAAACTCGATATATGTCACACACACTGGGGAACGAGCTCCTCACCAAGCTCCGTTGTCAAGTGTATATCACCGATGTCTACAACTGCAGTCATCCCCTTGTTTTCCATCTTCACATGTCCAAACCTGCCATCACAGTATAACGTAAAGATTCTCCTATATGGAGTAGCATGATACGATGCCCCTGTGTCCATGACCCAATCGTCGTTACGACACATGCCATAAGGTTCCTCTATGTCGGTTGCTGCTATGATGAGGTCTCCCATAGCCGTGAGATCCTCTTGATCATCCTTGCCTTTGGACTTCTCAGCTTTGAACTTCATGTAGTTTCTCTTGATATGATCCCTTTCACCACAGTGATAGCAGCCCTCCTTGCGGTCCACAATCGCAAGATCCCGAGAACTCCTCCATGTCCTCGCTTGTGACTTGGGTCTTCTCGTAGAAATAAACTAGAGCGGACTCTTGCGATGATTCAGCTTGCTTATGTTAAACCTACTTATTCAACAAACTATTTTTGACTGCCTACACCGTAAAAATCTAGCCGAGGCTAAGTTGCTCACCAACACCACCAATGTCTTCCAACTTTCCGGCAGAGAACTCAAAAGTAGAAGGACCTGAAGCCTGTCATCAACCACCATCTTTATCGCAGACAGCTGATTGATAATACCATGTTCCTATTTTAGATATTGTGCCACCAGGGCACCCTCTATGTACTTCGAATTAACAAGTTGGCGAATAAGAAATGCCTTATTGCTAGTCGCCTTCCTTTCGTATAATGAATACAGCTTCTCATATGTGGTAGTAACACACAGTCAACTTGATTTTAATAATCAAAAAAACCCTGACTCGATATGTATAAGTACAAACTGAAGACATATATGTTCAAGACTGTGATACTGCTAAAACACAAAGACTGAAGGAGATTGCAATGGTAGAGTTTATTTGAGTCTATGTATTTTTTTACTTTTATTTGAGTCTAGGTCCTTATGTACATTGGGTTCAGAATTGGCACTAGGAAGCTGAAACCTATATCTAGTCCACTCAAAATAAGCTACGTAAACCCAGAACTAACTAGCATTCGTATCAACACTCAACTCAAACCTGAACCCAACCTGAAATCGACCACCCAAACTCGGACCGAGTTCTACCCGAACTCTGCCCGAACTAGGTTAGGGTAAAATCGAAACCCTAGTCAACCTCCTTTTCCTAAAGACCAGGATCCTAACGTTCGAATTTTTGAATGTTTGGCATCCGAACTCTGGCCGAACTCGGTTCAGAAATATGCTTTAAATAGAGAAGATATTTCACCATTCCAAATCACACATTCACTTTATATTCGCTCTTCTATTCCAATCCTTAGCTGAACTACAACATAGTTTGTTAGAGGGTATCAAATTTTGCCAGTCCTAGTTCATCCAAGGATTGTCAAAATTTTGACAGTTCTTGCTATACTTTACTACAACATGGAATGTTGTAACTTATTTTGCTATTTCAAAGTTGTAAGCCATGCTTGATACTTTTTACTCGATTATTTGAGAGACTATGTTTTTATTATAAATTATCGATAAATAATTATTTCTTCTGCATTATGTTGTTATTCAGTTTCTCTGTTTATCTACTATAAATATATACAAAAGAACTATTTTATAAAATATGCACGAACATGCCTTGTACAAGCGCAACTTAGACTTGTATAGTATAATACTCAGTGTTGACTTATAGATTCAGCAGAATCAGGATGTGACAATAAAGAACGTTTAAAAAAATTTAGAAGATAATTTTTTACTCAATTTTGAGTTTAATTAGAACATCAAAGATAATTATAAATATTTACTCTCTTGGTTGCTTAATACATTTTATTTTGTTGTTGTCCTGGCCTACCATAATTACTATAATAGAGATCTCTTATTGACTTGTCCAAGGCCACATGCGACCCCTGCAGTACCGTCACGCTACGCTCTGTCGGCACGGCCAACTCAGTAACGCCACTCTCCGTCCTCTCGCTAGAGTCCTCAGTTCCATGATGCTGAGCTCGAGCGTATCAAATAGTGTGATGATCCTGGCATCGTCTGTCTGCGACTGGGACTGCTTTGTAATCCTCTGCAGTAAATGCGATCTGATGGTCAACGCTCTCCTAGACTCGGGCCGACTCCTGCGAGGGCTATGGGGAATGCACACTACCGGTAGAGGGGGCCCTGTAGGGCTGCATCACAACAAGGACGTCGTAGGATCCCGTACCATAGTATGTACCCCTCTGAAGACCACCAACGGCGGTCATCCACATCGCCCGTCGACGGAGTTGCGACGAGCTACGAGGAAGAACCAGTCTCTCCCACTGTAGGTGCACTAATAGTCTCCTTCTCACGCGGCCTAAGATACTCATCCTAGAAAAGTACACATATCTCGATAAGCGTACTTCTTACTATCCAATCGTCCTAATTATATGTTTTCTAAGTTATATTAAAATTAACACAATGTGAAGTAATACTTACATAGCTCTACATGGCCCTCTCATCGATATGCTTTTTGACCTTCTGATGGGTAGCCAGGAAGATGGTCACCACGTTAGCATCCTCACCCCTTTCTACTTGTTAAAAATATATTTTTTTATTATTAAAATTAACAAATTTATCCTACTTATATATATATATATATATATATATATATACTAGACGATAAAAATATTTTGTCATGGGAATCGAGCCACCACACCACTTTCCTACCTTCATCCTAGCTGCCTTCGCCTTCTTCGACCTTTCCTTGTACTTGGGATAGTCAAATCTAGCCCTTATCGCAGTCCATTGCTCAGACGTGATCCACCTTGGATCAATTTTTTGGATCGATCATGAGCTTTCTGGTCATCGATCGCATCACGTATTAGCTTGGCGGTGACGGCAGGAAACTACTACTCGATCTACTCAGCCCGGTGTGATAGATAGAAATATGTTCTCTACAAAAAGTAAAATAGTAAGTTATATAATATGTTTGAATATATGTTTGAATTAGATGATTGAGATTAAAATCAAATATATCTTTACCTTGAAGTGTGCAAATCATAATGCCTTTCTCTCGTTAGGGGCATCTGAGTAGTTGATCCGAGGACCACCATAGCTTTGCCTCAGATAATGTCCTAAGGCCCTTTGTACCGACGAGGGACGATATCTATACAGAGATAATTATATTCATAAAAAGTATATATATATATATATATATATATATATATATATATATATATATATATATATATATATATGTTTGTGTATGTGTGCGTAAGAATATGTTAACTAATTAACTGACTTTGTAGGCCCATCGGCCCAAATCTCTGTTATCGTCTCGTCCGGAGGTGCGCGCGGAGGATCGCTCTGATATGAAGACAGAGTCGGCTCGACCTCCATCTCCTCCTTCGTTTCTATGGTACCATCAATAGGAGGAACAATGGACGGAGGAGGAGTCTCAGGCCTGGAACTGCTCGTCCCAGGTTTACCTTGTCCGGTTGACGCAGTCGAAGATTTGAGTAGTCGGAACACTGGAGTAATCGGAGATAAGGATCTGGAACCAGTAGCCGATATCGAGAGAGCTCTCCATCTAGAGGACCTACCTCCAAATGATCTACGTCGTCATGTCATACCTGATAATAACATAGATGATACAACAAATACACATGTAGATATATATAAAGCATGAACAAAATGAATTTAAGAAGAAAAAGATAACACCTCACAGTAATAATAGATTTACACAGTAAATAACTAGTATATATCACAAGTCTAAATAGATAGTATATTTTACAGTCAAATTATAATATATATCATAAGTCTAAATGGATTTTATTTTATTTTTAATCATCTTCTGAAAATTCATCTTGTTCGTCTTCATCTTCCTCTTTATTTTCACTTTCATCTACTTCGTCTTCCTTTTCGGATACTTCTACCTCTTCTACATGATCAAACATGTCATGAGTAACTTTCGTAGAGTCCATATCTACAATATTTGCAACTAGAGGTAGCTCATCCTCTTGATAAGCTATTTCGTTAACGTCAATGATATTTTTAGGTTTAGTCTTGTATACTGTCCACCAGTCCGACCTCGATGTTCCCTATCGAGTATAAGTTATGAAGTACACGAGATGAGCCTAACTTGATAGGATAAATGGTTCGTAGCCTTAAAATCGACATCGGCAGTTTATATCCACATGACCATGCTTGTCAAATTTTTAACCTTAATCTTGGATCGGATTGAACCAATCACACTTGATAACATGATCCTAGTAGACTTTGTGCCATAACTGTATGTCAACTCCAAAATCACTTGTAAGATGCTAAAGAAATCATTGCCTGGATCGACGGCTTTGTAGTTCAAAGATTTGATATACAAACAACTATTTTTCATAGAATCGAGATCCAGAAAGCTCTCTTATCGGGACATTTGTCGACTTGAACCTAAATCCATTCACATAGTAGCTTGGCCATATTTTGACAATATAAACTGGTCCCTTGGCTAGAGTTCTAATAGACTCATTCTCAAGTGTCATATTTGGACGATCGACTTAAATACCAAAGAAGCGATATTAAGTTCAACGTTTCGTTAATTATTGTGCAAGTGCATAAATAAAAAGTAATTACTAAGATCTTTACAAATGTGCTCAACCAAGAAGGAAAATGACATCTTATTTAATATTCTAATTGTTTATCTATTATATATGGTCTACTCGACCTCACCTCATCATAAAATGTGCTAAAAAATAAAGCATCGAGCGATTAGTGTAATAATATTAGTGTATACTATTACATTGAGATGACGTGAACGTGGACGTATTAATTACTTACCCCTATAGCTTCCTCATCGTAGTTGAGTAATATATACAACTGAGCAGCCCTTAACTCGTCTTTATTTAGATATCTCTTCTCTATTTTTCTCGAAGGATTTCCAAAACCATTAAATACTTTCAATATTGCATCATTAGATTCTTGATATTTGTCTTCGTTTCTGGGAGCTCTCGTTCTATTAGTAGCAACATAAGGCTTAAAATGCATCGAGCAAAAGTTTGTAATCTCCTCGAGAATATAGGCTTCATAAATAAAACCCTCGACCTGTGCCTTATTTTTTACCTTTCACTTTAGGTGGTTCAGATTTTGTTTAAACGGGTACATCTACCGATAATCGACAGGCCCACCAATATGTGCCTTGTAGGAAAAATAAATTGGCAAATGCCCCATGGAGTCAAAGAATCCAAGAGGGAATACCCTTTCAAGCTTGCATAGTATTAGCGCAATCCTTCTCTTGATTTTCTAGATGATCGATAAGTAACTTGGTAGAACAAAGATCTCTAAAGGATCTGCTAAGCTCTGTCAAAGGATCCCAAACAACCTGTAGTAAGAATTCCTGAAATACAATCAAAATTAACCTCTCCATGAATACATGACAGTTGTGGCTCTTTATACCCGTAAGTTTGTTCTCCTTCGGGTCGACGCATCTTCTGAGATTCGACATGTAACCGTCTACAAATTTTAGCCCATGTATCCACCTACAAAGTCTTCCTTTATCCTCCTTGTCCAGTGAGAAAATTGCCTTAGGATGCTTATAATTCATATTTCCTTCCTATATCAAATGCAACGTCAAACGTCTGCATATGTCTACCAAGTCCAGCCTCGCCTTAGGATTGTCTTTCGTCTTCCCCTTTATGTCCAGCACAGTATTAATTATGTTGTCAAACATATTCTTCTCGATATCCATGACATCAAGGTTATATCTGATCAGATTGGTGCTATAATATGGCAGGTCCCAGAATATACTTTTCTTCGTCCAGTTATGAGTGTGACTAAATCTATCACACTTGTACCCTTTTACAGGATCTTCGATAGCACTTGATAAATCTTTGACATCTTTCTATATCGTGTCTCTAAGCCACCTTGAAGGTGGATTGGCCTTCTCCACAACACTGATAGGAAGCATTCATGTTCCTCTGGAACAGATGATCCTTCGACAGGAATTATTGATGATAATCGAATAAGCATGGTTTTCTTTCATATTTCAAATAAAAAGTCTTCGTATAGTCTATGCATACGGACATGAGAGACGGCCATGAGTTCTCCATCCAGATAATATTCCATAGGCCAAAAAGTCATTGACAGTCCACATAAATGCTAACCTCATCTGCAAATTCTGCTTTTTGGAAAAATCATATGTGTTGGCGCCTACTTTCCACAGTCGATTTAACTCATCTATCAATGGATGTAAGTACACATCAATGTTCCTCTTTGGATTGTTCGGACCCGGAATGATAACGGTTAGGAACATATACGAAGTCTTCATGCACATACAAGGCAGTAGGTTATACGGAATGACGATCATAGGCCAATATGAATATTGGGAGCCCGATAGTCCAAATGGGGTAAATCGTCGGAGAAGAGCCCAATTTAACATTATGTGGATCCGAAGAAAAAAATGGGATACTCTCGATCATAGTGCTTTCATGTTTCTCCATCGGATGGATGATCCAACAATCTTTCGATCTGCACCTGCTTGTGCCAACTCATATTTTTAGCAGTCTCGTTCACCATAAATAATCTCTACAAATGCGATGTCAAAGGCAAGTAGTGCATCCAATTGGTTAATTTTCTTGTACTAGCATGCCTTCTGGTACCTGTTATCTTATAGAGATTAATACCACAAAATCAACACATTTCTTCATCCTTGTCGTCTTTGTCGTACAATATGCACCCGTAGCGACATGAATCAATTTTCTCGTATCATATCCAGAGCAATCTCACCATCCTCTTAGATAGGTAGAAGTATTTAGGTAACTTGGCACCCTCCGGCAAGATCTATATAATCAACTCCATTATTCGGTTGTAGCATTCTTACGACATGTTAAAATCGGACTTAATGCTCAACAGTCTTGTAACCACCTCCAATGGTGAATGATCCTTATAACCAGGATATAATAGAGTTCTTGCATTCTCCAACAACTCCATAAACTTTGCAGCATCGACATTCGATGCCTTCTCAGTTGAATCATGATTGTCCATATCACAACTAGGCCCTGTAGTGTCAAAAATTAGGTTCACCTACCCGTCGTAGTAATCAGAAGTCACATCCACTTCTGGATGATATTTTAAGTTGCGACATCTCACATACGGACACTTAATTTTGGTTTCATCCATGTACTGAGGGAACACCTTGGTACACTGTAGGAACTGCTCCACTCTCTATATAAATTCATCACACACACCGCATATATCATCAATATGATGGTTGTACATTCATGAACGATGCAGCAGGTAGTAATTTATATCTATTTTTAGATACTTCTGTAAAGATGGATCGATAAACATTTTTAGATATAAATGTTACCGAAGAAAGGCTCTTGATTATCCTTTCTGTGCAAGATATTCTTTGTGAATTTTTAACAATGAGGGGTTAAGTATTTCCTTGGGTGATCTTTACCTGAATTCATGTTGCTATACTATAATGAATATAATTGATGAAGTTAGTTGTAGGTTGAAAGAGACAGAAGTCTCATGTTATACCAATTAGCTAATGCTCGATCCATAAAATAATTTCTTCTGAAATCTCATGATAAAAGTGCTAACATATCACATTGTTGTCATTGCAAAAAATATGAAAGTTTTGCTAACTTTTGTATTAAAAAAATTACAACAAAAGAGTACACAAGAATCCTAATACTGAAAATTCAAACGACGAAAGGGAAGTGTGATAATGGAGATCGGGTACTGCAGCTGACTCATTTACTCTGTTGATGATCGAATAATGAAAGAGAATTACAAGGTCGCTGACTCACTGGCAAGAAGGACGATAATTGGGCTCTCTTTGTTGTGTGTGTGGGGGGGAAAGCACATGTCCCTGGTATTTATAGCCACCTCTACTGAAATGGCCGTACATGCGCATATGCCGAAGGATCACTGTCTTTAGTCTATGCACGCAGGATTTTAGGTTATCACATATAATTCTCAACAAAATGTGGTTGTAACCGTGCGCGCATGTAGCGATCCAACTGCCATGTGGCATTGGTTAGGATTGGCTATTATTGAGATCTTGGAACGTGCCCATGTAATCTAGGTTGTTGGAAGCCGTTGCGTGCATGACCTGGTCAACTTGACATATTGTATGCGTTGGCTATTGAGGATCTCTTTGTTTGGTAATATTCTGTCGCATGGAGGCTTATAGGATCACTGCCGCATGAAGACTCTGCCGCATGAAGGCTACGTCGTATGAAGACTATGCCATATAAAGGCTCGTCATATCAGAAACATGTAGTACTGCACAACTATGTCTGATAGGAGTAACTATGATGTTGACGTAAGCGCTGACGTCTGCCGTCTGCACCGAATACGAGACGTTCAGAGCAATAAATATTGTTAGTGCCATTAATGATGTGAGTGACAGAAATAAATTTATGTGGCAAGATTGTATGCCCCTAGGCTCTTTGTCGCATGCTTTCAAGCAAGCTTGTATGCCACATAAATGCCTTAAACTTTGTATATATGCGGCTTATAGTGTGAGCGCATGGATTTGGAATTTTTATGCTTCTATAAGACCCCTTTCAAGTTTTCAAAACTTGAATAAGTTTGAAATACTTTGAAAAGAAGCATGGATGAAAGATCTTTATGGAGCCGCATGGAATCCTCATCGCATGGACTTGATGTCACATAATCTACCTTGCCAGGATGTCAGATCTTTATTGATTGGATAAAATCACCTTGGAACTGATGTCAGTGCATGGGTACAAAATTTTAGGCATCCATTTGACTCGTAATAACTGTGAATCACATGAATCGACATATTATTTCCTATCATCTGCTTAATAGACCGGGTTTTGAGGTGTAAGATTCATCCCCATAACTGTTTGGTTCATTGTCTCGATCTCCTCACATGGCCCCGGGCCTATAAGTAAGTAACTCAGGGAGGAGAGAGTGCTTTCTCTATAGTTCTTCTCCACTCGTGACGATATCGAGGATTCCTATTCCCCTTACCGAGGGGCTTCTCAGGGGTACAGTTGATCCGTGGCCCCCTGATGCTAGTGCTCCGATTGGGGGTATATTGGTGCCTCAGCCCTCATTTTATGATGCAAAGTACACAAGGACACAAGTGTACAGTCTTGTCGCATGGGCGAGAGATTGCCAGGTACATGCACAAATGCAACCTCAATGCCGGATGCGTATGGTCATTGCTGAAAGGCCTCAACGTGAACATGTTCTTATGGCCAAACTTTCCATTACGCGCATGGATACAGTTGTCTTAGGACACTTATCATGAATATGCGTCGGAAAGCTATGCGTTGTAGAAGCATAAAAAGTGCGTCTTGTGAAGATGGCGCAGTTTTCTACAAATCAACTTAACAGAGAAAGAATGGTGCACTTTGTCTCTATTTAGAGGATGGCGCACCCTCAACTTATTTCAGAAGGAAGACGCACACTTTCTTACTTTGGCGCACTTTCTGGAAACTTCAGAAGATGGCACACTTTATTATTGTGGCACGCTTTCTTAATGTTACGAAAGTTGGCACACAAATGCTTAAAGACGCGCACTCTCTCAATATTTAATGTAACAGACTGACAAATGCAGAAATTGAAGAGTCAGAAGTTATCATTATAGCTGTGTTGTGGCACGCAGACCCAGGTTGTCGTTTTGTGACTCAGTCAGTGTGCCAACTTTTTCAGAAGTACGCTGTTGTGCCAATTTCTTCAGAAGTGCGCCGTTGTGTCAATTTCTTCAAAAGTGCACCATAGTGCCAATCTTTCCAAAAGTGCGCCATTGTGCCTACTTGAGTATTTGGAAACACCTAGCGGCAACCACAATACAAACCCACCACGAAACATTTCCAAATAGAATGGAGAAAAGGTTAGATGTCCCTACTTGAGTATTTTATTATAGTTGATAATACACATTTTATCCCTACTTGAGTATAGCTAACCTTTTCTCCATTCTATTTATTGTTCGATGTCCGATATATTATTGCTGTAAAATCTTCGACCTTAGTTTTGATTCCTGCTTTTGTACTCATTTCAATATCTACTGAAATCGATAGGTATAACTTTACATTTGGATCTCTATATTTTTTCATTAACTTAAATCGATTTATTTATATCTGTCATATGCTTCTTTTAGTTCGTAACTTTTAGTCAACAACTTCCATTATTCCACAGATTTTTATATCATGTTTTGTGAAGACGTCACATTTCGAGGAGTATCTCCGTGTGAAGGTGAGTAAATCCTTGAATATGCAATTAAATTTTGTACTTGCAAGTTCCAGTTTCGTTCAGTTCTTGTAGTTGATGTTGTAGATGTTCATATAGAATGTGATCTAGTGTAACATGATCTATTTGGCGCTGAATTCATATTTCATTTTAAGTGGGTATTTTTATTCATGGAAAAGGATAATAAAATGCGATTTTTGAAGCATTTGTTAGGCTTTTCTTTTACCCTGTTGTATCTTATAGTTCTTATCGTCGATGCTTTTAATTTGACACTATGAATTTAGAGGATTTTGATCTATGCAGATAAAGCCACTTGTGGAAGCCACGAAGCACAGATAATAAAGGTGAGTGTGAATAACTATGATTGGCATGAGCTATTTCCAGAAGGTAACTTTGATTCTTCATGACTTCTTATATATGTTAATAGCCAACTGCAGTTAACTTCTAAGTTGTACTTGTAGTTAAAAGCAATGCTGGTGCAATTCTTTCTCTGTGGGCACCAGTTATTCTAGTGAGTATGCTCTGGTGAAATTCAAATTAATTTTGGCGTAACTGAAATTCATTTTCATGCTTTCTTTATCCTAAAAGTTGTTATCATTTTTATTGTTATTACAGGTATATTTCATGGATACACAGATATGGTATTCCATTTTCTGTACAGTTTTTGGTGGCTTCTATGGCATTGCTCATCATCTTGGAGAGGTAGATGTCCAGTTATTCTCTTTTTTACCAAACCTACATACTAAAATCATATTTGCAGTTTTTTTTTTTTTTTTTATATTCATACTAGGGAATTGTTCGATTCCACTTTGTTTCCATCTGTTGAATTTGCATGCTTAAGTTAATCATTTTTTGCAATT
This sequence comes from Iris macrosiphon, assembly GCA_036927795.1. Taxonomy (NCBI): domain Eukaryota; kingdom Viridiplantae; phylum Streptophyta; class Magnoliopsida; order Asparagales; family Iridaceae; genus Iris; species Iris macrosiphon. Next base: position 105,372,708 of record JAYESA010000018.1, read on the forward strand.
TCTATTTCAGATTCGAACTATGGGAATGGTGCGCAGTCGCTTCAACACCTTGCCATCTGTATTCAATGTTTCTCTTGTTCCTCCCTCATAGAAAAATAAGGAGAGGAACTTTAAGAATTTCCTACTCAACAAATTTTTAAGGTGAAATATATTCTTGTATAAACTGTGTATTTTAATCCTAAAGTGATTTAGTTTTTCCTTGTTTATAACAGCCAATTTTGGATATCTCAGAATACAGAAATTAGAGGAAGCGATCTTGCTAAGTTTGTGCTAGTTTGGAATCAAATTATGAGTGGTTTTCGTTCTGAGGACTTAATAAGCAACAAGTAGTGTTACTTGTCTTGATGTGCAATATGTTTTCTTAAAAATTTAAATTTTTTATTTTCCTTGCTCATAGAGAGATGGATATGATGATTATGCCATTGTCATCAGAATTTAATTTCAACACCACTCAGTGGCCCCTTTTCCTTCTGGCTACTAAGGTAGATTTCTCATTCTAAAAAATTGTTTTATTAGTATACCATCATCTCACCAGTTCTATGTGCTTCTCAGTTTTCAATAGCATTGAACATGGCCAGAGATTTTGATGGGACAGATGAGCAACTCTACCGAAAAATTAAAAAGGACAGCTACATGTTCAGTGCCGTCCATGAGTGTTGTTACTAAAGATCATATTCAATAGTCTAGTTATCAGTGTTCTTGAGAAAAGGTAAATGTCTTCTAGTTTTAGAAATCCATATCATGTTCTGTATATTGATCTTTCTTCTCTTTGACCATTTAAAGCCATCAATGTTTGGAAGTGTGACTTTTATACATCTTCACGATCATTATAAAGCTGTACAAGTAGTTTTCAGGGTTGTAGATGCCATATTCGAAGATATAGAAACGAGTACCAGGAATTCAACCCTTTTAAGTCATTTCAAGATGGAGGTGTTGCCTGCTTTACATGACAAATTTATCCAAGTAGTCAAATTACTGGTGTGTTTGAAAATAGCTTTCAGACATTTTCATTTAAATACATGCCTTTAGCTCTGTTCACCATTTGTTCTTTCTGTGCATGTACCTCGTGAAGTTCGGAAATAAGCGAGCTCATCGAGATCGATTAATTATTTTACTCCAAGATATCCTGGAGATTATGATCAGAGATATAATGGTAAATGGTTCCAGGTAAGTTGCTACATCTCTTGTCAGTCCAAGTTACAATATTTTATCTTTATGATGCTACTTGTTATTTTACAGAATTTTGGATATAATTGACTGCTCCCAAGTTCAGGAAAGGAATGGAGTACTTAGATATGAACCTTAGTTACTTGCATCAGATGTTAATGGACATTCCTACGGCCCCCAAGGTCCGCTGTATGTTGTCATTCAGGTAAGCCAGTGTTTTTTGAGAATAAACGGTGGGAAAAACCACCAATCCCCCCCCGCACTCCATTAATGATTAATTAATCAAACATAGATCCAAGTGCAAGTATTATGAATAAACAAAGAAAAAACACAAGATACAAACTCAAATCAGAGGAAAAAAAAAAAGTAATGATTTGCCGACTTGTCATAAGCACGTCGCAGCTAGAACCATCACTTTCATTGATACGAGCCCGAGACAAATGTCTACATCCTGATCCTCGTCTTTGATCCCACCCTCCAACTTCAAAGATCCTCTATTGTTTTTCATCCCCTAGAGCGCATATAACCCTTGCTGATTAATATACCCAATTCTCTTACCCGCAATGCGTTTAGCTCCCTTACCAAATTAACACTCCCTAACTCTCATACGCAGTGTGTATTCAACCCATTTTGTCCCCTTTTCAGTATGCCCCTATCCCCTCCCGCATACCCCTTACTCCCCTACCAGTTCGTATTTAGGTCTACCTGACCTTGATTCCCCTTCTATCGGTAAAGCCAGTGTAACTAGTTTAGAGAATTTATCAGATCTACTGTACTAAACCTATCATAAATATCAAACTATGGCTTACAAAAAAATTATTGCCTTATTTTTTTTTTGTATTTGGGAAAGTAACAATGTGGGGCAGACTTGGCAGCCTTTGTGGATATTGGATCTTCTAGAGTGCTTTTACATCCACTTTTAAATAATGAATTCAACATTTTGAAATTTTGACGTCCTACCTGAAAGTCAACAATATTAGCATATTTGACGAACATAAGTAATAGGTATCCCAGGACTGCAAGGCTTCTGCTAAAGGTTGGTCTGGGGAGGTTCAAGAGGTATTCAGCCTTATACCCTTTAGCAGAAGCCTTGGGGAGGATGCAGGCTCTGCTAAGTAATCGAGCTTTAACATGTTATTCTCAAACTGGATGGAGTTTCTTATGAACATTTTTTTTCCAGCACCTATAAGGTTAAATAAATTAAGAGACATTCATCACATCAGACTCATGCCCTGGTGAAGACTTTCTATTCTACCCTTACATTTGTTAGAGTGAAAATAACTCAAGTCTTTTACTTGCTATACTATTATTTTTGCTTAAATGTGTTCATGCACAGTAGTTTCCTTCAGTTTAGCATCACCTTATACTTAATTAGATAGTTTCTAACTTATAGTAATTCATGTTTATGGGATTAAGTTACTATATTGGACACTAATATTATTTACTTTTGCTTAACTGTGTTCATGCACAGTAGTTTCCTCAGTTTAGCATCACCTTATACTTAATTGGATAGTTTTGAGAAGTTGCTAGTAGAAGGAAATCCCCCCAAGTTTTTGTTTGTTTCGATGACTACTTGATGTTTTGTTTTGCCATTAGTACTCCAATTCTTTATTAGAGCAACCAAATTGCCTGTTTTAATGGTGGTGGTGCTGGAGTCTGCTTCTTTCAATACTATCATTCCTTACAGCCTTTTTTTTTGCAAATTTCAACAAATTTTCATGTTGTACTTTGTCTAACGGTTCCTTGTTTTTACTGTGCTTTATCCAGGGAGATACATGTCACTCTACATCTATGCCAAATAATTACAAGTGCAAGTCTTAAATGTTGTTTCCTTTTAGTGGCTGATATATTCTATTCTGCATTCGCCAAATGACTTTTGGTGGGTCATTGTTTACTATGTTTTGTTCATTGTTTATGCAGGTAATAGACATATTTCGTTGTTTTTGATAATTGAAGTGGTTTCTTATGTAAAATTTTCTTCTGTAGCATACTTATTTTGAAGTCATGCGGTTATGATTGTTGATTGTCAAGTTTAGTGAGTTTTCTTTTTCGTAATAGTAGTAATTGCATCTTTTATCTTGTATTTTAAGGTCATCGCCGTCTCTGAGGAGTGAGGAGGTTAATCTCAACAGTCCTTTGCCCTCCCGTTGCTCCTTCGGCTACTTCTCCATCTGTCCTCTGGCTACTTCTGTTCCGAAACTTGTTTTTACTGAGAGTCAGCAACACGTATTAGTTACGTTTATGTATCAGTATATTAGCACCATGAAACCATCTTCATCTTAATTTTGTATGATTTTGTATCACCAGATGTATATTAGTTTGTACTTTTGGTATAAATGGTGTATGGTCGATGGATGGACATGATTGGACATGACTATAATTTTTTTTATTTTTTTTTTTGTGTACTTTGTGTGTGTTATTATTGTTTTTAGTTATTGTTAGTTATTATTTTGACGGTTTATATTATTGTGAATTTACTACAAGATATACATAGCATGGTTATTAGAAATTTTGAAAATATTAATAATTTAGCGATGGATAACCAATTAATGGACAACTAAATAGCGATTAACTAGTGACTAATTGGCGACTAACAACTCTAAAAATTAAATTTAGCGACTACTTACCTACTAAATACCGATTAACTAGTGACCAAAATTTTTGTTGCTAAATAAAGTGTTAGATAATTAGAGTATCATATTTCATCATTGTTTAGTCGCTAATTCGTCGTTAATTGAGCGACGATTATGTTAGTTGAAGGTTTGTCGCTAGTTAGTCGAACGAGCGACGAATTAGCGACAAAAAATGAACAATGACAATGTATTTAGCGACGAAAATTTTTAGTCGCTATTTTGCTTTAGCGACGAAAATGGCTATTTTAGCTACAGAAATTTGTCGCTATTTAGCTATTTTTTTGTAGTGATGGGGGATACAAGAACAAAAGGAGAGAAATAGAAGCTTCTCGTGTCGTTGTTGCCAAAGTTTTTTTATTGTTTGTTACGACCCATACCCGGATGTGAAGGCATGAGTACACGAAAAACGCCCAGCCTACATCGTAACAACGACGTAGAACGCTGTCTAGGTCAACAATACTATCTAAACATCTCACACAATATATAAAATGTACCTAACATGCTATCTCAACTCCAAGAGGAAGACAAGATGATAATATAAAGTCAATATTAATACCCAATCACAAGAAAAACTATAAGGAGGATAGATGGCACGATATGATAAAACAAAGAAGTCACAAGTCACAACTAGATAGTCTTCAACATCAACATCAATCTAAACAAGTCTAGGAGTAATGATAATACATCACAAAAGTCTAATATGATGGAAACAAATCCAGTACTATAATACTGAATAAAGGTAACTAAAATAACTAGTGCTACCGGCTATGCCTCCCGGTAATCACTCTTGAACTAAAGGGTCCAAACCGGCAGCTGTTATCTCTTGCGGTCCGTAATGAGTCGGACACAAATCCTTCCAATACTCTAAAAAAAATATCCAGTCAGGATGGAGCGAGTACAACCCAATAGCAGTTCCAAGTTAATTGATAATGACTATAAACAGAAATAGAGAATGTAATACAAGACGAGAAGCAATGAACAATATCATACTATGGTAGGAAAGAGACAGTTAATTTAGAGCAATATGGTATACACTGGTTACAATAAAATAGAATAAAGGCAATAAAATAGAATATAGTGAAGAACTGTAACTACAGTAAGTGTTTGAAATACTAGTTAGATATGTGATCGGCTTGTGTTGAACATTGTTTACTTAAACGTTGGATAAATATTGTCTAACTTATACATTGAACATTGTCTAGGCTTTAATAACATATCTAGCTAACACTTTCCCTTTTTCTCCGACTAGTACAATGGATCCAACCATAACACGTTATGCAAGATACTCAATGAACATTGTCTAATATTATACATTGTCTAGTGTTAAACATTGTCTAAACCATGCAAGAACACGAGAAACAATAAAACAATAAGTAACATCTCATGACTGAAGATCCATGTATATACTAATCTGTGTACCAATGTGTCAGGAATCAAGTAATACATTTCTAAATACTTGCATTATAGTAATTATCAAATAATAGAAACTATCAGAGAATGTACTCGCCTGTGGTCCAGAGAAATAAATGTCAAATCGTATCCGTATCGGTGCCTCAAAGATCAAAATATGAAATATCAAGTCAAAACAATGTTTAATTTGGAATCATAATAATGCTATACTAGCTTGAAACTATATCTCTAAGTCAACACTAGGTCCAACTAAGTCAAACTAGGTCAAATTTAGGTCAACACAGTCAAACTAGGTCATTTCCTAGTTTCCAGGTTGATTTTATCTATTTACAAGATTTATAAAGTTATACTAGGTCTTCACAAGTCACTATTTGGTTTTTAGGTACTAACTAGGTCAAACTAGTCAATACTAATTAATACTAGGCCAATACTAGGTTTCTAGGTTATACTAATAAGTTACTAGCATATATTACCCTAATATATACTTCTACCTATAGTTTCTAGCAATACCTTGGCCTATAGCTATTTACCTTACCCCGTATCACGGAAACTTAACCCGTATCACACATTTACTTAATACCTTAGTCCGTATCTCAAATACCTTAACTATGGGTCAATACCTTGCTAATAGTAGATTTTAAAGTCATACTAGTTAACTATAATACAATAATATCATATATACTAATATATACAATAACTTGGTCTAACACTTAATACCTAACCATTACCTTAGTATTACCTTACCATTACCTTAACATATTATCATGTATCATAGTTTCTAGACTAATACCTTAGCTAATACCATTACTTTGACCAATATCCAATACCTTAACTCATATCTTGGTACTTAACCCATTACCCAAGCTAGACACTACCCTTACCATGGTATCTTAATCCAATACCTAATATCATAACCTTACCTTAGTATCCTAGTATTACCTCATACTATTTCTAATATTTTGGTATCTTGGTATTCAAAATACCTTCATACATCCTAAGATACCACACTCTAATTTATCCTACTTGTTTGTACATGGTACCATGGTACTACATTAAATATCATACGATACCAACCCCCAAGATACTAACCCATGACCATAACCTACACTTATCTTACATCCAAGATACTCATCATACTCTTGGCACTTGACATCTTGATATTACCCATTACCTAGTTATAATACCCAATATCTTAGTATCTTAATCAATACCTTATCCTCTTAGATACTTACCTAACTAACTATAATACTAATACTTGATGCCAAATATGATACCTTACTCAAGCCCTGATACTCACTTAGCCTCACTCATGATACTTGAATGTCATGATACCAATATCCTTATGGTACCCAAGTATCACACTAGTACCTTGCCCCAAACTCTAGTACCTTGACACATAACTTACCTATACTTGGTTCACTTGATAACCACTTGTATCAAAACTAACACACACACAAACTAACACCTATTACGTAACACTTATATATATATATATATATATATATATATATATATATATATATATATATATATATATATATATATATATATATATATATATATATATATATATATATATATATATATATATATATATATATATATATATACTTGACAACCTACGATACCTACACTAACTTGACATCCATACTACCTAGGCTCATAGGATACACAAAATACCTATGTCGTATAGTCAATTCTCTACTTGTAACTAGTGCACCTATTAGACCTATTCAATAAATTCTAGGGTTAAAATATATTGTATCCCTTCGTATTAGCTTTCTGAAACTTCAAACGTATCGTATTTTCGTTCCAGAAGCTCTCAGAATCGCGAAAACATCGAAACATGTTCGTCTTTTGGACATCTGGCACTCAAAAAGTTTTACATAAAGTTCCAGAATGAATTTGGCCTATTAATTTATATATTTGGAAAGCTAACTTTGATACGGTTCTTTTAAAAAAATGAAAGATTAATCGAAGTCCTGAGTTAGGAGTTATGACATTTCTAAGTTGCTATGGCTACTAAAAACGAGGCTGAATACTATGACAAATTTGGACTATTTTATACAAAAGAACACATGTATATACCCAATTTACCAAATCTACCTATACGTATTATGGCGTATCATGATATGAACTCTACGTGTCCAATTTTGGACACAAGAACACCTTCAAACCATCAAATAGATATCAATAGTTCTCATTAGGACATAATACACACACACTCAATGAACATAATTAAAATTTTCTCCAAATTGAGCCCCAAAATTATGACACCATCTTAGATCTACCAAATTGAGGGCTCCTAGTGTCTAGATCTACCATTGAAAAGTTAAATCTAACTATAAAAAGATTTCTACGTGACCAAGGGGTGTTCCTAACCATAAATTGATAGAATTACCTAGTATTTTAGTAGCCTCTTTGGAGAATTCAGAATTTGGATACAGAAAAGATGAGCCAGACACGATCTCCTAGCAAGCTTCTCCCTTATGGATCTTCTTGTGCTCTCCAATGCTCTAGGCCTCCATGATGGTGAGAATGAGTGAAAATGAGGGTGGTTGGAAAGAAATTGGTAGGGAATTGGTTTGTTTGGGGTAGAAAAAGCTTTGGAGAATATGGAGGCTAAATAAAATAAAAAGAATGGATGAGCCCTAAATTAAACTTATCGCTTATAGTAATATTTGGTCATGCCAAATATCAAGTTTTTTCCTCTCCATGAAATTAACTAAAGGAAAAAATCTCTACAACTAAGAGGAATATTCTCTTCATGACAACTAAATTTAATTAATTCTAATAACTAAAGTCATGATTAACAATAATTAGCACTAACTAACACTTGCAAATTCTAATTGGCTAGCCACTAACTAACATTAATATAATTCTAGACAATCACTAAAATAAAATAATATAAAAAATTTAACATGCCAAATTATCAAAATACTCCTATGGTGGAAAGTGGTAGTTACACCATGTTGTTCACAGCATTCCCTGTATTTCTTTGTCGTCGAGTGGTCCAAGGAGTAAAGTGATTGTTCGCAGATCAGATCCCTACAGCTATACTTTTCCATAATCAACTGTACTTAGATTCATATTTAGAATATTTTTGTACTTTTCTTTCTTTTCAATAGTTTGTAACACAAAAGTTTCGTATAAACTTTTCTTCGCAAACATGCGCAACTCTTATTCGTATGGATCCGACTGTCTTCCTGAGGCATTACATCGTGCACTAAGGTTATGATGCGAACATGTGTAAGAACTTATCCATGTGCATGGCATCTCGTGCGCATGGGTGATTTATCTCTGCTCATTTTCGCCTTTGGATGTACTGCCAGTATTTTGACTTTGTATGATCTATATGCAAGGATTATCCTGATTCGCTTTGGTCTCGATGGAGTATGAAAGGATATCATAAACCCCATCATTGGAAGAGAATGCCAACTTTATGTAGTAGTTCGTCAAGAACTGATCAAATAGACGAGGATAAACATCATTCGTCATGAATGGAGTTGTCTCTATTTACGTGGCATGCTAGCTACATTTTTTTTCTTTATGTGGCATGCCACCGGTTATGCGATTGTAGTGCTAATTACAGTTTTGGATTGATTGTCGTTCCATATTCTGTCTTCAGCCTTTCTGCATGGCAAAAGAGTGCTCGATCCTCCTTCCTTTGTTTTCTATCAGTATGGATTCTTTTTCATATACTGAGATTTGCACCAAGGAGTCTAACGGAGGGATGACCCAGAATGTATTTATTTCTGCTGCCAGGTTCACTTGTGTTGGTAGCAGAAATAGCACGGAGGGGCACCTTGATGGAGAAATTTATGATTGTAGAAGTTTTTATCATATGTACTCATGATCTTGAATATCAGTAAAAATTAGTTTCTTTTTTCGGAACTTCTCTTTTGCTATAAATTGTGAATTGGGATATTATATTAGAGGTAATATGGACGTAGCATAATATCATAGTTGTTAAGGACATCCCATCGGGGGAACTTTAATGGACTTATTACCTATGGTGCACTTAATAATTAAGTATAGATAATAATTTTGAAGAGAAACCCTATCAGAGGTGATATGGACGTAATAGGTTGAAGTAATTCCGCTGGAAATTTTTGTAGACTCATCATCCCTTGTGTACTTGGAGCTAAGTACAAATGATAAGTTGAAACGACAGACACAATCAGAGGTACTATGGACGTGCTAGTAGGAAGTCGATAGGCAAGAATGTTTACTTAAAGGTAATGTAGACATGGCAAACATATGATTCTGCTAGAAATATCTTATTCAGAGGAAATGTGGACATGATAAGATATTATTCTGTGGGAATGGAGAAAACAAGGAGAGGTGATATGGACATAAATATTTTCTTCCAAAAATAGATTCATTCTACTAACGAGAATGGACTAATGATAGTTCAGAGATATTATGGATGTGAACTGGGGAAGAAGTTTTTGGGAATAGAGCATCTCCGATCCTAACTAGGGATTGCAAATGAGATATCCCCTGAAGAATCTGGGCTCCGAGGACATGCTTGTTTGCTTGAGAGAATCAATTTTAGGTGGTCTCAACGAGAGTATTTCGTTGGACTTGAGGACTACTCCGCTGGGAAACTTTGGAGATCTATTATCTATTGCGTATTCAGGACTCTTACAAATAGATAATAGATTTTTGACTCAATATGGGGGATAAATGTTATGTTGTACATTTACACTTGCTGGGGAGAAAATAGGAATGTAAATATTATACATTCAAATTGTCCTACTTGGGATAAGGGAGCACAAGCCTAGCTTTGACATAGTACTTTTTGAGGAATCATTGATCGACATCATTAACAAATCTCCATTAGGCTTTACTAGCATATATGCGCTATTGGAGTACACTGATTCTACGACGAATGGGCCTTCCCACTTAGCTTGGATTTTTTTGGCCATCTTATGTATTAGAACCATTGGTCTTCTCACTATTAAGACGAGGTCACCAACTGGATTGCTCTTTTCTTGACTTTTTTGTTAAAAGCTTCAGAAATACGTGCTTGATATTGCTCAATGCACTGTTGAGCCATGAGACGTTTCTCATTAAGTGCCTCCAATTCTTGTAATCATCGATGACGGTTGTCTTCGACTGTCAATTGGTTGGTGAGGGCTACCCGAAGTGAGAAAATTTGGACTTCCAGAGGAAGGATCGCTTCGCTCCCGTAAACCAAGGAGAATGGCATGCCACCAATTGGGGTTCGGACCATCATGCGATAGGCCGAGAGATATTCACCAAGTTTCTCATTTCAGTTATATTTGTTAGACAAAATGAACTTCTTGAGTAGCTTGATGATCGTCTTGTTGAACGCTTCCGCTAATCCATTCGCTCCTGGATTATACGTTGTTGAAGCTATGTTCTGAATTTGATTTTTATCGCAAAATCGATGAAAATGTGCCTTATAAATTATAGGCCATTTTCGTGGATTATCCGTCGAGGCAGGCCAAAACGGTAGATGACATGATGCTTGACAAAGCTAATCACGTTTGTTGCCTTTACTTTTGCGAGCGGCATAACTTTCTCCCATTTCGACAAGTAATATGTTATGGCTAGAATGAATCGATTCCCCTTAGTTGATGGTGGGCTGATCGGGCCAATGATGTCCATCCTCCATGACTCAAAAGGCCAAGATACGACCGTTGGGTGTAAAAATTTGAAGGTTGGTAGATGAAGTCAGCATGGATTTGACACATCCTATAATTCTTTGCATACTCTACGGCATCTGCTACCATAGTTGGCCAATAATATCCCATGCATCAGAGATGATCCTGCAGCTTAGGATATGGTTGATATATCCCGCAAGTACCATCGTGAGCTTCATGAAATGCCTGCTTTGCTTTGGCGTCCGGTAGGCATCGTAGTAGGAGTACGTCGTATGATCGGTGATACAATATTTTTGTAGTTGTATTATAGTAGAACCTGAGGGAACGTCTCTTAACAAAAGTGGCTTCCTTCGGATCATTTGGAAGGATTCCATAGACAACGTAGTCTATGAAGGGAACCTCCAATCATTGATGTTGATTCCGGTCTTAGTGGAACAGGTTTGACAACCATGCATGTCACCTTTGACACAAACTAGTTCTCGACCAATCAACGTGATCGAACGTTGATTTCTGGTTGGGAGAGCAAGGGAGGTTACGAGACCGGCAAAGTGTCGGCTTCAATATTTTTTAACTAGGGTACATGCTCTATAAAGAATTCAACAAAGGTGGAGATTATATCAATCACCGTTTGATAATAAGGGATCAGATCCCCATGCCAAACTTCATACTCGCCTCGGACTTGGTTAACTATCAGCTTGGAGCCACAGTAGGCTTCTAGGTAATCCACCCCCAATTGATTAGTCAGTTGGAGCCCGATAATAAAAGCATTATATTCTATCACATTATTAGAGCACGGCTCCATGAGAGAATAATCGTGGTGGATGACCAAGTGGTCGGGAGAGACCAACACTACCCCCACTCCTGCGATAATATTGCCCTTAGGCTCTGTCCTTGCAACATTGTCGAAAACATTCACCAAATAGACTCTTCCATTGTTGTGTTGGACTCCAACACTTCGTCTGGAATATCGTCGTAGAGCTTTGATGTCTCTGGTATAGGATAAGCTTCCAGAAAGTCGGCCAATGCTTGGACTTTGACTTCATTTTGAGGGACAAATACCATATCATATGGCAAGAGCAGCATTGCCCATGTGGCTATACGAGAATTTAGAGTCCATGGCTTAGTCATGAGTACTCTAAGGGGGTTGACTTGGGAAATAACGTGAATTGTCTGTCCGGTCACGTAATGATGCGTCTTTTGGATAGAAAATGTTAAGGTGAGGCACTCCTTCTCGACTGTATTATACATGTGCTCGGCACGGACCATTATTCTGCTGAGATAGTAGATAGCTTGTTCATGACCTGCGTCACTTTTTTGAGCTAATAGAGCACTAAGAGAATGATCTATTGCACGGATGTAGAGCAAGAAGGGTTTTTCCACGACTGGAGCCACCAACATTGGGGGGTTTATAAGATACTTTTTGATGTCATCGAACGCTCACTGGCATTCTTTCGTCCAAATAAAGGATACTCCTTTATTCATGAGCTGGGTGAATGGTTGGCATCGCCGGAGAGGTTGGATATGAACCTCCTGATGTATACCAATCTTTCTTGAAGGCCTCAAAGCTCTCTGAGATTCTTCGGAGGGTGTATATCAAGGATAGCCTTTGTCTTCTCAGGGTCTATGTGGATACCCTTTGAAGTTATAATGAAATCCAAGAACTTGTCGCTAGAGACTCCCAGGAAGGACTTAGTTGGATTTATCTTGAGTTGATGTGTCTGCATCAGATCGAACACTATCTTCAGATCATAGAGATGGTCGTCCTAAAAATGGCTCTTGACAGTAATGTTATTAACATAACATTCTACTATCTTATGTAGGTGCTCACGAAAAATAGTTCTCATTGCCCGCTGGTATGTCGCTTTCGTATTCTTCATATCGAAGAGCATTACCGTGTAACAGTATACCCCCAATAGAGTCTAGAATGATGTGTTCTTCTCATAATCTGTGAACATCTTGATCTGGTTGTAGCCTGAGAAGCCATCTATATGAAGGACATACGTTCAAAGCCACAAGTGTTATCGATCATCACATCTGTGATTATGAGAGAAAATTCGTCTTTTGGTCATGCCGTATTTAAATCACGAAAGTCTATACAGACTCAGATTTTGCCATTCTTTTTGATGACATGAACGATATTTGCTACCCAGTTTGGTTGTTGCTCCTCGCGAATAAAGTCGCTTGTTATCAGCTTATTCACTTTATCTTCATTGGCATCCATAACATCCGGACGAAACTGCCATTTTTGTTGCTTTATTGGCTTAGCATTCGGCAGGATGTTGAGCTTATGCATCGTGACCTGAGGGTCCAAACCCGATATATCTTCATAGGTCCATGTGAAGACATTAATATATTCCCTTATGAGTTGTATAAGGGATTCACGATCTTCTCTAGATAGAATCTTGCTGATGATGATGGTTTGGGAGAGGATTCGTCTCCCAAGTTGACTTACACTACTTCGTCTTCAGTGGATGATTCTCGTTTCTCGAAACACAACTCCCACTGAGATTCTAGCCGCTGATCCCAAGACTCAACTTTAAATAATTCCAGCATCTGATCATTATCTTCAACTTGATCCACTGATGTCATATTAACAAATAACGTTTGATTGAAAATCTCTCTAATGCTTATAACAGAGTCCCAGGTAGACGACCCTGAAGAGTGAGAATGCATCTCGACTTCTACTTTCGAGCACTCCGGGTTGATGGAGGAGATACATACCCCAAACCATGGCCGGTTCGTTGATAGTATGTCTCAGTCTTGCCCTTAGGAGTGAAGTGACATAACGCCAGATGTCGCCCTTTGCCATGATTTAGGCCTTTGTCACTCTTTAAGTTCTAGCCCATTGCCTGGACGAGGCTCTTTAGTAGCATGTCTTCCTGAGAGAATGTTATGTTTAGGATTCTCTCTATTACGTTGTGGCAATGGGGACATATCGTAGGATTCTCAGCTGGTTCCTTGACTTGGGCCAAATAGGTGTCAGTATGCTGGAGCGCCTCGCTCAGGCATCCCGAGTCTCTTTAGAGAGAAGGAGGAGCTCGAAGAGCGACAATCTTGCTGGTGTATTGGCAAGATATGCCAATATGTCAAAGTTGTAGGGTTTGACCAACCCTGTCGCATAATCTTTCTTCAAAAACCTGTCAAAGCGAGTATCTTTTTTGGTTTTGGTTTTGTTTTTCTGTCGTAGAAGGATAGGACAAACCTGCTTTAGTTACTACTGGAGCAGTAAGAGGAGTCGAAAGAGTAGCATTGTAATCACCTAAAAATTTTAGAATTTTAGAAATTAATTTTCTGAATTTAATTAGCATTTTCTGTATTTTTTTAAACAAATAAACTAAGGTAATCAAATTTAAAATGAATTTTTAAAGATATTAAATAATATTAAAATGTGATGAAAATTATATTTTCCAGTGTAAAATTAAAAACTGGACATGGGATAATTTTTCGGAAATTTATTGGACCCCGGATGGATTTTTAAAGCCTTAAAAACTATTGAATTATTTAAATTAATTATTTAAACCCAATAAAAACCCGGTTTTCCTAAACCCAAAATAGAACCGAACCGGCCCAAACCCTTAACTGGTCAGATCCGGGTCAGACCCGACCCGCCAGTACCCGACCCGAACCAGTTAAAATCCCTAACCCCCAAATGCAGAGCGACCCAACGTTACCGTTGCCGGCGGCCGTTTCCGTCGCCATGGCCGCCGACAGACCCCCGGTTCGCCTTCCCCGACCTGCCGCCGCTTTTCCTTCCCATTCCGTCCATAACCTCCGGCGGTCCCTCTCCCCTCGACCCCCTATTTAAACCCAAGTCATCCGCCGGAAAACCCCTTCAGAACTTCCTTCTCCGGCGAGCCTGTGATTCCGTTCAGCCCTCGACGCCTCGCCCAGCCTCCCGTGGACCAGCTGACAGCCCCGACGAACCTCCTCCCACTTCTTCCCCTCTGGATTATTTCCTCCCGGACCCGACGCCCAGATCCGTCATCTGCGACATCGCCGACGACCTCCAGACCCGACGCCGAACCCTCCAGCCGGCCGCCCGCGACTCGCCGACCTCCCCAGACGGCTCCGGCGACCCCTCGGCTGGCCAGCAAGCTTCTGACGGACTCGGACACGACACAGAACCGTGCCCTAGCCAGGACACGGCCGGACACGTCCAGGACGTAGAATACAAGATTCGGACACGCGTGAATCAGAATTTATGAGCCCTGTTCAGGTACTCATAACTTTCTCCTCGCTGCCCCAATTTTTATTCCGTCAGTTGTATCGCGTAGCCTGTATGACCCCCTCGGTGCCCGTGCAAACTGCTCGGTACATCGCGACCAGTGGTGATCGCGAACCGCGATCCAAAAACAGGAAAACCAACGCCCTGTTTCACCCCGGAACTGAGGACGCCCCGCCAAACGGGATGACTTGGTCACGTGCGGTCTTTACTGATGCGTGCGCGTCATTGATACGAACATGTGGGATTTCGCAGAAGCTGATTCGGATGTGCGTGCACACCGGAATCAGTGCGTATCCACGGACAATGCCCCGTATCCGACTTTGTATGTCGCTGTAACTTAGTGTACACACGTCGGATCGAGACGAAACTTGCGCCATCGGACTCGTAGCAATACGCTGGACCTGTGAGCAAAGTTTGGTTCGATTCTGAGAACGTTGACAAAATTGCGTATCGTGGGCCCATAGGCTCCACTTGACGGGCGATTTTGAGAACGGCTCATCGGAATCCAATTCTGGAAGTTCCGTTGGGTTCGTATCATTGTTCCTGACTTGTTGACACTAAGTTGGACAAATTTGGAGACCTTTGACCCTGACCCGGTTTTTGGTGCAAAGCGGCCCACATATGGACCCCGCTTTGTCCAGAAAATGTCGTTTTTGCCCTTGTATCCAAACTGGACACAAGGACAGGCGTTTCTAGCTATTTCATATTTTCTGAGACTGTTGGTAATGTTCATTTCAGCTTTTGGAGGAGTATTTATGGAACCCACGGATACAGGGACCGCTACTGGTATTCCAACCCCAGGCAAGTTTTGATATTTATTTCCTTGCTTATTTATATTGTTGATCATGCTTAAACCTAGGACCGTCTGACCTACTTAGCGTCCGATTAATAGTCGGGTGCCAACCCCGTACGCGGAGTTGGGTACGTCATTTAGAGATGGACATGCGTGACCCTTTATATTCTCGTACTTGTTTTATCAAGTACATTATAACCCAGGACACTTGACACCATACATATGACAGAATCTTTGTAAACCCCCTGAATTTTCAAAATTATTAAATCTTGAATTTTTCCCGATTTTCTGGAATTTTCTATGAATTTTCTGTAATTAAAATCAAGGCTTTTAATTAATAAATGATTTTTTTGTTGGCAATAAATAATATTAAAATATCATGAAAATAACATTTTTGGGTGTAAAATAGAAAATTGGACTTAGGGTAATTTTTCTGGATTTTTCTGGGCCTCAGAGCTATTTTTAAATGCCTAAAAACAATTTTCTAATTAATTAATTAAATTAATTAATTAATTATTTATTTATTTATTTATTATTTATCTATTTTATTTTTCTTTTTTCTTTTCTTTTTGGCCCGCGGCCCGTTGGGCCGCGGCCTGGCCCGTAGCCCAGCCCACCCGTTCCTTGGGTCGGGTCGGGTTCAACCGAACCCGACCCGCCGCAGCAACCCGACCCGCCGACTGAGCCTCCACGATCCCCGACTTCCCCGGCCGCCCTCCGCGCGCAGCGCCGCCCCCCGCGCGGTGCGCCGCTCCCCGCGGCCCACGTCCCCCTCGCCCCCGCCTTGGCCGGCCCCCCGCAACCGCCTACTCCCCCTATTTATACCCCACTCCCTCGCCCTAACCCTAGCCACCGCCTCCGCCACCACGCGCCGCAGCCGCCTCGCTCCTCGCCGTGACCCGCCGACCGCCGACGACTCTTTCCCCCTCTTTCCTCCCTCGGCGCCGCCGCCGTCGACGAACCGCAGCCGCAGCAGCAGCACACAGCAGCAGCCGCAGCCTCCGGCCGCCGCCCTGAGCCGCCGCCGTCGCCGCCAACCGACGCGCCGCCCCTCGGCGAGCCATCCCCGGCCCTCTCCGGCGTCTCTCCGGCCTCCCTCCGCCGTGTGCCGCCGAAACCCTAGCCCTAATCACTGTTCCTGTGTCGGACACAGGACACTGTGTCGGACACAACTCGGACACGTTTTCGACCCTGTTTTCGGGTCCCCTTCAGGTATGTGTAACTTTCGCCTCGTAGCTCCGTTTTCAATTCTGCAAATTGCGTTGTGAAGCCTGTGTGACCCTCTCGGTGTCCGGACAAACTGTTCGGGGCACCGCGTTCTGTGGTGATCGCACACCGCGATCCAAAAACAGGAAAAACCAGACCCTGTTTCACCTCGGAACTGAGTACGCCCCGCCAAACGGGACGACTTGGTCGCGCGCGGTCTTCACAGACACGTGCGCAGCGTCGATACGGACGTGTGAGACTTCGTGGAAGCTGATTCGGGTGTGCGTGCACACCGGAATCAACGCGTATCCGCGGACATCGCCCCGTATCCGCAATTTCTGTAATTCATCCTAACTTCTTGTACACTCGTCAGATCGAGACGAAACTTGCGCCATCGGACTCGTAGCGATACGCTGGTCCTGTGGGTCAAGTTTGGTTCGATTCTGAGAACGTTGACGAAATCGCGTGTCGCGGGCCCCACAGGCCCTGCTCGACGGGCGATTTTGTGTTCGGCTCATCGGAATTCAAATCTGGAAGTTCCGTTGGATTCGTATCAGCGTTCCTGACCTGTTGACACTAAGTTTGGTGAATTTGGAGACCGTTGACCTGGACACGTTTTTCGGTGCAAAGTGGGCCCACCGGCGGACCCCGTTCTGACCCGAAATTACCGTTTTTGCCCTTGTCTCCAAATTGGACCCAAGGACAGGCGTTTCCATCTATTTGATATCTTCTGAGCGTGATGGTAATGTCTATTTCAGCTTTTGGACTCATCTGTGGAAATTTCCCCCAAGAACCAAAATTAATCAGATCCAAACGACAGGCAAGTACCTGCACTTCAAGTTAATCTTTATATTGTGATAATTAAATTCCCTGCTCTACTAGTACTCTTGCTGATTACATGTAGTGTTAGAATACTATATTTCATGTCTTGAATAATTGGTAATTCATGTCTTGTTTTTCATGTCGGGTGGGAGAATACTGAAAGGCATGTAGTTTACCCTTCCCCTTGCCGTGAATAATAGCTGTTGGTACACGACTGTCCTTCAGCCGGATCTCGATTATTCGTGACTAATAGCCGTTCATGACGGCCGGATTAGCCTTATAAACCCCTGCATGCCAACTAAGTATTCTAAAAACAAACACAAGTTTCATACAGATAACCTCTGGTCATGTTATATTCTTGCTGACTGTGATAGTTTCACTCTGCTCATTTACTTCTATTTTCTCATATTCCTGTTTATAGTTGTGACTCTGAGATATTGACATTCTCTATGCAATTTCCTTAACATGATATTCAATAACTAATTGTCATAATTATTTAGTTTAACCTTGTTGTGCACTGTGTACTCTGCTCCTTTCCTGACTGGATCTGTTAATTTAGGCGATGATGAGGATCTTGCCCCTACCTATTATGGTTCTTATGAGGGTACTGATGATACCTATGAGGAGCCAGAACCCACACAGGAGACCCCTGCTGCTGAGTAGCTAGTAGCAGCTATCTTTTATTTCTATTTCTTATCTTATTTATCGGGTTTGTCCCCGATTTCATTTGAAATTTCTGTACTTAAACAATTGAATCTGTTGTCACATTTACTTTCAGTTGCAATCTTAAGTTTCATTTCTCATTATTATCTTGCCTATGTTGTTGTGAATGAGCTAGTTAGTAACTTTGGATTAACCTAGACAGCGTACTACCGCCGACTCTGCGGCGTAGGCTGGACGTACCCACGTACTCGTGCCCGAACTTCCGGGTGCGGGTCGTGACAATCTTCCTGAGATATTCATGGTGATTCTGTGTAGGATACAGGATGGACATAGATATTATATTCTTAGATTTTGACTTTTTGCATTAGCTATGATCTCACGTGACATGGATATGAGACGTTATGGACATGAGACGTGTGGTTACATTGGGTGGGGAGAGACACACAGGCTACAGACTGTTATATATATATATATATATATATACTATTATTGTGAGGTTGTAGACTCTCGAGCAGCGCTAGTCCCATTACTTGTTATTACTGCTACCGGCTCCCCGACACAGAGCTTGTAGCGGTCTCAGCCTGAGTACTAGTGATGCTCTCAGTTGCATTTTCACATAGATGGTTATGTAGTTACCCTGCTTATTTCATTTAATATTTTCACTGCATTTATTTTGGCTTATATTATTTGTACCTTGCTATGTCCCCTGAGGACCTAGATCCGGATGATGTCCCCAGGTTTAGCAGAAGAGCATTATCCCGAGGTTTACGGGACAGGAGCTGAAGCTGTACCAGAAGTTGTTGCTGAAGCTGAACCAAACTTAGAAGCAGAGGTAATGGTTGAAGACTTAACTTGAGTTTATGATATATGTACTCATCAGACAGTTTATTTTGGACTCCTTTGTTCTGGTCTGATGAACCAGTGTTTTAGACTTTTATCGGGTTATTTCCCAAAATACTTTGCTGAGACTGGACATTATTGTACTTTCCTTATTTTCTGCTGTTCTTATTATTTGTGTGTGGATGAGATTAGTTTTGACTTGTTGTTGTAGACCTATATTACAGCTTAAGTATGCCCCGATGGATCCATTAAATTGGGTTGTCCATCGGTACGTGCTGCTGGCCATTGCCATGTGTCTAGTCCCTTGGTATTTTGGGACTGGGGCGTGACATGGTTTTTGTGGTGGCCTATGCAGGTCGACGACAAAAATTGTTTGGTTTCAACTTAGGGACCGAACAAGCCTGTAAAAAGGATAAGATAGGTTATAGGATCTCATCCATTTGTTGAATCATTTTTGAACTCTATATTGAATTCGAATTAAGTACTTGATTTGCATCCTGCTTTGATTCTACTGAACGTTCTCATAAAGTTTATTTTGGATGCAGAAAGATGGATCCAAGAATTGGAGGTGAAATTCCTTTGAGTACACCATAAGATACTGTGGTTACCTATGGAGATGGAGTTACACCAGAGAACAGAGGGCAATCCTCTCAAAGTGGACAAGCTGAGCAGCATAACTCAAGGTTCAGGTGCGACGACATCCCACCTCCGCCGCAGTTCACTCCACAGATGCCTGTCTTTCCACCAGGGCAAGCAATGGACGGGCAGCAGATATTCCAGATATTTTACGCCATGATGCAAGCCCAACAGCAAGTTCAACAGGAGGCGCAGCGTCAGGAGGCAGAGTACCTGAGAACCAGCCTAGTAAATGCATTGGAGCAGACGAACCCGCAAGCTAGGCGACCAGCGACGGGATCTATCACTGATTTCCGTCAACTCAAGCCCCGAACCTTTTCGGGCAAGGAAGGACCAACTGAAGTGCACGAGTGGCTCACAAATACACAATATCAGTTGGAAGCAGCTGAACTTCCGCGAGAGAGATGGATGACTGCTGTCAAGATGCAACTGACAGACAATGCGCACCATTGGTGGCTAGCCGAAGAGAGGAGGCTCGGACATGACCGAGTCACTTGGGAGGAGTTCTCCAGACTCTTCCAAGAGATGTATATCCCAGCCATTGCTAGGTCAGAACTTCGAGACAAGTTCAACCGCCTTATCCAAGGCAATATGTCGGTGGAGGAGTATAATGCTGAATTCATTCGCCTGAGTCGCTTCGCCCCTTCTCTAATTTCTACCGAAGAAGATAAGGCGGAGAAGTTCTTTGACAGACTCAGGTTCGAGCTTCAGAGGTTGATTGGATCTGTTGTACCTACATCGTACACCGACGTCCTTACTGCAGCACGATGCATGGAGCACGTTACCAGGAGAGAGTCAAGTCTGAAGCGGCCATTTACCTCAGTACCATCCAAGGCATCACAGGGGGATTCTGCAAAGAGACTCCAAAAGAATCTACCTCAGAGAGCAGCACCAAGAACCCTACCTACTTATCATTTCTGTGGCAAGTTAGGTCACATCGAAAAGGAGTGTAGACACAAGTTGGGACTGTGCTTGGTTTGCGGATCCAACCAGCATCTCTCCAGGGACTACTCTGAACGTAGAGAGGGAGCACCACGACTAGCTTTACCTGCACCAAGGCCAGATTATCCAGCAGTGGGAGCACAGCAAACGGGAGTTGGAGGAGTTAGACCACCAGTTCCAGGAGGATATCAGCAGAGACCACCATTGCCACCTCAGGCAACACTATTCCAGCAGGCTCGTCAGCAGAGGGGTCCAGCTCAGGGACGAGATCAGGCATTTGCAATGGCTGTTCAGGAAGAAGCTACTGCTGGAGAAGTTATAGCAGGTACTATTTTAGTAGCTTCATTACCTGCTGTAGTTTTATTTGATTCTGGAGCATCGCATTCATTCATAGCTGCTAACTTCGTAGCCACCCATAGAGTAGCTACTGCACCCCTTCCGAAGACTAAGAGAATTCTTACGGGAGGTGAAATTATACCGGTTAGTGATATCTGTAGATCATGTTCGGTAGTAGTCTGTGGAAGAGAGATGCGAGCCCAATTTCTGATCTTTTTTATGCCTGACTATGATGTTGTACTTGGTATGGACTGGTTAAGTCAGTATCATGCAACTCTTGATTGTCGGCTTGGAAAGGTTATATTTAGACCACTTGGACATTCAGAGTTTGAGTTTCTTCGGGGAGCTGTAGAGCAAGGTGTTCAGCCAACTCTTAGGGTATTATCTGTAGAAGGGGAGTCAGGTTACCCAAGAGTCATAACGGAGTTTGTGGATGTATTTCCTGATGATCTTCCAGGTTTACCACCTGATCGGGAAATAGAATTCATAATAGACTTAACTCCAGGAGCAGAGCCTATCACTTCATCGGTATATCGGCTAGCACCTAAGGAGTTAGTGGAGTTGAAGAATCAGGTTGATGATCTTCTGGAAAAGGGTTTCATCCGGCCCAGTATTTCACCTTGGGGAGCACCCATACTTTTTGTACCGAAGAAGGATGGAACAGTTCGCCTGTGTATTAATTACAGGGTGTTAAACGCTGTGACCATTAAGAACCGGTATCCCTTGCCACGCATTGATGACTTATTTGATCAATTGAGTGGAGCTAGGGTATTCTCGAAGATTGACCGTAGATCCGGTTATCACCAGATTATAGTGAGGAAGGAAGATATACCGAAGACAGCCTTCAGGACCAAGTATGGACACTATGAGTTCTTAGTAATGCCGTTTGGTTTAACCAACGCGCCTGCTGTGTTCATGAGCTTGATGAACCGAGTTTTCCATCAGTACTTGGATAAATTTGTGGTTGTGTTTATTGATGATATTCTGGTATATTCCAAAAGCCACGAAGAGCACGAGAAGCATCTCAGAATCGTGCTAGAGACGTTGGGGCAGGAGAAGCTATATGCTAAGCTCAGTAAATATGAGTTTTGTATGGATAAGGTGCCTTTCTTAGGACATATTATCTCAGAAGAAGGACTGTCAGTTGATCCAGAGAAGGTTGCTGCCATTGAGACTTGGCCTACACCAACATCAGTTGCTGAAGTGAGAAGTTTTCAAGGACTTGCTGGATATTACAGAAGGTTCGTAGAAAATTTCTCAAGGATTACGGAGCCGATGACGAAGTTGACACGTAAAGATCAGGAGTTTGCATGGACAGAAGAATGTCAGAAGGCCTTTGAAGAATTGAAGAGGCGTCTAACAACAGCACCAGTCTTGACTCTTCCTTCAGGGTCAGGAGGTTTTGTTGTTTATAGCGATGCGTCAGGTAGTGGCCTAGTATGTGTTTTGATGCAACATGATAAAGTTATTGCTTATGCATCGAGACAGTTGAAGGTCCATGAGAAGAACTACCCAACGCATGATCTGGAGCTAGCTGCAGTAATATTTGCACTAAAGATTTGGAGGCACTATCTTTATGGTGAGAAGGTGGAAATCTTCACTGATCACAATAGTCTGAAGTATGTATATACTCAGAAGGAGCTTAACATGAGGCAAAGACGCTGGCTTGAGTTGATGGTGGACTTTGATATAGATTTACAGTACCATCCGGGGAAGGCGAATGTAGTAGCAGACGCACTCAGCAGGAAGCCTACGGCTTATTTCTTGACGATGCAGCCTGAGCTATTGAGAGATCTACAGGAGCTCCAGATAGAGGTTATTTTACCAAGACAAAGTGACATGCTGGCTAATCTGGAAGTTAAGTCATCGCTTGTGGAAAGGATTAAAGAAGCTTTGCCTACTTATGCTAGATTTCGAAGACTTAAAGAGAAGACAGAAGCAGGCATACAGACGGAACTTCGCATACATGAGGATGGAACATTAAGGTGCGGAGATCGCTTATATGTTCCAAATGGACAATTGAGACAGGAGTTAATGACTGAAGCACATAGCTCCATGTACTCTGTTCATCCAGGAGGAACAAAGATGTACCGAGATCTAAGGCAGTACTATTGGTGGCATGGAATGAAGAGGGAGATTGCAAGATTTGTGGGTAAATGTTTAGTCTGCCAACAAGTAAAAGCCGAGCATCAGAGGACTGCAGGTATGTTACAGCCGCTTCCCATACCAGAATGGAAGTGGGAACATATCACTATGGATTTCGTCACAGGATTCCCAAGAAGCCCCAGCGGAAGAGATGCGGTATGGGTTATCGTGGATCGACTCACTAAATCGGCACATTTTTTGCCGTTTAGAGTTGGACAGTCCACAGAAGTACTAGCCGACATGTATATGCGACAAATCATAAGATTGCATGGAGTACCGGTTAGTATTGTATCAGATCGAGACTCGAGATTTACATCTCATTTCTGGCGAAGCATGCAAGAGAGTCTTGGCACCAGACTCAAATTCAGCACTGCCTATCATCCACAGACAGATGGTCAATCAGAACGTACAATCCAGATCTTGGAGGATATGCTGCGATCATGTATGTTAGACTTTGGAGGGTCTTGGGAAGATCATTTGCATTTGGTGGAGTTCTCATACAACAACAGTTATCAAGCAAGCATCCAGATGGCACCTTTCGAGGCGTTGTACGGTAGGAAGTGCAGATCGCCGATATGCTGGAGTGACGTTGGAGAGCGTCAAATATTGGGTCCAGAGTTGGTAATGCAAACAGTAGAGAAGGTGAAACAAATCCAGAATCATCTTCGTGCAGCTCAGGACAAACAGAAGTATTGGACTGATACACACCGACGTCCCCTGGAGTTCAAGGAAGGAGAACATGTATTCTTGAGGATTTCACCTACTCGAGGAACCATTCGCTTTGGGAGCAGAGGCAAGTTGAGTCCAAGGTACATTGGGCCCTTTGATATTCTGGAGCGCATTGGGGAGGTGGCCTATTGTCTTGCATTACCTCCATCTTTAGAGGGAGTGCATGATGTATTCCATGTCTCACAGCTGAGAAGGTACATGACTGACCCAAGTCACGTAGTTGATCATTCTGATATCATAGTAGGCCCAAGCCTGAGATATGAAGAATAACCAGTGGGTATACTCGGTACCAGTGAGAAGACACTGCGAGGACAGACAATTAAACTGGTTCGTATGGCTTGGAAGCAACACTCACCTAGTGAATCTACCTGGGAGCGAGAGGATATCATGCGCCAGCGATATCCCTATTTATTCGAGGATGCAGGTATATCCTAAGTAATTTTTGTAAATCTCATAAGTGCTATTCTTTAGTAGCTTAATCTTTAATTGCGAGGACGCAATTTTCTTAAGGGGGGTAGATTGTAATCACCTGAAAATTTTAGAATTTTAGAAATTAATTTTCTGAATTTAATTAGCATTTTTTTGTATTTTTTAAACAAATAAACTAAGATAATCTAATTAAAAATGAATTTTTAAAGATATTAAATAATATTAAAATGCGATAAAAATTATATTTTCTAGTGTAAAATTAAAAACCGGACATGGGATAATTTTCCGGGAATTTATTGGACCCCGGATGGATTTTTAAAGCCTTAAAAACTATTAAATTATTTAAATTAATTATTTAAACCCAATAAAAACTCGGTTTTCCTAAACCCAAAATAGAACCGAACCGGACCGGCCGGTCTACCCGATCCGGCACAAACCCTTAACGGGTCAGATCTGGGTCAGACCCGACCCGCCAGTACCCGACCCGAACCGGTTGAAATCCCTAACCCCCAAATGCAGAGCGACCCGACGTTACCGCTGCCGGCGGCCGTTTCCGCCGCCGTGGCCGCCGCCAAACCCCCGGTTCGCCTTCCCCGACCTGCCACCGCTTTCCCTTCCCATTTCGGCCATAACCTCCGGCGGTCCCTCTCCCCTCGACCCCCTATTTAAACCCAAGTCATCCGCCGGAAAACCCCTTCAGAACTTCCTTCTCCGGCGAGCCTGTGATTCCGGTCAGCCCTCGACGCCTCGCCCAGCCTCCCGTGGACCGGCGAACAGCCCCGACGAACCTCCTCCCACTTCTCCCCCTCTGGATTATTTCCTCCCGGACCCGACGCCCAGATCCGTCATCTACGACGTGGCCGGCGACCTCCAAACCCGACGCCTAACCCTCCAACCGGCCGCCCGCGACTCGCCGACCTCCCCAGACGGCTCCGGTGACCCCTCGGCTAGCCAGCAAGCTTCTGACAGACTCGGACACGACACAGAATCGTGCCCTAGCCCGGACACGGCCGGACACGTCTCGGACGCAGAATACAAGATTCAGACACGCGTGAATCAGAATTTCTGAGCCCTGTTCAGGTACTCATAACTTTCTCCTCGCTGCCCCGATTTTTATTCCGTCAGTTGTATCGCGTAGCCTATATGACCCCCTTGGTGCCCGTGCAAACCGCTCGGTGCATCGCGACCTGTGGTGATCGCGAACCGCGATCCAAAAACAGGAAAATCAACGTCCTGTTTCACCCCGGAACTGAGTACGTTCCGCCAAACGGGACAACTTGGTCACGTGCGGTCTTCACCGAAGCGTGCGCGTCGTTGATACGGACGTGCAGGATTTCACAGAAGCTGATTCGAATGTGCGTGCACACCGGAATCAGTGCGTATCCGCGGACAACGTCCCGTATCCGACTTTTCTGTATGTCGCTGTAACTTAGTGTAACACGTCGGATCGAGACGAAACTTGTGCCATCGGACTCGTAGCAATACGCTAGACCTGTGAGCCAAGTTTGGTTCGATTCTGAGAACGTTGACAAAATCGCGTATCGTGGGCCCCACAGGCTCTACTTGACGGGCGATTTTGAGAACGGCTCATCGAAATCCAATTCTGGAAGTTCCGTTGGGTTCGTATCATCGTTCCTGACTTGTTGACACTAAGTTGGACGAATTTGGAGACCTTTGACCCTGACCCGGTTTTTGGTGCAAAGCGGCCCACATATGGACCCCGCTTTGTCCAGGAAATATCGTTTTTGCCCTTGTGTCCAAACTGGACACAAGGACAGACGTTTCTAGCTATTTCATATTTTCTGAGACTGTTGGTAATGTTCATTTCAGCTTTTGGAGGAGTATTTACGGAACCCACGGATACAGGGACCGCTACTGGTATTCCAACCCCAGGCAAGTGTACCTTGCCAAATTATGTAGTTTTAATATTTATTTCCTTGCTTATTTACATTGTTGATCATGCTTAAACCTAGGACCGTCTGACCTACTTAGCGTCCGATTAATAGTCGGGTGCCAACCCCGTACGCGGAGTTGGGTACGTCATTTAGAGATGGACATGCGTGACCCTTTATATTCTCGTACTTGTTTTATCAAGTACATTATAACCCAGGACACTTGACACCATACATATGACAGAATCTTCCTGAGATATTCATGGTGATTCTGTGTAGGATACAGGATGGACATAGATATTATATTCTTAGATTTTGACTTGTTGCATTAGCTATGATCTCACGTGACATGGACATGAGACGTTATGGACATGAGACGTGTGGTTACATTGGGTGGGGAGAGACACACAGGCTACAGGCTGTTATATATATATATATATATACTATTATTGTGAGGTTGTAGACTCTCGAGCAGAGCTAGACCCATTACTTGTTATTACTGCTACCGGCTCCCCGACACAGAGCTTGTAGTGGTCTCAGCCTGAGTACTAGTGATGCTCTCAGTTGCATTTTTACATAGATGGTTATGTAGTTACCCTGCTTATTTTATTTACTATTTTTACTGCATTTATTTTGGCTTGTATTATTTGTACCTTGCTATGTCCCCTGAGGACCTGGATCCGGATGATGTCCCCAGGTTTAGCAGAAGAGCATTATCCCGAGATTTTTGGGACATGAGCTGAAGCTGTACCAGAAGCTGTTGCTGAAGCTGAACCAAACTTAGAAGCAGAGGTGATGGCTGAAGACTTTTCTTGAGTTTATGATATATGTACTCATCAGATAGTTTATTTTGGACTCCTTTGTTCTGGTCTAATGAACCAGTGCTTTAGACTTTTATCAGGTTATTTTCCGAAATACTTTGATGAGACTGGACATTGTTGTACTTTCCTTATTTGCTGTTGTTCTTATTATTTGTGTGTGGATGAGATTAGTTTTGACTTGTTGTTGTAGACCTATATTACAGCTTAAGTATGCCCCGATGGATCCATTAAATTGGGTTGTCCATCGGTGCGTGCTGCTGGCCATTGCCACGTGTCTAGTCCCTTGGTATTTTGGGACCGGGGCGTGACAGCATCTTCCTGAGTCGGATCATAGGTACGCAGGTAGTTTCTTCCTAACCTAGTTTCTCCTGCCAAGGCATCATCGGTGGAGGGAGAGACTATGTGACATGACTTGGGCCTCTTCCCTTTAGACTTGATAGTTGGACTTGTCGCTTGTTGTATTAGGTCTTGAACAATATCAAGATGGACCCACATGACTACACCTCTTGGAGTCGTTAGTGGCACTAATCCTGTTGCTTGGTTACGGGCTGGCGGAAGGTTAACAACCTCCAATGTTGCCTTAGGAATAGGGCAACGTCATCTTGAACATCAATGCCGAGAAGATTACCAAATTTGAGTGACACCATGTTGGCGGAGACTGTCTTATCCTTGATGTCAACGGTGATGGCCTTAGCATCGATCAATTGTTGGATACGTCACTCCAAAACATAGAAGTCCTTGGTGGAATGATGGACATACCGATGGAAGAGGTAATACTTTAGGTCGTCGACCTTGTCCGCCTCCTCAGAACGTATGATATCAGGCAATCAAAGTTTATTGTATTTTATCAGGACATTAAAAATCTCGATGATGTCATCATCATCGAAGGAGAAAGTCTCTTTTGGACATACCGATGGAAGAGGTAATACTTCAGGTCGTCGACCTTGCTCGAACGGAAGTCTTCTCGGAGAGTTCCCGACCGATTAATCAATGTGAGTGGGCAGAACTGTATTCTCTGATTCTTGTACGACTTAATAATGAATCTGAGTTTTCGAATGCTTGTTTGCTTAAGAAGAATGTTTTCATAAGAAGAATGATAGAACCGACTCAGTATGCTAATAAGATAACTCACATAGCTTGTCATTGAAATGAATCTACTTGTCTGCCTAATAAGAGAACTGGAAATGCATGTCAAAAATGAGATAGAACCTTGCCATGCTAATAACAAGAGTAAAAAGGATTGCTTATACTTATTCTTGATATCGTATGCTAGACTGGAATACTTGAATGCTTGTCCACAAGAGATAGAATTTGTATGCTAGAGTTATAAGAACTGTTCTTGCTTGTTACTTATTTAATGAGTTAGCTTTGCTTGAACATGCTTCATCGATTGCTTGTCATGAGATGGAACTTGGAGAATGGCGTGAACTTGTGATATAGACTAATAGTCCACCCTAAGGCTTAACACACCTTACTTACGGGGGTGTGTGGCTATTAGGCAATGTGCATTAAGAGAGTGAGCTTCGGCTATCTGGACTTGATAGATGTGTTTGCTTGCTTTTTCTGGATTATGTGCATCATCTGGTATGGATAGGAGCTTGTATTGCATTTGGTCAGGACAACTTGTGCACAAGGTCATCTCTCGGGCGTTCCTGGGGTACTTGGATCGTCCGGCCTAGGAGAGATCTAGATACCCTGAGGCTTGAACGTCCTTACTTACGAGAGGGTAGACCATCTATTAGTGAGATGGGCTTGTATGTCCCAACTGCTAATCCCGTTGATGGGACCATCATATAGTTAGGGCGCATGCTAGGCTAGCTTTCTTGCATACCTAACTTTGTGATGTAGGGACGAACAGGAAACTAGAGAACTATATACATTATGTTATGCAAATTGTTGCTAACTTGTGTATCTGCTGCAGGGATAACCGTTCGGCCGTGGGTAAGAGAAATAAATGAGTTTATGTATAGCCTACTTGATCATTCAGTATGCATCATGATTTATCTGATAGAACTTCATGCATTTGCATCGGTTGGACAATAGCTATTAGTGCAGAGCTGAACCTTGGTCACAGCTGCTAATAGTACTAGTATGTGAGTCATTGGATAGCTGGATTACCGCTACCGATCTTGAGTTTTTCGGGGACCGAAATCATATAGATGTGTCTGCTTGTGTTCTAATGAATACATAATATGCTTGCCTTGATTTGAAGTGATCTGTCTGCTAGATAAACTTTGCCCCTAGAGTGAATTATGTTGCACAATACATGCTGCGCACAACACGATGAGAAAACTGTCCCTTATAGTTGCTTGAATGCTTGAGTATCGAATATGCAAAACTAGTTTCCAACTTGTGTTTTCAAAAAAGATGTAATATGACTATAGTTCTGAGCTGCATGAAAAGAACTTAGGTAAAACTAGCAAAATCACTAGTAATGCAATGTTTTGCCACAAGTTTACTTAGTGTGGGTTTCAGGGGATATAGCTTCTGTTCAGTTATTTTATCTCACCAGTACTTACATAATATGCTGACCCACCAACAGTCTGCTTGTTCTCAGGTGCCTGATCGTCCGAGGAAGCAATAGCTGTACCTCATCCCAAGGAACCGAAAATCTGCAGTCGATGCCTTGAGTTGCATCGAGCTGTGCCTGCTTGAGCTACTTTTGTATAGAGGGACATAATGTATGGAACGATGTTATTGTAATCGAGAGAAGAGTGCTTGAGCGATATGTAACCTCGGCCATGCGCCGCTTGTAACAATTTCGATTATCAATAAATGAGCTTGTTTTCATATGCCATTGTGATCTTCACTTTTCTGCAATATGTGTGCCGCTGCTTCAGTATTGAATAGCTTACTTGCCCTTGTATCAAAGCTTTGGCCTTGTGCAAGCGCATCTTAGGCTTGCACGGCATCACGCCCGTACGAGGACGATCGGTTCCGTAGGGACCAAAGCGAGGACGAACGGCCTTGCGGGACCGGGGCGTGACATAATGGTATCAGAGCGACTCGATTCTTTGCCTATTCCGTTGCCTCTGACTCTGAGTTGTGATTGTGTTGAAATGAACGTTCCATACAATAAGTCCATAGATAATCTCAAAGATGCGTGCAAAAGTTTTCTGGATTTGTTTTTATTGCTTGAGATGTGATTTATGATTTCTGGATTTGCTGAGTTTTGATTGAGGAAGGTGAGGGATAAGGACTATCGCTGCTCTGTGTTTTCGTGAGTTCTTCCTTGAGTTTCGAGTATAAAACTCTTTGTTGGTGGGTAAGTATGTAGTGCCCCGCTCCGCGTAGGCACTATGTACAAGTGATTTTGCCTTGCTTGCTCAAACGAAAGTCTTCTCGGAGAGTTTCCGATCGATTAATCAATATGAGTGGGCAGAACTGCATTCTCTGATTCTTGCACGACTTAATAATAAATCTGAGTTTTTGAATGCTTGTTTGCTTAAGAAGAATATTTTCATAAGAAGAATGATAGAACCGACTCAGTATGCTAATAAGAGAACTCACATAGCTTGTCATTGAAATGAATCTACTTGCATGCCTAATAAGAGAAATAGAAATGCTTGTCGAAAATGAGATAGAACCTTGCCATGCTAATAACAAGAGTAAAAAGGATTGCTTATACTTATTCTTGATATCGTATGCTAGACTAGAATACTTGAATGCTTGTCCACAAGAGATAGAATTTGCATGCTAGAGTTATAAGAACTGTTCTTGCTTGTTACTTGTTTAATGAGTTAGCTTTTCTTGAACATGCTTCATCGATTGCTTGTCATGAGATGAAACTTGGAGAATGGCGTGAACTTGTGATCTAGACTAATAGTCCACCCTAAGGCTTAACATACCTTACTTACGGGGGTGTGTGGCTATTAGGCAATGTGCATTAAAAGAGTGAGCTTCGGCTATTTGGACTTGATAGATGTGTTTGCTTTCTTGTTCTGGATTATGTGCATCATCTGGTATGGATAGGAGCTTGCATTGCATTTGGTCAGGACAACTTGTGCACAAGGTCATCTTTCGGGCATTCCTGGGGTACTGGGATCGTCCGGCCTAGGAGAGATCTAGATACCCTGAGGCTTGAACGTCCTTACTTACGGGAGGGTAGACCGTCTATTAGTGAGATGGGCTTGTATGTCCCAACTGCTAATCCCGTTGAGGGGACCATCATATAGTTAGGGCGCATGCTAGGCTAGCCTTCTTGCATACCTAGCTGTGTGATGCAGGGACGAACATGAAACTAGAGAACTATTTACATTATGTTATGCAAATTGTTGCTAACTTGTGTATCTGCTGCAGGGATAACCGTTCGGCCGTGGGTAAGAGAAATAAATGAGTTTATGTATAGCATGCTTGATCATTCAGTATGCATCGTGATTTATCAGATAGAACTTCATGCATTTGCATCGGTTGGACAATGGCTATTAGTGTAGAGCTAAACCTTCGTCACAGCTGCTAATAGTACCAGTATGTGAGTCAATGGATAGCTGGATTACCGCTACCGATCCTGAGTTTCTCGGGGACCAAAATCATATAGATGTGTCTGCTTGTGTGCTAATGAATACATAATATGCTTGCCTTGATTTGAAGTGATCTGTCTGCTAGATAAACTTTGCCCCTAGAGTGAATTATGTTGCACAATACATACTGCGCACAACACGATAAGAACACTGTCCCTTATAGTTGCTTGAATGCTTGAGTATCGAATATACAAAACTAGTTTCCAACTTGTGTTTTCAAAAAAGATGTAATATGACTATAGTTCTGAGCTGCATGAAAAGAACTTAGGTAAAACTAGCAAGATCACTAGTAATGCAATATTTTGCCACAAGTTTACTTAGTGTGGGTTTCAGGGGGTGTAGCTTCTGTTCAGTTATTTATCTCACCAGTACTTGCATAAAGTGCTGACCCACCAACAGTCTGCTTGTTCTCAGGTGCCTGATCGTTCGAGGAAGCAATAGCTGTGCCTCATCCCAAGGAACCGAAAATCAGCAGTCGATGCCTTGAGCCGCATCGAGCGGTGCCTGCTTGAGCTACTTTTGTATAGAGGGACATAATGTATGGAACGATGTTATTGTAATCGAGAGAAGAGTGCTTAAGCAATCTGTAACCTCGGCCATGCGCCGCTTGTAACAATTTTGATTATCAATAAATGAGCTTTTTTCATATGCCATTGTGATCTTCACTTTTCTGCAATATGTGTGCCGCTGCTTCAGTATTGAATAGCTTACTTGCCCTTGTATCAAAGCTTTGGCCTTGTGCAAGTGCATCTTAGGCTTGTACGGCATCACGCCCGTGCGAGGACGATCGGTTCCGTAGGGACCAAAGCGAGAACGAACGGCCTTACGGGACCGGGGCGTGACATAATGGTATCAGAGCGACTCGATTCTTTGCCTATTCCGTTGCCTCCGACTCTGAGTTGTGATTGTGTTGCAATGAACGTTCCATACAATAAGTCTATAGATAATCTCAAAGATGTGCGCAAAAGTTTTCTGGATTTGTTTTCATTGCTTGAGATGTGATTTGTGATTTTTGGATTTGCTGAGTTTTGATTGAGGAAGGTGAGGGATGAGGACTATCGCTGCTCTGTGTTTTCGTGAGTTCCTCCTTGAGTTTCGAGGATGAAACTCTTTGTTGGTGGGTAAGTATGTAGTGCCCCGCTCCACGTAGGCACTATGTATAAGTAATTTCGCCTTGCTTGCTCGAACGGAAGTCTTCTCGGAGAGTTCCCGACCGATTAATCAATGTGAGTGGGCAGAACTGCATTCTCTGATTCTTGCATGACTTAATAATGAATCTGAGTTTTTGAATACTTGTTTGCTTAAGAATAATGTTTTCATAAGAAGAATGATAGAACCGACTCAGTATGCTAATAAGAGAACTCACATAGCTTGTCATTGAAATGAATCTACTTGCCTGCCTAATAAGAGAACTGGAAATGCTTGTCAAAAATGAGATAGAACCTTGCCATGCTAATAACAAGAGTAAAAAGGATTGCTTATACTTATTCTTGATATCGTATGCTAGACTGGAATACTTGAATGCTTGTCCACAAGAGATAGAATTTGCATGCTAGAGTTATAAGAACTGTTCTTGCTTGTTACTTGTTTAATGAGTTAGCTTTTCTTGAACATGCTTCATCGATTGCTTGTCATGAGATGGAACTTGGAGAATGGCGTGAACTTGTGATCTAGACTAATAGTCCACCCTAAGTCTTAACACACCTTACTTACGGGGGTGTGTGGCTATTAGGTAATGTGCATTAAGAGAGTGAGCTTCGGCTATCTGGACTTGATAGATGTGTTTGCTTGCTTGTTCTGGATTATGTGCATCATCTGGTATGGATAGGAGCTTGCATTGCATTTGGTCAGGACAACTTGTGCACAAGGTCATCTCTCGGGCGTTCTTGGGGTACTGGGATCGTCCGGCCTAGGAGATATCTAGATACCCTGAGGCTTGAACGTCCTTACTTACGGGAGGGTAGACCGTCTATTAGTGAGATAGGCTTGTATGTCCCAACTGCTAATCCCGTTGAGGGGACCATCATATAGTTAGGGCGCATGCTAGGCTAGCCTTCTTGCATACCTAACTGTGTGATGCAGGGACAAACAGGAAACTAGAGAACTATATACATTATGTTATGCAAATTGTTGCTAACTTATGTGTCTACTACAGGGATAACCGTTCGGCCGTGGGTAAGAGAAATAAATGAGTTTATGTATAGCCTGCTTGATCATTCAGTATGTATCATGATTTATCTGATAAAACTTCATGCATTTGCATCGGGTGGATAATGGCTATTAGTGCAGAGCTAAACCTTCGTCACAGCTGCTAATAGTACCAGTATGTGAGTCATTGGATAGCTGGATTACCACTACCGATCCTGAGTTTCTCGGGGACTGAAATCATATAGATGTGTCTGCTTGTGTGCTAATCAATACATAATATGCTTGCCTTGATTTGAAGTGATCAGTCTGCTAGATAAACTTTCCCCTAGAGTGAATTATGTTGCATAATACATGCTGCGCACAACACGATGAGAACACTGTCCCTTATAGTTGCTTGAATGCTTGAGTATCGAATATGCAAAACTAGTTTCCAACTTGTGTTTTCAAAAAAGATGTAATCTGACTATAGTTCTGAGCTGCATGAAAAGAACTTAGGTAAAACTAGCAAGATCACTAGTAATGCAATATTTTGCCACAAGTTTACTTAGTGTGGGTTTCAGGGGGTGTAGCTTCTGTTCAGTTGTTTTATCTCACCAGTACTTGCATAAAGTGCTGACCCACCAACAGTCTGCTTGTTCTCAGGTTCCTGATCGTCCGAGGAAGCGATAGCCGTGCCTCATCCCAAGGAACCGAAAATCTGGAGTCGATGCCTTGAGCCGCATTGAGCTGTGCCTGCTTGAGCTACTTTTGTATAGAGGGACATAATGTATGGAACGGTGTTATTGTAATCGAGAGAAGAGTGCTTGAGCGATCTGTAACCTCGGCCATGCGTCGCTTGTAACAATTTCGATTATCAATAAATGAGCTTATTTTCATATGCTATTGTGATCTTCACTTTTCTGCAATATGTATGTCGCTGCTTCAGTATTGAATAGCTTACTTGCCCTTGTATCAAAGCTTTGGCCTTGTGCAAGCGCATCTTAGGCTTGCACGACATCACGCCCGTGCGAGGACGATCGGTTCCGTAGGGACCAAAGCGAGGATGAATGGCCCTGCGGGACCGGGGCGTGATAGAGAGCTTGAGCAACATGTAATCTCGGCCTAACGTTGCTTGTAATATTTCTTGATTATCAATAAAGAGCTTGTTATTATATCATACTTGTATTTATTCAATGCTTCCGCTGTAATAACTTTGTAAATTAGTTATCGAATGGTCATTTACTTGTGTAGTTTAAATTTTTACTGCATTGGAGACTATCTATGCGACTGTGGCTTAGTTATGTCTCTGCATGTTCAGATCATGGCCTTGCACGGGCATAACTTGTGCTCGTTCAGCATCACGTCCTGATGGGAATGATCGAGGCGTGACATATTGGTATCAGAGCACAGATTTACGTCCTTGAACTTCTTATCGATTATCTCAGTTTTGGAAAGCTCGTTCGTGGGTTATGTTACAAGCGCTCTCTCTCGTTATTTCATTGGGATATTTTATACAATGAGTCTAAATATTTTTGAAAAGTGCATGTGAATGATATGATTGCTTGAACGGGATAGTTATGCGAAGACCCTTGTGCCGACCTGTGTCAGACTTTGTGGGAATAGACTTGTGCTAGAATTGGCAAGTTGTATGCGAACCCGAATACCTATACGTGATTACCAAGCTGGTTAGTGTGCGAGATAGAATATCGTTCGGACGACTAGTTATGCACACAGCCCTTTGGCTAAGTTGTGTTGAGTATCACATGCCAAGATCCTTTGGTGCGAGCAAGTTTGCGAGCGAGATTAGGATATCGTTCGAATAAGATAATTCATACTTAGAATGGCTATCGATAGAAACGTTATCGGACCATCGCTAAGGCAAATAATAGGAATTGTGTTAGAATTTTGAGATATAGTTTGGACGATTATTCGTATTGATAAGTTACGACTCAAAATATGGTTTACTGGATGACTATCAAAAGTGGTGTATACGTGACTAAGTTTTATCAAGGCGATGCTTAGGTATTGCGTTGGAGTTCTAAGGAACGAGTTGACTCTGCGAGCGAGCGGTACGAACACGATTGAGGATTTAATTAGAAAACTTGATTCCTGAGTGGTGTATGCGACAGCACAGGAACGAATAAACGATTTAATGATTCGTAGAGTATAGCTTGACCCCTGAGTAGTGTATTAATCGTCTTAGAAATATTCGAGCAAATCAAGAATTTTGAGATATCAAACGAGTCTAGCAGCAAACGACGTGATTGTGCAAAGCCTTTGTATAAGTTATGCCTAGTAAGTAAGCGAATTTGAAGGAATCGTGCGAGATTTGTTTCGAACAAGTTAGAATGAGTTGAACAAGTGAGAAGGCTTATATCGGATACGAATTCAGAGTGTTGGAATTAATATCTAGGTCGAGAAAACTTGATAGATCATGCGTGCGATTTTGAATTGAGTCAAACGGATTAAAACTTGAGTTTGAGATGGAATAATCGAGGATGCGATCAGGAGTTAGCGCGATAGAAGATAGCACGCATGGAAAAAAATGGATTATGCAGTTTATCGCTCGATGCAATTTTAGCTCGAGTACAAATATTATGGTTTTGAATTAATAGACTTGATATGGTATCGATAGTTAGAAGATAGCACGAATTGATACAATTTAAGGAATTTTATGGTTCAATGATTGAGGTAGGCGATAACGGACTTAATCTTGAGTTGGACGAACGATCTTGAATCGAGTTCAAAGGAAAGCACTCGACATCAGGCCCTTATGAGAACGACTATTCTGCGATAGCACTGGCGTAGTAATTTTACGTCCAACGTGGATGATCAAACTCGCTGGAACATGTTTGAAGATTATACAAAGAAACTCGATAAAATGGAGTGTAACGAAGATTTTAAACTTTTTTGTTTGAGGAAGGCTAGAAGTAGACTACAGATTGATCAAATGGTAACATCGAAGTTGGATAATTTGGCTAGACGAATTATGATCACGGATGAACGGTTATAAGATGAACATGACACGATGGATTAATATATAACTTGGATGAAACAAAGTATAACGATAAGGTGTCTTGATCGTTCAAAGATAACCACAACGTTTGACATTCTTGTCTTGTGCGAGCACCACTCCATGCTCGCGCATGTGTCACGTCCTGATTAGAATAATTTTTCTGCGGGAGCGTTTGCATAGTAAATTTACGTCCAGCCGGGATGATTGAACATGCGAAAAACTGGAGGATGACAATTAAAGGATCGTCTTGACTTATGGTTCGACATGATAAGACGAGTTTCAGGATACAAGTGAATAGAAAGTATTTTGAGGAGGAGTTAGTCTAGAATATGAAGTAAGACACACTTGATGGTTTCGTAAACGAATACGTGAATCATGTTGGTCGACTTAGAGTTATGATTGAGATCAAAGATTTAAAATATAATCGTGACTTGGTGCTCTAGACTTAAAAAAGAATAGGTAGGTGGATTCTATTAAACGTAATAGAGGAGATAGACTATGCGAATCATTAGGTTGGACATGCGACGTGGATGTATCGAGGATTCGGTTGAACGAATGTGTCTTAGGAACGACTTTGCTAAACAAAACTCAGACCCTGTGCAATAAATGTGTTGATGTAGATAGGATGATCTGTGCTCGATGTTTAGAAATATGAGTGAAACAAGATTGGATAGAATACCCCGTACGAAAGAATAATGGTTTGACCTTAGAAAATTGGAACAAGTATCGTGCAAAGAATTTGCATGATAAGAATCATTAACATGAATTGTGCCTATGACTTTGTGAGCCGACCTAGCGGTTAGGCAGACGACCCTATACCGAGTGAAAGAACTTGTACGTGACCGACTTTAGAGTATTACTTGGGCAAGCCATAGAACCGAGGCAGCAAGACTTAGAGTTAGACTTGAAACGATAGTGTGTGCTAGAAGTTGATGTTTAACACGAATGGACTGGATGATAGGACTTGGATGCTAGTCGGTCGGATAGATCGTGCTTGACGGTTGTACAATGCTTAATTTGAGTTGGATTAAAAATGACTTAGATTTTGATTGACCTCGTTTGAGGTATCATTGTGATTCATAAGACGAGAACCCTTAAGATTTTTGCGACTAGCTTATCCGACTTTGCAATCGCTAAGTTTGGTTGAATGCATATGTTTGAGGGATACATTGAATGTGTGTATGATACAAGACTCAGTGATATATTGAACTTGAGTGCAAAGACTTCGTTATCGCTAAGTTGGTCGACATGCATATGTTTGAGGGATGCCTTGAATATGTACACAATCCAGACTCGCGATATGCTGATCTCGAATGCTAGTGCAAGTGAATATGTTAGATTCACATGGACGAGTATAGCAATTTGGATAAGTTGGTCCTAGCCTAAGACCTTCGTGTGTGGTGAATTATAAAGTATACAACGTTAAGAGATATAAGTTCTACGCTACGGCGCACTAGAGACCGAGTCAGAGCTTGGATTAAATAATAGAGTCATTCAATAAGACAAACCCAGCACACACATGACACGGAATAAGAAAACGAGTAAAAAGTTGTGTTCGAACGGGTTTAGTGATACAAAGTGATATGCTTGAGATAAATTCGATAGTGTGCAATATAATGATTTACGCTCAGGAAGTCTCAAGGATGAGATTTGTTCTGAGTGGTGTATAATGTAACGACCCACTTTGCATCAATGTGGATAGCCGATTCAAACATCACAAGTGCGATGACCCATCCCGCCTTGCTTAGTAAGAAGAATCGGTTGAGGCAAAGGATTCAGACTTGGCCCTTCAGGAGTATCGTTCGGCAGAAGCGAATCATCGCTAAGATAGGTGGCTACGATGAACCTGTCTTTGCTTAGCCTGCACACTTAAAAATATGGATGATACACACTAGTCACTAGGCAAATCATCTCTTGTATGCTAATAAAGAATATAACACACCTAGCTAAGGGATTAATCCCATCTAGTATTTCTTGTGTTAGAATATGGAAATAAAACTTGGCTTATCGTTAGACCTTCGCACGCTACCTTGGCTCCGTGCAAGTAGACTCCGCTTTATTGTTTATAAATGATCGAGTTAATGTCCTTATGCTATCTATCTTATATGCAATACTTGTCACAAAGATAATGACACGGTATAGAAGCACAAT
The DNA here is from genome assembly GCA_036927795.1 of Iris macrosiphon. Classification (NCBI taxonomy): domain Eukaryota; kingdom Viridiplantae; phylum Streptophyta; class Magnoliopsida; order Asparagales; family Iridaceae; genus Iris; species Iris macrosiphon. The sequence continues at coordinate 105,411,844 of JAYESA010000018.1, forward strand.
ACAGAACATGTTCCACCTACCTGAGACAGAAAGACTATCAAAATAGTCGTTCCGAGCCAAGCAATAAAAATATAAAAAGGCTTCGGGACCATAAGGTCGCCAAGACGGTTTTCCATACCAAAAATTACATAACAAAAGATTAGAAGAAATGATAAGAAAGTAATGGAAGTATCAAGTAAATGAACTGAACTACACTGATAAGTAAAGAAGAAAAAAACTGTTCGGGTTGGCAGCGTAGCGGGCTCGTGCCGCGTTACCACCATCGTCGTTCGGGTTGGCAGCGTAGCGGGCTCATGCCGTGTTACTACCATCGCCGTTCGGGTTGGCAGCGTAGCGGGCTCGTGTCGTTCTATCACCATCGCCGCTTAAGAACAAAAAGTGAAAAGATAAATAAACAAGAACAAATAAAAAAGACTTGCATCGTAGCGGACAACTTGTGCACAAGGTTTATAGTTTTTTGGTTCCTGCGAGTGCTATGCCGGGGCATCAGGGCCTTGTCGACCTAGGCTAGAACCCGGGTAGTCAGCTAGCAACATTAGCACAGGGGAGCGGGGTTCTTATAGTGGGGCTTGCTACCCGCGCTACAACGACCGTCGTCCGCCCGGACTACTGTCCACAATGGCTTTCAGGCTAGCGACTTATGTTCATATAGATTAAGTTAAGCTCGATTGTGGCAATCCGCATACGAGTCATTGTGTTAAAACAAGTAATATGAATATAACACACTTGAATAACCTAAGTATCATGTAATTGAACAATCAAAATAACAAAGTAACCTGAGTATCACATATCTGAGTATATCGTTCACCTGAATCAAGAAACATGCTCGGGACACTTGTGTTTGCTTACGTGATTTTTTGGATTTTCTTATATATATGTGTGCTTGGCTTAACTTGGTTTTATCATTAGACAGGGAAGGACGAATGGTAAGTTGGTAAGTTTTGTCGTGTTACTCTTATATCGCACGGCGCATTGCCACATAAGTTAGACTTTACATTATGCCATAAAACTGATCCTAAGACAAGACTAGAAAGATAACTTGATAGATTGTGTACAGAACTAATATAACGTGTTTGGATTTGTCGAGCGGGCGAGAAGCCTCCCCACTAATACATTTATGTACTGATAATCCACCATATTGCTTGCAGGGTGTAGGAGAATCTCGTTCGGTGCAGAGTGTCCGCTTATGCGCACTAAGGCATGGAGTTTGCTCTGGAGACTTAGAGTGTTGCATCCGGAGCTGAAGCATATATACATGACATAATATTGGAACATGGCCTATGTATCATCCCATGTTGTAAGCCGCTGGCACGTCTTTATTGTTTGGAGAGAGAGAGCTTGAGCGACTTGTAATCTCGGCCTAGCGTCACTTGTAATATTTCTTGATTATTAATAAAGAGCTTGTTATTGTATTATACTTGTGTTTATTCAATGCTTCCGCTATAATAACTTTGTGAACTAGTTAACGAACGGTCGTTTACTCATATCGTTCAAATTTCTGCTGCATTGGAGACTATCTGTGTGACTCTGTGGCTTAGCTATTTCTTCGTCTATTCAGATCATGGCCTTGCCCTGGCGTATCTTGTGCTTGTGCGGTATCATGTCATGATGGGAATGATCGGGACGTGATAGCATGTCCCCAACAAAGTCACCAGATTTGTTGCCATTGCAAAAAATATAAAAGTTTTGCTAACTTTGGTATTAAGCAAATTACAACATGAGAGTACACAAAAATCCTAACATTGAGAACTCTAAGTACAAGTTTAGAGTTCTAGGGAAGTGTGACGATAGAGATCGAGTATGGCAGTTGACTCCTTTACTCCGTTGATGATCGAACAACGAAAGATAATTGTAAGGTCTTTGGCTCACTGGCACGAAGGACATCAATTGGGCTCTCTTTGATCTCTCTCTGTGTGTGTGTGTGTGTGTGTGTGTGTGTGTATGTAGGTATGGGAAAGCCTGCTGGTCAAAGCGCACATACAACATCTTCTGGGTTGACCCCAGTTTTGTCATTTCAGATTGCTCATGACCTTCTCGTCGGTGGAGAAAGAGGTCCCCAGCATAGTCGCCAGATTTGTTGCCATTGCAAAAAATTTGAAAGTTTTTCTAACTTTTGTATTAAGCAAATTACAACAGGAGAATACACAAAAATCCTAATACTAAGAATTCTAATTACAAGTTTAGAGTTCTAGAGAAGTGTGACGATGGAGATCGAGTACTGCAGTTGACTCCTTTACTCCGTTGATGATCGAATGACGAAAGGGAATTGCAAAGTCTCTGGCTCACTGGCAAGAAGGACATCAATTAGGCTCTATGGTTTAGCTGGGCCTGGGAGTAGGATTGGGCCCGTGCCACTCGCAAATCCAGGAGAGGGGGAGGCAACTAGGATAACCCGTTACGTAATATATTTGTCTCTTTGATCTCTGTGTGTATGTGCATATGGGAAGCACATGTCCCTGCTATTTATAGCCACCTACACTAAAATGGTTGCACGCGCATATGCTGAAGGATCACTGTCCTCAGTGTATGCGGGCAAGATTTTAGGTTGCCATATGGAATTCTCAAAAGAATATGGTTGTAACGGCACGCATATAGCGGTCCAACTACCATATTGCATTGGTTATGATTGGTTGTTGCTAGAACGTTCCCATATAATCTGGATTGGTGGAAGCCATTGCGTGTATGACCTGGTCAACTTGACATGTTTGATATGTTGGCATTTTAGGATTTCTTTGTTTGGTAAGATTTTGTCGCATGGAAGCTAATGGGATCACTGCCGCATGAGGACTTCGCCACATAAAGGCTACGCCGCATGAAGGCTACGTCGTATGAAGGCTCGTCGTTTCAGAAACACGTGGTATTGCACAGTTGTGTCTAATAGGAGTAATTATAACGTTGATGTAAGCGCTGACGTCCGCCGTCTGCATCGAATACGAGGCATTCAGAGCAATAAATGTTGTCAGTGACATTAATGTTGTGACTGACAAAAATAAATTTATGCGGCAAGATTGTATGCGCTTAGGCTCTTTGTCGCATACTTTCGGGCAAGCTTGTATGCCACATAGATGCCTTGAACTTTGTATGTATGCGGCTTATAGTGTGAGCGCATGGATTTGGATTTTACCATGCTTCTACACACATTTTCTGAATCTGTATAGTTTTTCTTGGGAGGGAACACAAATAAATCAATCATCAATTATTGTATTTAAACGATCGTTAAATGCAGAAATCGTTAGCTGATTAATTTGTATTCTCTCCTAAGAAAAATGGGACAGAGTCAAAAAATATGATATGTTATCACTTTCATCATGCAGTTTTAGGAGAAATTCCATCTTTGGATCGAGCATTACCTCATTGGTATAACAGGAAACTAGACTTCAAAACCTAGTAGACATGTGGACAACTCCGATTTCAAACCCCAATAAATAGATGGCTCAGAATAATAACAAACCTCTACAAGCATAATTTTAGCAAAAATATACATATTTAATAAGACGTTGACGAAAATTTGTTCTTCGAAGAAGGAGACACTGCATAGATCGTCGAGACAAAGAAAAATAGTAATATTTTCATTAGAGTGGATATTCTAGAAATATGACTCAATAGTATTTGTGGTGGTAAATGTACTTTATCTTCTTAATTTTGTTGAACTTCAATGGCATATCAATATTCCAAATCTGTATTAGTATTCCAAATCTTATAATGTTCCTCTAACACATTTATTTGTGTTAATTCTGTGTCCACATATTTTTGGACAAACCAATCAACGAAGGGTATTATTCTTCTCTTCTTTTCTAGATGATTGTAATATTCATCCTTAAATTCATATCTCTTTTTAGTATGATAGGTTTTTTCAAACCATACCACAAATTCATCATTTTCATAGTATATTCTATTGAGAATGTCCCAAATTTCTTGGTTGATCTTAAATCCCATTAAATAGAAATAAATTCCATTTTCGACATTGTCGGAGAGCCTATTTGCTATTTTCCTTGTATAAAGGATGTGTTATAGCATCATCTATAATTTTAATTTTATTGACTTCTTCTTTATTAGAAGAAATTGACCCTATTGTAGAAGGTAGAGATTTTTGTCCTGATATTGATAATCGAGAGATATCATGGGGAGTAAATCTCATTTCTACTTCTCCATCATTAGTTTGAACTATTTGATCAATATCTGTGTTCACAATTGGTTGTGGTAACAAAACTTGACTTAAAATCCATTCTTTTGGAAAGTTAATTTCATCCCATCGAATTATCCTGTTAGTTGCTACTTTGGATGTTAACATATTTGTTTCTACCAAAGTAGTCTTACCAGGTGTGGTAATATGTCTTGCATTTGGGGCAATGGTATTTATTACCTTATAGTGGATCCTATAGATTATTGTTATAGTTTCAGATCCAGGCAAAAAGTTGTAACCATTAGTTTTTAAATTTAAAGTTACAGACTCATATAAATGACTATCTGTCATTGCCAGAGTTAAATTAGGATAAACGTTAAAATAGACTGGACCATGACAGAGGCTAATCTGCATAACTCCCATTAGGGACTGGCTCCAATCTAAATATCTTGCATCTCTGAGAGAAGTCATTATTGATGCATTTAACTCTGGTAGAGTTAAATGTTGCTCTGATACCAAAACAGAGACTAGGATGTTTATACAAAGGATAGGAAGATAAACGCTTATGCGGAATTTTATTGATAGTAGTGAAACTAGTAAAAGCACTCAAACACTTCTTGATCACACAAACTTAACACTCTTCCTAAGTAAGTAAAATAGCATACATCATAAAGAGGTTGAGACCTCTATTTATAATACAGAATGTCCTCATCGGAAGACTAGGTAACCGGCAGCTGCAAGTGAATAACAGTAGCAGGCTGCTGAAGATTCCTTCTTATCGCCAAGGTGAGTGCACATCAACGTCTTTTTAGCTTTATCTTCATCATTGATATGCACCAGGATATTTTGGATATCTGTCCAAAAATAAGTGAGTAGGGTCCACCTCCATTGTTGGCCATGATTTAAAGAGATTCCTTTTTTTAATAAAGTAAACATTGATTGTCACGTATTCTGGCAATAGTATACAATTATTGTATGCTTTCATCATTACTGTCGTCATCGGAATGTTGAGTATTAACTCTATGATGCAATCTCTTGAAGAAAGTTTCTGATTCTTCTTCAATATTGCCTTCCATCATTTTTTCTGATTTGGTAGAACTGACAGACATATTTTTTTATCTCAAAAATTGAATCAAATTGTGTTTGCATATAATGAAGATATTTCCTTTTTAATTCTTCCTTAGTGATTCGAGAATTTCTCCTTCTCAATGATTCTTTCAATTTTTTTTAAAAGACTATCTTCAATAATTTCCTTCTTAAGCTTTGCTTCTACAAGGATCTCATTTTTCTTGATAGATTTTTGTACCAATTGTACTTTATCTTTGTCATCAATTCTATTCCACCATTTAATCAGAAATTTTTTGGCTAAAATAGGAAAATTCAAATGATTATATTCATATTTAATAATCCATTTAAAAATATAGAGAATTTCAAAATGGACGAAAAAGTATATTGTACACTCACCCTCTAAAAGAGCGTCAGCATTCTGACATAAAGGATACAAGTGTGTCCAGTCAGCAAATAATTCTTGCAATGATGGAGGTAAAATTTCTAATGTGGCACCGAATTGTAACCACCACCGGATAAACCATACCGGAATATCCTGTTTAAGTATTTCAGGACAAATTCTGATAAACCACGAGTGCTTTTGCTTACTGTTATCAAAGTAAAATACTTTAGTAAAAGCCTCGATATAATCCCAGTATGTGAAAGGCACATTGATGCTCTTTTCGTGATGAATTAATTGTCGAGTTCTGTTGGGATACAGTCCCCAAGATTGAGGAGTGATGATGTGACGAATAATAATTTTGCTGTAATTAACGTCACTCCGAGGATCATTAGTCTTCTGATGAAAATGTTCGATTTCAATTGATTTAGTTGTCAATAGGATTCCTTCATAGATATTACGATCTTTTCCTTGAATTGGAAACATATTATTTTCCAAATACTTTTCTTTCAATTTCCAAGGATCATCCATCATTGGGATGTTAGATTTTTCTAATTGAAGGATTTCTTCTGAAAAATTATTCTAAGTGAAAATTGTTTCCACTTCAACTACTTGCTTATAAGAAACATTGGTTTCTTCTAAATCTTGGATCTGTATGCCTCTATTAGAGGTCTTTCCTTTTCCAAGAACAGTTTTCTTGGACTGATACCTTGACTCATTAGAGCCTGAGTTCATAGGTCTAGGAACCCATGGTTGCTTCCCTTTATCCCGTTTATTCATGATTCTGCAAAAATTCACGAGTTAAAAAGTCAGGAAGTGAATTGTCAGTTCCTTTAATATATTCAATATCAAAATTAAATATGGCTAATTCTGCTTGTCGAGCAAATATTTGCTTAGATGCTAAATTTTTAACATCTTTTTCTAAGACAGTCTTAGCAGAACTACAATCAATTCTTAATAAAAATTTCTTACTAAGTAAATCATCCTGAAATTTATGAATACATTGGATAATAGAAAAAATTTCTTTCTTAATAGTTGAATATTTAATTTGAGTATCATTCTATTTTCCTGAATGATATCTTACTAATACTTCTTTATTGGTGTTAGGGTTTAATTATTTTAGTATACCCCTATAACCAATATCACTAGCATCAGTTTTAACTATTTTAAACCATTCAACATTGGCTAAATGTAGACAGGGTAAATTTTTAACTTTTTATTTTATTATTTTCACTGCTTCAGTATGGGCTTGGTCTAAGGAGCAGGCTTTTTTCTTAATCTTTGATACAAAATTTTTGTATCGGCAGCGATATTCTTATAGAATTCAGATACATAATTTAATGCACCAAGAAATCGCTGTAACTGCTTATTATCAGTAATTTCATCAGGGAATTTAGAAGCAAATTCTATACTTCTATCTATTGGAATTATTGTGTTATTCTCAATATTATGTCCCAAAAATTTTATCTCTTGCTGGAAGAGTTTCATTTTTGGAGTAGATATTACTAAGCCATTCTTAATGACTAAGTATTTGAACACATTAAAGTATTTAAAATATTCTTCTATTGTATTGGAGAAGATCAATATATCATCAATGTATGATAATATAAAACTGGAATATTGAATAAATATTTTACTCATAATATTTTGAAATTCTAAAGGTGCATTCTTCAGACCAAATGGCATAATATTCCATTCGTAATGGTCAAAAGGAATAGTAAACGCAGTCTTATACCGATCATTTTTATTTATTTGTATTTGCCAATAACCTGATTTTAGGTCAAATTTTGAATAGATTCTTGCTTTAGCTATTCTATTAAGTAGATCCCTTTTATTAGGAATTGGATATCAGATCTATTTTAAAACCTTATTTAGAGGTTTATAATTAATAACAAGTCTAGGCACACCTCTTTCTTTATCAGCATTATTATTGACATAAAATGTCGTGCAACTCCATGGGGAGTAAGATTTGCGAATTAATTTTTTATCCAATAAATCTTAGATTTCTTTTTTACATAATTCAAGATATTCTTGATTCATTTGAAAAGGTCTTGTGTCACTACCACATCCTAAAAATAGGGATATTTTTGTCATTTTATATATTATAAGTATTGTGTGTATTTAATTTAAATAATTGCATGATATGTGTGTATTTATATATATATTATTGTATAGTGTTCATTAATATTTGAGTTAGTAGACTAGACCTAGAAGCCCACTAGTTGAACCTCTGACCAGATTATAGGGTTATGATGTTAATTTGTATTATTCGGGAGTAATTGTTGAGGATTATAATTAATTACCTTGATTTTATTTAATTGTTGCACCTTACCATTGCTTCAATATTTGGAGCGCCACCCTAGCTTTTGCCTTCCAACAAATTTTACAACCTTGTCCTAGACATGCCCGTCTTCCATTCTGACCCTTGTGTAACTTATTATTATGCTCTCTTGTGCTTCATTTTAGTCGCACAACATTCATCACAGACGTTTATTTTAAATTCCAAATAAATCCAACTTTGTATCTTTATGCGTTCCAATCGAAATTGGAGACACAATCTTGATCCATTTTAAGCAACCCAAATTATGAAAATATTCTATTCTGAGTCTTCTATGTCTATGACACTTGTGTCCCACTTAATTTTAGTCTCATGTACTTCTAATTAATTTTAGAACACCTATTGCATTTAGTTTAATTAAATTAAACAATAAATCTAACTTAGTGCAATATTCTAATTGTTGGGCACTTTTGTGCAAAGGTGCATTAAGGTGTCCATCCCGTTGGACACGACACGTGAATAAACCCATTTCTCCTTCATGTATATTTTTTTATAATTTTTGGAGTGTGTAACCATCAACATCAACCCACACTGAACCATGGCCCTCCATTTTGAAATTTGCAATCCTAGCCATCCACTTTTGGACCAAGCAATCATAGCCCTTGGAATACCTACATGAGAACCCTTTTTCCAAGTGTTGACCAAAGTCAAACTTTTCTAGGTCAAACCAACCCCCCTTTTTTATGTATATATATATATATATATATATATATATATATATATATATATATATATATATATATATATATATATATATATATATATTAAATTCCTTTATTTTTTCCATCACCCAAATATCAAGCAGCCGATCCCTGTTCATCTCCTCTTTCCTTCGACCGCCGGAACTCTCCCCCGCCAGAACGAATCCCCTCGCCGCCGTTCTCCTCCACACAATAACCCAACCCGCCGTTCTCCTCCGCCTAGACTGAGCCGCTGCCAACCTGGACCTCGTCGACCGGATCACGAACCGCCTCGCCACCCTCGCCTGAGCGGATCCCCGACCCCGACCCGCTGCACTACACACCCGCCTCCACCCAAGCAGCACCCTGCGGCCATCTCCGCCTGAACCAACCATTCCCGACCGGAGAGCTCGCCCGAATCTTCTCCCCACTCGACCTCCTCTTCTCTCCTCCCTCGTCGACTCTCCTCCTGAACACCTTCCTCGACGCCGAACTGATCTCCTCTCCCCCACGCCTCAACCCGACGTCTCTCCGCTGGATCCCCGACTGAGCAGTCGACTACCCCGCTATCGTTCCCTATCTAACCCGACGACAGCCTAGCCTCGCCTAAAGTTGCCCGCCTGAGCTCCCCTCTGCCTGCACACGCCTGAACCAATCCCCTCCGGCTACCATAGTTTCATCTACACCACCGTTCACCTCTCCCAGACTTCTTCTCCTCTTCCCCTCCGGCAGCCTCGCCTTCACTATCACCTTCACCATCATCTCCACTATGATCATCACCCTCATTTCACCATGATCATCACCATCATCATCGTCGCAATAGTCGTAATCATCGCCATCATCGTAGTTACCATCATCGTCACCACCGTCATCGTCATCATCATCGTCGATCCCGTGCGTGCCTGCGCAGGTTCGTTCCTTCCCTCATTTTCGTAATTTTATGTTATTGTGTGTATATGTATTCAAATGGGTAGTATGTATGTATATACGTATTGTATTAGTATTTGTATATGTTTAATATGAATATTGGTGTATATATATATATATATATATATATATATATATATATATATATATATATATATATATTTATATATATATATATATAAAGTATATGAACTCAATTAGTATGTATGTATTAGTATATGTATTCCATTATTATAGGCTTGACATGTATATAATTGGTATGTATATGTATACATATATATATAGTATAAATTCAATTAGTGTATATATATATTATAATGTAATTAATTGGTATACATATATATATTATGAGTATTAATGATATATGCTAGTTAATAATATATATATTTATATTTATGTACTAGGTGACCCGAGTGTAATTACGGATACCTCGTAGTTATATTGACCTGTGACCATGTAATATGTTAGCAAACTGCCATATGTACACTGACGTACTGGCGAGACCCGTATCATTTTGATTGTCTGTTTTGCACAGCAACTACAGACGCGACACCCGCGCAACTAGACGCGCACTTGACTTTGACCAGTGTCATACCTAGCGTAGCCCCTGAGTTCAATGTATTTTTCTATATGTGTTAGTGTAATGTCTGATGCAATATTATATTATATGATATGTCTATAGGACTGTTGAATTTTTAGACAAGACTTCACAATCAGGTTATTAGTATTGCCAGCAGCAGGACCACAGGCGAGTACATTCTCTGATAGTTTTTATTATGTTGATTATCTCTATAATTCTAGTTGTATAGCGTACATGATTCTGCCACTGTTGTATACACTAGTTGGCATTATCGAGACCTGTCACGAGGAGTCATGATTTGGAATCCATCGTGCTAGCTGGGGAAACGGAGAAATATTAGTAGCTTATGTGATCATACCCAACTCTACTTGCATCATAGCTCACCCATACCTCACGTCGGTACAGCCTGACCATTACATGCATCATAGCCTGTTATGTATGATTATCCTGACTATTGCTTGCATCATAGCTATCCGGATGGTTAGCTTGACCTTACATGAATCATAGCTAGTCATACATAGCAAGCCTTATCAGTACCAAGCCGATCACATGATATGCTAATGTTTCACACACTTAGCTAGATGTTCTTGACATGTATCTCTAGTATATTGATCTAGCATCCCTACATGTTCTAGTTATTGTTCTAGCATTTACTTATATTCCAGTTCATGGTTCTAGTATACACTTGTATTCATATTCATTGCTACATGTACATTGATGATGATATGCTCTAGTATTCCTTTATTCCAGTACTTCATTATTCCAGTATTTCTTATTGCCAGTATTCATATCTATCTTGTATTTCTTTACACTGTATTATAATTTTTGTCAATATACATGGAACTGTTGTTAGTACTTGTACTTTGCTCCAATCCAGACTGGATATTTTTTCCAGACTACGACTTAGAGGACTTATTTCTGGCATACTTGAAAGATTTGGATGTTATTGATTGCAGGTTAGACTATTTATTGTTGTTTAGACTTGTCTTATATTTTATTTTATTTGTTTTATTCGATATCTCATCGTGCTTTAGTTTATGTGATTGAGTATTCCATATTATATTGTAATATCTGTGTCTTCTTATGGAGTTGGATATTCGTGTGAGATTGATTATATAGAGTATTGACCTAGACAGCATTCTACCGTCGATGCTGCGGCGTAGGCTGTACATACCCATGCACTCGTGCCCCTATATCGGGTGCTGGTCGTGACACGTTTTTAGTGGCGGCTCATGCAGGTCAGGCTTCGCAAATTGTGCGATGTCATGGTAGTGCGACGTCTTAGTTGTACTACTGCGTGCCTGCGATAGGATATAGGACATAGGATACTAGGATGAGAGAGGATACTCAATCATAAATTCCTTGAGAGATTCCTGGGATGACCCCTTGAGAATCTCATTATAATTTTTAATTTAAATCTTTCCCTTGTTTTCGTCCGTTCTCACTTATTGAACTTGATTCTTGTTGATCGGTTGTTAAATTTAATTTTTGGTATCATTGTTGAGTTAATTTCTTATCGAGATGAATTTTACGGACTAAACTTTATAGTATCATTTGATGACATATGTTGATGAGGACAGTGAGAAAGGTAAAACGTCTACTTTGGTTATAGAACCTAGAGTTTATCGCAGCCATGTTAGCTGTCATGACGAGAACGTAGGAACCTGACTTGGATGTACATACTTTAGTTATGAAATTTAGAGTTTCTCGCAGCCATACCAGTTGGCGTGGTGAGGATTCTAGATGACGTGATTATAGAGTTGCATACCTTAGTTATGGAACTTATCGTTTATCGCAGCTATGCTTACTGGCGTGGCAAGGATTCTGAGTGTCATGATTTCGGATAGACGTGTATGATTATCAGGTTATATCTTAAATTTGTTCTTAAAGTATAATCTCAATACTTATCCACTTCTGTTATTCTAGGACTTTGTTCCATCATTTCCTTTTGATAGCTGTAGAGATACCTTTAGTCCTTAGTCCAGTTCTTTTTGAGCTTTATTTCTTTAAGGATCCCTGTTAGTGTGATAATGGATGACTTACAATTAGGTCTGTGTCTTGTATCAGTGTTGACTGTTGAGTATGGCTTGTGAGTCTGTAAGTGTTTCTTGGTTGGATATATGAGCAATAAGCATCAATCTAGAGATAACCCATAGCGTAGTACCTGGTAGCAATGGTTCTATGATAAAGTATCATTATAGTTAGTATTGGTACTATAGGTAGAAGGAGGAGTAAAGAGTATCAGTTGGCTCCAAAAAGTTAGTATCAGATTCAGTATACCAGTCCTGGATAGTCATGTAGTTGGGTGATCCATGTAAACAATTAAGTATCAAGGAAATTGTATAAAAATTAATGGAGCATGATATTCAACTTGATGATTGATTACTTGCGTGTGTCAAGAGTAAAGAAATATATATGCATACAAGGTATTAATGAGTGTGCCATGGGTAAAAAAAATCAAGATTGGTAATGGAAGATATATAGTATCAGTCTGTAAAAGATTTAAGAGAAGATACGTATACATAAATCGAGATATTGAACCATATGTCGCCTTTGAGAAAGAAGTGGAGCATGTATATTATATAAGTTAATAACTAGTGCAAATGATCATGAGTTCTAATAAGTTTGATGAGATGATCTAATGATGAAGCTAGTATTACCATACCAAGAGTACTAATATTTCTAAATCGAGGATTAGTTGAGCAAGGTGCTAATAACAGTAAGTACCTCGTGTGATAATATTAGATTAATGTAATAGTTAATATGGATAGAAAATTATTGGGAGTAATAGTACAAGTAATCCGGGCAGTGTAAATTTTTGTACATAGTTGAGGGTTGTAGAAAATTGGTATATTTGTGTGTACCTTGAGTGTTAGAGACTGTGAATATATAAGTATACTTAGATAGATGTGGATTTAAATTTATAATTTGAAGATTGAAAATAAATTTCAATTTTTAAGAATTTTAAGGAGTTAAGATTTATGTTATTAAAAATTTTGAGGATTCAAATTCAATTCAATAAACATAGTCAAAGCTATAAAGATTTTTGGAAGTGATTAAAATTTTATTTGAATTTTTGACTTTTGAGGAAAGTATATACACTTTATTTTAAATTGTTCGAGAAGTTAAATTTTGAGGGTTTTATTTTGAGGATAAAATTTTATGGTGGGTAAGCAATGTATAACTATATATGAGTGGATGAAGTGCATGTATAAGGTTCTGTTGGTTTGAGCATGCTTGAAATGGCACTATAAATAGACTTGGGTGTCCATCTAGAGTTGTATTAGAAAGAGAAGTACTTAGTGCATTGTGTTGCACTTGGCATGCACTTGAGTGATTAGAACAACTAGTATAAACAATTACAGTAGATAAGAGAGTTAGCAGTGGGTGTGCTTGTAGTAGAAACAGTGGTACCTAAAGGGATAGAGGTATCAAACTTTGGATGCATCATTAAACCATGGTTGTGTTAGAAGGCTATGTTTTGCTCTGTTCTTTTGTCTATTTGATTGATTAAATAATTTCTTAGTACCATAGCTTGTATCAATGACTTTCTTGCTAGAATGTAGTTAGTAGTACACCCCGACAGAGACTGCAATACCATGACAAAAGGGACCATAACCATGCTTGTTTCCTCTAAATTGTATGTTATATGACTGTAGGTATGATTTTTTATAGACTTTGATTATTAGGGGTTTGACCGTAGTGAAGATTAATGAAGAGGTTATGATTTGACAAAGAGAGAGACAATGTGCCTTAAATTTCAAGGATAAGCATTAATTTAAATAAAGAGTTGAGAATTCAATATGGCAGAATTAACGATTTTGTTTATCATTGATTTTTATGAAGATTATGATATGATTAAATTTGTTATTAAAATTTAAGGAATTTAAAAAGATTATCATTATATTTATTTGACTGCAAGGTATAAATTAAAAAAATTATTTTGAATATTGTATTTGAAGACTTCGTAAGTATTACATTGTTTGAGTATTGTGTGAAAAAATAAATCGAGAAATAAGATCACTAATGGATTAGTGTTTGAATTCAATTTTTTGGATGAGGATTTAAATTTTATAAATATGCATCAATTAGATTTAAATTAAAGGAGTAAGATGATTAATGGATTAGTATTTGAATTCAAATTTTAGGATAAGATTTTAAATTTTATAAATATGCATTGATTGGATTTCAATTAGAGGAATGGATAGTAAATTTTGTATTTAGTGATTAACTTAAAATTTTGGAGAAGATTGTGATAAGAATGGAATTTGATTTTAAATTTGAAGATTTTCAGGAATATGATATTTATAGAATTTTGAAGATTGTGAAATAACAATATGGATTTACTTCATGATTATATGGTTTGATGAATTTAAATTTTGATGGTAAAATAAATAAATAAATACGACTATTGAGGATTTTAAATTTTGAGGACAAAATTCTTTTAAGGAGGGTAGACTTGTCACTACCACATCCTAATAAAAATAGGGGTATTTTTGTTATTTTATATATTATAAGTATTGTGTGTATTTAATTTAAATAATTGCATAGTATGTGTGTATATATATATATATATATTATTGTATAGTGTTCATTAATGTTTGAGTTAGTAGACTAGACCTAGAAGCCCACTAGTTGAACCTCTGACCAGATTATAGGGTTATGATGTTAATTTGTATTATTTGGGAGTAATTGTTGAGGATTATAATTAATTACCGTGATTTTATTTAATTGTTGCGCCTTACCGTTGCTTCGATATTTGGAGCGTCACCCTAGCTTTTGTCTTCCAACAAATTTCACAACCTTGTCCTAGACATGCCAGCCTTCCATTCTGACCCTTGTGTAACTTATTATTATGCTCTCTTGTGCTTCATTTTAGTCGCACAACATTCGTCGCAGACATTTATTTTAAATTCCAAATAAATCCAACTTTGTATCTTTGTGCGTTCCAATCAAAATTGGAGACACAATCTTGACCCATTTTGAGTAACCCAAATTATGACAATATTCTATTCTGAGTCTTCTATGCCCATGACACTTGTGTCCCACTTAATTTTAGTCCCATGTACTTCTAATTAATTTTAGAACACCTATTGCATTTAGTTTAATTAAATTAAACCATAAATCTAACTTAGTGTAATATTCCAATTGTTGGGCACTTTTGTGCAAAGGTGCATTAAGGTGTCCACCATGTTGGACACGACACGTGAATAAACCCATTTCTCCTTCATGTATATTTTCCATAATTTTTAAAGTGTGTAACCATCAACATCAACCCACACTGAACCATGGCCCTCCATTTTGAAATTTGTAATCCTAGCCATCCACTTTTGGACCATGCAATCATAGCCCTTGGAATACCTACATGAGAACCCTTTTTTCAAGTGTTGACCAAAGTCAAACTTTTTTAGGTCAAACCAACCCCCCTTTTTCATGTATATATATATATATATTAAATTCCTTTATTTTTTCCATCACCCAAATACCAAGCAGCCGATCCCTGTTCATCTCCTCTTCCCTTCAACCTTCGACAGTCGGAACTCTCCCCCACCGGAAAGAATCCCCTCGCCACCGTTCTCCTCCACACAACAACCCAACCCGCCGTTCTCCTCCGTCTAGACTGAAACGCTGCCAACCCGGACCTCGTCGACCGGATCACGAACCGCCTCGCCACCCTCGCCTGAGCGGATCCCTGACCCCGACCCGCTGCACTATACACCCGCCTCCACCCGAGCAGCACCCTGCGACCATCTCCGCCTGAACCGACCATTCCCGACCAGAGAGCTCGCCTGAATCTTCTCCCCACTCGACCTCCTATTCTCTCCTTCCTCGTCAACTCTCCTCCCCGATACCTTCCTCGACGCCGGACTGATCTCCTCTCCCCCACGCCTCAACCCGACGTTTCTCCGCTGGATCCCCGACTGAGCAGTCGACTACCCCGCCACCATTTCCTGTCCAACCCGACGACAGCCCAGCCTCGCCTGAAGTCGCCTGCCTGAGCTCCCCTTCGCCTGCACACGCCTGAACCAATCCCCTTCGGCCACCACGGTTTCCTCTACACCATCGTTCACCTCTCCCAGACTTCTCCTCCTCTTCCCCTCCGGCAGCCTCGCCTTCACCATCACCTTCACCATCATCTCCACCATGATCATCACCCTCATCTTCACCATGATCATCACTATCATCATCGTTGCCATAGTCGTAATCATAGCCATCATCATAGTTACCATCATCGTCACCACCGTCATCGTCATCATCATCGTCGATCCCGTGCGTGCCCGCGCAGGTTCGTTCCTTCCCTCATTTTCGTAATTTTATGTTATTGTGTGTATATGTATTCAAATGGGTAGTATGTATGTATGTACGTATTAGTATTAGTATTTGTATATGTTTAATATGAATATTGGTGTATATATATATACATATATATATATAAATTATATGAACTCAATTAGTATGTATGTATTAGTATATGTATTCCATTAGTATAGACTTGACATGTATATAATTGGTATGTATATGTATACATATATATATATAGTATAAATTCAATTAGTGTATATTTATATTATAATATAATTAATTGGTATACATATATATATATATATATATATATATATATATATATATATATATATATATATATATATATATATATATATATATATATATATATATATATATATTATGAGTATTAATGATATATGCTAGTTGATAATATGTATATTTATATATATGTACTAGGTGACCCGAGTATAATTACGGATATCCCGTAGTTACATTGACCTGTGACCATGTAATATGTTAGCAGACTGCCATATATACACTGACGTACTGGCGAGACCCGTATCATTTTGACTGTCTGTTTTGCACAGCAACTACAGACTCGACACCCGCGCAATTAGACACGCACTTGACCCTAGTTGACCAGTGTCATACCTAGCGTAGCCCCTGAGTTCAATTTATTTTTGTATATATGTTAGTGTAATATCTGATGCAATATTATATTATATAATATGTCTATAGGACTGTTGGATTTTCAGACAAGACTTCAGAATCAGGTTATTGGTATTGCCAGCAGTAGAACCACAGGCGGGTACATTCTCTGACAGTTTTCATTATATTGATTATCTCTATAATTCTAGTTGTATAGCGTACATGATTCTGACACTATTGTATACACGAGTTGGCATTATCGAGACCTGTCACGAGGAGTCATGATTTGGAATCCATCGTGCTAGCTGGAGAAACGGGGAAATATTAGTAGCTTATGTGATCATACCCAACTCTACTTGCATCATAGCTCACCCACACCTCATACCTCATAGCCTGTTATGTATGATTATCCTGACTATTGCTTGCATCATAGCTATCTGTATGGTTAGCCTAACCTTACATGAATCATAGCTAGTCATACATAGCAAGCCTGATCAGTCCCAAGCCGATCACATGATATGCTAATGTTTCACACACTTAGCTAGATGTTCTTGACATGTATCTCTAGTATATTGATCTAGCATCCCTACATGTTCTAGTTATTGTTCAAGCATTTACTTATATTCTAGTTCATGGTTCTAGTATGCACTTGTATTCCTATTCATTGCTACATGTACATTGATGATGATATGCTCCAGTATTCCTTTATTCTAGTACTTTATTATTCCAGTATTTCTTATTGCCAGTATTCATATCTATCTTGTATTTCTTTACACTTTATTATAGTTTTTGTCAATATACATGGAACTGCTGTTAGTGCTTGTACTTCGCTCCAATCCTGACTAGATATTTTTTTCAGACTACGACTTAGAGGACTTGTTTTCGGCATACTTGGAAGATTTGGATGTTATTGATTGTAGGTTAGACTATTTATTGTTGTTTAGACTTATCTTGTATTTTATTTGTTTTCTTCGATATCTCATCGTGCTTTAGTTTATGTGATTGAGTATTCCATATTATATTATGATATCTGTATCTCCTTATGGAGTTGGATATTCGTGTGAGATTGATTAGATAGAGTATTGACCTAGACAGCGTTCTACCGCCGATGCTGCGGCGTAGGCTGGATGTACCCACACACTCGTGCCCCTATACCGGGTGCGGGTCGTGACATCTTGCCTTTGTCGGAATATCCTTTTCATTAAAGGATTCTTCATAAGGAAGGAAAACTATATGTTGTTTCCTATCCCAGAAAGCATTAGGAATATTACTACAAGTGTGTAGCTTGAAGTCTTCTTCCACTTGTTTAATTTTTTGTTGGATTTCCAATTGTTTTAACTGTTGAGTTACAGTAACCCGAGCAATTTCTTCTTTTAAGAAATTAATCTAATTTTCTTTCAAATTAACTTCATTAAGAATTTTAACAATTGGATTTGTTATAAATTTAAAAGTTATTCTTTTGTCTTTATAACAAGTTGTAATTCCTTCTTTAGTTATCTCATTAATAGACATGAGTTTTTCTAAGAATGGAGTTCCTAGAATTATATGCTGAGATATTTTCTTTATAACTATTAGTTGTACAGGAATACAAACATCATCCTTACAGATATTTACATCAGTATTTTTATACGGGGTAGTTAGTGCTTTATTATTAGCATCACTAAGTGTCTGAGTAGTTCGTTCACAATATTTGATTGGAACGACTCCTTCCTTGACACAATTAAGGTCTGCACCACTATCAACAAGTGCAATCAAATAAGTTATATGATACTCATTATTAATGAGTAAATTTATTTTAATATACCATTTATGGGTAATAAATAAATTCATTTTTATAGGAAATTATTTTTTCCTTTATTCTGAGTCTATCTGTCCCATTTGAACAGACTGATTCTCCCCCTCTTGTTCTTGTGAACAAGAAGAACCAACAGAAGATTCACTAATGTGGATTAATCTGGCTGTCTTTTTAGATATATTATCTAGTTCCAGCTTATCCAATCTTTTCTGGATTTGTTGATCTTGAGATTTTAAATTTTTAATTTCAATTTTCAAAGTTTTTATTTCAGACTGAAGTTCCTGCATAGTAACAGGTTTAACTTGTCTACTTCTATATCGAGAGATTACTTCAGCCATATTGTAGGCTTCAGTAGAGGTAGTCTGAATAGGAACATTATCCTTATCTGACTCTTCTCCAATTATTTCTATAATTTTATTTTTTATTTCAGTGCTGATATTATCAGTTAATAAAGCTTCAATAATATCTTTTTTCTTATTGAGAGTTAAAGTATTTATTGATAGCCCATTCATTTCTACTATAGATTTATAGTAATTGATATCTTTATCTGCAACACATTCGTTGCATTGGCAATTCTCATTACACTCATTTACTGAATTATCAGTAGTCTCATCATTAGATTCATCATTTGATGAGCTTTCTTCGTAATCAAAATTGATCATTAATTTGTAAAGAGTCTTTCGTAGTCCTTCATCTTCGATCTCTTCTAATTTTTTTTTATAACATTTGTTAGCATAGTGGCCTAATTTATCACATTTATAACATTTAATGATATTCTTCTTAGAAGATTTCTTCTTTTTAGAGTACTTATTGTCTTTATTGACAGTAGTATCTTGCCTTTTCGAAGAATATTTTTTTCTTTTATAAGGTCTCTTGTAATCCTTATATTCTTTTACTTTCTTCTTCCCCTTTGTCGTAAAAGGTTTGAAAGTATCCATTGCAAACTGGTCACAGAATTCTCCCAATTATCTTTTCTCAAAAATTCTCTGAGACTTTAGTTGATGTCTTAGCTTCAAGTCATTACATAAAGCTAGACCTTCTTTAATACACTTATTGATTAAATTTCCATAAGTGTAATTGGAATAATGAATGACACCATTATTTTGGTTTCTCAAACCTTATCTTATTCTTTCTGCAAAGAGATTAGGAAGTCCATCAATAAATTTTGACTTCCAGTGAGCATTATTGGCATCACCGAGTAACATTACTCTACTTAAGAAAGTATCTTTATACCATCTGAAGTGAGTAAGAGTTGGACACCTTAAATTCTGAAGAAGAGTTCTTACTCTTTCTCCATGATCAGATATTCCTCCTGTAAAGTGTTCCAAAATTATAATAATTAAAGTATAAACTCCATCAGGTTTAGTTGTCTGAGTATTATTCTCAGAACTTGTCTCAGTTTTAATGGCACTTAAAATTTCTTGCCTCTGTGAGTCAGTTAGGCAATTATTCTACCAACCCCTAAGAGTGCCAGTAAAACCGCAAGTAATAAATTGTGCAATTTCTTTATCATTGTTTCCAACAGCTTTAGCAACATTAGAATACATCATCATTCTATGTAATTGATCATAAATTTATTTATTTGTAAGACCATCTATGTTCCATTCATATATCTCTCCCCCATTATAATGATTCTATACTATAGTATCATTTTCTTCAAATAGTACATCTGTGGGAGTAGGTCTTTAATAATAATATTTTATCAGGTTAGGTTTACTATATTTAACCACCTGAATTTGGGAATTATTTATTTTAGATTTAACAAAAGATTTTTGAAGATCTTTAATCTGCTGTGGATGAATTCCATCCTCTATTAGATCCTCAGTTTGTTGATCTTCTTCTGATATTTCAGAAGTATTTGAAGACTGTCCGTTAATAACTTGAATACTCTTATTGAGATCATTAATGGCAGTTTTATTTCTATTAGTATTGTCACTAATAGTAGAAATTTTTTGCTTTGCTTGAGCTATTAGCTCTTGCAATTCTCTTTCTTCAGCATTAATAGTCTGAAGATTACTTCTTTTGAACTAAGCTATTAGCCCTTTTATGTCTTCCTTTGTAACTTCTGGGGCTTTAGTAACTTTAAACCCTTTTACCTCAGGAGGAGGTTTTAGAGATATATTAGAAGTCTCTTTAAAAGAGTTTTTTTCAGAAGGATCTATATGCTTTATTTTATCAAGTTTATGTAACAATTTTTCTAAGGCAATTCTGATCCTAGTCAATTGTTGACCCATGACTTGGATAAACACATTAGTGTAATTATTCTGCCGTAAAGCTTTTTGTAATTCTGTAATAACTGTTTTCTTATTGTCAATAATTTTGACAAATAAAACAGCATCAATTTTATCTGTTATATTTTTAACAGTGAGTTTAATTGACTCATTTGGTGGGTACATTGATCTAGTTATACCGCTATTTGATCATGTATCAGTATTCCAAATTTTATAATGTTCCTCTAACACATTTATTTGTGTTAATTCTGTGTCCACATATTTTTGGACAAACCAATCAACGAAGGGTATTATTCTTTTCTTCTTTTCTAGATGATTGTAATATTCATCCTTAAATTCATATCTCTTTTTAGTATGATAGGTTTTTTCAAACCATACCACAAATTCGTCGTTTTCATAGTACATTCTATTGAGAATGTCCCGAATTTCTTGGTTGATCTTAAATCCCATTAAATAGAAGTAAATTCTATTTCTGACATTGTCGGAGAGCCTATTTTGCTCTTTTTCTTGTATAAAGGATTTTATATTGCATCATCTGTAATTTTAATTTTATTGACTTCTTCTTTATTAGAAGAAATTGACCCTATTGTAGAAGGTAGAGATTTTCATCTTGATATTGATAATCGAGAGAGATCATGAGGAGTAAATCTCACTTCTACTTCTCCATCATTAGTTTGAACTATTTGATCAATATATGTGTTCATAATTGGTTATGGTAACACAGCTTGACTTAAAATCTATTTTTTTGGGAAGTTAATTTCATCCCATCGAATTATCCTGTTAGTTGCTACTTTGGATGTTAACATATTTGTTTCTACCAAAGTAGTCTTACCAGGTGTGGTAATATGCCTTGCATTTGGGGCAATGGTATTCATTACCTTATAGTGGATCCTATAGATTATTGATATAGTTTCAGATCCAGGCAAGAATTTGTAACCATTAGTTTTCAAATTTAAAGTTACAGACTCATATAAATGACTATCTGTCATTGACAGAGTTAAATTAGGATAAACGTTAAAATAGACTAGACCATGACACATACACACACACACACACACACATATATATATATATATATATATATATATATATATATATACAAATATTTTTATCCAAGTTATGGGTCAATAATTGACCAGATTTGTTGACATCTTAACTCTATCGTAGTTAACTAAGGTAACAGCTTTACCAATAATAATAATAACTATAACAGAGAAATAACAAGAAAATAATAATCTACATCATTAAAATTACATGCTTGTGAGGAAGTAGAATTACCTCAGCATATATATATATATATATATATATATATATATATATATATATATATGTGTGTGTGTGTGTGTGTGTGTGTGTGTGTGTGTGTGTTTTACCAGGTTTGGTAATATGCTTTGCATTTGGAGCTATGATATTCATAACCTTATAATGGATCCTATAGATTATTGCTATAGTTTCTGATCCCGGAAGAAAATTGTAACCAATGGTTTTCAAATTTAAAGTCACAGACTCAAAAAGATGAGCATCTGTCATTGATTAAGTCGTAAAAGATTACCTTCAACAATATGCTCAACTTCTTCTAATAAAGAAGAAGAAATCAATAAAATCAGAATTATCGATGATACAATAACACATCCCTTATACAAGGCAAAGAGTAAATTAGACTCACCGACAATGTCGAAAATATAATTTGTCACGGTTTATTGGTTTTTACAACCAATCAAGAAGTTTGAAACATTCTCAATAGAATGTACTATGAAAATATTAAATTTAGGAAATGGTTTAAAAAAACGTATTCCCAAAGAGAGAACCTCCAAAGGGAGAGACCAAGATAAGCGCTCTAATAGAGCAGATGAGAACAAACTCTTTTATGCAAAAATTTTAAATTTTATTGATCGATAATAAGTTGTACAAGCTTGAAAAAAAATTATACACTTAGATTTTCTAAAAATATAAGCATACATCACACAGAGGATGAGCCTCTATTTATAATACAACATGTTTGCATTGACTGACCGGATGACTGGCAGGTGAAAGTCAAAAAGATTCATTCTTATCTTTTGAGCAAAAATAGTAGTAAGTGCCTATCAAATCAACTTTACTTTATTCTCCCTTAACTCGGAGTGGAGCATCTACACCGAAAGTTGCGAGAGTAGGGTCCACCATTGTCGGCCATAGTATTAAAGAGATTGCTCTTTTCATAAAGTAAAGTAAAAAGCTATCACATATATTTTGGCAGATACAATTATTGTATATATTTATCATCATTATCTTCATCAAACTGTGGAGTAGTGACTCGATGATGCATTCTTTTGAAGAAGGTTTCAAAATCTTCTTCAATATTATCTTCTACCATTCTGTCATGACCCGTACCCGGTATAGGGGCACGAGAGCGTGGGTACGTCCAGCCTACGCCGCAACATCGGTGGTAGAACGCTATTTATGTCACAATAAATACTAAACGTAACTCACAACATGTCAATGATATTAACTCTAATAAGGAGGATAATGAAATAACATCTCACAATAGCTCATAAATGTATACTCAATCACAAAACTATAAGAATATAAATGGCACGATAAAAGACAAGAATGATGACATAAGTCAAACACAATGTCTCAGTAGAGATAAACTATAGTCTAGCTGTCCAACAAAAAAGTCTCCACAAGTCTCAAATTAAACTTAACATAAGTCTCAACATAAACTAAAAATAAACCTCAAAATAAGTCTCAACGCATAAAATAAATATTGTCTAAATAGCTACAGGTAGTGTCTCCTCTAAGATCTTTGGTGTGTAGTCTGCATCTATACCTGCTCCATAATGTGTCGGACACCGGTCCTCTAAGTCGCAGTCTAGAAAAATATTTCTAGTCATGATGGTGCAAAGTACATCTCTAACAGCAGTTCTACATCAATGATATAAACTATGTAGCAGTAAATAGATTAAAATATACAAGATGCATATACATGTACAAGAGATACACAATAAAGAAAATACTGGAAATAAATACAAGAATAAACAATATGACAATGAACAAGAATACTAATGACTAAGTGTGTGAGTACTAGCTTTAACATGTGATCGGCTTGGGAACTTGTACACAAATACTGGCCTAGCTAGTCATACGTGCGGTGTATGACCAACACTAACATGAGAACAAGACTTGTACATGAAGGGTATGATCACATATCTACACTAATATACTCTTCACCCCTGACTGGTATAATAGATCCAACCATGGTACACTATGGCACAAGATTCTCTAGGAAGATAGCAAGTCTCCCCGAGAATCAGTGTCTGTACATGCACAAGATAATCAATGAAACAATACTTGTACAAGATACACCATATACAAGGAATAACATCTCATGACGAGATCCGGATATACCAATCCGTGTAACCATCGTGTCAAGAAATATGGATATTTACACTAGATACAATGAACGTTGAGGATATCATAAATAAGAAACTATCAGAGAATGTACTCGCCTGGTATCCTTAGTTGGCAATACCAATGTCCTGCTCTTGAAGTCTCGCAAGATGATCCAATGGTCCTATATACATATAATATCATACAATACAACATCAGCCATTATACTAACACACGCACAAACATAATATACTGAACTCAGCAGCTACACTAGGGGTGACACTGGTCAACATGGTTCAAGTGTACGTCTAGTTGTACAGGTGCCATGTCTGTAAATGTTGTACAAAACAGACAGTCAAAATAATACGGGTCTCGCTAGTACGTTAGTGTACATATGGCAGTCAACTCACAATACTCAGGGTTACAGGGTCATGTGTAACTACGAAATATCTGCAGCTATACCTAGGGGTCATACGGCATGTACATATTGCAGTCAAAATTAACATTATCATTTAATTACTTATAATATGTATATACATACCATATATTTATATATGTATATAACAACCAATAAGTATGTATACCGAAAGAATACATATACTGAATATATATATACATATACCAAGTGAATAATATACATATACTATATATATATATATGTACCAATTGAATACATATACTATATACATGTATATATGTATATATATATATATACCAATACATACATACTAACATATACCATTGAATACATATGCTACATATATACTAATTGAATTCATATACTATATATATATATATATATATATATACCAATTATACATATTAAATATATACTACATACATACACTCGTATACCAAATATACAATACACGTATACTAAACATAGCTAAATATACGTATGCATACTAATACGAAATACGCGTATGTGCGTACGAGTACATGTACGCAAGAGGGAGAACTCGCACCTGTGTACGCGGAATGAGGCGTTTGTGTTGAGGTCGTAGATGGGGTGCTCGGTTCAGTCGAGCAGGTCACTCCAGCGATCAGCGGGTTCTGGCGAACGGCGGGGTACAGCATTCAGTCGCTATTGTCGGGCTCCAGTCGCGACGAGGAGGGCGGACGGGTGTAGACGAGGTTCCGACGAAGGGATGGCAAGGTGGCGTTCAGTCGTGCTCCGGTGAGTCGGGTTGGGTTTCATGGTGCAGTCGGGAGAGAACGACTCCGGCGTGACGAGGTGGGAGATGGCAGGCGGGCTTCAATGGCTTCTGGCGGGGTCTCCGGCGGTCGACAGCGGCGAGTCTCGACAGGGTGCTGGTGGCTGTTAATGGAGGGAGTAGCGGGCTTCAGGCGAAGGAGATGAGGCAGGGTAGGGGTCCAGGTGACGGGTTTAGGCCTCCGCTCGAGTGCAGTGAGAGAGGGGAGAACGGGATGGCGAGTTCATGGTGAGTTGGCGGAGGGGTCGTAATCCGGTCGGTGTAGGAGAGGCGGGGGTGTGCTGGGTTCACGACGATGGATCCGGTCGAGACGGGTGAGGTTTATCCAGCGAGGGGGTTCGTTCCGTCGGTCGGGTTATGGTTCAGGTGAGAGTGGTGATCGGGATATAGGGAGGAGGAGAGGGAGGTGGTGAAGTACAGGCGTCGTGCTACTCGGCGATCCAGCGGGGAAAGTCGTCGGGGAGGAAGGGAACAGGGAGGTGGTCGGCTTAGCTGCTCCGGAGGTCGGGGCTTCGGCCGGGAAGAGGAGGAAGAAGATGGGAAGGATGGGAATGTCGGCTAAGCTTAGGGGTTTAGGTATAGAAAAAAAAGAAAAGGAAAAGTAGAGAAAAGAATATATATATATATACATATGTAAGGGGGTTGGTTTGACCTAGAAATTGGCTTGGTCAAACCCTTGGAAAAAGGGCTTGACTTGTCATGTAGGTATTTCAAAGGGCTAGGATTTGGTTTGATTCAAAATGGAGGGTTAGGATTACATTGGTTCAAAATAATGGAGGCTATGGTTTGAGGAGGTTGATGTTGAGTTACACACTCCCAAAAATAATAAAAAAATTCACATGACGGAGAAATAGGTTTCTTCACGTGTTGTGTCCAATAGGGTGGACACCTTAATGCACTTTTGCATAAAAGTGCCCAACAATTGAAAATTGCACAAAGTTAGGTTTATGGTTTAATTTAATTAAAATAAACATAATAGGTGTTATTTAATTAATTAGAAGTACAAGGGACTAAAATTAAGTAGGACAGAAGTTTCATGAATGAAGAAGACTCAGAATAGAATATTACACTAACTTGGGTTGCTCAAAATGGGTCGAGATTGTGTCTCTAATTTCGATTGGAACGCACAAAGATACAAAGTTGAATTTATTTAGAATTAAAAATAAATATTTGCGACAAAAATCTTGTGACTAAAATGAAGCACAACAAGGCATAATTATAAGTCACACAAGGATCAAAATAGAAGGCTGGCACGTCTAGGACAAGGGTGTAAAATTTATTGGAAGGCAAAAGCTAGGGTAGCGCTCCAAATATCGAAGCAACGGTAAGGCGCAACAATTAAATAAAATCACGATAATTAATTATAATCCTAAATAAATAAATCCTGAAATAATACAATTTAATCCACAATCCTATATTTCGGTCAAGGGTTCATCTAGTGGGCTTCTAGGTCTAGTCTACTAACTCATGCATTAAGAACATTATATAATATATATATAAATACACATATCATGCAATTAATTAAAATAAATTCACATAACACTTATAATAAACAAAAAGTCAAAAATACCCCTATTTCAGAATGTGGTGGTGACAATTCTGTCTGACTTGATAGAATTAACAGAGTGATTGTCTGTCTCAAAAATTGATTCAAATTGAGTCTACATATACTGGAGATATTTTTTTTTAATTCTTTCTCAGTAATTCGAGGATTTCTCCATCTTAATGACTTCTTTAATTTTTTTCAAAGGGCTATCTACCATTATTTTTCTCTTTAATTTATCTTCTATAAGGACCTCATTTTTCTTGATAGATTTTTGTACCATTTGTATCTTCTATTTCTCGTCAATGCGATTCTACCATTTGATCAGAAATTTTTTTGCCAAGATTGGGAAGTTATTATTATTGTATTCATATTCAATTACTCATTTAAAAATATATGAAATTTTAAATTGGATAAAATATTGTACTCTCCCCCTCAAAAAGTTTGTCAGCATTCTAACATAGAGAGTAAGATTGAGCCCGCCAAGTAGCAAATAATTCTCAGAGAGATGGTAGTAAAATTTTCAAGGTAGCACAAAATTGTAACCACCAACGAATAAACCAAGCAAAAATTTTCTGTTTTAGAATTTCAGGACAAATTCTAATAAACCAAGAGTGTTTTTGCTTACTATTGTCAAAGTAGAATACTTTAGTAAAAGCCTCAATATAATCCTAGTAGGAATAAGAAACATTAATTCCTTTATCTCGGTGAACTAATTGTTTAGTTCTATTGGGATGAAGTCTCCATGATTGAGGATTAATAATGTGACGAATAATAATTTTGTTGTAATTAACGTCACAACGAAGATCATTGGTCTTCTGATAGAAATGTTCTATCTTAACAGATTTAGTTGTTAACAGGATACCTTCGTAGACATTACGGTTATTATCCTGTACTGGAAACATATTAGCTTTCAAATATTTATCTTTCAATTTTCATAAATTATCCATCATTGGAATATCAGATTTTTTCCAATTGTAGAATTTTTTCAGAATAATTATTTTGGGTGAAAATTGTTTCAACCTCAACTGCTTGCTTGTATGAAGAAACATTGGTTTTCTCAGAGTCTTGAATCTGAATTCCTCTATTAGAGGTCTTTATTGCTTTTCCAAGAACATTTTTCTTGGAAAAATGTCTTTGCTCATTGGAGCCCAAGGTCATGGGTCTAGGAACCCATGGTTGCTTTCCCTTGTCTTTCTTATTCTTGGTCCTGAAGAAATCTACGAGTAAAAAAATCAGGAAGAGAATTGTCAGTTCCTTTAATATATTCAATTTTAAAATCAAATATGGCTAGTTCAGCTTGTCATATAGCAAATATTTACTTAGATGCTAAATTTTTAACATCTTTCTCGAAGATAGTCTTAGCATAACTACATTCAATGCGTAATAAAAAAAATTATTAAGTAAATTATCTTGAAATTTATGAATGCATTGAATAATAGAAATAATTTCTTTCTTAATAGTAGAATAATTTATTTGAGTATCATTCCATTTACCCGAATGATATCTCACTAACATTTTCTTATTAGTGTCAGGATTAAATTGTTTTAATATTCCACCATACCAATATTACTAGCATCGGTTTCAACAATTTTGAACCACTCAACATTTTCTAAGTGTAAGCAAGGTAAATTCTTTACCTTTTGCTTTATTATTTTTACCGCTTTAGTGTGAGCATTACCCCACTGAGCAGGATTTTTTTTAATCTTTGATACAAATTTTTTGTATCATTAGCGATATTCTTATCAAATTTAGATACATAATTCAATGTACCTAAAAATTATTGTAACTGTTTATTATCAGTTATTTTATCTGAAAATTTAGAAGCAAATTCGATACTTCTATCTATTGGAATTATTGTGTTATTCACAATATTATGTCCCAAAAATCTTATTTCTTATTGGAAGAGCTTTATTTTTGGGGCAAAAATTACTAATCCATTTTTAATAGCTAAGTGTTTAAACATATTAAGGTGTTTAAAGTGTTCTTCTAAAGTATTAGAGAAGATCAATATATCATCCATATAAGATAATATGAAATTAGAATGCTGAATGAATATTTTATTCATAATATTTTGAAATTATGAAGGCTCATTCTTCAGACCAAATGGCATTATATTCCATTCATAATGACCAAAAGGAACAGTAAAAATAGTCTTATACTTATCCTTTTTATCAATTTGAATTTGCTAATAACCTGATTTCAGATTGAATTTAGAGTAAATTCTTGCTTTAGCTACTCTATTAATTTTGAAATTGAATATATTAAAGGAAATTGTAATTCATTTCTTGATTTGCTTACTCGTGAATTTCTACAGGACCATGAATAAGAAAGACAAGGGGAAGCAACCATGGGTTCCTAGACCCATGACCTCAGGCTCCAATGAGCCAAGATATTTTTTCAAGAAAATTGTTCTTAGAAAAGCAGCGAAGACCTCTAATAGAGGAATTCAGATTCAAGACTCTGAGGAAACCAATATTTCTTCATACAAGTAAGCAGTTGAGGTTAAAACAATTTTCACCCAAAATAATTATTCTGAAGAAATTCTACAATTGGAAAAAAATTATATTCCAATGATGGATGATCCATGAAAATTAAAAGATAAATATTTGGAAGCTAATATATTTTCAGTACATGGTAAGGACCGTAATGTCTAAGAAGGTATCATGTTAACAACTAAATCAGTTGAGATATAACATTTCTATCAGAAGACCAATGATCTTCGTAGTGACGTTAATTACAGCAAAATTATTATTCATCACATTATTACTCCTCAATCATGAGGAATTTATCATAATAGAACTAAACAATTAGTTCACTGAGATAAAGTAATCCACAAAAAGAAGATATTAATTCAAAGATGAATATTATAATTATCTAGAGAAAAAGAAAAAGATAATACCCTTCGCTGACTGGTTTATCCAGAATTATGTGGATACAGAATTAACACAAATCAATGTGTTAGAATAATATTATAAAGTCTGGAATACTGATGTAGGATCAAGCAGCGGTATTACTAGATCAATGTATCCGCCTAATGAGTCAATTAAGCTCACTGTCAAAAATTAAACAGAAAAAATTGATGATATTTCTTTTGTCAAAATAATTAACAATAAAGAAGCAACTATCAAAGAATTACCGAAAGCCTTACGGCAGAATAATTAAACAAATATTTTTATCCAAGTTATGGGTCAACAATTGACCAGAATTGAACATGCTTTGGATAATTTATTGCATAAATTTAGTGCAATAAAATATTTGGATCTTTCTGAAAAATCTTCTTTAAATGAGACTACTAATATCTCCATTCGACCTCCAATTGAGGTAAAAGAATTTAAAGTAGCCAAGACTTCTGAATACTAAAGAAGATATAAAAGAGTTAATAGCTTAGTTTAAAAGAAATTATCTTCAGACAATTAATGCTGAAGAAAAAGAATTGCAAGAGCTAATAGCTCAAGCTAGGCAAAATTTTGCTATTATTAGTGAAAACACTAATAAAACAAGAATTTTTTGCTTGATTTATTGGTTGGTGGTTACAATTTGGTGCTACCTTGAAAATTTTACCACCATCTCTCCAAGAATTATTAGCTACTTGGGCTCAATCTTACTCTCTATGGTAGAATGCTGACAAACTTTTTCAGAAAACCTATCTTATATATATATATATATATATATATATATATATATATATATATATAAGATAGGTTACAAACATAGGTTACGAACATAGGAACCTATTGTGTTTGTATCATGTCAGATAGGGTTAGGGTTTACCTGTGTCTGTGCCATGTCAGATAGTGTAAAGAAGGGGTATGTGTGTCCGTGTGTGTGTATGTGTCTATGTCGTGTCAGATAGGGTTAGGGTTTACCCGGGTTGACCGGGGAGAGAAGGGGTGCATCGGGACGTGGTCGAAGAGGATGGCACCAAGCCGGTCGGAGAGGGCGACGTGGGGTCGTCGGGATCTCGGGGGTCGCCAGGGAGGGGGGTGAAGAGGGTCCGGATCTCGGGGGGTCGCTGGGCGGGGGGAGGGGGGAGATGGTCGTCGGAGTCTCGGGGGAGGCGCCGAGCTCTCGGGGGGGTCGCCTTGGTGGGGGAATAAAATGTTACATAAAATTTTTGGGGATAAAAGAGTGGGGGGAAATGAAAAGTCGAATCCCTATATGAAATAATTTAACGACGTTTAATAAAGACGTCACTAAACATCGTATTTTTTATTATACTGCTACATACTTGTAGAAACGTTGCTAAACGTCACTGTTATTAAAAATATAGCGACGTTCGACGACTTCTCGGCAACGTCCGATTTCATAATGCTAATGGTAGTTGCTAGAAGTCATGAAATGTCGCCAACAGTGACGTCTTGCGACGTCATAATATTACGTCGCTAATTTTTATAATATTAGCGACGTCTTAATCCAGAGTCGCTAAAGATGTCGCTAATTAGACTTATTTTGGTAGTGTGTTATCAATACTAATCAAAAGTAAACATCCACTTAAAAAAAATTATCTATGCATGTCTTGAAAGTAATAAATATTCTTTGAAAGTTACTATTTTCTGTAGTCTTTAAAAATATTTGCCCCAAGAATTTGTCTCGATAATTGTAAAAGCATATTCTTCACGACTACCATATGAATCAACATAACTACTATTTATTACAACTAAAGCAATTTCTCGAGGATTCCAAGCTTTATATTCGACATTCTTTATATATATCATTTACAACATATAATGGACTACATGATTGGTTATCTCTAGTTTTACCAATTATCTTTTTTTTTTCCATGCCATAGTAGCTAATTGATGACATCCTATTGTAAGTCCGTCTAAACAAAAATATCGACTTTCTAATGTACGAATAATAAATATTTCGCATTCACCAATGACTTTAGCATATACTCTCCATTTGCAACTTGGTTTCATCATATTTATATACAATTCTCCAAACATTATTCAAAGTAGCAGAAATGTAAGCATAATATGTAAAATTATGTTCAATTTCTTATCACTTATAAAACTTCTAAATTTAGAATGAGTTTCAACTGATTTTTTGACAAATAATGTAGAAGTGCTAAGATTATCGATATTATCATCAAACTCATCATCTTAAGTTTTAATTATATTATCACTATTTTCATCATCATCATCATCATTTAATATACATTCTTCTTTATATAAAAGGAACAATTTGGTTTAAAGAATTAGGACCTATTAACAGTTTTGTTAGTAGAAGCATGTTGACAACTTATATTATCAAATCTTGGTAATGGTGGAATACCATAAATATTTATATACTTTGATTGTAAATTAACTTTAGGAACAAAATTTTATATTTCTTCACCATCTAATAATAAACAAGTAAAATAATATATTTTAATATAATTTTATATCAGATAGAAAAATGATCGATAATAAGATTGCATAAATTATCTAACATAACATTCTGATAAGTTAAAAGAAGTTGGGTTACGCCTCTTTCGTAAGATAGCTCATTTAGTGCATCTCTATACGAGCATAATATTCTTAGACTTTGATATATAGCAAATAAAGATTGTAGATCTTCTAAATAAAGATCTTCTGCAAAAATATTATAGAAAAGTAGATGATAGAGAGCTTATGAATAGAGACCTTCTTAATAGAGAGTAGAGAAGTTTGTAGAGAAGTGAAGAATAGAAGAGATTGTAAGAGAAGATATCTGTAGGAGACTGTCAATGCACCCTTCAATTTATAGCATCAAGATGATAGCCATTATAGTACGACTGTTGGGAAGCCAAAGTTCGGATTATAACGGTCGTTAACTTTAAAATATTTTACCCGGCAGTCTGTCTAACAAAATTTGTGTAGTTAAATTCTGCTGACCAGTCTAGCGGAGCGTTTTCATGTATGTAATTTCTTCAAACTTCTTTTTCTACAACTAATAAGCTTAAAATGTATTATTGTAGAGAAATTTTTCTGTTAACAGAACCAGTCTTAAAGTAAATATTATAAACAATATTCACTAATTCAAGTAATAGAAAATAAAGGCCAATGATAAGGGCACTACAGAAATACATCACAATTTTTTGCAGTACTAGAACTGTCAAAATTATGACATTTCTTTGCATATTCATGACTGCCAAAATTTTGACAATTTTGTGCATATCCAAGACTGTCAAAATTTTGGTATTCTATATAAAATCTAAACTGTTAAAATTTTGATAGTCGTAGAATTAAAATTTTTATTTTGATAATTTTGAATATATACAAGCATAAAAAAATTTGGAGTGCCCTTGTCAATTAATTTATGTAGTGGTCGTTATCATTTGCCAAAATAAGGCTTGTGATAAAGGCACTACAAAGTACACTCAGGGCTACCCAGTATTGGCGCTAGTCCAGTTATAATTTTTTTTTACTCAGGCTAGTCAAAATTTTACTAGGATTGCCCACCCTCTTCACCTCCCTCCTCCTGCTCCCCCTCCCGCTCCTCCACCGCTCGTCGCCGCCCCCACCTCTCCTCCACCGCCGCCTTCCGCCGCCGCCTCCTCCCCGCCTCCCGCCGCCTCCTTCCCCTCTCCTCCGCCTCGTCCCCCCTTCCGGCCTCCACACAGCCCAGCTCTCGTGGTCACCTCGCGTAGCCTTTTCTTTCGAACTGTCAAAATTTTGGACTGTAAAAAATCGACATATATTTTTAGGACTGTAAAATTTTTGACAGTCCTACCAATTGTAAGGACCTAAAAAATCAACATATATTTTTAGGATTGTAAAATTTTGACAGTCCTTCCAATTGTTAGGACCGTCAAAATTTTGACAGTCCTTACAATTGTTAGGACTGTCAAAATTTTGACTGTCCTAAAAAATTAACATATATTTTTAAGACTGTCAAAATTTTGACAGTCCTACCAATTGTTAGAACTGTCAAAATTTTGACAGTCCTAAAAAATTAACATATATTTTTAGTATTGTAAAAATTTTCACAGTTCCTACCGATTGTTAGGAGTGTCAAAATTTTGACAATCCTAGCAATTAGTAGGACTGTCAAAATTTTAACAGTTCTGATTATAAAAAAAATTAATTGAAAGTGGACAGTCTAGTGAGTAATTTTTTGGAGTGATAAACTTGTTATAGTCATCTTCCATCAACGGTGGGAGTTTGGTCAGCCCCCAGTGAATTTTGTAGTCAACAGCCCAAAATAGATACATCTAAACTAGTTCGAGTCATCTTCCGTCTACTCTCCCTCCACAGCGCACTTCCCCCACGCCCCCTTGCGCGATCCATCGACACTCAGCTCTCCCTAAAGAAAGAAGAGCTCCTCCTCTCTCATTAGAGTTAGAGAATGGCCTATGTTGTTCATTCCTTCTCCATCACCGACGAGGACATGATGGTGGACGAGCCATCCTACGCCATCCACAGCCGCCCTCCGGTGAAGGAGATCGCCCTCGCGGTCTCCCTCCTCGTCGTCGGCATCCTCTCCATCGTCGTCGGCACCCTCATGGCCTACAACCACGTCGGCGGAGACGCAACCCATGGTATTATTACTTCCTCTTTCTTCTTCCTCTCCCCTCCCAAAAGAAACCCACCCTTTCTTCACTTACTAATTTTCTTCTCCAGGGATCTTCTTTGCGATTCTGGGGTCTCTGCTCTTCTTGCCTGGCTTCTACTACACCAGGATCGCCTACTATGCCTACAAGGGCTACAAAGGCTTCTCCTTCGCCAACATACCCACAATGTAAATCTAATGTAAGGGTTCGGATTCATTCCTTCCACTTCTTTCTT
Source organism: Iris macrosiphon (assembly GCA_036927795.1). Taxonomy (NCBI): domain Eukaryota; kingdom Viridiplantae; phylum Streptophyta; class Magnoliopsida; order Asparagales; family Iridaceae; genus Iris; species Iris macrosiphon. Next base: position 105,446,778 of record JAYESA010000018.1, read on the forward strand.
GTACTCGTTTACTGTTTAGTTTTAATTAGTTAGAGCATCATTAGTAGATGGTGCTCAAAACTTCATCTTGAGGCTTGTACGAGAATGGGTTGGGTTTGTACGAGAAGAGTAGTAAGTGATAAAATGAGCTTTGGTCCCAAAGATTGTGTGGTCAAAATTTAATGTGGAAAAAAAAATTGTAAATCTAGAATTGGGCTCCAAATTGGGACTTACTATTTTACAAAATGATTTCCTACATTCTAAATCTAGAAATTCTCAGGCCCAACCTATAGCTCTTGTGGGTGGGTTGGACCTGAGAATCTAGAAATTAGAACTTATGATGGGTCTTACTATTCTACAAATTGAGCTCCTACATTCTGAATTTAGAATCTAGAAATTGGGATGGGCCTTACTAATGATGCTCTTAGCAGAGTATACTGTAGCGATGGATGGATGTATGTTAATCTTTCGGAATTTTTTTATTTAAGATCAGCCCCGCTTTAGATCTCATCTGATTTATTCATTTCTACATGACACATCACAAAATTTAGGCTAAATTTCAACTTCGTACCCTCAACTATTCAAGTTTTTTAACTTGATACCCTAAACTTTAATATTAGACAACTTAATAACTCAACTATAACTGAACAACTTAACTATAACTGTACAACTTAATATCCTAACAGTGTTACTGGAAAATCCAAAATGACAAAAATATCTCCCTCATTCGTGATCACTTGAAATACCCCCAGGGAGGAGGATGGGGGTAATTTAGTCATTTTTTTGTTGAGGGTATCGACTTGAAAATATTCAATAGTTGAGGGTAGTGATTGGTATGGTATTAAAGTTTAGTGTATTAAATTGAAAAACTTGAATAGTTGAGGGTATCAAACTGAAATTAAGCCCAAAATTTATTGCGGCATGTTTTGGCTTCGAGTTCCTTTATTCTGCAACTATTGACACGTAGATGTGTTTTTTTTTCCTGATAGTAAGGAGTGATGATGCAAAGACAATGGGAACTTCTTTATGCTATGCGGGTCTTGCTTTAATTTAGCAGTTGTCACTTTAGGTTACCTTCGCCTCAATAGTTGGCCTGGCCATCACCTTCACAACATATTTGTTGTATGTTCATTAAAACTGAATGCACTACTTTTCGTAAGGATATAACACATAATGTGTAGTAGCATGATGTCGGATGAGATAATTTTAGTGATATTTAACTGGGTCAAATTTTATCATCTTGACATTATACCAGGATTTAGTAACTTGTTCTTTGTCCCCTTGTGATCTGCTAACCCACATGATATAATGTTTTCTTTGGTTGTAGTAGTGTTCTTTGATAGTTGTCTTGGTTATAGTTATACTTGGTCTAATAACAAATCAGATATTCGTCCATTTGGCTCGTTGGAAATTTATAATTATTATTTTTTAGTAAGAGGGGTCAAAATAAGGAAATCATGTTGCACAAGATTTTGTGACACATGATGTTGTTGATATCTTTCTATCAGGGCGTAATGATAAGTCACAGAATTCTAATTTTCTTATGGCAAGAGTAATTGTGCCCTGCTATGCTGGAGTACACCATCCTCAATAGTTGGAAATTTTCTTAACAAAAGTTATATGGAATTGATAATGTTTATATGTAAAAAAAGCAGTGATTGATGTTTTCAGTGATCTATTAGGGGTAATTGATAGGCTGCTTGATCAACTAATTTGATGGACTATTAAATTCTAAGTGCCTCGTAATCAGAACTAGTAGCGTAACCGATTCCAAGTGGTATCGTAATTGCAACTAATCAGATGGGAACCCGAGTATCAAATACCAACCATGTCTAAGACTTACCGGTATGCAATGGAATATTCCGATACGTGCACTAAAATACCGATACCTGAACAATTCACATGTCTATCTAGTGAACGTTTACTTAGGCCTATCTTTGGTTCATCCTTGTAAATCATTGTTAGAAAAATTATATCACATCGAACTTATAATTGAATTGCTCCAAAGAACTTATCCATTATGACTTGCAACTATTGCAATATATGCAACATAGTTTGATTGTTAGAACCGATCGTCAAACGCTTCAACGATCTATTTTAGACGTCTCAAAACTATTTTGATCTAACCAGAGCGGTAACATAGAACATACATGTAATAGATTGCAATGATACACAATCCAAAACATGTAAAGAAGGAGTTAGATATAACAGACGAGATGAACATGTGTTCGTCCTTTAACAACGATTCCCACGAGCGAGTGCACAAACTAAGTCTCCTTCCAAGCTTCTCAAAACACGTCAACAAATCAACCTAGTTGATCCAAACCTCCTTTGCAAAAACTAGACAACGTCAACACGTGAATTCTGTCCCTTACCCAACGGACAACAAGACCGGAAGGGTGGTTGCACCCAAGCAGACGCAAGGTGGCTCAAGGCCGAGAGGTAGGCTGCTGCACTTGAGTGGACGACAAAGCCAAGAGCAGGTTGTTGCAGTGAGCGAACGACAAGGCTGGGAGCCGGCTACTGCACCGAGAGGACGACAAGGCCACAGGTGCTGCATATTGATCGGGTAAAGTGGGTAGGAGTGGTGGAGTTATGTATATGTGTTATATCATTTAGAGCACCCTAGCCTCTCTCTCTCTCTCTATAGTAGAAAACTAGAATTGATTGGAGATGAAATTGGATCAACATGGAAATCAAATTGGAATATTAACCCAATCCTCCATATTAATTTAAATTTGAATACACTTTATTTCTAATCCAATTTGAATTAATCTATATATTATTTAAATCAAATAAATACTTCTAGATTTTTTTAGAACATTATTAAGAGAGTTCACCTTAGGTTAGCATGCTAGTGCCTCTAATTAGTTTGGACTTGGTTTATATAGGTTGGAGTCCTAATTCAATCAGGACCCACCGAACAAATAACCAACTTTGATTCGTTTAGCTTAGTCAAATTCAACCTAATGTGTGCGATCCCTTAGGCTTACGATCACCATGGTAATGAGTTTGGGTTGCACTGAACTAGTGCAATAACCCTCATAGGGATCCTTCGAGAAAACCAAATGAGTTTACGCCTTTGTATTTCCAATATCCTACTATACTTTATACTGGATCCAAAACTTGTAGATCAAGATTGACACCTAACAGTGTGTCATGACCCCCATATGATCCAAGGAATGTTTGATCCTTCAAATTAACCCTCTATAATTACCGTACAATTCAATCTTTTTGTCATTTGCATCCCATCTCGATGATGGACACGGATGTGAAATGTCAAGTCAAATTGATCAAGTCTAATATTCGATCGAGTGTTCAATGTTTACCGAGATACAACTAGAATCTATTCTAATGTCATCTTACCTTGCACAAGGATTTGTCACAACGTTGTATCATCGGATCAAATGGACATGGATGTAGAATGTGTGTAACTGGAGTGACTGATCCCCTATCGACTACAGTATCTCTATGAGTTATATAGTTGTACCCAATCAATACTCGTCTATGGTCTATGGTTAGAACCATGTTAGAGTATTGTCAAAGTACAGTTGCAAACTCAATAAGATACTATGATACTCTCAGGTATAGGGAACACTTGTACCACCGATGAATATAAATTTTCCATTGATATGTTGCGTATTAGTCCATTAGGGGTTCCTACTACCGGTCATGATCAACATACTCGGTCAATACCCCCCTCTTCTAGCGCTATGACTACGTGTCAGTGACTTGACTTATGATAACAGTCAATCTTAGCCTAGAAGGAGCTAGTCTTTCGGTATCCTACTGACTTTCCTCTCGATGGACCTACGACTAGGAACAATATTTAGAATATAGCATTTAGAGTTAGAATCATAGTTGTGATCTGGTCAGATTCTCAACCCGTTGGCATATCTCGTAGAACTTCATTACAAACTACTTGTTTCTAATGACATCTTCAGGGTGATGAATACTGCCTCTATACATAATTATCCATAATTAACATGTTTGGAACAAGCATTGATACATAATGTAACAATTCAACGTCTTTCAGATTGGCTATTATGCCATATTAGTATCAATCTCCCACTTGCACTCACAGCCAATCGCACATATAGTGCATGCTCATCTTTCCAAGATGGTGACCAAAAGCTTGTTGTGTAAGTGCCTTCATAAATGGGTCAGCTACGTTATCTGCCGTTGGTACCTTTTCAATTGAAATGTGTCCACGATTAATAATTACTCGAATTATGTGGTACCATGGTAAAATGTGCTTGGACTTCTAGTGAGACCTTGGTTCCTTAGCCTAAGTGATAGGCTGATAGCTCCATTGTTGTCAAGGTACATAGGTACTGGACCATCAATGTTACGAATAACACCTAGTTTAGTTATGAACTTCATACAAAGAGCCTTTTTTGCCACCTCAGACGTTGCAAGAAATTCCACTTTGTAGAGTCAGTGGTAGTCTCTTGCTTGAAACTCTTCCATCTTACCGCCCTACCATTTAGGATAACACAAATTCTGAATTTGACTTGCTATCGTCTTTATCAGATTGAAAACTAGCATCCATGAAGCAATCTAGTTTCAACTCTGATTCTCTATAAACCAAAAATACATTTTTAGTCCTCTTAAGGTACTTAAGTATGTTTTTCACGAAAATCTAGTGAGCTACATATGGATCGGACTGATATCTTCTACTTGTGACGCTCAAAGTCTAAGCGACATCAGGTCTCATACATAACATTCAATACATGATGGAGCCAATCACGGATATGTAAGGAATCTTATTCATATGCACCTTTTTCTAAGATGTCTTCGGGAAAATCTTCTTGGAAAGCACAATTCCATGACATATTGGCTAATATCTCCTTTTGGAATTGTTCATGCTAAATCTCTTTAACACCTTATCTATATACACCGATTGAGAGTCCTAATAACCTCCTAGAGCTATTACTATAGATCATTATACCGAGGATATAGGATGCCTATCCTGAGTCTTTCATAGAGAAGACTTTTGCCAACCAAGTCTTGACTGACTACAGCATGTCAATGTCATTCCCAATAATTAATATATTATCTCCATGTATAGTAAGAGGAATGTGATAGTGCTCCTACTGATCTTCTTGTACACATTGGTTCGATCATCGCTCTTGATGAAGTCAAATGATTTGATTGCTTCATCAAAAAAACAGATGGACTTTTTTAACTTGCATACATTTTGCTTCATCAGAATGGATGGACTTTTGTAACTTAGCTTACCTTTTGGTTACTCCTAGTGACTACGAAACTCTCCGTCTGAGACATAAACCTTTTCCTCTAATATTCCATTAAAGAAATCGGTTTTAACATCCTTATGCCATATCTCATAATTATAATATGCAGTTATTGCAAGCAAAATGTGAATGGAATTTATTGTTCATACAGAGGAGAAAGTTTCTTCAAAGTCAACACGTAGTCTTTGTCGATATCCTTTCACTACAAGCCTAGCTTTGTATGTTTTCACTTCTCCATCTATATTAGTTTTTCTCTTTAAGACACACAGCCTATAGGTTTTACACCTTCGAGTACCTCAACTAAAGTCTATACTTTCTGGTGTACATGGAATCTATCTCGAATTCATGGCTATTTGCCATTTCTTGGAATCTATATCTGATATAGCTTCTATGAGGACGTTGGATCTTCACTATCTATCATAGTTCCCTCTCTGTCACCTTCCACCAGAAATCATACATATCTGTCAGGTGTTCTATGTACTCTGATGCTCCTACGCTTACTTGTGTACTGTCAGTTTTTGTCGGTGTTTCGACAGTGCTTTCAGGTTATACCACAAGATCTGTAGCAGACTCAGACTCTGGGTCTTGAATTTCTTCAAGCACTACCTTATTCCAAATGTTCCCTCCTTGTTAGAAACTCTTTCTCAAGAAATATAGTGTGTCTTGAAACAATGACCTTTCGTTCCGACAGGAGAGAAGTAATAGTCTCTATTTTTCCTTTGGGTATCACACAAATCTATATTTGTCCAATCTTGCATCCAACTTGCCCCCGTCTGTTCTTCTCTTGACATAGGCCTTACAACCCCAAATCTTCATGTAACTGAGATTTAGTTGCCTTCCTCTTCATTTCTCGTATGATGTCTTATCGACGATTTTTGATGATATTCTATTTAGCAAATAAGCGGTACTTTCTAAGGCATAGCCCAAGAAAGAAGTAGGGAGGTCCGTGAGACTCATAATGGGTCATACCGCATCTAATAAGAGTACGATTATCCTTTCAGACACACCCATTCAATTAAGGTGTTCTTGGTGAAGTCCAGCGAGAGAATCTCATTCTCTTTGATAGTTTATAATTCATGGCTAATGTATTCTCCTCCACATTTCAATCGTAGAGCCTTAATACACTTCCCCGTTTGCAGTTCTACTTCATTCTTATACTCGAACTTTTCAAATGATTCAGATTTGTACTTCATTAAGTACACATACCCAAATCTTGATCAGTCGTCAGTAAAAGTAATAAAGTAGGGAAAGCCTCTACGATCAAGTGTGGACATTGTTCCACAAACATTAGTGTGGACTACTTCAAATATATCACTAGTTTTGATCATGTTCCACCGAACAGAGCATCTTTTCCAATATACATTGTTCTCAAGTTGCATAGGATTTATAATCGAATTTGAGTATAAACCAGCTCCATGCAACTTACTAACCCTTGTCTCATTTATGTGATCAAGCCAACAGTGCCAAGGGTATGCTTGATTTACACCACTCTCTCTTTTTATCTTTCTTGTATTTTCAATGTTTAAACTCGTCATAGAAATATCTAGAGTAGGCTAGCTAGAATGTGTAAACCATTGCAAATTGTACCGCTAAATAATAAATTACCATTTATTAAAACAGTACTCTGTTTTAAAAAATTTTTGAGAATTCATAACCGTCTAAAGCCAAAACCAAGACTGATACTATATTCTTAATTAAAACTGGTACATGTAAGCAATTATTTAATTCTAGAGTGTCTTTCCACAGGTAGGTCCTAATGGCCAGTGCAGCAACTTTTGCTCCATTTCCGTGGCACAACTCAACCTCAATCTTCTTTAGCCTTCTTGTCTTTGTGATTCTCTGCAGATTATTAACAACGTGTGAGCCACAACCGGTACCCAATACCCATGATCTTATTGAATGAACAAACAAATTGAGTTCAACAAAGAGCATACCTGAAGAGCCTGAAGCCGCCTTTTCAACGGATGCTTTATAATTGAATGCAATTTCGTTTCCAATGACCTTCCTTTCCGCAATGGAAGCATTGCATATATTTCTGTTTTCCTGGTTTCTTGACCCCTCGTGGTTTCCATGTTTCGTTCTTCTTCAAACTTCTCCTAGAAGAACGCTTCCTCCTATTCGTGGATGAAGATCCAATAAGCATCATAGGGGTCTTCTTTTCCTTCTTGATGTCACCCTCAGTCGTCACAAGTATGCTCAACAAGTCAACATGTGTCGCGCTCAACTTGTTCATCTGAAAGTTCATGATAAAGTTGTTATAGACATCAGGGAGGGATTGTAAGATCAAGTCCGTGCAAAGATCATTATCCATCAATAAGTCCAGATAGGCCAAACAAGCAATATACTCAATATAGTCAATCATCTTAAGGATGTGGTCCTTAACTGATGATCCCTCTTACATACGTGGGCAGAACATAATAGCCTTAGACAACTCATAGCGCTCTTTTCTTCCTTGCATGTCAATAATTGCTTCATGTGCAAGAGAATGGATTTGGTATCCATCTTCTCATGCTCTCTCTGAAGATCATTTTTCATTGCATCCAGGAGGATGCATCTCGTAAATAGTTCCTCGTGCTTCTATTTCTTATAAGTGGCCTTCTCCTCATCAGTGGACTCATCGGTCTGCTCCTGAGAATCAACTTCAACTATCACATGGATAAGCTTCTCGTATGTGAACACTATCCTCACATCCAGTCAACATAATCTGCACCAGTTAAAATATTTCTTAAAACATTTTTCTCACTTAATATAAAATGAATATTGCTTTGATTAGTGATTGCAACCTGTTAATCAATGAAAATATATAGCATATATAACTGAATTGATTAATTATTGACTGCCATTAAATTAGGACTTTAATTAAAATTATATACTCCCACTATTTTGGTGATTTTTCCACCCCTCATAATGCAGCAAAATAGAAGACTTTCCAACATTTTCTAGTGAGTTGAAATCCTATTGACTTGTAAATTACTATCTTGATGAAGGCTAACTGTTGGGAACGAAACGGAAAAACCGTTCCCCAAACCAGAGAGTACTTGCGAGAGAACCGAACAAAATGCACAAACCAAAAAACACCAAACACAAATCGCAGACACATGTTTTTACGTGAAAAATTCAGATGGAAAAAACCACGGGACGATCAGAGTTCAACCCTGAAGAACCGCCACTAATAGAATAAAGAGATTACACCCTTTACAAGCTTCTCACCGATCCAACACGGATAACAGCAACTCTTTGGAACAGAAAATAGATTACAATCACGAAGAAAAAAGACAATGAGAAATACTCCAAATTGATCTCCTTCTCCGAAACGGCCTCCAATCCTTCTTTTTTCTCTCCAAAGTTGCAATGGCACTCTAGCCACATTTTTCCTCTTTTTTCTTATATTGTTGTATATTGCATGAGCCTTTATATAAACCGTTGCATGAATTAGGGTTTCCATATTAAATTTATATATGGAAGCCAAAAAATATTTATGAAAATCTAATTACATTCAATCATATATTTAATAGAAATCAAATCGTAAATTAGCTTGCCATAAATTGAAAATCCAATTATATGGAAAGTTAATATATGAAATCATAAATATAATTAAAGTCAAAGATGGAAATCCAATATAATATTTACTTACCATAAATGTTCCAATATACGACGCTCGATGCACTACCCAAGCTTTTCCGACACGCGGATGACGCTCGTCGCACTCTGGGATATTCTCCACATAGGTTGGGAACCCCACCCAGTCCAACAAATCTCTCCCTTTACAACTATGCGGAGGAGGTCGTCATCCCGACTATCCATCTTCAGTACTCAAACTTTTTTCTTGGAAGAATCTTTGTGAACATGTCTGCTCCGTTGTCATCTGTATGAACCTTCTCAAGCGTCGCTTCCTTCTTTTTCACAACATCCCGTATCCAATGATACCGGGTCTCAATGTGCTTGGACCGGCTATGAAATGTCGGTTTCTTTACAAGGTGAATAACACTCTGACTATCGCAAAGCAAAAGATACTCCTCTTGCTTTAGTCCAATTTTCTGCAACAACTTCATCCACAACAACTTGTTGCAAGCCTCCGTCGCCACAATGTACTCTGCCTCTGTCGTCGACAAGGCAACACACTTCTGCAACCGCGATTGCCACGGTACCGCTCCACCAGCAAACATCATCACATAGCCCGAAGTCGATTGTCTCGTGTCTACATCTCCAGCCATATCAGCATCGGTATATCCAACCAGCTTCGGCTCGTCACCACCAAATGAAAGTCTCCAATCGGCAGTGTCCTGAAGGTATCGTATAATCCACTTGATTGCACTCCAATGTACCCTTTCAGGATTGGAAGTATACCTGCTAACTGTGCCAACTACGTAAGCGATGCCTGGCCTCGTACACACCATAGCATACATGAGACTCCCTACAGCTGAGGCATATGGAACCCGCTCTATATCTTTCTTCTCATCCTCAGTAGATGGACACTGCTCCTCAGTGAACTTAAAGTGAGCCGATAGGGGGTTACTCACTTTCTTCGATCCGTCCATCCCGAAACGCTGAAGTACCCGGTAAATGTACTTCTTTTGGGATAAGTGTAGCAGCTTGGACTCTCTCTCTCTCTCTCTCTCGGCTGATCTCCATTCCAAGAATAGTCTTCATTGTGCCCAAATCCTTCATAGAGAAGGCCGCGCCCAGTTGACTCTTCAACTCCGCTATCCTAGTGGCATTCCGACCCACCAGTAGCATATCATCAACATAGAACTGTAAAATGATAAAATCATCCTCGGCAAAGTACCTCACAAATACACAGTGATCCGACGTCGTCCGTGCATAACCATGCTCCCTCATAAACGACTCGAACTTCCTGTACCACTGTCTTGGAGCCTGCTTCAGATCATACTAGCTCTTCCTCAACTGGCAGACCAAGTGTGAATTGCCCTTCTCACAGAATTCCTCTGGCTGCTCCATGTACAACTCCTCCTCAAGATCACCATAGAGGAATGCCGTCTTCACGTCAATTTGCTCGACCTCCAAGTCGAAACTGGCTGCCAATGCTAGTACCACCCAATAGACGACTGCTTGACGACTGGCGAAAAGAACTCATCATAATCTACATCTTTTCGCTGACCGTAGCCTTTAACTACTAGCGTCGCTTTGTATCAAGGGCGGGTAGCATCATCTGTCTGCTTCACTCTTAACACCTATCGATTCTTCAAAGCCTTCTTGTCCTTTGGCAACCGCACCAGATCATAAGTAGAGTTGGCCTCCAAGAAACTCATCTTCTCCTGCATGGCCTCTATCCACTCCTGCCTGTGTTCGTCTTCCATAGCCTCTGCAAAACTTTCGGGTTCTCCCCCGTCAGTCAGTAGCACATACTCACTCGGTGAGTATCTCGTGGTCGACGCTCTCTATCGCTCCTCCTCAATGGAACCACTGGTGCTGGCTGTATACCAACAACCTCCTCCTCAGGAATTGCCTCCTCGGCATGCTCATCCTCCTGAAGATCACCTTGACCACCATCAGCAGGCTGATGATCAAGGTTGGGAGCAACTTCATGTACTGTCTTCCCCATAACTGGATCATCTGCGATGTCCTCTGGAAACTGCTCGAAGCGAAATGACTCTAACTCAAGGCAATTCCTCAGCCTCAGAAGACATCTCGGAATCTTGAGTGTTGGTCATGGTCTGATCCTCGACGAATACCATGACCTTGCTTCTGTAGAGTTTTTTTCCACGCGGTCGTAGAGTTTATAGCCAAACTCATTCCGACCGTAACCGACAAAGACGCACCGTCTCGTCTTCGGCTCAAGTTTGATTCTTTCGTCCTTCGGTACATGTACGAAGACCTTGCAACCAAACACTCGCAAGTAATTGTATGACGGCTCTTAGCTATACCATACTTTGTCAGGCACATTATCCTGCAAATGAGCACTAGGAGATAAATTAATAATATAAGCAGCTGTGTAAAGTGTCTCACCCCAATAGCTATCCGACAAGTTTGCTTCTGACAACAAACACCGTACGCTCTCCATCAGCGTCCTGTTCATCCGCTCCGTTACACCATTGAGCTGAGGTATCTTTGGCGGAGTTTTCTGGTGTCGTATCCCTTGCTCTCTGCAGTATGCATCAAAAGAACCGATATATTCGCCGTCATTGTCCGACCGAACATATAGCAGCTTCTTGTTCGTTTTCCTTTCAACAGATGCCTGAAACTCCTTGAAAGTGGGTAGCACATGATCCTTGGTCTTTAAGGCATAGACCCAAACCTTCCTGAAACAATCATCAATAAAAGTTACAAAGTAAGAAGCACCATCAATAGATTTTAGCTCATAGGACCGCAGACATGTGAGTGAATCAACTCGAACAACGTCGGCTTCCTTGAACTTGGGTGACTTTGGAAAGACATCATATTTTGTTTTTTCGCCAAACAGTGCTTGCACCTCTCCAGCTTTATAAATTTGAGTCCTGGAATCACTTTTCTGTTCACCAAGTAGCTCATCCCCTTCTCGCTGATGTGGCTGAGCTGCCTGTGTCACAACTCGGTAAACGCATCAGTAGCTGCGTTCACCTCATGTGCGCTCCCTTCCATATAGTAGAGTCTGGACCTCTTGCTTCTTCTGACAATCACCATCGAACCTCTGGAAAGCTTCCACTGACTGTTTCCGAAGAGATTGAAGAAACCCTCGTCATCCAACCTTTCAACCGACACTAGGTTGAAACGGATATCAGGGACATGACGAACATCTTTCAGAACAAGAGCTGCACCCGTCTTTGTCCTCAAATGCACATCTCCAATGACAACTGCCTTCGACACATCTCTATTGTTCATCTTCAACACTCCACAGTCGCCTGTTGTGTAAGTAGCAAATAGTGTCCTGTTGTGAGATACATGCGCTGAAGTACCTGAGTCCACCAGCCAAGAGTTGTCATCGCAGGCGAGGTTCATAACTACCTTATCACCTACAATGATCAGATCGCCTCCATGTGTCGAGGCCGCCACTGTAATGTTCTCGTCCTACTTCCCGTTGTCGTCCTTCTTCTCTCTCTTCCAAACGAAACAATTTTGCTTGATGTGGCCCTTCTTGCCATAATGGTAACACTCCGAGTCCTTGTATCGACCCTTCAACCTTCCTCTGCTTTTGTCTCTGCCACCGCCTGGACCCCTACTTTTACCCCTTCCGCGATTCTCTGAAACAAGCGCCTTTGAGTGGGATGTGGATGAAGTGCCCTGAGAACGTCTCCACATCTCTTCATTCAGTATCCCGTTCTTGGCAAACTCTAGACTGACCACGCATTCCGGATCAGAAGCGATCATAGACATTCGTACGGTCTTCCACAAGTCTGGCAAGGTACACAGCAGCCATAGTCCCTGAACCTTGTCGTCGAACTTGACTCCCATCGAGGATAGCTGGTCAACCACGTCCTGGAACTCACTCAAATGATCTGTAATGGACGCTCCATCTTTGTACCGTAGACCCATCATCATCCGGATTAGTAACAATTTATTTATTCCGGTCTTCTTCACATACAAAGATTCCAGCTTATCCTACAGTGTCCTCGCGTGCTCAATAATGGCAACGTGGTTGTACACGTTCTCGTCATTGAACTGCCTGATGTACCCACACATCTGTATATGCTCAAACTTTCAGTCCTCTTCGAATTTGTCACTGGGCCTCTCAGAAGCAAATACTGACAAATGCAGTTTTTTGACAAATAGCAGATCCTTTATCTTGCTCCTCCAGTAATGATAGTTGGTATCGTTCAAGTTTACTATGCGCACCGGCTTCGCGTCCATCTCTCTTCCCTGGTTTGCCAGTCAACTCCTGACACCCTTCTGAAATTCCAGAATCTGGCTCTGATACCACACTGTTGGGAACGAAACGCGAAAATCCTTTTCCAAACCAGAGAATACCTGCGAGAGAACCGAACAAAACGCACAAACCAAAACACACCAAACACAAATCGCAGACAAAGATTTTTACGTAGAAAACTCAGATGGAAAGAACCACGGGACGATCATAGTCCAACCCTGAAGAACCTCCACTAATAGAATAAAGAGATTACACCCTCTACAACTCCTCACCGATCCAACACGGATCACCGCAACTCTTTGGAACATAAAATAGATTACAATCACGAAGAAAAAAGACAATGAGAAATACCCCAAATTGATCTTCTTCTCCGAAACGGCCTCCAATCCTTCTTTCTCCTCTCCAAATTTGCAATGACACTCTTGCCACCTTTTTTCTTCTTTTTTTTCTTATATTATTCCATATTGCATGAGCCTTTATATAAACCCTTGCATGAATTAGGATTTCCATATGGAAATCTATATATGGAAGCCAAAAATATTTATAGAAATCCAATTACATTCAATCATATATTTAATGGAAATCAAATCATAAATTAGCTTGCCATAAATTGGAATTCAATTATATGGAAAGTTAATATATGAAAGATCCAATCATAAATATAATTAAAGTCAAAGATGAAAATCCAATATAATATTTACTTACCATAAATGTTCCAATACATGACGCTCGATGCACTTTCCGAACTTTTTCGACACACGGATGACGCTCGTCGTACTCCGGGGTATTCTTCACATAGGTTGGGAACCCCACCCACTGCAACACTAACAAATAGTGATTCACTTAATAGGTGGGTGACTTGTGACTCTCGTATCCTTTATCCTCTAAGACCTCTTATGACCTTGACGTGGATCAACAATTCATAAGATTCTTAGTCAAGTCCAACCCATTGTTTCTCTCATAGGTATAGGTTAGGCCGACAGTAACCTACTCTGAAGATCAAGTGTTTAGTACGATTTGGAAAGAGATTAAACTGCATGCCTTGACGTAGGCCAACAAACCTAACATGCTAAGATCCTTCAAGAGCATAAAAACAGTAGAAGGCCAATGATAACTATTATAAATAGGAATTACCGTTATGACTTTATCAATTAATGAGGATTTTATTATTAAAGAAACAGTCTCACCAGAACATATAAGATGGTAAAATCATATTTTAACCGGTCTTCCATTTAGTTGTGATACATAAGTGATCATGCATGCAAATTCATATTTTACTTCCATTATTTCCTAGCATGATAATATGGCTCACATCACAGATTCACAACAACATTACATATCCTATTCTAGTAAGACCAAAGTATGCTATGATACCACTGTAAAAACGACGTACCGATACACATCAAAATATAAAAAAAATCGTTTCGATACGTGTATTAGAATACTAATACCATAGTTTGATACCATAGTTTGAAGTATCGTCCGGTACCGATGATATACGGTTTGGCGTGTCTCGATCCGATATCACCCATTACTGACCGATACTAACATTGGAGGTCTATTTTTTCGGCCAATTTGGCAAATAAAATTGTACGAAAAAAGACCAATCAACATGGGTGTAAAAACATAGTAAGGTTGTATAAGCATGTAAAAGAATAAAACTTATCTATCGCATGTAAACCAATTGGTAAGGGTGACTACTATTTCAATTCAATTCAGTGTTGTTAAATGGCAGCCATGGCGGATGGCGGTGGCGGATTTTGAATAGACCGCCATGAAATGGCGGTAGCATGGTTTTCAAATGGCGGGCCATAGCGGCCGCTATGTGTGTGGTGTTCGTGGCGACCACGACAGAAATGACAGAAAATTTAAAAAAACAAACTGGGTCGTGTGATCGGACCCAGAACTGAGCTCAAAAGGGTGTAGAAATTCTAAAACTTAATTTAGTGCTTCTTTCTTACTTTTCAAATATGCGCACCAGACCTACCTTCTCTGCACCTCCCTAGCGGCGACCGGCGACCACCATCCTTCTCCCTCTACTGTCCTCCAGCGACCCCTACCCTCCGGCGAATGTCTCCGGCGATCTTTTTCTCCTACTATGTTTTTCGTTTTTTAAGTCTATTTTTTAAAAAACACTTCTTTTTTTAATAATTTAGAGACATGTAATTTGTGTTTGCATTGTTTCTTTTATCACGTTGTTGATGTTTTGAAGTACTGAACTTGATGAAAATGTGGTTGTTAGTAGTTTATGACATTAAGTAACGATAAATCAATTAAGTCTATGGCTCTTGACATATGTTTTAAGTTTTTTAGGTATTTTACTTATTTCTACAGTTTTTTAGTATATATATATATATATATATATATATATATATATATATATATTATGTCCGCCATGCCTTCCGTCATAGGCCGACACACCATCCGCCATATTTATATGTCGGATTTTTGGCTTGCCACCATAATCCGCCATCTGCCATTAACAATACTGATTCAATTTCAAAACTGCTAAGAAACAATACTGGAAATACTTAAAATTATGCATAAATGTATAAAATACACTTTCTAAAATGTTAATAATTATTTACTTTCGATACCAAAAAATCCGATACTCCGATACAAAATTGCCGATATTGCCGATATCGTCGATCCCGATACTCATAGGAATGGTCCGATACCGATAATGTGAACCTTGACTGATACATGAACAATTTACATATTTATCTAGTGCTACTTTACTTGGGTCGTATGTTTCGATCATCCTTGTAGATCATTATTAGAAAAATTACATCACATCGAACTTATCATTGAATTGCACACAATAGACTTATCGATCTTGATTCGCAACTATTGTTAGGGAAAAAATAAATAAAAATAAGTAGCCACGAATAAGCAATCCCAAACCCAGTCGAAGTAGATTACATTGGCCATTTACTTTCATGGGTCTCAATTTCGCATCCAACTTCAACTTTAAATTGCATCTCATCTAAAACCAAGTGTTTGGTTTGTATTGCAAGAAGAGTAGTCATATATGATTTGAAAATATATTGCAGGAGTAGTTCATTCGAAATATGGATAACCCCGATAATGTTTGTTTTGAACATTGACTTTTGCAACACAGCGTCAACTTTGTTTAGAAAGCAAATAACTTGTACAAGTTCCCTCTTCCTCTCCAGGATCGTATGAAGTGTCAGGACGCAGTTGAAATGAATCCCCATTTTGTGTTGTGCTCTGCATGTATGCATACTGTTCCCTTACAGGGCCTCAGCAGCAACAATGGTGGTACCGCCGGCTAGGTACTGTCCTAAGCCAAGACCGATACCATTGTCTGATTGTGCCCAACAAGGGGAAGAAGTTTGAAAAGGTGGAGTTTGGTTGGTGGAGAAGAGAGTGAGAGAAACAACAAATAAGTTTGTCGGCAGTGGCTATTTTTCTTTGGTAGGGTTAGCTGAATTTGGGAATTTTTGGGAGAGGAGGAAGATGAACTTGCGTTTTTTTTTCCTTTTTGAGAAAAAGGGTGTGATTTGGGGGAAGACGACTCCGATTAATGCAGAGAATGAATAAGATGTTGTGAATGGGTTTCTTGTTAGGGATGGAGGATTTGTGTTATAAAAGAAGAGTGGTTGTGTTGGAGAAGAAGATGAGAATCAAGGGATTTGGGGAAAGGAGGCTAGGGTTGAAGATGGGGGAAAGAGTAAGAAATTGTGAAACCGATGGATGGTTAGAATTAAGTTTAGAATGATCTAAGGGTGAGCATAACCCCTGCACTGATACCATGTAAGAGAAGAGGCTATATTGTGAATAATTGGGATATTTTTCACAAGGGCTCTAGGCCAAAGAATAATCACTATTATGTAGGAAATACAAGTGCTAAATACAAAATATACAACTAGATAATAATAGCCTACGTGACATCACTGATAAGTATGACATCACTAGAAGTATTTAAAAAAAATACATATTCTTCTACAGGCTGTATATAATATAATACAAGTATTATAGAAATGACAGATATTATTTAATTATATTCTATTAGATGGTAAATTTGTTGCTTAGATTTGGATTCTTACTCTGAAATGAATTTGTAGGCTTTTAATTATACAATTGTGTTTGAATTATTTAATTTTTAGGTTTTAAATATTTGTTGGTACACTGGATCATAAAAAATGAAATTAAGTAATGCTTACTGGAAATACAAATAAATGAGTCAGTATACTTAAAATCGTATTAAGGGGGTGCTTCCAAAATTTGCTGCAGCTTATCAAACCTATTTTACATAAATGCCCATTATTTACTTTTTTTAAATCTCCATTACCTATTCTCCTACATGTATAGTTTGTCATTTTCAATAAATTCATTACCGAAAAAGAGGTTTTACCAAACACCCAACTGCTTTTGAGAGCAACTTTCGGTATGTAAAACAATTTTTTACAGCAGCTTTTGGCAGGAACTGATGAAGTGCTGCTTTTGACGACACTTTCAATAAATTACATCAATGCCAAACCAAGCCTTAGAAGATCCACTATGAAGAAACAGGTAAACATATGTTAAAGGATTAGTATCGAGTGGATGGAACAATTAACAATGAAACCCTCTTCTGATGTTTTCATATGTAAAATGTAGAGGTTCTTGTGTGTAATGTGATGGTAAATGCTTGTAGTTATTGTAAATTATATGGAAGTACGGTGAAAAAGAACTTTGTGGAGAATGACGGAACTCTTGAAAGTTGAGTATAACAAAAAAAATGACTGTTAAGATTGATATATGGCAGACGAATCAAGTTGAAGCTGAGAAACGAGCACATCCATCCAAGGTTAGGGAGGAATACAGTGTAGTAGACGAGTTATTTGGTCATTCACATCATAGGATTAGTAGGCTCCAAATAAATGGGTACTCATGATTGTATGTGTATGCTAGAAATGAGTGCTGGAATAGGAGATGTACCAATTAATTCCACTTGCAAGTTCTAAGAATTTTGAGAAACCTTCCTATAGAACCAGAATGGTCGGCGATTGGACTTTAGTAAGGGTAATCAGATATAATCCAGTAGCAGGCTGCCTCCGATATGGATATGAAAAGACAGCTATGAGGTAGAGAACAAGAAATAGATCTGAGATCTCTTGTTAGAGGGATTATTGATTATTAGAGAGAGATTTGTATTAGACAGATTGCTTGTGGAGTATATGCTTAGTGATGTAGATTTCAAATATGCCTAGTTATGTCTTTTATCAGAGTAGTCAATCAGCTAAAACTCATGTTTTATTTGCACCCAGTGCTTTGTGGTTCTTGTGAATTATTGAATCTTACTCGAATGAAGTATTGAGGATACAATTGAGCTTGTTAAAGGCTTACACTATACTATATGGTTTCCTCATTCTTTATACAAAACATACATATATACTGAATATTAAATCAGAAATCTGCAAATATGGCTGGTAGAAATCTAGGAGAAACCAATAAGGTAAGAATAGGCAAATCTAACTGAAACTTTAAACACTAAATTCTAGTCATTAAGAGAGACAGGGCATAGACTCAAAAGCAATATGTAAAACAATTTATTTGCATATGAACTGCAATCATTCTAATTCAGAAAGCATCTTGTGAGACATGAATCACAAATTTGCTGCACACGTCAAAGTCTGGATGAAAGCTATAATATGATTATTTGTAGCTAGGTTCGCGGTAACGGAATCGGTATCAGATCCTTCCTATGAGTATCGGGATCGACGGTATTAACAGTTTCGGATCGGATTATCGGAATTTTTGGTAATGGAAAGCAAATAATTATTAATAAATTATTAATATTTTATACATTTATGTCTAATTTTAAATATTTTATATGTTATTTTTTAGTAGTTTTGAAATTGAATGAAGTAATAGTTTACTCTTGCTGATAGGTTTACCTGTGATAGATAAAATTGCTTATTTTATATGTTTTCACAATCTTGTTATGCTTTTACACCCTTACTGATTGGTCTTTTTCGTTCAATATTTTTTGCCAAATTGACTGAAAAAGAGACATCAAATGTCAGTATCGGCCAGTATTGGGTATCGGTCGGTATCAGATTGGTACATGCTAAACCGTAACGATTCGGTCGTATCGGATCGGTATCGGTCGTATCGGATCGTATCGACCGATACTGCGAACTATGATTTGTAGGCGGTCCATTAGTTTCTCTGTATTAGATTCAACAGAAGGAAGGTGCTCATGCTTCATCAGTACCAATTTCCTGTGCTATAAACATCATTTTCCCCCTCAAATTGACGGTTGTTGACTGGAAGTTCAATTTATGTGGCCTAACATTTTCTTTGTTATATTTAACTCTGCTAACAATTCACATTTGACAACCATATACTTTTACCATGAATCCAGGATATGATTGTTTCACTTCACATTGGCAACCATAAACTTCACAAGTCCTAGATATCCATGGTCAAGCTCTCACAATTATGTTTTATAAGAATTCTTCTTGTAGGCATGGTTTTCTCTTTATATGATATTTTAGCTACATTATTCTTTTTACCAAGAAATGGAATGAATGTAGTGAGATACTATTATATCTTTTTGATGCAAACCCTCTCATGGTTGCCTGCCTTGAAACACACCATTATGGTGATTGTTTGGATATAGCTTTGCGTTATTAGGTCTTTCCTCTGAAATTGGTGGAAAATATAAAACTTTTGATCCAAATTGTTTCTACTATGCGGTGGTGCAGCAATTGTTATTCGTTCTACTATTGCCTCATTTGGAGGCATTTCAATTATTGCTTCAGTTATTACTCTTTTGCAGGGCATGTTATTCCGTACTTTATTTTGTCTGGAAGAAAATGGATGTACTATATCTGGGTAGTAAAGTGAAAGAGAAAAAGATGCAATATAAGATGTATTTGCCTATGAGCTCTCTCTCTCTCATCACTGGCTTCACAATAGTTCAAAGGCTATCTCCATTGAAGATTTCAAACATTGATTTTCTATCCTATTCGTCATTGTACTATAAAGAAATTTCTATCCTAGTTGGCATGATTTCTCCATAGAAATTACACACACACACAAAAAAAACTCTCCAAAGGTTCTCAATTTCTATCTTACGTGACAGGAAATAAAATGATCAATTTAATGATTTATGTTGAAAGTAGGGCTCAATATTAATTTCTATGAAAGATGAAAAGCTTCTATGAGTAGAAATTCTCATAGAAATCTTCCATCCTACATAGTAGGGAGATTTTTTTTTTCTTTTCCAAAATAAGTTTCTACCTTACAAATATGGCCTAACTTTGTTCTGCTTCTTCCTTTCTCCAACTCTCAGTATTGGTCGATTTTTGTTTTCCTTTTATTACTCATCCTCCCATTATTTTTCTGTCTTAAAAAATTTATACAAGTATATTCATGCTCAAATAAATATCAATCCGATCTGGACCGAGACTGATATATTTACTGTGTATCTTCTCGATGATTCCTAATTTATACAATGGAAATTTCTTCATTTCATATTTTAATTCCGTTTTTTTTAATACAAAAGTTGGAATACATAGACCTTCGGTTCCTAAATTCACATTAGCATAAACCCATGCTATACGCCCGTAGATCAAAATTTGTATAATCATAATATGATCTAAAAGTGAATTAAATATGAAACTAAAATTACAACTTTTTATTAACAATATGAACAAAATTGAAGAGTATTATTGATGTAGAAAAAGACGATGCAAAGTTTATACAAAGTTTATACAGATGTTTGGTTTTTTAAAACCTATGAAAATTCAAGAAGTTAAAGAACTCATGAAACTAGATGATAGGTCATACAAAATAAGTTTTCCAAGTTTTTGTTTTTTATCTTGATTTTTTGTGTTTGGTTGGAGGAAACTTATGCTTGGAATGACCCAAGGAACTCAAGCATGTGACCTACCTTTTCCTCTCTTAATTCCTAAGTTCTCCGAGTTCCAACTCTTTTTGTTTGGATTTTAGGCAAGACACATGGAAAACTGGATACTTTGTTGCTTGGGGACAAAGTCCATGTGACCTAACTTTTTGTCTTTAAGTTTTTCAATTTTTTTTGTACCAAAAGCAAGAACAATGCTAGGTTTCCATGGATTTTAGTCAAGTTTTTCAAGAACCAAACATGTTATAAATAACTAAACTTTTAGAAAGATATACATATGTTGTTGTTTTTCGAAAATGTATTTAATGAATCAATTACAAACGGTGAATAAAAATCTTTTAAATAAGAATTCACCTTTTGTTTATACGGATAATTTCTTAACATGGAGAAAAGATACGAATAACTTGCTTTTATTTTATTTTATTTATTTAGACGGAGAGTGATGAGTGCCTCTTATGTGAAGATACACAAAAATATTATATTATTTGAAGAAATAAAAAGGACAGATAGGCACAAATTAAATTCTCTAACAAATACATTAAAACTAAAGAAATTGGATAAATTATATGTAACGAATGAGAATGATTTTTTTTAATACAGAAACCAATGGAATGGGATAAACTCTATGAAGGAAAAAAAGGAAATAAATACATTAACCTCCCCTATGTTTTATGGGTATTACAGGTAGGGATGGATCCAGAAATATAAATCGAGATAGACTAGAGTGGGTTGGGGTGGACTAAAAAAAACTAAAAAATAAATAAAAAGAAATGAAAAGAAAAAAATATTTGGTGTGCCCACCCCAGGATCCGTCCCTGATTACATGGACCAATTCTTATTTTAAAAATAATTATACTAAAAATAATTACACGAATCACCTCTCTACTTTATGTTTTATTTTTGAAATGAGTATGTTTAGTGTTATAACTCTTAAAACATAGGGTGGTGCGTGTAATTAATCTTGAATTGATTTTTTTTTTTTCCGGACTGGACTTTTAATCTTAGAATTGATTTGTTGAATAATATCATGCACTCCAACCAGCTAGAAGAGCTGATGTGTCCCCCCCTCGCGCAACCTGCACAAGGAATCCACTTTAGGTGGAAGAATTTTCCATGAAAATTTCTCCAACGATCAAGTGAGAAATATGTCGATAGACTAAACTATAAGGAAGAATTAGTTTAAAGACTTGAGTGCATATCTCAATTTGTGTATTATGAAACACATAGGCATTGGGAATAGCATACATGTAATCATATTGATTTGTATTTTACCCATTTTGTTACTTTGGCTAACCTAGGCTTGTTCACTTCTTTTAGAGAGTTCAGTAATTGTGAGTAAATAATTTTATAATATCTTGTCGTCATCCAAATGGGCTTATATTACTTAATTAAGCCGACTCTCATTATAAAATTCAAATTTTCATATATTCATATCATTTAGCAAAAAAATAAAAAATAAAAAATAAAAAAAAATTAATATCGTTTTCCAAATGGGCCTATAATTTTATAATATCTTGTTTTCATCCAAATGGGCTTGTTCTTGGCAAGCTTAAGCCGGTAGAAGGGTTCTTCAGTTTCTTTTCTTTACTCAAAATATGTCGTTTATTTAATTGATCATTTTGTCGTTTATTTAATAAAATTATCCCATTTAGTGCTCGTTTTCAAAGTGAGCTCATGAAGGATTTGGTTGTTTCTTTTTTTACTGCTTGGACGACCATGTTTAGGAATCATGGCATTATTTATACTTAGCCACAATCACCATGACCATGCAGTGTTGTCAGAATCGGACCGGACCGATGGTTAGACCGGGTCTGACTGAATTTTGCAAAAAAATTGATCCTTTCTGACTTAACCGATTTTTTTTAAGAACCGACAGTTTTTTTAGAACAAGGATTTAACCGGTGAACCGTCCGAATCGGTACACAATTGAACCAGCCGAATCTAGTTTTTTTTTAAAAAAAACTCAAAAAAGTTTATCACGTGAGATTTGGACCATTTGGTTATTGGTTTGGATTTGAGAGACCTTATAGTTGTAAAACCAAACCAAACAAAACCAAACATATTTTGAACCAAACCAATATAAACCAAGAAGTAAATGTATACGTCTCAAATCATTTGGTTGTCTCAAATCATTTGGTTCTCTTAAAGGGCCTATTTGAACCTCGGTTGAAACTCGGTCATACATGTACCAAAGATTTTTGGTTCAATCATCGGTTCGGTTTTTAACACCTTATGATCACGTTTATGATTTTATAAATCCTTCTTATAGCAATATGTCGATGCATCAATTGGCCCATTCTGTTGTTGTTTATGTCGTAGGACCTTCTCATCCTGATAATAATGATGAGCCTAGTGACGCTTCAACTGCTCGTGAATCTTGTTCTTACAATTCTAACCTCGCTATTGGGGTTAGGAATATAAATCCTTCAAGCTTCATTTGAACGAATATGAAATTAGTTGTGATAACACATAC
Organism: Iris macrosiphon; assembly: GCA_036927795.1. Lineage (NCBI taxonomy): Eukaryota > Viridiplantae > Streptophyta > Magnoliopsida > Asparagales > Iridaceae > Iris > Iris macrosiphon. The sequence goes on from JAYESA010000018.1 coordinate 105,470,165, forward strand.
TTATTAGTTGAGAAAGGGTTGTAATTTATATCTTATTCAATTAAATTAGTTGAGATAAAGTTGTTGTTTATCTCTTATTCATTTAAATTAATTGAGATAAAGTTATTGTTTATCCTTTATTCATGTAAATCAGTTGAGAGATGGTTGTTACTTTTTATATATATTTGAATAAACTATACAGTCTCCATACGTGAGAAACAAAACAAAACAAAATTCAATCTCAGTTTTCACATGGTATCAAAGCAATAAACATCTGGTTCTCTCTCAAGATATATCCTCTCTCTCCCGACGACGGTGCCGACGACGATCACTCAATCAAATCCGACGTCAACACTGGTCGATCCAGCCATGTCGTCTTTCGATCATGTCACCTACAGACTGTAAACCATGACAATGCGAGCATGATAGACGCGAGTTCTTCGAAGGTTAATTCCACTCCTTATGTCATCCATCACTCTGATAGTCCCTCCACATACTAGTTCTCCACTGCTGATTGGTGACAAATATGGTTCATGGAGCCGTGATATCTCAATGGCACTTCGTGCATAAAACAAATTGGGTTTCGTTGGTTCACTCACTAAATCAACAAAACTTGAAGAAATCACCAATTGTGAGCATTGCAACGACTTGGTTGCCGGTTGGATTCTCAATACTCTATCACCTGAGATTTGCCCAGTGTTTTTTATGCTGAAACTGCAGCACATATCTGGACTGATCTCAATAATCATTTGTTGCAATCTAATGCACCAAAAATCTATCAACTAAAGCAGTCTATTTATGTACTCAAGCAAGATGGACTCAGTGCCTCATTATATTTCACGCAGCTCAAGTCATTGTGGGACAAACTCAACTCAATCAATTGTCTCTATCACTCCCTGCATTGTGGTAATGCTAAGGCTGTAATTGATCAGCAGAACCATAATCATGCCATGGAATATCTCTAGGGGCTTTATGATCGATTTTCTACCATTCAAAGCACAATTCTTCTGATGGAGCCATTTTCTTCAGTCTAACACATCTATAACCTAGTGCATCAAGAGGAAAAGCAACATGAGATTAACATCTCTACTGCCTAGGTTATCGATTCTATAGCTCTTCTGTGAGCACTACAGCAAGCACGACCATACCCTTACCACATGCTACGACCATACCCTCACCACATGCTTCCAGATTGATGAATATCCAGACAAGCAAGCTAAGACCACATCTAAACCAAAATTTGCTTCCGCTACTCCATCATATCCCCAGCTAACGTCGGTCCAGTACTCCAAACTACTTGTGTTTCTGGCTAAGGTGGAAGCTGTTGGATCATCCGCTCACTTAGTAGGTACGGTTCTTATTGTTTATCAACTTATTGGATTATAGATTTTGGTACCTCTAGTCACATATGCTCATCATTATCATAATTTTATTCTTTTTCTGTTGCTCCTAAGAAATTAACTGTTTAATTACCTAATGGTTCTTAGGCGCTTCTGAAACACATATGCACTATTCACTGTTCACCACACTCACTCTCACGAATGTCTAACTTTCCATCATTCAATTTAATTTATTTTCTATCTCACAATTAACAAAATCATCTAATTGTGACATCGCATTCTTATCTTATGATTGTGTGTTTCAGGATCGATTAATGAGGATGATAATGGTCTAGGTAGTGCTGGAAACGTCCTTTTTTTTAATTGAAATCAAGATTTAGATTCTTGTTCTACTTTTTAATTAATCGTTGTATTAAGTTTGACTTATGGCATTCCCATCTTAGTCATCTATCTAGGACTCGTTTTAATTTCATCATTAAGAATTTTTAAGGTATTATTGCGAATAAAGATTATGTTTGTGATGTGTGTCCACATGCAAAACAGTCTCGTCTTCCCTTTTATCGTAGCACATCTTGTAGTTTTCATTGTTTTGAATTCATTTATGTTGACATTTTGGGCCCTTTCTCTATATCATCTAAAACTGGTTCTCGTTTTTTCTTAACCATAGTTGATGATTATTCTAGATGCACATGGATTTTTTAATAAAATAAAAGTCTGAAAGTTTTAACATGTTAATCCATTTTTTTAGATTAATCAATCGTCAATTCAATACGACAATCACTCGTGTCAATTCTGGAGGTGGACACATCTTCCTTCTTCAACTACAAATCATCCGTTCAGACAATGGTTCTGAATTTCTTTCAAATAAAATTCAATCTTGGTTCCGTGACGACGACATCATCCACCAATGTAGTTGTGTTGTAACACCTAAACAAAATAGAGTTGTGGAGCATAAACATCGTCACCTTCTTGATGTCGTCCGAGTTCTACGATTTCAATCAAACTTACCTATATCATTTTGGGCGAATATATTCTCTCTGCTGCATTCAACATCAGTAAACTTTACACTCCAATTCTTAAAAATCAATCTACTCATTAAATTTTACTTGGTACTATTTCTTTATACTCATCTCTTCGTATTTGCGAATGTTTATGTTTTGCTAAAAATACGAACGTTCGACACAAATTTGATGATCTTACTAGACCTGGTATCTTTGTTGGTTATCTATATGCTCAAAAGGGATACTGTATCTATGATTTCATTTCACGTCAAATTTACACATCGCGGGATATTATTTTTCATGAATATTACAATTGATAAAGTCACATATATCTCTCCACTTCTAAATAATAAAGTCACTATTAACCCAATTACTGATAATGTCATATTTGATTATCATATTGATCATCCACTCACTCTACCATCACACTCGATTAATACTACAATTGATCTTCACACTGATAATTTTGTTAATTCTGAGAATGCCCCTACAAATCCTCCTTCGACTGATACTACACTTGAGTCTACACCTCTTTATGTATACAATTCCTCTATTGCTCATTTCCTACGACATTGGTCCAATCGCCAATCCACGACCTCAACGGGATCGTCATCTTCGAAGTCATTTAAAGGATTACATCTACATTCAAGTAGTTCGAGAATCGTGGGGCAGATCGTCCGTAGAGTGATCGATAGGAATAAATTGATTAACTGACTTATGCAACTATATTTGGGTTACTGATTTTATAATAAGATAATTATACATGAGACTATCCTGGACTTGTAGAATATCCATTGACAATGCCATAGACCCGTGTTAGGACCTATATGTAGATCAGAGTACCCTGAAATGCCCAAAATAAAAATTTATACATCAAACTGGTGTACTGTCAGTATATTGCGGTATATCGTCGGTATACCATCGGGGCCCAGGTTGTCCAGTCATAGGATCTGACTAGGTGCTTTTCTTTACCTATTCGACATTTGTTTATTGGAGGCCTTTGATTGGTCCATGGGACATGGATCCATAGGATGGTTGTTTCCATGCTCGAGAGACATGATCAGAGGTTGGAATTCTTTTTTATTGAACTCGTCGTCAGACTGGATTACAAAGAGGTGTAAGTACAACGACGTGATGACAAGCCCAAGATTATGGGAAAGTGGGACGGTTGTAAACCCCCTAACCCAAATTCTAGGTTTAAGGATTAATTTAGAATTATTCTGGAATAATAATTGGAGTTATATCAAGCCTATTTATTTTTGATTCACTTGTTGCACCTTACCATTGCTTCAATATCTATAGCACTACACTAGCTTTTGTCGTCCAACAAAATTCACACCCTTGACCTAGACAAGCCAATCTTCAATCATGACCATTGTCACTCACAAATACACTCTTTTGTACTTTATTTAATCGTATAACATTCGTTACCCAATATCTAATTTGAACCAAAGTTTTGCACCTATGTCCGTTCCAATCGAAATTGGAGATACAACTTCGACCCGTTCCTAGAAACCCAATATATGATGATGATCAACTCCAAGTCTATTACATCCATGACACTTGTGTCCCACCCAATTGAAATCCTATACACTTTCAATATCTTGACAAACACCAATGACATAACTTCTATTTATTTTGAGCAACCGACTCAGCCTAGTCCAAAACTAGTCCAAACACCCAACCCATACCCTTACACACCCTCACAAGGCTCACACACAACACCAAACATCATTCTCCTCTCTACACAATCTAAACACCATCCTCATGGCCAATTATGCATTTTTAAACCCATTTGTTATTTAAATTTAGATTTTCCCTATTGGGAATTATTTCCATCACTTCCAACCTCACCCCCTCATTAATTGTACCTATTTTTTGGCACACAAATATGTGGGATGATGAGACCCTCCCTTCCCCCTCATTAAACATCTCTCCATCTCACATCACATCACATCACAAGGAACCTAAGCCAAACACTAACCCTTTCACACACTCCTCTCTCTCACCCCTTTTTAATGTTTACACACTATCCTACCCCTTCATGGCCGGCCAACACTTAACCCATTCACTCCTCCATACTTTACACTTCACTCTACCACTCTCCTTCTTCTTCTTCACTTCATTCTCCTCACTCCCTCTTCTCCTTTCCTCCTATCTTTTTCTCCAACACCACCCGACCACCATCACCCTCTCCTCTCCAAACACCCGACCATTCACCATCCACCACCACCATCATCCCTATTGGAAAGTGTTGTTGCTGCCCCTTAATCACTGCTACTGCTGCTGTTGTCTTCACTGCTACTGTTGTTGCTTATACCTGCTGCTGCTGCTTTGTTTGTTGTTATTGTTGTTGTGGTTGTTCCTACTGCTGATGTTGTGCTTCTTCTTCTCCTTCCTCTCCGACCCAAGCCCCCTTGCTCCTATTCCAGACCTCCCAGACTCGACCACCTAAGCTCCAACCTGAGAAAAGACCCCCTAGCCCGAGTACTTCCTTCCAAGCTCCAACTTCCATTGAACTCTAGGTAAACATATTCATATTCTTCCTCTCAAGCTCTCCTTCTCCTTCTTGTTCTTTGTTAAAAAATAATTAGATTTATGATTAGATTATTTTTTCTATGTGGATGCATATCTCATCTTCTACTCCTATCTGGATATCTCCTCTCCTACTCCTATCAAGATATCTCCTCTCATACTCCTATCCGGATATGGATACCTTCTCTCTCTATATATATTCGTAGTTGTATGACTTTTTACATCATCTATTAACAAAATCAATATTGCTAATTTGTTACATAGTATCAGAGCCTATGATTTTCTTTTCTTCTAAAGTTATTCAGAGTTTCTGTTAGATAATCAATATCGTTAATTATCTCCAGAAGTCGTGCATTAATCAAGACTAAAGTTATTATCTACGGTTGGAAATATCTCCGGCAACAGCTCAGTTAAATTCTTTGTTGCAATGCTTTCACCTCCGCTTCTTCCTATTCGAGCCCCTGACTCCCTCGTGTACCCTGTTGACCTCTTCCGCCGTCGAGCAAAACCTCTTCTCACGAGCATCCATGTAGGTGTCTTCATAGCCTGGATCTTAAGTTGAGGATGCATGTTCACATGCATTAATTTAATTCTCTACTACTCTAAAGACATAAAAGTTCCCAATGAAGACAAAGACCTTAAAGTTTCCAATAAAGACAAAGACAAAGATATTGAAGAGGATAAAGGCAAGGCCGATTACATATAATTAAAATTGTCCTTGGAGCAGCTCGGTTACCTATTAAATTTGTCCTTTGATTTGTTTCAAAAAAAAAATCAAAAAAAAAGAAAGAAAAGAAAAGAAAAAAAAAGAGAAAAAATGCGTCATCTATGTACCTATTGCAAGAAGTATGGTTATTATTCTACCACTTGATATATTCGTCAGTAGTCTAGTCTGACTTGTTCTCATTACCAGAAGTCTACACACTCAGTGGATAATTATTTATTGCTTCATCCACTTTTAAAGCTTCAATTCGCCAAGCGGATACAGACAAATGATTCATAGTTATTCCTATTTTTTCTTCCATACTTGTAGTTATTTGCTATGTTCGCTTGTGGTTATTGTACATCATATTTGCCATGCCAGGACCTCAGGTACTAGTTATTCTGTTGCCTTACTGTGATTTTAGTTCTGTTGCTATTCTGTATTCTTTACTATTTACTGCCTTATAGCTTTTACCATGTGTTGGAACTATTTTTACTGTGATGTGCTCGTTCCAATCCTGACTAGATAATAATATTTTAGGTGACTACGATGACGATGAGATTCCTATACATTATAAACCGTATGTTGGCAATATAGCGGAGACTTGATCTTGCCATTCATGAGGTTCAGGGAGAGTTCGTAGTACATGGCCCGACTGTGGCTGAGTAGTTTAGTTAGTTAGTTAGTTTAGTTGATCTTGGACAAGATTTGTCTCCGGAAGTTTTAGACATATTTTGATATTATCTTTGGATTATTAGTTTTATTTGGGAGACTCTTTGGACCCATATTTTGGGACTATTATTTCCTTATTATCTTTTGTGCCTTCATTTAATTTAGTTCATGTGATTGAGTATAATATGGATATATATGTTTTGAGTTATAGATTATACTTGTGGCTTATTGTACAACGTTCTACCACAGACACTACATCGTAGGCTGGGCGTGCCCATGACTCATGCCTAAATGCATGGTGTTGGTCGTGACACCTATGGTAGGATACTCGGCATCGGTAAATTCACATATAGTTAATATAAATAATAAAGTAAACTTTAAGAAAATTTGAAATTTACATTAAACCCAAGAAATAGATACATATAATGTCACTAAAAATATCCAGTCCCATCATAAAATGTTACTAAAAATGTGAAATAAATACATCAAAGATCCACGAATGGACCAATACACAAACATACGAAATATTTGTCTAAACAAGGACTACTGCTAATAAGGAGTAGAAGGAGCACCGTCGCATAAGTGGGATAGGAGCATGTCAAATTGCTCTTGTAAAAGAGTCACCGATGTCTATGGAGGAGGCAGTGTCATTAGTGGAGTCAGTGTCGATACCGACGTACTAGGAGGATATATCTGCTCCAATGCTGCCAGTCAAACATTGAATGAATCCATGGCAGATACCAGCCTCAAAGTGCTCTCCTCCACTAACTGGCTCAATGAATCCTGCATCGCCTGTATTCTCGTAGTGCTCTCCGTGACTGACTCGGTCATAGAAACCTACATCGTTTGCAGTCTTGCCTGTGACTCGCTCATGGCCACATGTGACACCTCCAGCGTCATCGGTCTGCGCTCTATCGACGCGTCCAGATCTGTCAAGTTGTGCTCTATTTCCTGGCTCAGAGTCCCGAGCTCCATAATCTTGTGCTCGAGCTTATCAAAATGTGCGGTGATCGTCGCATCGTCCGTTTGTGGCTGGGACTAGGATTGGGGCTGCTACGCAATCCTCTGCATCAAATCATCACGCAGAGATGCAAAACGGTCAAAGCTCTCCTGGGCTCGTTCTGACGCATACGAAGGTTGTGGGAATGCACAGTGGCAGAGGGGGTCGTGGAGGACTGCGTCGCAACTAAGGCACCGTAGGATCCCGTATCGTTGTACGTACCCCTCTAAAGACCACAAACGACGGTCATCCACAGCTCACTCACCGACGAAGCTTGGGGGACTGGGGCTACGAGAAAGTACCAGCCTCTCCCTCGGTATATGCTGTAGCAGCCTGTTGCGTCGATCCCTCACGGAGCCTAAGATACTCATCCTAAAAACATATGCATCTTTCGATAATTACTTCTTACTATCCACTCGTTGTAATTCCTAATATCTAAGCTACTTATTAAAACTACATAGATATTTATTTGTAAATTTTCTCTGTCGAATTAAAATTAATAAAATATAAAGTAATACTTACATAGCTTTGCGTGGCCTTCTCATCGATGAGTTGTCTGCCCTTCCGATGGGTGGCCAGGAAGACGGTCACCATGTTAGTGTTCTCACCCTTGTGTACCTGTTAAAAAATATATTATTTGTTATTAAAATTAAAAAATTTATGCTACTTTGATTAAAATAATATACATTGAATAAAATACATACCAGGCGATGTAAATGTTTCGTCATCGAAATGGAACCACCACACCACTTCCTAACCTTCTTCCTGACCGCCTTCGCCTTCTCCGATATTTCTTTGTACCTGATATCATTGAATATAGCCCTCATTGCAGTCCATTGCTTAGACGTGATCCAACAATGGATCGGTTGTCCCGATCGATCATGAGCCTTCTGGTCGTCAATCGCATCATGGACCAGCTTGACGGTGATGGCAGAAAATATCTTCTTAATCAACTCTACTCGATGTGGTTGTTGCCATCACGAAATTGCAAGTCGTGCTAACTTTCATATTTAGTGAATTTCAACAAATAAAGTATAAGAAGAATCCTAACACTGAGAATTCTAGGTACAAAAAAGAAATATATGGGGAAGTATGACGATGGCGATCGAGTTGTGCAGCTAACTCCTTTACACCGTTGATGATTGACCGACGAAAGGAAATTGTAAAATATATGGCTCACTGGCAAGAAGAACAACAATTAGGCTCTCGGGACTGAATTGTGCGTGCCTGGGACGTATGGATCCCTGCTATAGCCATTCACATCGTAATGGCCATGCACGCACATATCCTAAAAAATTACTCTTGGCAGGGTTTGTCGCACCAGTACTGGATTTGGTACATGTGATTCTTGTGGTATTGTCACAACCCACATCCGGATGATCGGGCACGAGTACGTGGATACGTCCAGCCTATGCCGCAATATAGGCGGTAGAACACTGTCTAGGTCAACAATACTATCTGTCCATCTAACACAACATAATAATCAACCTGTCAATGCTATCTCAACTCCATAAGGAGGTCAAGATGATATTATAAGTCAATATTAATACTCAATCACAATATAATCTATAAGGAGGATACATGGCACGATATGATATAGAACAGAGAAAACACAAGTCACAACTAGATAGTCCTCGATATCAACTTCAATCTAAACAAGTCTAGGAGTAATAATAATACATCATAAAAGTCTAATATGCTGAAAACAAATTCAATACTATAATACCGAATAAAGATAACTAGGATAAATAGTGGTACCGACTAGACCTTTCGGTAATCACTCCTGAACTAAAGGGTCCAAAGCCGCAGCTGCTACCTCCTGCGGTCCGTAAGTATGACACATATCCTCCAAATACTCTAAAAAATATATCTAGTCAAGATGGAACGAGTACAACTCTAACAACAGTTTCAATACATGGTAGAAACTATAATACAATAAACAACAATAAAAATACATGATAAAATAAACCATACAATATCAGAACATAATAAGCAGTGAAAAAATAAATAGGCAGATACCATAGGGCAATAAATAATAATAGAAAAATAACAGGAATACTGTACTTAACTGACTATATATTTTGAAGTGTTGCTTTCAATATGTGATCAGTCATCAATATAACTGTATAATGTCAACGATAGTACAGCTCAATCATACTGGTAAAGTATGATCAACTATCAAACAATGTCTATGATGGTACAGCTCAATCAAATACGTGATTAGCTATCACAAAATATATACGATATTACGGCTCAATCACATATATGATAATTTATCAAACAATGTCTACAATGTCTAAAATAGTTGATCATATATCTATTTAGCACTCCCCCACCCCGACTAGTACGATGGATCCAAGTCACGATATATCATGACACGATAATCATGATGCATAGTCTATAATACGAGCACGATGATCACGGTCTATATAATCACTGAGAAATACAAGGTAATCACGATAGAGTAACATCTCATGACGGAAATCTACTACATATCAATCCGTGTAACCATCGTGTCAGAAATTAAGTAAGATATCACTAAATACATGTCTTATAATAACTATCAAGTAAAAAAACTATCAGAGAATGTACTCGTCTGTGATCTTGAGCAAAGAATGCAAATCGGTATCCGAACTGGTGTCACACTAACCTATATGTGAAATTCCATGTCATTTGGTGTAATTAAGTAATAAATATGCTCAAATAAACTAAAATATAGTTTTCTAAGTCAAGACTAGGTCATATTAGTCAAATTAGGTTAACTAGTCAACATCTAAGATATTTAGCTAAAACTAGATTTTTAGCTAATACTAACTAATACTGGCTACATACACTATATTCTACATACGCTCTATGCAGTTAATAACGGTTTTTTCATGATAACGGTCCAGTAGAGTTATAGATATATCACCGATATATCGGTTTTATAACTGTAAACATCGGTTTGCATTTTTAACACAATTCTTATATATGAACAATACACTTAATAGTTTTCTATTATAGAATATGCAGAAAGTATACATATCATCGAGAAATCCAAGAGATCCAAGATAAAGGAGATCACTTGAGAAACTACATCTCTGAATAAGTTTGATGCATGAAGATTTTCATGGCAGAAGATGTAATTTTTATTCTCCATTGATGTGAATGTCATATCATTCAATTAAGGTTTTTCTGTAGCAAAACCAGAATGTCATATCATTCAATATCGTTTTTTCTGTAGCAAAATCAAAACCGTGAGAAATTGGTTTTTTTGTAAACCGATATTTCGAACAATATCGGCCATATCGGCCGATAATATCTGTTCTGATATTTTACCGATATTTCTGTAAAAAAATATCGGTCCAGGACCGATACCATTATATATCGATTATATAACTGATATATAGCCGTTTTTGACTGCTTAGCATACGCTATATATACTAATCTTCTAGTATCTAGTCTATAACTTCATGCATGTACCCTAATACCCAACTTACCTTACTAATACTTCGAGTTAATACCAATACCTTAGCTAAATATTAATAGCATCTTAGTTCTTAACTAATATTAGATTAAGGTATATAAGTACTTAGTACTAGGCCTAAACTTAGTTATTAGACATTAAGTATCCTATATACACTCGTATTCTATAGGATCCTTAGCATCTTGTTAATACCTCAACATTTAAACTGATACCTCACTGCTCCAATATATATCCACTCACACTCAGGTACAACTTGGTATGAGTCTCCTCACCCTCTTCACACATCTCCACTTGCTCTAAAAGGAATGCCTCACCTGATACTTCCCTGATACTTCATTGTTATACTCTTCTTATTGTTCTGATATTCCTAACCTACACTAAAATTCCTAGACTTAAGATACACTGGTGCATATCTTGGTTTATAGACACACACAAGGGTGGTAATCTAACACCTAACCACTTGCCAGACTCTCTTGAACATATACAGACACTAAGTACCCTGGTACTTCACTCACTCAACTTCACCCCTTAACATATTCCAAATCTTCACACCATACCCTCACAAGCCTGTTGTTGTTACTATCCTTGACTTCTTATTTTAGCTGCTGCTGTTAACTTTCTAGATGCTTGAGCGCCATCCAAAACTTTTGTTGCTACTGCTGTTCTTTGCCTTCAAGTTTAAACAGACTAGTACCTGTCCTCCCCTCTCTAACATCCACACTAAATCCCTAACTTGCAGTCCCCCTCCCTCTCATTAGTTGCTGCTGATACCTTTTTATTTGTTACTACTGTTGTTACCCACTCTCCTCGCACTAGTTCCACCTGCTCCCCAATTGCAGTTGATCAACTGCTATCTAAGCCTTGCATCCGAGCACCAAATTTCTACAACACCAAGAATTCCCCCACTGTGCTTAGCTGAACACAGTGGCACTTCCAACTGCATTGAGCAGTCCCTGAACATAGTTGTATACTTGCACTACTATACACATCCACACCTATGATATCCACATGCCCAAGTCACATGAAACCTTTACTTATTGCTGACTGAAACTAAGTTTGCCCCCTTCTACATCTGCACCCTCAAGCTGCCACAGACACATCAATGCAAATAGACCAAACACTAAACACACCTAGCTAGACACATCACACACACACACACACACACACACACACACACACACACATACACACACACATACATTGACTACACTCTTGTGCAAGACACTCTTATGTACACAAGGTATAATCCCTACTCTAGACACAACCACACATAAGCACTCCATACTTCCCTCAGTCACACTATATCAGTCTTGTGCCTTCCTCTAACTGATATACTAACTTGATACTTGATCCATGCACACACTGTAATGCCCACAACCGTACGATGTATTACGTTGAGTCAGATTAAACGAGGCAATGGTTGGTTATATTTTAATTTGTTGGATTTGGGAGTAAGTATCGATTTGAGTTGGTTTCATGTGCAATCGCATACGGAGTTCGATAGAATCAGGTGTTCGTTCAGAATAGTACTGGGATAGCGAGATTGGAGCGATAATGCCGTCTTTCTTAGTCTGATCGGTCAGATGATTTAGAGAGCACGACCTGCTCGCACAGTTATACCAATTGAGTAGATCGTGCTTCGTATCGGACCACGGATTCAAGGAATCAGTCGTATGGTCAAGGCAGAGTGTTAGCGGATTCAGACTTGGAGAGTGGCTCTGTTCCTTCTCCTCTACTCCTTCATGCATAATAATATGGAACACACATAATGTCTTGGATACTTGGAACTGGAATATTGGAATCACCGCAATATGGCGTGCATAGAGTGTGTGCCATTTGGTTGGATATAATTTGTGGCTTGAGTTGGTCTTACGTTTGGGCAGTTGTAGCTTTAGTGGATCATCTTGGTTGGAACATCGAGGCACTTCGGGCGAGCGAGCGAGTGTGCATCCATGCACGAGTATCAAGTTGGATGCTTTGTCAAATAAAGTATGCAATTATGGTTCAAAACTAGGCAACTGCATCGGAGAGGGCATTGTGCCACTGTTGGGGCATTATGCCACGGAGCTTTCGGAGGGAGGGGTGTTGCACTAATTGGAGCACTGTGTCGAGGAGAGACATTGTGCATACTGGAGATGTGCCTTGGGCTATAGTTGGAGAATGGTTATGGTGAATTGGATGGATCGAGGCGAGTGTCGTTTGGTGGGGTGAGAAGGCTCAATTCTCTCGTCGTACCTACTGTTGGAGTATTGTATTGGTCACGGATAACCTGTTGCGCATAAGGTTTGGTTTCCTCGAACGGGATAGTCTTCGGGACACCGGGACCGTTCAGCCATGGATAAAATAAATGGTAACGTGCTTTGAGCACGATACTTGCAGTTCGAGACCACCAGACGAGCTAGCTACTCAGCGCTGGACCGGGTCAAAATGGAGTTGGATAGTCATTTATGGCTTGTCCAGTGACCTTAATATAGATAAGAGTTGGTTTGGTTTGAGTGTGCATTCGTGTAGGAGGCGGTGCCACCTTGCCTCGGGCAAAAGTGTGCACATTGATGATTGGATTAGCAAGACTTGGAATATGGCGTAATTCGATAGATTGGAGACTTAGAGTGTGATGTGGTTCGATAGATTCACGTTTTGCTTCGGGTTTGAGTAGAACAGATTGTATGCTTACTTTTATTTCAATTTGGATATAACTGCTAGTATATTTGCTTGAGTTGAATGCTTGCATGCTTAGCCTGCTCTACAGTTTTTCTTAACATGTAATACCTCTGCCATGAAATGATTCAAGGATTCAAGTCGAAAATTACTATATAAATATTTGCATTCACTATCTACTTAGTGTCGGTTTAGACGAGTGGGTTACCCCGCTCACTAGTACGGCTGTGTACCGACCCACGTTTGTGGGCATTATTTCCAGGTACGCAATTGTAGTGGCTTAGCTTGGATATACGGGACATGATGTATGGAATGGTAAGTACCTTTGTGGGCAAGTGAAAGAGCAAGAGTGTTGCATCGTCTTTGTGGCATTCTCCTTTGTGGCATTTTTATTTGGACCCTTCGAGAGGTTCACTGTGTATACTCTGATATGTGTTTGGTATACAATACTTGACTATCACTACAACTTGGTCGTTTCGATGATAACCATGACGTTTGATATCATCGTCTTGTGCGAGCGCAACTATAGGCTCACACGATATCATGTCCCAATGGGAACGATTATCCTGCGGGAGCGTTATAACATGGTGATTCATGTTCAGCGGGGACGATCGAACTTGCGGGAGATTGGGATGTGATACACACTCATCCCATAAAATACATATGTACACACATACACACATACACACACACACAATATATATATATATATATATATATATATATATATATATATATATATATATATATATATATATATATATATATATATATATAATACTCAATTGAAAATACTTTCAAACCAATCACCAAATACTTGGTGTGCACATATCAAGATACTCACTCATAACTCATGATATGCTCTCCAAACACCAAGATACTATCCCAAACCTCATGAGACACACCCAAATCACCAAATATAGTATATATAACATATGTAATAGCTATTTAAATGCAATGAATATAATTTGGCATGCTAGATCCTACTACACAAGCAAATATCCCTCTTACGATACTGTATCATGACGTATCGCGATACGCACTCCTCGTATCCAATTTTGGACAAGCTCACACTTAAAAATCATGAATCATACTCCAAAATCACTAAAGAGATATTCCTACAAACACCTAATGGCCCAAATTTAGATTTTTTCCAATTAGGCTACAAAAGTCAATGTTACTATCACAATATAGTTCATTAGAACCTAGTTCTTCCTCCTATGGGTAGTCCTTTGTAACATCCCCTCCAAACAGTTACTTATGGAACACTTGCTTCTTTGACTCGGTTGAGAATCGAGTCTCGGGAAAATCTTACCGCCAAATCAATACGGACAAAATACAATAAAACCTTCCAATTGATAGAACGACTTCTATTGAAATAAGTCCAAGAGTTTTCGTTGGTTGCATTGCTAGGGTTTTGGAAATAAGGAGATCCACAAAACTAGGGTTTTGGAAAATAGGGTTTTGAGGAGAAAGAAGACGGAATAAGTTGTTGATAGGGTTCCTTTCGTTTTTTAGATGATATATATAAGATACACAGAGTTGGGCCCACACAATTCAAATCTGAAAAAAATTGATAACCTGGTTCGGCCCGAGTTCGGTTAGTTCGTTTCCCATGATTTGTTTTTTGTGTTTCTCAAACTTTTTGTGAGCATATGATGCATATATAACTTTAGTAAATCAAAAATTAGTATTTTAAAATTTGAAAACAATATAATTACTCATATTATTAATTACTCTTTGTCCGAAAAAGTAATAAATATCTTTCGTTAGATGTAGGGGCCGAATTCCAGCTAGCGGTGGTCCGAAGATACTTAAATATTGTGTCGCTTGAGGCTATTTATGCCTATATGACAGAAGGGTCCTTTCGGCTTATAACTAAAATTATCTTTACATATAACGAACATTGAATAAAATATTAATATAAGTGAATTATATGAATTCATAGTCCAAAATCCCTAATTCTCGATGTATAAAGTTAAAACGCTCTTCAACTAAGGGTTTAGTGAATATGTCAGCAAGTTGATGTTCTGTGTCAACAAATTTTAAGCATATATTACCTTGTAATTGATGATCTCTTAGAAAATGATGTCTAATTTTTATGTGTTTAGTGCGTGAGTTCCATATTGGGTTCTTTGTCAAGTTAATGATGCTAGTGTTACCACAGTAAATAGGAATATTCTTATAGCATAGATTATAATCTTCTAAGGTTTGTTTCATCCATAAAATCTATGTACATCAATGTCCTGCTGCTATATATTCAGCTTCAGTAGTTGATAATGTGGCCGAGTTTTGTTTCTTACTAAACCAAGATTCTAAAGCTTTTTCCAAGAAATGACAAGTGCCAATGGTACTTTTTCGATCAGCTTTGCATCCAGCAAAATCAACATCTGAATAACCGATTATGTCAAGAGATATAGTTTTGGGATACCATAAGCCTATCGAAGAAGTACCTTTAAGGTATCAAAAGATACGCTTAACTGCGCACAAATACGATTCCTTAGGGTTAGCTTGATATCTAGCACAAAGATAAACACTAAACATGATATCGGGGCGACTAGCAGTTAAATAAAGTAAACTTTCAATCATACCTTGATACTTTCGCTGGTCAACAGGTTTGCCACATTCATCTAGGTCAAGCTTTGTTGATGTAGCCATTGGAGTGCCAATCGGTTTGACATTATCGAGATCGAATTTCTTTAGCAGCTCCTTTGTGTACTTAGCTTGATTGATAAAGATTTCCTGTAAACTCTGCTTAATTTGTAATCCGAGGAAGAAGTTGAATTCTCCTATCATGCTCATCTCGAATTCACTCTGCATACACATAACAAACTCTTTGCATAGTAATTCATTAGTATACCCAAATATGATATCGTGAACATATATTTGCACTAATAAAATTGTGTCATCATGTGATTTTATAAAGAGTCGTGTAAAATTTTCCTTTTGAAAACTATTTTCAAGCAAGAAAGAACTGAGGCGATTATACCAAGCATGTGCGACTTATTTGAGTCATACAGGGCCTTACGTAACTTGAAAATGTGATTTAAAAATTTAAAATCTTTAAAACTAGGGGATTGAGTTACAAAAAAACTACTTCTTTTATAAAACCATTTAATAAATCACTTTTGACATCCATTTGAAATAATTTAAAATTATAAAAATTTGCAAAAGCATAAAGCATTCAAATAGACTCAAGTCTCACAATAGGAGCATATGTGTCGTCATAGTCAATGCCCTCTTCCTGATTATAGCCTTAAGCCACGAGACGTGCTTTGTTAAGTGTGACTTGTCTATCCTCATAGTTTATTTTGGAATACCCACTTGGTGCCAATTATAGAGGATTTATTAGGTCTATGAACTAATTTCCAAACTTGGTTTCTCTCGAATTGGTTTAATTTCTCTTGCACTGTCAAAATTGAAAACTTATTAGTAAAAGCTTCTACAATATTTTTGGATTCTATTTGAGAAATAAATGCACACTTGTTATCATATCTCTAGTTGAAGAGCGAGTACTTACTTATTTTGATACATCACCTATTACCAAGTCTTCTGGATGATCATCCACGAACCTCATCTTCTTTGGCAGACTTTTCAGGTAGCTTGTACCGGTTTTAGTATCTTCAGGTACTTTGCTGGTTGTTATGCCGGTTTCTTCATTAACATCGTCACTAGTTATTTAGCTGTTAAGTTCATCAAAAGTAACATTAATAGATTCTTCAACAATCATAGATCTCTTGTTAAAGATTCTATAACCTTTACTCTTAGCAGCATATCCAAGAAGTATACCTTCATCAGCTTTTGAGTCAAATTTATCTAAGTTATCCTTGGTATTCAAAATGAAACATCTACATAAAAAAACTTTACAATATAAAATATTTGGAGTTCTACCAAACCATAACTCATAAGGTGTCTTCTTCGATATAGCACAAATTAGGACTCTATTCAATACATGACACGCTGTATTAAGAACTTTTGCTAAAAAGTACTTTGGAAGGCTAAATTAGTTTAACATAACACTGGCCATATCACCGAGAGTTCTATTCTTATGTTCCACAATACCATTTTATTGAGGAGTTCTAGGACAAGAATTCATGAGAATAACCATTAGAATCACAAAAACTTCTTAAGTAAGCATTTTCGAATTTGCCACCATGATCACTTCGGATATGAGTAATCATGAAGCCTTATTCATTTTGAACCTTTACAGAAATAAATTCAGAAAATGCATCACTTTTATTTGCAAGAAAATAAACCCAAGTATATCTAGAATAATCATCAATAATTACATATGCATATAGCTTCCCGCCAAGACTAGCAATACGACTAGGTCCAAATAAATTTATGTAAAGTGGTCTAGAGGTACTTATAGTATTTTAGATTTAAAAGATAATTTGGTTGCTTTGTTCTTTTCACAATCAGGACAAACCATATCTTTCTTGAATGTTATGTGTCACGTCCCAGTCCCAAAATGTAAGGAACTAGGCTACGTGGTATTAGCCAGCTGACACGTCACTAGGGGTTTAATCCATTTTTATGGACCCAAAGAAACGTGCTACGCTGTCCTAGTATACTACAAGTCTAGTACAGGCAAGTCTATCTCATCCACAGAAAATGTCAGGAAATAGTGCTGAATATATATATAATGCTGAGTCTGATAATGTCATATTACACATTTTGTGGGAACAACCCACTGTCAAAATATAATAATAATACAGAAAACAAGATGGACTAAACATCGTCTATCTAACAAAACATCTCCATTGCCAAGAGAGCATCTCCTAAAATCAGGTAGATTCTGATGGTGTCTCCTCTAGTTCTTCCTCGGTGGCATGCCTAGTCTCCTGTCCTGGATCATACACCGTGGGGTAGTAGACCTCGTCTAAATCTGGAAGGGTACCAGGTCCTCAGTGGGACATAACAAGATACAGGAAATAATATGCCAGATATGAAAATACTGAATAAATAAATACAGGGTGCTAACCATCTAAGTAAAATGCAAGTAAAGACCTTGTAGTACGCATGGGAATGTGTAGGTTAGACATATGCTGACTTAATTCACCAATCGTGGTGACTGGCTAGTATATGTGTCATATGCCCCCAGACGCATGGGCACTCTGCAATCGTCCATCTCCGAGGAGTATGGAACGAAGGTAAAACATACAAGGAGGGGGTGTCCCATACGTCTACTAGTTATCTTTTTCGCCCAATGTAACTAAATGCCAAGTCGTAATTATTCCTGAGTTTTCCTGATTGTGCTAAGCCGTGATGCGTGTCACACGTACTGGTAGCTAATCAAATACGTAGCTCGCATCCCAATATATATGGCAACCATGTTGCGTGTTCCCGTGGTAGGGTCTAGGAGGATATTAAGATACCCTCACAGATGTTGGTATGTCTGAAAAGACTAAGTTAATTATGCTACAAGTCAACGTATCTGTTGACTGTACCTGAGGCAATCTCAGGTATTTACAGTTATATGGAAATCAGGAAAAACATAGCATATAACAGCATTTGTATTTAGACATTAGTTTTGGCAAGGTATACTTGCCTACTTCCTGATTGTATTGGACACCTGATCCCACTGTCAAGACTGAGGGTCCTTGTGACAGGGGGTCACTGACTGTGCTGGAGATATTTTCTGTTTAAGATGTTTACAGGATTCGTAAATACCAATTTAATAAAAGAGTACATAATCTAATAGCATATATATAAAATATATATATATATATATATATAATATATATAGTCATATATATAATATAGGGTACTTAATATATATAGTATATATATACTTATTGATATAGTATACATAGTATGTATATATATATATAGCATATATAATAGGTATACATATATGTATATATATGTTTACATATATATAAAGGAAAGGAAAAATGCAGGAAAAAGATACATATATACATACATATTTATGATATAATAATAATATATATATACATATATAAGTAGTATATTCATATATAGATATAAATATAAATATAAATAAATAAATATATATATATATATATATATATATATATATATATATATATATATATATATATATATATATATATATATATATATATATATATATATATATATATAAGAGAAAGAGAAAAAATGCAGGAATTTTAAATAGGTAGATAGATATATATATATATAGATATATATATATTTACATACATATATATAAAAGAAAATAAAAAGTGCAGAAAATGAAATATATATAGATACATATATTAGATATATATATATATATTTACATATATACATATAATAAAAGGAAAGCATACATATATATATTATACATATATATATATAGATAGATATAAAAAGGAAAGAAAAATGCTGAATTTGAAATATATATATATACATATATATTAGTATATAGTATACAGTATATATAATTACATATAATAATTAAAAAAATGAAAATCATATATATATATATTTATAATATACATATTCATATAATAAATACTATACATAATATATATATATATATATATATATATATATATATTATATATATATATATATATATATATATATATATAAGAAGAAAAGAAAATACAAATATATAAAAGAAAGAAAATAATATTTATATATACATAATATATATATATTCTGTATTAATAATAATAATAATTATTATTATTATTATTATGTATATATATCATATATATATAATTATATAGTAATGCATATATATATATAATATATATACATATATATTTACAATACATATATATATAATATATATATTAATAAATAAAAAAATAAATAATAATAAAAAATAGAAAAAGAAAGATGTAAATATATATAATAATTATATATTTATACTGTATAATATACACAATATATTAATATATATTATATATATAATAGTATTTAGATAATATATATAAATACATATATATATATATATATATATATATATATATATATATATATATATATTTATATATATACATATATACATATATGTATATATAAATATATATATATAAAAAAAGAAAAATGTAAAAAAAATATAAATACATATATATACTGTATATACAATATTATAGTATTTAATAACATATATTTAATTGTATATAATAACATATATATATTAATATATATAAATATATACATATATATTTATATATATATACGTATACACACACGTATACATAAAATAATACACATACGTACATCAGAGGGGGGGTACTGTTCCGGTCAGGCAGGTGGACCCTTGGCTCGTCGCCGGTGGGAGGACGGCGGCGGGGCTGACGGTGGCCGGCCGGAGGGACGATGACAGTGGCAGAGGTGGTTTAACAGCAGCAGCAGCAGTGGGGCTTGCGGGGGCTGCCGTGGCCGTGGCGGTGGCGGAGGGGGTGGTGCAGGCGGATGGGTCGAAGGAGGGAAGGGTAGCGAGGCGTCTGGTGGTGGCGGCGAAGGTCAGGGGTGGCGGTGGTGGTGACTGGAGGTGGTCGGGAGTGGTGGTGGTGGTGTAGTCGAGGGAGGGGCCGGGGCACTGCAGCGGTTCAGGGCTGCGGAGGCGGTGGCCGGAGGGGGGTGGAGGTGGCCGGAGGGAAAGGCAAGGGAGAGGCGAACAGTTCGGCGGTGGTCCGGTGGGCGGAGGGTGGCCGTGGTGGTGGTGGTGTGTGGTCGGAATGGGGGGGCTGTGGTCGGGTATAAATAGGGTTTAGGGGATGGCATGGGTAGTAATTAAAAGGAAGTTTAGGGGTATTTAGGGTATTTTGATTTTTTAGATATTTAGGCTGCCTTTTTAGATATTTTGTAGGTCCCACATGACACGTGGACGGTCCATGTTCACCAGCCAATGAGGGGGTGACACCTAATACTGTAATTTTGCATAAAAACCCCTAAAATTTCCTAAATTGCAATAGGTCCCAAAATTGGTATTTTGCGTATTACGCAATTTGTCTGATAAATTATCCTGTTCCCAGAAAATACTAAAATGCTCAGAATTGAGAGGGAAAAGCCGTGGGAGGGTCCTGAGGGGGTGGGGGTGAGTCTGGGCAGGGGCAGGGCCTGGTTTCTTGGTGATACGGGTCATCGTATTTATTATTTAATAAATACTGCGCACGGTGTTCTATAATTATTTAGAGGCAGGTAGGGCCATAATTTTACTACGGTGTCAATATACTAATTGTAGTATATCCAAAGTAGAATATTATCGTATTTTTGTCTGGGTAAAACAGGTGTCTGTTGGTCCTCAATCTCTAAAGGTACAGAGATGGGCAAAGAGCAAGAAATAAAATAGGAATTAAATACAGACTTTTGTAATGATACTTGTGCGTCTCAAACGAGGCTGAAAATAAAGCATCTGTGAGTTGCACAAAATTCAGAAAAATAGTTTAACAAGTCTAGGGCAGGTATGTGAATTTTGTTTGGGAATTACAGCTAGTGTAATGCTCTAATTAATTATGTGAAGTACATGTGTACAATCAATAGGATATGTAAAAAAAAAATTTAAAAAGTTACAGAAATTCTAATTTAGCTAAAATTAATCCTAAATTACTGAATTCTGGTCGAGGGAGTTTACAATCTACCCTCCTTAGAATATTTCGTCCTCGAAATAAAAACAGACATATAATGAGAAAGAAAGACTGATTTAAAATATTAGGACATACCCTGGTTTGGAAATAGATGGGGGAAACGCTGTCGAATATCCTCCTCTCGTTCCCAGGTTGATTCACCTGGTGCATGATGTCTCCATGCAACACGAACTAGAGGGATAGTCTGGCCTCGCAACACATTCTCACTACGATCTAAGATTTCTACAGGCTCCTCCTGGTATGATAGGCTTGGACCGACGATGATCTCTGAATGGTCCAGTACATGACTTGGGTCTGGAATGTACCTCCTCAGCTGGGATACGTGAAAGACGTCATATACTCCTTCCAAGGTCTGGGGTAGGGCTAGCTTGTAGGCAACTTCTCCGATGCGTTCTAGTACATCGAAGGGTCCAATGTACCTTGGACTCAGCTTTCCTCTTCCTCCAAATCTGATAGTACCTCGGGTGGGTGAGATTTTTAAGAACACATGCTCTCCCACTTGGAACTCTAGAGGTCGTCGATGAATGTTGGCCCAGTGCTTCTGTCTGTCTTGTGCAGCTCGTAGGTGTCCTTGTATCCTCTTTACTTTCTCCACCGTACGAACAACCAGTTCTGGTCCCAAGATCTGTCTTTCGCCAATATCGCTCCAGCATACTGGAGAACGATATTTTCTGCCATACAATGCTTCAAAGGGAGCCATTTGAATGCTCGCTTGATAGCTATTGTTGTAGAAAAACTCTACCAAGTACAAATGATCTTCCCATGATCCGCTGAAATCAAGCATGCAGGCTCTCAGCATATCTTCAAGTATCTGGATGGTGCGTTCTGATTGGCCATCTGTCTGCGGATGGTACGAGGTGCTGAACTTAAGGCGGGTACCAAGGCTTTCTTGCATACTTCGCCAAAAGTAAGATTTAAAACTCGTATCTCTGTCAGACACTATGCTGACTGGTACTCCGTGCAGACGCACTATCTCCTTCATGTATATGTCCGCCAAGACTTCAGTAGATTGTTCGACTCTGAAAGGTAGGAAATGAGCAGCCTTTGTGAGTCTATCTACGATCACCCATACAGCATTACGACCACTGGGACTTCTTGGGAAGCCTGTAACAAAGTCCATCGTAATGTGTTCCCATTTCCACTCGGGTATTGGGAGGGGTTGAAGTAGACCTGCTGATCTCTGATGTTCAGCCTTGACTTGCTGACACACCAGGCACTTTGCCACAAAGCGTGCTATCTCTCGCTTCATTCCATGCCACCAGTAGTATTGTTGTAGATCTCTGTACATCTTTGTGCCTCCAGGATGTATAGAGTATGTTGAGCTGTGAGCTTCTGACATCAGCTCCTCACGAAGTTCTCCATTTGGAACATAAAGACGTTCTCCACATCTTAGAGTCCCATCTTCGTGTATGCAGCATCCTGTCTGGATTCCAGCCTCTGTTCTTTGGCGAAGCCTCTGAAATCTTGCATCTGCTGGTAGAGCAGCTTTGATTCTTTCGACCAATGTTGATTATAGCTGGTAGTTTGATAATTGGCCGTCAATTCCTGGCATAATGACCGTTATTCCCAATTTGTCTAGATCTCTCAATAGACCTAGTTGGGTGATCATAAAGAATGCCGAGGGTCTTCTGCTTAGTGCATCGGCTACTACATTAGCCTTTCCTGGATGGTACTACAAATCGATCTCGAAATCCGTCATCACTTTGAGCCATCGTCTTTGTCTCAGATTTAGGTCCTTCTGGGTGTAGACGTATTTCAGGCTCTTGTGATCGATGAATATCTCCACTCGTTCGCCGTATAGATAATGTCTCCATAGCTTCAGGGCGAAGATGACTGCGGCAAGCTCCAGGTCGTGAGTAGGGTAATTCTTCTCATGAGTCCTCAGTTGTCTTGAGGCATAAGCTACAACCTTTCCATGTTGCATTAAGACACAACCCAATCCTTTTTCGGATGCATCGTAATAAATTACGAAACCTCCGGATCCAGATGGTATAGTCAAGATGGGGGCAGTAGTCAGACGCTTCTTTAACTCATTGAAAGCTGTCTTGCATTCCTCAGACCAGATGAACTCCTGATCCTTGCGGGTAAGACGGGTAATTGGCTCCGCGATTCTAGCAAAGTTTTCTACGAACCTTCGATAATATCCGACAAGTCCTAGAAAGCTTCTCACCTCTGAGACGTTGGTAGGGGTTGGCCATGTCTCGACAGATGAGATCTTTGCTGGGCCAACCGAGATGCCTTCTCCTGTGATCACGTGTCCCAGAAAAGCGACACGATCAAGAAAGAACTCGCATTTGCTTAGTTTAGCATAAAGGCTCTCACGTCTCAGCGTCTCTAGCACTAGTCTCAAGTGCTCTTCGTGCTCCTCGTGGCTTTTTGAATACACTAAGATGTCGTCGATGAAGACTACCACGAACTGGTCCAGATATTGGTAGAAGACTCTGTTCATCAGGTTCATGAATACGGCTGGTGCATTAGTCAGTCCAAACGGCATCACCAGGAACTCGTAATGACCATAACGAGTCCTGAATGCTGTCTTTGGAATATCTTCTCGCCGTACCTTGACCTGATTATAGCCTGACCTTAGGTCTATCTTTGAGAATACCACAACTCCTGTCAGTTGGTCGAACAGATCATCAATTCGCGGCAAAGGGTACTTGTTTTTGATTGTCAGAGCGTTGAGGGCTCTGTAATCAATACACATTTGATATGTTCCGTCCTTTTTGGGTACAAACAACACTGGTGCTCCCCAGGGTGATGCACTAGGACGAACAAATCCCTTGATTTGCAGTTCTTCAAGTTGCAGCTTCAGCTCGTCAAGCTCCTTCTTCGCCAGTCGGTACACATTTGAGGATACCGGTGCAGCTCCGGGTATCAGCTCAATAGTGAACTCTACTTCTCTGTCAGGCGGTAGGCCTGGCAATTCCTCCGGGAATACGTCTTCGAATTCTGCAACGAGTGCTGGGGGTTCTATCTCCATCGCCATGTAAGCTTTAGGAGTCTGACCTACTCCTTGCTCGATGGTACCTCGTACGTATTCGAACTCCGGGTGTCCTGGTGGTCTAAAGGTGATACTACCTTTTCGGCAGTCTAGGATAGCATTGTTCTGGATTAACCAGTCCATGCCTAAGACGACGTCGATCATTGGAAGTACCAAAGATTGCGCTCTTAGCTCTCTACTACAAACAACTATTGAACATGTTTCAATAATGTTGGTAACTAGAACAATACCTCCTCTAGTAAGAATTTTCCAGCACTTGGGTAGCGGGGAAGTGATTAGTTTGTGCATGGCTACGAAACTACTATATATTAATGACATGGTTGCGCCAGAATTAAATAATACGGTTGCAGGTAATGATGCAACTAAAATGGTACCTGTGATGGTTTCTCCTTCAGGTTCTTCGGCAACTGCAGCTAAAGCAAAGGCTTGTCCATGCCTTTGTCCTCCGGATTATTGTCTGGCCTTGAACTGGCTCTCCTGAGTGGCCAGAGGTGGTCCCTTCTGATATCCTCCTGATGGGGAGGGTAGCATCTTTTGGGCAGGTGTTCCTGATTTCTGCCCGTTCTGAGGAACTGCATCTCTGCGTTGCGGGAAGTCCCTAGCCATATGTTGGCTAGCCCCACATACTAGGCAGAGTCCTTTCTTCTTTCTGCAGTCATTGGCAAAATGCCCCTTCTTGCCACAAAAGTGACAAGTCGGGAGCTCCTTCTTCTGGTAGGGTCCTGTCGTCTGATGCGTCTGATTTTGTGGACGACGGATAGGGCCTCCTGTCCCTTGCTGGTTTTTGGCCGGGAAGGTTGGATTAGAGCGTCTCACTCCTTGGCCAATTGCTTCTTGCACCCTCGCTTCTGCAAGAACCTCCTCATAGGAGATCCTTGACTGTGATGTCGTATACCTCTGAAGCTCGCAGGTGAGGCCGTGGTAGAATCTTTTGGCCTTCTCCAGCTCATTTGGTATCAAGATGGTACCGAATTGACTTAATCTGCTGAACTCCGCGTCATAGGCGTCAACAGTCATGTTTTCCTATTCCAAATGCAGAAACTGGGAGTATAAGGCATTTTGGACCGTTGCAGGGAAGTACTTGGCATTGAAGTGCTCCAAAAATTGTTCCCAAGTTTGATCCTTGTCGATGCTACGCTCTATGGATTCCTACCAGTGATGGGCATTGCCTAAGAGTTGAGCTCTTACGGCGGTCATCCATAGATCGGGGGTAAGTTGCGAGCCTTCTAGCAGCATTTCTGTATTGGAGATCCAATCTGAGATCTCCTCTGGGGATTCGCTGCCCTTAAAGATTTTCGGGTTCATTTGGCGAAAGCCTTTAACTGTGCCCATTGGTTGGACAGGAGCTGGTGTTGGGGCAGTCGTTCTTTCCAAGGCCGCCATCAATGTCTGTCTCAAGACCTCAGTTTGTTGCCACTGAGATTGTCTCAGGGCTTCAGTCTGCTGTCACTGAGTTTGCATCATAGCTTGAAGGAACTGGAACATCTGTGTTTGTCCCTCAAGCTGAGGCATCTGGGCAGGGAAGGTGGGAGGTGGAGGCAGTGGTGTCTCCGCCTGGGAGGTTTGCCCTTCATGTTGGGCTGGTGTTCCTGTCTGAGCAGGATTCTGGGGAAGGTATGGAGTCATTGGGTAGACCAACATCCGTCTCGGGGATGGGTCCCTCGGGGTGGATGGGGTTCCCTGGACATCGAGCGAGGGGTCTGTTGCTGGGTCAGTCCCACCTATCGCATGTCCTCCGGGTATGTCCATATTTTCTGAAGAAAATAGAATAATTAGAAAAACACAAGGAATTAATAATTTATAATCAAGCAAGATGCAAAATTTTTAATGAAGTCAGTGTGGATGAGACCTAGTATTTCTATCCTATTGCAGGCTTGCTGGGCATGTCATCATACCACTAGCAATAAACTAGACCTGCATGGGCCACCACTAAAACCATGTCACGCCCCAGTCCCAAAATGTAAGGAACTAGGCTACGTGGTATTAGCCAGCTGACACGTCACTAGGGATTTAATCCATTTTTATGGACCCAAAGGAACGTGCTACGCTGTCCTAGTATACTACAAGTCTAGTACAGGCAAGTCTATCTCATCCACAGAAAATGTCAGGAAATAGTGCTGAATATATATATAATGCTGAGTCTGATAATGTCATATTACATATTTTGTGGGAACAACCCACTGTCAAAATATAATAATAATACAGAAAACAAGATAGACTGAACATCGTCTATCTAACAAAACATCTCCATTGCCAAGAGAGCATCTCCTAGAATCAGGTAGATTCTGATGATGTCTCCTCTAGTTCTTCCTCGGTGGCATGCCTAGTCTCCTGTCCTGGACCATATACCGTGGGGTAGTAGGCCTCGTCTAAATCTGGAAGGGTACCAGGTCCTTAGTGGGACATAACAGGATACAGGAAATAACATGCCAGATATGAAAATACTAAATAAATAAATACAAGGTGCTAACCATCTAAGTGAAATGCAAGTAAAGACCTTGTAGTACGCATGGGAATGTGTAGGTTAGACATATGCTGACTTAATTCACCAATCGTGGTGACTGGCTAGTATATGTGTCATATGCCCCCAGACGCATGGGCACTCTGCAATCGTCCATCTCCGAGGAGTATGGAACGAAGGTAAAATATACAAGGAGGGGGTGTCCCATACGTCTACTAGTTATCTTTTTTGCCCAATGTAACTAAATGCCAAGTCGTAATTATTTCTGAGTTTTCCTGATTGTGCTAAGCCGTGATGCGTGTCACACATACTGGTAGCTAATCAAATACGCAGCTCGCATCCCAATATGTATGGCAACCATGTTGCGTGTTCCCGTGGTAGGGTCTAGGAGGATATTAAGATACCCTCACAGATGTTGGTAGGTCTGAAAAGACTAAGTTAATTATGCTACAAGTCAACGTATCTGTTGACTGTACCTGAGGCAATCTCAGGTATTCACAGTTATATGGAAATCAGGAAAAACATAGCATATAACAGCATTTGTATTTAGACAGTAGCTTTGGCAAGGTATACTTGCCTACTTCCTGATTGTATTGGACACCTGATCCCACTGTCAAGACTGAGGGTCCTTGTGACAGGGGGTCACTGACTGTGCTGGAGATGTTTTCTGTTTAAGATGTTTACAGGATTCGTAAATACCAATTTAATAAAAGGGTACATAATCTAATATCATATATATATATAATATATATAGTCATATATATAATATAGGGTACTTAATATATATAGTATATATATACTTATTGATATAGTATACATAGTATGTATATATATATAGCATATATAATAGGTATACATATATTTACATATATATATAAAGGAAAGGGAAAATGCAGGAAAAAGATACATATATACATACATATTTATGATATAATAATTATATATATATACATATATAAGTAGTATATTCATATATTGATATAAATATATATATATATATATATATATATATATATATATATATATATATATATATATATATATATATATATATATATAAGAGAAAGAGAAAAAATGCAGGAATTTTAAATAGGTAGATATATATATATATATATATATATATATATATATATATATATATATATATATATATATATATATATATATATATATATATATATATATAGATATATATATATTTACATACATATATATAAAAGAAAATAAAAAGTGCAGAAAATGAAATATATATAGATACATATATTAGATATATATATTTACATATATACATATAATAAAAGGAAAGCATACATATATATATTATACATATATATATATATATAGATATAAAAAGGAAAGAAAATTGCTGAATTTGAAATATATATATATATACATATATATTAGTATATAGTATACAGTATATATAATTACATATAATAATTAAAAAAATGAAAATCATATATATATATATATTTATAATATACATATTCATATAATAAATACTATACATAATATATATATATATATATATATATATATATATATATATATATATATAAGAAGAAAAGAAAATACATATATATAAAAGAAAAGAAAATAATATTTATATATACATAATATATATATATATTCTGTATTAATAATAATAATAATTATTATTATTATGTATATATATCATATATATATAATTATATAGTAATGCATATATATATAAATATATATACATATATATTTACAATACATATATATATATATAATATATATAGTAATAAATAAAAAATAAATAATAATAAAAAACAGAAAAAGAAAGATGTAAATATATATAATAATTATATATTTATACTGTATAATATACACAGTATATTAATATATATTATATATAATAGTATTTAGATAATATATATATATATATATATATATATATATATATATATATATATATATATATATATATATATATATATATACATATATGTATATATAAATATATATATATAAAAAAAGAAAAATGCAAAAAAAATATAAATACATATATATACTGTATATACAGTATTATAGTATTTAATAACATATATTTAATTGTATATAATAACATATATATATTAATATATATAAATATATACATATATATTTATATATATACGTATACACACACATATACATAAAATAATACACATACGTACATCAGCGGGGGGGTACTGTTCCGGTCAGGCAGGTGGGACCCTTGGCTCGTCGCCGGTGGGAGGACGGCGGCGGGGCTGACGGCGGCCGGCCGGAGGGACGATGACAGTGGCAGAGGTGGTTTAACAGCAGCAGCAGCAGTGGGGCTTGCGGGGGCTGCCGTGGCGGTGGCGGTGGCGGAGGGGGTGGTGTAGGCGGATGGGTCGACGGAGGGAAGGGTGGCGAGGCGTCTGGTGGTGGCGGCGAAGGTCAGGGGTGGCGGTGGTGGTGACTGGAGGTGGTTGGGAGTGGTGGTGGTGGTGTAGTCGAGGGGAGGGGCCGGGGCACTGCAGCGGTTCAGGGCTGCGGAGGCGGTGGCCGGAGGGGGGTGGAGGTGGCCGGAGGGAAAGGCAGGGGAGAGGCGAACAGTTCGGCGGTGGTCCGGTGGGCGGAGGGTGGCCGTGGTGGTGGTGGTGTGTGGTCGGAAT
This sequence comes from Iris macrosiphon, assembly GCA_036927795.1. Classification (NCBI taxonomy): domain Eukaryota; kingdom Viridiplantae; phylum Streptophyta; class Magnoliopsida; order Asparagales; family Iridaceae; genus Iris; species Iris macrosiphon. Next base: position 105,500,199 of record JAYESA010000018.1, read on the forward strand.
GGGGGGGCTGTGGTCGGGTATAAATAGGGTTTAGGAGATGGCATGGGTAGTAATTAAGAGGAAGTTTAGGAGTATTTAGGGTATTTTGATTTTTTAGATATTTAGGCTGCCTTTTTAGATATTTTGTGGGTCCCACATGACACGTGGACGGTCCATGTTCACCAGCCAATGAGGGGGTGACACCTAATACTGTAATTTTGCATAAAAACTCCTAAAATTTCCTAAATTGAAAATAGGTCCCAAAATTGGTATTTTGCGTAATTACGCAATTTGTCTGATAAATTATCCTGTTCCCAGAAAATACTAAAATGCTCAGAATTGAGAGGGAAAAGCTGTGGGAGGGTCCTGAGGGGGTGGGGGGGGAGTCTGGGTAGGGGCAGGGCCTGGTTTCTTGGTGATACGGGTCATCGTATTTATTATTTAATAAATACTGCGCAGGGTGTTCTATAATTATTTAGAGGCAGGTAGGGCCATAATTTTACTACGGTGTCAATATACTAATTGTAGTATATCCAAAGTAGAATATTATCATATTTTTGTCTGGGTAAAACAGGTGTCTGTTGGTCCTCAATCTCTAGGGGTACAGAGATGGGCAAAGAGCAAGAAATAAAATAGGAATTAAATACAGACTTTTGTAATGATACTTGTGCGTCTCAAACGAGGCTAAAAATAAAGCATCTGTGAGTTGCACAAAATTTAGGAAAATAGTTTAACAAGTCTAGGGCAAGTATATAAATTTTGTTTGGGAATTACAGCTAGTGTAATGCTCTAATTAATTTTGTGAAGTACAGGTGTACAATCAATAGGATATGTAAAAAAAATTTTTTTAAAGTTACAGAAATTCTAATTTAGCTAAAATTAATCCTAAATTACTGAATTTTGGTCGAGGGAGTTTACATTATGTCTGGCAAGTCTCTTACCAATTTTTTTATGATAATCTTACAATAGTGTCCATGTTGGCATGTCCTAGACGCATATGCCAAAGTCTATTGTCATCTTTGTTAGCATATAAGCATCTTCCTGCATTGTTAGTATCTTCTAGCAAATAAAAAACATAAATATTATCATCCATAGTACCTTCAAACATAATATTTTTAGATGATCTCTCATATATAGAACATTTGTCTTTTACAAAATTAATATCATAACCATGGTCAGCCAGATGACTGATGCTCAGTAGATTATGTTTTAATTCAGTTACTAAACAAACATCTTTTATTACAGGATAAGGATAATTATCGATTTTGCCGTTGCCTATAATATACCCTTTTAGATTGTTACCGAAGGAGACATATCCTTCTTTTTTCACCGATAGCGTTGCAAATAGGGATGCATCACCAGTCATATGTCGTGAGCAACCACTATCAAGAATCTACTTAACTCTTACTGCTACTGCCAATACCAACATCAAAACCAAACCAATTACCTTAGCTCTTACTGCTACTGCTCATACTAACTGAGCACAACAGTAGCTGTAGACTGTAACCTGGCCCAAACTCTTATAAAGGCATCACAGACCTTCCCTCCAGTCCTTCCTCACTTCACTGACACTCAACATGTTGCAGGGACTGAAATAATCTCTCAAACACTTCACATTTTCTTCAACTACACAATCACACTTTATTACCTATATAAACACAAAACTAACACTCTTAATCTCTCATAACCCATATTCTCCACTATCGAACACAACACTATACTCTCTCACTCAAGTGCACAGACCTGACTCCTTCTACCGTGCTGTATATATCAGACAGTGCACATAGTGCACTGGACAGTGCCTGTCACGACCCGCACCCAGAATTGGGGCACGAGTACGTGGGTACGTCCAGCCTACATCGCAGCATCGGTGGTAGAACGCTGTCTAGGTCAATGCACTATCTAAACAATCTCGCACGAGTATCCAACTCCATAAGGAGACACGGATAACATAATATAAAATGAACAACATACTCAATCACATAACTACAGCACGATAAGATATCGAAGAAATAAAATAAAATGCAACACAAGTCTTAAATAGAATAATCTAACTCAACAGTAATATCCAAGTCTTAACAAAGTATGCCGGAGACAAATACGGTACAAATAAACTGCTACAAGAAACTAACTAGATAACTAGTGATTCCGGCTAAACTTCCAGAATCACAACTGAACTACCAAGTCCAAGTCTACAGCTACTCTCCATGTGGTCCATAAAATATCGGACACCAGTCCTCTAAGACATAGTCTGGAAAAATATTTCCAGTCAGGAAGGAGCAAAGTACATCTCAAATAACAGTTCCATTTAATTGATAAGGACTATAAAACAATAAACAGATAATGCTATATACTGAGAGAAGATAATGAACAAATGCAATGGCAAAATAAAGAGACAGACAAAATAGGCAATATGATACAGTCAATGCATATATGAAATAAAGAGAACGATGTACAATATCATACACGGGTGATGGTAAATGATCTAAAATAGAGAACTGTAACTATTCTAAGTGTTTGAAATAGTAGCTTCGATATGTGATCGGCTTGGGAACATGTACGAGAGCTATATAGCCTGGTTAATCATACGTGAGGAGTATGATTAACACTAACATTATTCTATACTTGTACAATATGAATTTGATCACATTTCTCACTAACTACTTTCCCGCCCCCAACTAGTACAGTGGATCCAACCATGACACGTTACGATACACGAGCAATATCCAATATATCATCTATAAGGTCTAAATATCAATATCGTGTACAATGTCAATACAATAATCAATGTAACATCTCATGACTGCAGATCCAATCTATATACTAGCCGTGTAGCACAGTGTCAAGGATCAGATGTAACATTTCTAGATACTGGAATTACAGAAATTATCAAATAATTAGAAATTATCAGAGAATGTACTCGCCTTGGGTCCTTAGCTGGTAATACCAATGTCCTGTTCCAGAGTTTCGTCTGGATGATCCAACAGTCCTATAGACATATCATAAAATATAATATTTGCATTAGAGGTTACACTAACACACAAAATACGATGAACTCAGGGCTATACTAGATATTACACTAGTCAACTAGGGTCAAGTGTGCGCCTAATTGCACGGGTGTCATGTCTATAATTGCTATGAATTCAGACAGTCGGTGATACGGGTCTCGCCAATACGTCGGTGTACATATGGCAGTCTTCTAACAATTTACAGGGTTACAGGTCAATGTAAATACGGGATATCCGTAATTACACTCGGGTCGCCTAATACATTTATCAATTAGCATATATCATTAATTAAATATAATACATATATATGTGTATACCAATAATTACATACAAAAATATGTATAAGTGTATTTACACTAAATAGAATTTTATACTATATATATATATATATATGTTTAAAAAAATACATGCCATATATTTATATATATATATATAACGACCAATATTTATATGTATCCAAAAGATATATATATATATATATATATATATATATATATATATATATATATATATATATATATATATATATATATATATGGTATATGTATTAAAATTTGTATATATATATATAAATATAGTATATGCATATTTCACTTGGTATATATTTATATATATATATACAAATTTTAATACATATACCATATACATGTATATATATATATATATATACAAACATACTAACGTATATTATGCTACATATATATATATATATATATATATATATATATATATATATATATATATATATATATATATATATATATACATACCAAATACGTATTTACTAAACATATACTATATATATATATACCAATACACATAATAACCAATGCTAATACGTATACTAATACATACATGCATACACCCATATCAAATACGTACACGCGTACGTGTACGCGAGGGAAGAAAATCGTACCTGTGTGTGTGCACGATGACGACGGGGATGATGACGGTGTCCACGACGACGACGAAGACGAAGACGAAGAAGACGAAGGCGACGAAGACGATTATGACGAAGGTGGCGCTGGTGGAAGGGGGTTGCACTGGGGTGGTCGAGAAGGAGGAGGCAGGTGGTGGTGGTGCTGAAGTGGTGGTGATGATGTTGTCGGGTGCTCGTGGCCGGAGAAGGAGGTCGGAGGAGTTCGTGCGAGGGAGGAAGACAGGGAAGAGATGGCTCAAGGAGGATTCTGATGTTGATGGTGGTGGAAGCAGCGGTGGTGGAGATGATGATACAGTGGTGGTGGTTCTGATGTGCAGTAGGGTATGCGGTGGGAAGAGCAGTAGCAGCCGGAGAAGATGGCTGCGGCTCGCCGCGGTCGGGACAGATGGCAGCAGGAGGGGAGCTCGACCGGTTCAAGGGTTGGCAGGGAACAGGGAGTTGGCCGGTGGGGTTGAGTTGAGCGGGTGGTCGAGGGGGAGAAAGGGAGGTCGTCGTGGTGCTGGGGGTGTGAAGCTGCGGGTGGTGGTCGTAGCAGTCGGGAAAAGGGGGAGCTCGCTGGAGGTCACGGTGATGAACGGGAAGGAGGAGGCAGGGGGTGGCTTGGCTGTGCAGCGGGGTCGGGGAGAAGAAGTGGCTGAGGGAGATGGCCGGAGGTGGGGGAGGTCGGGTGGAGAAGGCCGAGTGCAGGAGGAGCCGGGGAAGAAAGCTGTAGCAGCCGGAGCTTGGCCGGCCCGGGTGGCCCGGGCTGATGGTGTGGAGATGGTTTATTCCCCCCCCCCCTCGTTTTCTTTATGAAAGGAGGAGAAGAAGAAGAAGGAAAGAAGAAGAAGGAAAGAAATGGAAAAGAAAGAGGAGGCTACAGTTTGTGTGAGGAGGGAGGAGAGAGAGTGGTGGGGGCTTTCCTAGGTTTGGGGATTAGGGCATGCTTGGGAAGAGTGCATTGAGGAGACATCTTATAGGAGATGTGATGGGAGGGGTGTGGTGATGATGAGCCCCATTTGAATTGGTGACTAGGATTCGTCATGGAGAAATCATTCATACAAGGAAAGGGTTGGGTTGACTAGTCAAATATTAGGGCTTCTCCATTTGGTTGAACCAATGGGGTGTTGACACCTAATACAACATTTGTAAATAAGCCCCCTTAAATTTGGATATTTGCACAAACACATAAAATAATGAAAAATTGGTGGACGATTTGGTGTTTGGTGTTTTGTAGGATGAGGGGGTATTGTGTGTTTTGTATGGGCTTAATGAATGGGGTATTTGGATTAAATTGGGTTAAAATGGGATTAGTCAAAGTTGGTATCCCCAATTTAATTAAAGAATAATGCAAGTGATGTTCTAAACTTAATTAAAAATACATGGGGCTAAAATTAAGTTGGGACACAAGTATCATTAGTGAAGAAGACTCAGAACAGAATATTACCCTAATTTTGGTTGCATGAAAATGGGTTGAGATTGTGTCTCCAATTTCGATTGGAACGCACAACGATACAAGGTCAGATTTTATTTAGAAATTAAAATAAACTTCCGCGACGAATATTGTGCGGCTAAAATGAAGAACAAGGGAGCATAATTATGAGTTATACAAAGGTCATGAAAGGTGTAGGCTTGGTGTCAGTCTTGGACTCTTTAATTGGTCCGGCTAAATGGGTTGAGTTGGTGTCTCAAAATTGATGGCAACGACACAGGTGCGCGACACAAGATTAAATAGTAGGTTTCGGATACGGGAAGTTGTGCAATTAAATTAGAGCATAAAGGATTATGATTTTGAGTGACAGAAAGTCCAGCGTCTAAATTGGCGTGTCAAGTCTAGAATGCAGTAACTTATTGGAAATTATGGGCTAATGATGGGATCCGAATATTGCAACAACGGTAGGGTGTAACAATTACGGTAATAAATTACAACCTCAAATAATTAAATTCTAAATAATACAATATAAATTCATGACCCTATTATTCGGTCAGGTGTCCATCTAGTGGGCTTCTAGGTCAAGTCTACTAGCTCAAACATTAAGAACACTGCATATATATAATATATAAATTAAATACACATCTTATAAAATTATTCAAATTAAATACACACAATATTAATAATATATAAAAAGTCGAAAATACCCCTATTTTCAGGATGTGGTAGTGACACTATGCACTTCCATAAATTATTCCAGAGGGTTATGATCATCAATCCTTCCAGCTCCTAGTACTTCCCAATTCACTACTATCTCAAGCACGGGTAGGGTACTAATGGGTCCAATATTCTCTTGCTAGCCTTCCACACTAGATCTAAAATCTAAAAAGAACCTGTCAACCTACCCTACTGAGGGTAACAATCTTCTCAGAGATTATTACACGAATTCTGTCTTCTGTCGTCTGGACTTCGATCTTCTCCTGGAGGGAATCATCGGGCTAGAGCATTCGTCTTTCCGAAATGAAAGGATATGAGAAACAATGATAACGATATTGATGAAAATTGAACGAATACAAATTGAAAGTCCAAGGGCGATAATCATATACTAAGTGAGTTTTAAAAATTGATTATGGATTGAGATCCTATTCAACAATAAATCATAATATCTATTCCTAATTTGCAGGCTCGCTTGGCACAGTCAGGTGACCAAGACAATTTAAATCGGACCTGCATGGGCCACCACAAAAATATGTCACGCCCCAGTCCCAAAATACGTAGGACCAGGAATACGCGACACGCCAGCTACGCATTCGGACAGACTCTGGTCCGACTCGAATACGTATAAGCTGTATAATAAAGGGCACTATCTAAAATAATCCCGTAAATGTAAACATCTATATCTCAATCCACAATGAACAAAGTATACAAGAAAGAGCTACATGTGCTAAAGTCGGCCGCCCAATAACACATAAACTCGAATAGACTCAAGAAGAGATGAGTCTACAAAAACTAGGCTACAACAGCAGATGAATAATCAATATGAATAAAGTAACCATAATGCCGATAAAAATGATATGAGTACCTGGTACAATGCCCGCAAGACATGCCACTCCATCAGCAACTCCAAATGCTCCATAATCGTCTACGCTGCAAAACTGGCAGGGTACCAGGTCCTCAGAGGGACGTAACAAGGTACAAAAATACAGCATGCCAAAGTACAACAGAAAGTACAAGTGCAACGATGGTGTAATCTAGCATAACCAACTAAGTGAGACACAGTTTAAAGATAATATTCGATGCGTGGGCTATCTAAAATAAAATCGTAGCTCTGGACACGGAAACACACGGGACGTACCGCAGCTCCGGGCAAAGAGTCACACGGGTGATATAACTACTCTAGATACAAGATCACTACAGAAATAGTACATATACATATATAAGCGCGTGCAGAGGAGCCCAAACGCCTAGTAACTGTCTTTCCCATCCCAAGCGGTCAACGATTGTGCGTTGAACCTGAACCTCTATCTAACAGTCTCGTCATACTAAAGTAACTATCAGTCAATGCAACCCTTAGGTCGTCCCAGGTTCCGGTCATGATGTCATTATCAGGATACAGGAAATCTGGCACGATGACAGTGTCTGAATGTGTCCTAGGGTTATGATATACTCAGGTATGTACATCGAGGTATTACGAACATTTATCATTCGTTACCATACGTTACCGACGAAAGTCTACACCCGGTTGTGACCCGGACGCGAAGTAACGATTCTAATCAACCACGTGCACAATGTATATAATGAAATAATAAATATCTGCTATGTGAAATACAGGATGGCAAGGTACACTTGCTTGCGTCCGGCTGTTGATGACGGGGATCCGGTACAACGGCCAAGTCCGCAGGTCCCGTAGTACCAAGAGATGAGACACAAGCTCAATCAATAAATATTACGAGACTGAAATATGATGCGACACACATCTAAACATATGCTGGCCTGATGTGGAGAAGCTCGTGCCAGCGCCGGTGGTGGGTAGAGCAGCTGGCCGGAGTTGGCACAGCGGGGTTGCTCGTGGCAGCGGCCGGGGATGGCGCTGTCGAAGCTGCGAGGAGGAGGTTGCAGCCGGTGGTGGTGGAACGGACATGAGGTAGTGCTGGCGGGAGGGGTCGGCCGCCGGAGGAGTGGTGGTAGTGATGATAAGGTATTCGTGGTGGTGGGAATAACAGCAGGCCGGTGGGGAGGTTTGGCCGAAGAATGGAGCTGCTGTCGGTGGTGGGGATAGCAGTTGGAGAAGAGGTGCGGGTGGATCTCGCCGGAATAGAGAGCTTGGCTCGTGGAGAAACTCGATCGGGGGGGAGGGGGACGGTGGTGGAGATGGAAGGAGGTGGCTGCCGTGAGGAGGTGGAGCTCGTGGGGTTGGCTCGGGGAAGCGCTCGACTGCCGGAGGGGGAAGCTCGGGAGAGGTGGTAGCCGTGAGGGGGAGGTCGTAGGCAATGCTGGAAGTGGTGGTAGAAATATCAGCTGGCCCGCTTGTCACGCCCCAGTCCCAAAATATCGAGGGACTAGACACGTGGCAATGGCCAGCAGCACACACCGATGGACAAACCCAATTTAATGGATCCATCGGGGCATACTTAAGCTGTAATACAACAATAAAGGTCTACTAATCTCATCCACAGAATAAATACAGCAATATCAACAAAAGAAAATATAAACATCATCAAGTCTCAAGTAAATAAATCGGAGAACAACCTGATAACAAGTCTGTTATAATTGTTCATTAAACAAGAAACAAAAGAGTTTTAATAGCATCAAGACTGAGCATAGAAGAAACATATACTCAGAAGAAATCTTCTGCAATCACCTCGTCCTCGGTTCCTGGTTCTGCTCCTGCTAATGCTCATGTTCCGTAGACCTCAGGATAGATATCCTCTGCTAACCCTGGGGACATAATCCGGATCCAGGTTCTCAAGGGACATAGCAAGGTACAAAATAACTCATGCCAAAATAAATGCAGTGCAGCAATAAATAAAACAATAGGGTAAATATATAACCAGCTAAGTGATATGCAAGTGAGAGTTTTAGTCATACTCGGGCTGAGACTACTATAGGATCTGTGTTGGAGAAACCCATAGCAGTATTTTCTCGAAGGGACAGTACATGTGTCAAAGCTCTGTGTCAGAGTCTAAGACACCTCCAGATAACAATATATATAATATAATCAGCCTTTTGTATGGTAATTCTCTCCCCACCCAATGTAATCACACGTCTCATGTCCATGACACGCAAGATCAAAACTAATACAACAAGTCATATAATTAATTAGGAATATAATGTCTATGGCACAAATCCTGTAACCTATACAGAATTACCTTGAATATTTCAGGAAGATTCTGTCTCATGAATAGTGTCATGTGTCCTGGGTATAACGTACTTGATATTTCAAGCACGAGAAGTATAGGGTCTCAATATCCATGTCTATGTGACGTTACACAACTCCGTGTACGGTGTTGGCACCCGACTATTAATCGGACGCTAAGTAAAGTCACACGGTCCTAGGTTAAGCATGTACAAGATATAAATAAATTAAGGAAATATGTAACAAGAACTGCAAGATTTGGCAAGGTACACTTGCCTGGGGTTCTGACTCCAACTGTAGCTCTGGCAGCAGCAGAATTTGCAGGTAGTCCTCCGGTTGCTGAAATAGACATCATCAACAGGTTCAGAAAATATCAAATAGCTAGAAACGTCTGACCTTGAGTCCAATTTGGACACAGGGGCAAAAATAACAGTTTCTGGTCAAAGCGGGATCCACATGTGGCCCGCTTCGCACCAAAAAACTGTGTCAGAACCATTGTTCTCCAAATTCGTCCAACTTAGTGTCAACAAGTCCAGAACGATGATACGAACCCAACGGAACTTTCAGAACTGGATTCTGATGAGCCGATCCCAAAATCGTCCGTCAAGTGGAGCCGTAGGGCCCACGATACGCGATTTTGTCAACGTTCTCAGAATCGAACCAAACTTGGGTCACAGGACCAGCGTATTGCTACGAGTCTGATGATGCAAGTTTCTTTTAGATCCAACGTGTACACACAAAGTTACAACGAGTTCCAGAATAGGCCGATACGGGGCGTTGTCGGCGGATACGCGTTGATTTCGGTGTGCACGAACATCCAAATCAACTTCTGCGGAATCCCACACGTCCGTATCAATGGTGCACACCTTTTGATGGAGACCGCACGCGACCAAGTCATCCCGTTTGGCGGAGTGCACTCAATTCCGAGGAAAAATAGGGTGTTAATTTTCCTATTTTTGGATCACAGTTCGCGATCGCCACAGGACGCGACACACCGAGCGGGTTGCACGGGCATCGAGAGGGTTACGCAGTCTACGCGTCACAACAGACAGGACGGAAAATGAGACAGCAAGGAGAGAGAAAAAGCTACCTGAACAGGGCTCTAAAGAATAAAAATACCCGTGTCCGCGAGGCGATACGACGCAATACTGCACAGGACTGTGTTATGTCCGGGTTAGGGTTCGATGGCCGGAGACTCGCCGGAGCTTCGCCGGGGCTGCTCAGGGCTGAGGGAGGCTGAGACGGCTCGGCTGAGGCGCTGCGGGGAGAGCAGCGGCTGGGTCGAGGCGGCCGGGCAGAGGCGGAGACGGCAGAGCGGGGCTGGGTGTTCGTCGAGGTCGTCGGCTGAGGGCGGGGCTTCGTCGGAGACGACGGTGGCTAGGGGTTCTGGTGGTTGGGGGTTAGGGTTCAGCCGGAGATAGGGCAGAGGATATCGAGAGGGTTATGTAGAGGCGGCTGGAGAAGGAAAAGGTTTCGGATTAGGGTTTCGGTCGGGTTAACAGGTCCGGGTCGGGTTCAATTCGGATCCGACCCGACCCGTTAAGAGTTGGGTTCGATTCTATTCGGTTCTCCATGGTTCGGTTCGGGTTGGTTTGGCTTGGTTCAGTTGAACCGGATTTATTTCTAGGATTTATTTAGGGTTAATAATTAATTAGTTTTTAGGACTTTAAAAATGTTTCCGGGGTCCAATAAATTCTCAAAAAATTACCCTATGTCTAGTTTTTCATTTTATACCCAAAAATATTATTTTTATAATATTTTAATATTATTTAACATTATTTAAAAATTATTTAATTTCAAAATACCTTAATTTTAATTAATTAAAAATTCCAGAAAATTCCAGAAAATTATGAAAAATCCATTTTAAGAATCCTGAAAAATCAGGGGGTTTACAATCTACCCCCTTAAGAGGATTGCGTCCTCGCAATCAAAGAATAACTGGTCAACAGAGATAACACGGTTGTAAATATTGTTCGAAGCACATCACGATCAAGGAGGATCAAGGTTGAGGGTGTAAGAATAACACATAGGGAAAATCATTTCCCTAAGCAATGGAAGTTATGAAATTTCCAGAAGAAAGAAAATCTAGAAAACTACAGTTTTAGAAAAAAAACTAGGTTATCACTTAAGAACATACTAGGTTATCAATTATTAGCAAGTTCAAAATTACTAGGTTAAGGCTAGGGTCACGAACCAATAGGCACGAGATAAAACAAATCTAGAAACAGATAACTACGAAAACTTACGCGCATTCGCTACTCCACGAGTCTGCGCGTCCTCCAAAGTCATTGCAAAAGCCTGTTCGCGTCTTTGTGGTGGATTCCTCTACGGTTGCTGGGCCTGCTGGAAGAGTGCTAATATGCTTGCTTGCCTTGTTGAGTTGATTGACCTCTATCTTCTGGTGTTACTTCATCTTCGTAGGTGACCACAGCACCTTGTGGTGTTCCTGCAGGAGTCTCGTTGCTTGATTATGATTCCATTAATCTGCATCCAAAATAAACTACAAAAGGCACACAGGAATCAAGGCAAGATGCAAGTCAAGAAATTAATTTGAATTCGATATAGATATCAAGAACGTTTCAAGCAAGTGGATGAGATCCTAAAACTTATCCTATTTTTATTGCAGGCCTGCTTGGTTCCTAAGTTGAAACCGAAGCAATTTTAGTCGTTGACCTGCATGGGCCACCACAAAAACTATGTCATACCCCAGTCCAAAAATATCGAGGAACTAGACACGTGGCAATGGCCAGCAGCACACACCGATGGACAAATCCAATTTAATAGATCCATCGGGGCATACTTAAGCTGTAATACAACAATAAGGGTCTACGAATCTCATCCACAAAATAAATACAACAATATCAATAAAAAGAAATATAAACATCATCAAGTCTCAAGTAAATAAATCGGGGAACAACCCGATAACAAGTCTGTTACAATTGTTCATTAAACAAGAAACAAAAGAGTTTTAATAGCATCAAGACTGAGCATAGAAGAAACATATACTCAGGAGAAATCTTCTGCAATCACCTCGTCCTCGGTTCCTGGTTCTGCTCCTGCTAATGCTCCTGTTTCGTAGACCTCAGGATAGATATCCTCTGCTAACCCAGGGGACATAATCCGGATCCAGGTCCTCAGGGGACATAGCAAGGTACAAAATAACTCATGCCAAAATAAATACAGTGTAGCAATAAATAAAATAATAGAGTAAATATATAACCAGCTAAGTGATATGCAAGTGAGAGTTTTAGTCATACTCGGGCTGAGACTACTATAGGATCTGTGTTGGAGAAACCTATAGCAGTATTTTCTCGAAGGGACAGTACATGTGTCAAAGCTCTGTGTCAGAGTCTAAGACACCTCCATATAACAATATATATAATATAATCAGCCTTTTGTATGGTAATTCTCTCCCCACCTAATGTAATCACACGTCTCATGTCCAAGACACGCAAGATCAAAACTAATACAACAAGTCATATAATTAATTATGAATATAATGTCTATGGCACAAATGCTATAACCTATACAGAATCACCTTGAATATTTTAGGAAGATTCTGTCTCATGAATAGTGTCAGGTGTCCTGGGTATAACGTACTTGATATTTCAAGCACGAGAAGTATAGGGTTTTGGTATCCATGTCTATGTGATGTTACACAACTCCGCGTACGGTGTTGGCACCCGACTATTAATCGGACGCTAAGTAAATTCACATGGTCCTAGGTTAAGCATGTACAAGATATAAATAAATCAAGGAAATATGTAACAAAAACTGCAAGATTTGGCAAGGTACACTTGCTTGGGGTTCTAACTCCAACTGTATCTCTGGCAGCAGCAGGATTTACAGGTAGTCCTTCGGTTGCTGAAATAGACATCATCAACAGATTCAAAAAATATTAAATAGCTAGAAACGCCTGTCCTTGAGTCCAATTTGGACACAGGGGCAAAAATAATAATTTTTGGTCAAAGCAGGATCCACATGTGGCCCACTTCGCACCGAAAAACGTATCAGAACCAATGTTCTCCAAATTCATCCAACTTAGTGTCAACAAGTCCAGAACGATGATACGAACCCAACGAAACTTCCAGAACTAGATTCCGATGAGCCGATCCCAAAATTGCTCGTCAAGTGGAGCCGTGGGGCCTACGATACATGATTTTGTCAACGTTCTCAGAATCAAACCAAACTTGGATCACAGGACCAGCGTATTGCTACGAGTCCGATGACGCAAGTTTCATTTAGATCAGACGTGTATACACAAAGTTACAACGAGTTCCAGAACAGGCCGATACGGGGCGTTGTCGGCGAATACGCGTTGATTCCGGTGTGCACGCACATCCAAATCAACTTCTGCAAAATCCCACACTGTAAACACCCTAATTTTCAGAATATTTTTAATATAATTTTTCCCATTTTTTTGGTATTTTTTCTGGAATTAAAACTAAGGTGATGGTGATTAAAAGATTTTTAAATACTATTAATTGATATTAAAATATTATGAAAATTATATTTTATGGTGTAAAATAGAAAACTGGACATAGGGTAATTTTTTGCGAATTTATTGGACTCCAAAATTATTTTTAAAGCCCTGAAAACTATTGTAGAATTAAACAAAAATAAATCATGCCTGAACCCGGTTCACTTGAACCAAATTAAACCAAACCAAACTGACTCAAACTGAACCGAACCAAGCCAATCCAGCGTAACGGGTCGGGTCGGGTCGGATCCGAGTCAAACTCGATCCGGACCCGAAACCCAAACTGAACCCTAAGTCGGACCCCCATCGGATTCACTATTCACACCCAATATAAACCCCTCGACTTTTCCCCCTCCGCCGCAAAACCCTAACTCTTCTCCGCCGCTTCCCGCTCGAACCCCTCGCCGTTGACCTCCCGACTACGACGCCGCCGTCCCTCCAACCATCTCCCCACCGCTGAGAACTCCCCGTCCCCGATCGTCACAACCACCCGTCCCCGGCCAGTTAACCCCTCTCCGTCGACCTCCTAGCCGACGACCGGCCAGTTAACAACCGCCTTCGCCCTTCATCGACCATCGACCATTGACCATCGACCACCGACCACCACTCCTTAAGCCTGAACCCTACACCTCGACGTCCTTTCCTCCGCCAGTCGACCAACCGCCTACCCGCGAGCAGCGTCGACTCCCTCCGTTGAAGCCAACCCTGGCTAGCGCAGCCTCTGGCGAGTCCACCCTACTGTCTCCGAACCAGAACCCTAAACCCTAGAGTAACGGACACAGCAGCAGTTCGGACACAGGTACTGTGTCGAGATGACACACGGATTCGAGCATCTCAGTTTTCTAGAGCCCTGTTCAGGTAGCATTTTCTTTCTCCTCATAATTCCATTTTCGGTTCCGTCAGTTATGTTGCGTAGACTGTGTAGCCCTCTCGATGCCCGTACAACCCGCTCGGTACGTCGCGTCCTGTGGTGATCGCTAACCGCGATCCAAAAACAGGAAAAATAATGCCCTATTTTACCCCGGAACTGAGTGTGCCCCGCCAAATGGGACGACTTGGTCGCACGCGGTCTTTACCGAAATGTGCGCGTCATTGATACGAACGTGTGGAATTTTGCAGAAGTTGATTTGGATGTGCGTGCACACCGAAATCAACGCATATCCGCCGACAACGCCCCGTATCCGCCTATTCTGGAATACACTGTAACTTTGTGTACACATGTCGGATCGAGACGAAACTTGCGCCATCGGACTCGTAGCAATATGCTGGTCCTGTGACCCAAGTTTGGTTCGATTCTGAGGACATTGACGAAATCGCGTATCGTGGGCCCCACCAGCTCTACTTGACGGGCGATTTTGTGATCGGCTCATCGGAATCCAATTCTGGAAGTTTTGTTGGGTTCGTACCATTGTTCCTGACTTGTTGACACTAAGTTAGACGAATTTGGAGATCTTTGACCCTGACATGTTTTTTGATACCTACACCTGAGGACGAGGTGTTAGCTGAAGACTTTTCCTGAGCATCTATGTTCCATGCTCAGTGTTTACTTTATTCGATCATTTATATTTTAGTCTGTTGAACTAATGTATCAGATTTTATCGGGTTGTTTCCCGAAGCACTTTGTTGAGACTGATTGATGATTTATATTTCTTATATCTGTGGATCATATTTTATCTTATGTGGATGAGATTAGTTGTGCCATGTTGTCGCAGACTTTGTTTTACAGCTTAAGTACGCCCTGATGGATCTATTAAATTGGGTTTGTCCATCGGTGCGTGCTGCTGGCCATTGCCACGTGTCTAGTCCCTCGGTATTTTGGGACTGGGGCGTGACATAGTTTTTTGTGGTGGCCTATGCAGGTCTACGACTAAATCGTTCGATTTTAACTTAGGGACCGAACAAGCCTGCCCTAAGGATAGGATAAGTTATAGGATCTCATCCATTGCTTGAACCATTTTTGAACCCTATATCGAACTCAAAATTGTTACTTGATTTGCATCCTGTGTTGATTCCTCTGAGCATTCTTATAGTTTATCTTTTGGTTGCAGAGTAATGTATCCCAGGAACGGAGATGAGAATCCCTTGGATACCTGTGGTTACTTATATGGACGGAGTGACACCAGGGAATGGAGGACAATCTTCTCAAGGGAATCAAACCGGCCAGCCTAATCCAAGGTTCCGGCGTGATGACATCCCACCTCCGCCACAGTTCACTCCACAGATGCCAGTTTTCCCGCCAGGGCAAGCCATGGACGGGCAACAGATATTTCAGATGATATATGCCATGATGCAAGCCCAGCAGCAGGTTCAGCAAGTGGCTCAGCATCATGAGGCAGAGTATTTGAGAACCAGCCTGGTATCCGCATTGGAGCAGGCAAACCCACCATCTAGGCGACCAGGGACGAGAAATATTACTGATTTCCGCCAGCTCAAGCCTCATACCTTTTCTGGCAAAAAGGGGCCAACTGAAGTTCACGAATGGCTCACAAACATAAAGCACCAGTTGGAAGCAGCTGAACTTCCGAGAGAGAAATGGATGACTGTTGTCAGGATGCAGTTGACTGAAAATGCACATCATTGGTGGTTATCAGAAGAGAGAAGACTAGGACAGGACCGAGTCACTTGGGAAGAGTTCTCCAGACTCTTCCAAGAGATGTATATTCCAGCAGTTGCACGGTCGGAGCTCAGAGACAAGTTCAACTGCCTGATCCAAGGCAATATGTCAGTGGAAGAATACAACGCAGAATTTATTCGTCTAAGTCACTTCGCCCCAACCTTGATTTCGACAGAGGAAGAGAAAGCTGAAAAGTTCTTTGACGGACTGAAGTTTAAGCTCCAGAGGTTGATTGGATCGGTCGCACCTATATCCTATACCGACGTCCTTGCAGCAGCACGACGCATGGAGCGTGTCACTAGAAGGGAGTCAAATCTGAAGAGGCCAATCACATCAGCACCATCCAGGACAGCACATGGGGATTCAGCAAAATGGTCCCAGAGGAGTATGCCAGAGAGAACAGCACACAGGGCCATATCTCTCCCTACTTGTCACCACTGCGGCAAGGTAGGTCACATTGAGAGAGAATGCAGACATAAGTTTGGACTATGCCTGGCTTGCGGATCCAACCAGCATTCAACCAGAGACTGCACCGAGCGCAGAGAGGGAGCACAGAGACTAGCTTTACCTGCACCACGACCAGCTTATCCAGCAGTAGGAGTACCGCAGACAGGAGTTGGAGGAGTCAGACCACCAGTTCCAGGAGGAAATCAGCAAAGACCACCACTGGCACCATATGCAGCTCTATTTTAGCAGGCTCAGCAGCAGAGAGGCCAAGCTCAGGGACGAGGCCAGGCATTCACATTGGTCGTTAAGGAGGAAGCTACTGCATGAGAGGTTATCGCAGGTACTATTTTAGTAGCTTCATTACCAGCTGTAGCTTTATTTGATTCTAGAGCATCACATTCATTTATAGCAGCTAGCTTTGTAGCCACCCATAGAGTAGCTACCGCACCCCTTCCGAAGATGAAGAGAATTTTTACGGGAGGTAGAATTATCCTAGTTAGTGACGTCTGTAGATCATGTTCTGTAGTAGTCTGTGGAAGAGAGATATGAGCTCAATTTATGATCTTTTCCATGCTGGATTATGATGTTGTACTTGGTATGGACTGGTTAAGTCAGTACTATGCGACTCTTGATTGTCGACTTGGGCGGATTATATTTAGACCGCCTGGACATCCAGAATTTAAGTTTCTTCGGAAAGTAGTAGAGCAAGGAGTTCAGCCTACTCTTAGGGTACTAACTGTAGAAGGGGAGACAGGTTACCCAAGAATCATATCAGAGTTTGTGGATGTATTTCCTGATGATCTTCCAGGTTTACCGCCTGATCGGAAAATAGAATTCACAATAGACTTAACTCCAGGAGCAGAGCCTATCACTTCATCAGTATATCGGCTAGCACCTAAGGAGTTAGTGGAGTTGAAGGAACATATTGATGATCTTTTGGAGAAGGGTTTTATTTGGCCCAGTGTTTCACCTTGGGGAGCACCCATATTATTTGTACCGAAGAAGGATTGAACAGTACGGTTGTGCATTGACTACAGGGCACTAAATGCTGTGACTATCAAGAACAGGTATCCCTTACCACGCATTGATGATCTATTCGATCAATTGAGTGGTGCTAGGGTATTCTCGAAGATTGACCTTAGATCTGGCTATCATCAGATCAAAGTAAGGAAGGAGAATATACCTAAGACCGCTTTCAGGACCAAGTATGGACATTATGAGTTCTTGGTAATGCCATTTGGTTTAACCAACGCGCCAGCAGTGTTTATGAGTTTGATGAACATAGTCTTTCATCAGTACTTGGATAAATTTGTGGTTGTGTTCATTGATGACATTCTAGTATATTCTAAGAGCCATGAAAAGCACGAGGAGCATATTAGAATCATGTTAGAGACATTGAGACAGGAGAAGTTATATGCCAAACTCAGTAAGTACGAGTTTTGTATGGATAAAGTGCCTTTCTTGGGACATATTATCTCAGGAGAAGGACTTTCTGTTGATCCGAAGAAAGTTGCGGCATAGAGACTTGGCCTACACCCACATCAGTTGCAGAAGTGAGAAGTTTTCTCGAACTTGCGGGATATTACCGAAGGTTTGTAGAAAATTTCTCAAGGATTGCAGAGCCGATGACGAAGTTGACACTTAAGGACCAGGAGTTTACATGGACAAAAGACTGCCAGAAGGCTTTTAAAGAATTAAAGAGAAGATTGACAACATCACCTATCTTGACTCTTCCTTCAGGGTCAGGAGGTTTTGTTGTTTACAGTGATGCATCAGATAGTGGACTGGGATGTGTTTTGCTGCAACATGGCAAAGTTATTGCTTATGCATCGAGACAGTTGAAGGTCCATGAGAAGAACTACGCAACACACGATCTGGAGCTAGCAACTGTTATATTTGCACTGAAGATTTGAAGGCACTATCTTTATGGAGAAAATGTAGACATCTTTACTGATCACAAGAGTCTGAAGTATGTATATACTCAGAAGGAGCTCAACATGAGACAGAGACGTTGGCTGGAGTTGATGGTAGACTTTGATATAGATCTACAGTATCATCCGGGAAAGGCGAATGTCGTAGCAGATGCTCTCAGCAGGAAGCCTACGGCTTATTTCTTGACGATGCAGCATGAGTTATTGAGAGATCTACAGGAGCTTTAGATAGAGGTTATTTTACCAGGACAGAGTGGCTTGCTGGCTAATCTTGAAGTTAAGTCGTCACTTGTGGAAAGAATTAAAGAGGCATTGTCCACCGATACAAGATTTCGAAGACTCAAAGAGAGGACAGAAGCAGGCATACAGACAGGACTTTGCATACATTAAGACAGGACATTAAGGTGTGGAAATTGCCTGTATGTTCCAAATAGAGAATTGAGACAGGAGTTAATGACTGAAGCACATAGCTCTATATACTCTGTTCACCCAGGAGGAACCAAGATGTACCGAGACTTGAGGCAGTATTACTGGTGGCATGGAAAGAAAAGGGAGATTGCAAGATTTGTGGCGAAATATTTAGTATGTCAGCAAGTAAAGGCCGAGCATCAGAGGACTGCAGGTATGTTACAGCCGCTTCCTATACCAGAATGGAAGTGGGAACACATCATCATGGATTTTATCACAGGATTTCCAAGGAGCCCCAGCGAAAAAGATGCGGTATGGGTTATTGTGGATAGACTCACTAAATCAGCACACTTCTTGCCATTTAGAGTTGGACAGTCCACAGAGGTACTAGCCGACATGTATATGCGATAAATCGTAAGATTACATGGAGTGCCGGTTAGTATTGTATCGGATCGAGATTCAAGATTTACATCTTATTTCTGGCGAAGCATGCAAGAGAGTCTTGGCACCAGACTCAAATTCAGCATAGCTTACCACCCACAGACAGATGGTCAATCGGAGCGCACCATTCAGATCTTGGAGGATATGTTGCGATCGTGTATGCTAGACTTTAGAGGATCTTGGAAAGATCATTTGCACTTGGTGGAGTTCTCCTACAACAACAGTTATCAGGCCAACATCCAGATGGCACCATTCGAGACTTTGTACGGTAGAAAGTGTAGATCACCAATATGTTGGAGTGACATTGGTGAACGTCAAATACTGGGTCCAGAATTGGTAATGCAGATAGTGGAGAAGGTAAAACAAATCCAGAATCATCTTCGAGCAGCTCAGGACAGACAGAAGCATTGGGCTGATACACACAGGCGTCCCCTAAAGTTCAAAGAAGGAGAGCACGTATTCTTGAGGATTTTGCCCACTCGAGGTACTATTAGATTTGGGAGCAGAGGCAAGTTGAGCCCAAGGTACATCGGGCCATTTGATATTCTAGAGCGCATTGGTGAGGTGGCTTATCGTCTTGCATTACCTCCATCCTTAGAGGGAGTGCATGACGTATTCCACATCTCACAGCTGAGAAGGTACGTGACTGACCCAAGTCACGTAGTCGATCATTCAGAGATCGCAGTGGACCCTAGCTTGAGATATGAAGAACAACCAGTTGGCATCCTCGACATCAGTGAGAAGACATTGCGAGGACAGACAATTAGACTGGTCCGTGTAGCTTGGAAACATCATTCTCCTGGCGAATCGACCTGGGAATGGGAGGATAGTATGCGCCAGCGTTATCCTCACTTATTCGCGGATGTAGTTATAACCTAAGCATTATTGTAATTTTTATAGTTCTTCCTTTAGTAGTTATTCTTTGATTGCGAGGACGTAATCCTCTTAAGGGGGGTAGATTGTAAATACCCTGATTTTTTAGAATATTTTTAATATAATTTTTCCTAATTTTTCGGTAATTTTTCTGGAATTAAAACTAAGGTGATGGTGATTAAAAAAATTTT
The DNA here is from genome assembly GCA_036927795.1 of Iris macrosiphon. Lineage (NCBI taxonomy): Eukaryota > Viridiplantae > Streptophyta > Magnoliopsida > Asparagales > Iridaceae > Iris > Iris macrosiphon. The sequence goes on from JAYESA010000018.1 coordinate 105,520,778, forward strand.
AAATGCTATTAATTGATATTAAAATATTATGGAAATAATATTTTATGGTGTAAAATAGAAAATTGGACATAGGGTAATTTTCTGCGAATTTATTGGACTCCGAAATCATTTTTAAAGCCCTGAAAACTATTGTAGAATTAAACCAAAATAAACCCTGCCTGAACCCGGTTCACTTGAACCAAATAAAACCAAACCAAATCGACTCAAACTGAACCGAACCAAGCCAACCCAGCGTAACGGGTCGGGTCAAATCCGAGTCAAACCCGACCCGGACCCGAAACCCAAACTGAACCCTAAGTCGGAACCCCATCGGATTCACTATTCACACCCAATATAAATCCCTCGACTTTCCCCCTCCGTCGCAAAACCCTAACTCTTCTCCGCTGCTTCCCGCTCGAACCCCTCGCCGTCGACCTCCCGACCACGATGTCGTCGTCCCTCTACCATCTCCCCGCCGCTGAGAACTCCCCGTCCCCGATCGTCACAACCACCCGTCCCCGGCCAGTTAACCCCTCTCCGCCGACCTCCTAGCCGACGACAGGCCAGTTAACAACCACCTTCGCCCTTCATCAACCATCGACCATCGACCACCACTCCTCACGCCTGAACCCTACACCCCGACGTCCTTTCCTCCGTCCGTCGACCAACCGCCTCACCGCGAGCAGCGTCGACTCCCTCCGGCGAAGCCAACCCCGGCCAGCGCAGCCTCCGGCGAGTCCACCTCGCTGTCTCCGGACCAGAACCCTAAACCCTAGAGCAATGGACACAGCAGCAGTTCAGACACAGGTACTGTGTCGAGACGACACACGGATACGAGCATCTCAGTTTTCCGGAGCCATGTTCAGGTAGTGTTTCCTTTCTCCTCGTAATTTTGTTTTCGGTTTCGTTAGTTATGTCGCATAGACTGTGTAACCCTCTCGATGCCCGTACAACCCGCTCGGTGCATCGCGTCCTGTGGTGATCGCTAACCGCGATCCAAAAAAGGGAAAAAAATAACGTCCTATTTTACCTCGGAACTGAGTGTGCCCTGCCAAACGGGACAACTTGGTTACACATGGTCTTTACCGAAATGTGCGCTTCGTTGATACGGATGTGTAGGATTTTGAAAAAGTTGATTTGGATGTGCGTGCACACCAAAATCAACGCGTATCCGCCGACAACGCCCCGTATCCGCCTATTCTGGAACACGCAGTAACTCTGTGTACACATGTCAGATCGAGATAAAACTTACGCCATCAAACTCGTAGCAATATGCTGGTCCTGTAACCCAAGTTTGGTTTGATTCTGAGGACATTGACAAAATCGCGTATCGTGGGCCCTACTGGCTCCACTTGACGGGCGATTTTGTGATCGGCTCATCGGAATCCAATTCTGGAAGATCCGTTGGGTTTGTATCATCGTTCTTGACTTGTTGACACTAAGTTGGACAAATTTGGAGATCTTTGACCCTGACACATTTTTCGGTGCAAAGTGGCCCATATGTGGACCCCGCTTTGACCCGGAAATATTATTTTTGCCCTTGTGTCCAAATTAGACCTAAGGACAGGCGTTTCCAGCTATTTGATATTTTTTGAGACTGTTGGTGATGTTATTACAGCTTTTGGAGGAGTACCTGCAGGATCCACTGATACAGGGACAGCTGTTGGTATTCAAACCCCAGGCAAGTATACCTTGCCAAACGCTGCAGCTTTGCTACTTATTTCTTTGAATTATTTATATATCAGTGGGCAAGTATACCTTGCCAACTTTACAGTTCTTGTTGCATATTTCCTTGCTTTATTTATATTGCTGTGCATGCTTGACCTAGGACTGTGTGACTTACTTAGCGTCCGATTATTAATCGGGTGCCAACATCGTACGCGATGTTGTGTATGTCATCTAGAGATGGACATTCGTGACCCCTTTACATTCTCGTACTTGTCTTATCAAGTACAGTATACCCAGGACACTTGACACTATACATGAGACAGGATCTTTCTGAGATAATCATGGTGATTCTGTATAGGATACAGATTTCTGACATAGATATTATACTCTTAGATACTCTATGACTTACTGCATTAGCTATGATCTTGCGTGCCATGTACATGAGACATTATGGACATGAGACATGTAATTACATTGGGTGGGGAGAGACACACAGGCTACAGGCTGATTACATATATATCCCCTACTATTGTGAGACGCAAGACTCTGAAATCCCAGCTTGGCCCATTACTCATTATTACTGCTACCCCGACACAGAGCTTGTAGTGGCTCAGCCTGAGTACTCATGATGCTCTCATCTTGCATTTCACATAGATGGTTATATAGCTTACCCTATTTATCTCATTTACTATTACACTGTATTTTGGCATGTTGATTTATGTACCTTGTTATGTCCCCTGAGGACCTGGATACCGGATTATTTTTCCAGGATTTGCAGACGAGATCTATCCCGAGGTATACGGGACAACAGCAGTAGCAGCAGCAGGAGCAGATACAGGAGCTATACCTACACCCGAGGATGAGGTGTTAGCTGAAGACTTTTCCTGAGCATCTATGTTCCATGCTCAGTGTTTACTTTATTCGGTCATTTATATTTTAGTCTGTTGAACCAATGCATCAGATTTTATCGGGTTGTTCCCCGAAGCACTTTGTTGAGACTGATTGATGATTTACATTTCTTATATCTGTGGATCATATTTTATCTTGTGTGGATGAGATTAGTTGTGCCATATTGTCGTAGACTTTGTTTTACAGCTTAAGTACGCCCTGATGGATCCATTAAATTGGGTTTGTCCATCGGTGCGTGCTGCTGGCCATTGCCACGTGTCTAGTCCCTCGGTATTTTGGGACTGGAGCGTGACACACACGTTCGTATCAATGGCACGCACCTTTCGGTGAAGACCGCACGCGACCAAGTCGTCCCGTTTGGCAGGGCGCACTCAATTCCGGGGAAAAATAGGGTATTAATTTTTCTATTTTTTGATCGTAGTTCACGATCGCCACAGGACGCGATACACCGAGCCGGTTGTACGGGCATCGAGAGGGTTATGCAGTCTATGCGTCACAACAGACAGGACAGAAAATGGGGCAGCAAGGAGAGAGAAAAAGCTACCTGAACAGCGCTCCAAAGAATGAAAATACCCGTGTCGGCGAGGCGACATGACACAATACTGCACAGGACTGTGCTGTATCCGGGTTAGGGTTTGATGGCCGGAGACTCGCCAGAGCTTTGCCGAGGCTGCTCAGGGCTGAGGGAGGCGGAGGCGGCTCGGCTGAGGCGTTGCGGGGAGAGCAGCGGCTGGGTCGAGGCGGCCGGGCAGAGGCGGAGACGGCAGAGCGGGGCTGGGAGTTCGTCGAGGTCGTCGGCTGAGGGCGGGGCTTCGCCGGAGACGACGGTGGCTAGGGGTTCTGGTGGTTGGGGGTTAGGGTTCAGGCAGAGCTAGGGCAGTGGATATCGAGAGGGTTATGTAGAGGCGGCCGGAAAAGGAAAATGTTTCGAATTAGGGTTTCGGTCGGGTTAACGGGTCCGGGTCGAGTTTAATTCGGATCCGACCCAACCCGTTAAGAGTTGGGTTCGGTTCGGTTCTCCATGGTTCGGTTCGGGTTGGTTTGGCTTGGTTCAGTTGAACCGGATTTATTTCTAGGGTTTATTTAGGGTTAATAATTATATAGTTTTTAGGGCTTTAAAAATATTTTCGGGGTCCAATAAATTCTCGGAAAATTATCCTATGTCTAGTTTTTCATTTTATACCCAAAAATATTATTTTTATAATATTTTAATATTATTTAACATCATTTAAAAATTATTTAATTTCAAAATACCTTGATTTTAATTAATTAAAAATCCCAGAAAATTCTAGAAAAATTATGAAAAATCTATTTTAAGAATCCTGAAAAATCAGTGGGTTTACACTGCCGGAGCTCGAGGTCAGCAGTCGGTGGCCGGAGGGACTCGGCCGGAATAGTTGGTTCTCCAAGGAAGGAGAAGAAGAAAGAAGGAAGGAGAAGAATGGTTGTGGGTTTTAGGAAGGAGGGAGGAGAGAGAGGGGGTGGGTTTATCTAGGTATTGGGATTAGGGCCGGTATGGGGTTGTGTGTGGTGATGGAGACATTAAATAGGGAAGTGTGTAGGGGTTGGATGGTGAGGATTGGCCCAATTCAAATGGGTGGTGGAGATTTCACATGAAGAAATTAATTCTTCATCCACATGAGAGGGAGAGGGAGGCTTGACCGGTCAAAGAGTGGGGTGGCTTGTTCACTTGGCCTTGACCAATAAGGTTATGCCATATGTTACAATATTTGTAATTTAGCCCCTTAAGTTTGGGTATTTGCACAAACACATAAAATGATAGAAAAATTATGGGAGAATTGGTGTTTGGTGTTTTGTAGGATGAGGGGATATTGTGTATTTTGCATGGGCTTAATTAAATGGGCATTAGAATTAAATTGAGATTAAAATAGGATTAGTCAAAGTTGGTATCCCCAATTTAATTAGAATAAATTATCATGTGCTCTTAAATTAAATGGGGGCACATGGGACCTCAATTGGGAGTGACACAAAGGTCATAAATGGTGTAGGCTTAGTGTCAGTCTTGGACTCTTTTATTGGTCCGGCTCAACGGGTTAAGCTGGTGGCTAAAAATAGATGGCAACGACACATGTGCGCGATACGAGATTAAATATGGGATTTTGGATATGAGAAATTGTGCAATTAATTTAGGGCACAAGGGATCTGATTTTGAGGGACAAAAAAGTCCAGCGCCTAAATTGGCGTGTCAAGTCAAGAGTGCAACAATCTATTAAAATTTATGGGCTGATGATGGGCTCTGAATATTGCAACAAGGGTATGGTGCGCCAAGGGTTTAATTAAATTAAATCAGATATCTGCAACCTTACTCTAAACCTCAATCATCTGCTGCTAAACAAAAATTTTCTAACCCATACCAGACTATCTATAGAAATAAATGAGGGAGTTTACACCGAGCGACCTGTCATGATCTTCAACGGCTCCCGAGATGTCACTACCACATTCAAAAATAGGGATAATTTTGTCATTTTATATAATTATGAGTATTGCGTGTATTTATTTTAAATAATTGTATGATATGTGTATATATATTATATTATATACAGTATTCATGCATGAGTTATTGGACTAGACCTAGAAGCCCACCAGATGAACCCCTGACCGAATTATAGGGTTCTAATTTTAATTTGTATTATTTAGGAGTAAATATTGAGGATTATAATTAATTATCATGATTTTATTTAATTGTTGTGCCTTACCATTGCTTCGATATTTGGAGCGCTACCCTATCTTTTGCCTTCCAACAAATTTCATAACCTTGTCCTAGACGTGCCCGACTTCCATTCGAACCTTTGTGTAACTCATAAATATGCTCTCTTGTGCTTTATTTTAGTCGCACAACATTCATTACGGACGTTTATTTTTAATTCCAAATAAATCTAACTTTGCATCGTTGTGCGTTCTAATCAAAATTGGAGACACAATCTCGACCCATTTTGTGCAACCTAAATTATGATAATATTCAATTCCGAGTCTTCTTTATTCATGTGTCCCACCTAATTTTGGCCCCATGTACTTCTAATTAATTTTAGAACACCAATTATATTCATTTTAATTAAATTAAACTAAAAACCCAACTTTGTGCAATTTTCTAATTGTTTGGCACTTTTATGCAAAAGTGTATTAAGGTGTCCACCCCATTGGACACAACACATGAAGAAACCCATTTCTCCTTTATGTGAATTTTTTTATAATTTTTGGAGTGTGTAGCACTCAACATCAACCCTCATTGAATCTTGGCCCTCCATTTTGATTCAATGTAATCATAGCCTTTTAAATTCTACATAAGAAGCCAAGGCCCAATCCCAAGGAGGATGTTGACCAAGCTCTTTTTCTAGGTCAACCCCCGAACCCTTTTCTACATACATATATATACCACTTTTCCTATTTCTTTCCTTGAACCCATCAAATCTATTTATTCCCAGCCGACCTTCACCCATTTCCTGTTCTTTACCATCTTCTTCCCGTAGCCATCTTCCCTTCAACCCACCGGATTCTCGCTGGAGCAGCCTCGTCAACGACAGAACCCAACCCTCGCCGTTTCCCTCTATCCTGCTCGCCATCTCCTCGACCGGATCCATCTAGCTCGCCTGAAGCTCGACCCCCTCCGCCGACCGACTGGACGACCCCGACTGCACCTGAACCCGCCGGAGCACCTGGCTTGCTGACTTTCTCGCTATTCACCATCTCCCTCTCCTTCTTCCCTAAAACTCGACTGGAGCGTTGTTCTGGACTGAACGCCAGCACCCCCGCCGTGCTCTTCTAACCCCTCGCCGGAGTCGAACCCGCTGCACCACCTGAGCCCGCTGTCCATGCTTGAACCGAGCACCCCCGACTGCACCCAACTTTTCCCCCGTCGACAGCTGCCTCGCCATCAACCCGTCTTCTCCCCTCAACCAGCCGGATCATGAGCCGTCGAACTCGCCAGAAACCGACCGCCTGAGCAGGAACAGTAGCAGCAGGAGCAGCCCCGAGCCGCTGAACCCCTCGACAGCACAGTTTATTCTTCTCAACGACTCGCCGAGCACCTCGTTCCCGTACACACATGTTCGAGATACTTTTTTCATGTTGTGTACACGTACTCGTACGCATATACGTATATTTTTCAATTGGTATATGTTTAGTATGTATATATTTGGTATGTATATATTACTCAAATTGGTGTATATATATATATGTATATATATATATATATATATATATATATATATATATATATATATATATATATATATATATATATATATATATATATATATATATATATATATATATATATATATATATATATAAAGTATATGTATTCAATAGGTATGCATATAACTATTGGTTGTTATATACATATATATCTATGGTATATATATGTATTGTAAGTAATTAAATACTATGCTAGTTAGGACTATATATATTTATATATGTACTAAGAGACCCTAGTGTTATTACAGATATTCCGTAATTACATTGGCCATGTAACACACTATAAATTATTAGTAGACTGCCTTATGTACACTGACGTACTGGCGAGACCTGTGTTAGTTTGACTGTCTAATTTTGCACGGCAATTACAGACGTGACACCCATGCAGCTAAATGCATATTTGACCATGTACTATTGATTGTGTTACCCCTAGCATAGTCTCTAAGTTTATTGTGTACTATTGATTGCGTGTATGATAGCGTATCGACTTATTCTGTATTATCATTAAATGATGTCTATAGGACTGTTGGATTATTCAGACAAGACCTCGGAAATAGGATATTGGTATTTCCAGCAGAGGACCACAGGCAAGTACATTCTCTGACAGTTTTTATTTTATTGATTATCTCTATGATTCTAGTTGTATAGCGTACATGATTTTGACACTGTTGTATACACGAGTTAGCATCATTGAGACCTGTCACGAGGAGTCGTGATTGGAATCCATCGTGCTAACTGGGGAACGGGAAAATATTAGTAGCTTATGTGATCATACCCAACTCTACTTGCATCATAGCTCACCCACACTTCACGTCGGTGTAGCCTGACCATTACATGCCTCATAGCCTGTTACATGTGATTAGCCTGACTATTGCTCGCATCATAGCTATCCGGATGGTTAGCTTGACCTTACATGAATCATAGCTAATCATATGTAACAAGCCTGATCAATCCCAAGCCGATCACATGATATGCTGATATTTCACACATACAGCTAGATAGTCTCTATATGTATCTCTAGTTTATTGATCTAGCATTTCTCTATGTTCTAGTTATTGTTCTAGTATTCACTTATATTCCAGTTCATTGTTCTAGCATGCACATATATATCTGTTCATTGCTAGTTGCACCATTGATGATGACATATGCTTCAGTATTCTATTTCCAGTATTTTATTATCTCCAGTATTTCTTATTGCCAGTATTTATATCCATCTTGTATTTCTTTACACTGTATTATAGTTTTTGTCAATATACATGAACTGTTGTTAGTGCTTGTACTTCGCTCCAATCCTGACTGGATATTTTTTCCAGACGACTTAGAGGACTTGTTTCCAGTATACTTGGAGACTTGGATGTTATTGTTTGCAGGTTAGATTATTTTGTTGTTTAGACTTGTGTTGTATTTCATTTATTTTCTTCGATATCTCATCGTGCTTTAGTTTCTGTGATTGAGTATTCCATATTATATTATGATATTTGTGTCTCCTTATGGAGTCGGATACTCGTGTGAGATTGTTTAGATAGTGTATTGACCTAGACAATGTTCTACCGCCGATGCTGCGGCGTAGGCTGAACGTACCCATGTACTCGTGCCCCAAATTCTGGGTACGGGTCGTGACACAAGAAAACCGATAGGTTCGACCTTGTACCCTTGTCACGACCCACATCCGGTTTAGGGGCACGAGTGCGTGGGTACGTCCAGCCTACGCCACAGCATCGGCGGTAGAACGCTGTCTAGGTCATGTAACTATCTAATCTGTCACGACCCGCACCCGGTTTAGGGGTACGAGTGCGTGGGTACGTCCAGCCTACGCCACAGCATCGACGGTAGAACGCTGTCTAGGTCAAGTACTATCTATAAAATCTTACGCTAGTATCCAACTCCATAAGGAGACTCGGATAACACTATAAAAATATTAACAACATACTCAATCACAACTACAGCACGATAGGAATTTGATGAATAAAGAATACAACACAAGCCTAATAACAAAAATAATCATACCTGCAATCAGTAACATCCAATCCTCAAGTGTCGGAACCAAGTCCACTAAGTTCACAGTCTGGAAAAATATTTTCCAGTCAGGAAGGAGCAAAGTACATCTCTAAATAGCAGTTCTTTATTAATGATATAAACTATGTAGCAGTTCTAGATGGAAATATACCAGATGCATGTATAGGTACGAGAAATGTACAATGAGAGAAATACTGGAAATACTGTAAGTAAATGCAGGAAGAGAAACAATATGTCAACGAGCAAGAATCCTATGACTAAGTGTGTGAGTACTAGTTTTAACATGTGATCGGCTTGGGAACTTGATCAGGCTGGTTACATGTGATTAGCTATGGTTCATATAAAGTCAGGCTAACCGTTGGTTAGCTATGATGCATGTAGAGGTCAGGCTAATCACACGTAACAGCTATGGAGCATGGAGATGGTCAGGCCGCACCCGACGTGAGATATGGGGTGAGCTATGATGCATGAAAAGTTGGGTATGATCACATATCTACACTAAAATACTCCCCAACCCCCGACTGGTATAGTAGATCCAATCATGGTACGCTATGGCACGGGATTCCCTAGGGAGGTAGCAAATCTCCCCGAAAATCAGTGTCTGTACATGCACAAGATAGCAAGGAAACAAGTCTTGTACAAGCTACACCATGAATAAGGAATAACATCTCATGACGAGATCCGTGTATACCAATCCGTGTAACCAACGTGTCAAGAACATGGATATTTACACTAGATACAGTGAACATAGGAGATATCATAAATTAGAAACTAATCAGAGAATGTACTCGCCTTGGGTCCTTAGCTGGTAAAACCAATGTCCTGTCCCAGAGTATCGTCTGGAGGAACCAACAGTCCTAAAATATATCAAATACAACATTTGCATCAGGTGCTACACTAACACATCACAAATACATGAACTCAGGGGCTCTGTCAGGTATGGCACTAGTCAACTAGGGTCATCTAGTAGGGATACGTATATAAATACACATATTATTAATTATCATTAATACTTACAATATATATACATGCACCAATTTAAATGTATTTACAATATATATCTTTTAAATACATTTTTGATTTATACTAGTTGAACATTATATATGTATACTCATACATATGCTAAAATATATTTTAAAATATATATATGTATATTGTCAATGTTATTATTACAATATATACTAATACTAGTACATCACATTAAATACATATACAATACATTAATTGTATGTACAAGATATATATATACATTTATACTAATTATACATTCTTAATTATATAATTTTATTAATAAAAATAAATAATATACCTATTTATATTTTAAATACATACATATACCAATACGAAAATATAAATCTACATATATATATTTATGCCAAAATACGGATATATATATATATACTAATTTACATAATCAAAAATCCTTATATATAATACATAACTAAATATACGCATACTAAATAACTAATTTCATACATTAAAACAATAAAACTAATTATGTTGTATTTACTAAACTAATTACATGAATTTACTAAGCTAATTATATGAATTTACTAGACTAATACATTAATTAAACTAATTATAAATTAACTAAACTAATTTATTAAGAATTTACTAACTGATTTTTAATTAACTAATTAATCTAATTATGACTAAACTAATTATAATTATACAACTAAACTAATTTAACATTAATCTAATATATGTACTAAACCTATTTCAGCGTTTCTGAATCGAAGAAAGAGGGAAGAAGGAAGAGGCTTACAATGGGGTTTCCCGGCGAGGCCGGGCCGGGCAGGGCGTCGGCGGTCGACGTTCGTCTCGGGCGGCGGCGGTCTGCTCGAGGCGGCCACGGCTCGACAGATCTGAGGCGGCGGCGGTGGTCCTGAAGCAACGGCGGGTGCTCGGTTCGACGCGGCGGCTGTCGAACTCGGCGGCTTCGACAGATCTGAGGCGGCGGCGTCGCTCGGCTCGAGGCGGCGCTCGGTTCGAGGGGGCGGGCGCTCTGTTAGAGGAGGCGGCGACTTCGAGGCGGCTGCGTCTGGTCGGCCACGGCGACGAGGAGGACTCGCAGTCACTGGCGCTCGGCGGATCTGGGGCGGCCACCGGCACTCGTCGAAGTTAGGTTAGGGTTAGGTTTCCTCTGTCGGGGTCGTGTCCGGGGCTGGACACGGCGGTTGATGACTGTGGGGGGACGTGTCCGGGTCTGCCGGACACGGGGATGATGTTGTACAGTGGAGGATGTGGATGTGTCCGGGTGTGTCGGACACGAAAGTTTGTAATATTGTAAATCTGGACACAGGAAATGAATGGATACGGTGGGACACCCGGGGTCGGACCCGAGGCCAACACGGCTGACACGGTGATGCTGGACACACGGACACGAGCACACAAAAATGTTGATGGTTGTTGGCTTGTGGGAATTGTGAGGGCTAGCTAGGGTTTCTTGGGAATGGTGATGAGAGACTTAAATAGGGAGAGAAGGTGTGGGATAAAGGGTGAGGGTTGGCCCAAATAACGAATGGCCCAAGATTACATAAATGAGTTTTTCATGCGGGAAAAATGAGGGTGTAAATGGGATATGGTAAACTTATAAAATTAATGGAAAATATTATAATTTAAGAAAATATTTTTAAGGCTTCCAAGGCTAGCTGATGATATTAGCTACTAATCAACCCATATTTGAAAACCCTAAAAATATGAAATTCATTTATTTACTATTCCAAAAATGGATATGAAAAAAATTTATTATGAACAACTAGTCCTTCAATAATTTATTAAACAAATAGTTTTATGATTTCAAGCCAAAAATATTCGAAGCTATAGTATTATATTTACATCATTATTTATCTAGTTATTTTATAATAAATTGATATTTAGAAAAATGATTTTTATAAAAGATCTTAAATTACCTTCTAAAATCAAACATTGTTCCAAATCAAATACAAAAATTCAAGGAAAAAATATTTTATAAACTTGGTATTTAAAATAAATTAAAAATCTAATTATTTCGGAAATTTGGAAATCGGAGGTTACAAGTCTACCCACCTTAGAAAAATTTTGTCCTCGAAATTTAAGATCCTCAATAATTGCCTTTACTCATCATATTATTTCTATCAAAATTTAAACTTCAAACCAAATAATCCTGAAGTAATTCCATGTTGTTATTTCCCAACCTTTCAAAAATTTTAACATCATATTCCGAAAAATCTTCAAGTTTTAAAATCAAATTCAAATTTTTTTTTTTTTCATAATCTCCTCCAAAATTTAAGTTCGCATCTAAATACTCAAGGATTTAATATCCAATCCTCCAATTGAAATTCAATCAATGCATATTTATAAAACTTAAAAATCTGTATCCCAAATTTAAATTTTAAACACTAATCCATCATTCATCTTACTCCTCTAACCCAAATTCAATTGATGCTTATTCAATTATACATCCTCCTCCCGAGAATTTAATTTGACACTATTCCATTAACGATTTATCTCCTGATTTTCTTTTTTCCTCAATACTCAACGATGCGATACTTTCAGAATCTTCAATGCAACATTCATAATATAACTATAAAATTTCTATCTCGCAATCAATTAGAAAAAAAACGATAATCTCTCAAATTTCTCAAATTTTTAATAATCAATTCAATCATATCAAGACCTCCTTAAAATTAATAAATCCTCAAATTTTTGGCTCTGTGAATTTCTTAATTCTCCCTTTAAGTTAATGTTTGTCCTCGAATTTCAATCATACCTCGATTTTCATAAAATCAATGATCCATCAACTCCGTTATAACAACCCCTAAATTCTTTATTTAATTTAATGCTCATCCACAAATTTAATCCTCTTGTCTCTTTTTGTCAGTCATAACCTCATCACAGATCTTTGCTATGGTCAAAACCCCAATGATCATGGTTTAAGAAAACTCTACCTACAGTCATGCAATTTTAAGAAAATATATAGGTCATGTATCTTTTGTCATGGTATTTCAGTCTCTGTTAAGGTGTACTACTAGTTATATCCTAACAAGAAAATCATGAATACGAACTACAGCACTCAGGGAAATCAATCAATCAAGAGACGGGAACATTAGAAAAAGAACCTGCTAACATATTACTTACGGTATCTCCCGTCTCTAACAAACACTTAACTCTAGCACATTCACTAGCTAATTCCTATCCATGTACACTGGTACCCATATCAACTAATCATTAGTCCACAAGACATCCATGATTACATCTTCATTGCATACACCTGCCTATTGATACCTAACTCTGATACCAAGAATCTTTAATATATCCATGGTTTAATAATGCATCCAAGTTGATACCTCTATCTCTTTAGTACCATACCCTCTGTCAGTTCCCGTTCCTACTACATTTGTTTATACTAGTCGTTCTTATCACTCAAATATACGTCAAGTGCAATACCATACTAAATACTGCTCTTTCCAATACAATTTTAGATGGACACCCAAGTCAGTCTGCAGTGCCATCTCCATCATGCTCAAATCACCAGATCCTTACACATGTATATTATCTACTCATAATATTCATATCTCTCATCTACCATAAAATAAATCCTCAAATAATCGTCCAGGTTTAACTTCTCGAACAACTTTAAAATAAAATGCATATACCTCCTCAAGGTCAGATACTCAACATCGAATAAAATTTTAATCACTTCTAAAATTCTTTGTAGCCTTGACCATTTTTATTGAATCAATATTTGAAATCCTCAAAATTTTAATGACATAATCTCAACTCCTCAATTATTCTAAAAATAAAATTTTATTTCCACCTTTTTAATTTATAACTCCACAAAGGTACAGATCAGTGCTCTCGGTCTCTGATACTCAAGGTGCACTCAATGCATCTACTGTCTATAATTTTGTACTAGAATTGTACTGCCTGAATCACTTATACTATTACCTCCAATGATCAAAGTTATCATCACCTATATTTTCTTTCATGATTTCAATTTATGTCAACTGGTATATCATCCTATTATCATCACGCAGAGTGCTCACTGTTATTAACGTTATTCTCGACTAATCCTCGATATAGAATCATTAGCACTCTTGGTATTATATCACTAGCTTCATTATTGTATCATCTCCTCAAACTTATTAGAACTCATGATTAGCTGTACCTTTTATAACACTCATTTTTCTTATTCTCATGGGCAAGTATATGGTTCCTCATCTCGATGGTTGTATATGTATTTCCTTTAATCCTTTAAAGCCTATTAAACTAATCCGTGATACGCTTCACCATCTTCATTACCTATTCCGATATTTCTCTACTCATGACACCTTATTAACTTTATGCGTATATATTTCCTTACCTTTAACCCTTCCGATATCAATTATCAAATTGAACATCATGCTCCATTAATTTTTAACACAATTTTCTTGATACCTAATTGTTCACGTAGATTATCCAATTGCATAATCATGATTATCCAGGACGGGTATGTTGGCTCTGATACTAACTCTTGAAATATCACTGATACTCTATACTCTTCTTCTACTTATAGTACTATAATGACACTTATCCTAGAACCATTGTTACAAGGTATTATGCTATGGTTAACTCTAGATTAAAGTCTACTGCTCACATGTCCAACTAGGAAATACTTACAACTCACAAGCAACACTCAGTCAATACCAATACAAGACAAAACAAAAATTGCAAGTCACTAATTATCATACTAACAAGGAATCCTCAAAGAAAATAAGCTCAGAAAGGAACTGGATCAAGGACGGAAAGTATCTTTACTGCTAGTAAAGAAAAGAAGCAATGGAACAAAGTCCTGGAATAACATGAATAGATAAGTCTTGAGATGATACTTTAAGAACCAATTTAAGATACAACCTGATAATCATACACGTCCGTCAGAAATCATGACACACAGAATCCTCGCCACGCCAGTAAGCATAGATGCGATAAACGACAGGTTCCGTAACTAAGGTATACAACTCTATAATCACGTCATCTAGAATCTTCGCCACGCCAACCGGTATGGCTGCGAAAGACTCTAAGTTTCATAACTATAGTATGTACATCCAAGTCAGGTTCCTACGTTCTCGTCACCACAGCTAATATGGCTGCGACAAACTCTAGGGTCCATAACCAAAGTAGACGTTTTACCTTTCTCACTGTCCTTATCAACATATGTCATCAGATGATACCGTAAATTTTAGCCCATAAAATTTATCTCGATATGAAATCAATTCAACAATGATACCAAGAATTAAATTTAATAACTGGTCAACAAGAATCAAACTCAACAATGATACCAAGATTCAAATGTTAATAATTGATCAACAATAATCAAATTCAATATCAATGAGTAAGGACGGACGGAAATAAAATGAAGGATTCAAAATTAGAAGTTATAATAAGATTCTCAAGGGGTCGTCCCAGGAATCTTTCAAGATTTTGTGATTGAGTATCCTCTCTCATCCTAGTACCCTATGTCCTATGTCCTATAGCAGGCACGCAGTAGTACAACAAAGACGTCACACTACCACGACATCGCACAACTTGCGAAGTCTGACCTGCATGGGCCACCACTAAAAACGTGTCACGACCCGCACCCGGTTTAGGGGCACGAGTGCGTGGGTACGTCCAGCCTACGCCGCAGTATCGGCGGTAGAACGCTGTCTAGGTCAAGTACTATCTATAAAATCTCACGCTAGTATCCAACTCCATAAGGAGACTCGGATAACACTATAAATATATTAACAACATACTCAATCACAACTACAGTACGATAGGAATTTAAAGAATAAAGAATACAACACAAGCCTAATAACAAAAATAATCATACCTGCAATCAGTAACATCCAATCCTCAAGTGTCGGAACCAAGTCCACTAAGTTCACAGTCTGGAAAAATATTTTTCAGTCAGGAAGGAGCAAAGTACATCTCTAAATAGCAATTCTTTATTAATGATATAAACTATGTAGCAGTTCTAGATGGAAATATACCAGATGCATGTATAGGTACGAAAAATGTACAATGAGAGAAATACTGGAAATACTGTAAGTAAATGCAGGAAGAGAAACAATATGTCAACGAGCAAGAATACTATGACTAAGTGTGTGAGTACTAGTTTTAACATGTGATCGGCTTGGAAACTTGATCAGGCTGGTTACATGTGATTAGCTATGGTTCATATAAAGTCAGGCTAACCGTTGGTTAGCTATGATGCATGTAGAGGTCAGGCTAATCACACGTAACAGCTATGGAGCATGGAGATGGTCAGGCCGCACCCGACGTGAGATGTGGGGTGAGCTATGATGCATAAAAAGTTGGGTATGATCACATATCTACACTAAAATACTCCCCAACCCCCGACTGGTATAGTAGATCCAATCATGGTACGCTATGGCACGGAATTCCCTATGGAGGTAGCAAATCTCCCCGAAAATTAGTGTCTGTACATGCACAAGATAGCAAGGAAACAAGTCTTGTACAAGCTATACCATGAATAAGGAATAACATCTCATGACGAGATCCGTGTATACGAATCTGTGTAACCAACGTGTCAAGAACATGGATATTTACACTAGATACAGTGAACATAGGAGATATCATAAATTAGAAACTAATCAGAGAATGTACTCGCCTTGGGTCCTTAGCTGGTAAAACCAATGTCCTGTCCCAGAGTATCGTCTGGAGGAACCAACAGTCCTAAAATATATCAAATACAATATTTGCATCAGGTGCTACACTAACACATCACAAATACATGAACTCAGGGGCTCTGCCAGGTATGGCACTAGTCAACTAGGGTCATCTAGTAGGGATACGTATATAAATACACATATTATTAATTATCATTAATACTTACAATATATATACATGCACCAATTTAAATGTATTTACAATATATATCTTTTAAATACATTTTTGATTTATACTAGTTGAACATTATATATGTATACTCATACATATGCTAAAATACATTTTAAAATATATATATATGTATATTGTCAATGTTATTATTACAATATATACTAATACTAGTACATCACATTAAATACATATACAATACATTAATTGTATGTACAAGATATATATATACATTTATACTAATTATACATTCTTAATTATACAATTTTATTAATAAAAATAAATAATATACCTATTCATATTTTAAATACATACATATACCAATACAAAAATATAAATCTACATATATATATTTATGCCAAAATACGGATATATATATATATACTAATTTACATAATCAAAAATCCTTATATATAATACATAACTAAATTTACGCATACTAAATAACTAATTTCATACATTAAAATAATAAAACTAATTATGTTGTATTTACTAAACTAATTACATGAATTTACTAAGCTAATTATATGAATTTACTAGACTAATACATTAATTAAACTAATTATAAATTAACTAAACTAATTTATTAAGAATTTACTAACTAATTTTTAATTAACTAATTAATCTAATTATGACTAAACTAATTATAATTATACAACTAAACTAATTTAACATTAAGCTAATATATGTACTAAACCTATTTCAGCGTTTCTGAATCGAAGAAAGAGGGAAGAAGGAAGAGGCTTACAATGGGGTTTCCCGGCGAGGCCGGGCCGGGCAGGGCGTCGGCGGTCGACGTTCGTCTCGGGCGGCGGCGGTCTGCTCGAGGCGGCCACGGCTCGACAGATCTGAGGCGGCGGCGGTGGTCCTGAAGCGACGGCGGGTGCTCGGTTCGACGCGGCGGCTGTCGAACTCGGCGGCTTCGACAGATCTGAGGCGGCGGCGTCGCTCGGCTCGAGGCAGCGCTCGGTTCGAGGGGGCGGGCGCTCTGTTCGAGGAGGCGGCGGCTTCGAGGCGGCTGCGTCTGGTCGGCCACGGCGACGAGGAGGACTCGCAGTCACCGGCGCTCGGCGGATCTGGGGCGGCCACCGGCGCTCGTCGAAGTTAGGTTAGGGTTAGGTTTCCTCTGTCGGGGTCGTGTCCGAGGCTGGACACGGCGGTTGATAACTGTGGGGGGACGTGTCCGGGTCTGCCGGACACGGGGATGATGTTGTACAGTGGAGGATGTGGATGTGTCCGGGTGTGTCGGACACGAAAGTTTGTAATATTGTAAATCTGGACACAGGAAATGAATGGATACGGTGGGACACCCGGGGTCGGACCCGAGGCCAACACGGCTGACACGGTGATGCTGGACACACAGACACGAGCACACAAAAATGTTGATGGTTGTTGGCTTGTGGGAATTGTGAGGGCTAGCTAGGGTTTCTTGGGAATGGTGATGAGAGACTTAAATAGGGAGAGAAGGTGTGGGATAAAGGGTGAGGGTTGGCCCAAATAACGAATGGCCCAAGATTACATAAATGAGTTTTTCATACGGGAAAAATGAGGGTGTAAATGGGAGACGGTAAACTTATAAAATTAATAGAAAATATTATAATTTAAGAAAATATTTTTAAGGCTTCCAAGGCTAGCTGATGATATTAGCTACTAATCAACCCATATTTGAAAACCCTAAAAATATGAAATTCATTTATTTACTATTCCAAAAATGGATATGAAAAAAATTTATTATGAACAACTAGTCCTTCAATAATTTATTAAACAAATAGTTTTATGATTTCAAGCCAAAAATATTCGAAGCTATAGTATTATATTTACATCATTATTTATCTAGTTATTTTATAATAAATTAACATTTAGAAAAATGATTTTTATAAAAGATCTTAAATTACCTTCTAAAATCAAACATTGTTCCAAATCAAATACAAAAATTCAAGGAGAAAATATTTTATAAACTTGGTATTTAAAATAAATTAAAAATCTAATTATTTTGGAAATTTGGAAATCGGAGGTTACAAGTCTACCCACCTTAGAAAAATTTCGTCCTCGAAATTTAAGATCCTCAATAATTGCCTTTACTCATCATATTATTTCTATCAAAATTTAAACTTCAAACCAAATAATCCTGAAGTAATTCTATGTTGTTATTTCCCAACCTTTCAAAAATTTTAACATCATATTCCGGAAAATCTTCAAGTTTTAAAATCAAATTCAAATTTTTTTTTTTCATAATCTCCTCCAAAATTTAAGTTCGCATCTAAATACTCAAGGATTTAATATCCAATCCTCCAATTAAAATTCAATCAATGCATATTTATAAAACTTAAAAATCTGTATCCCAAATTTAAATTTTAAACACTAATCCATCATTCATCTTACTCCTCTAACCCAAATTCAATTGATGCTTATTCAATTATACATCCTCCTCCCGAGAATTTAATTTGACACTATTCCATTAACGATTTATCTCCTGATTTTCTTTTTTCCTCAATACTCAACGATGCGATACTTTCAGAATCTTCAATGCAACATTCATAATATAACTATAAAATTTCTATCTCGCAATCAATTAGAAAAAAAACGATAATTTCTCAAATTTTTAATAATCAATTCAATCATATCAAGACCTCCTTAAAATTAATAAATCCTCAAATTTTTGGCTCTGTGAATTTCTTAATTCTCCCTTTAAGTTAATGTTTGTCCTCGAATTTTAATCATACCTCGATTTTCATAAAATCAATGATCCATCAACTCCGTTATAACAACCCCTAAATTCTTTATTTAATTTAATGCTCATCCACAAATTTAATCCTCTTGTCTCTTTTTGTCAGTCATAACCTCGTCACAGATCTTTGCTATGGTCCAAACCCCAATGATCATGGTTTAAGAAAACTCTACCTACAGTCATACAATTTTAAGAAAATATATAGGTCATGTATCTTTTGTCGTGGTATTTCAGTCTCTGTTAAGGTGTACTACTAGTTATATCCTAACAAGAAAATCATGAATACGAACTACAGCACTCAGGAAAATCAATCAATCAAGAGACGGGAACATTAGAAAAAGAACCTGCTAACATATTACTTACGGTATCTCCCGTCTCTAACAAACACTTAACTCTAGCACATTCACTAACTAATTCCTATCCCTGTACACTGGTACCCATATCAACTAATCATTAGTCCACAAGACATCCATGATTACATCTTCATTGCATACACCTGCCTATTGATACCTAACTCTGATACCAAGAATCTTTAATATATCCATGGTTTAATAATGCATCCAAGTTGATACCTCTATCTCTTTAGTACCATACCCTCTGTCAGTTTCCGTTCCTACTACATTTGTTCATATTAGTCGTTCTTATCACTCAAATATACGTCAAGTGCAACACCATACTAAATACTGCTCTTTCTAATACAATTTTAGATGGACACCCAAGTCAGTCTGCGGTGCCATCTCTATCATGCTCAAATCAACAGATCCTTACACATGTATATTATCTACTCATAATATTCATATCTCTCATCTACCATAAAATAAATCCTCAAATAATCGTCCAGGTTTAACTTCTCGAACAACTTTAAAATAAAATGCATACACCTCCTCAAGGTCAGATACTTTAAAATAAATCCAGAAGCATGTATAGGTACGAGAAATAAAAAATACTGGAAATACTGTAAGTAAATGCAGGAGAAGAAACAATATGTCCATGAGCAAGAACCTATGACTAAGTGTTTGAGTACTAGCTTTAACATGTGATCGGCTTGGAAACTTGATCAGGCTGGTTACATGTGATTAGCTATGATTCATGAAGGTCAGGCTAACCGTTGGTTAGCTATGATGCATGTAGAGGTCAGGCTAATCACACGTAACAGCTATAAAGAATGGAGATGGTCAGGCCGCACCCGACGTGAGATGTGGGGTGAGCTATGATGCATGGAAAGTTGGGTATGATCACATATATACACTAAAATACTCCCCAAACCCCTGACTGGTATAGTAGATCCAATCATGGTACGCTATGGCACGGGATTCCCTAGGGAGGTAGCAAATCTCCCCGGGTCTCAGTGTTTGTACATGCACAAGATATCAAGGAAACAAGTCTTGTACAAGCTACACCATGAATAAGGAATAACATCTCATGACGAAATCCGTGTATACCAATCCGTGTAACCAACGTGTCAAGAGCATGGATATCTACACTAGATACAGTGAACATAGGAGATATCATAAATTAGAAACTAATCAGAGAATGTACTCGCCTTTGGTCCTTAGCTGGTGAATACCGAGGTCCTGTTCCAGAGTGTCGCCTGGAGGAACCCACAGTCCTAATGACATATCAAAATAATACTTGTATCAGATGCTACGCTAACACACAATAGAATACACTGGCCTCAGGGCTATGCCAGGCATGGCTCTAGTCAACTAGGGTCATCGTAAAACACATTACACTTATTAATACTTACAATATTTATACATGCACCAATTTAAATGTATTTACAATATATATATATCTGCCTTTTATAAATACATATTTGATTTATACTAGTTGAACATTATATATATATACTCATATATATGCCAAAAATACATTTTAGAATATATATATGTATTGTCAACATTATCATTTAAATATACTAATACTAATACACCAAATTAAATTTATACTAGCATATACTTTTTATTAAATAGATATTATATAAAAATAAACCAATATATATATATATACATATATACAAACCAATTAGAAATATTGAGAATATATTAAGTATACAAAATATGCATATATACATATACCAAATTAATTATATACACTATATATACGTATTTACATGTATATCAGTTATTAAATATATACATATACAATATACAATACGTATATACATATTAACACTATATGATACATAATTAAAATACATACATATACTATTAAATACATATACATTATACTAATATATGTGTACTATATATATATCAATTTAAAAATATACTAGGTATATATACAAATAAATATATACATATACCAATTTTTATTATATATATATATATATATATTGAAAAATATATAAGTGTATGCAAATATATATATATACCAAATTACTAAATACGTATTAAATACGTATATATCAATTATATTAACCATATACACTATTAAATACATATTATAAGAAAATACCAATATACATACATATATACCAATTAAATTACAAATATATACTAAATATTATATATATACATGTATACCCATTTTATATAAAATATATTAAGTATATACGAAATATATATATATATATATATATATATATATATATATATATATATATATATATATATATATATATATATACGTATACCAATATCATATATACTAGAATCATATTAAATATATATACACATACATATACTGTTAAACATAAATTTAAATACATAATTACATATACATGTTAATATATACATATACGTATACATTAAATACCTACATACAAACATACATACATTATATATATACATGTATTATTTAATATCAAGGAGGGAAAGAAGGAGAGGGGAGAAACTCACAGTGGGTGGCTCGACGGGCTTGGCCGGAGCTCCGGCGACGGGGTCACGACAGGGAGGAGTAGCAGGGAGAGTGGTGGTGAGAAGTGGATGGAGGTGGTGGTGAGAAGTGGATTGAGGTGGTGGTGGTGATGATAGTGGTGGTGATGGTGGTGGTGTATGGTGATAATAGTGGTGGTGATGGTTGTGGTGGGGTGGTGATGGTGGTGGTGATAGTGGTGGTGATGGTGGTGGTGATGGTGGTGGTTATGGTGATGATAGTGGTGGTGATGGTGGTGGTGTGGCCGACGCTCAGCAGGCAGCGGGCAGCGGCCGGACTGTGCAGCAGCATCGGCAGCGGCCGGAGCAGCAGCAGCCGCGGCAGCAGCAGGCGGCGGCGGCAGCAGGTCGGCGGCAAGTCGTTGGCCGCCGGAGGTGGGGCTCAGCCGGAGAGGAGTAGGGAAGGAGAAGATGGTGAAGGGAAGAAGAAGAAGAAGAAGAAGAAGAAGAAGAAGAAGAAGAAGAATAATGGAGGGAGGAATTTGTTTGCATGGAGAAATAATTGGAGGAGGGAGGAGAGAGAGAGAGAGAGGGGATTTTCTAGGTTCTTTGGGATTAGGGCCTGCTTGGGGAGTTGCGAGGGTGAGGTGATGTATTGTTTTATAGGGAGTGGTGAATGGATGGAGGGTGGAGATGCTCCTATTCAAAATGGAGGGATAGGATTTGTCATAAAGAGAAATAGTTTCTTCATGAGGAGTGGTGAAAGGATGAGTGTAAATTGGACCCAAGTTTGTGACCCCCTTCCATTTGGTTTTGGCCAATGGGGTGAGGGCACCTACAATTGAATAATTGCAACTTAGCCCCTAAAATTTGGGAAATTGCACAAACACATAAAATGACACAAAATTTGTGGAGAAAAATGTGTTTAGTAATTTTTATGGTGAGAGGGTGTTGTGAGTTAGGCACGGGTTTAATTAATCGGGTATTAGAATTAAATTAGGATTTATTAAATCAGTCAAAATGTTATCCTCAATTTAATTAGAAATAAAATGCAAGCTGTGTTCTAAAATTAATTAGGAGTACCTGGGACCAAAATCAGGTCAGGTCATCAATATCATTAATGAAGAAGACTCAGAACAAAATATTACCCTAATTTGGGTCGTACGAAAAATAGGTCAAGATTTGCCTCTAATTTCGATTGGAACGCACAACGATACAAAATAGAAATTTATTTAGGAATTAAATAAACGTCCGCGACGATTTTTGTGCGGCTAAAATGAAGGTACAAAGATCATAATTATGAGTTGCAAAAATATCAGAATGGAAGGCAAGCACGTCTAGGGCAAGATTGTGAAATTTATTGGAAGGCAAAAGTCAGGTAGCGCTCCAAATATCGAAGCAACGACAGCGCGCAACAATTAAATAATTTACGGTAATTAAATACAACCTCCAATAAATAAATTCTAAATAAAACAATTAAATACATAATCTCCACTATTCGATCAGGTGTTTGTCTAGTGGCCTCTAGGTCAAGTCTACAGCTCAGACATTGAGAACACAGTATATATTTTTTTTTAAATACACCTCATACAATTATTTAATAAAAATATTGAGAAATCATTTAGTATAAATACCACAATACTAATAATTATAAAAAGTCAAAAATACTCCTATTTTCAGAATGTGGTAGTGACAAGTCTATCCTCCTTAAAAGAATTTCGTCCTCGAAATTTAAAGTCTTCATAGTAGTGTTTATACATTATTTTATTTTCCATCATTAGTAATTCATCAACCACAAAATCAGGTAGTAATCCACCTTGCCATTTCACAATCTCAAAATTTTCTGAAATTTACGGTATTCCTGAATATCCTCAAAGATAAAAATCAGTTTCCATTTCCTCACAATTTCCTCCGAATTTAAATTAAAATTAAATACTCAGAATTTGATATCTGTTCCTCGAATTGAATTTCAATCAATGTATCGATTCTGATCCCAAAGAGTCTGAATTCCAACAATAATCCATCAATGATCTGATTCTTCAGTTTTCTTTTTTCTCAACATACTTAATAATGCGACACTTATGGATCCTTCAAATGTAACGTCCGCAATATAAAAATTTAAATTACTATATTGAAATCAAATATATATACTGATAATTTTCCAAATTTTCCTCAAATTTTAATGATAAATTATATCACAATCAACCTTCCTGAAATTAATAATCATCAATTCTGCCATGTTAAATTTTTAATCCTTTATTTAAATTAGCGTTTATTCTCAAATTTTAATCATACTTCGATCTTTGTAAAACCAATGATCCAGCAATTATGTTATATCAACTCATGAATGCTTATCCTTGAATTTCTAATCATCTTGTCCCA
Organism: Iris macrosiphon; assembly: GCA_036927795.1. Lineage (NCBI taxonomy): Eukaryota > Viridiplantae > Streptophyta > Magnoliopsida > Asparagales > Iridaceae > Iris > Iris macrosiphon. The sequence continues at coordinate 105,545,351 of JAYESA010000018.1, forward strand.
TTTGTCAAGTCATAACCTTTTCATAAATATTTGTTATGGTCAAAACCCCAACGATCATGGTCTAAGAAAAATTTTACCTACAGTCATACAACAAACAACTTAGAGGAAACATGCATGGTTATGGTCTGTCTTATCATGGTATTGCATTCTCTGTCAGGGTGTACTACTAACTATATCCTAACAAGAAAATCATGAATACGAACTACAGCACTAGGGAAATCAATCAATCAAGAGATGGGAATATTTGGAAAAAGAAGAACCTGGTACCTTATTACTTGTAGTATCTACTATCTCTAACAACACTTAACTCTAGCACATTCACTAACTAATTCCTATTCATGTACACTGGTACCCATATCAACTAATCATTAATCCATAAGATCCATGAATATATCCGTATTGCACACACCTGTCTATTAATACTTAAATCTGATACCAAGATTCTCTAATATAACCATGGTTTAATAATGCATCTAAGTTTGATACCTCTACCTCTTTAGTACCACATTCTCTGTCAGTTCTCGTTCCTACTATAATTGTCCATACTACTTGTTCTCATCACTCCAGTGCACACCAAGTGTAACACCATACTAAGTACTGCTCTCTCCAATACAACTCTAGATAGACACCCAAGTCAGTCTGCGGTGCTATCTCCATCATGCTCAAGTCAACAGATCCTTACACATGTATATTAATATACATATTTCTCATCCACTATAAAAATAATCCTCAAATAATCGTCAAGGTTTAACTTCTCGAACAACTTTAAAATAAATGCATATACCTCCTCAAAAGTCAGCTACTCAACATCGAAATAAAATTTTAATCACTTCTAAAATCTTTGTAGCCTTGACCATGTTTATTGAATCAATATTTAAAATTCTCAAAATTTTAATGACACAATCTCAACTCCTCAATAATTCTCTGAATAAAAAAATTTGTTTCTACTCTTTAATTTATAAATCCACAAATATACATATCAGTGCTCACGGTCTCTGATACTCTAGGTGCACTCAATACATCTAGGGTCCATAACTGTGTACTAAAATTGTACTGCCCGAATCACTTGCACTATTACCTCCAATGATCAAGGTTATCATCACATGTATTTTCTTCCATGATTTTCAATTTATGTCAACTGGTATATCATCTAATTATCATCACACAGAGTGCTTACTGTTATTAGCGTCATTCTCGACTAATCCTCGATATAGAACCATTAGCACTCTTGGTATTATATCACTAGCTTCATTAATGGATTATCTCATCAAGCTCATCAGAACTTATGTTTCTTTACCCTCATGGGTAAGTGTATGGTTCCTCATCTCGATTGTTGTATATGTATTTCTCTTTAACCTTTTATAGCCTGTTAAACTAATCCGTGATACGCTTCACCATTTTCATTACCAATTCCGATATTTCTCTACTCATGACACCTCATTATAACTCCTCATGCATATAAATTTCTTTACCTTTAACACACCCGATATCAATCATCAAATTGAACGTTATGCTCCATTAATCCTTAATACTATTCCTTGATACCTAATTGTTTACATAGATCACTCAAGTGCATAATCATGATTATCCAGGGCGGGTATGTTAGCTCTGATACTAACTCTTGAACTATCACTGATACTCTATTCTCTCCTTCTACTCACAGTCTCTAGTGACACTTATCCTAGAACCATTGGTACAAGGTACTATGCTAAGGGCTAACTCTAGATTAAAGCCTACTGTTCACATGTCCAACTAAGAAACACTTACAAACTCACAAGTCACACTCAGTCAAACTAATACAAGATACAACCAAAATTGCAAGTCACTAATTATCACACTAACAAGGATCCTTAAAGAAATAAGGCTCAAAAGAACTGGGTTAAGGACTGAAGGTATCTTTACTGCTAGTAAAGAAAAGAAGTGATGGAACAAAGTCCTGGAATAACATAAATAGATAAGTCTTGAGATGATACTTTAACAACCAATTTAAGATACAACCTGATAATCATACACGTCTGTCTGAAATCATGACACTCAGAATCCTCACCACGCCAGTAAGCATAAATACGATAAACGATAGGTTTCGTAACTAAGGTCTGCAACTCTATAATCATGTCATCTAGAATCTTTGCCACGCCAACCGGTATGGCTGTGAGAGACTCTAAGTTTCATAACTATAGTATGTACATCCAAGTCAGGTTCCTATGTTCTCGTCACCACAGCTAATATGGCTGCAATAAACTCTAGGGTCCATAACCAAAGTAGACGTTTTACCTTTCTCACTGTCCTCATCAACATATGTCATCAGATGATACCATAAATTTTAGCCCGTAAAATTCATCTCGATATGAAATTAACTCAACAACGATACCAAGAATTAAATTTAACAACTGGTCAACAAGAATCAAACTCAACAATGATACCAAGATTTTAATTTAATAACTGATCAATAAGGATCAAGTTTAATAACAACAAGCGTGAGCAGACGGGAACAAGGGGGAAGGATTTAAATTAGAATTTATAATGAGATTCTCAAGGGTCGTCCCAGGAATCTCTCAAATAATTTGTGATTGAGTATCCTCTCTCATCCTAGTATCCTATGTCCTATATTCTATAGCAGGTACGCAGTAGTACAACTATGACGTCACACTACTACGACATCGCACAACTAGCGAAGTCTGACCTGCATGGGCCACCACTAAAAACGTGTCACGACCCGCACCCGGTTTAGGGGCACGAGTGCGTGGGTACGTCCAGCCTACGCCGCAGCATCGGCGGTAGAACGCTGTCTAGGTCATGTAACTATCTAATCAAACTCACGTGAATACCCAACTCCATAAGGAGACGTGGATATCATAAAATAATACTAGAAATACTCAATCACATAAACTAAAGCACGATGAGATATCAAGGCAAGCAAGAAATACAAGACAAGTCTAACGACAAAATAATCCTAACTGCAATCATTAACTTCCAATCCTCAAGTGTGTCAGAAACCAGTCTACTAAGGTCACAGTCTGGAAAAATATTTTTCCAGTCAGGAAAGAGCAAAGTACATCTCTAAATAGCAGTTCTATATTAATGATATAAACTATGTAGCAGTTCTAGATGGAAATATACCAGAAGCATGTATAGGTACGAGAAATAAAAAATACTGGAAATACTGTAAGTAAATGCAGGAGAAGAAACAATATGTCCATGAGCAAGAACCTATGACTAAGTGTTTGAGTACTAGCTTTAATATATGATCGGCTTGGGAACTTGATCAGGCTGGTTACATGTGATTAGCTATGATTCATGAAGGTCAGGCTAACCGTTGGTTAGCTATGATGCATGTAGAGGTCAGGCTAATCATACGTAACAGCTATGAAGCATGGAGATGGTCAGGCCGCACCCGACGTGAGATGTGGGGTGAGCTATGATGCATGGAAAGTTGGGTATGATCACATATATACACTAAAATACTCCCCAAACCCCTGACTGGTATAGTAGATCCAATCATGGTATGCTATGGCACGAGATTCCCTAGGGAGGTAGCAAATCTCCCCGGGTCTCAGTGTCTGTACATGCACAAGATATCAAGGAAACAAGTCTTGTACAAGCTACACCATGAATAAGGAATAACATCTCATGACGAAATCCGTGTATACCAATCCGTGTAACCAACGTGTCAAGAGCATGGATATCTACACTAGATACAGTGAACATAGGAGATATCATAAATTAGAAACTAATCAGAGAATGTACTCGCCTTTGGTCCTTAGCTGGTGAATACCGAGGTCCTGTTCCAGAGTGTCGCCTGGAGGAACCCACAGTCCTAATGATATATCAAAATAATACTTGTATCAGATGCTACGCTAACACACAATAGAATACACTGGCCTCAGGGCTATGCCAGGCATGGCTCTAGTCAACTAGGATCATCGTAAAACACATTACACTTATTAATACTTACAATATTTATACATGCACCAATTTAAATGTATTTACAATATATATATATCTGCCTTTTATAAATACATATTTGATTTATACTAGTTGAACATTATATATATATACTCATATATATGCCAAAAATACATTTTAGAATATATATGTATTGTCAACATTATCATTTAAATATACTAATACTAATACACCAAATTAAATTTATACTAGCATATACTTTTTATTAAATAGATATTATATAAAAATAAACCAATATATATATATACATATATACAAACCAATTAGAAATATTGAGAATATATTAAGTATACAAAATATGCATATATACATATACCAAATTAATTATATACACTATATATACGTATTTACATGTATATCAGTTATTAAATATATACATATACAATATACAATACGTATATACATATTAACACTATATGATACATAATTAAAATACATACATATACTATTAAATACATATACATTATACTAATATATGTGTACTATATATATATCAATTTAAAAATATACTAGGTATATATACAAATAAATATATACATATACCAATTTTTATTATATATATATATATATTGAAAAATATATAAGTGTATGCAAATATATATATATACCAAATTACTAAATACGTATTAAATACGTATATATCAATTATATTAACCATATACACTATTAAATACACATTATAAGAAAATACCAATATACATACATATATACCAATTAAATTACAAATATATAGTAAATATTATATATATACATGTATACCCATTTTATATAAAATATATTAAGTATATACGAAATATATATATATATATATATATATATACGTATACCAATATCATATATACTAGAATCATATTAAATATATATACACATACATATACTGTTAAACATAAATTTAAATACATAATTACATATACATGTTAATATATACATATACGTATACATTAAATACCTACATACAAACATACATACATTATATATATACATGTATTATTTAATATCAAGGAGGGAAAGAAGGAGAGGGGAGAAACTCACAGTGGGTGGCTCGACGGGCTTGGCCGGAGCTCCGGCGACGGGGTCACGACAGGGAGGAGTAGCAGGGAGAGTGGTGGTGAGAAGTGGATGGAGGTGGTGGTGAGAAGTGGATTGAGGTGGTGGTGGTGATGATAGTGGTGGTGATGGTGGTGGTGTATGGTGATGATAGTGGTGGTGATGGTGGTGGTGTGGTGGTGATGGTGGTGGTGATAGTGGTGGTGATGGTGATGATAGTGGTGGTGATGGTGGTGGTGTGGCCGGCGCTCAGCAGGCAGCGGGCAGCGGGCAGCGGCCGGACTGTGCAGCAGCAGCGGCAGCGGCCGGAGCAGCAGCAGCGGCAGCGGCCGGAGCAGCAGCAGTCGCGGCAGCTGCAGCAGCAGGCGGCGGCGGCAGCAGGTCGGCGGCAAGTCGTTGGCCGCCGGAGGTGGGGCTCAGCAGGAGAGGAGTAGGGAAGGAGAAGATGGTGAAGGGAAGAAGAAGAAGAAGAATAATGGAGGAAGGAATTTGTTTGCATGGAGAAATAATTGGAGGAGGGAGGAGAGAGAGAGAGAGAGGGGATTTTCTAGGTTCCTTGGGATTAGGGCCTGCTTGGGGAGTTGTGAGGGTGAGGTGATGTATTATTTTATAGGGAGTGGTGAATGGATGGAGGGTGGAGATGCTCCTATTCAAAATGGAGGGATAGGATTTGTCATAAAGAGAAATAGTTTCTTCATGAGGAGTGGTGAAAGGATGAGTGTAAATTGGACCCAAGTTTGTGACCCCCTTCCATTTGGTTTTGGCCAATGGGGTGAGGGCACCTACAATTGAATAATTGCAACTTAGCCCCTAAAATTTGGGAAATTGCACAAACACATAAAATGACACAAAATTTGTGGAGAAAAATATGTTTAGTAATTTTTATGGTGAGAGGGTGTTGTGCGTTAGGCACGGGTTTAATTAATCGGGTATTAGAATTAAATTAGGATTTATGAAATCAGTCAAAATGTTATCCTCAATTTAATTAGAAATAAAATACAAGCTGTGTTCTAAAATTAATTAGGAGTACCTGGGACCAAAATTAGGTCGGGTCATCAATATCATTAATGAAGAAGACTCAGAACAGAATATTACCCTAATTTGGGTCGTAAGAAAAATAGGTCAAGATTTGCCTCTAATTTCGATTGGAACGCACAACGATACAAAATAGGAATTTATTTAGGAATTAAATAAACGTCCGCGACGATTTTTGTGCGGCTAAAATGAAGGTACAAAGATCATAATTATGAGTTACAAAAATATCAGAATGGAAGGCAGGCACGTCTAGGGCAAGATTGTTAAATTTGTTGGAAGGCAAAAGTCAGATAGCGCTCCAAATATCGAAGCAACGACAGCGCGCAACAATTAAATAATTTACGGTAATTAAATACAACCTCCAATAAATAAATTCTAAATAAAACAATTAAATACATAATCCCCACTATTCGATTAGGTGTTTGTCTAGTGGCCTCTAGGTCAAGTCTACAGCTCAGACGTTGAGAACACAGTATATATTTTTTTTAAATACACCTCATGCAATTATTTAATAAAAATATTGAGAAATCATTTAGTATAAATACCACAATACTAATAATTATAAAAAGTCAAAAATACCCCTATTTTCAGAATGTGGTAGTGACAAGTCTACCCTCCTTAAAAGAATTTCGTCCTCGAAATTTAAAGTCTTCATAGTAGTGTTTATACATTATTTTATTTTCCATCATTAGTAATTCATCAACCACAAAATCAGGTAGTAATCTACCTTGCCATTTCACAATCTCAAAATTTTCTGAAATTTACGGTATTCCTGAATATCCTCAAAGATAAAAATTAGTTTCCATTTCCTCACAATTTCCTCCGAATTTAAATTAAAATTAAATACTCGAAATTTGATATCTGTTCCTCAAATTTAATTTCAATCAATGTATCGATTCTTGTCCCAAAGAGTCTGAATTCCAGCAATAATCCATCAATGATCTGATTCTTCAGTTTTCTTTTTCCTCAACATACTTAATAATGCGACACTTATGGATCCTTCAAATGTAACGTCCGCAATATAAAAATTTAAATTACTATATTGAAATCAAATATATATACTGATAATTTTCCAAATTTTCCTCAAATTTTAATGATAAATTATATCACAATCAACCTTCCTGAAATTAATAATCATCAATTCTGCCATGTTAAATTTTTAATCCTTTATTTAAATTAGCGTTTATCCTCAAATTTCAATCATACTTCGATCTTTGTAAAACCAATGATCCAGCAATTATGTTATATCAACTCATGAATGCTTATCCTTGAATTTCTAATCATCTTGTCCCATTTGTCAAGTCATAACCTTTTCATAAATCTTTGTTATGGTCAAAACCCCAACGATCATGGTCTAAGAAAAATTTTACCTACAGTCATACAACAAACAATTTAGAGGAAACATGCATGGTTATGGTCTGTCTTATCATGGTATTGCATTCTCTGTCAGGGTGTACTACTAACTATATCCTAACAAGAAAATCATGAATACGAACTACAGCACTAGGGAAATCAATCAATCAAGAAATGGGAACATTTGGAAAAAGAAGAACCTGCTACCTTATTACTTGTAGTATCTACTATCTCTAACAACACTTAACTCTAGCACATTCACTAACTAATTCCTATTTATGTACACTGGTACCCATATCAACTAATCATTAATCCATAAGATCCATGAATATATCCGTATTGCACACACCTGTCTATTAATACTTAAATCTGATACCAAGATTCTCTAATATAACCATGGTTTAATAATGCATCTAAGTTTGATACCTCTACCTCTTTAGTACCACATTCTCTGTCAGTTCTCGTTCCTACTACAATTGTCCATACTACTTGTTCTCATAACTCCACTGCACACCAAGTGTAACACCATACTAAGTACTGCTCTCTCCAATACAACTCTAGATAGACACCCAAGTCAGTCTGCGGTGCTATCTCTATCATGCTCAAGTCAACAGATCCTGACACATGTATATTAATATACATATTTCTCATCCACTATAAAAATAATCCTCAAATAATCATCAAGGTTTAACTTCTCGAACAACTTTAAAATAAATGCATATACCTCCTCAAAAGTCATCTACTCAACATCGAAATAAAATTTTAATCACTTCTAAAATCTTTGTAGCCTTGACCATGTTTATTGAATCAATATTTGAAATCCTCAAAATTTTAATGACACAATCTCAACTCCTCAATAATTCTCTGAATAAAAAAATTTGTTTCTACTCTTTAATTTATAAATCCATAAATATACATATCAGTGCTCACGGTCTCTGATACTCTAGGTGCACTCAATACATCTAGGGTCCATAACTGTGTACTAAAATTGTACTGCCCGAATCACTTGCACTATTACCTCCAATGATCAAGGTTATCATCACATGTATTTTTTTCCATGATTTTCAATTTATGTCAACTGGTATATCATCTAATTATCATCACACAGAGTGCTTACTGTTATTAGCGTCATTCTCGACTAATCCTCGATATAGAACCATTAGCACTCTTGGTATTATATCACTAGCTTTATTAATGGATTATCTCATCAAGCTCATCAGAACTCATGTTTCTTTACCCTCATGGGTAAGTGTATGGTTCCTCATCTCGATTGTTGTATATGTATTTCTCTTTAACCTTTTATAGCCAGTTAAACTAATCCGTGATATGCTTCACCATTTTTATTACCAATTCCGATATTTCTCTACTCATGACACCTCATTATAACTCCTCATGCATATAAATTTCTTTACCTTTAACACACCCGATATCAATCATCAAATTGAACGTTATGCTCCATTAATCCTTAATACTATTCCTTGATACCTAATTGTTTACATAGATCACTCAAGTGCATAATCATGATTATCCAGGGCGGGTATGTTAGCTCTGATACTAACTCTTGAACTATCACTGATACTCTATTCTCTCCTTCTACTCACAGTCTCTAGTGACACTTATCCTAGAACCATTGGTACAAGGTACTATGCTAAGGGCTAACTCTAGATTAAAGCCTACTGTTTACATGTCCAACTAAGAAACACTTACAAACTCACAAGTCACACTCAGTCAAACTAATACAAGACACAACCAAAATTGTAAGTCACTAATTATCACACTAATAAGGATCCTTAAAGAAATAAGGCTCAAAATAACTGGGTTAAGGACTGAAGGTATCTTTACTGCTAGTAAAAAAAAGAAGCGATGGAACAAAGTCCTGGAATAACATAAATAGATAAGTCTTGAGATGATACTTTAACAACCAATTTAAGATACAACCTGATAATCATACACGTCTGTCTGAAATCATGACACTCAGAATCCTCGCCACGCCAGTAAGCATAGATGCGATAAACGATAGGTTTCGTAACTAAGGTCTGCAACTCTATAATCATGTCATCTAGAATCTTCGCCACGCCAACCGGTATGGCTGCGAGAGACTCTAAGTTTCATAACTATAGTATGTACATCCAAGTCAGGTTCCTACGTTCTCGTCACCACAGCTAATATGGCTGCAATAAACTCTAGGGTCCATAACCAAAGTAGACGTTTTACCTTTCTCACTGTCCTCATCAACATATGTCATCAGATGATACCGTAAATTTTAGCCCGTAAAATTCATCTCGATATGAAATTAACTCAACAACGATACCAAGAATTAAATTTAACAACTGGTCAACAAGAATCAAACTCAACAATGATACCAAGATTTTAATTTAATAACTGATCAATAAGGATCAAGTTTAATAACAACAAGCGAGAGCAGACGGGAACAAGGGGAAGGATTTAAATTGGAATTTATAATGAGATTCTCAAGGGTCGTCCCAGGAATCTCTCAAATAATTTGTGATTGAGTATCCTCTCTCATCCTAGTATCCTATGTCCTATATTCTATAGCAGGTACGCAGTAGTACAACTATGACGTCACACTACTACGACATCGCACAACTAGCGAAGTCTGACCTGCATGGGCCACCACTAAAAACGTGTCACGACCCGCACCCAGTTTAGGGGCACGAGTGCGTGGGTACGTCCAGCCTACGCCGCAGCATCGGCGGTAGAACGCTGTCTAGGTCATGTAACTATCTAATCAAACTCACGTGAATACCCAACTCCATAAGGAGACGTGGATATCATAAAATAATGCTAGAAATACTCAATCACATAAACTAAAGCACGATGAGATATCAAGGCAAGCAAGAAATATAAGACAAGTCTAACGACAAAATAATCATACCTGCAATCATTAACTTCCAATCCTCAAGTGTGTCAGAAACCAGTCTACTAAGGTCACAGTCTGGAAAAATATTTTTCCAGTCAGGAAGGAGCAAAGTACATCTCTAAATAGCAGTTCTATATTAATGATATAAACTATGTAGCAGTTCTAGATAGAAATATACCAGAAGCATGTATAGGTACGAGAAATAAAAAATACTAGAAATACTGTAAGTAAATACAGAAGAAGAAACAATATGTCCATGAGCATGGATATCTACACTAGATACAGTGAACATAGGAGATATCATAAATTAGAAACTAATCAGAGAATGTACTCGCCTTTGGTCCTTAGCTGGTGAATACCGAGGTCCTGTTCCAGAGTGTCGCCTGGAGAAACCCACATTCCTAATGACATATCAAAATAATACTTGTATCAGATGCTACGCTAACACACAATAGAATACACTGGTCTCAGGGCTATGCCAGGCATGGCTCTAGTCAACTAGGGTCATCGTAAAACACATTACACTTATTAATACTTATAATATTTATACATGCACCAATTTAAATGTATTTACAATATATATATATCTGCCTTTTATAAATACATATTTGATTTATACTAGTTGAACATTATATATATATACTCATATATATGCCAAAAATATATTTTAGAATATATATATATTGTCAACATTATCATTTAAATATACTAATACTAATACACCAAATTAAATTTATACTAGCATATACTTTTTATTAAATAGATATTATATAAAAATAAACCAATATATATATATACATATATACAAACCAATTAGAAATATTGAGAATATATTAAGTATACAAAATATGCATATATACATATACCAAATTAATTATATACACTATATATACGTATTTACATGTATATCAGTTATTAAATATATACATATACAATATACAATACGTATATACATATTAACACTATATGATACATAATTAAAATACATACATATACTATTAAATACATATACATTATACTAATATATGTGTACTATATATATATCAATTTAAAAATATACTAGGTATATATACAAATAAATATATACATATACCAATTTTTATTATATATATATATATTGAAAAATATATAAGTGTATGCAAATATATATATATACCAAATTACTAAATACGTATTAAATACGTATATATCAATTATATTAACCATATACACTATTAAATACACATTATAAGAAAATACCAATATACATACATATATACCAATTAAATTACAAATATATACTAAATATTATATATATACATGTATACCCATTTTATATAAAATATATTAAGTATATACGAAATATATATATATATATATATATATATATATATATATATATATATATATATATATATACGTATACCAATATCATATATACTAGAATCATATTAAATATATATACACATACATATACTGTTAAACATAAATTTAAATACATAATTACATATACATGTTAATATATACATATACGTATACATTAAATACCTACATACAAACATACATACATTATATATATACATGTATTATTTAATATCAAGGAGGGAAAGAAGGAGAGGGGAGAAACTCACAGTGGGTGGCTCGACGGGCTTGGCCGGAGCTCCGGCGACGGGGTCACGACAGGGAGAAGTAGCAGGGAGAGTGGTGGTGAGAAGTGGATGGAGGTGGTGGTGAGAAGTGGATTGAGGTGGTGGTGGTGATGATAGTGGTGGTGATGGTGGTGGTGTATGGTGATGATAGTGGTGGTGATGGTGGTGGTGTGGTGGTGATGGTGGTGGTGATAGTGGTGGTGATGGTGGTGGTTATGGTGATGATAGTGGTGGTGATGGTGGTGGTGTGGCCGGCGCTCAGCAGGCAGCGGGCAGCGGCCGGACTGTGCAGCAGCAGCGGCAGCGGCCGGAGCAGCAGCAGCTGCAGCGGCCGGAGCAGCAGCAGTCGTGGCAGCAGCAGCAGCAGCAGCAGGCGGCGGCGGCAGCAGCAGGCGGCGGCGGTAGTAGGTCGGCGGCAAGTCGTTGGCCGCCGGAGGTGGGGCTCAGCCGGAGAGGAGTAGGGAAGGAGAAGATGGTGAAGGGAAGAAGAAGAAGAAGAATAATGGAGGGAGGAATTTGTTTGCATGGAGAAATAATTGGAGGAGGGAGGAGAGAGAGAGAGGGGGTTTTCTAGGTTCCTTGGGATTAGGGCCTGCTTGGGGAGTTGTGAGGGTGAGGTGATGTATTGTTTTATAGGGAGTGGTGAATGGATGGAGGGTGGAGATGCTCCTATTCAAAATGGAGGGATAGGATTTGTCATGAAGAGAAATAGTTTCTTCATGAGGAGTGGTGAAAGGATGAGTGTAAATTGGACCCAAGTTTGTGACCCCCTTTCATTTGGTTTTGGCCAATGGGGTGAGGGCACCTACAATTGAATAATTGTAACTTAGCCCCTAAAATTTGGAAAATTGCACAAACACATAAAATGACACAAAATTTGTGGAGAAAAATGTGTTTAGTAATTTTCATGGTGAGAGGGTGTTGTGCGTTAGGCACGGGTTTAATTAATCGGGTATTAGAATTAAATTAGGATTTATGAAATCAGTCAAAATGTTATCCTCAATTTAATTAGAAATAAAATGCAAGCTGTGTTCTAAAATTAATTAGGAGTACCTGGGACCAAAATCAGGTCGGGTCATCAATATAATTAATGAAGAAGACTCAGAACAGAATATTACCCTAATTTGGGTCGTACGAAAAATAGGTCAAGATTTGCCTCTAATTTCGATTGGAATGCACAACGATACAAAATAGGAATTTATTTAGGAATTAAATAAACGTCCGCGACGATTTTTGTGCGGCTAAAATGAAGGTACAAAGATCATAATTATGAGTTGCAAAAATATCAGAATGGAAGGTAGGCACGTCTAGGGCAAGATTGTGAAATTTGTTGGAAGGCAAAAGTCAGGTAGCGCTCCAAATATCGAAGCAACGACAGCGCGCAACAATTAAATAATTTACGGTAATTAAATACAACCTCCAATAAATAAATTCTAAATAAAACAATTAAATACATAATCCCCACTATTCGATCAGGTGTTCGTCTAGTGGCCTCTAGGTCAAGTCTACAGCTCAGACGTTGAGAACACAGTATATATTTTTTTAAATACACCTCATGCAATTATTTAATAAAAATATTGAGAAATCATTTAGTATAAATACCACAATACTAATAATTATAAAAAGTCAAAAATACCCCTATTTTCAGAATGTGGTAGTGACACCCCTCGGTCCAGCTCTATATATCGACTACCACTCGTTGAGACGATCTTCATCGCTGATCGACGGCAGCGACTTAGTTCAAATCACGTGCTCTTCGTCGTTCAAAGACCTCTGTCTCCGATGTCGTCTGATTTGGAAACAACTTCAAGGAGGTTCTCTTCGAGTTGCCCATGTTTCGTCCATTGATCAGCTAGCTGATGCGCTCACTTAACCTCTTTTTTGCTCTCGCTTCCAACAATTGGCGAACAAGATTGAAATTACCTCACCGTGCTCCATCTTGCGGGGCATGATAAAGATATCGATTCATAAATATCAATATCTAGGATTTTATTATATTATAATCAATATGATTCTGATATACCTACTATAGATTGGTAGAAAATTAATTATCTATATAAATGTCAATATTCTAGATGCATGATTGTGAGAGATTAATTATTTACTATAGATTGGTGGAAGATTAATTACCTACATAAATGTCAATATTCTAGATGCATGATTGTAGAAGATTAATTGCCTACTATTGATTAGTAGTTACCTATTATAGATTGGTTATATTATATATATTCAGTTCGATTCAATAAAATGAGTATGCCATAATTCTACAATATTACTTTCTCTTTTAAATCTATTACACTTAATTAAATTGAAATTTAATTAGTAATATTTAGTTTTTTCTAAATTAAAATTAATTTAAAATATAGAGAGGTTTATAAAATGAGTGTGTTCATTACCAATATTGGTCTAGTGGTAATACTAATAACCATGAGAGAGTGAAAGTGGGTTTACATTTCAAGCAGAGCAAAATAAAAATAAAAATAGAAGCTTATTGATAGTATTTATTTTATTTTAAAAAAAATTGTGTGCCATCATGATCTAATTCGAATTTATAAGTTTGGAGCCAAATTTCCAAAATATCTACTTGAGTCCTCGATAGCACCAACTATTAGGACTGGGCATACGAGTCCATGATCCGCAGTTCCGATCCGATTCGAACCGTATATTATCTAAACAAGTCTGTTCCTAAAATTTTGTAAATAAACGAGATGGAACATATTGTATTTTCAAAATAAACGTGGTCCCGTCCTAGCCCGTTTATATTGATTTTTATTTTTTTAGATTTTCACACTTCAAGAAACTTACTAACTTATCCTAATTTTCTAACTCTTCACTTCTCTGGCACTGCTGCCAAGTGCTGGACAATTTTTTTTTTCTTCCAACTCTTCTCTCATTCTGATCTCCCTCGCGCTCTTCAGTCTTGACTTCTCTAGCACTTTGGATTTAATGTAGCTTGTATGGCTCAGCATATTTGTTATTATGGTTTGTAATCTTCTTAAAAATTCAAAGCATTCAATGTCCCCTAGATCATATGGTGATCAAGATAGCAAAGATAGAGTGTAAATAGCAAATATGAGTGTAAACTTAGTTATTATTTGCTTAATGTTTTATTAGCACCAATGACTATATGCTAAGCCGAGAGTAATGAGTATGCCGAGTTCATTTATGTTGTACGTTGGTGCTATTTAGTTTTGTTTTTTCTAACCATATGTTGAGTAGGGCCAAATTGTTGATGGTATCCATTTTTTGCACCTTTTAATTATCAGAAAATTTGGTCCAGCAAAAAAAATTATAAATGAATTCAAAAAATGAAAAATGTTTGCCAAAATTGACTGCAACAAAATAATTCGTCAAATGAGTTGACGAAAACATAAAAATGTTAAAATTTTGCCAACTAGGTTGGCAAAATTTTGAACTTCTTCAAATTTTCCAACCCTGTTGGCGAAATTATCTTCTTTGATTTTTTTTAATTTTGTTTCTTTGTGCTGGAGTTGGTTTTGTTTTGGTTCATGTTTCTTGGTTTTGTTTTTATTATTCTCTTTGTTTTGGTATATTTTATGAGTGTAATCAATAAAGGAATTACTTGGACCGATTACTTATGAGTGATTAGTAAACAGTAAAGTATCATGTATATTCTAATTTTTTATTTTTATTTTTCTGTTTTTGGATCCGTTTGAACCCGCGCATCCGTTCGGTTCGGATGCATCAAATTTGGTCATGATCCGAATCGTGTCCACCCCTATCAAGTATACTTTGATGGTTGCCCTACCAATCAAGGTGTGTAATGGGTCGGGCTGGGCCGGCCCGAGGTCCGGTTTGACCGATTTTGATCGAATTAGGGTCGGTCCGGATTCAAATCCAGGCGTGGACCGGTTCGGGCCGGTCCGGTCCGTAGGCGCTGAAGGCAGATCCAGCCCGGACAATTGACCCAGTGGCTGGCGGTCCAGGTCAACCGGACAGGGTTCGGTCCGGTTCCGGGTTGTACCGGACCAGCCCAATTTTTTTTATATATATTATATATAATGTAAGTTATATAATAAATTATGTATATAATAGATAGAAAATTATAAGTTATTTGTTAGTAATTTTTTTTATAATTCTCGTCAACTAAATTTTTTTATAATTTTCGTCAACTCAAATGACAAGATATAATTTTTTTTGAAATTTTTTGACTTATCTCCCACTTTTTTTACCATATTTAAGGGTGCACCCCACATTATTTCCATAATGTAAATATTCTCCCACTTTTAACAGAATTCGTCCAAAAGTAACGGTCAACCCAATTAACCAAATTTTTTGACGAAAATGCCCTCACCATTTTCTTCTTCCTCTTCCCTCCTCCCCCTCCTCCATGCCACCGCGGCCAACTCCCGTCCCTGCTCCGCCCCTGCCACGGGCCCCGCCCCCCTCCCAACCCCCGCCCTCCTCCCTGCCCCATCTCCCGCCCCCGCAGCAGCGCCACAGCAGCAACAGGAGTTAACAACAGCAACCACAGCAGCGGCGGCGAAGCGAGCGGCGGCGAGGCGAGCGTCGGCGAGAGCGTGGAACAGCGACGAGCGCACGGAGCGGCGGCGGCGAGCACGACGGCGAGCGCACGGGAAGCAGGGGTGGGGAGGGGGGAAATGGGGCCTGTGGCGGGGGGGGGGGGGGGGGGTCGACGGCGACGGCCGCGGTGGGGAGAAGTGGGGAGGGGGTGAGCGGAAAGGGAGAAGACGAGGATATTTTCGTCCAATTTTTTTTGTCAAATGGATTGACCGTTACTTTTGGACGGATTCCGTCAAAAGTGAGAGAACATGTATATTATGGAAACAATGTGGGGTTCACCCTTAAATATGGTAAAAAATATTGGGGGTAAGTCAATTTTTTTTGATAAAGTCAACAGACGAGTATAGTAATCATTTGTGCCAAAAAAATCACCTATGGATCTCTATTTAAAGTGCATCTTTCCTTTCATCCATATGTACAGTCGATGTGATACTAAATGAATAAAAAGGAACTAGCAAATATTTTCATTTCTATATAGCACATGGTTGAAAGATTTCATATGTAAAGAGAACTTTTAGTCCCACAACGACTGCACATATGGGTGAAAGGAGATATGCTCTTTAACTAAAGATCCATAGGTAGTTTCTTTGGCACAAATGACTACTATCCTAGTCAGTTAGTTTTATAAAAAAAAAATTATTTTACAACCCAGTCATAAAAAAATTTGTTGTAAAAAAAGGGCTATTTAATATTACCCCCTCTTAGATTATGTATATTTATATTACCCCCATGTTGGATTAAAAGTTGAGAATACCCTCCTGAAAGTGTCGTTAAAAATTCTTTAACGACATTTTTAAAATTTATTAACGACACTTTCAGATTTTTAACGACACTTTCAGGGGGGTATTTTCAACTTTTAATCTAACAGGAGGTAATATCAATATACCTAATATAAGATGGGGGTAATATCAAATAGTCCTAAAAAATTATAATTTTTTAAAATTATATATATATATAAATATATATATATATATATATATATTAAAGTAAATAAAATAAATTGGGTTGTTCCAGTCCGACCGTGAACCGGTCCGGACCCACAACGTTGCAGGCCAGTGCCGGGCCGATTTTGCTGACACAGCTCAGACCCGCAAAGGGGGTGGACCGAGCCGGTCTGATTCGTTGACCAGATCCGGCCGGCCCAGACTGATGTTGATCGGACCGAATTGAATTTTGGGCTGCCCCGGACCATTATAAGCCTTGACCAACCAATCGTACAAGCACATTCGTATTAACCAAAAGTCGCTTATAATTATTGGATACCCATAATAATTTGCCTGAGCAAAAAAGGAAAAGAAAACAGTTGTCAATAATGATTAATAATTGCTAATAAATATATCTATATACCAAATAAATATGTTCTCACCTAAATTGTTATATATCCTTCCTTTTCTGTTCACACCTATGAAAGAACATTGCATTAATTTAGCATAGTTGAAGGGAAGTTTGACATAAGAGCATCATTAGTAGATGGTGCTCAAAACTGAATCTTGAAACCATCTACAGTAGAGATACTTTAAACATATACTTCAAATTACTAAAAATTATACAAATTATTATTTTTGGAGTATCTTTTTGATATTGGCACACAATGTTACAATTCCGACAAATACTTCAAATTAATCTCCTCTTTTTTTTCTCTATTTTTTTTTCTCTTTGTTTGGTAAGATTTTTTTCTCCCTCTTTATTTTTCTTCCATGTTTGGTAAGAACGATTCAATTTGGTGGATCCATTAAATTAATGTAGAGGAGATATGACACACTCCAAATCTAGAGTGTCTCTTGACTTTTTAACAATTTGTAAGTATGAATAAGTGTCCTCTGCAGCTTTCAAGTGCTACAAAATTTGACTAAATGCAATTGAAACCTCCACTACAAAAATACTAGAATTTAGCGACAGATATCAGCAACGGAATATTATCCATCATTGGTGTAGCGATGGAATATCGACTAATATATTTATATAAGAAATATATATTAATTTTCGTCGCTAGCCTATCGTTGTGGTTTCAATTTTTTCTCAAAGACGGACTAGCGACAAACAGATTTTGTCGCTGCCAAACGTTAAAATTCAATATTCAAGTTTTATTTTTATTTTCTCTCTCTCTCTCTCTCCTCCGCGACCCGCGACCCCCTCTCCTCCCTCCCCTCATCTTTCGGCATTCCCCGACCCCCTCTCCCCTTGCTCCGGTGACCCCCGACCCCCTCTCCTCCTCATTCCCCTCCTCCTCCTCCGAAGTTCCCCGACCCCCTCTTCTCCTCCTCTGACGTCTCCAGCGACCCCCGAACCCCTTACCCCTTGCTCTGGTGAACCCCTGACCCCTCTCCTCCTCCTCCTCCTCCGGTGTCTTCGGAGACCCCGACCCCCTCTCCCCTTTGCTCCGGCGTGACCCCGACCCCCTCTCCTCCTTCGTCTCTAATGACCCCTCCTCCTCCTCCTCCTTCGACAGCCCCAACCTGAGGACCCCTAGACAAGTCGATGAGCCTTAGCAGTAGCAGCCACATCTCCATTCCCTCTCTCCTTCTCAAATTGTAGGTCGATGAGCCCTAGGCAAGTCCTCTTTGTCATGCCCAGATCCCGCAGGGGGCCGTTCGTCCTCGCTTGGGTCCTTGCGGGTCCGACCGTCCTCGGACGAATGTAATGCCATGCAAGCCTAAGTTTCGCTTGCACAAGGTCAAAGCTTTGAACAAGGGCAAGTAAGCTATTCAAGACAGAAGCAGCGGCACATTATTGTAGAAAAGTAAAGAACACAATGACATAAGAAAATAAGCTCTTTATTGATATTCAAAATTATTACAAGCGGCGCTTGGCCGATATTAAAATTCGCTCAAGCACTCTCTCGAATACAGTGACATTGTTCCATATATTACATTCTTTTATACAAAAGTAGCTCAAAGCATCTCGATACGGCTCAAGGCATCAACTCCATATTTTTAGGTCCTGGGGATGAGGCACGATTATCGCTTCTTCGAAAGATCCAGAAACTATAAACAAGCAAACTGTTGGTACATCAGCACTTTAAAAATAATACTGGTGAGTATAAATCAACGAACAGAAGCAATACTTCCTGAAACCAACACTAAGTAAGCATGTGGCAAAATATTACATTACTAGTAATTTTGCTACTTTTACCTAGGTTCATTTCATGCAACACAGGGTTAGAGTCAGATTATTTCTTTCGAAAATATAGCTTTGGAAACAGTTTGCATATTCAATACATTTAAGCATACAATAGGGGCTGTATCCAATCGTGAAGTGCACAGCATGTATCGTTCACCTTATTTACTAACTATATATTTATCTCTTTAGACATGCATATAAGTGACAAGCATTGAATCGAGGCAACGAGTACAAGTTAAAATATAAGCAGACAAGCATTGCATTCATATGAAAACATAAGCATTTACGTTTTGGCATGGGTTAAGGGGACAAGCGAGGAGTAAAATCGTAAGGGACATACCAAGCGACATGATCTAGGGACGTGCAGTATAAACAGTTGAACAGTGCACTACGAAGAGTATAATGTTCTACTCGAGGCATACCGGAGTCTAGTTGCACAAGACAAAGGTAGCATGCGAGGGTCCCTATATAAGCAAAGTTTTATTTTCATGTTCTAACATAAGCAATACAAGTTGGGATTATTCCCTTAGCTAAGTGCGTTGTATTCTTTATTAGCATGCATGGGATGATTTACCTTGCGACTAGCATGTATTATCCATATTTTAAGTGTGTTGGCTAAGCAAAGACAAGTTCATCGTAGCCACCCACCTTAGCGATGATTCGCCTCAGTCAAGCGAAACTCCGAGCGAGCCTCTGAAAGCCTAAGCCAGAACTCTTGAAGGGCCAAGTCGGGAAATCCTTTTTTCTCAAATGAGTATTCTCGCTAAGCAAAGCGGGTCTAGTCATAGCACTTTTGTCGTTTGAATCGGCAGTCCGCTTGAGTGGAATGGGTCATTACAAAATTTTGAGTCACGGAAAGATCCTACAAGTTGTGTCTCTCGTGTAGGCTACTTTCTACGAAGGGCGTTGTAGATTTTGGGGTCATTTTATATCATTAGTGTCCAAACTACGATAAAGTATTCTAATAAAATAATTAGATTTTAATTAATTTAAAAAATAACCTAAAATAAATATAATAAATATAAAATACCTATTTTGGGTGAGGGGTTTTACACAAGGAGCACAAGAAGGAGGAGCATTGGTAGAGAGATCGTGTCCGGATCGTATCGACTTGAGTTTTCATTAGAAATCTATCTCCCAATTGATAATGTCTGAATTCCTCTTCATTGTAGCTTCTAAATCATGAATTTGACCCTTAGGAATTACCCTATGGCATAGGACTACCTATAGAAAGAAATTTTAGGCTCTTTGGTTGTGTATTATGATTTCTACATGGTAATTTTTGTCTAAATAGGGAGAATTATGATATTGACACATCAATTGTGTGTCATGAGACCAATTAGATCTAACTTGACTTAGATCGGGATTGTGGGACTAGGTACGTATTCACAATTGGATACGAGTTGGTCGTATCATAATACGGTGCGATACAGTATGATACGGGGCTCATTTTGGTTGATTTGTACAATTTCTCTTCAATTCCTATTGTAACTAATTATATTAGTTATTATTATATGTAATTTATCTGTATTGTTGTTAATCATTGGGAATTGATGAGTTTTGGTGTTTGAGTTTAGGAGTACCATGAGTATCTCAATTAAACACTCTAGGTGTTTGATTATTAGACATTAGTGTAATATATATATATATATATATATATATATATATATATATATATATATATATATATATATATATAGTATATGTGTGTCTTATATATATTCAGATATACATAATTATATGCATATTAGTGTGTGTTGTGTGTGTCTTAATTATTTGAGTGTGAATGTGTAAATTGTGAGGATGACTGCATAGGCAGACATGGGTCATTAGCTGTGGAAGCGCTTGAGCTGTCACAGGAAACTGAGGTAGTGTAATGTGGAGTTGGATTGTGTGTTTCAGAGATTGGGAGAGTGGAATATTGCATCAGTTAAAAGGGATAAGTGTGAGTGTGAGGTATGACTGAATGATTGTCACACCCCAGTCCCAAAATACGTAGGACTAGGACAGTAAGCATGCCAGCCGCATGGATATGGCAACTCCAATATATGGAAATCAAACCCATACATACGCTGTAATATGAATATCAATCCACACGTGGTAAAACTATCACAAGTCACAGGGTATGATCTAATCTCATCCACGAAAATCAAATATAAATAAATACCAATATCTATGAAGCTAGATCTCAATATTATCTAATGCTGGTAGTCGGATAGAAATAAATCCACTACCGAACTAGAATATAAGATAAACAAGGTAAATACAATATAAGTACAACATCTAGCAATCACGAGGCTCTAAGAGAGGACTCCTCGGAACATACGCAACCAGTCCGGATCTGTGCTCCTGCGAATACTCATGAACAATACACCTGGAAAGGGCTAGGTCCTCAGAGGGACATAACAAGATACATAAAAGCATGCCATAAAGTAAATACTATAAAACTGAAGGGTGACTTAACCATCTAAGTGAATGCAATTTGAGGACAACGCTGGTACGTATAGATAGGTATAGGCATATAACTTCCATATCGCTCCGAAGAGCGTGGAAACTGCATAATATATCGTCCATATCGCTCCGAAGAACGTGGAAGCTGAATAGTATATCGTCCATATCGCTCCGAATAACGTGGAAGCTGAATAGTATATCGTCCATATCGCCTCGTCGAACGTGGAAGCTGAATAAAGGAGGTGGGTGTCCCATACGCCTACTAGTCGTCCTCCCCGCCCAATGATCTATGCATGTCGTATCCACAACACGCCTTAGCTACTATGCCGAGGCGTCGTAACTCTGGCTTATAGTCTATCGCTAGAACAATAGCCCAACCTTACAACCAAACAAGGACAAAGATTGGACCAAAATATCCCGATAGTCTATGCTCCGACTACTAATAACTGCTAAGTCTTCTAATATGCATTGCTAATAGCAGTTATTCCCTATCCGTCGCACGCCTACACGTACAGGTGGCCAACTACATACGTAAGTCTGTGCCGTAAATGAGACCCACTACACGTGTAAGAAATGTGTCAAGGCCTGGGGAGTCATACCAATAACTCTACAACTTTAGGTGGGTCTACTAGACACTAGGTCAGACACAAGTCCTAACGTCAACGCATTCGTTGACTGCACCCGAGTCTCTCTTGTATGCGCACAGTTATATAATCTAAAACAATAAACATGCAACTAACAATATAACTAAATTTAAACAGTACAACAAAGGCAAGGTATACTTGCCTGGCAAGAAAGCTGCGCAGTCCCAATATCCGGCTCCGGAAGTCACGCAGAATGATCCAATAGATCTTCGGGGTTAGCGTGCACAGGCACGGGAATTGGGGGTGACTACTGCGGGTTGTCTGGCAAGGGTGACGGGTCTATAATGTCGACGATGACAAGGGTTATGACAATGATGAGGTTGCTAAGGGTGATGGTTAAGGGTGATAATGAAATATGATAATGATAATAATAACAGTGATGAGATAATGATGATGACAATGATGAGATGATGATGATGACGATAATGAGATGATGATGATTACATGGATGAGGATGATAGGGATGATGATAATATTGACGATCATGATGATGGGGATGATGACGATGTCGGTGATGATGGCGATGGTGATGACGATGATAACGACAATGACTACGGAGGTGACGATGATGACGAGGACGATAACGTAGACAATGGTGATGATAAGGACGATAATGATTATGACTAGGATGATGATGACGAGGACGATGAGGGTGATGACGATGTTGTTGGCGACGACGTTGACGAGGATGAGATGGTGATGATGATGGGATGATGATGGTAATGGTGATGAGATAGGAGGATGATGGTAATGGTGGTGGTAATGGTGGTTGTGACAAACTCTGGCCAGGGGAGGTCCGGCCAAGGAGGAGCAGGGAGGAGGGGGTTCAGGGAGTCGTGGTACAGGAGATGGCAGAGTCGAGGCTGATGGTGTGGTGTTCATGACGGGGAACTGACTGTGCTGTCGACGGAGGAGGCCGAAGGAGGTTAACGGTGGGCAGTGGTGGTCGTCCGGGGGAGATAAGGAGGAGTTCATATAGGAGTGGTGGTAATGGTGCTGGTGGTCATGACGGGGACTGGTCGGGGAGTCGTCAGGGAAGAAGGAAGTACAGGCGGAAGAAGGTGGTTGACGTCGTGGGTTGAGCAGCGGGGTGAGGCCGACGGGGTCCTCCGGTGGTGGAGAAAGGAGGAAGGAGAAGAGGGCAGGGAGGTCGTTCAAGTCAGGTTCGGCGGCTGGGGGCAGCTCCGGCCGGCGGTTAGCAGAGGGGGGGTCGTGCACAGGAGATGGGGAGAAGGAGGATGAACAGTAGCAGGAGAGGGGGAATCGGCTAGGAGATTTTGGTTTAGTTTTAGGTTTTGGAGAAAAAGAAAGGAAGGTATTTATACATGGTGTTGGGTTGATCTAACAAGGTTTGACTTGGTCAACATCTCTAGGAATTGGGCCTTGGGCTCACATGGGGATGTTGGAGGGCTATAATTGTATTATTTTAATACGGAGATAGGATTAAAATAAATAGGATGATGTTGTGCGTTGCACATTCCAAAAAATTATAAAAAAAATTCCTATGAAGGAAAAAGTTGGGTTTCTTCATGTATTATCCAATGGGGTGGACACCTTAATAAAATTTTGCATAAGAATGCCCAACAATTGGAAAAATTACACAAAGATGGAAATTAGGTTTAAATTAATTAAAACTAGTGCGCACGATGTTCTAGAATTAATTAGAAGTACATGGAAATAAAACTAGGTGGGACACAAGTGTCATGGACATAGGATTCAGTGCAGAATATTAATAAAATTTGGGTTGCACAAAACGGGTCAAGATTGTGTCTCCAATTTCGACTAGAACGCACAGGGGTACAAAGTCATATTTTATTTAGAATAATTGTAAACATTTGCGATGAATATTGTGCGACTAAAATGTAGCACAAGAAAGCATATTTATAAGTTACACCAAGGTCAGAATGGTAGGCAGTCACGTCTAAGACAAGGTTGTGAAGTTTATAGGAAGATAATGGCTAGTGCAGTGCTCCAATTATCGAAGCAACGGTAAGGTGCGCTACGTGTCATAAACAATACAAAATTACATAAATATCGTGTTCTATTTCTGTTTGGATTCAAACTAGCCCTAGTTTCTCTATCTATGCCAAGTAGACCTTAATTTTGGGTTAGGGGGTTTACAATCTATCCAACTTAAAATAATTTCATCCTCGAAATTAAAATAAGGCATAGTCTGTTATTCCTTCACATACATAAGGTAAGTAAATCGTAATCTCTTTGCGATAATTAAAATCATTTTTAATCCTTCATAATCACTTAAAAATTAAGATAGTCATTGTTCAATTCAAAATTTCACCTATCGTAATCTCTTCTCATCTTTTCAAATCATCAACCTCCAATTTTAAATTGAATCCATCTAACATCTTCAATTTTTAATTAATCCGCATCAATGTTTATATCACGATCTCCAACTATCATAATCTCCCTTAGGAAACAATTCTAATCCAATATTATTCCTATCTTCAACTTATAAATTTTTGTACTTTTCAAATTTTTCTTTCGATTTACATCCTCAATATTTCAAATAGGTAATCCAGCAATCAAAATTTCTGTTTCTTCAATCCTCAAATTTGGAATTCAATCCGTCCATATTTATGTTTAGAGTTTTATTTATTTTCTTCGGGATTTAAATCGATGATTCGACCTCCAATACTCTAAATTTAACTCATGTGCTCAAAATATAAATATTTGGTTCGCCATAGCAAGGTTTTTAAAATTTATCAAATCATTATCATCTTAATCATTCTTTTAAAAAATTTCAACATTAAAATGGTTTGAATCTCCCAATCTAACCTTACTTGATCACGATCTAAAAATATTTCATCGCAAGTTAACAATGCAATTTCTACCCAACTTAGATGTTACCCATCTATCACATAATGCTCTTATATTTAAGAAAACTTATTTCTCAAATTTACTTAATCATGTTACTCAATCCTCAAAAATTTAAACACCAAATATATCGCATGTGATATACCCTTAATCAGTTATAAAAGGCAGTCATCTAGTAAGGCGATTGACCTATAGGGTATATCTAGTACTCTCTGTACTTTAACTTGTAACAAGCACGAGTTTTCGTCCTTCCGAAATAGGGGAAGACGGAGAGAAATAATAAAGAATTCAAGGTGGAGGTAATAGAATACAAGTATGGGGATCAAGGTGTTTAAAGAATTCAAATGGGAATTGTCAAGGCAGTTGTGGATTGAAATCCTATTTCGTAGATTCTTATTCACATGCTCGTATCAGTACAGTTATATAACCAATACGATATGCTCAGACATGTTTAGAGGCAAGTATATTCGTCTACTACATATATCTCAATCCACGTAAAGTAGTCATGCGAAGAGCGAACCATGCGCACTAAGGTTAGCTAGACCTTAATACACTGATTCTGAAATATATTAGTGTGTTAACCCAATAATACATATATCAAGATCAAGCTTGATAGAAGAGTAAGCTTGCCAAACTAGGCTATAATAGCAGCATAAGTCACGGTAGTTTTAGAAATATAAATATGCTGGATTATGATGAAAGGAGGTACAAAATAATTCACGTTCACAAAAAGATAAGACTCCACAATACCTACAGTTGTCATACTAACTCCTTGTCTAAGTCGTCAGTCGACCAAATAGGGATATGGGCCTCTAATTTCTATAGTCTAAACACTATCTTCTTATGCAAGTCTAAAGTTGGTGTCATTCGGTTATACTTTATCAATGGGTTAAGAGGACTGTGTGATACTATGTGGCGAGGCATACTACCCAATCTTAAAATAATAAATTAATATGCTAATGCCTTAAGGAAAATATAGGAATTCCTGTTAAGGTTTACGAGAAGAGGTCTTGGTACTTATTAGGGTATCCTCTTACATTATTTAGGTCATGGTCATCTTAAGTCTTAGTCATAGTGCTCATAGAACAGAAGGGTTAATATTAAGAATAGAAGCGTTAGGTGGCACGACAGAAGAATATAATTAGTCGTTGCACAAATCGCGAACGCTAAGGTCTCGAAGGAACGAATAGGAAATTAAATATAAGGACTCTAGATAACATCACGGTTTTCTAAGGGAAAGATGGTATGCTAATCTCTGTGTTCGAGGTTTGATCGAGAAAAATATTCTAAGCATTGCTCTTGGCTTTCTAAAGTACTGCCTGCTAATCTCAAGACAAGAATCTAAATGTATAGTTCTATAATACTATCTTACCATAAAAATCTAGGTTAGCCCTAATATTTAACCTTATGTTTCTATTGTTCCTCAATACTAGGTTCAAACCTCATGGTCAACTTTCTAACTACTCTAGTAGTGTCTATACTACTCTCAAGTTATACATAAACACATCAGGGGATAATGGTAAATTAATCCATAGGTAAGGGGTGCTAGGGTTTCATTAAGTATTCTAACTCAGTGATGTGTCATTATCCTAGTTGTACTCTTAATAGGAAGGTTACCCTAATTATTATCTAACAACAGGGACTTCTATGTTCTAGGAGAAGGCTATACTCTAGGAACTATTAGGGAAGCACATGAATCAAGCAGGATTCAGTTATTCAAATAGAACAGATTGAAAGGAAGGTAAATTATAGTTAATTATGGATAAGATCCTATACTCTAATCCTAGGTGCAGGCTTGCCAGGTACAGTAATGTAACCGAGACAATATGCTCTCGACCTACATGGGCCACCACCAAAATATGTCACGCCCCAGTCCCAAAATACGCAGGACTAGAACACGTAAGCATATCAGCCGTATGGATATGGCAACTCCAATATATGGAAACCAAACCCATACGTACGCTGTAATATGAATATCAATCCACACGTGATAAAATTATCACAAGTCACAGGGTATGATCTAATCTCATCCATAAAAATCAAATATAAATAAATACCAATATCTATGAAGCTAGATCTCAATATAAAGTATCTAATGTTGGTAGTCGAATAGAAACAAATCCACTACCGAACTAGAATATAAGATAAACAAGGTAAATACAATATAAGTACAACATCTAGCAATCGCGAGGCTCTTAGAGAGGACTCCTCGGAACGTACGCAACCAGTCCGAATATTTGCTCCTGCGAATACTCATGAACAATACACCTGGAAAGGGCCATGTCCTCAGAGGGACATAACAAGATACATAAAAGCATGCCATAAAGTAAAGACTGTAAACTCAAGGGTGACCTAACCATCTAAGTGAATACAATTTGAGGACAACGCTGGTATGTATGGGTAGGTGTAGGCATATAACGTCCATATCGCTTCGAAGAACGTAGAAACTGCATAATATATCGTCCATATCGCTTTGAAGAACGTGAAAGCTGAATAGTATATCGTTTATATCGCTCCGAAGAACGTGGAAGCTGAATCATATATCATCCATATCGCCCCGTCGAGCATGGAAGCTGAATAAAGAAGGTGGGTGTCCCATACGCCTACTAGTCGTCCTTCCCATCCAATGATCTATGCATGTCGTATCCACAACACGCCTTAGCTACTACGTCGAGGCATCGTAACTCTAGCTCATAGTCTATCACTAGAACAATAGTCCAACCTTACAACCAAACAAGGACAAGGATTGGACCATCGTATCCCGATAGTCTATGCTCCGACTGCTAACAACTGCTAAGTCTTCTAATATGCATTGCTAATAGAAGTTATTCCCTATCCGTCGCACGCCTACACGTACAGGTGGCCAACCACATACGCAAGTCCGTGCCCTACATAAGACCCACTACACGTGTAAAAAATGTGTAAAGGCCTGGGGAGTCATACCAATAACTCCACAACTTTAGGTGGGTCTACTAGACACTAGGTCAGACACAAGTCCTAACATCAACGCATTCGTTGACTGCACCCGAGTCTCTCTCGGACGTGCACAGTTATATAATCTAAAACAATAAACATGCAACTAACAATATAACTGAATTTAAACAGTACAACAAAGGCAAGGTATACTTGCTTGGCAAGAAAGCTGCGTAGTCCCAATATCCGACTTCGAAAGTCGCGCAAAATGATCCAATATCTCTTCGGGGTCAGCGTACAAAGGCACGGGAATCGGGGGTGACTGCTGCGGGTTGTCTGGCAAGGGTGACGGGTCTATGATGTCGACGATGACAAGGGTTATGACGATGATTGAGGTTGCTAAGGGTGATGGTTAAGGGTGATAATGAAATATGATGATGATGACGACAATGATGAGATGATGATGATGACAGTGATGAGATGATGATGATGACAATGAGGAGATGATGATGATGACGATAATGAGATGATGATGATTACATAGATGAGGATAATAGAGATGATGATAATGTTGACGATCATGATGATGGGAATGATGACGATGTCGGTGACGATGGCGATGGTGATGACGATGATAACGATGATGACTACGAAGGTGATGATGACGACGAGGACGATGACGTGGACAATGGTGATGATAAGGACGATGATGATGATGACTAGGATGATGATGACGAGGACGACGAGGGTGATGATGACATTGTTGGCGACGACATTGACGAGGATGAGATGGTGATGATGATGGGAGGATGATGGTAATGGTGATGAGATGGAAGGATGATGGTAATGGTGATGAGATGGGAGGATGATGGTAATGGTGGTGGTAATGGTGGTTGTGACAAACTCCGGCCAGGGGAGGTCCGACCAAGGAGGAGCAGGAAGGAGGAGGGGGTTCAGGGAGTCGTGGTGCAGGAGATGGGAGAGTCGAGGCTGATGGTATGGTGGTCGTGATGGGGAACTGACTGTGCTATCGACGGAGGAGGCCGGGGCAGGTTAACGGTGGGCAGTGGTGGCCGTCCGGGGGAGATGAGGAGGAGTTCGTGGAGGAGTGGTGGTAATGGTGCTGGTGGTCGTAATGGGGACTGGCCGGGGAGTCGTCGGGGAAGAAAGAAGTGCAGGCGGAGGAAGGTGGTTGACTTCGTAGGTTGAGCAGCGGGGTGAGGCCGACGGGGTCCTCCGGTGGTGGAGAGAGGAGGAAGGAGAAGATAGCAGGGAGGTCGTTCAGGTCGGGTCCGGCGGCTGGGGGTAGCTCCGGCCGGCGGTTAGCAGAGGTGGGGTCGTGCACAAGAGATGGGGAGAAGGAGGATGAACAGTAGCAGGAGGGGGAGGGGAATCAGCTAGGAGATTTTGGTTTGGTTTTAGGTTTTGGGGAAAAAGAAAGGGAGGTATTTATACATGGTGTTGGGTTGACCTAACAAGGTTTGACTTGTTCAACATCTCTAAGAATTGGGCCTTGTGCTCACATGGGGATGTTGGAGGGCTATAATTGCATTATTTTAATACGGGGATAGGATTAAAATAAATGGGGCGATGTTGTGCGTTGCACATTTCGAAAAATTCCTATGAAGGAAAAAGTTGGGTTTCTTCATGTATTATCCAATGGGGTGGACACCTCAATAAAATTTTGCATAAAAATGCCCAACAATTAGAAAAATTGCACAAAGATAAAAATTGATTTTAAATTAATTAAAACTAGTGTGCAAGATATTCTGGAATTAATTAGAAGTACATGGGAATAAAATTAGGTGGGACACAAGTGTCATGGACATAGAGGATTCTGTTCAGAATATTAATAAAATTCGGGTTGCACAAAACGGGTCAAGATTGTGTCTCCAATTTCGAATGGAACGCACAGGGGTACAAAGTCATATTTTATTTAGAATAATTGTAAACGTCTGCGACGAATGTTCTGCGACTAAAATATAGCACAAGAAAGCATATTTATAAGTTACACCAAGGTCAGAATGGTAGGCGGTCACGTCTAGGACAAGGTTGTGAAGTTTATAGGAAGATAATTGCTAGTGTAGTGCTCCAATTATCGAAGCAACGGTAAGGTGCGCTACGTGTCATAAACAATACAAAATTACATAAATATCGTGTTCTATTTCTTTGGATTCAAACTAGCCCTAGTTTCTCTATCTATGCCAAGTAGACCTAATTTTGGGTGAGGGAGTTTATAATGATAGTGGATGAGTTGACTTTGATACTGTGAAAGGAATTGATAGTGATACTTGTATGTTTGTGGTATTAGTGAGTATCTCGACCCGCACCCGGAATTTGGGCATGAGCCGTGGGTACGTCCAGCCTATGCCGATGCATCGGCGGTAGAACGTTGTCTGGATCTCAATAATACTAAACATAACACAACCTGCAATGATATCAACTCCATAAGAAGAACAATGAATAAAATATTGCTCAACAGTTAATAATGTAAATTCAATCATAATAACTATAAGAAATAATGATACGATAAAAGATAAGAAGTACTGACATAAGTCAAGTACAACAACTCAAAATAGAGATAAACTACAGTCTAGCTGTCTAACATAAATAGTCTCAACAAGTCTCAAAATAAACTCAACATAAGTCTCAATATAAGTCTCAACATAAACTCAAATGCATAAAATAATAACTGTCTAAATAGCTGCATGTAGTATCTCCTCTAAGGGAAGGGACTCTTCTAAGCTCTCTGGTATGTAGTCTCCCTCTATGCTTGGTCCATAATTTGTAGGACAAAAGTCCTCAAGATCCTCTGAAAAAATATATCCAGTTAGGATTGGAGCAAAGTACAAGCACTAACAGCAGTTCCATGTATATTGACAAAAACTATAACACAGTATAAAAAAATACATGATGGATATAAATACTGGAAATAAGAATACTGGAGATAATGAAATACTGGAACAAGAAATATTGGAGAATATATCATCATCAATAGCACAACTAGAAATGAACAAAAATACAAGTGCATGCTAGAACAATGAACTGGAAATATATGAATAGAGTATCTAGCTAATTGTGTGAAACATCAGTCTATCATGTGATCGGCTTGGGACAGATCAGGCTTATTACATATGATTAGCTACGATTCATGTAAGGTCATGCTAACCATCCGGCTACCTATGATGCGAGCAATAGTCAGGCTAATTATATATAGCAGGCTATGAGGCATGTAATGGTCAGGTTGCACCCGACGTGAGGTGTGAGATGAGCTATGATGCATGTAGAGTGGGGTATGATCACATAATCGACTAATATTTCCCCGTCCCCAGCTAGCATGATGGATTCCAATTACGACTCCTCATAACAGGTCTCGATGATGCTAACCCGTGTATCCATAGTGTCAGAATCAAGTACGCTATACAACTAGAATCATAGAGATGATCAACATAATAAAAACTATCAAAGAATGTACTCGCCTGTGGTCCTGAGCTGGCAATACCAATATCCTATTTTCGAAGTCTCGTCTGAACAATCCAACAGTACTATATACATAGTATAATAATAATATAGCATCAATCATTACACTAGCATACACACAAACATAATTACTCTGAACTTAGAGACTACGCTAGGGATGATACTTGTCAACTAACAGGGTCAAGTGTGCGTCTAACTGCACGGGTGTCATGTCCTCAAATGTTGTGCATAATCAGACAGTCAACTCACTAACACATGTCTAAATATCAAAATCTCGTGTAACACCAACATATGTCTAAGCCAGTACGTTAGTGTACATAAGACAGTCAATTCACTAATATTCACGGTCACATAGTCATATGCAAATACGGGATACCCACTACTAACACTTATGGCCATATAACATATATATATTACAGTCATACCTAGTACTAGCAATCAATTTCCATGGAATATATATATACATATATACATACATATATATATATATATATATATATATATATATATATATATATATATATATATATATATATATATCAAACTAATTATTATACACATACACGCACGCACACGCATACTAGTTATTAGGTTCACCGATACGGGTTTTGCAATCACATCAACTAAACTATCATAAAGCAATATGCTAATCCCTAATAGCATTCACACATGCACATACACACAACATGAAAGGAAGGCAAGGTCGAATATTTAGGTGCACGTGAATAAGGGGGTGTTGCTGACCGGAGACGGTGCTCGAGCTCCGGCGAGGGTGGCCGTGTGGTTAGCTGTGCACGGCGGTCGATGGGATTGTGAAGGTCGGGGTGACTCGCTGTTGTCGGAGGAGTCCGGCGTGGGGAAGTTGCTGCTGTGGAGTCAAGGGAAAGGCTCAGGCGAGGGCTGCTATGGGCGGTGCTCCGTGGTGAGGGGGTCGGCTGCTCCGGTGGAGGTTGACGGCGGGGTATTGGCGGTCGGGATCGGATGGTGGCGATAGTGTAGATGATGATGATGGTGATGGTGGAAGGAGGTGTCGGTGGCGGTCGGAAACGGGTGGAATGGACGGAGAAGATGAAGGAGGAGGACGGTGTGTAAACTCCCTCACCCAAAATAGGTATTTTGTGTATATTTTATATTATTATATTTATTATAGATGTTGAATTTATTTAGAGTATTCTCTTAGTTAATTAGAAAATAAAATTTTTTAGTATATTTACTTATATAAATATTTATTTAGAATTATTTTTAGGCTATTTTAGATTATTGGAATTTTTCCATAATTTTTAGTTAATTAAAAACTAGTAACACTAATTTTCTAGGACTTTAAAGAATTTATTTTATGTACAAAATTAATTAAAAATATTCCAAAGTTTTATTTTAGGTTCTTAATAATAAAATATATTTTTTAGAATTTTTTGGGAATTTTTTGATTATTTTTGGCATTTATTTTGAGTTAATTATGAAAAACTGAATTAAAAACTAATTTCTGAAAAAGAAAACCCAAAAGTAATTAATTCTGCCCAGTCAGCAAATAGTGGGCCCACCTGTCAGCCTCCCGCAGTGAACAGTGCCGGGCTCGTCTGTCAGTGACCGCGGGGTGGGTGTGAGCCGAGCCGACCTCGAGCCGAGCCGAGTCAGAGTTCGACTCGGACTCAGCTGAGCCGAGCCGGGTCAAACCATGATCGTCCGATTTGGGCGGGGCTGCATGGATGGTTGACACGTGTCTACTCCGAGCCACGGCTGCACTCTCTCTCTCTCCTCTCTATATATAATAGTTTAAGTTATTTTCTAGGGTTTTTCTTGAGCCGATTTTTGGAGAATTGCCATCTAGGGTTCCTTCATCTTCCAGAAGTTATTGCGCATAGCTCCGGACTCCAAACGAGGCCTACTTTTTTGTGTTAGAACGATATTGAGGTTAGATTTCAGATTATATAAATTTTTTTACGAAATTATGAGTATTAAATTCTGGAAAATTCGTAGAGCACAACATGTCCAAAAATAGACGTGTTTCGATGTTTTCGCGATTCCGGGAGAACCAGGAATCAGAATCATGAACCGTTTGAAGTTTCGGAAAGCTAATGTCTAGATAATTGACATAAGGTTTTCCCAGAATTTAATTCAAAGTATTTATATACTGTTAATCCTGTAGAACTTCTAGGTTAGAATTTAACCATCGGTGCACAATACAAAATTTGTATGTGCCATAATTCCCAAACAAATTTGAATTCGGACGAGCCGTAAATTCCAACATATTTTTGACGGTAAAATCTACAGGAAATTATGCATAAAAGTTGAGTTTGTGTCGGTTGACTTTTCAGTCAACAGATCGCCTCGATTTGCTTGCCATGAGTCTCGAGTTGATAAAATTCATTTTTTTGGACAAAATTTAGAAATTAACATAAAAATCAGAATAATAAGATTAAAATAGGATTTTAGAGTAATTATTCTAGAATTAAATAAATTAAAATAAATTATCTTTTGACGTGATAAATTTGTAATACATAGGCTATTTGGACTGTGACTTGGACTCTGATTCATACCAGCAGCAGGACCCTAGGCGAGTACATTCTCTGACAGTGTTCCCGTAGGACGTAGTATTTAGCCACCACGATTAGTTTATATCAGACCCTGAGTCGGAGAACCCAACGCGCGTTCGTAAATTTACATGTACGCAAATATTATTCAGTTTGGTATATATATTTATGTACGTAATTACTATATGTATTCAAATAATTATGTAAATAAATTGATGGTTATATTATTATATAGTATTATTATATATTTATATGAATATATATGTAAGTAAATGCTAATTGATAATTATGACTAAATATTCAGACTGTACGACCCTAGGACACAGTGGACTATCTCATACTTACCTTGACCATGTTGACCCTAAGAACTTGTGAATTTGACGTACTGGCATAGACACATGTTAGTTGACTAACTGATTTTGTACAGTACTTGAAGATGCGACACCCGCGTAATTCAACGCGTAATTGACCGTGTTATATGACTAGTATTACCCCTAGTATACCCCCTGAGTCCAGTGTAAATATGGTTGTATATGCTAGTGTAAAGACTAATGATTCTATTATATTATATTTATGTGTACATAGGATATTGGAATTGTTCTGCTCAATTTTTGGAGCAGATTATTGGTACATTGCAGCTTCATTGCCAGGCAAGTATACCTTGCCATTGTACTGTCATTTATATTCTATAGGTTGCATACATCTTTATTTTCTGTCTTTAGTTCATATATTTTAACTGTTATATAAAATACATGCGGCAGTGTCGTCGCGATATATTTTATTTATGTATTTGCATGGACCTTGTTTATGAGACTACCCCATTATCATGTAGCATCATCAGGTTCATTTGACTGTGACACATATTTTTATACGAGTTGTGAGTCTCATATAGATCACGGACGTACGTATTGACTGATCATCGGTACGTGTAGGCCATGCGTTAGGAATAACTGATATTAGAAACTTTGCATGCTAGTAGACTTGGCAGTTATTAGAGGTCCAGGGACATAGCTTATTGTAGTACGGTGGTCCCATCCTTGTCCTTGTTTGGTTGCAGGATTTGGGCTAGGGTACTAAGAATAGGCTATGAACCAAATTGTGTCATGGATGTGACATGCTTAGAGCATGGGGTAGGGAGAACAACAAGTACCGCATTTGAGCTCCTTTGTACTTTTTCTATTGTGCGCCCGGATTCTCCGCTGGAGATATGGGTGGTGATGACCATTATATATTATGTACTATCAGGCGGGCCACCGGCGTTCAAAAGATGATGTGCCTTTTAGGCCCCTGGATCTCTAATAGAGAACCATGCCAAATCCCAGGTTTTCAGCCAGATAGCTCACTTGTGGGAAAAGTTGTTCTTAACTGTATTCACTTAGACGGTTAGGCGACCCCATTGGATATTTATTTCAGTACTTTTATTGGCATATGTTTAAGTATCTTGTTATGTCCCTCTGAGGATTTGGTCCCCTGCCAGGTGTATCTGTTCTTGAGTATTCGCAGGAGCGCAGATTCGAATGGTTACATGGGATTCGAGGATGTCTTCTCTTCAAGTCGTGATTGATAGCTGGTATCTTATATTGTGTTATTGTGTTGTACTTATATTATATTTACTTTTCCATTCGAGTTGGTAGTGGATTTGTTTTCACCCAACTATCATCCTTAGATACTTATATTGAGATCTAGTTTTATAGATATTGGTTATTTATTTATATTTGATTTCGTGGATGAGATTTAGATTGTACCCTATGACTTGTGACATATGTTTATACCACTTATGGATTGATATTCATATTACAGCGTACGTATGGATTTTGGTTTCCATATATTAGAGTTGCCATATCCATGTAGCTGGCATGTACGTGTCCTAGTCCTACGTATTTTGGGACTGGGGTGTGACATATTTTTAGTGGTAGCCCATGCAGGTCGAGAGCATATTATCTCGATTATGTTACTGTACCGAACAAGCCTGCACCTAGGACTAGAGTATAGGATCTCATCCACAATTGACTATGATTCATCATCCTCCTCTCTGTTCTATTCGAACAATTGTATCCTGCTTGATTTCTGTACTTCCCTAATAAGTTCCTTGAGTATATATAGCCTTCTGCTAGAATATAGGAACCCTTGTTATTAGGATGATAATTAGAGTAGCATACCTATTAAGAATATAACGAGAATATAGACACACCACTAAGTTTAAAATATCTAGTGAACCCTAGAATTCCTTATCTTTAGATTGGTATACCATTACCCCTTGATGTATTAAGAAGACTTGAGAGTAGTATAGACACTACTAGAGATAGTTAGAATTTTTACCATAATATTTGACCCTAGTATTGAGGAACCAATGGAGAACCAATATTGAATATTAGGACTGAACCTAACCTTTATAATTGGATAGTATTGGAGAACTATAAAACTTAGATCATTGTCTTATTATTAGTAGACAGCACCTTAGGAAGCCTAGAGGAATATAATTAAAACTTTTTTCTTAATCATACCTCGAACATAGCAACTAGCATACCACTCCCCCTTAGAAAACCATGATGCTATCTAGAGCCCTCTATTTTAATTTTATATGTTGTTCCTCTGCGGCCTTAACGTTCGCTAATTGTACGACGACTAAAAAACATTACGTTCTTCTTTTCTTCCTCTTTCAACTCGTGCCATCTGACACTTTTGATTATAGACTAAGTGATTTTATTCTATTTTAGGATATATATAGCTTGCTAGGATTTTGGTTGTTACTCTTAAATTTTTGAATTATGTGATTGGTAATTAGAACTTGACAGTTTAAGTTATTATTGTAGATTATGACCTAATGATTACCCCTTAGTTTTAAGTCGCGTAACTTGTACCCCACCTCGATATAAGTTATATTTTCTCTTCCCTTGAGGCTAGTAACTCTTCTATCCTTAATATTGACACTTGTTCTATAAGCACTATGACTAAGACAAAGACGACCATGACCTATGTAATATAAGAGGATACCCTAATAAGTACCAAGATCCCTTCTCGTAGACCTTAACAGGAGTTTCTACGATATCCTTAAGACAATTACAGTATTAGTTTAATTCTTTTAAGTTGGATAGTATGCCTCACAACCTAGTATCACATAGTCCACTTGACCCATCGATGTAGTGTAATTGAATGACATTAATTGTATGATAGCATAAGACAACAGTGTTTATTCAGACGATAGAATTTAGAGGTCCATGCCCCTATTTGATCGACTAGCGACTTAGACAAGAAATTAGTATGATAACTGTAGAGATTGTAGAATCTTATTTCTTTGTGAACTTAAATTGTTATGTACCTTCTTTCATCATAATCCAGCATATTTATATTTTTTGTACTACCTTGACTTATGCTGCTATTATAG
This sequence comes from Iris macrosiphon, assembly GCA_036927795.1. Lineage (NCBI taxonomy): Eukaryota > Viridiplantae > Streptophyta > Magnoliopsida > Asparagales > Iridaceae > Iris > Iris macrosiphon. The sequence continues at coordinate 105,583,162 of JAYESA010000018.1, forward strand.
CCTAGTTTTTTGCAAGCTTATTCTTTATCGAGCTTGTTCATGACATATGTATTATTGGGGAGGCCCACACTAATACATTTCAGGACCAGTGTATTAAGGCCTAGCTAACCTTAGTGCACTTGGTTCGCCCTTCGCATAACTACTTTACGTGGATTGAGATATATAGTGATTAGTAGACGAATGTACTTGCCCTCTAGACATGTCTGAGCGTATCGTATCAGCTACATAACTGTACTAATACGAGCATGTGAATAGGAATTACCAAAATAGGACTTCAATCCATAACTGCTTTGACAATTCCTATTTGAATTCTTTAAATGCCTTGATCCCGATACTTCTATTCTATTACCTCGCCCTTGAACTCTTTATTTTTGATCTCCGTCTTCCCTTATTTCGGAAAGATGAAACTTCGTGCTTGGTATAAGTTTGATACACAGAGAGTACTAGATATACCCCATAGGCCGATCACATACTTGAGGATTATTCTTTCGTAATTAAGGACATATCATATATGATATAATCGGCGTTAAAGTTTTGAGGATTGAATGACATGAGTAAATAAATTAAGGAATATTTTCTTAAAGTATATAGCCTTCTGTGATAGATGGGTAAATTCTAAGTTGGGTAGCAGTGCAATGGCAACTCGAGAGAAATTTTTTTTAGACTGTGATCGAGTAAGATTAGATTGGGAGAGGTTCAAGCCATTTTAATTTTGAGAATTTTAGAAGAATGACTAAGATGATGATGATTAATGAATTTTAAAAATCTTGATATTGAGGACCCAATATTTATACCTTAAGTACATAATTTAGATTTTTGAGTATTGAAGGTAAAATCATCAATTTGAATTTGAAGGATAAATATATAATTTCAGACTTGAACATTGGTGGACTGCATTTAAATTATTTTTTAATTTGATGATTTAAATTAAGAATTAAAATTTGATGGTTGGACTACCTATTTGAAATATTGAGGATGTGAATGGAATTTAAAAAGTTGAAGAATACAAAAATTTATAAGTGAAAATAGGAATAATATTGGACTCGAATTACTTCTAGAGGAGATTATGATAGTTGGAGATCGTGAGGTAAAATTTGATATGGGTTATTTAAATCTTGAAGATATTATATGGATTCAATTTAAATTTGGATATTGATGATTTGGAAAAGTGAGAAGAGATTACAATAGGCTGAATTTTGATTTGAACAATGATTATCTTAATTTTGAAATGATCGCGATAGATTTGAATAGATTTTGTTATTTAAAATTTTGGAAGAGATTGCGATTGACATACCTTATGTACGAATGTGAAGGATTTAACAAATTATGCCTTATTTTAATTTCGAGGACGAAATTATTTTAAGTTGGGTAGATTGTAAACTCTCTCACCCAAAATAGGTATTTTGTGTATATTTTATATTATTATATTTATTATAGATGTTGAATTTATTTAGAGTATTCTCTTAGTTAATTAGAAAATAAATTTTTTTAGTATATTTACTTATATAAATATTTATTTAGAATTTGTTTTAGGCTATTTTAGATTATTGGGATTTTTCCATAATTTTTAGTTAATTAAAAACTAGTAACACTAATTTTGTAGGACTTTAAAGAATTTATTTTATGTTCAAACTTAATTTAAAATATCCCAAACTTTTATTTTAGGTTCTAAATAATAAAATATATTTTCTAGAATTTTTTGGGAATTTTCTGATTATTTTTAGCATTTATTTTGAGTTAATTATGAAAAACTAAATTAAAAACTAATTTCTGTAAAAGAAAATCCAAAAAGTAATTAATTTTGCCCAGTCAGCAAACAGTGGGCCCACCTGTCAGCCTCCCGCAGCGAACAGTGCCGGGCCCGCCTGTCAGTGACCGCGGGGTGGGTGCGAGCCGAGCCGAGTCAGAGTTCGACTCGGACTCAGCTGAGCCGAGCCGGGTCAAACCATGATCGTCCAATTTGGGCGGGGCTGTGCGGATGTTGACACGTGTCAACTTCGAGCCGCGGCTGCACTCTATCTCTCCTCTCTATATATAATAGTTTAAGTTATTTTCTACGGTTTTTCTTGAGCCAATTTTTGGAGAATTGCCATTTAGGGTTCCTTCATCTTCCAGAAACCATTGCACATAGCTCCGGACTCCAAACGAGGCCTAATTTTCTGTGTTAGAACGATATTGAGGTTAGCTTTCTGATTATATAAATTTTTCTATGAAATTATGAGTATTAAATTCTGAAAAATTCGTAGAGCACAGCATGTCCAAAAATAGACGTATTTTGATGTTTTCGCAATTTTGGGAGAACCAGGATTCAGAATCATGAACCGTTTGAAGTTTCGGAAAGTTAATGTCTAGATAATTGACATATATTTTTTCTAGAATTTAATTCGAAGTATTTATATACTGTTAATCCTGTAGAACTTCTAGGTTAGAATTTAACCATCGGTGCACAATACAAAATTTGTATGTGCCATAATTCCCAAACAAATTTGAATTTGGACGAGCCATAAATTCTAACATGTTTTTGACGTTGAAATCTATAGGAAATCATGCATAAAAGTTGAGTTTGTGTCGATTGACTTTTTGGTCAACAGATTGCCTCGATTTGCGTGCCATGAGTCTCGAGTTGATAAAATTTAGTTTCTTTGGACAAAATTTAGAAATTAACATAAAAATCAGAATAATAAGATTAAAATAGGATTTTAGAGTAATTATTCTAGAATTAAATAAATTAAAATAAATTATCTTTTGACGTGATAAATTTGTAATACATAGGCTATTTGGACTGCGACTTGGACTCTGATTCATACCAGCAGCAGGACCCCAGGCGAGTACATTCTCTGACAGTGTTCCAGTAGGACATAGTATTTAGCCTCCACGGTTAGTTTACATCAGACCCTGAGTCGGAGAATCCAACGCGCGTTCGTACATTTACATGTACGCAAATATTATTCAGTTTGGTATATATATTTATGTACGTAATTACTATATGTATTCCAATTATTATGTAAATAAATTGATGGTTATATTATTATATAGTTATATGAATATATATGTAAGTAAATGCTAATTGATAATTATGACTAAATATTTAGACTGTACGACCCTAGGACACCGTGGACTATCCCATACTTACCTTGACCATGTTGACCCTAAGAACTTGTGAATTTGTCCGCCTTGCGTACATTAACATACTGGCATAGACACATGTCAGTTGATTGACTGATTTCGTACAGTACTTGAAGACGCGACACCCGCATAATTCAACGCGTAATTGACCGTGTTAGATGACTAGTGTTACCCCTAGTATACCCCTTGAGTCCAGTGTAAATATGGTTCTGTATGTGCTAGTGTAAAGACTAATAATTCTATTGTATTATATTTATGTGTACATAGGATATTGGAATTGTTCTACGCAATTTCTGGAGCAGATTATTGGTACATTGCAGCTTCCTTGCCAGACAAGTATACCTTGCCATTGTACTGTAATTTATATTCCATATGTTGCATGCATCTTTATTTTTTGTCTTTAGTTCATATATTTTAACTGTTATATAAAATGCGCACGGCAGTGTCATCGCGATATGTTTTATTTATGTATTTGCATTAACCTTGTTTATGAGACTATCCCATTATCATGTAGCATCATCAGGTTCATTTGACTGTGACACATATTTTTACACGAGTTATGAGTCTCATATAGATCACGGACGTACGTATTGACTGATCATCGATACTTGTGGGCCGTACGTTAGGAATAACTGCTGTTAGAAACTTTGCATGCTAGTAGACTTGGCAGTTATTAGAGGTCCAGGGACATAGCTTATTGTAGTACGGTGGCCCCATCCTTGTCCTTGTTTGGTTGCAGGATTTGGGCTAGGATACTAAGAATAGGCTATGAACCAAATTGTGTCATGGATGTGACATGCTTAGAGCATGGGGTAGGGAGAACAACAAGTACCGCATTTGAGCTCCTTTGCACTTTTTCTATTGTGCGCCCGGATTCTTCGCTGGAGATACGGGTGGTGATGACCACTATATATTATGTACTATCAGGCGGGCCACCGACGTTCAAAAGATGACGTGCCTTTTAGGCCCCTGGATCTCCAATAGAGAACCATGCCAAATCCCAGGTTTTCAGCCAGATAGCTCACTTGTGGGGAAAGTTATTCTTAACTGCATTCACTTAGACGGTTAGGCGACCCCATTGGATATTTATTTCAGTACTTTATTGGCATGTGTTTAAGTATCTTGTTATGTCCCTCTGAGGACCTGGTCCCCTGCCAGGTGTATCTGTTCTTGAGTATTCGTAGGAGCGCAGATTCGGATGGTTACATGGAATTCGAGGATGTCTTTTCTTCAAGTCATGATTGATAGCTGGTATCTTATATTGTGTTGTTGTGTTGTACTTATACTGTATTTACTTTTCTATTCGAGTTGGTAGTGGATTTGTTTCCATCCAACTATCATCCTTAGATACTTATATTGAGATCTAGTTTTATAGATACTGGTTATTTATTTATATTTGATTTCGTGGATGAGATTTAGATTGTACCCTATGACTTGTGACATATGTTTATACCACTTGTGGATTGATATTCATATTACAACGTACGTGTGGATTTTGGTTTCCATATATTGGAGTTGCCATATCCATGCGGCTGGCATGTACGTGTCCTAGTCCTACGTATTTTGGGACTGGGGCATGACATGGTAGTGTGGTGCTGCCGGGGTCTCGACAGGGATGGCGTTCAGGCGGTCGAGGAATAGCCGGGGTCCGTGGGAAGGAGGCAGCGGGAATGAAGAGGGTGATGGGGAGGTTAAAGTCGGCTTGGGTTTAGGTTTGATGTTGAGATGGTTAATGAAAATAATAAATATATATATATATAGGGAGCAATAGGTTTATGTAAACCTAGGAAATTGGGCCGGCCTATGCATTCCTTGGGATGGGGTTGGGTGTTTCATGAAGGAAGTTTGGATGGCTAGGATTGTGTTGGTTTAAATGGATGGCTAAGATGGTGAGATAGCAAGTTTTTGAGTGTTGTACACTCCTAAAATATGAGAAAAATTATATGTGACCAATCAAAGAAGAGGGAAGGTTTCTTCATGTGTTGGGTCCAATGAGATGTGGACACCTCACTATAATTTTGCATAAAAGTCCCCAATAATTGGAAAATTACACAAAAAGTGAGAATTAAAATAACTGTCATGCGACGAATATTGTGTGACTAAAATAAAGCACAAAAGGATATATTTATGAGTTACATAAAAGTCAAAATGGAAGACTGACACGTCTAGGACAAGGGTGTAAAATTTGTTGGAAGACAAAAGCTAGTGTAGCGCTCCCAATATCGAAACAACGGTAAAGTACAACAATCCAATAAAATCACAATAATAATATAATCCCCAATAATTAAATTCCAAAAATATACTAATTAAAAATCCATAATCCTATAATTTGGTCAGAGGTTCAACTAGTGGGTTTCTAGGTCCAGTTTACTAACTCATGCATTTAAGAACACTATAATATATATATATATATATATATATATATATATATATATATATATATATATATATATATATATATATATATATATATATATATATATATATATATATATATATATATATATATATATATATATCATGCAATATATTAACACATTAAATTAATTAAATAAAAAGACGAAAATACCCCTATTATGGAATGTGGTAGTGACAGTGAGGGCTGAAAGTTTACTGAGGATTTTAGGCAATACATTGGTGTCAGGCTCCACTTTGGAGTGATTGTTTGTGTGTGTATCTGAGTGTTGGGGATCTGATGTTCAAAGGTGAGTTAAGGCATAACAACAACTATAGTTGCAAATTAGAAAGCAACTGCAGCAGTAGTAAGGTATTGCAGTGTTCTTGCACTCAGTGTGCAGTAGGAATTTGGGGATTAAGGTATCATGGATGTTGGGGGTCGGGTAAATGAGTAGAAGAAGGATTAATGGGTAACTGGCAGTGGGGTATATTATAGGTGTTGAGTGTCACTGCAGATATGGACAACTCGATTAGTGGAAATTGCAGCAGTAGTGAGTTTTTGGGGGAGAGTTTAGGTTGTAGTATGGAGAACTTGGTCTCGAGTTTGGGTAATGTTCAGTTAGTAAGGGAATAAGGTAAGTATTGTAGCATAGCATCAGTAAGTTTTGGGGGATCTAGAGACATGTATCAAGGATACATGTTGTTGTCAGCAACAACAACTACAAGCTAGAGAGTTCAGGCACATGAAAGTGCACGGGTATATACAATGTGTGTGTTAGTGAGGTAAGACCATGGCTATAGTGTTAGTTAAAGTGGTTAGTTAGTTTGTTATAATAATTAGTATGTATCTATATAAATATTGGTGTTAGTGATTCAGATGTCGAGACTAGAGTAGTAGATATCAAGTGTAGGTAAGGGTAATGTCTAATATTGAGTATCCTGAGGGAATATGTATGAATGAATATCAATGGCATTAGTGAAGTTCCATCTGTTAACTTTAGCTAGGTTGGTATCAGTGAGAAGGTAGGTTCAGTTAGTATATGACTAGTACACTTTGTTATTTAATAGCCACTAGGTAATATATATACACTACTTAGTATTATTATTATTATTATTATTATATATATATATATATATATATATATATATATATATATATATATATATATATATATATATAAGTTACTCTTAGCATTAGCTAGTGTCACGACCCGCACCCGGAATTTGGTGCACGAGTACGTGGGTACGTCCAGCCTACGCCGCAGCATCGACGGTAGAACGCTGTCTACGTCACAATACTATCTAAACAACCTCTCACGAATATCCAACTCCATAAGGAGACATAGATATCACAATATAATATGGAATACTCAATCACATAAACTAAAGCACGATGAGATATCGAAGAAAATAAATGAAATACAAAACAAGTCTAAATAACAATAAATAGTCTAACCTGCAATCAATAACATCCAAATCTCCAAGTATGCCGGAAATAAGTCCTCTAAGTCGTAGTCTGGAAAAAATATCCATTCAGGACTGGAGCAAAGTACAAGCACTAACAGCAGTTCCATATATATTGACAAAAACTATAACACAGTGTAAAGAAATACAAGATAGATATGAATACTGGCAATAAACAATACTGGAATAATGAGATACTGGAAATAGAAATACTGGAGCATATGTCATCAATGGTGTAACTAGCAATGAACAAGAAATACAAGTGCATGCTAGAACCATGAACTGGAATATCAGTGGATGCTAGAACAATAACTAGAATATAAGGAATGCTAGATCAATATACTAGAGATATATGTCAAGAACATCTAGCTAAGTGTGTGAAATATTAGCATATCATGTGATCAGCTTGGGACTGATCAGGCTTGCTATGTATGACTAGCTATGATTCATGTAAGGTCAGGCTAACCATCCGGATAGCCATGATACAAGCAATAGTCAGGCTAATCATACATAACAGGCTATGGGGCATGTAATGGTCAGGCTGCACCAACGTGAGGTGTGGGTGAGCTATAATTTATGTAGAGTTGGGTATGATCACATAATCTACTAATATTTTTTTGTCTCCCAGCTAGCACGATGGATCCCAATCACGACTCCTCGTGACAGGTCTCAATGATGCCAACTCGTGTATCCATAGTGTCAAAATCATGTACACTATACAACTAGAATTATAGAGATAATCAACATAATAAAAACTGTAAGAGAATGTACTCGCATGGGGGTCCTTAGCTGGGAATACCAATGTCCTGTTTCCAAAGTATTGTTTGAATGATCCAACAGTCCTATTGATATTATCATATAATACAACTTTACATCAGACCTTACACTAACACACACAATCAAAACATAATAAACTCAGAGACTACGCTAGGGGGTGACACTTGTCATCTACAGGGTCAAGTGTGCGTCTAGTTGCACGGTGTCACGTCTGTAATTGCTGTGCATAACAGACAGTCAAATAATACGGGTCTTGCCAGTACGTCAGTGTACATATGGCAGTCTACTAACAATTCCCATGGTCACAGGTTAATGTAACTACAGGATATCCGTAATTACACTCGGGTCACCTAGTACATATATAATTATACATAGCCTTAACTAGCGTATAACATTAACACTTATAATATATATATACACCAAATAAATACATATACCATATATATATGTATGTATATATACTAATTAAATTCATATACTATATATATATATATATATATATATATATATATATATATATATATATATACACCAATTATATACATGTTAAACATATACCAATGGAATATATACTATACATATACTAATACATACACCCTCAAACCAAATATGCGATACGCGTATATTAAACCATAACTAAAATACGTATGCATACTCATAAGAACTACGCGTATGCGTGCACGTGTACATTTACATGTACGCAAGAGGGATAACTCGAACCTGTGTACGCGGGACGAGGCGTTCGTGTTGAGGTTGTCGCGAAGGGGGTGCTCGGTTCAGTCGAATCGAGACAGCGGGTTTTCTTCGGCCGGGTGCAGGTGGTCGTGCTCTGGCGTTCAGGTGGAAAGCAGGTCGTCGAGGAGTGGACAGCGAGGCTCTGGGCGGTCAGCTCTGGTAGAAGTCGGGTTCTGGTCCGGCGAGGATGGCGGCTCGTGGTGTTGTGTGGAGTGGTTTCAGGCGGAGTCGACGAGTCTGAAGGGTGCAGGGGGTTCTGGCGGGGTCTTCGGCGGTCGGAGGCCGGCGGGTCAGCGGGGTGCTGCTCGACGTGGAGGCGGGTTAGGCGAGTGCAACGGCGTTCTCCGGTCTGTTCAGGCGTTCAGGTTGTGATCCGGTCGACGAGGAGAGGCGGGTTGGCAGCGGGTGAGTCTGGTCGAGCGAAGATGGCCAGCTCCAGCAAAGGGGTTCGGGACTCCGGCGGGTGAGGGATGGGGAATGATGGGTGAACAGGGAAGGATGGTTGGGGTCGGCTGTGTATTAGGTTTAAGGAATAGAAAAGAAAAGAAAAAAGTAAAGAAGAATATTTATATATGAGTATAGTGCATTGGGTTGACCTAGAATTAGGGCTTGGTCAACACTCCTTGGGAAAAGGGCTTGACATAGAGATATTTCAAGGCTAGGATTCAAATGGATTCAAAATGAATGGCTAGGATTGCATTTGGTTCAAAGTTTGGAGTGACATGGTTTAAGGAGGTTGATGTTGAGTTACACACTCCCAAAAATTATAAAAAAATTCACATAAAGGAGAAATGGGTTTTTTTTACGTGTCGTCCAACGGGGTGGACACCTTAATGCACTTTTGCATAAAAGTGCCCAACAATTGAAAAATTACAAAAAGTTAGGTTTATGGTTTAATTTAATTAAAATAAATATAATTGGTGTTCTAAAATTAATTAGAAGTACATGGGGCTCAAATTAGGTGGGACACAAGTGTCATGGACGTAGAAGACTCAAAGTAGAATATTGTCATAATTTAGGTTGTACAAAATGGGTCAAGATTGTGTCTCCAATTTTGATTGGAATGCACAAAGATACAAAGTTGAATTTATTTAGAATTAAAAATAAATGTCCGCGACAAATATTGTGCGACTAAAATAAAGTATAAGAAAGCATATTAATAAGTTACACAAGGGTCAGAATGAAAGGCGGGCATGTCTAGGACAACTTGTGAAATTTGTTGGAAGGCAAAAGCTAGGGTAGCGCTCCAAATATCGAAGCAACGGTAAGGTGCAACAATAAAATAAAATTACGGTAATTAATTATAATCCTCAACATTTACTCCCGAATAATACAAATTAAAATTATAACCCTATAATTCGGTCAGGGGGTTCATCTGGTGGGCTTCTAGGTCTAGTCTACTAACTCAAACTTTAATGAACACTATACAATATAATACATATGTATACACATATCATGCAATTATTTAAAATAAATATACACAATACGAATAAACAATAAAAAGACAAAAATACCCCTATTTTAGGATGTGGTAGTGACAAGTCTACCCTCCTTAAAAGAATTTTGTCCTCAAAATTTAGGTCCTCAATAGTCGTATTTATTTATTTATTTATTTTACCATCAAAGTTTAAATTCATCAAACCATATAATCATGAAGTAAATTTATATTGTTATTTCACAAAATTTTTAAATTTATACAGATATCATATTCCTAAAAATCTTTAAATTTAAAATCAAATCCAATTCTTGTCACAATCTCCTCTAAAATTTTAAGTAAATCACTAAATAAAAAATTTACTATCCAATCCTTTAATTGAAATCCAATCAATGAATATTTATAAAATTTAAAAATCTTATCCCAAAATTTGAATTCAACACTAATTCATTAATCATCTTACTCCTCTAATTTAAATCCAATTGATGCATGTTTATAAAATTTAAATCCTCATCCCAAAAATTTGAAATCAAACACTAATCTATTAACGATCTTATTCCTTGATTCCTTTTCCACACAATACTCAAACAATGTAGTACTTACGAAATCTTCAAATACAACATTCAAAATATAAATTTTTAATTTTATATCTTGCAATCAAATAAATATAATGATAATCTCCTTAATTTCTTCGAATTTTAATGACAAATTCAATCATATCTTAATCTTCATAACAATCAATGATTTAACAAAATCGTCAATTCTGCCATATTAAGTTCTCAACTCTTTATTTAAACTAGTGTTTATCCTCAAAATTTAAGGCACATTGTCTCTCTTTGTCAAGTCATAACCTCTTCATTAACTCTTTATTACGGTCAAACTCCCAATAATCAAAGTCTAAGAAAATTCTACCTATAGTCATACAACATACAATCTAGAGAAAATATGCATGGTTATGATCTCTTTTGTCATGGTATTATAGTCTCGGTCAGGGTGTACTACTAACTACATTCTAGCAAGAAAATTACTAATACAAGCTACGGTACTAAGGAATCAATCAATCAATCAATCAAATAGACGAAAAGGAACAGAAGGAAGAACAGAACTGAACCTGCTAACACAACCATGGGTTAATGATGCATCCAAAGTTTGATACCTCAATCCCTTGGTATCACTGTTTCTACTACAAGCACATCCACTGCTAACTTTCTTAACTACTGTAATTGTTTATACTAGTTGTTCTTATCACTCAAGTGCACACCAAGTGCAACACAACACACTAAGTATTGCTCCCTCTAATACAACTCTAGATGGACACCCAAGTCAGTTTGTAGTGCCATCTCAGGCATGCTCAAGCCAACAAATTCTTACACATGCACTTCATCCACTCATATACTGTTATACATTTCTTACCCACCATAAAATTTATCCTCAAAATAAACCCTCAAAATTTAACTTCTCGAACAATTTTAAAATAAAATGTATATATTTCCTCAAAAAGTCAAATATTCAAATATTGAAATAAATTTTTTTTATCACTTACAAAAATCTTTATTGCTTTGACTATGTTTATTGAATTGAATTTGAATCCTAAAAAATTTTAATAAAAAAATCTCGACTCCTCAAAAATTCTTAAAAATTAAAATTTATTTCCAATCTTCAAATTATAAATTTAAATCAACATCTATCTAAGTATACATATAAATACTCACAGTCTTTAATACTCAAGGTGCACACAAATACACCAATTGTCTATAACCCTCAACTGTGTACTTAAATTGCACTGCCTGGATTACTTGCACTATAACTTCCAATAATTTTATATTCGTATTAACTGTTACATCAATCTAATATTATCACACGAGGTACTTACTGTTACTAGCACAATTCTCAACTAATCCTTAATATAGAAACACTAGCACTATTGGTATGGTAACACTAGCTTCATCTTTAGATCACCTCATCAAACTTATTAGAACTCACGATCATTCGTACTAGTTATTAACTTATATAATACACATGCTTCACTTCACTCTCAAAGGCAGGCCTATGGTTCCATATCTCAATTGGTGTTTAAGTATCTCCCTTATTCATCTTTTACAGACTGTTACACTAATCTTTGATACACTTCATACCTTTCATGATCAATCTTGATATTCCTCTACCCATGGCACACTCATTAATACCCTTTTTATGCGTATACATTCCTTTACTCTTGACACACCCAAGAATCTACCATCAAATTGAATATGATGCTCCATTAATTTTTAATACAATTTCTTCGATACTTACTTCTTTACGTGGATTACCCAACTACATGAATTCATGACTATCCAGGACTGGCATGCTGGCTCTGATACTAACTTCTGGAACCATCACTGATACTCTTTTCTCCTTCTTCTACCTATAGTACAAATACTAACTATAATGGCACCTATTATAGAACTATTGCTACAAGGCACTACGCTATGGGTTAACTCTAGATTGATGCCTACTACTCACATGTCCAACCAAGAAATACTTACAAACTCACAAGTCATATTCTTAACAGTCAACACTGATACAAGACACATACATAATTGTAAGTCACCAATTATCACACTAACAAGGATCCTTAAAGAAATAAGGCTCAAAAGAAACTGGTTTAAGGACTGAAGGTATCTCTACTGCCAAGTAAAAATGATGGAATAAAGTCCTAGAATAACAAAAGGGGATAAGTATTGAGATGATATTTTAAGAACCAATTTAAGATACAATCTGATAATCATACACGTCTGTCCGAAATTATGACACTCAGAATCCTCGCAACGCAATAAGCATAGTTGCGATAACGATAGGTTTGCATAACTAAGGTATGCAACTCTATAATTATGTCATCTAGAATCCTCGCCACGCCAACCGGTATGACTGCGAGAGACTCTAAATTTCATAACTAAGATATGTATATCCTGTAATGCCCCATTTCGTTCCAGCGGACTATCGTTTCAAACGGCAAAAGTGCAACTGTCCCGACCCGCTTTGCCTCAAACGAGAAGCAAAGGATATCCAGACTTGTCCCTACAGGAATCTGGCTTAGGCTTTCAAAGGCTCGCTTGACGTATCGCTCTACCGAGGCGAATCATCGCTAAGGTGGGTGGCTACGGTAAACTTGTCTTTGCTTAGCCAGCACACATAAAATCTGGAATATTTATGCTAGTTGCTAGGTGATTCACCCCCTGCATGCTAATAAGAATCCAATGCACCTAGCTAAGGGAATAATCCCAACTTGTATTACTTATGCTAGAACATGGAAATAAAATATTGCTTATATACATGTTCAGACCCTTTGCATGCTATCTTGCGCATTGTTCACTTGTTTACACTGCACGACCTTAGAACGTGCCGCTCGGGAAGTCCCTAACGGTTTCACCTCTCGGCTTACCTTCAGGCCCGAGCCAACGTGATTGCTTATGTTTGTATAAATACATGCTTGCCTGTTCATACGTTGCCTTGACTCAATGCTTGTAGCATAAGCCATGCCAACACCCTATTATACAGGATATTATTCAGAAAGACTATGAGAATGTAAATCAGGCAATGCCTCTTGTGTTGTACTATTGTTGTCTCATCAGCAATGCCTCTTGTCTTGTACTCTTGTCTTGTACTCTTGTTGCCCCGACCATGTAAATTGATAATTTAACCAAGACATCGTTCGATCACGGACAACCAGTACACAGGGTCACGGTCTCGCGAGCGATGATGGGGCACTGGCATCGATCCGGTCCGGGCGAGACCTATTATATTAGTCTCTTATTCTTGGCAGAATGGCTTAGCGGCTATCCGCGTGCGAGGCATTATATCGCATCAAAGAATAATTTGAATCTGCTAAACAAAATGAATCACATATCCAAACACTTGTACTTGCATATGCTATTGCCCCTGAATGTTTATACATGCCCGTGCTTGAATTAACATTGTTTGCCTTGGACAGGGAAGGCCAAATGGTAAGTTGGTAAGTCTCGCCGTGTTTTCTCTCATGTCGCACGGGGCACTGCCACACGAGTTAGGCTATTCAATCTTTGCATAAAACTGATCCTAAGGCAACTAGAAAGACAACTTAATAGTTGGTGCACGGAACCTTTATTACGTATTTGGATTTGAAGAGCGGGCGAGTAGCCTCCCCACCAGTGCTTTCAATGTATTGATAATCCACCAGTTTGTCTGTAGGGTGCGGGAGAACCTCGTTCGGTACGGATGCCTCCTTCGTGCGTTCTAAGGCGTGAAGATCACTTCGAAGCAGCGCTGCATCCGGGACTGAAGCACATATACAAGACATAATATTGTGAACATCGCCTGATCATTGCCTGTACAATCATTCCATAATTGTTGCCACTTGGCACGCTTTTACTGTTTCAGAGAGAGAGGCTTGAGCGACTTGTAATCTCGGCTATACGCCGCCTGTAATACTTGTTCATATCAATAAAGAGTTGCTTTACTTTAACTTGTGTTATTCAATGCTTCCGCTATATTGTCGACTCAGTGAACCTGTTACCAAATTGCCATGCGTTTATTATTCTGCTGCACTCGGACAATCTGTGTGACTTTGTGGCTTAGAACTCTTACCGCCAGCCAATGAACCACGGCCTTGCACGGGCGTGGTTCACGCTCTTGCGGCATCACACCCGGATGGGTCAAAGTGATCGTTCCGCGGGAGCGCTGGCGCGGTGATTCTCGCCTAGCGAGAACGGCCGATTTGCCTACGGAAGATCGGGGCGTGACAGAATGGTATCAGAGCCTGGCTTCTACACCTTTGGACTTCAATTCGATTATCTCAGTTTCGAAAGCTCGTTCGTGGGTTATGTGCATGCTTTCTCTCAATGCCTCGATGGGATATTCCAACAATCAGTCTAAATACTTTTAAAATTCGTTTTGAATGATATGCTTGCTTGTATGGTATGGTACTGCGAGTGGCCTTTGTGCCAACCTGTGCGAACCCTTGAGAGTATCGCAGTAGCTTGTCCGATTTTACTAACTCTAAGTTTGGTTAAATGCATCCATTCGAGGGACGCCTTGAACTAGTACACGATCCAAGACTTAAGAGAATGTAAAACTCGAGTGCTAAGACTTCGCTATCACTAAGCTGGTTGACGTGCTCACGCTAGAAGTGCACTTTGAAAGTGCGCACGATCCAGACTAAGCGATATGCTGATCTAGATGCTTGTGCAAGTGAATATCCAAATAAACAAGTACAACGACTTATGTAGGTTTGCCTCAGCCTTGTATTGTTAAATCAAAATTGATTGAAACGTACTGCTTGTCCTCAGTAAGTCTCGAGGACGAGACTTTTTCTGAGTTGGGTAGGATGTAACACCCTATTCCGTTCCAGCGGACTGTCGTTTCAAACGGCAAAAGTGCAACTATCCTGACCCGCTTTGCCTCAAATGAGAAGCAAAGGATATCCAGACTTGTCCCTACAGGAATCCGGCTTAGGCTTTCAGAGGCTCGCTTGACGTATCGCTCTACCGAGGCGAATCATCGCTAAGGTGGGTGGCTACGGTGAACTTGTCTTTGCTTAGACAGCACACATAAAATCTGGAATGTTCATGCTAGTCGCTAGGTGATTCATCCCCTGCATGCTAATAAGAATCCAATGCACCTAGCTAAGGGAATAATCCCAACTTGTATTGCTTATGCTAGAACATGAAAATAAAATATTGCTTATATACATGTTCAAACCCTTTGCATGCTACCTTGCGCACTGTTCACTTGTTCATACTGCACGACCTTAGAACTTGCCGCTCGGGAAGTCCCTAACGGTCTCACCTCTCGGCTTACCTTCGGGCCCGAGCCAACGTGATTGCTTATGTTTGTATAAATGCATGCTTGCCTATTTATATGTTGCCTCGACTCAATACTTGTATCATAAGCCATGCCAACACCCTGTTATACAGGATATTATTCAGAAAGACTATGAGAATGGAAATCAGGCAATGCCTCTTATCTTGTACTATTGTTGCCTCATCAGCAATGCCTCTTGTCTTGCACTCTTGTCTTATACTCTTGTTGCCCTGACCATGTAAATTGATAATTTAACCAAGACACCGTTCGATCACGGACAACCAGTGCACAGGGTCACTGTCTCGCGGGCGATGCTTGGGCACTGGCATCGATCCGGTCCGGGCGAGACCTATTGTATTAGTCTCTTGTTCTTGGCGGAATGGTTTGCAGTGCCTCTTGTACTTCGTTGCACACCATTCTCGTCAAAGACTATCGTCCATTATAGCATACGCCAGTGATCGCCTTGTATGTTAGCCTTGCATGCTTGCTTGTAAAATAAAGAGATAAACTAGTCATCCTCGCTTAGCGGCTATCCGCGTGCGAGGCATTGTATCGCATCAAAGAATAATTTGAATCTGCTAAACGAAATGAATCTCGCATCCAAACACTTGTACTTGCATATGCTATTGCCCCTGAATATTTATACATGCCCGTGCTTGAATTAACAATGTTTGCCTTGGACAGGGAAGGCCAAATGGTAAGTTGGTAAGTCTCGTCGTGTTTTCTCTCATGTCGCACGGCGCACTGCCACACGAGTTAGGCTATTCAATCTTTGCATGAAACTGGTCCTAAGGCAACTAGAAAGATAACATAATAGTTGGTGCACGGAACCTTTATTACATGTTTGGATTTGAAGAGCGGGCGAGTAGCCTCCCCACTAGTGTATTCAATGTACTAATAATCCACCAGTTTGTCTGCAGGGTGCGAGAGAACCTCGTTTGGTGCGGATGCCTCCTTCGTGCGTTCTAAGGCATGAAGATTACTCCGAAGCAGCGCTGCGTCCGGGACTGAAGCACATATACAAGACATAATATTGTGAACATCGCCTGATCATCGCCTGTACAATTATTCCATAATTGTAGCCACTTGGCACGCTTTTATTGTTTCAGAGAGAGAGGTTTGAGCGACTTATAATCTCGGCTATACGCCGCCTATAATACTTGTTCATATCAATAAAGAGTTGCTTTACTTCAACTTGTGTTATTCAATGCTTTCGCTATATTGTCGACTCAGTGAACCTGTTACCAAATCGCTATGCGTTTATGATTCCGCTGCACTCGGACAATCTGTGCGACTCTGTGGCTTAGAACTCTTACCGCCAGCCAATGAACCACGACCTTACACGGGCGTAGCTCACCCTCATGCGACATCACGCCCGGATGGGTCAAAGCGATCGTTCCGCGGGAGCGCTGGCACGGTAATTCTCGTCTAGCGGGAACGACCGATTTGCCTGCGGGAGATCGGGGCGTGACAGAATGGTATCAGAGCCTGGCTTCAACGCCTTTGGACTTCAATTCGATTATCTCAGTTTCGAAAGCTCGTTCGTGGGTTATGTGCACGCTCTCTCTCAATGCCTTGATGGGATATTCCAACAATAAGTCTAAATACTTTCAAAATACGTTTTGAATGATATGCTTGCTTGTATGGTATGGTGCTGCGAGTGGCCTTTGTGCCAACCTGTGTGAACCCTTAAGAGTATCGCAGTAGCTTGTCCGATTTTACTAACTCTAAGTTTGGTTAAATGCATCCATTCGAGGGACGCCTTAAACTAGTGCACGATCCAAGACTTAAGAGAATGTAAAACTCGAGTGCTAAGACTTCGCTATCACTAAGCTGGTTGACGTGCTCACGCTAGAAGTGCACTTCGAAAGTGCGCATGATCCAGACTAAGCGATATGCTGATCTCGATGCTTGTGCAAGTGAATATCCAAATAAATAAGTACAATGACTTGTGTAGGTTTGCCTCAGCCTTGTATCATTAAATCAAAATTGATTAAAATGTACTGCTTGTCCTCAGTAAGTCTCGAGGACGAGACTTTTTCTGAGTTGGGTAGGATGTAACACCCCATTCCGTTCCAGCGAACTGTCATTTCAAACGACAAAAGTACAACTGTCCCGACCCACTTTGCCTCAAATAAGAAGCAAAGGATATCCAGACTTGTCCCTACAGGAATCCGGCTTAGGCTTTCAGAGGCTCGCTTGACGTATCGCTCTACCGAGGCGAATCATCGCTAAGGTGGGTGGCTACGGTGAACTTGTCTTTGCTTAGCCAGCACACATAAAATCTGGAATGTTCATGCTAGTCGCTAGTTGATTCACCCCCTGCATGCTAATAAGAATCTAATGCACCTAGCTAAGGGAATAATCCCAGCTTGTATTGCTTATGCTAGAATATGGAAATGAAATATTGCTTATATACATATTCAGACCCTTTGCATGCTACCTTGCGCACTGTTCACTTGTTCATACTCTACGACCTTAGAACGTGTTGCTCGGGAAGTCCCTAACGGTTTCACCTCTCGGCTTAGCTTCGGACCCGATCCAACTTGATTGCTTATGTTTGTATAAATGCATGCTTGCCTGTTCATACGTTGCCTCGACTCAATGCTTGTAGCATAAGCCATGCCAACACCCTGTTATATAGGATATTGTTCAGAAAGACTATGAGAATGGAAATCAGGCAATGCCTATTGTCTTGTACTATTGTTGCCTCATCAGCAATGCCTCGTCTTATACTCTTGTCTTGTACTCTTGTTGCCCCGACCATGTAAATTGATAATTTAACCAAGACTCCATTCGATCACGTACAACCAGTGCACAGGGTCACGGTCTCGCGGGTGATGCTGGGGCACTGGCATCGATCCGGTCCGGGCGAGACTTATTTTATTGGTCTCTTATTCTTGGCGGAATAGTTTGCAGCACCTCTTGTACTTCGTTGCACACCATTCTCGTCAAAGACTATCGTCCATTATGGCATACACCAGTGATCGCCTTGTATGTTGGCCTTGCATGCTTGCTTGTAAAATAAAGAAATAAACAAGTCATCCTCGCTTAGCGGCTATCTGCGTACGAGGCATTGTATCGCATCAAAGAATAATTTGAATCTGCTAAACGAAATGAATCTCGTATCCAAACACTTGTACTTGCATATGCTATTGCCCCTGAATGTTTATACATGTCCGTGCTTGAATTAACAATGTTTGCCTTGGACAGGGAAGGCCAAATGGTAAGTTGGTAAGTCTCGTCGTGTTTCCTCTCATGTCGCACGGCGCACTGCCACACGAGTTAGGCTATTCAATCTTTGCATGAAACTGATCCTAAGGCAACTAGAAAGACAACTTAATAGTTGGTGCACGGAACCTTTATTACGTGTTTGGATTTGAAGAGCGGGCGAGTAGCTTCCCCACCAGTGCATTCAATGTACTGATAATCCACCAGTTTGTCTGCAGGGTACGGGAGAACCTCGTTCGGTGTGGAGGCCTCCTTCGTGCGTGCTAAGGCGTGAAGATCACTCCGAAGCAGCGTTGCATTCGGGACTGAAGCACATATATAAGACATAATATTGTGAACATCGCCTGATCATCGCCTGTACAATCATTCCGTAATTGTAGCCACTTGGCACGCTTTTACTGTTTCAGAGAGAGAGAGAGGCTTGAGCGACTTGTAATCTCGGCTATACGCCGCCTGTAACACTTGTTCATATCAATAAAGAGTTGCTTTACTTCAACTTGTGTTATTCAATGCTTCCGCTATATTGTCGACTCAGTGAACCTGTTACCAAATTGCTATGCGTTTATGATTCCGCTGCACTCGGACAATCTGTGTGACTCTGTGGCTTAGAACTCTTACCGCCAGCCAATGAACCACGGCCTTGCACGGGCGTGGCTCACGCTCGTGCGGCATCACGCTCGGATGGATCAAAGCGATCGTTCTGCGGGAGCGCTGGCACGGTGATTCTCGCCTAGCGGGAACGGCCGATTTGCCTGCGGGAGATCGGGGCGTGACAGAATAGTATCAGAGCCTGGCTTCTACGCCTTTGGACTTTAATTCTATTATCTCAGTTTCGAAAGCTCGTTCGTGGGTTATGTGCACGCTCTCTCTCAATGCCTCGATGGGATGTTCTAACAATAAGTCTAAATACTTTCAAAATATGTTTTGAATGATATGCTTGCTTGTATGGTATGGTGCTGCGAGTGGCCTTTGTGCCAACCTGTGCGAACCCTTGAGAGTATCGCAGTAGCTTGTCCGATTTCACTAACTCTAAGTTTGGTTAAATGCATCCATTCGAGGGACGCCTTGAACTAGTGCACGATCCAAGACTTAAGAGAATGTGAAACTCGAGTGCTAAGACTTCGCTATCACTAAGCTGGTTGACGTGCTCACGCTAGAAGTGCACTTCGAAAGTGCACACGATCCAGATTAAGCGATATGCTAATCTCGATGCTTGTGCAAGTGAATATCCAAATAAACAAGTACAATGACTTGTGTAGGTTTGCCTCAGCCTTGTATCGTTAAATCAAAATTGATTGAAACGTACTGCTTGTCCTCAGTAAGTCTAGAGGACGAGACTTTTTCTGAGTTGGGTAGGATGTAACACCCCATTCCGTTCCAGCGGACTGTCGTTTTAAACGGCAAAAGTGCAACTGTTCCGACCCGCTTTGCCTCAAACGAGAAGCAAAGGATATCCAGACTTGTCCCTACAGGAATCCGGCTTAGGCTTTCAGAGGCTCGCTTGACGTATCGCTCTACCGAGGCGAATCATCGCTAAGGTGGGTGGCTACGGTAAACTTGTCTTTGCTTAGCCAGCACACATAAAATCTGGAATGTTCATGCTAGTCGCTAGGTGATTCACCACCTGCATGCTAATAAGAATCCAATGCACCTAGCTAAGGGAATAATCCCAACTTGTATTGCTTATGCTAGAACATGAAAATAAAATATTGTTTATATACATGTTCAGACCCTTTGCATGCTACCTTGCGCACTGTTCACTTGTTCATACTGTACGACATTAAAACGTGCCGCTCGGGAAGTCCCTAACAGTTTCACCTCTCGGCTTACCTTCGGGCCCGAGCCAACGTGATTGCTTATGTTTGTATAAATGCTTACTTGCCTGTTCATACGTTGCCTCGACTCGATGCTTGTAGCATAAGCCATGCCAACACCCTGTTATACAGGATATTATTCAGAAAGACTATGAGAATGGAAATCAGGCAATGCCTCTTGTCTTGTACTATTGTTGCCTTATCAGTAATGCCTCTTGTCTTGTACTCTTGTCTTGTACTCTTGTTTCCCCGACCATATAAATTGATAATTTAACCAAGACGCCGTTCGATCATGGATAACCAGTGCACAGGGTCACGGTCTCGCGGGCGATGCTGGGGCACTGGCATCGATCCGGTCCGGGCGAGACCTATTGTATTAGTCTCTTGTTCTTGGCGGAATGGTTTGCAGCGCCTCTTGTACTTTGTTGCACACCATTCTCGTCAAAGACTATCGTCCATTATGGCATACGCCAGTGATCGCCTTGTATGTTAGCCTTGCATGCTTGCTTGTAAAATAAAGAGATAAACAAGTCCTCCTCGCTTAGCAGCTATCCGCGTGCGAGACATTGTATCGCATCAAAGAATAATTTGAATCTGCTAAACGAAATGAATCTCGCATCCAAACACTTGTACTTGCATATGCTATTGCCCCTGAATGTTTATACATGCCTGTGCTTGAACTAAAAATGTTTGCCTTGGACGGGGAAGGCCAAATGGTAAGTTGGTAAGTCTCGCCGTGTTTCCTCTCATGTCGCACGGTGCACTACCACACGAGTTAGGCTATTCAATCTTTGCATGAAACTGATCCTAAGGCAACTAGAAAGACAACTTAATAGTTGGTGCACAGAACCTTTATTACGTGTTTGGATTTGAAGAGCTGGCGAGTAGCCCTCCCCACCAGTGCATTCAATGTACTGATAATCCACCAGTTTGTCTGCAGGGTGCGGGAGAACCTCGTTCGGTGCATATGCCTCCTTCGTGAGTGCTAAGGCGTGAAGATCACTCTGAAGCAGCGCTGCGTCCGGGACTGAAGCACATATTATGAATATCACCTGATCATCGCCTGTACAATCATTCCACAATTGTAGCCACTTGGCACGCTTTTACTGTTTCAGAGAGAGAGACTTGAGCGACTTGTAATCTCTACTATATGCCACCTGTAACACTTGTTCATTTCAATAAAGAGTTGCTTTACTTCAACTTGTGTTATTCAATACTTCCGCTATATTGTCGACTCAGTGAACCTGTTACCAAATTGCTATGCGTTTATGATTCTGCTGCACTCGGACAATCTGTGCGACTCTGTGGCTTAGAACTCTTACCGCCAGGCGATGAACCATGGCCTTGCACGGACGTGGCTCACGCTCTTGCGGCATCACGCCCGGATGGGTCAAAACGATCGTTCCGTGGGAGCGCTGGCGCGGTGATTCTCGCCTAGCGGGAACGGCCGATTTGCCTGCGGGAGATCGGGTCGTGACACATCCAAGGTCAGGTTTCTATATTTCTGCCACGACAGCTAATGTGGCTACGATAAACTCTAGGCTCCATAACCAAAGTAGACGTTTTACCTTTCTCACTGTCCTCATCAACATATGTCATCAGATGATACCGTAAATTTTAGTCCGTAAAGTTTATCTTGATATGAAATAAAACTCAACAACGACACCAAGAATTAAGTTTAACAACTGATCAACAAGAACCAAATTCGATAGCAATAAGTCAGAACGGACGGAACAAGGGAAAAAGATTTAAATTGGAAATTATAATAAGATTCTCAAGGGTCATCCCAGGAATCTCTCAAATAAGTTATGATTGAGTATCCTCTCTCATCCTAGTATCTTATGTCCTATATCCTATCGTAGGCACGCAGTAGTACAACTAAGATGTCGCACCACCACGATATCGCACAACTTGAGAAGTCTGACCTGCATGGGCCACCACTAAAAACGTGTCACGACCCACACCCAAAATTTTGGGGCACGAGTACGTGGGTACGTCCAGCCTACGCCGCAGCATCGGCGGTAGAACGCTGTCTAGGTCATAATACTATCTAAACAATCTCTCACGAATATCCAACTCCATAATGAGACACAAATATCACAATATAATATGGAATACTCAATCACATAAACTAAAGCACGATGAGATATCGAAAAAAATAAATGAAATACAAGACAAGTCTAAACAACAATAAATAGTTTAACCTGCAATCAATAACATCCAAATCTCCAAGTATGTTGGAAATAAGTCCTCTAAGTCGTAGTCTGGAAAAAATATCCAGTCAGAATTGGAGCAAAGTACAAGCACTAACAGCAGTTCCATGTATATTGACAAAACTATAACACAGTGTAAAGAAAAACAAGATAGATATGAATACTGGCAATAAACAATACTAGAATAATGAGATACTGGAAATAGAAATACTGGAGCATATGTCATCAATGGTGTAACTAGCAATAAACAAGAAATACAAGTGCATACTAGAACCATGAACTGGAATATCAGTGGATGCTAGAACAATAACTAGAATATAAGGAATGCTAGATCAATATACTAGAGATACATGTCAAGAACATCTAGCTAAGTGTGTGAAACATTAGCATATCATGTGATCGGCTTGGGAATGATCAGGCTTGCTATGTATGACTAGCTATGATTCATGTAAGGTCAGGCTAACCATCCGTATAACTATGATGCAAGCAATAGTCAGGCTAATCATACATAACAGGCTATGAGGCATGTAATGGTCATACTGCACCGACGTGAGGTGTGGGTGAGCTATGATTTATGTAGAGTTGGGTATGATCACATAATGTACTAATATTTCCCCGTCCCCCAGCTAGCACGATGGATCCCAATCACGACTCCTCGTGACAGGTCTCAATGATGCCAACTCGTGTATACACAGTGTCAAAATTATGTACACTATACAACTAGAATTATAGAGATAATCAACATAATAAAAACTGTCAAAGAATGTACTCGCCTGGGGGTCCTTAGTTGGCAATACCAATGTCATGTTTCCAAAGTATCGTCTGAATGATCCAACAGTCCTATAGACATTATCATATAATACAACATTGCATCAGACATTACACTAACACACACAATCAAAACACAATAAACTCAGAGACTACGCTAGGGGGTGACACTGGTCATCTACAGGGTCAAGTGTGCGTCTAGTTGTACGGTGTCACGTCTGTAATTGTTGTACATAACAGACAGTCAAATAATACAGGTCTTGCCAGTACGTCAGTATACATATGGCAGTCTACTAACAATTTCCATGGTCACAGGTCAATGCTGTGAGTCCTGAATGTATAAAACCTTCTGAAAATTTTGGCAAATTTTGGACTCACATAATTCGTCGCTATTTTGTCGATAAGTAGTCATAAAGTTTAGCGACAAAAATTATATGTCGCTGATCTGTCGCTGGATTTATGTCGCTTAATCCGTCACTAATTCGTCGGATTAGCGACGAAATTTCCGTAGCGACATTAATTTTTCTGACGGAACATTTCCATCGCTAATCAGTCGCTAAATACAAATAGCAACGAAAATATGTATTTTAGCGACGGATAATAAAATGCAGATAATCCCAAAAAGTTGGATTGATAATTTTTTTTTTTGAAAGATGATATGTTGTCCGTGGTCTTGGAGCGCAGTCCGTGACCGCGGAGTACGTGACCGAAGCCTATTTGCTTTTCCTATTAGAATGGAGTCCGTTGTCGCAAATGAAGAGCCGCAATGTGGACCCCGGATCAAAAGTAAGAACTAAAAACACGGCTCCGGTAGCATAGTCGTTTGTTTTTACAGCTCTTCCTACTTTTCTTTCACATTGGAGTGGCAGTCTTGTAAATTTACAGCATACACGTCCTTTTCATCAATCCCTATTCCTCCTCCTCCTCAAGTATCTATCTACCTACTGTTTTATAAGTAAAACCCAAACAAAACTCCAGATCTCTCCTCCTCTTCCTGCAACTACGATGTGTCCGACCGCCCGACCCCTCCCCTCTACCGGACCGGGTTCGGAGTCCGAACCGGAGACGGAGACCTACGACTGGCTCCGCGAGTCCGTCCACGGCGGATCCCTCCGCTACGTGGACCTCGACGCCGGATCCAACGGCTGGGCCTCCCCGCCAGGCGACCTCTTCAGCCTCCGCGGCAGGAACTACCTCTCCGGCCGGCGGTCCAAGTCTCCGGCCGGCCCCTACCTCCTCCGCCCGGCCGGGGTGGACTGGCTCCGGTCCAGCGCCCGGCTCGACGACGTCCTCTCCCGCCCGGACAACCGCGTCTCCTCCTCCCTCCGGCGGGCCCGCTCCCTGGGGCTCTCCCTCAAGTCCTTCCTCTTCGCCGTCAACCTCCAGATCCCCGGCCGCAGCGGCGCCTGCCACTCCGCCGTCTTCTACTTCGCCTCCGAGGAGCCCATCGCCCCCGGCTCCCTCCTCTACCGCTTCGTCAACGGCGACGACGCCTTCCGCAACGCGCGGTTCAAGATCGTCAACCGCATCGTCAAGGGCCCGTGGATCGTCAAGGCGGCCGTCGGGAACTACGCCGCCTGCCTCCTGGGGAAGGCGCTGACCTGCAGGTACTCTTGTCAAAAGTTTTTCTATTAGTTAACTCTAGCCCGGATTTCTCCTCCGTCACTGCACACCGCTAAGAATTGCCCAGAAAGGAAAATTGGAATGAACAATGTAGTAATAGAGCTTTAGGTGTTTTCTTTTGTTTGGAGAAGCTGGACGACTGTATAGGAATCTAAAAAAAATAAGAGGTATTTCAGTTCTAGTGATCATCCATAGTAACCTGAAAATATGTTATAAAAAATAAGAGGTATTCAAGTTTTAGTGATCCAAAGGAACCTGACAAGAATATGTGGAGGAGGAGCTAGAATTTTTTTTTTTTCATTATATTTTACCATGTAAAATATGCAACAGGTACCACAGGGGGGAGAACTATCTCGAGATCGACGTCGACATAGGGAGCTCGGCCATCGCGAACGCCGTGCTGCACCTGGCGCTCGGATACGTGACCACGGTGACCATCGACATGGGGTTCGTGGTGGAGGGGCAGGCGGAGGAGGAGCTGCCGGAGAGGCTCATCGGCGCGGTCAGGATCGCGCAGATGGAAATGGGGTCCGCGACGTACGTTGAGGTGCCAAAGCCGCAGCCGCTGCAGCAGATGAGCGGGAATGCGAGGGTCAACCATCATAATAGTCAGCAGCTGCAGGACGAGGAGGAGGAGGAGGACTAAGGTTAGTCGGCATGGTTGGTAACTCTGATTACTTGAAATCACTCTAACTCTGATTACTTGAAATCACTCTTCAACAATTTAGTATATGTAGATAGTAACTTATTTATGCTTCTATGTTTTAATTGTTGTTTGGATTCCACATATTTCTATTCTATTATTAGATGATGATGGAAAACAAAAAAACAAAAACAAAGAAGAAGAAAATTAATGAATTCTGAGTGGCCAATCTTTGATTCTGCAGTGCATAGAATCTTGAAATTGAGGGTCGAGTTTTTTTTGTAACGAATGTTAATTAGCAGTTTCAGATTTTATGTCCTGTTTATGTCTATGTTGTACGGATACGACTATGATGTATGGACACGGATGCGAGCTGGCACGTTAAAGTCACGACAACACGGTAAGGACAGAAAATGAAACCTATATGGTATATCCTAATGTATTTTGGAGCGTTTGTTGAGCGTCCGGTATGTGTCCGTCACGACATAGCCAATTTTTTGGAGTGTCCATGCTTGTATTTCCTAGATTTGTGGTGTATTTTATAGTGTCAATAGCATGTCCAATACGTGTCCAATCCAACATGATATGGTCACAACATAGATTTGGAGTGCCATTTGTTTCATCCATCTCCTTTCTTTAGTTGATAATTATTTAGTCCAGACTCTGAACTTTCAAGTTACGGTTGGTTCCCGGAAAAGAAATAAAATTAATTCTTTGCTATAAAAGGTAAAAAAATTGCCAATGTTTGGATTGGTAAGAAAATATTGAAAGAAAAAAAGGATGTACGAAGAGAACATTTTTTTTTTCTTTTTCTTTCCTCCCTCTTTTCTTATGCATCCAAATATAGAAAAAAAAATTTCCTCCTAAGATCATGATTCCACGAGCCAAATCTTACCTATATGCACCTTGCCTCAAGTGAAGTATATGCAGATAATGAGAATTGCTATGATCAGCTTTGGCATCACCAATATTTTACATGTCAGTGTCGTTTGTCAATGTCAAGTAGAACATCTTTCTAAGCTGAACTTCTTTCTAAAGTAAGGACCGGCATTGCCTAAACAACAACGACGGCTTTCATTATATTTCTTGTTTAATATTGGATGGTTTTCTCGCGGGCTGTTGATGGCATTTGTCTCTTAGCCAATATTTTCTAGTGTCCTAAGGCTTTCATTGATGTTGGTTGTCGCCCTCTAGTTTGCAACTATTGGAACAGACATCAAATTTTACTTTAAGTTGTCTAGTTCTGCCTATTCGTGAAGTTGAAAGATGCTGACTTCTCCAAACTCTCTGTATCATTTTCTGTGGTGGGTTATTTAGTTTAAGGGTACCCTATAAAATTGGAAATTTGTATTTTGTATTTAGGCATTGTCCATAATAAAATTTGGATTCCGTTCTAACGGTTGATTTGGGCTAACCGTTAGATATCGTTTATGTAGTTGTGGTGGGTTATTTAGTTTTAGGGTGTCCTATAATATTGAAAATTTGTATTTTGCATTTAGGTCTCCATTGTCCAGAAGAGAATTTGGGTCTCGTTCTAACGGTTGATTTAGACTAACTGTTAGATCTTGTTTAGGTCGCTGTTTAGGACGTCGTGGTGGGTTATTTAGTTTTAGGGTATCCTATAATATTGGAAATTTGTATTTTGCATTTAGGCTTCCCTTGTCCATAAGGGAATTTGTATCCCGTTCTAACGGTTGATTTGGATTAACGGTTAGATTTCGTTTAGGTCTCCGTAAAATTCGAAATTTTCGTTTAACTTTTTTAGGATCTTGAATAAAGTTCAAAATTTATGTTTAGATCTTCAGTTTAGACGTTCATCCCAAGTCAACCGTCAAGACGAGTTCACAATTCTGTTCTGAACAATATGGAGACCAAAACGTAAATTTAAAGTATTATATAAGATCCGAAAACTAAATAACTCTTTTGCGGTCTCTATACTGCCACCTACCTTCTATGCTTCCATTTGGGCTTAACGAGTATTAAAGATTGGAGATCCTAAGACTAAGCAACTCTTTTGCGGTCTCTGTACTGCCACCTACCACCTATGCTTTCAAATTTGGGCTTAATAAGTTCTAAAGATTGGGATTTGGAGTAAGTTAGGTTTCTAGTGTGTTTTGGTTTCCCGTCTGATTGGGCTGGAAGCAATAATGCTTTGGTAACACAGAACACTATATAGTTTATGTACAAAGTTGCACTGTAGCCAAATTTCATTTGGATGTTCATTTGAACTCTGTTTTGTCCTTTCTCTGCCAAACTGAAACATTTTTCCAACAATGCAACTTTCTGTACTACTCTGTACAAAATGTGTAGCCAAAACTTTGCTTTATTTGTAATACTTGAAAGTCTTCTTCTTCTTTTTTTCTTTTTTTCTCTTTTTTTTTAATAACGAATACGGATGCAGAAATTGTTGGGAAATAAAATTCAATAGCCATTTTTGACGAAAATGATTCGGATCCAAATTGGGTACAAATTACAAAGTAGATAGATAAAATGAATACAAATACAAATTCGGCTGATAGGGTTTTGGAGAAACTGATGTCCGGATTCTTAATTGAAGTAATGATTTTCGTATAGGCTTAGTTACCTATTAACTAACTTAATTTGGTGTATATTTTTCAATATAACAGGTTTAATCATGAATAGGCCTTGTTTAGTAATTCTCATAACATAAATAGGAAAAAAGTAGGATCGGCCCTAAGCTCACAGGGGTCAGGAACGAACTTTTAAAGTAGGATCGGCCCCAACCCCACCTTAACGGGTCGGATCCGGGTCAAACCTATGACCCGACCCGTTGAACCCGACCCGAACCCTCATCTTCCGCAAACCGCTCAGCCCCGACTGCCCCTTCGACGACCGCCGCCGGCCGTCTCTTCCTCTTCTTCTCCCCGCAACCGACAACCCCTCCGCTCCGGCTCCCCCTCACCGGACGACCATCCGCCTCCATCCTCCCCTTTAAAAACCCGACTCCTTCATTCCCTCCCCCTCTCCTCAGAACTCCGACGCCGGACCTCCGCTCCGTCCCAGCTAGCACCGCCGCGCCCAGTTTCCCGCCAGACCCGCTGTCAGCCCCAGCCGCCCTCCGCCTGGCTCTTCCACTCCCCCTGGCTTCCCTCTCCACCACTCTCTCCCGGAGCCGACGCAGCCCCTCCAGCCCGCTGCCCATCACGCCTCCGTCCGCCCTAATTTCTCCGGCTCCGCCTCGGCTCCCTGCCCGCAACGCCGCCTCCCCGCTGCGTCTTCCTCCTCCTCGCCTCCTCCAGACCCCGCCTCGCCGCAGCTCTGCCGACGAGCGCCACCTCAGCCCCAGCGCAGCCGGCTTCGCCTGAGCCACCGTAACCCGAGCCCAGGCCCCGCTGCCTCTGGCCTCTCTCCGCTCGAACTCCGGCCGTCCCCGAGCCTCCGACCCCGGGCCTAGCCGTAGCGCCTCCAAGCTCCGGCCGCAGACCCAGAACCCTAACCCTAGCTTCGGTGAACAGTACCCTGACACGTGTCGAACACGTGTCGGGAAACGAGAAATGCAGTTTTCCGGAGCCCTGTTCAGGTACTCGTATCTTCCTCCTCGTAGCTCTGTTTTCGATTCCGTCAGTTGCATCGCGTAGCCTGCATGACCCCCTCGGTGCCCGTGCAAACCGCTCGGTGCATCGCGACCTGTGGTGATCGTGAACCGCGATCCAAAAATAGGAAAACCAACGCCCTGTTTTACCCCGGAACCGAGTGTGCCCCGCCAAACGGGACGACTTGGTCGCACGCGGTCTTCACCGATACGTGCGCGTCGTTGATACGGACGTGCAAGATTTCGTAGAAGCTGATTCGGATGTGCGTGCACACCGGAATCAACGCGTATCCGCGGACATCGTCCCGTATTCGACCTTTCTGGTTCTCGCTGTAACTTAGTGTACACACGTCGGATCGAGACGAAACTTGCACCATCGGACTCGTAGCAATACGCTGGTCCTGTGAGCCAAGTTTGGTTCGATTCTGAGAACGTTGACAAAATCGCGTGTCGTGGGCCCCACAGGCTCCAATCGACGGGCGATTTTGAGAACTGCTCATCGGAATGCAATTCTGGAAGTTCCGTTGGATTCGTATCATCGTTTTTGACCTGTTGACACTAAGTTGGACAAATTTGGAGACCTTTGACCCTGATCCGGTTTTCGGTGCAAAGCGGCCCACATATGGACCCCGCTTTGTCCAGGAAATATCGTTTTTGTCCTTGTGTCCAAATTGGACTTAAGAACAGGCATTTCTAGCTGATTGATATTTTCTGGATCTGATGGTGATGTTTGTTTCAGCAACCGGAGTACTCCCTGCAAATCCTGCTGAAGCCAGAGCTACAATTGGAACCGAAAACCCAGGCAAGTGTACCTTGCCAATATCCTGCAGTATTGTTACTTAATTACTTGACTTAATTAACTGTTGTACATGCTTAAACCTAGGGCCGTTTGACTTACTTAGCTTCCGATTAATAGTCGGGTGCCAACACTGTACGCGGGGTTGTGTAAGGTCAACTAGAGATGGATATCGTGACCATTACATTCTCGTACTTGCCATATTAAGTACAATATACCCAGGACACCTGACACAGATCATGAGACAATCTTCCTGAAATATTCATGGTGATTCTGTGTAGGATGCAGGATTGACATAGACATTATATTTTTAGTTCATAGTATGACTCACTGCATTAGATATGATCTCACGTGACATGGACATGAGACTTGTGGTTACATTGGGTGGGGAGAGACACACAGGCTACAGGCTGATTATATATATATAAAATCCATAGTAAACTCATAGTAAAACACATAGTATAACTGCTACCGGCTCCCCGACACAGAGCTTGTAGTGGTATCAGCCTAAGTTCTAGTGATGCTCTCAACTTGCATATCACATAGATGGTTATATAGTTGACCCTATTGTTTCATTATTTGCTGTACTGCATTTATTTTGGCTTGAGCTTTCTTGTACCTTACTATGTCCCCTGAGGACCTGGATCCGGATTATGTCCCCAGGATTAGCAGACGAGGTTTATCTTGAGGTGTACGGAACATGAGCACTTCACGGAACAGTACCAGTACCTTAGGACGAGTTGACCGCTGATGTAACCTCCGATTTCCAAATTTCCGAAAAAAAAAATTAGATTTTTAATTTATTTTAAATACCAAGTTTATAAAATATTTTCTCCTTAAATTTTTGTATTTAATTTGGAACAATGTTTGATTTTAGAAGATAATTTAAAATCTTTTATAAAAATCATTTTTTCTAAATGTCGATTTCTTATAAATAAATAAATAAATAATAATGTATATATATATTTCTCTAGTTTCAAATATTTATTGGCTTGAAATCATAAAATTAGTTATTTGATAAATTAATTAAAAGACTAGTTGTTTCTTCATAATTTTTTTTTTTAAATTTATTGGGGTAGTAAATAAATGAATTACATACTTTCTAATATTTTAAAATATGAGTTTAATTAGTAGCTAATCGGAAGCCTCTTAAAAATATTTTCTTAAATTTTTTTTCTATTTAATTTACCCGTTTACCGTCTCCCTTTCCACACCCTCGTTTTTTCCACATGAAAAACCCGTTTAATTATTCTGGGCCATTCATTATTGGGCCAACCCGCACCTTTATCCCACACCATCTCTCCCTATTTAAGTCCCTCATCACCATTCCCAAGAAACCCTAACTAGCCCTCACAAATTCCCACAAGCCAAAGCCACCACCATTTTTGTGTGCTCGTGTCCGTGTGTCCGGCATCACCGTGTCAGCCGTGATGGCCTCGGGTCCGACCCCGGGTGTCCCACCGTATTCATTCATTCCTGTGTCCGGTTACAATATTACAACCAGATTTCCCGTGTCCAATACCCGGACACGCCCACAGTACATCAGATTCCTGTGTCCAGCCCCGGACACGTCCCCCACAGTACACCACCCTCGTGTCCAGCCCGGACACGTACCCAGACCCCGACACACCCAGAGCAAACCCTAGCCCTAACCCTAACCTAGATCCCGCCGCCGAGTCGACCTTGCGTCGCCCATCAGCCGCTGTCCTCACCGGAGCCGACGTCGTCGCCACGTCCTGTGCTGCTCTGGCTTGGATCCACCGCCGACGAGACGAGCGTCGACCGACGACCCATCGTCGAGCTCCGCTGCCGCCGCCTCGAAGCTGCCGCTGCTCTCGAGCTCCACGCCGCCGCCTCCTCGGGACGAGAGCACCGCCGACCGCCTCGAACAGACCGCCTCCTCGAACAGAGCGCCCGCCGCCGTCGCTTCAGACCGCCGCCGCTCTCGAGTCGACCGCCGCCGAGCACCCCTCGTCGAGCCGTCGACCGTCGCCGCTGTAGATCGAGCCGCCGCCGCCTCAGATCCATCGAGCAGCCGCCGCCGAGTTCGACGCCGTCGCTTCAGGACCACCGCCGACGCCCTGCCCGGCCCGACCTCGCCGGAAAACCCTCCCCAAATCGTGAGCCCTCTTCTTCCTTCTTCCCTCGTTCCCTTTCTGCAGTTCTGAAAATTATTGAGTTAGGATAAGTATAATTAGATTAATCAGTAATTAAATTGAAAATCAGTTAATTAAGTTATATAATCAATAGATAATCAGTAGTTAGTATTTTTAATCAGTTATATAATTAATTAGTTAATTTATATTAATTAGTTTAGTTATAATTAGATTAATTAGTTAATTAATAATCAGTTAATAATTTCTTAATAAATTAGTTAATTTGTAATTAGTTTAGTAAATACAACATACTTAGTTTTATTGTTTTAATGTATGAAATTAGTTATTTAGTATGGGTAAATTTAATTATGTATTATATATAAGGGTTTTTTATTATGAAAATTAGTATATATATATATAACCGTATTTTGGCATAAATATGTATAAGTAGATTTATATTTTCGTATTGGTATATGTATGTATTTAAAATATGAATAGGTATATTATTTATTTTATTAATAAAATTGAATTAGTATTGGTATGTTTAAGAATGATGTTGACAATATGTATATGTATATTCTAAAATGTACTTTTGCACATATATGATATATACATATTTTGGTATATAAAATGTAATAGTATACGTATCATTTTGGTATAAAAATATATAATGTTTAGTATCTGTATATATTGTATATATATATATATGTGTACTTAATATATTTTCAAATATGTATAATTAGTATAAATGTATATATACATTGTACATACAATTAATGTATTATATATGTATTTAATGGGTGATGTACTTTTCATAAATAAAATATATTCTATTATGAGTATACAGTTATACATATTTTGCATATAATTTTTGGTGTAAATATATATATGTAGATTATATTTTTGTATTGGTATATGTATGTATATCTATAGGTTATATTGGTTTTTATGTATATAAATGTAAAATTGTATAGTTACCTGTATATAGTATAAGTATGATTTGGTATAATTATATATATATTTGATTGTATAGATACAAATATATTTTGGTTTACGAATATATATATTTATATTCATCTATTTAGTATATATATATTATATACGTATTTTGTACAAATTACTGATAGGCTTATATATGTGTATTTATATACGTATCCCTACTAGATGACCCTAGTTGACTAGTGCCATACCTAGCAGAGCCCTGAGTTCATGTATTTGTGATGTGTTAGTGTAGCACCTGATGCAAATGTTGTATTGATATATTTTTAGGACTGTTGGTTCCTCCAGACGATACTCTGGGACAGGACATTGGTTTTACCAGCTAAGGACCCAAGGTAAGTACATTCTCTGATTAGTTTCTAATTTATGATATCCCCTATGTTCACTATATCTAGTGTAAATATCCATGTTCTTGACACATTGGTTACACGGATTGGTATACACGGATCTCGTCATGAGATGTTATTCCTTATTCTTGGTGTAGCTTGTATAAGACTTGTTTTCCTTGTTATCTTGTGCATGTACAGACACTGATTCCCGGGGAGATTTGCTACCTTCCTAGGGAATCTCGTGCCATAGCGTACCATGATTGGATCTACTATA
Source organism: Iris macrosiphon (assembly GCA_036927795.1). Classification (NCBI taxonomy): domain Eukaryota; kingdom Viridiplantae; phylum Streptophyta; class Magnoliopsida; order Asparagales; family Iridaceae; genus Iris; species Iris macrosiphon. The sequence continues at coordinate 105,617,252 of JAYESA010000018.1, forward strand.
CCAGTCGGGGGTGGGGAGTATTTTAGTATAGATATGTGATCATACCCAACTCTACATGCATCATAGCTCACCCCGCATGTCATGTCGGGTGCGACCTGACCATCTTCATGCTTCATAGCTGTTACGTGTGATTAGCCTGACCTCTACATGCATCATAGCTAACCAACGGTTAGCCTGACTTTACAAGAATCATAGCTAATCACATGTAACCAGCCTGATCAAGTTCCCAAGCCGATCACATGTTAAAGCTAGTACTCACACACTTAGTCATAGGTTTCTTGCTCATGGACATATTGTTTCTTTTCCTGCAGTTACTTACAGTATTTCCAGTATTTCTTTCATTGTACATTTCTCGTACCTATACATGCATCTGGTATATTTCCATCTAGAACTGCTACATAGTTTATGTCATTTATATAGAACTGCTATTTAGAGATGTACTTTGCTCCTTCCTGACTGAAAAATATTTTTCCAGACCGTGACCTTAGTAGACTGGTTTCTGACACACTTGGGGATTGGAAGTTAATGATTGCAGGTATGATTATTTTGTCATTTGACTTGTGTTGTATTCTTTTGTTTCTTCAAATTCCTATCGTGCTGTAGTTGTGATTGAGTATGTTGTTAATATTTTCATAGTGTTATCCGAGTCTCCTTATGGAGTTGGATACTAGCGTGAGATTTTATAGATAGTACTTGACTTAGACAGCGTTCTACCGCCGATGCTGCGGCGTAGGCTGGACGTACCCACGCACTCGTGCCCCTAAACCGGGTGCGGGTCGTGACACGTTTTAGTGGTGGCCCATGCAGGTCAGACTTCGCGAGTTGTGCGATGTCGTAGTAGTGTGGCATCTTTGTTACACTATTGCGTACCTGCTATAGAATATAGGACATAGGATACTAGGATGAGAGAGGATACTCAATCACAAATTCTTGAGAGATTCCTGGGACGACCCCTTGAGAATCTTATTACAATTTCCAATTTAAATCTTTTTCTTTGTTTCCGTCCGCTCTCGCTTGTTGTTTCTGAACTTGATCCTTATTGATCAGTTATTAAATTAAAATCTTGGTATCATTGTTGAGTTTGATTCTTGTTGACCAGTGGTTAAATTTAAATTCTTGGTATCGTTGTTGAGTTGATTTCATATCGAGATGAATTTTACGGGCTAAAATTTACGGTATCATCTGATGACATATGTTGATAAGGACAGTGAGAAAGGTAAAACGTCTACTTTGGTTATGAACCCTAGAGTTTATCGCAGCCATATTAGCTGTGGTGACGAGAACGTAGGAATCTGACTTGGATGTACATATTATAGTTATGAAACTTAGAGTCTCTCGCAGCCATACCGGTTGGCGTGGCAAAGATTCTAGATGACATGATTATAGGGTTGCATACCTTAGTTACGGAACCTGTCGTTTATCGCATCTATGCTTACTGGCGTGGCGAGGATTCTGAGTGTCATGATTTCGGATAGACGTGTATGATTATCAGGTTGTATCTTAAATTGGTTCTTAAAGTATCATCTCAAGACTTATCTATTTCTGTTATTCCAAGACTTTGTTCCATCGCTTCTTTTCTTTACTAACAGTAAAGATACCTTATGTCCTCAATCCAATTCCTTTTGAGCTCCTATTCCTTGAGGATTCCTTGTTAAGTATGATAATTAGTGACTTGTAATTTTGGTTGTGACTTGTATTAGTTAACTGAGTGTGACTTGTGAGTTGTAAGTGTTTCTTAGTTGGACATGTGAGCAGTAGGCTTTAAACTAGAGTTAGCCCTTAGCATTGTACCTTGTACAAATGGTTATAGGATAAGTGTCATTAGAGACTGTGAGTAGAAGGAGAGCATAGAGTATCAGAGTTAGTATCAGAGCCAATTACCCATCCTGGATAAACATGATTATGTATTGAGTGATCCCTGTAAACAATTAAGCATCCAGGAATTGTGGAGCATAACGTTCAAAGTGATGATTGATATCGAGTGTGTTAAAGGTAAGGAAATTTATATGCATGAGGAGTTATAATGAGGTGTCATGAGTAGAGAAATATCGGAATTGGTAATGAAGATGGTGAAGCGTATCACAGATCAGTTTAGCAGGCTGAAAAAGTTAAAGGGAAATACCTATACATCAATCAAGATGAGGAACCATACACATACCCATGAGAGTAAAAAAAAACATGAGTGTAATAGAGGATACAGGTGATCATGAGTTCTAATGAGCTTGATGAGATAATCCATTAATGTAGCTAGTGATATAATACCAAGAGTGCTAATGATTCTATATCGAAGATTAGTCGAGAATGATGTTAATAACAGTAAGCGCTCGGTGTGATGATAATTAGATGATATACCAGTTGACATAAATTGAAATCATAAAAGAAAACACAGTTGATGATAACTTGAGTTATAAATTAAAAAGGTGGAATAAAATTTTATTTTTAGAATAATTGAGGAGTTGAGATTACGTCATTAAATTTTGAGGATTTTAAATATGAATTCAATAAACATAGTTAAGGCTACACAGATTTTTGGAGTAATTAAATTTTATTTCGATGTTGAGTATCTGATTTTTGAGGAAGTATATACATTTTACTTTTAAGTTGTTCGAGAAGTTAAACCTTGACGATTGTTTGAGGATTAATTTTATGGTAGATGAGAGATATGAATATTAATATATGAGTGGATGGCACCGCAGACTGACTTGGGTGTCCATCTAAAATTGTATTGGAAAGAGCAGTATTTAGTATGGTGTTGCACTTGACGTATATTGAGTGATAAGAACGACTAGTATGAGCAATTGTAGTAGGAACGGGAACTGACAGAGGGCATGGTACTAAAGAGATAGAGGGATCAGCTTGGATGCATTATTGAACCATGGCAAAATTAGAGGTTCTTGGTATCAGGTTTGGTATTAATAAACAGGTGTGTGCCATATGGATATATTCATGGATTTTGTAGATTAATGATTAGTTGATATGGGTACCAGTGTACATGAATAGGAATTTGTTAGTGAATGTGCTAGAGTTAAGTGTTTGTTAGAGATAGTAGATACTACAAGTAATAGGTAGCAGGTTCTTTTTCTAATGTTCCCGTCTCTTGATTGATTGATTTCCCTAAGTGCTGTAGTTCACATGCATGATTTTCTTGTTAGAATATAATTAGTAGTACACCCTAACGGAGACTGAAATACCATGATAAGACAGACCATAACCATGCATGTTTCCTCTAAGTTGTTTGTTGTATGACTGTGGGCAAAAATTTTCTTAGACCATGATAAAAGACACATGACCTATTTTTCTTAAATTGTATGGCTGTAGGTAGAGTTTTCTTAAACCATGATCATTGGGTTTTGACCATAGCAAAGATCTATGACGAGGTTATGACTGACAAAAAGAGACAAGAGGATTAAATTTGTGGATGAGCATTAAATTAAATAAAGAATTTAGGGGTTGTTATAACGGAGTTGATGGATCATTGATTTTATAAAAATCGAGGTATGATTGAAATTCGAAGACAAACATTAACTTAAAGGGAGAATTAAGAAATTCACAGAGCAAAAAAAAATTTTGAGGATTTATTAATTTTAAGGAGGTCTTGATATGATTGAATTGATTATTAAAAATTTGAGAAATTTGAGAGATTATCATTTTATCTATTTGATTGCAAGATAGAAATTTATATATTATGAATGTTGCATTGAAGATTCTGGAAGTATCGCATCGTTGAGTATTTAAGGAAAAAGAAAATCAGGAAATAAAATCGTAAATGGAATAGTGTCGAATTAAATTCTTGGGATGAGGAGTTAGATTGGAATAAGTATCAATTGAATTTGAGTTAGAGGAGTAAGATGATTGATGAGTGTTTAAAAATTTAAATTTTGGGATACATATTTTTAAGTTTTATAAATATGCATTGATTGGATTTCAATTGGAGGATTGGATATTAAATCCTTGGGTATTTAGATGCGAACTTAAAATTTTTGGAGGAGATTATGACAAAGGGGATTTGATTTTTAAACTTGAAGATTTTTCAGGAATATGATGTTGTATAATTTTGAAAGGTTATGAAATAACATTATGAAATTACTTCATGATTATTGGTTTAAGATTTAAATTTTGATAGAAATAATATGATGAATAAAGGCAATTATTGAGGATCCTAAATTTCGAGGACGAAAATTTTCTAAGGTGGGTAGACTTGTAACCTCCGATTTCCAAATTTCCGAAAAAAAAAATTAGATTTTTAATTTATTTTAAATACCAAGTTTATAAAATATTTTCTCCTTGAATTTTTATATTTAATTTGGAACAATGTTTGATTTTAGAAGATAATTTAAAATCTTTTATAAAAATTATTTTTTCTAAATGTCGATTTCTTATAAATAAATAAATAAATAATAATGTATATATATATTTCTCTAGTTTCAAATGTTTATTGGCTTGAAATCATAAAATTAGTTATTTGATAAATTAATTAAAAGACTAGTTGTTTCTTCATAAATTTTTTTTTTTAAATTTATTGGGGTAGTAAATAAATGAATTACATACTTTCTAATATTTTAAAATATGAGTTTAATTAGTAGCTAATCGGAAGCCTCTTAAAAACATTTTCTTAAATTTCTTTTTCTATTTAATTTACCCGTTTACCGTCTCCCTTTCCACACCCTCATTTTTCCCACATGAAAAACCCGTTTAATTATTCTGGGCCATTCATTATTGGGCCAACCCGCACCTTTATCCCACACCATCTCTCCATATTTAAGTCCCTCATCACCATTCCCAAGAAACCCTAACTAGCCCTCACAAATTTCCACAAGCCAAAGCCACCACCATTTTTGTGTGCTCGTGTCCGTGTGTCCGGCATCACCGTGTCAGCCGTGATGGCCTCGGGTCCGACCCCGGGTGTCCCACCGTATCCATTCATTCCTGTGTCCGGTTACAATATTACAACCAGATTTCCCGTGTCCAATACCCGGACACGCCCACAGTACATCAGATTCCTGTGTCCAGCCCCGGACACGTCCCCCACAGTACACCACCCTCGTGTCCAGCCCGGACACGTACCCAGACCCCGACACACCCAGAGCAAACCCTAGCCCTAACCCTAACCTAGATCCCGCCGCCGAGTCGACCTTGCGTCGCCCATCAGCCGCTGTCCTCACCGGAGCCGACGTCGTCGCCACGTCCTGTGCTGCTCTGGCTTGGATCCACCGCCGACAAGACGAGCGTCGACCGACGACCCATCGTCGAGCTCCGCTGCCGCCGCCTCGAAGCCGCTGCTGCTCTCGAGCTCCATGCCGCCGCCTCCTCGGGACGAGAGCACCGCCGACCGCCTCGAACAGACCGCCTCCTCGAACAGAGCGCCCGCCGCCGTCGCTTCAGACCGCCGCCGCTCTCGAGTCGACCGCCGCCGAGCACCCCTCGTCGAGCCGTCGACCGTCGCCGCTGTAGATCGAGCCGCCGCCGCCTCAGATCCATCGAGCAGCCGCCGCCGAGTTCGACGCCGTCGCTTCAGGACCACCGCCGACGCCCTGCCCGGCCCGACCTCGCCGGAAAACCCTCCCCAAATCGTGAGCCCTCTTCTTCCTTCTTCCCTCGTTCCCTTTCTGCAGTTCTGAAAATTATTGAGTTAGGATAAGTATAATTAGATTAATCAGTAATTAAATTGAAAATCAGTTAATTAAGTTATATAATCAATAGATAATCAGTAGTTAGTATTTTTAATCAGTTATATAATTAATTAGTTAATTTATATTAATTAGTTTAGTTATAATTAGATTAATTAGTTAATTAATAATCAGTTAATAATTTCTTAATAAATTAGTTAATTTGTAATTAGTTTAGTAAATACAACATACTTAGTTTTATTGTTTTAATGTATGAAATTAGTTATTTAGTATGGGTAAATTTAATTATGTATTATATATAAGGGTTTTTTATTATGAAAATTAGTATATATATATATATAACCGTATTTTGGCATAAATATGTATAAGTAGATTTATATTTTCGTATTGGTATATGTATGTATTTAAAATATGAATAGGTATATTATTTATTTTATTAATAAAATTGAATTAGTATTGGTATGTTTAAGAATGATGTTGACAATATGTATATGTATATTCTAAAATGTACTTTTGCACATATATGATATATACATATTTTGGTATATAAAATATAATAGTATACGTATCATTTTGGTATAAAAATATATAATGTTTAGTATCTGTATATATTGTATATATATATATGTGTACTTAATATATTTTCAAATATGTATAATTAGTATAAATGTATATATACATTGTACATACAATTAATGTATTATATATGTATTTAATGGGTGATGTACTTTTCATAAATAAAATATATTCTATTATGAGTATACAGTTATACATATTTTGCATATAATTTTTGGTGTAAATATATATATGTAGATTATATTTTTGTATTGGTATATGTATGTATATCTATAGGTTATATTGGTTTTTATGTATATAAATGTAAAATTGTATAGTTACCTGTATATAGTATAAGTATGATTTGGTATAATTATATATATATTTGATTGTATAGATACAAATATATTTTGGTTTACGAATATATATATTTATATACATCTATTTAGTATATATATATTATATACGTATTTTGTACAAATTACTGATAGGCTTATATATGTGTATTTATATACGTATCCCTACTAGATGACCCTAGTTGACTAGTGCCATACCTAGCAGAGCCCTGAGTTCATGTATTTGTGATGTGTTAGTGTAGCACCTGATGCAAATGTTGTATTGATATATTTTTAGGACTGTTGGTTCCTCCAGACGATACTCTGGGACAGGACATTGGTTTTACCAGCTAAGGACCCAAGGCAAGTACATTCTCTGATTAGTTTCTAATTTATGATATCCCCTATGTTCACTGTATTTAGTGTAAATATCCATGTTCTTGACACATTGGTTACACGGATTGGTATACACGGATCTCGTCATGAGATGTTATTCCTTATTCATGGTGTAGCTTGTACAAGACTTGTTTTCCTTGTTATCTTGTGCATGTACAAACACTGATTCCCGGGGAGATTTGCTACCTTCCTAGGGAATCTCGTGCCATAGCGTACCATGATTGGATCTACTATACCAGTCGGGGGTGGGGAGTATTTTAGTATAGATATGTGATCATACCCAACTCTACATGCATCATAGCTCACCCCGCATCTCATGTCGGGTGCGGCCTGACCATCTCCATGCTTCATAGCTGTTACTTGTGATTAGCCTGACCTCTACATGCATCATAGCTAACCAACGGTTAGCCTGACTTTACAAGAATCATAGCTAATCACATGTAACCAGCCTGATCAAGTTCCCAAGCCGATCACATGTTAAAGCTAGTACTCACACACTTAGTCATAGGTTTCTTGCTCATGGACATATTGTTTCTTTTCCTGCAGTTACTTACAGTATTTCCAGTATTTCTTTCATTGTACATTTCTCGTACCTATACATGCATCTGGTATATTTCCATCTAGAACTGCTACATAGTTTATGTCATTTATATAGAACTGCTATTTAGAGATGTACTTTGCTCCTTCCTGACTGGAAAATATTTTTCCAGGCCGTGACCTTAGTAGACTGGTTTCTGACACACTTGGGGATTGGAAGTTAATGATTGCAGGTATGATTATTTTGTCATTTGACTTGTGTTGTATTCTTTTGTTTCTTCAAATTCCTATCGTGCTGTAGTTGTGATTGAGTATGTTGTTAATATTTTCATAGTGTTATCCGAGTCTCCTTATGGAGTTGGATACTAGCGTGAGATTTTATAGATTGTACTTGACCTAGACAGCGTTCTACCGCCGATGCTGCGGCGTAGGCTGGACGTACCCACGCACTCGTGCCCCTAAACCGGGTGCGGGTCGTGACAGCTGAGGACTTCTCCTAAACAACTGCTTCTTCCATGCTCAGTCTCTATGCCAAATAAACTCTTTTATTCCTGTTTAAATGAACATTGTAACAAACTTTATATCGGGTTGTTTCCCCGAATTACTTTGCTGAGACTGGATGTTTGATTTACTTTCTTTATTGTTGTTGATCTTATTATCTTTTGTGTGGATGAGATTAGTTCTGACTTGTTATTGTAGACCTTATATACAGCTTATGTATGTCCCGATGGATCCATTAAATTGGATTTGTTCATCGGTGCGTGCTGTTGGCCATTGCCACGTGTCTAGTCCCTCGATATTTTGGGACTGGGACATGATATAGTTTTTGTGGTGGCCCATGCAGGTCAACGACTAAATTGTTCGGTTTTAACTTAGGGACCGAACAGGCCTGCAGTAAGATAGGATAAATTTTTAGGATCTCATCCACTTGCTTGAATCGTTCTTGATATCTGTATCATATTCGAATTAATTTTTGACTTGCATCTTGCCTTGAATCATGTGCGCTTCTTATATTTTACTTTTGATGTAGAAAAATGGATCCAAGAATTGGAGATAAAATTCCTTTGAGTACACCACAAGATGCTGTGGTTACCTATGGAGATGGAGTTATACCAGAGAACAGAGGGCAATCCTCTCAAAGTGGTCAAGCTGAACAACATAATTCAAGGTTCAGGCGCGACGACATCCCACCTCCGCCACAGTTCACTCCCTAGATGCCTGTCTTTCCAGCAGGGCAAGCAATAGACGGGCAGCAGATGTTCCAGATGTTTTACGCCATGATGCAAGCCCAACAGCAAGTTCAACAGGAGGCACAACGTCATGAGGCAGAGTATCTGAGAACCAGCCTAGTAAACGCATTGGAGCAGGCGAACCCACAAGCTAGGCGACCAGCAATTGGGTCTATCACCGATTTCCGTCAACTCAAGTCCCGTACCTTTTCGGGCAAAGAAGGACCAACCAAAGTTCATGAGTGGCTCACCAACATACAACACCAGTTGGAAGCAGCTGAACTTCCAAGAGAACGTTGGATGACCGTCGTCAGAATGCAGTTGACGGATAATGCTCATCACTGGTGGCTATCTGAAGAGACCAGGCTCGGACCAGACCGAGTCACTTGGGAAGAGTTCTCCAGACTCTTTCAGGAGATGTACATTCCGGCTATCGCTCGATCAGAACTTCGGGACAAGTTCAATCACCTCACTCAGAGCAGTATGACAGTGGAGGAGTATAACGCAGAGTTCATTCGTCTAAGTTGCTTCGCCCCTACTTTGATCCCGACGGAAGAAGAGAAGGCTGAGAAGTTCTTCGACGGACTAAACTTTGAGCTGCAGAGACTCATCGGATCTGTCGTACCTACTTCTTACTCGGACGTTCTCGCTGCAGCCCGACGCATGGAACGTGTCACCAGGAGAGAGACCAGTCTGAAACGGTCTTCCACATCAGCCAAAGCACCACAAGAAGAAGCTGCAAAGAGGCCTCATATACACCAGCCACCCGGAGCCTCTCCGCAGACATTACCTATATGTCAATACTGTGGCAAGGTAGGCCATACTGAGAAGGACTGCAGACACAAGTTAGGATTATGCTTGATTTGCGGAACCAATCAACACTTAGCCAAGGATTGTCCTTATCATCGAGGAGGAGCACCAAGGGCAAACCAACAAGCTCTACCAGCACCAGGAGGGTATCAACCAAGGCCACCCTTGGCACCACAAGCAGCACTCTTCCAACAAGCCCTGCAGCAGCAGAGGAATCCACCACAAGGACGCGGACAAGCCTTCGCGATGACCTTGGAAGACACGCAGAACCAAGGAGTAGCTAATGCGCGTAAGTTTTTATAGTTTTCTGTTTCTAGTATTGCTTTACTTCGTGCCTGCTGGTTCGTGACCCTAGACTTAACCTGATCATTTTAACTTGCTAATAATTGATAACCTAATGTTAACCTAGTAATTTTGAACTTATAATCTAGAATGTTTTATAAATGATAACCTGATAAGTATTTAAAGGATAAAACCTGGTTTTCTAAACTGTAATTTTCTAGATTTCCTACATTTGGGAAATTGCATAACTTTCATTGCTTAGGGAAATAATTTTCCCTATGTGTTAAACCCACAACCTTAACTTTTCTTAATCTTGATGTGCTTCGAATAAATTTTGCAACCGTGTCATCTCTGTTGACCGGTTATTCTTTGATTGCGAGGACGCAATCCTCTTAAGGGGGGTAGATTGTAAACCCCCTGATTTTCAAAAATTTTTAAATTTTGATTTTTCATAATTTTCTGGAATTTTCTGGGATTTTTCTGTAATTAAATTCAGGTATTTTAATTATTAAAGGATTTTTAAATGATAATAAATAATATTAAAATATTATGAAAATAATATTTTATGGTGTAAAATAAAAAACTAGACATAGGATAATTTTCCGGAAATTTATTGGACCCCGGATGGATTTTTAAAGCCCTAAATACTAATTATTTTAATTAAACCAAATAAACCGGGTTTACTTAATTAAACCAAACCAAATTAAACCGAACCGGGCGGTCTGACCAAACCAACCCAACCCCACCTTAACGGGTCGGATCCGTGTCAAACCCATGACCCGACCCGTTGAACCCGACCCGAACCCTCATCTTCCCCAAACCGCTCAGCCCCGACTGCCCCTTCGACGACCGCCGCCGGCCGTCTCTTCCTCTTCTTCTCCTCGCAACCGACAACCCCTCCGCTCTGGCTCCCCCTCACCGGACGACCATCCGCCTCCCTCCTCCCCTTTAAAAACCCGACTTCTTCATTCCTTCCCCCTCTCCTCAGAACTCCGACGACGGACCTCCGCTCCGTCCCAACTAGCACCGCCGCGCCCAGTTTCCCTCCGGACCCGCTGTCAGCCCCAGCCGCCCTCCGCCTGGCTCTTCCACTCCCCCTGGCTTCCCTCTCCACCACTCTCTTCCGGAGCTGACGCAGCCCCTCCAGCCCGCTGCCCATCACGCCTCCGTCCGCCCTAATTTCTCCGGCTCCGCCTCGGCTCCCTGCCCGCAACGCCGCTGCGTCTTCCTCCTCCTCACCTCCTCCAGACCCTGCCTCGCCGCAGCTCTGCCGACGAGCGCCACCTCAGCCCCAGCGCAGCCGGCTTCGCCTGAGCCACCGCAACCCGAGCCCAGGCCCCGCTGCCTCTGGCCTCTCTCCGCTCGAACTCCGACCGTCCCCGAGCCTCCGACCCCGGGCCTAGCCGCAGCGCCTCCAAGCTCCGGCCGCAGACCCAGAACCCTAACCGTAACTTCGGTGAACAGTACCCTGACACGTGTCGGACACGTGTCGGACACGAGAAATGCAGTTTCCCGGAGCCCTGTTCAGGTACTCGTATCTTCCTCCTCGTAGCTCTGTTTTCGATTCTGTCAGTTGCATCGCGTAGCCTGCATGACCCCCTCGGTGCCCGTGCAAACCGCTTGGTGTATCGCGACCTGTGGTGATCGTGAACCGCGATCCAAAAACAGGAAAACCAATGCCCTGTTTTACCCCAGAACCGAGTGCGCCCTGCCAAACGGGACGACTTGGTCGTATGCGGTCTTTATCGATACGTGCGCGTCGTTGATACGGACATGCGGGATTTTGCAGAAGCTGATTCGGATGTGCGTGCACACCGGAATCAACGCGTATCCGCAGACATCGCCCCGTATCCGACCTTTCTGGTTCTCGCTGTAACTTAGTGTACACACGTCGGATCGAGACGAAACTTGCGCCATCGGACTCGTAGCAATACGCTGGTCCTGTGAGCCAAGTTTGGTTCGATTCTGAGAACGTTGACAAAATCGCGTGTCGTGGGCCCCACAGGCTCCACTCGACGGACGATTTTGAGAACGGCTCATCAGAATCCAATTCTGAAAGTTCCGTTGGATTCGTATCATCGTTCCTGACCTATTGACACTAAGTTGGACAAATTTGGAGACCTTTGACCCTGACCCGATTTTTGGTGCAAAGCGGCCCACATATGGATCCCGCTTTGTCCAGGAAATGTCGTTTTTGCCCTTGTGTCCAAATTGGACTTAAGGACAGGCGTTTCTAGCTGATTGATACTTTCTGGATCTGATGGTGATGTTTGTTTCAGTAACCAGAGTACTCCCTGCAAATCCTGCTGAAGCCAGAGCTACAATTGGAACCGAAAACCCAGGCAAGTGTACCTTGCCAATATCCTGCAGTATTATTACTTAATTACTTGACTTAATTAACTGTTGTACATGCTTAAACCTAGGGCCGTTTGACTTACTTAGCTTTCGATTAATAGTCGGGTGCCAACACCGTACGCGGGGTTGTGTAAGGTCAACTAGAGATGGATATCGTGACCATTACATTCTCGTACTTGCCATATTAAGTACAATATACCCAGGACACCTGACACAGATCATGAGACAGAATCTTCCTAAAATATTCATGGTGATTCTGTGTAGGATGCAGGATTGACATAGACATTATATTTTTAGTTCATAGTATGACTCACTGTATTAGATATGATCTCACGTGACATGGACATGAGACGTGTGGTTACATTGGGTGGGGAGAGACACACAGGCTACAGGCTGATTATATATATATAAAATCTATAGTAAACTCATAGTAAAACACATAGTATAACTACTACCGGCTCCCCGACACAGAGCTTATAGTGGTATCAGCCTAAGTTCTAGTGATGCTCTCAACTTGCATATCACATAGATGGTTATATAGTTGACCCTATTGTTTCATTATTTGCTGTACTGCATTTATTTTGGCTTGAGCTTTCTTGTACCTTGCTATGTCTCCTGAGGACCTGGATCCGGATTATGTCCCCAGGATTAGCAGACGAGGTTTATCTTGAGGTGTACGGAACATGAGCACTTTACGGAACAGTACCAGTACCTGAGGACGAGGTGACCGCTGAGGACTTCTCCTGAACAACTGCTTCTTCCATGCTCAGTCTTTATGGCAAATAAACTCTTTTATTCCTGTTTAAATGAACATTGTAACAAACTTTATATCGGGTTGTTTCCCCGAATTACTTTGCTGAGACTGGATGTTTGATTTACTTTCTTTATTGTTGTTGATCTTATTATCTTTTGTGTGGATGAGATTAGTTTTGACTTGTTGTTGTAGACCTTATATACAGCTTAAGTATGCCCCGATGGATCCATTAAATTGGGTTTGTTCATCGGTGCGTGCTGCTGGCCATTGCCACGTGTCTAGTCCCTCGATATTTTGGGACTGGGGCATGACAGAGTGAGATAACATGAGGGACACCTGAGTTAACAAAATTGAAGAGATTGAAGAGGAGCATAAAGACACAATTGTTGGTTAATTAATATGATCTACAATGGTGTCGCAGAAGGCAGATAAAGCGCAAAAGAAAGGCGAATATACGCCAGAGAAGTCCAACCAAGTAAGAACAACAAAGAAGTATATCTAATCGGCCTGCCAACAAAGAAGATAATAAAATACGAAGAACCAATTACATTTACAAGCGAAGACCTGTAGGGGGTGCGTGTTTCCCACGATGACCCCTTATTGGTCACTCTTAGGATCAATAACATCGAAGTGCGTCGAGTCCCCCCCGTTCACAGCGACATTGACAGTTCGGTTGACATACTTTATAAGAAGACGTACATCCAAATAAAGGAAATCAATCTAGATACACCGGAGCTGATGTAGAAGCATGGAAAATCTAGATCCATGCGCCCAACAAACATGTGTCCCAAGATCGACTCAGAAGAAATCAGATCGCATAATGATTATGCGGCTAAGAAAAATAGAATCCATGCGGCCCAACATTGGCCACATAAAGGTCCGACACAAAGATAATGTCTAACACAAAATTCTGACAAAAAGGACTTCTGAACGCCTCGAAGGACGTGAGCACGCTAAACGACAGAATCTCACGTCAGCATAAACTTTACCCCTAACGGGTGTGCAGTGCCACGTGTACAACACATCAAAGATCCCATACGTTCCATGCGTCTCTGGTCCCATGCGTTCCATGCGTCTCTGGCCCCATGCATTTTATGTGTCCCTTGCGTCCCAGACTCCATGTGTCCAACGTGGCAGGGTTCCCTGAGACAAAATTTTTTTGTTGCGACTCAAGTAATTCTCTCCAACTAAATATGGGCCACGTGTCAGGTTGACCAAGTCACATAAACAAAAGACGAGAATTGCCTAGATCTTCAGCAATAGTAAATCGTAACAAACGTCCATATGATAGCTCAACCTGGACTCAACTACAACCTGCTATGGATGTACAAGTGGCAGCCTGCCCATACTATGCGCCTACAGTTGCAACCATATTCTGTTGAAGGAGCCCCCTACGACCACCCAATATAAGCATATGTGACACCTATAGTCCACCAACATGATGGCTATAAATAGGAGCAACTTGGACGTTCCAAGGGTGGGCTGGTTTTTTTGCTTCAGAGACCATACCCCTCCAGGTGAGCTACTTACATACACACAAGCTCAAGGCAGAGAGAAGAGAGCATCCCTCATCCCCTCGTCGGACCGTCAACAGAGTAAAAGATTCGCTGTAGTACTCGATCTTCATCGTCACAATACCCAGATAAAAAATATTGTACCTAGATTTTCTGTCTAGGCAACCTTCAAAGAACTACAACTAGTATTGATGCACTGTGTCCGTGTCTAGATTGTTTAACAACTAGGGGTAGTTTTGTACAAAAAAATATGGTTTCACATGCATTAAAATATTTTTAACCACTACCTAACATTAACATGGTTCTACATGAGTTTTATATCATGAAAAATAGGTAGGAGATTTAAATTTGAAAAACTTACGCGTACGCGATTACGGCGGGAACCTTCTTCGCCACTACAGCTAAACGGAGTACCAAACGGACTCCTAACTTCGCACCACTTGACAGGGTGCTAGGGAACTTCAAATAGATGAAGAAAATAGGGTTTTGGAGGGATTTTGGTCCCTGTTTATAGTAGCAATAAGCAGCAGTAGCAGCCGACCTAATATGGGGATGTTCGGGTGAAGGATTAGCCTTGGGATCGGCCTTGGGGTACTCGTGGGGGTGCGTGAAGGTGTGGGAAAGGGAGAGGTGGAAGAGGAGATGTTAAAAAGGGGGGGGGATGCTGTTGTGGTCGTTCATAAGAGAGGAGAGGCGGCTAGGGCTAGGTAGAGGAGAGGGTTGCATGTTTATATATACTTGTTGGTTGGACTTTTGGGTGTTGGTTGCTTGGAGTTATGTTGGACCCAAAAGAGATTTGTGTTTAATGGTACATGAGGGTTTGTTAGGCTTCTAATGATCCTTGGCCTATTATATAACTAATTATTTTAATTTAAATAAAGTGCACAAAAGATATGCAAGATGCGGTTTTCTAAAATGGAAAACTGGATATTTAAACTAGGATTTGAACCATGTGATATTTATGAAGCATGTAGGAATTTAAATGAAAGGGAAACCCTTAATATGAACATGTTAGATCTATTTAGGCTCATAGATGTGATGTTGGTTAGATGAAAATGGTTGTTGTTGCGCATTAAAATCGTACGCAACGACAAAGAGCTAAATTGTCAATATATAGATTTTAATTCGCGAAAGTTGTGCGACAAAAAAGAAGCATAGCATACGAATTTATGAGTGATATTCAATCCATGAACCTAATTTGGCTCGTCTAAGTCTAGTATGCAAAGTTTGTCGGAAGCTAAGGGCTAGTATTGTACTAAAATCTCAAGACCATGGCAAAAAGTGTCTATAGTTCAATAAATTATCAAATAAATATTTAAATTAAATAAATAAATAAAAATTAATTGCTAATTATCAAAATAATCCTATATAAAATCAGGGTGCTCACAATCTACCCACCTTAAAAGAATTTTGTCCTCAAAATTTAATATCTTTAACAACAAATTTTTTATCAACTTTAAACTCAAAAAAAAATATAATCATGGGGTCAAATAATTGGTTATGACTTCACAAGATCCTCAAAATTAACTTTTTATTCTTAAAACTTAAAAATTTTAAATTAAATCTTCAAAATTTGTCAACTTCAAGATTTAAACTCCTCAAATTTAATTTAGAACCAATTCTCACTTTTAAAATTATTATTATTATAATCGTTCAAATTTTATTAAAATTCTTAAATTTAAATTTCAAGTCAAATCTTATCAAAATCTGCAAATTTTAAATCTCACAAAATTTAAATATTTCAAGCTACTTCAAATCTAAATTTAAATTCGTCATCCTAATCTCCTTAAAATTTAAACACAATTTCAAGCATATCATAAATTCTCAAATCTTTATTTAAATTCATATTTATCCTAGAAATCTAAACTCCAAAAAAAAAATTTAATTCATCAAATATTTTAAATTTAAATTCAAATTCAATACATCATAATTGCCTTAAATTCAAATAACTAAATTTAAATCTAAATTCGATCTATCATTATCTCCTCAAAAATTTAAATAACCAAAGCTCATTCAATCTAATCTTATTCCTAAATTTAATTTTTTTTTGAACTTCGTAGTCTTCAAATTTTAAACTAAATTTTCATTCTTAAAATCTAAATTAATAATTTATTTCTAAAAAGTAATAATTTATTTCTTAAAATTCAAACTTTAACTCGAATCGTTAAATTAATTATTTTTTTCTTCTAAATCCATCCTATAAAAGATTTAAATTCAATTCCTATACGCTTATCCTCACAGTCAAATCTATATCTTTAAGTTTTTTTTTCTTCACATAATCTCAAAGAAACTCTAATTTTTCTTTAAAAAAAAATTATGGGCAAAAGCACTCAAATATTTCTATCATATTATTCTTAATTGCCTTCTAAACCACCATCTAAGAGTTTCACTTGCAATATAAATTTTTTTGACTATAATTTGAATTTGGCATTTATAATTTCTACAACTTCTTCCCACCTTAGAACAAAACACTATATCAAAACTTTAAGTTTCCACAAGATTTTTTTTATCTTCCAATTTTTTTTTATAAGTTCCTCTAATATCAGTTATTCTCGAAAACTTTCAATCCAACTATGTACCTATAATTTTTTTAGCATATCCATATCTCCTCCCTATCTTCAAAAATATATTAAAAATATAACAATCAACTAATAATGCAATATATTCAAGGAATATTTATTTCTAACCATTTTCTAACTTATACCAAGCACGGGTGTTCATCTCTCCGAAATAAGGGGAGACGAGAAATAATGATAGTGATGTCAAGGCAAATAAACGATTACAATTGCGAAGGCCAAGGGAGATAATCGAATTCAATAAAAAAATTGTTAAATCAGGTGTGGATTAAGTTCCTATCTTAGTATATTCCTATTCGCAAGCTCGTATCAGTATAGTTATATAACCAATACGATATGCTTTGACCTGTCTAGAGGGCAAGTATATTTGTCTAATAAGCTAAGTTAACTATATCTCAATCCACGTAAAATAGTCATACGAAGAGCGAACAAAGTGCATTAAGGTTGATCAGACCATAATACATCTATTCTAATTAGACAATGTATTAGTGTGCGTCACCAATAACATATATGTCATAAACAAGCTCGATAAAAGAATAAGCTTACAAAACTAGGCTATAATAGCGACATAAGTCAAGATAGTCCAAAATATAAGTACGTGAGATTATGATGAATGAAAGTACAAATAGTTCAAATTTATCAAGAATCAAAGACTCGTCCGGTGTTTTTGTCTCCACATTTGTTATACTAACTTCTTTTCTAAGTCTATAGTTGGTCCCAATTAGGGTTCAGACCACTAGAATTCTGCCGTCTTGGCAAATACCATATCCTTATGCTAGCATATATTTTTGTGTCGTTCAATTATACCTTATTGTGTAGCTTAATAACTATGAAATTCTAAGACACACTACCCAACTTATAAAGATTCAACTAGTATTGTAATTGCTTTATGAAGATTCTACAAAATAGCCTTGTTCTTGTAAATAGAGTAGAAACTCTTATTAAGGTATATAAGAAAATTATCTTGGTACTATTAGGGTATCCTAGTGCATTATAAAGCTTTTTAAGGTGATGGTCATCCTTAACTCTTACTTATAATTAATGCCTATAGAACAAAAGATGTTAATATTGAGAATGGAAAAGTTGCTGGCTCGCAACGTAAGGGAGAATATAATCTGTATTGAGATATATTGATGAAGGTTATATGATTTGGAACTAAAGAATAATTACAAAATTATATTCTACACTAAATTAATAACTCAACCTATCAAGTTCTAACAATTATCAACAAAATCAGAATTTAAGATTAATTAAACCATAATCTTATCAAACTATAATACTATCATAAAAGAAATTACTTGGCCTAAAATTAGAGGGGTAAGGTGACACGATTTGAAAGATGAAAAACTTTTTTAGTCATCACACAAAATAACGAACATCAAAGTTAAGGTTATGAGAAAACAGGATATAAAAGTAAATAAGGCTCTTAATGATAATGTGGTTTGTCAAGAGGAGATGGTATGCAAGTTATCGAGGTCGGGGTATGGTCAAGGAAGAATTTCAATTATTTCCTTGGTGCAAATGATTAGAGAGCATGACAAGGGATCTATGATTGATATAAGGGATAAGTAACGTAAGTGGATATCATGGTGGCCTAAGAGAAGGCGATATGATAGTCTCCATGTTCAGGGTATGGTCAAGGGAAAAAAAGGTTCTAATTATTAACTATGTTCAATTATTTAAAGAGCTATGACAATTGATCTATAATTGGTGGATTGTTAACTCAAGATGGAAAAGCATATAAATAGTTGGATGATAACATATTTTCTAAGAGGCGATGATATTCGCGAGGATATAATGTCTCCTAGGGTGGCACGATTTAAAAATAGAGTTAAATCCTTGAAATGGTTAGATGTTTAAAGTAACAACAATGAAGTTATAATAAAGGAAAAATAGTTACCCAAGGTTGGATGATATGGAACTATCGGTGACTTAGGAATACTCAAATATGAATCAGCGATGATCATAGATTTCAGGGGATCTGCTAGGCAAAAGTGTCACTCCCCATTCCCAATATACATATTTGGAGCATAATTATTTTCTTTCTAGCGTAGTTGTATATTGTAGAGAGACTAGACCCATTCTTTGGTTCACTTGGCTCTTGGTTTATTTGTTTGGTTTGGTTTTATCATGAGTTGAACCCATGGTTCAAACCTCAAACCCTATATATAACCCAACTTCACTCTCTCTCCTCTTATTTTTTCTCTTTCATTCTCTTTCTTAGGTTTTCCTCTCCCCCTCCATAGGCAAGTACATCTTGCAAGAAATGGAGAAACCCTTTATATTTTTGTTCCATTATATTTCTTATATGATTCCACATGCATTTAGAACTTGGTATTTTTGGATTTGATAGATGGATTAATGTAGATCTAAGTTTTAAGTTTTAGGATTTTTTGTGTGTTTTTGAATATTCTTGGGTTTTGATCTTTTAAAACTTAATATTTTTAAAAACTTATTATTCTATGTTGATGAGCACTTGATTTTGAGTAGTTTAGAACTTTACTTTGCTGGATTGGGACTTTGTTTGAGCTTTCTGTGGAAGAAATAAGATTTAGATTTTGGAGCTTTTCAGTAGCCAAACTTGCTAGATTGCGACAAAGGAGCTCCATGCGCCCAGCAGATTGTATGCGGCCTGGACTTCTCGCCCAGCAAATTTTATGCTGCCATGTTGTTATACGCATGGAATAAATTTCTGTACATGCGTCCCTTGGCCAAATGCTTGAAACATGAACGAATAAAATTTCTCTAAGTCTCAAAAGATTTTATGTGGCAAAGTATGCATGCGGCCCAGAAGAGCATGTGGCCTAGTTGACCATGCGACCAGGAGTTATGCGTCCCTCTTCTTCTGGACGCATAACTACTGACTGACTCGGCACGACTTTTCCTACTTTTGTCTTTTCTTCTGTCACTTTTATCACATGTCACATCAGTCACTTTTTTGACTTGACTTGACTTGCATTTTAGTTATCACGTTGCACTTGGCTCGAGGAGTGGACTTTGTCTAGATCCATGCGGCCTGTTGGTTAATGTGGCCCATTTGGTCATGCGACCAACTGACTCATGCGTCAATTGTTTCCTTGCGTCTATTTCGATACCTTTTTGGTTTAATATTTTTGTTTAGGTAAATGATTGTGATGCTATATGTTAAACTTAGAAATGACTTATATGACCCAATTGTGACCATGTGCTAATGACTAAGTACCTGTCATGAGCCTTGTAGATGTGGCCCTTGATGTACTTACTTGCTAATTAGACTACTTTTTCTGGATCACCTTATTATACGTTGGATAAAATAAGAGACGTAGTTCAACTCGAGGGAGGGTCTGCAATTCCATTCCTTGTTTGGTTTAAAGATTGTGGATCTGATCTCGAGGGGGTTCCTCACACTACTCTTATTTTATCTATCGATATAATTAAGTGACAAATAAATAAAACCATTATTCGTGTGTCCTATCCTGAATATATTGCTACTTGATAACTTGACCACAACCTTAATACTAGAACTTGTTCCTGCCCTGACTATTATATCTGTGCTAATACACTTGATCGCACCAAGAGGGCTACTTGATATATGGTGAGCCTTCGTACAACATACACTTGCTACGTGATATATATAATTATTTTCTTGCACAGATCTGCTAGTTGGACAGTGACTTTAGTCGTGCTTAGATAATATTGATTGTTGCATCATACTTGGGTGAATCCATATTTAACTTTAAGAGATAATATGGATTCGTATCAAGAGTGCCCGAACTTAAAGTATGACATTTAGGAAGGAATGTTCATGTGACCATGACATGAGATTCTAAATCACCTAAGGTTAACTAGGCAACTTAATTTGTAGAGTATTGGGAGGAAGCGGTATCTCGAGATCGTGCATATCGAACCACCCTAAGTTAGCTGGAAGTAAAGGCTGGCCACCACGGATACTGTATATCATCCGCACTAGTTGAGTGCAGTATCTGACTTATTTATAAGTCGAGCCAGTATCTTTTCTATAGAAAGCCTGAAACTGCTACTGATCATTGAATTAGCTCAGGGCCCTTGCAAGGGACTGGTGCATCATATATTCTTGCTTGTATATCATTGGTTCAGCCAGCCCTGCTCGATTATGGCACGATCTAAGGATACTTATATATTGCATTACTGGGATAACTCAGAGATCATATATCAAGCCGTAACACATGTTTGCTGTTAAATCTATTTTAGTTAGAGAAGTGGACCGTTGCAGCATGAAAGTTCAATTCATATCCT
Source organism: Iris macrosiphon (assembly GCA_036927795.1). Taxonomy (NCBI): domain Eukaryota; kingdom Viridiplantae; phylum Streptophyta; class Magnoliopsida; order Asparagales; family Iridaceae; genus Iris; species Iris macrosiphon. Next base: position 105,638,476 of record JAYESA010000018.1, read on the forward strand.
TGTTTGGTTGTTGAGTTGCGCTATTGTGTTACAATGGAACACGGATCGAAGCTACTTGTTATCACTATATTATTTTACTTAAATAGGTATACCTACTTGTATATTGTGCCTTCTGTTGAGTGGAATTAGGGACATAGACTGTCATGGCATGATAGTTCAACTCATGTCCTTTTTTGGTTGTTGGGTTGCGCTATTGTGTTATGATAGCCTATGGACTGAAACTATGATGCAGAGTTATTCTAGCTTGACCATAATCAAGAGACGTATCTTATCTTGATGTGATGTGGCACTTTCTGTCCTTGTTTGGTGAAGGGGTGTCATGTCATGTCATTGATGGAATATATGCCATTGATTGTTGGTTTAAACATCTCATGTTGTAGAAGTGCTTTTGTTTCTTTATTTCATGCTTCCTTTGTAGTACTTGCTCTTTGGGGTCTGACCCCACTGGTTTTGTATGGCCAGGATTAGAGCCAGCACCTGAGGATCAAGCATATCTCACCCTCACTGATGGCACACACCAGAAAGATGGCTGCTGAGGATCACGAGTGGGTTCCTTCATTCATTGCTCGTCTTTTGTAAACTATAATCCTTTGGGCATTTAGCCAACCGATACCTGTTAGCCGGATAATCTAGACACTAGTTTCCTACATGACTGTAATATATTCTGACTGCAGCTGACTCACTATTATGTATACTTTTGATTGTGTATCTGGCATATCAATTATATTTTCTATATCTCTAGAATATTCTGATGCGACATTGGGGATGTCTTACTGCTTATTCTGGAGTATTCTATGTTATTGCCACTTGTTTGAATGATTGAGATATATAAGTTCTTGACCCTAGAAGACTTTACTATAGTATGCACCCCATTGTCTCTAGACAACCTTAACACATTACGGGTTGCTTCGGTATTCCGCAAGGTGTGGTTGGCTGAGTCATTCCTCCACTCTCCAGTATTCTGGATCTGGGGCATGACATAAAGATAGGATACTCTTGCTCGTACTAAGGTATTGATTCATTCTTCTTAGTTTCCTAAGATACTGCTCTTCTAATACCAAGACAAGAATCTAAATTTATAATTTTTATATATTATCTCACTATGGAAGTTAGTTTTAGTCCTAATATCCAACAATAAATTTCTATTGGTTCCTCAATACTAGGGTCAAATAATATGGTCAAATTTCTAACTAAAGTATGAGGTATGCGTTAGCGGGATCTCCTCAATACTAGGGTTTTTAGAATTAGGCTAAGTACCATAAAATATCAGTTTGCTATGTGATCGGCTTGAGACTAGATCAAGCTTGTTATATATGATTGACTATGATACATGTGAGGTCGAGCTAACCATCTGGTTAGCTATGATGCGTACAATAGTCAGGATAATCATATATAACAGGCTATGAGGCATGTAAATGGTCAGGCGACATATCCTACGTGATATGTGGGGTAAGTTATGATGCATGTAAGGTCGGGTATGATCATATAACTTGATAATATTTCTTTGTCCCCAGCTAGTACAATATATTCTAATCATAACTCCTCATGACAGGTATCTATGACACTAGTCCATGTATCCACTGTGTCAGAATCAAGTATACACTACAACAAGAATCATAATAATGATCAAAATAATAAAAAATATCAGAGAATATACTCGCCTGTGGTCTTGAGCAAAGTATGGGGATCGATGTCAAATAATACGGTTTGGGACTAAAATTATTGGGATCAGCTTGGGACTAAAATTTCTAACTAAATTTCTAACTAAAATATGGTCAAATTTCTATTGGTTCCTCAATACTAGGGTCAAATAAGAGATATGCGTATGAGGGATGATAATTAGATTAGAAAATAATAAATGTATTTCCCTAAAGTATGACATGTTATCAAGGACCAGTATTTCATCTGAACATCTGGACATAAACCGAGTACGTTTGAACATGGGAACCAAGGACATGTATTCGTACAAATCAGAAATAGTGGTTACCCCTTAACTTTAGTAAATTACTGTCTCAAGGTGCACGTTAACCGAGGACAGAACATGTGTACACCCTAGCTACGTGCACACGTGACGCTGTATTCGATCAGCCGTGAACTTGTGACAGTATCCAAGAGTAGCATCGTAGTCATGTGTATATATTGCTTAGTGTCTGATGTCAGCATTTGCTATATAGTATTCTGTGTTTAGGGTCACTGGATCAGTCAGGAGATACTGTAGGAGCAGGCTATTGGCATTCACAGCTTGAGGACCCAGGCAAGATACCTTGCCATATTTATTGTTTAAATTAAATATTGCATATGTTGTATGATATCTTGTTATTTTATTTCATATGACTGTGCGCGTCCGAGATTGACTCGGGTGCAGTCGACAGATGCGTCAATGATTTAGTGTACTTGACCTAGTCACTAGCAGACCTACCACATTTAGGAGAATACTCTGATATCTTCCGAGAGCTGACACTCTTACACGTTTCACAGTGACATTCATATTGGGATGCGGGTTCGCGTACTCGACTAGCTATCAGTGCGTGTGACATGCATCACGGTTAGTACGTGATTCAGGTTTATAATTTATGTTAGTAGAGACTTGGCATATAGATGCGTGGTATGCACATCGAGTATTCGACTTATGTATCTACATTGGGCGGAGAGGACCATTAGTAGGCGTATGGGATACACACATTGGAATCCGTAGCATCCGGAGGAGCCACGGATCCAATGACTCCTTTATGCAGATTTCACGTTCCTCGGAGCGATATGGACGTTATATACTCTATGCAGATTCTACTTTTCTCAGAGCGATATGGACGTTATATATATTATGCAGCTTCCACATTCTTCGGAATGGTATGGACGTTATGCCTACGCCTACCCATACGTACCAAAGTTGTCCTTATATTGCATTCACTTAGATGGTTAGCACACCCTTTATTGCATTTATTTTATTCAGTTTTCATATATATGGCATATTTTTATGTATCTTGTTACGTCCCTCTGAGGACCTGGTACCTTTCCAGATTTGGACGAGGCTTATTACCCCACAGTGTACGACCCAGGACAGGAGATGAGGTACGCTACCGCGGAGGAGCTAGAGGTGCTACCGTCAGAGTTTTCGTGATAAGTTGGTAGGCCTTCTGCCTAGGATTAGGTGCATCATTATCTAGTCAGCCGATGCCCTAGTCATCATCTTTTATCTATCATTCCAGTATTTTATTTCGTCATAGTAGTGGGTTTGTCCCCACCAGACACTCTTGGTTATACTATGATATTTTGAGACTGACATTTATCTTCCAGCAATTATTATTAGTACATTCTTGCTGTTTATTTATAGATGAAATTAGATTTATATGTTGTTGTAGACACTGGACTTGTTAGTATTTAGGACAGCGTAGCACTCTTCGTTAGGATCCATTAAATTGAGATATCCTCGGAGACGTGTCAACTGGCTATTGCCACGTGGCCTGGTCTCGTGTATTTTGGGACTGGGGCATGACATGGTTTTAGTAGTGGCCCATGCAGGTCAGACTTTATCGTTAAGGTATGGTAACATGCCCAGCGAGCCTGCAATAAGATAGAAATTACTAGGTCTCATCCACTTTGATTTTTGTCTTTGAACTTCCTTCGTATTGCTTCTAAATAACTGCATCCTGTTGCTTGATTCCATACTCTTTTTTAATGAAGTCCTATCTCTTGCAGCAAGATGAACTTGCGTAGTGGACGAGGAGCACCCAGTGCCGTGGTGCCAGCCAACACCACCCAAAGAGAGGAAGTACCCCAGGGACTAACTGGAGGGAAACCATCACCACAGGCCCCAGTAGTTCAACAGGCCCCGCTGATACATTAGCATGAGACTTCTCAGGGCGATCCTACACAGCAGCCCGAGGGACAGACTTCCCAGATGATCCCCACGCAGCATTATGAGGGCCAGACTTCAGGATCTACGCCGATGCCGCAGACCGAGAGGCTGACATCTGAGGAGACGCCTACTGCACAACCAGAGGTCCCTTTACCACCACCTCCACCTTATCCACCCCAGATGCCACCAACAGATGGACAGCCCCAGATGCTTCAGTTCTTCCAGACTATGATGCAAGCACAGTGGCATCAGACAGAGACGTTGAGACAGAGTTTGATGGCAGTACTAGAGAGGATACCTGTCACAGCACTAACACCAGCACCTCCACCAGCTCAGACAGGTGACACTGTTAGATGGTTCCGACAGATGGGACCAGATACTTTCTCAGGCAACGAGACTGTAGAGCAGATCTTCGATTGGGTCGCCAACACGGAGATGCTACTAGAGGCTTCACAACTGCAACCAGACCTTTGGATGACCGCAGTGAGGGCCCAACTAAAAGGCAATGCCCATCGCTGGTGGGATTCTATTGAGCGCAGTGTGGGCAAGAACCAGACTTGGGAGCAATTCTTAGAATACTTCAATGCAAAGTATTTTCCAACTACAGTCAGAAACGCTCTGTACTCCTAGTTCCTATATTTAGAACAGGAGAATATGACTGTTGACGCATATGACGCAGAGTTTAGCCGTCTTAGCAGACTTGGTGCCGTCCTGATACCCAATGACCTAGAGAAGGCTCAGAGATTCCATCACGGCCTTACATTCGAGCTACAGAGGTATACCACCACACATGCGAGGATTTCTTATAAGAAGGTACTTGCAGAGGCAAGGGTCCAGGAGGCCATCGACAGAGGAGCAAGATGTTCCAGCACGATTATACCAGCCAGAGCACAGCCTAGAGCAGGAGGACCGATCCGTCGTCCCGGAGCACAGACACAGCAGAGGACAGCACCGTACCAGAAGAAGGAGCTTCCGAATTGCCACTACTGTGGTAAGGTAGGACATTTCCAGAATGACTGTCGAAAGAGACTGGAAACATGCATGATTTGTGGAGCGAGCCAGCACCATGCTCGAGACTGCCCACAGCGCAGAGAAATAGCACCCCAGACCGGACAGAGGCCAGCAGCACCAGTTTTGATGATACTACCCTCGCCAGGAGGACAACGCCCACCAGCACCAGGAAGAATTCAGAGGGGACCACCTTGGGCCCCACAGCAGGCACAGTTTGATCGAGCCCGATAGCAGACAGGAGGGCAGAGGCACGGACAGGCCTTTGCACTAGCAGCTACTAAGAAGAAAATCGAGGGAGAGGCTATCACAGGTACCATTTTAGTTGCATCATTACCTACAACTGCATTGTTTGATTCTGGAGCTACATTATCGTTCATATCTAGTAGATTTATAGCAATGCATAGAGTAGTTACTTCCTCCTTACCTAAGAGTTGGAAGATTCTTACCAGAGGAGGCATCATGCCGGTTACCAGCACTATCAGAACGTGTTTAGTAGTCGTATATGGTAGAGATATGAGAGCGCGATTCTTGGTATTACCCATGCCATACTTTGATGTTGTGCTAGGCATGGACTGGTTAAGCCAGTATAATGCCATACTGAATTGCCAGAAGGGTAGCGTCACTTTTAGACCTAGATCAACCGGAGTTCGAGTACATGCGAGGGACCGTCGAGCAAGGAGCATGACATATAGCTGGAGCTTACATGGCTATGGAGATGGTACCCCCACCAATAGTTGCAGAATTCGAGGATGTGTTTCCTGAATAATTGCCAGGCTTACCGCCAGATAGAGACGTAGAGTTCACCATTGAGCTAGTACCCGGAGTAGCACCGGCATCTTCTAATGTGTACCGATTGGCAAAGAAGGAACTAGATGAGCTGAAGCTACAATTAGAGGAGTTGCAGAGCAAAGAATTTATCCGTCCTAGTGCATCCCCCTGGGGAGCACCAGTGTTGTTTGTACCTAAGAAGGATGGAACAGTACGCATGTGCATTGATTACAAAGCCCTTAATGCTTTGACTATCAAGAACAAGTATCCCCTGCAGCGGATTGACGATTTATTCGACCAGTTGACAGGAGCAGTGGTGTTCACAAAGATCGACTTGAGATCGGGTTATCATCAAGTGAAGGTACGAAGGGAAGACATTCAAAAGACAGCATTCAGGACTCGTTATGGTCACTAGGAGTTCTTAGTAATGCCTTTTGGACTGACGAATGCACCTGCTGTATTTATGAACTTGATGAACAGATTATTCCACCAATACTTAGACCGGTTCGTGGTAGTCTTCATCGACGATATCTTGGTGTATTCGAAGAACCACGAGGAGCACGAAGAGCACTTGAGATTAGTGCTAGAGACGTTGAGGAGAGAGAGGCTTTATGCCAAGCTGAGCAAGTATGAGTTTCTTCTGGATCGTGTTGCCTTCCTTGGATACGTTATCTCAGGAGATGGCATTTCAGTAGATCTGGCGAAGATTTCATCGGTAGAGACATGGCCGACCCCTACCAATGTCTCAAAAGTGAGGAGTTTCCTAGGACTTGTCGAATATTACCGGAGGTTCGTAGAGAACTTCACAAAGATTGCAGAGCCGATGACCCGCTTGACCCGTAAGGAGCAGGAGTTCACTTGGACAGAGGAGTATCAGAAGGCATTCGACGAGCTGAAGAAGCGCCTGACTACAACACCCATCTTGACCATACCTTCTGGACCCGGAGGATTCGTGATCTATAGCGATGCATCCGGGAAAGGATTAGGATGTATTTTGATACAGCATAGAAATATTGTGGCTTATACCTCTAGGCAGCTGAGGACACATGAGAAGAACTATCCCACCCATGACTTAGAGCTTACAGCAATGATCTTTGCCTTGAAGCTTTGGAGGCACTACCTATATGGAGAAAGAGTGGAGATATTTACTGATCATAAGAGCCTGAAGTACGTCTACACCCAGAAGGACCTAAACCAGAGACAAAGACGTTAGCTCGAGGTGATAACAGACTTCGAGATTGAGCTACAGTGCCACCCGGGAAAGGCCAATGTAGTAGCTGACGCGTTGAGCAAAAGACCCATGGCATTCTTCTTGACTACCCAACAACATCTATTGAGAGATCTAGAGCAGATGGGTATAGAGGTTGTTATGCCCGGAATAGACGGACAATTGTTGATTTTTTAGTTGCAATCAACATTAGTAGAGAGGATCAAGGCTGCTTTGTCGCCAGATGCCAGATTTCAGAGGCTTAGACAGAGGACAGAGGCTGGAATACAGACAGGACTGCGTATACATGAAGAAGGAACCTTGAGATGTGGAGATCATCTCTATATTCCAAATGGAGAACTTCTTCAGGAGTTGATGTCAGAGGCACACAGTTCCACCTATTCTATTCATCCAGGAGACACGAAGATGTACAGAGACTTGAGACAGTACTACTGGTGGCATAGAATGAAGAGAGAGATAGCCCGCTTTGTAGTGAAGTGCCTGGTGTGTCAGCAAGTCAAGGCTGAGCATCAGAGATCTACAGGATTACTTCAACCGCTTCCGATACCGGAATAGAAATGGGAGCACATCACTATGGACTTTGTTATGGGCTTTTCGAGGAGTCCTAGTGGTCGCAATGCAGTATGGATAATCGTAGATAGACTCACCAAGTCCGTCCACTTTTTACCCTTCAGAGTTGGGCAATCTACAAAGGTCTTAGCAGAGATGTACATGAGAGAGATTGTGCGACTGCATGGAGTGCCAGTTAGCATAGTATCTGACAGGGATACGAGGTTTACATCTTATTTTTGGCGGAGTATGCAAGAGAGTCTCGGTACCCGTCTGAAGTTTAGCACAGCGTATCACCCACAAATAGATGGCCAGTCGGAGCGCACCATTCAGACATTGGAGGACACGTTAAGGGCATGCATGCTTAATTTCGGAGAATCATGGGAGGACCACTTGTACTTGGTCGAGTTTTCCTACAACAACAGCTATCAGGCGAGCATCCAGATGGCTCCCTATAAAGCGTTATATGGAAGGAAGTGTCGTTCCCCAGTATGCTGGAGTGATATAGACGAACGACAGATTCTCGGGCCAGAGTTGGTTGTTCGTACAGTGGAGAAGGTGAAGAAGATCCAAGGACACCTACGAGCAGCACAGGACAGACAGAAGCATTGGGCGAATGCGCATCGACGACCCTTAGAGTTCCAAGTTGGAGATCACGTATTTCTAAAGATCTTGCCTACTAGAGGGACTATCAGATTCGGAGGCAGAGGAAAGCTGAGTCTGAGGTACATCGGACCATTCGATGTGTTAGAATGCGTCGAAAAGGTTGCTTATAGATTAGCCTTGCCGCAGACTTTGGAAGGAGTCCATGACATTTTTCATGTATCTCAGCTAAGAAGGTACATACCAGATCCGAGTCATGTGCTTGATTATTCAGAAATCACAGTCGGCCCGAGCTTATCATACGAAGAGGAGCCTATGGAGATTCTAGACAAGAGCGAGAAGGTACTGCGAGGTCAGACGATACCCCTAGTTCATGTCGCATGGAGGCATCATGCACCAGGAGAGTCGACCTGGGAGCGCGAGGAGGATATTAGAGAGCGATATCCCCATCTCTTCGAAGGACTAGGTACGTATTATTTTTTTAAAATTCAGTCTATAGTTCTTACCATGCGTATGTTTTAATTTCGAGGACGAAATGTTCTAAGGAGGATAGATTGTAAACTCCCTCGACCAATTTAGGGTTTAATTTGAATTAAATCAAGAGACTAGGATTAAGTTGGTACCATTAATATTAATGCGCAAATTATGTGATTTAGTACACCTTACCGTTGCTTCGATGTTTGGAGCACTGCGATAGTAGGTACCCCCAAACTAATTAAATGCACATCTCCTAGACATGCCAGACTCCCCATCCGACCCCTGTGTAACTTTTAGATCCTCAATATTGTGCTTTATTTGAGCTGCACAATATTCGTTACGACCGTCGAAGTATTATTTCAATAAATCCAATTTTCCCTTGATTGTCCGTTCCTACTCGAAATGGAGACTCAACCACAACCCAATTCCTAAAACCCAAATTAGGGTATTAGCCTACACCAAGCCTGCTACGCCCATGACCCTTGTGTCCTACCCAATTCTAGTTCTATGTGTCTTCAATTCATTAAGGGACATCGCGCACATTGGTTTTAATTAAATTAATTTAAGGCCAATGTCACCTCTAACAAATCTAACTAAGCCCATATGCACTCTTTCACGTGGACCAGCCCCACCCCAACAAGGCCAGACAGGCCCAAGCCCGAGGCCAGCCCACAAACTCCATCACTATATATATATACAATCCTTCTCATTAAAAACCCTAAAACTCACTATTCATTATCCCCTTCAAACCCTAGCCGACCCCCATTCAACCCGAGCTACCCCCTCCCTCTACTTCTGGCCAGCTACCACCTCAGGCCACCACCACCCAACCGCCAGCACAATACCCCATCCGCCATCGCCACCATCTCCTTCACCATCACCAACTTTCTCCATCTAAATCCGACCCCATAGCCGCTGCCCCGAGCGTCCCACCGCCTCTGGCACCGTCGACCACTACCGTTAGGCCTACCCCGACCTTCCTCCACGACCTATCAGCCACCCTGCACCGTCCTCAGCCCGCACCGCCTCCGCCAAGGCTGTTGCTGCCGCTGCCGCATCCGCTGCAGTGCTGCCGCTGCCGCTGCTGACTAACCCGCCGGTCGACGCCATAGCTCCGCCCGCGAGAAAGATGACCAGGACGAGCAGACTCTCGTCTAGGCAGCCAGGTACACGATCCCTCGCTCGCTTCTCGCATAATATTGTTGTATGGTCGCTTATTCGAGTTATCGTGTCGACGTGTCCTATGTCGACACCAACCAATTAAAATGAAATAAGAGATATGCGTATGCGGGATGATAATTAGATTAGAAAATAATGAATGCATTTCCCTAAAGTATGACATGTTATCAAGGACCAGTATTTTATCTGAACAACTGGACATAAACCGAGTACGTTTGAACATGGGAACCAAGGACATATATTCGTACAAATCAGAAATAGTGGTAACCCCTTAACTTTAGTAAATTACTGTCTCAAGGTGCACGTTAACCGAGGACAGAACATGTGTACACCCTAGCTACGTGCACATGTGATGTTGTATTCGATCAGCCGTGAACTTGCGACAGTATCCAAGAGTAGCATCGTAGTCATGTGTATATATTGCTTAGTGTCTGATGTCAGCATTTGCTATATGGTATTGTGTGTTTAGGGTCACTAGATCAGTCAGGAGATACTGCAGGAGCAGACTATTGGCATTCATAACTTGAGGACCCAAGCAAGATACCTTGCCATATTTACTGTTTAAATTAAATGTTGCATATGTTGTATGATATCTTGTTGTTTTATTTCATATGACTGTGCACGTCCGAGATTGACTCGGGTGCAGTCGACGGATGCATCGATGATTTAGTGTACTTGACCTAGTCACTAGCAGACCCACCACATTTAGGAGGATACTCTGATATCTTCTGAGACTTGACACTCTTACACGTTTCACAGTGACATTCATATTGGGATGCGGGTTCGCATACTCGACTAGCTATCAGTGCATGTGACATACATCACGGTTAGTACGTGATTCAGATTTATAATTTATGTTAGTAGAGACTTGGCATATAGATACGTGGTATGCATGTCGAGTATTCGACTTGTGTATCTACATTGGGCGGGGAGGACCACTAGGCGTATGGAATATACACATTGGAATCCGTAGCATCCGGAGGAGCCACGGATCCAATGAATCCCTTTATGCAGATTCTACGTTCCCCGGAGCGATATGGACGTTATATACTCTATGCAGATTCCACGTTCCTCGGAGCGATATGGACATTATATATATTATACAGCATCTACGTTCTTCGGAGGGTATAGACGTTATGCCTACGCCTACCCATACGTACCAAAGTTGTCCTCATATTGCATTCACTTAGATGGTTAGCACACCCTTAATTGCATTTATTTTATTCTGTATTCATATATATGGCATATTTTTATGTATCTTGTTACGTCCCTCTGAGGACCTGGTACCTTTCCAGATTTGGATGAGGCATATTAGCCCACAGTGTACGGCCCAGTACAGGAGACGAGGTACGCTACCGCAGAGGAGCTAGAGGTGCTACCGTCAAAGTTTTCGTGATCAGTTGGTAGGCCTTCTGCCTAGGATTGGGTGCATCATTATCTATTCAGTCGATGCCCTAGTCATAATCTTTTATCTATCATTCCAGTATTTTATTTCGTCATAGTAGTAGGTTTGTCCCCACCAAACACTCTTGGTTGTACTATGATATTTTGAGACTGGCGTTTATCTTCCAGCAGTTATTATTAGTACATTCTTGCTGTTTATTTGTGGATGAGATTAGATTTACCTGTTGTTGTTGAGATTGGACTTGTTAGTATTTAGGCAGCGTAGCACTCTTCGTTAAGATCCATTAAATTGGAATATCCTCGAAGACGTGTCAGCTGGCTATTGCCACGTGGCCTGGTCCCGTGTATTTTGGGACTGGGGCATGACACCTTAGTAGTTTATACTATGCTCAAGTCATACCTAAATATAATAAGGGATAATGGTCAATCAACTTATAGGTGCTGGAAGTTAGGGCTTATTTAGGTATACTAAACTTTTAGGAGCTGTCAATATTCTAGTTTATTTTCTTAGTAGGTATGCTATCATAATTATCTTCTAAACCTAGCAACAAGTGCAACGACCCGTTCCGCTTAAGCGGAGAGCCGATTCAAATGACACAAGTACAATGACCCGACCCAATTTTCTCAGCTAGAAGACTTGCTTGAGGCAATGGATTTCAGACTTGGCCCTTCAGGAGTTCAGACTTACACTTTCAAAGGCTCGTTCGAAGTATCGCTCGACTGAGGTGAATTATCGCTAAGGTGGGTGGCTACGATAAAACTGTCTTTGCTTAGCCTGCACACTTAAAATATGGACGTTACATGCTAGTCGCTAGGTGAATCACCCCTTGCATGCTAATTAAGAATACAACACACCTAGCTAAGGGAATAATCCTATCTTTTATTGCTTATGTTAGAACATGGAAATAAAACTTGGCTTATAGTTGGGCCCTCGCATGCTACCTTAGCTTCGTGCAAGTAGACTCCGCTATGCCTCAAGTAGATTATTAGATACCCTTCGTAGTGCACTGTTTCACCTTGTTTAGACTGCTCGCCTTATGGATTATGTCACCCGATATGCCCCTATACGGTTTCACTCCTCGCATTACCCCTTAGGCCCGTGCTAACATAAATGCTTATATTTCATATAAATACATGCTTCTCATCTTACATTATAACTTGTACTCATTTGCCTCATTCCAATGCTTGTCACATAATTTTATGTCATAATCCTGTAATAGTCTTCATATCATGCAGGCATCTAGTTAGCCAGAAGACTATCAAATAGTCTTTCTGTGTAATATGAACTTGCAAGTATCCGGGACCGTCAGGTTACCAAGGCAGTTCCTGAACTAGGGGAATGTATCAAGTCAAGTTAAACTCTGAACGAGAATTATGTCAAGGAAGCAAGAATCACAGCTTGTTGAGCAATACTCGTTCAGAACAAGAATCAAGATTGAACATGTCGTGTCGTGAATCTGGAATACCCAAGACTTGCATATCACGGATAACTTGGTAACAAGGGAGATTTTCAAATCTTGTTCCATAGGCGGTTTTCAGGGCACCAGGACCGATCCAATTCGGATGAAACTCACACACCAGTCTTAATCGTGTGCTAGTAGGATGGCGTGTGTGCTTCACACTGCACCATTCTCTCTCTAAGATTGATAGTCTTATGTGCTGGATGGGATGACTTGTAGCACACCGTGTGCTTTCGTTGTATACAACTCTCATCAATGACTATAACTCATCCTTTATGGCTATGCCAGCAACTCCTGTTCATATAGATAAGTCATCATCGCTTAGCGGCAATCTATGTGCGAGTTATTACATCGTACCTAGTAATCTGGAATACTTGAATGGATATGAGTTTAAGACAGTTGTATATATTTGAACACTTGAACATCTTATGCAACACACCTAAGCATCCGTGTAACTCGTGCACCTGAGTTAGAACCCCGTCCGTGACACTTATGTTTGCTTATGCATTATCCTTGGATTTTATTATGTATATACTCGTGCTTGGTTTAACTTAGTTGCCTTGGACAGGGAAGGACGGATGGTAAGTTGGTAAGTATCGTCGTGTTACTTATATATCACACGATGCATCGTCACATGAGTTTTGCTTTTCATTATGCCATAAAACTGATCCTAAGGCAAGACTAGAAAGATAACTTAATAGATGGTGCATGGAATCTATATAACATGTTTGGATTTGTCGAACGGGAGAGAATACTCCCCACCAGTACTTTCATGTACTGATAACCCACCAGATTGCTTGCAAAGTGCGGAAGAACCTCGTTCGGTGTGGAAAGTCCTTCGTGCGTGCTAAGGGGTTGTAAGCCCCTGATTTTTCAAAAAATATTAAAATTAGATTTTTCGTAATTTTCGAGAATTTTCTAAGAATTTTCTGTAATTAAATTTAAGGTTTTTAATTATTAAATGATTTTTAATTGATAATAAATAATATTAAAATATTATGAAAATAATATTTTATGGTGTAGAATTAAAAACTGGACTTAGGGTAATTTTTCTGGAATTTATTGGACCCCGGACCTATTTTAAAACACCTAAAAACTATTTATTTATTTATTAATTGATTTATTATTATTTTTTTATTTTTATTTTAAAATCGGCCCGTTCCCCAGCCCGACCCACTGGGCCTGACCCGCGGCCCGCCAACCGGCCCAGCCCGCACAGCCTAGCGGGTCGGGTCGGTCAAACCCGACCCGCCGCCCGCCTAACCCGGCCTCCCCACGACCATCGTCCCCAGTCACCGGCGCCCACGTTTTCCGCCGCCTCCGGCGGCCAGCCCCACGTCGACCCCCCTCTTCCGCTCCGCCCAGCCTTCCCCGCCACGTAGCCGAGCTCCTCCGCCCTTCCCGGCCGACCCAGCGCCTCCTCTCTCCTATAAAAATCCTAACCCGGCCGCCCCCCTCGACTCACTCGCCCAGCTCCCCCAGCCGCCGTGCCGCCCGCCTGAGCCCCGTAGCCCCCGGTCAGCCTCCAGCGCCGCCGTCCTCCTCCCCTCCAGCACCTCGCCACCGCCGTGAGCCGCCGCCCCCTTCTCCCATGCTCCTTCCCTTTCCAGCAGCTCCGCCGGACGCCAACAGCCGCCCGAGCCGCCCTCGACCCCGCCGTCGACGACGCAGCCGCCCAGCCCCGGTTGGCCTCCCCAACAGCGCCGCTCAGCCCTCCGCCGGCCGGCCGTCGCCTGAATCCAGGAAACCCTAACCCTAATTACCAAATTCCCGTATCGACGTGTCGGACACGACACTGACACAAAAATTTTTGGTTTCTGAGCCATGTTCAGGTACTCATATCTTTCTCCTCGCTGTCTCGTTTTCAATTTCGTAAATTGTGTTGCGAAGCCTGTATGACCCTCTCGGTGCCCAGACAAACCGCTCGGGGCATCGCATCCTGTGGTGATCGCACACCGCGATCCAAAAACAGGAAAAAACCAGACCCTGTCTCACCCCGGAACTGAGTACGCCCCGCCAAACGGGACGACTTGGTCGCGCGCGGTCTTCACAGATACGTGCGCATTATCGATACGGACGTGTGAGATTTCGCGAAAGCTGATTCGGGTGTCCGTGCACACCGAAATCAACGCGTATCCGCGGACGTCGCCCCGTATCCGACTTTTCTACAATTTGCCCTAATTTTGTGTACACATGTCGGATCAAAACGAAACTTGCGCCATCGGACTCGTAGCAATACGCTGGTCCTGTGACCCAAGTTTTGTTCGATTCTGAGAACGTTGACGAAATCGCGTGTCGTGGGCCCCACAGGCCCCACTCGACGGGCAATTTTGTGATCGGCTCATCGGAATCCAATTCTGGAAGTTCCGTTGGGTTCGTATCATCGTTCCTGACCTGTTGACACTAAGTTTGGTGAATTTGGAGACCTTTGACCCTGACACGTTTTTCGGTGCAAAGCGGGCCCACATGCGGACCCCGTTTTGATCCGAAATTGCCGTTTTGTCCTTGTCTCCAAATTGGACCCAAGGACAGGCATTTCTAGCTATTTGATATCTTCTGAGCATGATGGTAATGTTTATTTCAGCATCTGGACACATTTCTGGAAATTTCCCCGAGACACAAAACTATAATTGGATCCCAACATCAGGCAAGTACCTGCACTTCAAAGTTTAATCTTTATATTGTGATAATTACTTCTCTGCTCTACTAGTACCATTGATGATTACACGTAGTGTTAGAATACTGGATTTCATGTCTTGAATACTGGAGTTCATGTCTTGCTTTTCGTGTCGGGTGGGAGAATACTAGGAGGCATGTAGTTTACCTTTCCCCCTGTCATGACTAATAGCTGTTGGTATACGACTGTACCATCAGCCGGATCTTGATTATTCCTGTTTAATAGCTTTCTATGACGGCCGGATTAGCCTTATAACCCCCTAAATGCCAACTATGTATTCTAAAATACACAATTTCACACACATAGTTTCTTGTCTTGTTGTAGTTTCCATTCTCCTGTCTCATTATATTCATGTTTTACTCATGTCCCTGGTTTATAGCAATTAATCCTGTTTTACTCATATTCCTGTTTTACAGCAATTAACTCTTAGTTATTGTTACTATTTATTATGCATATTCTGATCGTGACAGCTTAGTCAGTCTTTTCACTACTTGTCATAAATATTTAGTTTAATCTTGTTGTACTTTGGTACTTTGCTCCTTTCCTGACTGGATTCGTTGACGTATTAGGCGATGATGAGGACGTTGCCCCCACCTATTATGGTCCCTATGAGGTAGTAGGTGATACTCTTGAGGAGCCGGTTCCCACTCAGGAGACTACTTCTGAGGAGTAGTTAGCAGTTAGTTATTATTTTCCTTTCATCCTAGTAATCGGGTTTGTCCCCGATTTATTTCTGGTTCTGTAATAAAAACTCTGGATCTTGTTGTCACATTTATTTTATTTGAAATCTTAGCATTCATTTTCCTGTTATTATCTTTGCCTACTTATAATGTTGTGAATGAGCTAGAATTTATTTAACTGTGGATATGACCTAGACAGCGTACTACCGCCGACACTGCGGCGTAGGCTGGACGTACCCACGTACTCGTGCCCGAATATCCGGGTGCGGGTCGTGACAGGGGTAGAGTTCGCTCTGGAGCCTTGGAGTGTTGCGTCCGGAACTGAAGCACATATACAAGATATAATGTTGGAGCATCACCTATGTATCATTTCATAATTGTATCCACTTAGTACGCTTTTATTGTTTGGAGAGAGAGAACTTGAGCGACTTGTAATCTCAGCGTAGAGCCTCTTATAATGCTGATTCAATATCAATAAAGTGCTTGTTTTATATCTATAATTATCTTCATTTGAATGCTTCTTCTTTAACGACTCTGTGAACTTGTTACCAATCGCCTGCTCGTTTCTTATTCCGCTGCATTCGGACTATCTGTGCGACTCTGGAGCTTAGGCATTTTATCGTCTGTTTGGATCATGGCCTTTCAAGGGCGCAGCTTGTGCTCGTGCGATATCACGTCTAGATAGGAATTATCGTCCCGCGGGAGCACTGGCACGATAATTCGCACATAGCGGGGATGGCCGATTCTTTGGGCGATCGGGGCGTGACATATTGGTATCAGAGCATTGGCTTTACGTCTTTGGACTTCGTATAGATTTTTTCAGTTTCAAAATCTTGTTCGTGGGTTATGTGCATTCGCTCTCTCTCTCTCTCTCTCTCTCTCTCTCTCTCTCTCTCTCTCTCTCGTTGATCCATTGGGATGTTCCATATAATGAGTCTAAATAATTTTAAAAGTGCATGTGATTGATATGATTGCTTAAACTGGATAGTTATACGAAGACCCTTGTTCCGACGTGTTTCAGACTTTGTAGGATAGACTCGTGCTATAATTGGCAAATTATGTGCAAAATCGAATACCTATACATGATTACCAAGCTAGTTAGTGTACGAGATAGAATATCGTTTGGACAGTTAGCTATGCACACAGCCTTTCGGCTAAGTTGTGTTAAGTATCACGCGCCAATACCCTTTTGGTGCGAGCTAGTTTGTAAGAAAGATTGGGATATCATTCACATAAGGATAAGTCAGACTTAGAATGGCAACCGATAGAAACATTATCAGTTTATCGCTAAGACGAATATAGAGGATCGTGCTTGGATTTTGGGAAATAGCTCGGACGGTATTTCGTGTCGGCAGATACAAATCAAATTTGGTTTACTTGGATGACTATCAACAGGGATATATACGAGACTAAGAATTATAGAGGCAATATTTAGGTATCGCACATGAATTCTAAGAATCGACTTGGTGAATATGCTAGAAAGTGATGCGAACACGACCAATAATTTAATTGGGTGACTCGATCCTTGAGTGGTGTATGGATCATTTTGGAAATATTCAAGCGAATTCATAGGTCTCGTGTGATAGTTCGTTTGAACGATTGAGAATGTGTTGAACAAGTAATATGCCTTACATTAAATAGGGATTCAAGGTAATATAATCAATATCTTGGTTGAGAAAACTTGGTGGATCATACGTGTGATTTCAAATTAAATCAAAATAGATTAAAATTGAGTAGGATATCCCTCGATAGAAGTTAGCCTGTGAATGGATATTATGGTTTCGAATTAATAGAATTGATATGATATCGATAATTGGAAGATAGTACGGATTGATACAAGTAAAAGAATATTGTGGTTCGATTAAAGAGGTAAGCGATAACGGATTCAATCTGAAGTTTGGAAGAACGATCTTAAATCTAGTTCGAAAGATAACCCTCGACAATCAGTCTCGGCAGAGAACGATTATCCCGCGGGAGCGCCGACGTGATAATTTTACGTCCGGCAGGGATGATCGAACTCGCGGGAACATGTTTGAAGATTATACAAACAAACTTAATAAAATAGAACATATCGAAGGTAGATAAACTTTGGCTTTGAATTTGAACCTAGTTGCTTGAGGAGTGCTAAAAGTAGACTATGGATTTATCAAACGGTAACATTAAAGTTGGACGAATTGGCTAGACGAATTATGATCACGGCATGAACAGTTAATGGATAAACATAACTTGGTGTATATATATATATAGCTTGGATGGAGCAAAGTGTAATGATAAGGTATCTTGATCGTTTTGATGATAACCATAATGTTCGATGTTTTTGTCTTGTGCGAGCGTAACTCCATGCTCGTACATGTGTCACGTCCAGATTAGGATGATTATCCAACGAAAGTGCTGACGTGGTGATCTCACGTCCAGTGAGGATGATCGAACTTGCGGAAGACTAGAGCGTGACAATTAAATGATCGTCTTTACTTGTGGTTCGACACGATAAGACGAGTTTGAGAATACAAGTAAATCGGAAGTATTTCATAGATGAGTTAGTCAAGAATATGGAGTAAGACATGCTTGGTAATTTCTTAAATGGATACATAAATAGAGTTGGACGAGTTAGAGTTTATGATTGAGATCGGTGATTAAAAATTTAATCATGGCTTGGTGGTCTAGACTTATAATGGATATATAGGTTCTATCAAACATATTTGAGGAGATAGACTATAAAAATTGCTAAGCTTGACATGTAATATGAATATATCATAGATTTGACTGAACAGACTCGAATCCTGTGTAACGAACGTGTTAATGTGTGTATGATGATCTGTGCTCGATTTTTAGAAATTTGAGTGAATCGAGGTTGGGTAGAATATCCCGTATAAATGAATAATGATTTGAACTTAGGAATTGGGGCGAGCATCGTGCGACGAATTTGCACGATGAGTCACGAGCATAAATTGTACGTATGACCCTGTGATCTGACCAAGTAATTAGTTAGACGATCTAGTGCTGAGTGAAAAGCTTATGTGACCGACTTTAGAGTGTTGCTTGAGCAAGCCATAGAACTGGGACAGCAGACTTAGAGTTAGGCTTGGAGCGGTAAGTGTGTGCTATGTTTGAAACAAATAAAATGGACGATAGGACATAGACGCTAGTCAGTAGATCGGATAGATCGTTCATGACGGTAGTACAATGCTTGGTTTGAGTGGGATTGGAATGACTTGGATTTTATTGACCCTGTTGGAGGTATCATTATGATTCGTAAGACGAAGAACCCTTGAGATTTTTGCAAGTAGCTTGTTCGACTTCACTATCGCTAAGTTTGGTTGAATACATATGTTTGAGGGATGCCTTGAACGTGTGTACGATCCAAACTCAGTGATATATTGAAATCGAGTGCAAAGACTTCGCTATTGCTAAGTTGGTTGACATGCATATGTTTGAGGGATGCCTTGAATATGTGCATGATCCAGACTCACGATATATTGATCTCGAATGCTGGTGCAAGTGAATATGTAAGATTCGCATAGACGAATATAATAATTTGGATAAGTTTACCTCAAACTTAGATCATCATTCAAGATGGATTATATCATACCCCGCGTTAAGCGATATATGTTCCGCGCTAAGGCACAGTAGAGACCGAGTCAGAGTTTGGATTGAATGATAGAGTCATTCAATGAGATATACCCAGCACATACGCGACACAGATTGTTATGCTTGAAATAGATTCAATAGTGCGATAGAACGATTTGCGCTTAGGAAGTCTCGAGGACGAGACTTTTTCTGAGTGGTGTATAATATAACGACCCATTATGCTCAAGCGAAGAGCCGATTCAAACGACGCAAGTGCAACGACCCGACCCCCTTTGCTCAGCGAGAAGACTTGCTTGAGGCAAAGGATTTCAGACTTGGCCATTCAGGAGTTTAGAATTAGACTTTCAAAGGCTCGCTCGAAGTATCGCTCGACCGAGGAGAATCATCGCTAAGGTGGATATCTACGATAAACCTGTCTTTTCTTAGCCCGCGCACTTAAAATACAGATGATACATGCTAGTCGCTAGGTGAGTCACCCCTTGCATGCTAATAAAGAATACAACGCACCTAGCTAAGATAATAATTTTATCTTGTATTGCTTGTGTTAGAACATGGAAATAAAACTTGGCTTATACTAGGACCCTCGCATGCTACCTTAGCTTCATGCAAGTAGACTCCGCTATGCCTCGAGTAGATCATTAGATACTCTTCGTAGTGCACTGCTTCACTTGTTTAGACTGCTCGCCTTATGGATTATGTCGTCCGATATGCCCCTGTACGGTTTTACTCCTCGTACTACCCCTTAGACTCGTGCTAACATAAATGCTTATATTTTATATAAATGCATGCTTGCCTACTTACATTATAACTTGTACTTATTTTCCTCATTCCAATGCATGTCACATAATTTTATGCCACAATCCTGTAACACTATCCATATCGTGCATGCATCTAGTTAGCCAGAAGAATATTAAATAGTCTTTCTGTGCAATATGAACCTGTAAGTATCCGGGACCATTAGGTCACCAAGGCAGTTCCCGAACTAGGATAATGCATCAAGTCAAGTTAAACTCTGAATGGAAATTATATCAAGGAAACAAGAATCACAGCTCATGGAGTAATACCCTTTCAGAACAAGAATCAAGATTGAGCATGTCGAATCTGGAAGACCCAAGACTTGCATGTCGCGGATAACTTGGTAACAAAGAAGATTTTTGAATCTCGTTCCACGAACGGTCTCTGGGGCACCGGGGTCGATCCGATCCGGATGGAACTCATACCGCAGTCTTAATCGTGTGTGAGCAGGATGGTGTGTGCGCTTCAGGCCGCACCATTCTCACTCTAAGACTGATAGTCTTATGTGCTGGATGAGATGGTTTGTAGTATACCGTGTACTTTAGTTGCATACCATCCTCGTCAATGACTATAACTCGTCCTTTATGGCTATGCCAGCAACTCCTGTTCAAATAGATAAGTCATCCTCGCTTAGCGGCAATCCGCGTGCGAGTAATTGTATCGCACCTAGTAATCTGGAATACTTGAACGGATATGAGTATAAGACACTTGTACATATTTGAATACTTGAACATCTTCTGCAACACATCTGAGCATCCGTGTAACTCGTGCACATGAGTTAGAACCCCGCATGTGACACTTTTGTTTGCTTATGCATTTTTCTTGGATTTCATTATGTATACACTCGTGCTTTGTTTAACTTGGTTGCCTTGGACAGGAAAGGGCGGATGGTAAGTTGGTAAGTATTGCCGTGTTACTCATATTTCGTACGACACACCACCACATGAGTTAAGCTTTTCATTATGCCATAAAATTGATCCTAAGGCAAGGCTAGAAAATAACTTAATAGATGGTGCACAGAACCTATATAACGTGTTTGGATTTGTCGAGCGGGCGAGAAGCCTCCCCATCGCTCATGTACCGATAACTCACCAGATTGCTTGTAGGGTACAAGAGAACCTCGTTCGGTACGAAAACCCCTTCGTGTGTGTTAAGGCGTAGAGTTCGCTCTGGAGCCTTGGAGCGTTGCATCTGAAACTAAAGCACATATACAAGATATAATGTTGGAATATCGCCTATGTATCATTCCACAATTGTAACCACTTGGCACGCTTTTATTGTTTCGAGAGAGAGAACTTGAGCGACTTATAATTTCGGCCTACCGCCGATTATAATACTGATTCAATATCAATTAAGTGCTTGTTTTACATCTATACTTATATTTATTTCAATGCTTCCGCTATGACGACTCTGTTATCTTGTTACCAATCGCCTGCTCGTTTCTTATTCTGCTGCATTCGGACTATTTGTGCGACTCTGTGGCTTAGGCATTTTATCGCCTGTTTGGATCATAGCCTTGCACGGGCGCAGTTTGTGCTCGTGCGATATCACATCCAGAAGAGAACAGTCGTCATGTGGGAGCACTGACGTGGTGATTCGCGCCTAGCAGGGACGGCCGATTCCGTGGGAGATCGGGACGTGACAACAAGGATTCTCATATTCTGGCAGAAGCCTATAATCAAGAAACTATTAGAGGAGTACATTTATTCCTCCAAAATAGGGAGAGGTGAGGAAGGTACAGTGACGTAACCGAAACAAGTAAAGGAATGCAATTTCGAAGGCCAATGAAGGTCGTCGAGTTCAAAGCATTTGGAACGAAATTAAGATAGTTGGTAAAATAAGTAGATGGGATCCTATATTCTGATCCTAGTTGCAGGCTTGCTCGGTATAGTGACATAACCGAAATAATATGCTCTCGACCTGCATGGGCCACCCCTAAAAATTTGTCACGTCCCGGTCCCAAAATAAGTAGGACTAGGTATATGTATACATGCCAGCTATACGAACAAGTATAGGAATCCAATTTAGTGGACCTAACCAGTCGTAGTATGTTGTAGAATATAACTAAGTCACAATATCACAGGCAGGTAATTATCTAGTCTCATCCACAAATATCATCGAATAAAAAACTGAATGAATAAATAAATTCTCAGAATCTACTATAAAATAAAGTCTAGGGGAGAACAATCCATAAAATATAAGTTTAAAAGAATACTGAAAGAAAATACAGCTAGAAAATAATGAAATAGTCTATGTGCCGGCTAACTAGATAAGGACCCCTAAGACACTAAGCAACTATCATCCATAAAGCTCAGGAAAACTCATGTGGCTCCACATCAAGGTCCTCGTCAGCAAAATCTCCTACTCCATAGTCCGTTGGGTACAAATCCTAGTTTGGAATCTGGGGAAGGTGCTAGATCCTCGGAGGGACATAACAAGTACACAAAAAATTGACATGGATAAAAGTAAAGGAGTAAACAATAAATAGGGTAACTAAACCATCTATGTGATATGCACTAAGACATCTCTAGTGGCGCACGAGGGAGGCAAAATAGAAGAACCAGTCATCCCACCAGGCGTTCAACTGAACTAAGGGGTACACCATTTATACAGTAAGAAATAAAGATTCTATACGTTCACTAGTAGATTCTTCCCTCCCAATGTACTATTCGAACCGTATACGTGGTGCAGGCATAATGCAACAACGTCAATAAAAATCTAGAAACCAAAATAACATCAACTACTAACACAAGACGCGAGCTCACGTATTAATGACCAGTCAACACGCTAGTCCATACACTCTCTCTCACTCAGTGAACGTGTTGAACAAGTGTCAGGTTAAAAGATACCATGTACCTTCACAGTATACTAGGTAAGTCTGCTATTTTAAGACGCATACACACAACTAACAAATAATAACTAAGCATAATATAACTGAACAATACAATTAAGCAAGGTGTACTTTCCTTCCGAGCCAAACTGCGAGCACAACAAGTCCGGTCCGAAGATCTCCATAGAAACGTCTCGAACACCTACAAATTAATTATTACACTAATTAGAGTCTAACTTCTATTTGAATTAAGTTATTATCTAGTTATTAACTCTAAATTGGTTGCACATGCAAATAGCTACATACCAGAATATTACTAGTCATTAAATATTTTTAAAACTATTTTTAAATTATTAATTATTAAAAACTATTAATTCTGAAATTATTTATAATTATATGAAAATATTCAATTCAATATCATTACATGCAAAAAGTCTCTACGTGCAACAACTAGTGATTCCTAGCAACTACGCAACGTAATTTATGCATGCAACAACCTTATTTGCATCAAAAAAAATATTAAATAATAAAATAATACATTAAATATTCTGTAATTATAATATATTAAATTTTAAAATTTATTTAAATAGTCAAAATATGTCAACCTTCAAAGAACTACAACTAGTATTGATGCACTATGTCCGTGTCTAGATTGTTCAACAATTAGGGGTAGTTTTGTACATAAAAATATGGTTTCACGTGCATTGAAATATTTTTAACCACTATCTAACATTAACATGGTTCTACATATAAACCCCCTCACCCAAAAATAGGTATTTTGTGTGTATTTTATATTAGGATATTTTTTCGTAGTTTGGACATTAATGATATAGGATAAACCCAAAATCTACAACGCCCTTCGTATGAAGTAGCCTACACGAGAGACATTACTAATAGGATATTTTTGTGACACAAAATTTGGTCATTCAACATTAGTATGGCACCAGTGTAACAATCGTAGTTCTTGTATTTAATATTTAGAGATTTTTATATATATAATTTATTTATGGTTATTTTCCAATCAAAATACCCAACCCAAAGCCATGAATTAATTTATTGGACACTAGTGGCTTAAAATAGGATAATTAATTAATTAATTTCATATACTGTGACACAAAACCTTCTTGAGATAGGGTCAACCTTTGCACCTTATCCACTTTTAGAGCCAATCCAATTATAATAATTTCATATTTGAAAATCCTCTACTTTAAATATTCTATCCATCCATTTTTTGTAGCATCCACCTATTTAAATTTATGAATCAAATCTTTGATTTATCCCACTAGAATTTTAATCAAATCTTAACAATTATTGGATTAAAGATTTATCAAAGATTTGCATTTATTTATCCATTATCTTATTTCTTAGAATGTCAATAAAATCTTAATGATTATTGGATTAAAGATTTATGAAAGTTTATATTTATTCATCTATTATCTTATCCCTTCAGAATCCAAATCAAATCTTGCTTATTAATATCTAATTGGATTAGAGATTTAACTTAAATTTGCTACCAACCTAATTAGGAAATAACCTCAAACTAATCATATTTCTACCCACCTCAAACCCGTGGCCTCCCTATACGTGCTCACACCTCACACAATGTAAACCCCCTAAATTTTCAGAAATTTTTAAAATTAATTTTTCATAATATTTTTGAAATTTTCTGGGATTTTTAAGTAATTAAAACTAAGGTATTTTGAAATTAAACAATTAAATGATGTTAATCAATATTAAGATATTATGAGAATAATATTTTTAGGTGTAACATGAAAAATTAGATATAGGATAATTTTCGGAGAATTTATTGGACCCCGGAAATATTTTTAAAGACCTAAAAACTAAGTTTTAAATAAACCAAAATAAACCCTAGAAATAAACCCGGTTTAATTGAACCAAACCAACCCGAACCGGACCAGTCTAACTGAACCCAACCCAATCCTTATTGGGTCGGATCCGGGCCCAAAACTCAGACCCGACCCACTAACCCGTACCCGAACCTAATGCCCATCGAATCGGGTCGGATCCCATCCGCCCGACCCAGACCCGAACCCAAACCCGACCAGGGAACTCAATCCTTAACCCCGTCCGCTCGAATCCCAGCCGACCACCACGATTCCCGCCGGCGGTTACTACCAGCGGCCGTTCTCCGCCGCTCTGCCTCCGCCAGCCGCTCCACCTCCCGTAACCGACGCCGGCCCTTCTCCTCCCTCCCTGCTCTCTATAAAACCCCCCTCGATCCGTCGAGCCCCCGCTGCCACTGCCCTAGCTCCACCGCCCTCTCCTCGCCATCCTCTGCCCCTCTCCCCAACCCGCAGCCGACTCGTCGACCCGAGCCCCGGCGTCTCCCCTCTGCCTCGTCCCTCGCCGCAGTAGCTCTGCCACAGAGCCGACGACCCTGTCTCCACTCGAGCCACCTCCGCCCACACTTCCCCAGAGACAACGAAGCGCCGCCCTGACTCCACCTCGCCACAGCAGCTCAACCGTGCCCTACCTGCCACCAGCTCCGGCCGCCTCCAGCGTCGAAACCCTAACCCTAACACTGTGCTGTGATGTGTCGCGTCGCCTCACAGACACGAGAAATCCAGTTTTGCGGAGCCCTATTCAGGTAACCTTTTCTCTCTCCTCGTTGCCCCATTTCTCGTCCCGTTTATTATGACACGAACCCTACGTGACCCTCTAGATGCCCGTGCAACCCGCTCGGTGCATCGCGTCCTGTGGTGATCGTGAACTGCGATCCAAAAATAGGAAAATATTGCCCTATTTATCTCCGGAACTGAGTGCGCCCGGCCAAACGGGACGAATTGGTCATGTGCGGACTTCACCGAAAGGTGCACGCCGTTGATACAGATGTGTAGAATTTCGTGGAAGTTGATTTAGATATGCGTGCACACCGAAATCAACGCGTATCCGTCGATAACACCCCATATCGGTCCTGTTCTGGAACTCGTTGTAACTTCGTGTACATACGTCGGATCGAAACAAAACTTGCACCATCCGAATCGTAGTAATATGCTGGTCCTGTGACCCAAGTTTGGTTCAATTCTGAGAACGTTGACAAATCGCGTATCGTGGGCCCTGC
Source organism: Iris macrosiphon (assembly GCA_036927795.1). Taxonomy (NCBI): domain Eukaryota; kingdom Viridiplantae; phylum Streptophyta; class Magnoliopsida; order Asparagales; family Iridaceae; genus Iris; species Iris macrosiphon. Next base: position 105,664,663 of record JAYESA010000018.1, read on the forward strand.
ACGGCTCCACTTGACGGGCAATTTTGTGATCGGCTTATCGGAATCCAGTTCTCGATGTTCCGTTGGGTTCGTATCATCGTTTTGGACTTGTTGACACTAAGTTTGATGAATTTGGAGAACTTTGTTCTTGACACATTTTTTGGTGCGAAGCGGGCCACATGTGGACCCCGCTTTGACCAAAAATTATCATTTTTGCCCCTGTGTCCAAATTGGACTCAAGGACAGACGTTTCTAGCTATTTGATATTTTCTGAATCTGATGGTGATGTCTATTTCAGCAACCGGAGAAGTACCTGCAAATCCCACTGGTACCAGAGCTATAGTTGGAGTCAGAACCCCAAGCAAGTGTACCTTGCCAAAACTTGCAGTACCTGCTTCATATTATTGTCTTGATTTATTCATATGTTGTACATGCTTAACCTAGGACCGTGTTATATTACTTAGCGTCCGAATAATATTCGGGTGTCAACACTGTACGCAAAGTTGTGTAATGTCACCTAGACTTGGATATCGATACCCTATACATTCTCGTGCTTGCATTATCAAGTATGTTATACCTCAGGACACCTGACACTATTCATGAGACAGAATCTTCTTGAGATATTCATGGTGATTCTGTATAGGTTACATGATTCATGACATAGATATTGCATGCTTAGATCTTATTATGACTTGCTACATTAGACTTGATCTTGCATGTCATGGACATGAGACGTGTGATTACATTGGGTGGGGAGAGACACACAGACTACAGGCTGATTATATATATTTATTGTAGTGCCTTAGCCATTACAGTACGAGGCCCACTACATAGTAAACTACATAGTAACTATATAGTAACTACACAGTAATTATATAGTAAAACTACATAATATTACTGCTACCCGGCTCTCCGACACAGAGCTTGTAGTGGTCTCAGCCTGAGTCTAATGTTGCTCTCATTCTGCATATCACTTAGATGGTTAGATATTTTGCCCTATTGATACATTTTATATACTGTATTTATTTTGGCATGCTGTTTCTTGTATCTTGTTACGTCCCTCTGAGGACCTGGTCCCTTGCCATTTTTGCAGTATAGACCATTGTGGAGCCTGACTGGAGTTGCTGATGTGTGTTGCTTTGTCATGCAGGAATTGGTTCCAGGTACTTATATCATTTCTTCCAGAGTATTGGTTATTATTCATATTGTTTATTCATCTGCTGATATAGCCTAGTTTTATAGACTCATATCCCTTCCTCGAGTCTATTCGAGCTTATGGGTTACTGGCGGCCGACTTTAGCACATGTAGCTCATTCTTGTATATTTCGTTCATTGTGGATTGAGGCATAGATATTTATAGATAGTAACCCTTTTAGTACAGCTTATACGTATTCGAATCGGACCAGAGTCTGGTCGAATGCGTAGCTGGCATATTACATATTCCTAGTCCTACGTATTTTGGGACTGGGTGTGACATATTTTTATGGTGGTCCATGCAGGTCCTGATTAAATCGTTTCGGTTACTTTTCAGTACCGAGCGAGCCTGTAATCAAAGTTAGCAGTGATGGCATCTCAATCCACAATTGACTTGAAAATTCTTTAGCACTTGATTATCGCCCTTGGAGTTCGTAATTATACTCTTTCAAATCTCCTCGACATCCTTATTATTGTTTGTCATCTCTTCCTATTTCGGAGAGATGAATGTTCGTGCACGGTGTTTCCTCCAGAAGCAGATCCTCATAAAGGCAGAAGAAGTTATGCTGGATATAGATATTTGAAGACGGTTACCCTTAGTAGGATAGTAGATAGGTTATTCCTATATACTAGAGTTAGTGTAGATTTTAGCATGAGAATTGAATATAATATCAGAGGCCTAGAACTAATAGAACCTCATCCTTGCTTATAGGTAGCAAGTAATTTGGAAGTATTGGAAGAAAGGAAAGAGGGTTTGACTCTAAATACTTTAGGGAATACATAGCTAGATGCTAGGGATCATATGTGACTCATGATGGTGATACAAGGAATTGCATTGTGACCTTAAGAAAATGGAACCTAAGATAGCATGCCATAGTGGTTAAATCTTTAGATATCTTGTGACTTTTAGTATCAAAATTTGATCTTATGACCCAGCTGTTACATCCCTACTATTTGTGCCGAAGAAGAATAGGACGGTACGTCTGTGTATTGACTATAGGACATTGAACCCTGTAACCATCAAGAATCGGTCTCCCTTGCCATGCATTGACAACCTATTCGATTAGTTGAGTGGTGCGAGTGTATTCTCAAGGTAGATCTTAGATCCGGTTATCACCAGCTTAGAGTGTGTAGAGAAGATATACCGAAAACAGCCTTCAGGACCAAGTATGGATACTATGAGTTCTTAGTTATATCGTTTGGTTTAACCAATGCGCCAGCTGAATTCATGAGTTTGATGAAACAATGTTTTCTTAGTACTTGGAAAAGTTCGTGGTTGCGTCTAATGATGACGTCTTGATATATTCCAAGAGCAGAGCACGAGCAACACTCTTTCAGCAGGCCCAGCGACAGAAGAAGACACTACTGCAAGGGCGTGGACAGACTTTTGCAATGACAGTGGAGGACGCACAAACTCTTGGAGTAGCTAATTCGCGTAAGTTATCTAGTTCAAGTATTGCTTGAGCTCGTGCCTGTTGGTTCATGACCTTAGCCTTAACCTGGTAGTTTTGAACTTGCTAATAATGGATAACCTAGTATGTTTTACAAGTGTTAACCTAGTTTTTCTAAACTGTAGTTTTCTAGATTTCCTTTATTCCGGAAAATTGCATAACTTCCACTACTTAGGGAAGTGATTCCCTATTTGATTTTGCTTGAACCCTCACCCTTGATTCTTCTTGACTTTAATGTGCTCTGAACAATGTTTGCAACCGTGACATCTCTGTTGACCGGTTATTCTTTGATTGCGAGGACGCAATTCTCTTAAGGAGGGTAGATTGTAAACCCCCTGATTTTTTAGGAAGTTTAAAAATCAATTTTTCACAATTTTTTTAGAATTTTTTTAAATTTTTAAGTAATTAAAACCAAGGTATTTTGAAATTAAATAATTAAATAATGTTAATCAATATTAAAATATTATGAGAATAACATTTTTAGGTGTAACATGAAAAATTAGACATAGGATAATTTTTCGGAAATTTATTGGACCCCGTAAACATTTTTAAAGACCTAAAAACTAAATTTTAAATAAACCAAAATAAATCCTAGAAATAAACCCGGTTTAATTGAACCAAACCAACTCGAACCGGACCGGTCTAACTGAACCCAACCCAATCCTTATTGGGTCGGATCCGGGCCCAAAACTCAGACCCGACCCACTAACCCGTACCCGAACCCAATGCCCATCGGATCGGGTCGGATCCCATCCGCCCGACCCGGACCCGAACCCGACCCGGGAACTCAATCCCTAACCCCCGTCCGCTCGAATCCCAGCCGACCGCCACGATTCCCGCCGACAGTTACGACCAGCGGCCGTTCTCCGCCGCTCCGCCTCCCTCAACCGCTCTGCCTCCCGTAACCGACGCCGGCCCTTCTTCTCCCTCCCTGCTCTCTATAAAAAAACCCTCGATCCGTCGAGACCCCGCTGCCACTGCCCTAGCTCCACCGCCCTCTCCTCGCCGTCCTCCGCCTCTCTCCCCGACCCGCAGCCGACTCGTCGACCCGAGCCCCGGCGTCTCCCCTCTGCCTCGTCCCTCGCCGCAGTAGCTCCACCACAGAGCCGACGACCCCTGTCTCCACTCGAGCCGCCTCCGCCCGCACTTCCCCGGAGATGACGAAGCATCGCCCTGACTCCATCTCGTCGCAGCAGCTCAACCGTGCACCAGCTCTGGCCGCCTCAAGCGTCGAAACCCTAACCCTAACACTGTGCTGTGTCATGTCGCGTCGCCTCGCGGACACGAGAAATTCAGTTCTACGGAGCCCTATTCAGGTAACCTTTTCTCTCTCCTCGCTGCCCCGTTTCTTGTCCCGTCTATTGTGACACAAACCCTGCGTGACCCTCTCGATGCCCGTGCAACCCGCTCGGTGCATCGCGGCATGTGGTGATCGCGAACTGCGATCCAAAAACAGGAAAATATTGCCCTATTTATCCCCGAAACTGAGTGCGCTCCGCCAAACGGGACGACTTGGTCGTGTACGGACTTTACCGAAAGGTGCGCGCCATTGATACGGACGTGTAGGATTTTGCGAAAGTTGATTTGGATGTGCGTGCACACCAAAATCAACGCGTATCCGTCGACAATACCCGTATCGATTCTTTTCTGGAACTCATTGTAACTTGGTGTACACACGTTGGATCAAAACAAAACTTAGACCATCGGGCTCGTAGCAATACGCTGGTCCTGTGACCCAAGTTTGGTTCGATTCTGAGAAAGTTGACAACATCGCGTATCGTGGGCCCTGTGGCTCTACTTGATGGGCGATTTTGTGATCGGTTCATCGGAATCCAGTTCTGGATGTTCCATTGGGTTCGTATCATTATGCTGGACTTGTTGAAACTAAGTTTGACAAATTTGGAAAACTTTGTTCTTGACACATTTTTTGGTGCGAAGCGGGCCACATGTGGACCCCGCTTTGACCAGAAACTATTATTTTTGTCCCTGTGTCCAAATTGGACTCAAGGAAAGGCATTTCTAGCTATTTGATATTTGCTGAATCTGATGGTGATGTCTATTTCAGCAACCGGAGAAGTACCTGCAAATCCCACTGGTACCAGAGCTACAGTTGGAGTCAGAACCCCAGACAAGTGTACCTTGCTAAAACTTGCAGTACCTGCTTCATATTATTGTCTTAATTTATTCATATGTTATACATGCTTAACCTAGGACCGTGTGATATTACTTAGCGTTCGAATAATATTCGGGTGTCAACACTGTACGTAGAGTTGTGTAATGTCACCTAGACATGGATATCGATACCCTATACATTCTCGTACTTGCATTATCAAGTGCGTTATACCTCAGGACACCTGACACTATTCATGAGACAAAATCTTCCTGAGATATTCATGGTGATTCTATATAGGTTACATGATTCATGACATAGATATTGCATGCTTAGATCTCATTATGACTTGCTGCATTAGACTTGATCTTGCATGTCATGGACATGAGACGTGTGATTACATTGGATGGAGAGAGACACACAGACTACAGGCTGATTATATATATTTATTGCAGTGCCTTAGCCATTACAGTACGAGGCCCACTACATAGTAATTACATAGTAAAACTACATAATATTACTGCTACCCGGCTCCCCGACATAGAGCTTGTAGTGGTCTCAGCCTGAGTCTAATGTTGCTCTCATTTTGCATATCACTTAGATGGTTACATAGTTTGCCCTATTGATACATTTCATATACTGCATTTATTTTGGCATGCTGTTTCTTGTACCTTATTACGTCCCTCTGAGGACCTGGTCCATTGCCAGTTTTGCAGCATAGACCATTGTGGAGCCTGACTGGAGTTGCTGATGTGTGTTGCTTTGTCATGCAGGAATTGGTGCCAGGTACTTATATCATTTCTTCTGGAGTATTGGTTATTATTCATATTATTTATTCATCTGCTAATATAGCCTAGTTTTATAGACTCATATCCCTTCCTCGAGTCTATTCGAGCTTATGGGTTACTAGCGCCCGACTTTAGCACATGTAGCTCATTCTTGTATATTCCGTTCATTGTGGATTGAGGCATAGATATTTATAGATAGTAACCCTTCTAGTACAGCTTATACGTATTCGAATCGGACCAGAGTCTGGTCGAATGCATAGCTGGCATATTACCTATTCCTAGTCCTACGTATTTTGGGACTGGGGCGTGACACACGACCCCCCTTTCTTTTTCTCTCTCTCTCTCTCTCTCCATTTATATATATATATATATATATATATATATATATATATATATATATATATATATATATATATATATATATATAAACTCTCTTTCTCATCTTCCTTCTAAAAATCCTAACCAAAATTTTCCTTCAAAACCCTAATTTTTTACCTACTCCAAGAACCCTAGCCGCCACCATCACCACCAAGGCCGACCCCCCTTCACGTTGACAACATCACCTCCATCATTCAAGAACCCTAGTTCTTCATCCTTCTTCTTCTAGTAAGTCTTCTTATTCCTCAAAACCCTCTCTAATGTGTATGATTGCATAAATAATTATTGCTATATATAAATAAATATTTTTTATATTTATTTGTAATCCATTGCCATATTCTTCATTATAGAGTTTTATTTTAAGGTTTGCATCTTAAGAATTGAACCTATGAATGCATGTATGCATCCATATGCAGAACCCTTGATTAAAACTTATTATTAATGTAGAAATATAATGTTTAAATTATTTTTATTTATAGTTTTACTGTTTATTTCAGATTATTAAATTATTAATTTTTTTTAATAAATTACAAGTACAATGGGAATGGTGACCTAGTTTTATATTTTCTTAAAAATTCTGCATCAAAATATAGTGTTATTAACAAATATTAAATTCAATTTTTTATTTATTTTTCCATAAATATTATTTTCAATTTAAATAATTTTTATGCATAAAAAGTTACCTAGTTGACCTAGTTTTTATATAAACCTATTGTAACTTATTCTTTAACCATATATAAATGTCTTTCCTACTATTTATGATTAAAAACTTATTTTTTCAGAATTAATTATGATTTTAGAATTTCATGCAAAGCATAATAGTAGGGTTATAATGGCAAAATTTTGCCAATACTATTGCTAGAAGACTTGTAGGTATCCAATGGAAAGGTCAATAAGTAGAATTGATAAAGATGCATATAGGAGCTCATTTAATCATTATTTTCTAATATTTTAGAATTATTCCATAATTTAACATTTTTTATGATTTTAACTTTTTAGAAATTGCTTGTCAGAAAAACCTTATTTAGAACCTATATTAGTAGGAGTAGTTGACACCCCTAGTAGAAACCCTTTGTAGAAGAAAAATTATTTCTTCGTCTATATTTTTGATTAATTCTAGAATTATAATTTTATTTAATTAATGTCTTTAAAAAGGATTTTGGTAATGATTAACAGTTAGTATTATTTTGAGGCTACTTACTTGCATGTGCAATCAACGTAGAATTAATAACTATTTAATAACCTAATTTTTTACTAGATAGTAAAAGTCTAATTAGTATAATAAATTGGTTGGTGTTCGTTATATTCCTGTGGATAGCTCTGGACCAGATTCGTTATTCTCGCATCTTGGCTTGCCAGACAAGTATACCTTGCTTGTTTGTATTATGTAGTTTACATTATGCCTTGTTCTTTTTATTTTCTTAGTTATGTGTACATGTCCTAGAAGTAGTTGACCTACCTGGTATGGTAAAGATACGTGGTATCTTTTGACCTGACACAGTTTCAAACACGTTCACTGAGTGCGAGAGTGCATGGACTGACGTATTGACTGGCCCTTGATACGCGTCTGGTGTTAGTTGTTGTTGTTAGTTTGGATTCTATATTTTATTGACCTCTTACATTATCAATGCACTACGTATATGGTTCAGATAGTATATTGGGAGGGAAGAATCTACAAGTGAGCGTATGAGATTTCTGTTTCTAATGTTGTAAATGGTGTATATCGTGTACCCCCGAGTTCTGCGGAACGCCTGGTGGGACGACTGTTCTTCTATTACTCCCCCTTATACGCCACTAGAGATATCTCGAGTGCATATCACATAGATGGTTAGTTACCCTATTATTGTTTACTATTTTACTTTCAAGCATATCGATTCTTGTGTACTTGTTATGTCTCTCTGAGGACCTAGCACATTTTTTAGATCCCGACAAGCACTTGTACCCGACGGACTATGGAGTTGGAGATCTTGCTGACGAGGACCTTGAGGTGGAGCCATTGGAGTTTCCTTGAGTGTCCTGGACGACAGTTGCTTAGAGTCTTGGGGTTCATTATCTAGTTAGCTGACGCCACCCGGACTATTTTTATTATTTCTTTATTACTTAGTTGTATTCTTTCAGTAATTATTTGTACTCATTTTTCGTGGATTGTTCTCCACTAGACTTTATATGTAGTGGACTTGAGGCTTATCTATTTATTCAGTTTCTTATTCTGTGATATTTGTGGATGAGACTAGGTTATACCTGCATGTGTTGTTGTGACTTAGTTATATTTTACAGCGTACTATGACTAGATAGGTCCATTAAATTGGGTTCCTATACTTGTTTGTACAGCTGGTATGTGTACGTATATCTGGTCCTACATATTTTGGGACTGGGGCATGACATATTTTTAGTGGTGGCCTATGCAGGTCCAAAGTATATTATCTCGGTTATGTTGCTGTACCGAGCAAGCCTGCAAATAGGATTAGAGTATAGGATCTCATCCACATACTTGACTTTCCTCTTTATTTTTGTTCCGAATTCTTGAACTCACCTACCTTTCTTGACCTTCAAAATTGTACTCGTTTAATTCTCTTGACATCGATATCCTTGTTTCCTCACATCTTCCTATTTATTGTACTCCTCTAATAGTTTCTGAAATATAGACTTCTGCCAGAATATAGGAATCCTTGTTGTTAGCTTTTGAAGATAATTATGATTGCATACCTACTAAAAAAATGAACTAGAATATTAACAGCTCCCAAAAAGTTTAGTATACCTAATGAACCCTAACATCTAGTACTAGTAAATTGATTGACCATTAACCCTTGTTATATCTAGGTATGACTTGAGAGTAGTATAAACTATACTAGAGTAGTTAGGAATTTGCCCATATTATTTGACCCTAGTATTGAGGAACCAATAGAAATTCAAGGTTGAATATTATAACCAACCTAACTTTCATAGTGAGATAATATAAGAGGACTATAAATTTAGATTTTTGTCTTGATATTAGCAGAGCAAGAAGAATGAACCAATACCTTAGTAAGAGTAAGGGTACCCTACCTTCAGTTTAGTAGATCCCCCAGAATCTATGATCATCGTTGAGTCATACTTGAGTCTTCATGAGTCACCGACCGTGCCATCTCATCCAACTATCTATATACTTTTCCATCTTAAGTTAATCTCTCCCTCCATCATAGATCAATTGTCATAGCTCTTTATCCAATTAAAACCTATTGAATGATTAGAATATTTTTCTTGATCATACCTCGAACACAGAGACTAGCATACCACATTTTCTTAGAAAATTATGATATTATCAAGAGTATATCTATTTAATTTTATATCTTGTTTCTCTGAAACCTTAAGTCTCGCTATTTGTACGATGACTAAAATTTTCTTCATCTTTCAAATCGTGTAACCTTATATATATGTATACAATATTATATTCTCTCTCACTTGAGAGCCTGTAACTTCTCCATTCTTAATATTAACACTTTTATTCTATAAGTACTATGATTAAGACTTAAGATAAATATCACCTATGAAGTTTTATAATGTAATAGGATACCCTAATAAGTACCAAGATCTTTCTCTCGTATACCCTAACAAGAGTTCTATTTTTATCTACAAGAACAAGGTTATTTTGTAGAATCTCCATAAGACAGATACAATATTAGTTGATTCTTATAAGTTGGGTAGCATGCCTCACAACCTAGTATCCCATAGTCCTTTTGACCCATTAATGAAGTGTAAGTAAATGAGACCAACTATAGGCTAGCATTAGAAGAATGTGTTTATCCAGACTGTAAAGCTTTAGAGGCCCATATCCCCATTTGGTCGACTAGAGACTTAGACAAGAAGTTAGCATGGAAACTGTAGAGGCACAACCACCGGACGAGTCTTAGATTCTTGATGAACTTTAACTATTCATCATAATCTTACATACTTATATTTTTGAACTATCTTGACTCATTCTGCTATTACAGCCTAGTTTTGTAAGCTTATTCCTTATCAAGCTTGTTCATGACATATGTATTATTTGGGGCCCACACTAATATATTATCTAAATTAGAATCAGTATATTATGGTCTGTACAACCTTAGTGCACTTGGTTCGCTCTTCGCATGACTACTTTACGTGAATTAAGATATAGTTGACTTAGCTTCTTAGACGAATATACTTGCCCTCTAGACATGTCCGTGCATATCGTGTAGGTTATGTAATTGTACTGATACGAGCATGCGAAAAGAAATCGACCAAGATAGGATCTTAATCCATAACCTATTTAACAAAATTCCTCTTTGAATTCGATTACCTCCCTTGGCCTTTGCAATTGAACTCGTTCGTTCCCTTTGACATCACTATCTTTGTTTTTCGTCTTCTCCTATTTCGAAAAGGCGAACGCTCGTGCTTGATATAAGTTTGACACACGGATAGTACTAGATATACCCTACAGGCTAATCGTATTACTTTGTGACTATCTTTGTAATTAAGGGCATGAAATATGTGTTATATTTTGTCTTAACATTTTTAAGGATTAAATCACATGATTAGATAATTTGAGGAATTTATTTTAAATGTATAGTCTTTTTTGATAGATCGGTAAATCCAAAGTTGGGTAGACGTTGCATTATCAACTTGAGCCAAATTTTATATAAAGGTAAAAATCTTAGATCGTGATCAAGTAAGATAAGATTGAGAGATTTAAGTCATTTAATTTTGAATTTTTTTTGGATAATTATAATAATAAGGATTTAACTTTAAAGATAAGAATGCCTTCTATAATGAATTTTGAAATTTTGATATTGCGGACAAACTATTTATAATTTGAGCACATGATTTAAATTTTGAATATTAGATATTGAATCAACGATTTAAATTTTGAAGTTAAAAATAGAATTCTAAACATGAATTGATTGAATTCAAAATTTTATGATTTAATTTAAAAGTTAAATTTTGGTTGTTGGATTAACTATTTGAAATTTTAAGGATAAAAATTAAATTTAAAATTTGAAGAGTACAAAATTCTTAAGTTAAAAATAGTAATAAGATTTGATTAGAGTTGTATACTATTTAAAATATAGAAGAGATTATGATAGTTGGAATCGTGATTTAAAATTTGATGTGGGCTATTTAAATCTTGAAGATGTCATATAGATTTTACTAAAATTTAGATTTTTGATTATTTAAAATTCGAAAAAAGATTACGATAGGTAAAATTTTGATTTAAATAGTGGTTATTTTAATTTTGAAGAGATTGCAATAGATTTGAATATATTTTGTTATTTAAATTTTTAAGAAGATAATGGTTGACTTAACTTAGATACGAATTTGGAGGATTTAACAAATCGTGCTTTAGTTTTAATTTCGAGGACAAAATTATTGTAAGTTGGGTAGATTGTAAACCCCATCACCCAAAAATAGATATTTTGTGTGTATTTTATATTTATTTTATTTATTTTAGATTATTTTAAATCAATTAAAACTTAATTATTGTATTAGGATATTTTTTTTGTAGTTTGGACATTAATGATATAGGATGAACCCAAAATCTACAACACCCTTCGTAGAAAGTAGCCTACACGGGAGACACTACTAATAAGATCTTTTAGTGACACAAAATTCGGTCATTCAACATTAGTATGGCACCAGTATAACAACCATAGTTCTTGTATTTAATGTTTAAAGATTTATATATATATAATTTATTTATGAGTATTTTCCAATCAAAGTACCCGACCCAAAGCCATGGATTAATTTATTGGACACTAGTGGCTTAAAATAGGGTAATTATATATATATATATATATATATATATATATATATATATATATATATATATATATATATATATATATATATATATATATATATATAAATTATGTAGAATTTATTTTAGGATGATAGAATTTGAAACCTTCTTGAGATAGGGTCAACCTTTGCACCTTATCCATTTTTAGAGCGAATCAAATTCTAATAATTCTATATTTGGAAACCCTCTACTTTAAATATTATATCTATCCATTTTGGTAGCATCCATATATTTAAATTTATGAATCAAATCTTTGATTTATCCACTAGAATTCCAATCAAATCTTAATGTTATTTGATTAAAGATTTACCAAAGATTTGTATTTATTCATCCATTATCTTATTCTTTAGAATCCCAATCAAATTTTAATGATTATTTGATTAAAAATGTACTAATTTTTTTTATTAATCTATTATCTTATCCCTTAAGAATCTAAATTAAATCTTGGTTATTAATATCTAATTGGATTATAGATTTACCTTAGATTTTCTACCAACCTAATTAGGAAATAATCTAAAACTAATCCTCTTCCTACCCACCTCAAACCCGTGGCCTCCCCATATGTGCACACACCTCACGTGACCCCCCTCTCTTTTTTCTCTCTTCACCTATATATATATATATATATATATATATATATATATATATATATATATATATATATATATAAACTCTCTTTCTCATCTTTTCTTCTAAAAATCCTAACCAAAATTCTCCTTTAAAATCCTAATTTCTTTCCTCCTCCAAGAACCCTAGCCGCCGCCATCACCACCAAGGCCGACCCCCCCCCCCCCTTCACGTGGACAACATTACCTCCATCATCCAAGAACCCTAGTTCTTCATCCTTCTTCTTCTAGTAAGTCTCATTCTTTCTCAAAATCCTCTCTAATGTTTATGATTGCATGTTGCATGAATAATTATTGTTATATATAGATAAATAATTTTTATATTTATTTGTAATCTATTGCTATGTTCTTCATATTAGAGTTTTATTTTAGGATTTGCATGTAAAGAATTGAACCCATGAATGCATGTATGCACCCAAAGGTAGAACCCTTGATTAAACCTTATTATTAATGTAGAAATATAATATTTAAATTATTTTTATTCATATTTTTACTGTTTATTCTAGATTATTAGATTTTTTTTTTTGGAATAAATTGTAAGTACAATGGGAAGGGTGACCTAGTTTTATATTTTTTTTCAAAATCCCGCATCGAACCCTTCTAAAACTTTGTAAATAATTAAAATATAGTATTATTAACCTATATTAAATTTAGTTTTTAATTTATTCTTCCATAAATATTATTTCTAATTTAAGTAATTTTTATGCATAAAAAGTTACCTAGTTGACCTAGTTTTTATATAAACCTATTGTAACTTGTTCTTTAGCCATAAATAAATATCTTTCCTATTATTTATGATTAAAAACTTAGTTTTCTAGAATTAATTATAATTTTAGAATTTTATGCAAAGCATTATATTAGGATTATAATGACAAACTTTTGCCAATACTATTGCTAGAAGACTAGTAAGTGTCCAATGGAAAGGCCAATACGTAGAATTGATAAAGATGCATATATGAACTCATTTAATCATTATTTTTAATATTTTACAATTATTTCTAGAATTTAATTTTTTTTATGATTTTAACTTTTTAGAACTTGCATGTCGAAAAAATCTTGTTTATAACCTATATTAGTATGACTAGTTGACAACCCTCGTAGAAACCCTTTGTAGAAGAAAAAATTATTTTTTGTCTATTTTTATGATTAATTCCAGAATTAGTATTTTATTTAATTAATGTTTTTAAAAAGAATTTTGGTATTGATTAACGGTTAGTATTATTTTGAGGCTAGTTACTTGCATGTGCAATCAACGTAGAATTAATAACTAGTTAATAATCTAATTTTTTACTAGATAGTAAGAGTCTAATTAGTGTAATAAATTATTAGGTGTTCGTGACGTTCCTGTGGAGAGCTCTGGACCAGATTCGTTGTTCTCGTATCTTGGCTTGCCAAGCAAGTACACCTTGCTTGTTTGTATTGTGCAGTTTATATTATACCGATTTCTTTAAATTTTGTTAGTTGTGTGCACGCGTCCTAGATGTAGTTGACCTACTTGGTATGGTAAAGATACTTGGTATATTTTAACCTGACAAAGTTTCAAACACGTTCACTGAGTGAGAGAGTGCATGGACTGGCGTATTGACTGGCCCTTGATATGTGAGTTCGCGTCTGCTGTTAGTTATTAGTACTAGTTTGGGTTCTAGATTTTATTGATGTCTTGTATTATGTCTGCACCGCGTATACAGTTCGGATTGTACATTGGGAGGAGACAATCTACTAGTGAGCGTATATGATTTCTGTTTCTAATGGTGTAAATGGTGTATCTCGTGTACCCCCGAGTTCTGCGGAATACCTAGTGGGACGACTGTTCTTCTATTTTTTTCCCTCATACGCTACTAGAGATGTCTTGAGTGCATATCACATAAATGGTTAGTTACCCTATTATTGTTTACTGTTTTACTTTCATGCATGTCAATTCTTGTGTACTTGTTATGTCCCTCTGAGGACCTGCTACCTTTTTCAGATCCCAATGAGCACTTGTACCCGACGGATTATGGAGTTGAAGATCTTGCTGACGAGGACCTTGAGGTAGAGCTACTGGAGTTTCCTTGAGCGTCCTGGACGACAGTTGCTTAGAGACTTGGGTGTCATTATCTAGTAACCTGACGCTCGAACTATTTTTATTATTTCTTTATTACTTAGTTGTATTCTTTTAGTAATCATTTGTACTTATTTTTTGTGGATTGTTCTCCACTAGACTTTATATGTAGTGGACTTGAGAATTATCTATTTATTTAGTTCCTTATTTTGTGATATTTGTGGATGAGACTCGGTTATACCTGCCTGTGTTGTTATGACTTAGTTATATTTTACAGCGTACTACGACTGGTTAGGTCCATTAAATTAGGTTCCTACACTTGTTCTTACAGCTGGCATGTATACATATACCTGGTCCTATGTATTTTTGGAACTTGGGCATGATACTACATGAGTTTTATTTCATGAAAAATAGGAAGAAGATTTGAACTTGGAAAACTTACGCGTACGCGATTACGACGGTGACCTTCTTCGCCACTACGACCAAACATAGTACCAAACAAACTCCAAACTTTGTGCCACTTTATGGGGTGATAGGGGACTTAAAATAGATAAAGAAAATAAGGTTTTGGAGGGCTTTGGTTGCTGTTTATAGTTGCAATAAGAAGCAATAGCAGCTGACCTAATATAGGGGTGTTCGGGTGAAGGATTAGCCTTGGGGTCGGCCTTGGGATACTCGTGGGGGTGCGTGAAGGTGTGGAAAAGGGAGAGGATAAAAATGAGATGTTAAAAAGGGAGGGGGATACTATTGTAGTCGTTCATAAGAAAGGAGAGGCGGCTAGGGCTAGGTAGAGGAGAGGGTTGCATGTTTATATATACTTATTGGTTGGACTTTTGGGTGTTGGTTGCTTGGAGTTGTGTTGGGCCCAAAAGGGACTTGTTTTTAAGGATCCATGAGGGTTTTTTAGGATTCTAATGATCCTTGGACTATTATATAATTAATTATTTTAATTTAAATAAAGTGCACAAAAGATGTGTAAGATGCGAATTCCTAAAATAAAAAACTGGATATTTAAACTATGATTTGAACCATGTGATATTTATAAAACATGTAGGAATTTAAATGAATGGAACACCCTTAATATGAACATTTTTGATCTAGTTAGGCTCATGGATGTGAAGTTGGTTAGAAGAAAATGGTCGATGTTGCGCATTAAAATCGTATGCAACGACAAAGTACTAAATTGTCAATATCTTACTTTTACGTCACGAAAGTTGTGCGACAAAAACAAAGCATAGAGATATGAATTTATGAGTGAAATTCAATCCATGAACCTAATTTATCTCGTCTAAGTCTAGTATGAAAAGTTGGTCGGAAGTTAAGGGCTAGTGTTGTACTAAAATCTCAAGACCATGGCAAAAAGTGTCTATAGTTCAATAAATTATCAAATAAAAATATTTAAATTAAATAAATAAATAAAAATTAATTTTTAATTACCAAAATAACCCTATATAAAAATCAGGGTGCTCACATTAGGCAAAAAATTATTGCTAAATAAAGTTTCACAAATCGATATACTGTCGGCACAGCCTAGTACACCGTCGGTATGTCGGCCAAGACAAATACCTAACAATATCGACAAGATCTGTATACCATCGACACAATCCAGTACATCATCGGTATGCTGATAGGGATCACACAAAAATATCTAGAAATCAAGTCGGTTGAAATCGGTATACCATCGGTATACTGTAGTATACTATAAGTATGCATATTTCCAAGAATAAACATAGATAAATCAAATCTAATTTTCGGGACCCAAATCAAATCTCAAAATTTTTTAGAACTAAGTCTAATAGGAAGTCAAGTCTAGGGTAAGTCTCATATCATAATATGAAATAAATCTCACGGTCACAACTGCAGTACCATTTCTATTATGGAGTTACCAAGAAAGGACGGAACGAGATTCTACCAGAAATCAAAATCAAGATGGTCACTAGGCTAGAAATCATGATATGAACATTAATATTAAAGCAAGTCTAAGCTAAAAAGCAATAACCAAAGTTCCAGGAAGTAAAATGACAGAAAGTAAATAAAGTTCACAAAATCGGTAAGATGTACTTGCCTAACGCGAGCTCCCAGCCTAAACCTTCTAATCCACCACCACAAAGGGGTTCAGAAACCATACCCCAGGTCTCAAGACCACGCTTCCAAGCTCGAGAAGAATGAAGAAGAGAGGAGAGAGAAAGCAAAAGAAGAAAATAAAATATCATAAGTACTATTTATCTCGAAAATATCTCGAAAATATCTCAAAAATATCACAAAAATATCTCGAAAGTGTCACAAATATCTACCAGGCCGTATACCATCGATATACTATAGCATACCGTCGGTATACAGGTCAAGTAATAAAGTTTCAATTTTAAGAAGTTCTGGGCTTCCTCGAGGTCCAATAAAATGCAATAACTAGCACAAAAATACATATCCGTATAAAATACGAATACTGTGAGACGACTCTCACAACTCTTCCCTCCTTAGAAAAAATTCCATCCTTGGAATTTCCATAAGGATTAAAAAAATCACTAACAAAAAAATCCAAGAAAACCAGCTCGACATCGAAAATAAGCAAGAAACTCATGTGAGCATAAAAATTTTTGGACAACAACAAGAAATCAGAAAGTAAAAATAACAGACATAACTGATAAACTAACAATCAATCATATGCACAAGCTAAGATAGGACACAAGTATACGAATAAGTATATCTCCCAAATAGATGAAAATGGATAACGAGTATGCATATAGTCCTCGCGCTCCTACATCGACTCGCCCAGTGAGTGATGTCCCCAAGCAACATGAACTAACCTGATATTCCGATTCTTGAGAGCCTTCTCCCTATGGTCCAAAATAAACATGGGCCTCTCCTCATATGATAGGTCGGTACCAACGACCAACTCAGAATTATCCAGGATATGGCTCGGGTATGGAATATACTGGAGCAACTGAGATACGTGAAAGATGTCATGTACCTCATGAAGCAATGGTGGAAGAGCTAGACGATAAGATATATTTCTAACTCGCTCGAGAATATCGAACGGGACTATATATCTGGGACTAAGCTTTTCTCGTACTCCAAATCTGATAACTCCACTGGTAGGCAAAATCCTCAGAAATACATGGTTACAGACAGAGAACTCAAGATGACGACGGTGCTGATCTGTCCAATGACGCTAGCGATCCTGAGCCACTCTGAGATGCTCTCTGATCTACCTGATCACTCCAACCGACTGAGCAATCATCTCTGGACCAAGCATCTATCTCTCGCCAATATCATCCCAAGCTAACGGTGATATACATCTCCTATCATACAAAGCTTCGAAGGGTGCCATCTGAATGCTCACCTTGAAGCTATTGTTATAGGAGAACTTTACTAAATGAAAGTGATCCTTCTAAGATCCACCAAAGTCAAGTGTATAAGCTCAAAGCATATCCTCTAAAGTCTGAATAGTATTCTCCGACTGTCTGTCTGTCTGTCTGTTGATTATAGTGTAAACTAAACTTTGACCTAGTATCCAGACTCTGCTAGAGGCTCTGCCAGAAATGAGATGTGAACCACGAATCTCTGTCTGAGACTATGCTAACTAGTACACCATGCAATCTGACTATCTGTCTAATGTACATCTCATCTAGCTATTCTGTAGACTAGCACACTCTGAAAGGAAGAAAGTGAGTAACCTTCGTGAGTCGATCCACTATAACCCATATAACATCTCTGTCAGACGGGGATCTAGGAAGACCAGTCACAAAGTCCATAGTAATATGGTCCCACTTCTACTGCAAAATCGATAAAGTCTAAAGTAGTTCGGCCGGTCTTTGATGCTCAGCCTTGACCTGCTGACAGACTAAACATCAAAAAAGGAACCGAGCTATCTTTCTCTGCATACCATTCCACCAGAAGTGTTGACGAATATCCTGATACATCTTCGTCCCTCCTAGATGCACTAGGTACTGAGAATTATGGGCCTCTGACATAATCTTTTGCCGAATATCTTCTTTTGGCATATAAAGTTGGCACCCAATTCTGAGAGTCTCATCCTCATGAATGCTCAACTCTGGTATGCGTCCTGACTCACACTCTACTCTCAGCTGCTGAAGTTTGACATCACCAGTCTGCTCTGCTCTGATCCTCTCAACTATAGAAGATTGAACCTGCAGACTCGCCATAAAACTGATATCGTCAGGTAATACTACCTTGATACCCATCTCCTACAGATCCTCCAAAATTTGGCACTGCTCTGTCAAGAAGTAAGCTCCTTCTCTCCTGCTCAAGGCGTTTGCTACGACATTGGCCTTTCCTGGATGATACTAAAGGTCAAGATCATAGTCCGACAATAACTCGAGCTACCTCCTCTGATGCATATTAAGTTCCTTCTGTGTGAATACATACCTCAAGTTCTTGTGATCTATGAAGATCTCCACTCGATCACCATATAGGTAATGCCTCCAGAGCTTAAGTGCAAATATTATTTCTTCCAACTCAAGATCATGCATCGGATAACTCTTCTCATGGTCTCGAAGTTGCCCAGACGCATAAGCTCTCACTCTTCCATACTACATAAGGTCACTCTTCCATACTGCATAAGGACATACCCTAGTCCCACTTCTGAAGCATCACAATACACTGAGAACCTACTTTGGTCCCACTAGAAGTGTCAGAATATGAGCCAAATTCAAACTCCGTTTGAGCTTCTCAAAAGAAGTCTGACAAGCATCTGACCACTCAAAGCACACATTCTTACATGTCAGCCCTATCAAGGGTGTGGAGATCCTCGAAAAGTCTGCCATAAACCGCCTGTAGGAACTTGCTAGACCCAGGAAACTGCGTACATCGGAAGCTATACTGGGTACTGGCCAACTCTCAATAGCCTCTACCTTCTTGGGATCCACCTCGACTCCTCCGCTAGAAATGATATATCCCAAGAATAAGATACGATCAAGCCAGAGCTCACACTTGCTGAACTTCACGTACAACTATTGCTCTCGAAGAATTTGAAGAACTACACAAAGTTGTTGCTCATGCTCTTCCTCACTCCAACTATAGACTAAGATATCATCAATAAATACTATCAAAAACTGGTCTAAGTAAGGCATGAATATGCTATTCATGAGAGACATGAATATATCTGGTGCATTGGTCACTCCAAATGGCATAACTAGGAACTCTCAATGACCATAATTAGATCTAAATACCGTCTTGGGTATGTCCTGCTCTCTGAATCTGATCTGATGATACCCAGACCACAAATCGATCTTAGAAAATATAGTTGCCCCACTGAGCTGATCAAACAAGTCATCTATCCTGGGAAAAGGATACTTTTTCTTAATAGTTGTCGTATTTAGTGTTCTGTAATCAATAACTAAATGCGATGAACCATCCTTCTTTTTAACAAGAAGTAACAGGGCTCCCTAAGGTGATGCACTAGGTCTAATGAATCTCTTGACTCTCAACTCCTCAATCATCCGGTACAAGATCTCCAACTCATATGGTGATATCCTATAAACTATCTCTGATACTGGCTCTGCTCCCGGGATTAAATTAATCTATAATTGCACGTCTCTAACTTGTGGTACACCTGGTAACTCGTCGAGAAATATGTCAGGAAACTAATAAACTATCCTAGGAAACTGTGCCTTCTCAGCCTCTGCCATCATCAATGTAACCTCTGGTGACTCTACTACACATCTCAAGAGTGAGAACTCCTCCCCATCAGGTACACACACGATAACCTTGCCACTATGGCAATTTATCGTCGCGTGTCTCGCACTCAACCAATCCATCCCAAGGATGACATAATAATCGCCCATAGAAAACTCTATTAGTCTCGTGAGAAACTCTCTTCCGTACACTATAACTCAACACAAGGGATATACTCTATCTACTCCCACGAGATCGTTATCAGTAAGTATATTTAACCTTACAGGTAAGTACTTGGACTCCAATCCAACTCATGTCGTAATACGTGCAGATATAAATAAATGAGATACACCATAATCAAATAAAGCTAAAGCTAAATAAAAGTGGACGATAATGGTACCTGCTACCATCTCTCCTGCTGCCAAAGCCTCCTCCATTGATAGTAAGAAGGCTCGACCCTGCCGTCTGGGTGCTGGTCCCCTCTGCTGCTGACCTCTAGGTATTGCCTGGGCCTGGGCCTATGCATACTGCTGGAGCCCCTGCTGGAATGCCTGATCCCATGGAGGCAAAGGTCTATGAACCTGTTGTTGTTGCACTAGTACTGGTGCCCTGTACTGCTGCACTTCTGGCCGAACTACTGACTGGCCGATGATGATCCAGTCTGGTTCCTTCTAGGACATGCTCCGATTATGTGATCTGATGCCCTACATACTAAGTACAATTCCTGTACCCTATGGCACTCTGATATAATATATCTAGATTTTTTGTAATGGAAACAACTACGAAAAAAAAAAGAAGATGACTGCCGCTGCTGAGAAAATGTCTAGAAAGACTGCTGAGATGACTGTCCTCCTCGAGGATCCAATCGTCAGGGCTCTAATTGTCGAAGCTAGTTCTGATGAATGGGATGCAGACCCTAATAAAATGTTGGGCCTCTTTTGACTTGCAACTCGATCGGTAATCCTCTGCGATATATACGCATATCTCCTGGCTGCCCGCATCACAGCATCATAGGTCTGAAACTCATGATGCTCTACTGCCAAGATAATCTCTAAATAGAGTCCCTGCTGGAACCTCCTCGTCCTCTCCAACTCGATCGCTACCAAAGTGGAAGCAAACCGACTAAGTCTCACAAACTCTGTCGCGTAACGGTCGACGGTCCTGCTCTCATGTTTGAGGTTGTTAAACCTCTGCTAAAGCTTGTAACATGCCACTGTTTCAAAATACATCGCCTGAAACCTCTCAGTCAAAATACTCAAGACCATTATCTTCCCTGAGCCCAAGACTTGGCCCAACTCACTGAGTTAAATCACAAATTGAGGAGAGAAACTTTACTTCTCTCTAAACTCGCATAGAAAAACAAGAAGTCATTGGCTCTTCGTAACCGCGTCGACGCCATATCGACTCTACTGGTGATCTCTATCCTCAGCCGACAGAGTAATCGACCTTGCCGATAAACCATAGTGAAGACCGACATAGCCTCCCACGCTGACCCGACGACCCTTCCACCGTCGATCTCTCCGACGCCAATGAGCCATGCCATGCCCGTAACTTATCTTCTCCGAGCTCTCGATCATAAAGATCTCAACTCCGATGGCTTCCTTCTTCGTCTTCGGTGTAGGGGTGAGCATTCGATTAAGTCGGTTCCAACCGAACAGAATAATCGAAAATCGAATTAGATCGAAAACCGAATAAGCAAAACCGAAACCGAAGCAAAATGACCCATAACCGAACCAAACCAAAGCAAACCAAACCAAATTAAATCGGTTCAATTTATTCGATTTTTTGATTTATTTGCGCCTTTTTTGTTAATATATATAGTAACTAAATATACCTAGATATATTTAGTATATACCTATAGTATATACCTATATATATATATATATAGTAACTAAATTTTATTATTCGGTTTTGGACCGAAAATGAAACCCAAAACAGAAATCGAAATCGAAACCGAATAACAAAATTTAGTATTTTCAAAATCGAAACCGAATCTAATTTTTTTAAACCGAACCAAATATCTTATTCGGTTCAGTTCAGTTCAATTTTTGGTCTAAAATCGAATAATGCTTACCCCTACTCCGGTGATCGAAGGGACGAGCTCGTCACAGTTAAGCTAGCACCCCCGAGCGCCACATCGAGGAGTTCTTCCATCTTCGGTGATCCGTCACGAGGATCGTCGTGGCTTCGAACCCCTCCAGGAGGAGACTCCTATCCAGCGAACTCTCCGACGTGCCTTTCGCGCATAGTGTGGGAGAAGATTGTCACCCTAACTTTTCCAACTAAGGGTAGTTTGGTAATTTGGCATGTGTATTTAATTTTTAGGAATAAATATTAGTTATTAGTATGCTATATATTTAATTGTGCCTTATATTATTTATATATTAATTAGTGGACTAGCCTATTAATTAAACTTGACACTTGTGAACCAATTAGACTTGTCATGACAACTAGTGAGCCTGGCTTGGATCCAAACTCAATAGCTTAATAAGATTTAGTGTAGGACTTCCCAAAATGCCCACCCTTAATTATTCCTCATAATTCACCATTGGAGGGCAAATTAGACAATGCAAGGTTGCTTGGAGAAGGGAGAAGTGGCCAGCCCCTGTAGGGTAGTCTCCTCTCTCTCTCTCATCTTTATTTGTTTCTTCATTGTAGATCTAGAATTTAGATTCCCAATTTTTATTCTTTTTCTCCATCAATTTCTCTCTCATTTCACTTCTATTTCCTCTTTCTTTCACCATTAGAAGCGCATTGGAGCTTAGTTTGGCAAGGAGCACTAGAAAGAGGGACTTGTGGCAAGGAGATCGTGTCCGGATTATGTCCATTTTGGTTTTTATTAGAAATCTATCTTCCAATTGGTAATTTCTGAATTTTTTCTTATTCTAGCTTCTAAATCAGGCATGAGACCTCTAGGAACCACCCGATTGGCATAGGCTAACTATAGGGACAAGTTTTAGTCTATTTTGACGCCAAATATGGATTCTACATATATTTTTGTATGTAGTTTGGAAAATTTACGTGATTGACACATCAATTATGTAACAAGAGACCAATTAGATCTAATTAGGCTTAGATTAGGGTTATGAGACTAGGTACGTGTCTACAAGTGGATACGTGTAGGTCGTATCATGGTAGTTTGTGATACGGCGTGATACGGGGCTCTATTTTGGGCTTTTTGTGTAATTACTCTTCATTTACCTTTATAACAAGTTCTAATAGTTGTATTATAATATATTTGGTAGGTAAGAAGGATATTTGTAGTGTAATTGGGTTTTAGCATCTTTATTGGGATTGTATCATAGTGTTTGAGCTATTGCACATCTAATGTTTGATCTAATGGTTATAGTGTGTATGTGTGTGTGTATATATATATATATATATGTATATATATATATGTATATATATATATATATATATATATATAACTATACTTATATGTCTGTATTCCTATTTGGTGTATATGTTATTGTGTGGTGTATTTACTGCTGATCAATGAGGAAGAGTGATTGGGTTTGGTCAGATATAGCATGTCATGACCCGCACCCGAAAAATCGGGCATGAATCGTGGGTACGTCCAGCCTACGCCGCAGAATCGACGGTAGAACGCTGTAAGGTTCGTTCTAGGTCACAATCTATCTCACAAAAACCTGTCAATATCTTCTCCAAAAGGAGGGCAACTACGCAATATATATATATATATGAATACTCAATCACAATAACTAGGGGAAGAGTAAAGCACGATATGATATCAACAAAGAAACAGAACCAAAGAGAGCAAGACAATATCCAAATATACAGTCCAAGGTTAAAAGCCTACAATATCTCATAGCAACAAAAGAATAAGTACAATCATCCAAAATAACAACTACGAACAACCCAGGAAATCCACCTAGCTAACTAGGGCGCTAACGGCGTCTCCTCGACGGGCTCCTCCTCAGTCTCGGGGTTACAGCACTCCTCGACGGCCGACTCCTCAGGATCCTCTGGAAAAAATATACCCAGTCAGGACTGGAGCGAAGTACATAACTCTGAAAGCAACTCCAAATACATGGTAAGGTGTATATGACGAGCAATAGAAAAGTATACAAGATGCACAGGAAAATAAATACATGATGGAGCAGATAAAGTAGCTGCAAATATAAACTGGAGAATAATACATGTAGTAGAAAAGTAACTGCATATGAGAAAACATGAATACTAGCTAAGTGCCTTGAGCACAAGTTCGTTATGTGATCGGCTTAGGTTGCACATGAAAAATACTACGATAACTCCGTTATGCGTGACTTGCATAACCAACATACACATGAATATTGTTTGGCTTTGATCACATAACCAACTCCTACTCCCCTCTCCACTAATACTCTTGGATCCAACCACGACACGCTATGTACATGATAAGTAGCTCGCGCACATGAAGGCGAGAGCACAAGTAGCACATGATAGCACATGAGAATCAATACCCGAAGCACATGATGAAATACACGTGATAAAGTACC